>OX465493.1:10007500-12474375 GCA_950022335.1 Eurois occulta | reverse complement strand
CAAAACACATTGACCCGGAACACACAGCGAACCGTGGCCCATACCTACACACAGTTCCCGGTCGTAAATATGGCATATTAGGTTTCAGAAAAAGTATAAACATATGTTTTAATATGGGTATAAAAAGACGCTTAATAAAGCCTTAAAGGCACTTATTCTCCATATCACTGCGATTGTCAGGTCTTAAACAAATTAGCTGCGATGGGAACTGAACTGTATCTAATCGATTTAAGGTGTCTTGTTCCAGGGCCAGTTAGTTCTAAATATAAACTGGCTGAATATCTTCAAAAAGTCCTTATTGACATCTAGATAACCTAGATATTGAAGGTTCAACGAAAAGGACTTATTTAATAATAGAGAAGGATTGTGAATTTATTATCAGTTGGTAAAATTTATTCATAAATTAATATGATTTAAGTGAAGAGTATTTTGTGTTTATCTAAGGATAATTAATGTTCTAAGATGCTGATTGGAGATAAATAGGTGAGAATCGGTCTGTAAAGAAGAAACTTTGGAAATGTACCAAAGAGCTTAGTGGAATCTACCTATCTGCAGGCAGTCCTTCAGGATATAAAAATTCAACAGGATTTTTCCGTAGCTTATTTTGTATTTAGTACCATGCTTTTTTAGATATTTCTAACATTTTAGCACTGGTAAAAAGTCACTTTTTCCAGGACCTCTGGTCTACCTTAGGTAATCCGCCACGCTAACATACAGGTATGTAGGGCTTATGTAAACCTCGGTCGGAAAAAAAGCTAAACGTTATCTTTGCGTAGTTCTTAACGATAAGAGAAACCGCGGCCACAAAAAGACATTACGAACAAAACTTTCTCAACAAAGTCTTTACATAATATAAAACGATATCTACATACCTATATCACGACTGTCATAAGCCTGCAAAGTACAAATTCGTGAACAAAGTTCCTTGGGCGCAAGTTAATTGGTATTATGCTTGCAATAAAAGAGAATTAGGTTCCGAAATGCTATTTTGAGTCGAGATCCTGTCTTGAATTTTGATTGGGGCGCTGAAACGAGGGTGGTTGGCCTTTCAGTAATACATAACTTATTTCACCCAGTGGTATGCGAGTAAGAAAGTAATTTTTGAAAATATCTTTCATTGAAAATCTTTTGGAGTAACATGAAAATTGAGATTACAATTTCGGTAATATTTGTAGGTTAGATATTAACAATGAGGGTTGAAGATTGACTACTTACTTAAAGATGTTTTTTATTAATATAAAAATATGAACCGTTTCGAAGTTTGACATACTAACAAAAGGGCGTGATTGCAAAAAGGAGTTACTATATTTTACAAGTATTTCTCTTATTTTCTTCATGCAAATCCAAGAATTATTGAAGAAATACTTTTACACATACATAAGCAATATTCAAATCGTTGCTCCTAATTAAAAATCTTAGAAGTTACTAAGTATTGACTTTTAAGTACGGTAAAGGACCGGAACATATTTTATATTACAATTAAAAATGATCTTTTTTTTAAACCAAAAAGTTTTACATAAGTTGATTGGAGCCTCCTTTTAAGCAAGTAATGCCTGTGTTAGGAGACTTCGCTCTTCGACAGCAATATAGAATTTATTCAGTACCTTAGATATAAACAGTATGTTTGTGTGTGTGTGTGCCTGTTAAATTGTGTGGATCTCCCATTAAAATTGTCAATAGCTTTAAATACGTTGGCCATACTGTAATTATACTATTACTAATAATTTAGATTTAAAAAGGCAACGGCGAAGCATTGCTTGTAAAAGGAATATGCTTGCCAGACGCTTTAAACCTACTCGAATCAGGCTAAAGTGACCCTGTTCAAGACATACTGTCAGTCGTTCTACACTGGCCAACTTTGGTAACCGAAGAGTCCTTACTATACTCTACGTTTACAATTCAAAAATGCGTTTCGGGCCATGCTTAATTTGCCCTGGCGGTGTAGCGCGTCTGGCATGTTTGCCGAGAACATAATTGATGATTTTTATGCTGTAATGCATAAGCTTAGAGCATCCTTTCACTTGCGACTACTGAATGTATGTATGTCCATCAAATATTTTGTTTTAGCCTGATCTATAAGAACTTTTTTTTTTTGAGATTTGTATTTTTTGTTTTTTTTTTATTTCTTATTCCCTTTATTTTATTTTTTAACTCAATTAGCATGTACTTAATTAAAAACTTGTGCATAATTTGTAATTTTATGGGTGCCAGTGTTTCAAATAAATATTTATTCTTATGATGTATACAAATCCAAGAATTATTAAAGAAATACCTGTACAATCTTTTGGTACTCGTATGTGCAATATTAAAATCACTGCTCCTAAGCAGAAATCTTAGAAACTAAACAAACTCGTTTATTAATCCTGTCAATAATAATAAGTACAAAAAATTCATCGATATCACAATCTATGTATCTCTTTTCTTTAAGCAAAGCCGCCATATTTACCGATACTAATTCATATTTCCCTACACAACAATATCTTCCTCCCCACACCATCATCACAAAAATTAAAAAGTAATTTAAGAAAGTAAACAAAATATTTGTTCTTCGTCGTCATCATGTTTATGGAGGGGATCGGACGCATAACCCATCACGCTTGAGAATTGGAAAGAAGTAACACAGAATCGTGACCGTTAGAAGGAATGGAGGGAGGCCTTTGCCCAGCAGTGGGACAATATGGGCTAGCTGTAATAATTATAATATAATACAATAAATAATCTCTGAGCTTGGATAAAATACTCGTTTTTTCGTATTTTTTCTACATTCATACAAGACATGGAATATACGCGAGCTGCTTTCCCCACTTTTAACGCTTTGTTGAATTTAGCTAGATATTACTTACAGCCACGGATCATCGAATGTTGTATCATCAGTTTGTTTTTATTTCAACACAAGAGGACATTTCATGAATAACGTAAGTGCTAGTTAGGTACTTTTTAGGGCCATCGTGAACTTGTACATAATTTTAGCATTGGTGACCATCAATTTTCGGAAGCTCAAAAGGCGATCACCAAACCGAACTCAACAGCGAGTTTTTAAGAATGCGGTGCAATAGCCAAACCGTCGAATGTCTACGCTAGAAGTATCTTGCCTGCCTTACATCTAGGGAAAGCTGGTGAAAAAAAATCATACACGCGACGATTCTTGTAGGCGTCTTAACTCGGGTCTTGTTTCAAGAAGGGAACAAATGTTTCTGTGGCATTATTATATGCTATTAAGTTCATTTCATTCTGTGGCATTATTATATACTATCATTCGCTATCTAATGGAAAACTAGGGAAACATTTTTATACACACTTTTATTGTTATTTCCAAACATAGACATACTTTAAAATAAACAAATCACAAACGAGCATGCAACTGCGAATAGAAACGGCAATGAAACCATGAACAAGGTATAACCTAGATAAACATCAAAGACCCATATCCCACGCTCTAGTGAGCACATTAGGCAAAACTTTGTGAAAATGGCGTCGGTTATAATTGAACCAACATTGTACCTGCAACAAAGTGCCTACAAATGAGAATGAAGACTGTTTCTCGCGTTTGTAAATTAATTTACAAAATTGCAAACTCATGATTTGTTTTAGGAAAAATCTTTAATACCTGAGCAAACTGAACTTTATGTGTGAGTTCACATAAAGTTCAGTTTGCGGTTCAACTTTGAATATTTTAATGACATGTTCAATTGATGTAGATATTCTGAAATTTATTTATTTACGTTAGTATAAAGTTGATAATAATTTGTTTAATTGGAAATAACATCATTTGAACACGGTTTTTTATACACCATGTACATTGTATACGTAAAACTGTCAATTTTTCCCAATGAACCTTTACCCTAATGCTTTAGTGATAAAGTTGAAAATCTATCAAAGAAGATTGATATGCTGGCGTCTGTACGACCGAGTTCACTGACGGTCGACCACTTTTCAACCTTATTACTTAGGTCATAAGGGTGAAAAGTGGCAGACCGTCAGTGAACTCGTTAGTACCTAGTTACTAATGGAATAATAGTTCAGCCGAAATCGGTGTCCATGAATAGGTAGAAACCATTAATAATTACCAAGACGTGAGAGTTGCATGAATATTACAATAGTCTTCTGTAGTTGTAATAGCAAGGGAATAACCGATACATTTCCTAACTTTGAGACAAATTAATTATGTGTCCTAAATCAGTATTTATTTGAAGACTTTGCAATTCTGCATACGTCTTCTCTTTTGTTCGGTACGTCAGTTCTTTCTTCCTTTTTGTATCATATTGACAGTGTAATTATTAATCAGTTGAAACCAGAATGTTACCATTTTAATTGCTGCAACACTTTGAACACGTGGGATAGTCGGGTAGTTTATTATCATAGTTACATACTTAATGTCTGATTTGAGCGCGACGAAAGCACAATTTCCATTTTATACTAATAAAACAAACCCAGTGCGAGTCGGACTCGCGCGTGAAGGGTTCCGTACCATGGTAGTAGGGGAGTCCCCTTTATTTTTTTCTATTATTTGTTGTTATAGTGGCAACAGAAATACACGTTCTGTAAAAATTTCAACTGTCTACCTGTCACGGATCATGAGATACAGCACGCTGACAGACAGATGGACGGACGGACGATCAGCGGAGGCTTATTAATAGGGTACCCTGTTGATTAATCTCCGGGTACGGCACCCTAAAAATGAAATCGACCAACTACCTATCTACCTATTTGGTCAAATACGCCCCGGCAACAGTTACCTAGTAACGTACAATCCAAAAATGATTACTCCACCCAAATAATACTATATTAGAAAGTAAAAAGATAATGATTGTGATAATCGCTAGGGTCGAGAAGACATCTCCCCCGACTTTCTTTGAAGACGATAAATCAAGAATTCGATCCCGAAGGACGACATCACAAGGTTTCTGATCGAGCAATATTAAACGAATGTAATCTATTATTTACTTTAATATCCCCACTAAAACTTTCCAGATTGAATTTTCCAGACAGACCAATCAACATCAACCGATAGATGGATAACTAAGACAGTGTTTCAATCCGCGCAAATACGCGATCGCCTAGTTCATTTTTTTCGGCGAACTCGAACGTGCAGAGAACGCGTTTCGGTCTCCGATCAAAAGAATGTCAAAATAATGAAACCGAGCGACGTGACGATCGCTTTCTATTAGGACACGGGGCAACTGATGTTACATTTTTAACAGTGGAGAACTTAAAAAATATATTTTTTTTAAATCTTCATGGATAAAATGTAAGAAGAACAGAAAATTTTAAGAGGAACACACTAAAAGTCGCTGAAAGAGGTCAGAAGGTCAAAGTTCAGCCAAACTAAAAAAAAACAGGTCAAATACAGAGATAAAGAAAGAAACGTACAGCATCACAACCGAGATGAGAGTAAAAAGAGACGTTTTGACCTTTAGCACTGTTTTTTCTTTGCGAATTGACTCAAGGTACGCAATCTCGTTTATTAACTTCATTGTATGTGAATGTATTTGTTTTGTTAGTACAATGCAGTATTACATCTAACCAGTCTTTGTGTAAGCCTGAGACGAAATATTACAAAGAGTATTCCCTCAACCTTTTTCTATAACCTACTAATGGAAACATAGATAAAAGAGCAACACACGCACACATACATGCACGCACAAACACACACACACACACAGATGTAAACACAGTATCACGCTGTATACAAGCGCCCTAATACAATAATGTAGAACATATGTACCTACACGGGAAGTACAATACATTGATTAGACGGTGCACCCTCCGTTCACCCACTTCCCTACTTCTCTATAGAGTATCTGAGGAAGCTGAGACAAGGCGGATGTCGGCTTTCGTTGTAGGTATGTACCTACGAACCTATACAAAGGCAAGATGAACATTACTTTGAGGTAATTTAGTGGATATGATGCTTTTCTAATGATAAAGAAATTATGGAGTTGCTTCCTTCTTTAACCGACTTCTATAAGGAGGTTATTCATTTGTCTGTTTTTTTTTGTGTATATTTAGCGATATCTTACCCAATTGTGGACCGATTTGGGTGATTCTTTATTTTTTGTTTAAGGGTATTATTTCGCGGTAGCCCCGTTAAAGTTCTAAAAAAACTGAATCAAAAAATGAAAGTCACCGACTTAGGAAGCCAGTTATTTTTCACTTTTTGTTGTTTTTTTTTAAGTTGGTTTTATTTTTTGCAAAAAAGTTTTTTATTATAAAAGAAGATGACAAGTAAGAGTAAAAAATAGTTAAGTCCTCAGTAAAATGTTATTCTTTTTTTTGTATTTGGCTGAAGGACCTTCAAGCGTCAGCACGTTCGTTAGAGCTAGACCAACATTTTTTAGACGTCTTAAAAATAGCACTTGAAATACCAAAACGAGAACTATTTAAAAGTAAATACACCTCGTTGCTAATAAAGTATTAGTTACAAAGTTGAAAATAAAAATATAGTGATAGAAAAAGATCTTAAAAGCACTTATTTAATACCTTTCTGTTGCATCAAAAAATATTTGTATCGGTATTGGTAATAAAGCATGTGAATGTCGCTCCATCAAGCTATTTTAAGCTGGATGGTGTAATTGTAATTTTATGCATGGAAATCACGGGACTGCCATGCCTAAAAATACAACCTTAATTATTTCCACACGGCAATTTAAAATTCCTGCCTGTATCAAAATAACTTTCGAAAAAGACAAAATCTTTTCAACATTCAATCCGCTTAATAAAATTGCATAAAATTAATTGGATCCATTTATAATTGGCAGAAACTTCGGTTATCAGAGTAGCGAAATTAAATGAATATCTTTTTCCTTATCAAGTAGACTGTCGGAAAGTTTGGCGTTATTAAAATGAAACTGGATATTATTGTTACGGAATTCTATTTTATAGGGTCCCGAATAAAACCTAAGGATAGATTAACAGCTTGAAAATACCTGACTTGAAAACATGGTTGAAATAGCAACTAAACGCTTTTAAACACATACTGGCAAGTATATTTCTAAGCAATATGCAGAAGCAAAAAAAATTTTTGTACAGGGCAATGGACAAATTAAGGAATGAGTTACTCACTCATAAGAGGAAGTCAGAAAGTTGCGCCGATGGTTGAAAAGTTGTGTGGTAATCGGTTATCGTGGTATGAGCATGTGATGCGGAGGAATGAGGAAAACGTCGTGAGGAAGGTTTAGAGTATGAAAGTGGATGGCTACAAGAGTAGAGGAAAACCAAAGAAACGATGGATGGACTGTGTCAAGGATGATATGGCTAGAAAGTAGGTGACTGCTGAGATGACGAGTAATAAGACGACGAGTGAGAAGCGTAGAAGAAGAAGACATGCTGTGCCGACCCCAAATTGGATAAGGGCAGGTGATTTATGATGACGAATGATAAATCATTCAAATCTATAGTCAGCCAACTTAATATCTAGACGAACATTATTGTATGTATTCCTATTTTAAAATTCACAGTACAAACTTTCAAGACAGCTCAACTGTCAGGTTCTATCCAGCGACGTTCACATTATTATCGCAACTGACAGCTAGCGCCAGCGGCCATTTTAGAAGCATTTCGAACTGGTTAAACAGAGCCCTGAGCTTTGATTTCTATTCAAAGCTAAACGATTGTGTTTTAAGATATTGTCAAAGTTATAAATTTCTCTCAGGTTTTTTTATAAAATAAAACAAAGTGTTACAATCTGATGATGGCCATGGCCTGGATTGTCGTATTTAATAAGTATTAGGAGGCCTAAACAAGAAACAGTTGCTTTGAAGTACATAGGCGACCAAGCTCTGCTGGGGTAAAAATAGAGAAAACGAATTTTCTCAGATATGAAACCTAGCTAGAACGATTTTTCGCTCGCAAACTCCAATATTGCAAGTCTCATCGAAATCGTTAGAGCCGTTTTTGAGAACGTGATTATAACTATAAATAACTAGCTGTTGCCCGCGAGCATCGTGCCCGTGAAATTATTATAAAAGACTTTTTTCCCCGTTTTTGCATCATTTTTCATTGATTCCTTCCTCGATAAATGAGCTATCCAACACTCCCCCCCACCTGAACCTCCTTCCTGAACTTAGCGCGTTCAACCAAATAAACTCTTCAGCTTTACAATATTAGTATGGATATACAAATATGACTCATTTAATAGTATAGTATGTTTAGTAGCTTTGGTCAGTCACACGATATATTTTAATTTTATCTATAATCTGTATCGCTTTACTAGGACCTCAGCACGATAACAAGAAGAGTTCAGTTATACAGAAACGCACTGCTGAGTTGTTACAAAACAAATAGAGGGCGTAAATAACTGTCATATGACAAAGTAAATATAGGTCAGTACCTATGACCTATAATTACATAAAGATAAGCAGCTGTGGTACACCGTTCATTCTTTTGTGAATGCATGTAATGTTCTTAGGAGTGTGTACAGAGAGAATTAAAAGGTTCAAAGTGCTGTTATGGTAAGGTTCAAAGTGTTAATTTACGCTCTGATTGGCCTGTTGGTCTAGTGGTTAGTGACCCTGACTGCTAGGACGGAGGTCGTGGGTTCGATTCCCACACAGGTAAATCTTTGTGCGATGTGTACGATTATTTTTTCTGTATCTGGGTGTGTAATTTATCTACCTATAATATGTATATATTTAGAAATATATAAGTATGTTTATCAGTTGTCTGGTTGCCATAGTACAGACTCTGCCTAGTTTGGGAGCAGATGGCGGTGTGTTGGTTGTCCCAAGATATTATTACTGTACATACCACAATTGAAATACTTTACAACGATCTAAAAGACGCGTGTCAGTATTGCGAAGTAAATAATACAATTCCAAACGAATACAAACGTCAGCGTTCCTCTACAACTCTATCAAATCATTTAAAAACACATATTTTATAGCTTCTACACTAACACTGGTACTTTTATCTCCCCCTTTCGCGCTTAATCGTCTGGTGACCCTCAATTTATCATAAATGTACGAGTACAGGAACCGCCTAATACGAACACAATCCATCAAATTTGACGTACGAAACCACCCCGATGCCAATATGTATATTATAGCTTTTATGCACCTCATGTTTTGTAATTATGTTTCTAATGTAGGGCACGGATTTGATTAATGATATTGTGTGATTAAATTAAATTATGAAGCGTGATTGCGTTTAACCGTACTTACAAATGAACTACGTACCAAAAATTTTAACTATTGAATCATTTCTTATCTGGGAGTTACTTTTAAAACATAAAGCCACAACACCTATGGAATTCCTGTATAGTTTAACTGCTTGATGTTAATTACTTATTCCCTCAAATACTCAAAAAGTTTTGCGCCGACCTCAAGTAGAATGGGACAAGGGCTCGAAAATGATGATGATCACTTAAAAATGTTGGTAATCTACCACTAGGTATCAAAATAACACATTTTTAATAAGGAATTAAATCCATAGCTCCTTTTTTCCCGCTTCATGAAATAATCCGACAATACATCATGACTGCTTACATCCATATTACCGTCAGGAAAAAAAACACACACACGCGTTCAAAAATAGAACGCCCAACATTTCGCGCCAAATCGTCTACAGCCAGCCATAGACGTAATAAGGCTGTCCATTCATTATCGGTCGGGCGGTCGCCGAGTTGGTCACGTGACACAGCGACCTTGGCACCCGAGCACCGAAGCGTTTCAGCCCACGAGTCTCACATCGCCGCCTAGACGGCGCCTGATGTTTGTTACATTGTGGACAAAAATAAAAAACCGTCTCGTCCTAGCGACGACGCGTCCTGGCTGAATGGCTTTTGTTTCCTTTGCGTTTAAGTTTTTAATGGGTTGTTCTGAAATTATGTGTTCCAATTTTGAAAAGTTTTCCGTTTTTTTTTTATTGTCACTTTATTACTGACACAATAATTAGTGAGTTAGTGTTCTTTAGGCAATACTCAGGTGGGTGCTGTTATTAAAAAAAAAGTGAAATTGCATGTGGAAATTGAATTTAAAAAAAATTGGCGGCGTAAGTGCTGACTACTTTTGTACTACTAGTTTTGTAACACTTCAGTAGGTAAGTACGAAAGATATTGTTGGTAAACATTTCGACTATCCCTACGTACAAAGCGACATGTCTAAACAAGTGGTTTACAGGAAAGAGTTCTTAATAACACTCTGATAAAAAGAAACGATACTTTAATAAATTTTATGAAAAATGTTATATTTTTATTAATGTAATTTTTTACTCGAAATAGAGTTTTTAATAGCGTTACGCTTTTTTACGCGCTTATAACGCTCTCTTGTAAACCATCACATGTGTTTAGACATGTCGCTTTGTAAGTAGGGACCGGCGATTTCTGAAATAATTTGTATTTAATAAACAATTTTCTTGTATTTATTAAATAAACATGAAATGGTATTTAATAAACAATTTTGGCGGATTTAGTTCCGATTTTAGCCACGCTTCACTAAGTTCTTGTTAATTTTTGAATTTCCCTAAACATTAATGAAGATAGCAATAATTTAACCGTTTCTATTTAATTACGCCCTTTAACATCAACAATTCAACAGTCCTAAAAACTTTTTAATGCTCCGAATAAAAGATAGGGTAGTAAATGACTTTCTAAGTGGCTATTTTAGATGTGATCTTATCAGATAACGTAATGGAGAAGCAAAGAAAATAGATCGCTTGGGTCTGTTACTCCAAAGTAAATTGGATTACCTACTGCGATTTTCTCGGACATGAAGAAAAAGTGGGGCTGTTTAAAAAGCTCTTAGCGGAATCTATTATCATATAGGCAGTAATGCTACTATCTATCAATTTTTACCTGTGTACTGTAGATACCTTTTACCATTAACTCTGGCATATAAACATAGACAGTTAGTTATACAAGGTTCATGAAGCCGTCAACGAAGCATTTTGTACATTAAACTAAACAAAAATTATTGCTGGGAAACGACTTTTTTTGGGATGAGATATCGCGTTTTACGCTAAAACTCAATCTAACACACTCAAAACATCGTGCTGATGAATTTACTAAATAGTAAACGGGTCATGGAGGCATTTAAAGTTAAGTTAAACATGACATGACATGTTTTCCTTCACCTTTTTTTTCTTTTTTGGAGAATAGTGGTAATGAAACAAATTAAATAAAGTAATTCGACTGTTTCGGTTCGAAAAATATACAACTCATAAATTCTTTGTTATTATTCCCGGATTAAAGTCTACCAGTTTTCTAAATTCCATCAAAATTTATTTAAAAGTTCTGACGTGATTGAGTCCCAAAAATATTCAGAAACTTTTACTTTGTCATCATAAGTATGCAGAAGTATAGATTAATACGGCACATAAGATGTTTCTTCATTCAATCCATAAAGAAGAACGACCTGTACGAATGTGGAATAAACCATCAAGAAACATTACTCCTATTTACTGGTCTGACCCGACCATAGATTCTCGAAAATCAGGACATGTAGCGTGCCAAGGCTCAACAGCCAGCCAGGCGCCTAGCTGACATACTTGAGATTTGTGCCAGATTCACTTTATATCTTTTTCTTTATCGATTATGGGATATGAAATGTCCTGAAGAATTGTAACCCACAAACTATTTTTACGCTTCCTCGCACCCCCGGACCCGCTACGCCAGTTTTGGTGACAAGGGTCTTGGGTCATAAATGTTTTACCGTTGAAGTTTTACATTGTTTCAGTTAGATTCTATCTCTGTCACACGTCCTAGGTCAGAAAGAGAAAAATGATCAAGGGTGCGGATGTTTATGAGCGCATGTAATGTATGTAAGTTTCTTGGTAAAATTGCAAATGAAAGTTTTGACGCTTCCTTACTATTACTCTTCGTTTTATATGTCTAATACTCTTGGGTAACAACAAAGCTAAGCGGTATTAAAAAGTTTAGGGAAGGAAACTTGCGAGCTTCATTACTGCAACACGTAGACGAAAGCTTGGGCAGCTCAATTAAAGCCGGTGAATTCAGGAGTGCCTCGGCAGTTAGTTCGTAATCGTGGCTGCTGCTGAGCTTAACGTTCTAGATTTGATGTTCAGGTGAGGTAAAGTGTTATTGGCTTTTCCATGGGAAACAGTAGAAGGTTCAGGGAGGTGCTTTGTTTTCGGCTAATGCCAGCAAGCTTATGCTTGAGAAACTGAAAGTATGAAAGAATCGTGCTGGAAAAAAGAAAAATGGCGAGATTCTGGCGCGGCTCATATCACATCCACGACAATACAGGTAGTAAGTTATATTGCGTCACATTAACGTCCCAGTTATAATCCTAAACGCTTATAAAATGTTCTTCATCAAAAATATAAGGGTGTTAAATCTACAAGGGAGTGTATATCAAAATAATAAGAAGCGTTAATTAAGCTTAAATTGGCGTTAATTATGAAAGCCCTTCATAAAACATCGGGATTACTTTAATATTCTCATAAAATTTACGATGGAAACTCGTAAGTGTAATCTTTTGTGTTCGGTTTAAATGAAGTTCAAATGTTGTTCAAAAGTTGTGCGATGTTGAGAGAAATCGAGTTAACATTTTTTTTTTTTTTACGCAACATGTTTTTAATACGCTTTACATTTTGAAAAGTGTTCTGCGTATTTTTTCACTTCAATAAACGTGCGGTTAAACTGAGCCGTCTGAAGAGCAGACTGGGCTGCAGACACTGACACCCGTATCTATAGTGTTAAAGTAATTACTAGATGCAAGTCCCAGTCAGTCATACTTATGCCAATATTTTATACAATAGACAAGAATTGAAACGAAGTAAGAACCGTCACAGAAAGCAAAGATAAGAATTCTAACCTTTGAAAGTTCTAACTTCAAGCAATTACTTAATAAAAATCGTACCTTAATTATTGACTTTTACTCAAGTAGACACTGTGACTTGTTTATAGATACGGGTATAAAAGCTTTGACAGCTAATGTATTGAAATAACTATCACTTTCTCTGTCACTCGGTTTGCCCACACTTTAACTTTGAAAGTTCTGGGAAAAGTAATAACACAAACATGTTTTAAGCATCATATCACGTACAAATAATCACTCATAGAAGTAATGTTGCCATTTTAAAATTAAAATCTAATTAATTCGCATGTTGCGCTTTTCATAACAAAATTTTCTAAGCGAAAAGATGGGGACGTCAAAGAGATGTGTCGCAAAATTCGTAAAATTGAATTATTTAATCCAGCAGCAAGCAGATTTTGCAAACATGGTTCCAGAAAATAATTAATGACGCGATGTCCTTTATTCGAAAATAAACGTTAATAATAACGTAAATAGTATTCTATTTCCAACAGCAAATGCAAAAAAGTTTATTTAATATTCAGCGACAGAATATTTCCGTTAAGGAAGACTTAAAGGAAATCGTCCCCAAGATACATTGCTAGAGAAAATCGTCGACTTTGCATAAACCATAATAGCCAATATCCTATTTCATTTTCTTTAGGAAGTCTAAGAATACACTTTATAGGACTACGGACTACGCTTGACTGTATCTTGGTCTAAAGTCGGGATACATTTGCCAGTAACTTGCACAAAAGCGTGCGAGTTACTTGCATGCTACTTTGACTTAAAGAAAACCGGGGTCAAAGCGCTTTGTTGAGGGTTATTAAAACACAATGTTGTGAGTGTATTGCGTGATTACCATTTTAGACTGAATTTGAGGTTCATAACAGCACAAACGCAGTATAAAAGGGACACCGACGCTAAAATGGTTACCACGTAGTCAGTACATCATTCTGAAACCATCCACATAGAAATTTTTCATCGGTAATTTAAAAAAAAAACAGCTGGGTTCCATACATTTTGACCGTGTAAGTATTGCAGTTTTGTAGGAAACACCATGTACTGCAACCAACTAACTAAAAATGCCGAGTGGTATTGTCATGCGTATTTTCCAAGTCTGTTATGTTTTTTCTCTTTTTACCGGATCCGCTTTTCCTGCATCAGGATGAATTGCAAAAATGTGACAAAAGCATTGAAGCTTTTCAAGACCGCAACAATCGAGATTCTAAACAAAACCTAGACGAATGGTTGAAGCCAAATTCTGTTCACATTCAAAGAAATTAGCTTGTTCATTGTATCGTTACGCGAGTTGACGGTTGGCGTTGTGGCTGAGCGATTGTCTGCTGCGTTGCGTGTCGCGGGTTCGATTCCCGCACGGAAGAAATATTTGTGTGGCCTACAGGTAATTGTCCCGGTCTGGTTTTTTGTGTTTGTGAGTTTAAATATTTTTAAACGCACACACGATACGTGAGAAATGAATATGGTGGGGCGAAATATTAAAAAAAAAAAACGAGACTGAGATTTCGTCGACTTCGTGGTTTCATAAAAAATGTAGAGAAAACAATGCTCTTATCGTTATTGGTTTGTTTAGTCTAAACCCAAGTTTACAAGCTAAGTTATTTGATTCACGAACAAACCATGCTGAAAGAGGGAAAGGATGCCCGTATCCAGCATATAATAATGACATGTTTTTGACGTATTTCAAAGTTGTACTCACCGAAGGGCGGCTCGAACCTGCAGTCCAGTAACAAGGCATTGCCAGTGGGGCCGGTGGTGCCGACGACAGCGCCACCTCGCATCATCACCTGCGCCTCAAGTTCTACCCACCGCCCCCCACCGTCCGACTGGAAGAGAGATGGATGGTTAAGTATTATTATCAACAAGTGTCATCAACAGAATAATTGTAACCGCTCTAGAAAACATAAATTGTTTAACCACTTGTATGCCGAGTATATAGACACAATTAAAAAGCCATTGTGTCTCGTGTAGATCTACGTTCACACGAAAGGTTAATGTTCCATTTTGTATTTTGTGTGGTGACACAGGATTGTGCAGAAGATTAGTCGTGGTATTTAAAAGGTTTCGGGTTATCTTCCGTGATTGTTCATCATAGAAGATATCCTGTAAGTGACAGTATAAGTTTAGTTTTAAACCATCATCATCATCCACAGCCCGATTTCACCCACTGCTGGGTATAGGCCTCTCTTTGCTTGTGCCAAGCTCCACGCTCCTGTGCCAGCCTCATCCAGGATGTTCCCGCAATGACAATAATGTCGTCTGCCCATCTCGACGCCGGACGACCAACACTCCTCTTTCCATTCCTTGGACGCCACTCGGTCACAGCTTGGACGCCACTCGGTCACAGCTTACTCCACCTGCCATCACCGCGCCTGGGCCGGTAGTCTCGACGTAGATACCGACAATGTCGCAAACTTTCGATCGCTTAATAATAACAGAAAAAAACAACGTACATAACGTTGCTTGCGAGAAATGCAAGTCTCAACATCCAAGATGCGTTTCTCGCGAGCAACGTTATTGCAACTGATTTTTTCTGTTATTATTAAGCGATCGAAAGTTTGCGACATTGTCGGTATCTATGTCGAGACTGCCGGCCCTGGCTAGGTGTCCTGCCCAACTCCATTTGAGTTCCATAACGCGATTTCCAATATCGAAGACCTTCGTGCGTCTCCGGATTTCGACGTTTGGATCTCGGTCTACCGGTCGGTAAACCGTGAAAGCTTAAAACCGTATTCAAAAGGTTGTGCGTTCGCTAACCATCATATTGCAGACTTACTGAGAAGTTAAAAACATGAGCACTCGTAAAATAAACTGCAAAAATGTGGGAAAACCAGTAACCGTTTAGGTATTCGATAGTTTTTTTTTATCTTATTAATACCAGTAATCTCCTCTCTCATTAACTATAATAAAACTCATTTACGTAACTAACAAAACCTTTATAAATCCATGCAAATGAATACTAAACTTTACGATAATTTACTCTCATTCCATTTACGTGTACCAATTACCTCCAAAGAGTAAATGGACAAGGAAATGCAAATGCTAACACTCCCGGAGGACGAATATTGTGCTTTTAACCTCTGGGCTCCTGGTAATACGAATGGAAGCAGTAATACGTAGGGCATTGAAATACCTGTTTTAGAACTGAATATTTTCATCCTGACGTTTAACTTTGGTAAGTAAAGCAGTTTAAACCCGTTTCGAGTATTTTGAATTTGACAAACGAAAATTATTTTAAAAATGAGCAAGGAAATTAATTTTAGAAACAGCTTTTCTTAAATTATGTAACACAAGGTGTATTATGAACAAAATATATTTAAATTGTTCGATATGCCATATCCGGATCACCGTAAAGGGAGGGGGGGGGGTTCCTTTACGAAAAAAGGTTTTCATGAAAAGTGAAATCACACAACAACAATAGATACGTAATGCAGTATGAGTGAACAAAACAACATCATTCATCCGTGAAACAGAAAAAATATAACTAATAAAGTAAAGCTATAACATTGAAAACTTGTATTTAAAAAAAAATACTTGTGAATAAGTTGGACCTCTAATATCTCCATAACTAAAAGGTTCCCGGATATGGTCAAGAACAAAGAAAAAGATCGCGATGACGAGGAGAACAAGTTTTGGTTACGTTAAGGTCCATGTCCCATGTTATTAACATGTTTCTTCTTCCATTCTCCTCTGTCAATCGTCACGCTATCATTTACTACTTTATCTTTCATATCGTTCCTCACACAATCCATCCATCGTTTCTTTGGTCTTCCTCTCCCTCTCCATCCATCAACGTTTATATTCATCACTATTTTACACACTCATTCGATTCTTCCCTCCTCATCACATATCCATACCAACACAGTCGATTCCCTTTCAACTTTTCGTTTATGTCCTTTTTACACCCATTATAAATAATAAAAAACCCTATAGAAAAGTCCTTAAAAAACCATTAAAAAACACTTTCACTATAAAACTCAACATCAACCACGCATTTCGTCCACAGCTATTCGCAAATGAAGTGAAATAACTAGTAAAGTACTGCAATCAATCAGTCATGGCCTCATTAACGTGAATACCGATGTTCATTAATATTTCAGAGGTAATCTTTTCAATTGCCGGCTGATGACTGGGTACGTACCGACAATTACGTACGGGCTCGCATGGTTTCAACGTTCTGACGTACGGAATGTATTTTTTAATGGGAAGTAGTTTCTGACATGCATTTTTTAAAATAAGATTGTTTAAACCTAATATTATTGTTATGCAGGTTTATGTGGTTGTCACCATCGAATCTGCTTGCCATATCATAGAATTTTAGGCAGGTAATATGTAATATCACAGGTATCCCAACGATCTCACGGGGATATCTTCTTAGACATAATTTATGACTTGACACGTTACACTAGTATTAGATGGTATCTACCTACTTACTGACTTATGCCAGCAATGTCTGAATCCACTGTGAAGTAAAATATAACGAACTAGCTTCCCCCCGCGACTTCGTCCGCGTGGAATAGTTACTTTGGGCTAACATGACTGCCCGGCTTTGCACATTGTGCGCGCAGTACCCGATCATTATTTTGCTGTGATTTTATTTTAAAACTGCGACAGCTCCTAAGATATTCACTTAAATCGAAAGATGTAAAGGGCAATTTTGTTTTAAATGAAATACTTGTGATGAGTAACGTATATTTTTGGATAAGGATTAATATCATGTTTATAAAAACACCTCCGTAAATAATGCATTATTTTAGAACAAATTTGGTTAGCATAAAAAAGGTTATAGTGAGCTAACCTTAAAAGATAGACATATGCTGTCGCGGACTTTTTTTTAGAACTTTTAAAGAGGAATAATTCTGTAACATATGATTTTTGCGAAACTTTAACCGTTTACGCAGCGCACGCAGCGGAAGCTCTCAATAGGAAAAAATATCTCCCGATTTTGAAACATTCTTCATTAGTGCTCCGCTCCTATTGGTCGTAGCGTGATGATATATAGCCTATAGCCTTCCTCGATAAATGGACTATCTAACACTGAAAGAATTGTTCAAATCGGGACAGCAGTTCCTGAGATTAGCGCGTTCAAACAAACAAACAAACACACTCTTCAGCTTTTTATTATTAGTATAGATTAGTATAGATAATATTAGTATAGATTGAGAGTCTAAACCGCGCTCAAGAGCTATTACTGTGAGCTGTTATTTTGACATTACAAACAGACACTTCAATTTTATTTATTTGTATAGATTTTGGCACTTTTGTTGTATATTTCAAGTATTAATGATGCATATTTTGTCGATTTGATGTTGCTCATAATCCGGTGTCTAGTAATGACACTGGCAGCTGTGGCAGTTTTCCTGATCGCGTTCAGTTACGTTGTAATGCGTCCTCAGTAAGCAGTGTATGATTATCCGAACTTAGATTTAATCAAACTTTTATAGGCCGGATATAAATGAATCAGCTTCACGGATCATTCAACTTCCGACGTTTTACACGCACCTTCAATATTAAACTCGGTTCAAATCCACAACTTGTAACTCTATATTCATTAAAAAATCTCGTCCGGTAAGCGGTTACAGGGTTAACAAAAGCGGAGCGGTGTCGACGCCGCGGAAAATACCGCTTACGGCCTTTATGTATGCAAATTCTATATAATTTGCGTACCATAGTAAGTGAATATCTCATATATCGGGTTAACAATGAATTCCATGAAAATTAACATCCATTGTTCATTAAAAGCTTACTAAACGGGAGTTTCTAAGTTGCTGTACGTTTTTTTTAATTACCGTGTTCTGTTTTTAAATTATTTCGGTATAAGGAGGATTAAAACAAAGGAGTATTCATTATGCCTTTATTTTCTTGACCTTCTTAATTATGAAGCAATTGATGGCGTCCTTACTTTGTTTCGATTGTTTACTAATTGCTGTACAATCTCAATTAAAAAATGTTGGCCTTATTTTATAGTATAGCAGATGATTTAAAAAAGTAACTCGTTAAAGGATAAATTGCCATCTTATGTTTAGTTTATTTTACACTAAATCATTTTTACTTTTCCCTAAGTTGAAATAATTTATATTGTCAAAGAGTGTGTAGAGTTTAAAAAAAAAAGAAAAACGTTGCATTTAACTGTATAATAGCTTAATTTTGCAAACGCATTCAAAATGTGGATACCAACCAGTCAGGATTTTATTCGGTCTAATTATAACTTTTTCAAAGTGTTTCAAAGTCTCATACGCCCCAAAACTGACGACTAATAACGCGATTTTGAACGCTCAGCATAATTATTATAATCGGAGTGTAATTTCTTCACCTATCTTACCACATCACAAAGTTTCAAGCACATGACTTCACGGTTTAATTACAAGGTAGATTATCCCCCCACACACATCGATTTTTTTATGCACAATAAAAAAAAAACAACTGTTTCCTACAAAAATGCAATAACCTACAGGGTTCAGAATCATGTACTGAATACGTGGTAACCGTTTTGTGAGTCGGTATAATACCCTGTATAATAATAGAGATAACCGATAGATGTCTTTTAGAAAACGACCCAAAAAATCAAACAACGACCTTCTCATTCACAAAACCTCATTACACACACTATGAGCAATCACAATCAATAGGTACTTACCAAAGAATTGGTTTTCTCAAGAATCCAAGACATTCTGACATGAAAGACCGTATTCTGAGCTAAAAATACATATTGATTTCTACTGAGTACAAGGTAGGCAGCCACGTTAGTACGCTTAATATTTTGCGCTACTTACTAGGTACTACCGAGTTCACTGAGGGTCGACCACTTTTCAATCGTATTACTTAGGTCATAAGAGTGGAATTGATTTCTACTGAAGTACAAGGTAGGCAGCCACGTTAGTACGCTTATTATATTTTGCGCTACTTACTAGATACTACCGAGTTCACTGAGGGTCGACCACTTTTCAACCTTATTACTTAGGTCATAAGAGTGAAATTGATTTCTACTGAGTACAAGGTAGGCAGCCACGTTAGTACGCTTATTATATTTTGCGCTACTTACTAGGTACTATTGAGTTCACTGAGGGTCGACCACTTTTCAACCTTATTACTTAGGTCATAAGAGTGAAATTGATTTCTACTGAGTACAAGGTAGGCAGCCACGTTAGTACGCTTATTATATTTTGCGCTACTTACTAGGTACTACCGAGTTCACTGAGGGTCAACCACTTTTCAACCTTATTACTTAGGTCATAAGAGTGAAATTGATTTCTACTGAGTACAAGGTAGGCAGCCACGTAAGTACGCTTATTATATTTTGCGCTACTTACTAGGTACTACCGAGTTCACTGAGGGTCGACCACTTTTCAACCTTATTACTTAGGTCATAAGAGTGAAATTGATTTCTACTGAGTACAAGGTAGATAGCCACGTTAGTACGCTTATTATATTTTGCGCTACTTACTAGGTACTACCGACTTGTCTGAGGGCCGACCACTTTTCAACCTTATTACTTAGGTCATAAGAGTGAAAAGTGGCTGACCGTCAGTGAACTCGGTAGTACCTACATACGGTATAATGTTATAAGCTATGCACACGTATTTCTCTTGCTCTTTTGCTGTATGAAAAACAAAGTATGAGTCTAATCGAAAAAGACATATTCTAAACCAAATGAGTTCCTAATTTAAAAAAAAACAGTAGCGTACCAAAGGTCTAATTCAATAGCTTTTTTTGTTTCCATTTAAACAAGTATGAGGTCTATGGCTGTGTTTATTGAGTTGGTTTTATAATGACTAGTGATATTGATGACCGTTTGAAATAATGACATATAAACTTTCCCCGTTGAGTTTAAACTGAACTGAACTAAATGGCGAACACAGATTACATTGTATAATGTACTAGCGACCCGCCCCGGCTTCGCACGGGTGCATGTGTTATACATAAAAACCTTCCTCTTGAATCACTCTATCTATTAAAAAAAACCGCATCAAAATCCGTTGCGTAGTTTTAAAGATTTAAGAGGTCAAAGGGAAATAGGGACAGAAAAGCGACTTTGTTTTATAATATGTAGTGATTAGCTTAACTATTCGTTCTGAAGAATTAAATGGCAACAGTCGCTTTTACCATTAACATCGAGTATTGAATACTGATAAGTAGCAGCTTCAGCTATCTTAATAAAAATATATTTCTTTCATCCGTATGAAACTTAACTCTGCAGTGTGCTAATATTACAGGCCCACATGATTATTTGTAAGATCTCCAACTTGAAGATGTAAAATTATTGGATTTACGAGTAAAATAGACTATCATTTTTAGGGTTCCGTACCCAAAGTGTAAAACGGGACCCTATTACTAAGACTCTGCTGTCTGTCTGTCCGTTTGTCACCAGGCAGTATCTCATGAACCGTGATAGTTAGACAGTTGAAATATTCACAGATGATGTATTTCTGTTGCCGCTAAGAAATACTAAAAAAATTGAATATATTTAAGTGAGTCCCATACAACAGACATCATTTTTTTGCCGTTTTTACAGGTAATGGTACGGAACCCTTCGTGCGCGAGTCCGACTCGCACTTGGACGGTTTTTTTTCTATAGTGTAAGGTATTGTCTATTTTTAATCCAATAATAGGTATGATCTCATTTATCTGCCTAGCCTTTCTTCCCGGATGTTGCTAAATACTAGTTTTTCATGTGGAACAACTGTATCTGACCTCCACAACTAGTAAATCGGTGATACGATACCCGTTGGTAAGACTGGTGGTCAGACTTTCAGGCCACTGACTACCTGTAACGATTATCAAAGATCTACAAATGACAGCCGGCACCAACGGCTTAACGTGCTTTTCGAGGCCCGAAGAAAACTCGGTATGTAATGGTTGGTCACCCATCCACGGACCAATCTAGACAAGCACGGTTTTACCTGAAGTTTGAGTGGCTATTACTATTTAGCCATTAAACCAAACTATTTCCCATTCGTTTTTCTTGTAATCGCTTATCACGAAAACATTCTGCCTCAACCTTCTAAATTGGTATCCCATTCCATTCAAAATATATAGGTAAATATATCTGCGATTATACCTACGTACTAGTATATTGCAATACGCCGAGGATTGCACACGAAAACCCGTTCACATTTAAAGAAACATTTAAAGGGATTGCCCATTTCAAGGCTGCCTGGCTCTCTGAGATGTGAAAGGTACAATAAAGATACTATAAATAACCCTTTTAGTATCATTTTAGTGAGACACTTTTTACGACTAACTTTAGTTATTTAGTTTTCTGAAAAATGTGTTTGTGAACTTATACTGTCACTTACGGGATATCTTCCGCCATTATTCTTAGCTCTTCATAGACAGACAGTAACAATATAAGTGACAGTATAAGTTTAGCTATAAACCGTGAAAGTATAAAACAGTGTTTAAAATGTGTTTCTGTTGTGATAGGTAACATTTAGTAAATATAAAGTCATTCTAAGTCTAATTTCCAATTGATGTTATTTCCTCTTTAAAAAATTAACTTACAACTCTATTTTGTACAAAAACAAAAGGACATTTAAGCTTCAAAATACTCGTTCAAGTCGCTGTCATACGGAATTGTATAAAGAAAACTGATTTCAGAACTATTTAAAAAGTCTTCAGAGTTATATAAAGTTGAATGTTACAAGCAAGTATTAACGTGGTTTTTCCAAACCCACGTATTTGTTTACATGGTCGAAAACAAAATCACAAACGAAGTAACGTAGTTTCGCTATCAACATAGACTTTTTAATTACATTGCCTCTTTAGCGGTTAATCAACCGAAATATCAACTGTTTAATGATTAGACAGAACCAAATAAAACCGAGCAAATAGTAAGATAAATTATAGAAAAAACTAATTTGTATAGTCCTCATGTGAGTTGACCAAGATTATGTCTGGACCTTAAAAAAGTCTATGACCTCTGAGTTTGTTTCGGCTGTTTCTTCTCAGTCGATACGAAACACCAGCCTGAAATGGCTATTTGCAAAATAAACATCATATACTTAGCTACTTCATAAAACTACATTCTATACTTACATTCTATGTTTAATAGAGCATAAACAGTGATAGGTTTTTTGTTTACCGCCAATATACTCGCATGTAGGTACTAAGGGGTCCTTCTCATATGTTCCGGACGGCGAGATTCGGCCCAATGAGGCGGCAAAATGGAATAATTATATAATTTTTTTTTCGTGTGGTTACTGCCTAACCTGGTGTCAGAGTAATCAGTGTTTTTTATGCCGCCTATGGGCCTCTGACTTGGCTTTACATGCCGTCGAGAAATATCTCTCAGGCATGCTGGTTTCCTCACGATGTTTTCCTTCATCGAAGCAAGTAATAATTATAAAACACGCACATTAATCCCAAAAAATCAGAGGTCTTGGGTTCGAACTTGAGACCTATGACAGGGCAGTCTGACAGTCATACCACTAAGCCATCACTGCTTATATTATGTAGGTAGATATCGTCATTATCTGCAGTCCCAAATATGTTAAGGTTGGCTTCCTGCCTAACTGGATTCAGCTGAGCACCAATATTTTACAAAGGAACGGCCTATCTGACCTCCACAACACAGTTACTACGTAATTCGATTTAGTAAGACTGGTTTTCAGACTTTCGGGGCCACTGACTACCTGTAACGACTGTCAAAGATCTACAAATGACAGCGACCAGCAGCTCAACGTGCTTTCCGAGGCACGGAGGTTTACTATGTAATATTTGGAGATAAATAGAAGCCTACGAAAAAGCTGTTTGGCTCATGAGCGATCATCCAAAAAGTTGGCAACGTCGCATTTAGCTGTCAAATATTTACCTGTTTAGCAATGTATCGGCCATAGCCATATTTCTTATTTCCATACAGTAATATTGCCAAATTAATTAAAACAGCGAATTATTTGACAGCTATTTTCTACGTTGCCCATTTTCTATATGAGCCTCCGCTCGAATTAAAGAATTTAAATTTGAATTTGAATAAACGCTCTTAATTAGAAGAGTACCTTGCGAAACCGAGCATAGTTCTGCAATAGCCAGGGACCATGGTGACTGTCGAATGAAAAGTCGAATGTGTGTGACTACTCACACCCTCGTTCGGTTCAACTTTTTAACCGACTTCAAAAAAAGGAGGAGGTTCTCAATTCGCTTGTATTTTTTTAATGATTTTTACCTCATAACTCCATCATTTATGAACCGATTTGAAAAAATCTTTTTTTATGTGAAAGTATACACTTTCCGATTGGATCCATAGAAATTTCATCGAAATCAGTTCAGTAGTTCGGTTTTTTTGTCTTCTTGGCCTATGTTAACTATGTTGACGACATGATGGTTCCTTAATAACTTCTAGTTACAATGTAAAAAATTGTTTTGTGACAAGAATTTCTGAGGTACAAACTCAAACACATAAAATAAAAACAACATACAAAAAATCAAAAACTTTTTTGTAAAACAAAACCGACTTTCAAAAAACACTAAAAAGTCGGAAGACGATAAAACAAACAATGGCACTGACTTCCAAAAGTAAAGTTTTTTCAGACAGTGTTTTTTTGGAAGTCGGTTTTTTTTGCAAAGAACTATTTTTTGTTCAACAATTATGTTAGCTTGCAGCTCGTTGACATGGACTTACTAAGTCCATGGAGCATGGACTTACTAAATCCATGCTCGTAGATCACTCAATCGATTATTCGTTCATCATGTCATTCTATGTCATTTTGCAATACGAGCCGGCCTTCTTGTTCGAGACGCCGAGCAGTGAACACGTCTACAGCAACAACTTACTAAAGTGGTGTAATTTAGATTTTAGAGCTAGCATGTAAGTACAGGACTTATTATTTTGGTGATATTGAAGTGTTTTTTCTAAGTATTGTGGAAAAGGAAATAAATATGTTTGAGTTAAAGTACTGTGTTTAGTTTTCTTCTGCAAAGTCCTTTATTTCTGAGCTGTGGCTTACAGTTCAGAAGTGGGATCGTAAGAGAATTCTCATAATTTTCTTTTGTTCACGTCCACTTAAAGTAACGAATGATATCACGGAATACAGACTCGCATACTTTAGTTTCTTTTCCTGGCTACCTACATACGTCGTTAACTTTGAAAAAGGAACGATAAGTTTTCTTTCCAGAACAAACATTTTTTGTTATTTTTTTTTTTGTTTTACAATTACCGTCGTAACAAACAAGAAATTAAATTCCAAAATCAACTTTAATATGAATATTCGTATTTAACGGTTTATGATCGTATTGGTCTAAGAATATTGACTGTTATTACTGATTTATACTTAATTGGATTTAAAATGTGAAAAGAACATCATATTCATGAAGTAATGACAAGTAATTATGTTAATTACTAATGGTCGTCCTATACTTGCTGTACGGAATCAACACCTATAATTGCTACTATCTAATGATAACTTTGAAAGAAGCATTGTCAAGTTTATATTTATTAGGAAAATATAGTTACTGTTGATGGTTTTATGGCCGTACCCGCCTACTTTTTACAAATTTAAGGAAGGAAGTAGAATTACTATGATAACTACTCGACTAAGGCACTAGTACGAACATGCACTAAGCTTTTCAATTGCAAGTTTCAGATACACATCCTTATTGGTTGCATCCGAGGTGAAGGATTGTCAGCCAATATGTATAAGGATGTGGTGAGCCCAGGTTTGAGGGCGGATGTGAGCCCAGGTTCGAGGGCGGATGTGAACCCAGGTTTGAGGGTGGATTTAGGCCCAGGTTCGAGGGCGGATGTGAACCCAGGTTTGAGGGTGGAGTTGAGCCCAGGTTTGAGGGCGGAGGTGAGCCCAGGTTTGAGGGCGGTGGTGGGCCCAGGTTTGACGGCGGAAGTAGGCCCAGGTTTGAGGGCGGATGTGAGCCCAGGTTCGAGGGCGGATGTGAACCCAGGTTTGAGGGCGGATGTGAGCCCAGGTTCGAGGGCGGATGTGAACCCAGGTTTGAGGGTGGATTTAGGCCCAGGTTCGAGGGCGGATGTGAACCCAGGTTTGAGGGTGGAGTTGAGCCCAGGTTTGAGGGCGGAGGTGAGCCCAGGTTTGAGGGCGGTGGTGGGCCCAGGTTTGAGGGCGGAAGTAGGCCCAGGTTTGAGGGCGGAGGTGAGCCCAGGTTTGAGGGCGGAAGTGAGCCCAGGTTCGAGGGCAGGTTTCAGGTTGGAAGGCATAATATATCAACACCTAGGCTGGAAGATCAAGGACAGCCCAGGTTAGAGGGCAAAGGAAGAAGGGATATGGACAGTCGGGACGAGGAACGGATTATTGTTGCGATGGCAAGGAGGATTGAGGACCGGACACTGCGTCCGTCCAGGAACCGGACGAAGACGAAATATTATCACGGATTCGGACAGTCCGTCGCGTGGCGGTGCAAACCCTGAGCGGACGAGGAAATGCAAGAGGTTACGGACAAAGAGAGGCGGTTCTAGGTGGACGGAGCGCAGCGACGAAAGCATGGATAACCGTGAGTCAGTTAGAGTTAATAAATCAATGATTGTGTAACAGTGTGTTGTTAACTTTTGAAACTATTGAAATATTTAATTGAAATATTTTATTATGTTAGTATGGATCACTAAAGTAGAAGAATGCGCCGAAATATACGGTTGGTCTGAAACGGAAATAATTCACTACGCCGAACTCTTGACGGCAATGTTGGCTAAGCGTGTTAAGTACGGCGAATCCTTGGAGCACTATTATTACGCGAAATTAAATTTATTGAATAGATGCAAAATTTATAGTAAACAAGCAGTAGATTACTTTTTATACGGAGTGGATGAAACCAAAATAATGTTAATTAATATATTTTTGACTCGCGACCTTCGTTCACGTGAAATTATTGTTGATAGATATTGCTTCCCTTTTGAATCTAAAGGATTATTGGTGGTGCAATCAATAAGAACAGACTCACTTGATGAATAAAAGTGTATTTTATATATGAAATTAGAATTACAGACATTACAGTTAACAAGCTTCGTTCGTAGTGACAGATAGAGAGAGAGACCCCTAGCGACCAAAGTAAGTACTAATTGAGGTTGCGTTCACAAACATTTAACACCCACCCTTGAACGCAAGCCCCATTCTTGCTAAACAATAAGTATGTTTCTCAGAGGTAGTACCTTTAGTTAGAATATCTGCTACCATTTCACTACCCTTACAGTAACAAAATTTAATATCACAATTATAAACATGTTGTTTAAGAAAATGATGCCTTATGTCAATATGCTTGGTTCTGGGTAAATAACAATCATTAGTAGAAAGTCTTATAGCACTTTGACTATCACTAAAGATGACGAGAGGTTCATTCGGCTCACAACCAAGCTCCCCGCTAAGCTGGCGCAACCATAGCGCCTCCTGCGTGGCTGAAGACATGGCCATATACTCTGCCTCTGCCGTTGATAAGGCCACGGTCTGCTGCTTGCGTGAGGACCATGAAATAGCACCTCCCTGTAACAAAAATATATAACCACTGCACGACTTGCGGTCGAGCATATCACTGGCCCAGTCGGCATCACAATATCCCATGATGTCTGCATTACCATCTTTGGTGTATATGAGTTTGAGATCCTGAGTTCCCTGTAGGTATCTTAGAACTCTTTTTACTGCAGCTACATGTTCAGTCTTTGGTTCATTATTGTATCTACTTAGTGTGTTGACTGCGAATGCAATATCTGGCCTTGTGCCTTGAGCTATGTAGAGTAGACAACCAATGATCTGTCGATAAGGATAATCAGTTCTTGTTTCAGTCTTCATATCATGGCTGAATTTTAGTGCAACTTCAATAGGTGTTTTTACAGCATTGCATTCCAACATTCCAAATCTTTCCAAAACTTCACTTATGTATTTCTTCTGCTCCAACATAATTGAGTTTCCATTTCTTGTAATATTGAACCCCAAACATTGACTTACTTTTCCCAAATCTTTCATTTCAAAGTGTTGCATTAGTTTATCCTTTAAAATCTCCTTCATGCTTTGTTGAGAAGTAAATATAAGTAGGTCATCAACCCACACAGCAATGTAAGTATTCTTTTCTGTATTGTAATATACACATGGGTCTGTCTTACATTGTTGCATTCCTATGGTTTGCAGAACATTGTTCAATTTTATGTTCCATAGTCGACTAGCTTGCTTCAGACCATATATGGATTTATGTAAATGACATACTTTAGATCCTTGCTCATATAGTTCAGGCTGTACCATGTAGATATCAGTGTCTATTTCCCCTTGCAGGAATGCAGAGACAGCATCCATCTGCTCAATCTCTAGGTTATGTTTAGCGGCTAAACCAAGTAAAAAGCGTATGGTCTGATACCTCACAACAGGAGAGTAGATTTCATCATAATCTATGCCTTTTCTCTGGGCAAATCCTTTTATGACTAACCTTGCCTTATAGCGAACAATTTTCCCTGACTGGTCAGTTTTTGTTTTAAACACCCACTTTGACGGTAGAGCCTTTTTGTTAGAAGGAAGATCTGTCAAGTTCCATGTGTTGTTCTTCATTAAGGAACTGTATTCTTCATCCATAGCTCTCTTCCAATGCATAGCATGTGGGGATGACAGGGCTTCTTCTATTGACTGTGGGTCAGACAGATTAGTGTAAAGGCAATACAGACTATTCTCATTCTTTTGTTTTGTTTTATTACGTGGCCGTCTCAGAGTAATATTACTGACAGAATCCTGAGATTTAAATGCTTGCCTTGGCGGTTGGTAAGTCTCGTCTAAATCATCTGTCCCTGATTGATATTCACTGGAATCTTCATCTTGTGAATCAATTTTAAATTTATTACCTGTGGCCGTTGAACTTCCTGATTTTGTTGAATTTTCCTGACTTGGGCTGTCTTTCACCAGGCTGTCATGACTGATCTTATCGGTAACTGATGAACTGGTGCTTTCTGAAGACAGGCTCTCAACACAAGTATCAACTGAAACATTGTTGTCACACAACATGTTATTATCAAATTTTTCATTTAAAATCACATCTCTACTTTTAATTATTTTGTTACTGTTAGTGTCTAGTAGGCGGTACCCTTTAGTATTATCACAGTATCCAACCAATATCATTTTTATTGACTTTTTGTCCCATTTTTGCCTCTTCACCTTCGGAATGTGGACCATGGCATCAGAACCAAATATTCTAATATGTGATAGATTAGGTTTATGCCCATGCCACATTTCATAAGGAGTCTTACCTCCCAGGCTCTTTGTGGGACAACGATTTGTGACGTAAGCAGCATTAGCTACAGCTTCCGCCCAGTATTTCTTTTCTAAATTGGCATAGAACAACATACACCTTGCACGCTCAACTAGAGTGCGGTTCATCCTCTCCGCTAGGCCATTGTGCTGCGGAGTATAGGGAGTTGACGTCTGATGTGTTATTCCATGATTAGACAAATAACTCTGAAAGCGATCATTGCAGTATTCCTTACCATTATCTGTTCGGAGGGTTTTTACTTTCCTTTCAAGCTTAACTTCTACTTTTGCCTTAAAATCTTTGAAAACCTCAAGTACATTAAGTTTATCCTTCATTAGATATACATGAACCATCCGAGTGTAATCGTCAACAAATGTTATAAAGTATTTCATACCTGAGCACGACTCGTTTTCCATTGGTCCACATAAATCCGAGTGAATGAGTTCCAGAGGCTGTGTGGCTCTAGATCCCACATTGTTGAATGGAAGTCTCGTCTGCTTACCCTCCGAACAATGTGTGCACTTGATAGTGTCACTTTTCCCTTCGTTCAGAGTCACTCCCTCAGCACAGGCAGACAGCTTATTTATATCTGAAACATTAAGGTGAGCCATCCGCAGATGCCATAAATAAGTGTTGTTGACTTTTTCATTATACGATAATAAGTGAGCAGTCTCAGAATTATTTACTGTGTTCAGTACATAAAGTTTATTATTAATTGTTGCTGAACAAATTATTTTATTATTTATATCTTGTATATGGCAACCTTTGTCATTAAATGTTATTTTGTAGCCACTTTTAACTATGCTACTCACAGAGAGTAGATTGGCTGCTAAACCAGGGACATATAGAACATTTTTCACCTGAATATTCCCTTCGGGTAGTCTAATGTTGACACATCCAACACCATCTACTAATAACGGCTCTTTGTTGGCTACCGTTATACTCTTCACTGGTGGTTTGGTGACGTTGTACATCCATTCTCGTTTTCCAGACATGTGCATAGATGCACCTGAGTCTACAAACCACCTGTCACTTAGTCCATCCAATGTAGCTGAAAACGCTGCAACAAAATTTGTACTGTCTCCATCTTTATGCTGTTTGTTTGTCGCTTTCTTGGAACTCTTGCAGAACTTTGCATAGTGACCATGCTTGTTGCAATTATAACACCTTGGCCCCTTTGGTTTATCGGGATGCTGATTATTCTTCGTCTTCTTAGAGTTTGTGTATAGAGCTGCACTTGCATCTGTCGACTTGACTTCTTGTAGCAGCTTCGTCTTGACCAAGTCAGCGCTAATCTGTACACCAGAACTTTCTAGCCCCATTATCATAGGCGCATAGACATCAGGAAGACCTGCAAGCATTAGCGTCCCGAGCCACTCTTCATTTACTTCGAAGTTTATATTTCGCAGTTTGTGCGCGGTGGTCATTATTTTATTCACATAATCCTCGACACTGTTGCTTGATTCGAGTGATGTGTTAACTAAATCTTTCAACAGACCTACCTTCCTTGTCAGTCCATTGTCATCGAAGGCCCTTTTTAGGTTATTCCAAACCTCTCGTGCGGTCTTGCAATCTTGAACATGAACGTAGTTTAGGGGATCAATCAGTAGAATCAATTTTGATTTCGCCTTAATATCCTTTTTATGATCAACCGCACCTTCTGAACTAGGCTCCACGCACTCCCAAAGGTCCTCGTGCTCCAGATATGTTTTTACACTAAATTTCCATGTCGCGAAGTTCTCACGACCTGTGAGTTTCTCCAAATTAAACATATATGAGCCCATCTTATTTTCTTTCTGAGTAGTTAGGTCCTGAGACTATTTTTCCAATTGCCGGTGCCGGCTTTAGCACGTGTCAGAAAAATTTTCTTAACCTCAAACTATTTTACCGGTACACTTTTATTTTCTGATTCTTTACGATCCTATATCTGATTGCAAACCACGCTCTGCTACCATAAAGGATTATTGGTGGTGCAATCAATAAGAACAGACTCACTTGATGAATAAAAGTGTATTTTATATATGAAATTAGAATTACAGACATTACAGTTAACAAGCTTCGTTCGTAGTGACAGATAGAGAGAGAGACCCCTAGCGACCAAAGTAAGTACTAATTGAGGTTGCGTTCACAAACATTTAACAGAATCTTATTTTGTTACCAATTTCAGGGGTTTTAGTTTTGTATTTGCACGGAGCCCTAATTCTTATTCTAAAATGAAAGTAGTCTACGTTAGACCTTATAACATCAGCTATTTGCCAGTAAAAGTCACGTCAAACGTCAGACGGACGTCGGTCCAACCGTTTCGGAGATTGACCACAACAGACAGACAAACAAAAAAAAAAATGAGTTTTTGTTATAATTGCTATATATATATTTTCTTAAGCATTCAGTAAAACGCTGTTATTTTGATATTACAAACAGACATTTCTTTACTTATGTGTTTAGATGTATAAATATTAAAATTAATGGTAAAGCAATAAAATACCACATAGATCTATATGATAAGCAAAGCTAAGGAACTTGAGTTAGACATTAAACATCCCGTCATTAATTTACCCGTGGTGAGAGGCATAGGTGTAAGCCTGTCTATTCCGATGAGCTAATTAGGTGCGGTGAGAAATTCAATAAGGAAGGATGTTTACAATTACTGCAACTATAACATGAATATCAAGACTGTTTTTCTCAAAGCCTTTCTGAATTATTATTTGGGCTTAATATAACCGGTAGGTTAGAAGGCATTTTAAATCCCATAATATGCGATACCACTAATTTGATTGACTCTGAAGATTTGAATAGCATAAGATAAAAGGCAAGTTTTAATATTAAGGCACAGCAATTAAAAGACTCAGAAAGGTCAACAGTCATAGAAAATCGGCTAAAAAGTATAAGGTAGGGGACTTAGTCCACGTTGAGAGGCAAGTTCCTTATGATGGCTAATCTCGAAAGCTAGTGGTTAAATTTCAAGGTCCTTTTCGAGTAATGAAAGTGATTTCCATTGAAAGATATGTAATTGAAGACGCGTATGAAACGCAAAAACGGCCGGCGATACGAAGCCGTGGTTGCCGTAGGAAGTTACTATAAAATCAAATCAAATAACTATGTATTCCGAACAACAAGGTCCATATGTGTTAGTGAATAAGTACTTAAGAACTACGTTAGTGGTAAGAATTTGGTGATTAAGATAATAATTCATTCTTAAAATAATTAATTCATCACTTTTATTGTACTCGTTTTAGTCTACACCCTAATGTGATGACTTAGAATATAATGATAATAAAATAGAATATATTATTATGAGGATAGTGATGGTGATGATAATACCGAAAATGAACTGAACGAAGTGGAGAGTTAATTTCTTGAGAGTTAGTTTGAATTTTATGATTATATTGTGTTGTGAGCAACATCACAATATCATTTTATGAATATGACTTGTAAAAATTTAGGATAGTAAGTAAAATTAGGTATTTACTTAGAAATTATATTTTATTAAGTAAACTGATTTAATGGTTATTATAGATAATGAACTGATATTTACTGGTATATTTCTTTTTGTTTACTGGTTTGATGTTATCGTATTTTTTTTTTCTCCTTTATGCTTTTCTTTTCTTTACAATTAAAATAAGATTTTAAGCACGAGGACGCGCTTTGAACAGGATGGCCGTGCTGTTAGCTTGCAGCTCGTTGACATGGACTTACTAAGTCCATGGAGCATGGACTTACTAAATCCATGCTCGTAGATCACTCAATCGATTATTCGTTCATCATGTCATTCTATGTCATTTTGCAATACGAGCCGGCCTTCTTGTTCGAGACGCCGAGCAGTGAACACGTCTACAGCAACAACTTACTAAAGTGGTGTAATTTAGATTTTAGAGCTAGCATGTAAGTACAGGACTTATTATTTTGGTGATATTGAAGTGTTTTTTCTAAGTATTGTGGAAAAGGAAATAAATATGTTTGAGTTAAAGTACTGTGTTTAGTTTTCTTCTGCAAAGTCCTTTATTTCTGAGCTGTGGCTTACAATTATATCTACCGAACAATAATGTGTAGCATCCCTAACGTTTCTAACTCAATTAGTTTACTTCAGTAACTTATGTAGGAGTATAAACTACTTGCACTTAATTTTACAGCCCGTAAACTTTCAGCACTGAACTCAAACCCGATGATCTGAACATGGAATAGTTTAAGAGGAAATTGCTCTTAATCACAGTACTTTGTGATAGGTGTTTGTTGTTTGTAGGTAAAACGACGCTCTTGTCTAACTTCTGTAAATATACATTTTCAAATACCCACATGGCGTTTCCGGGATAAATCCATACTAAAATTATGACTACATTAGTTTTCCGCCCGCGGCTTCGCTCGCGTCGAGTTCGGTTATATCGCGTTTCCAAGAGAACTCTTCAAAAGTCCGGGATAAAAACTATCCTATGTTCTTTCTCAAGGTCAACTCTATCTCTGTACCAAATTTCAATAAAATCAGTTCAGTGGTTTAGACGTGAAAGCGTAACAGACAGACAGACAGACAGAGTTACTTTCGCATTTATAATATTAGTAGGGATTAGTAGGGATAACTGTTGTACTAGGCACACCTCTGCCCAACCCTTCGGGGATTACAAGCGAGATGTTACGTTATTTTAATATTATGAATGCGAAAGTAACTCCGAGTATTTGTCTGTTACTTTTTCACTTCTTAAACGCTGAATAAATTCGAACGAAATCCGAGATTCGGTTAGACAGTATTAGAGATGTGGGTTAGGACATAAGATAGACTTTTCTAATTTATTACCTGTAATTCGGTACCTAATTAATTCAGCCCAGGATAACTACCGACATGCACGTGAGCGAAGCCGTGGGCAAAGCTAGTTCTCAGTAGAAATAATATCATTATTAACAAGAACTGGTAATGTTATCTTGACTACCTCGTTGAGCTAGTTGTCGCAAGCTCGACTGCAGAGCATGAGGTCCTGGGTTCGATTCCCGGGTCGGACAAAGTGTTGTTGGGTTTTTCCATTAGGAATTTCTCAGTAGCAGCCACGGAGTCTAGATTTGTGCCCGTTTGATGGCAACAGGCTGGTCCCCTATTACATGGAACTTCAAAAAAACATATCTGGCGAAATGTGGGTGTACCTACTATTAGGTACACCTCTGCTTAACCCATCGGGGATTACAGGCGTGATGTTATGTTAAAATTATCTTCTTGCAGTATTACAGTAACAAAGATAGAATGAACTTTATTATGTACAACATACAAAGTACAGGTACTACAATATAAAACTTATAAATAGAGTGACACAATGGGCGGTCTTACTGCTTATAGAGAACCTTTATATGAAGAATATATACATACAGATATGATATATTTATATGATGTGGTGGATTTAAGGGAGAAGGAGAGACAATACTCTGAGTAGTCTGTGGTGTACCATTATTAAAATAACAACATACCAGTAGTAAACGGTGAGTGATCGTGTGTAAAATGAAATGCGAGAACAATTGTTATCATACCTAAAGATTGTACCTACACGAATATTATTATACAATTCCTTCAGTTTCCCGTAGCACTGCAGCTAATATTAAATTAATACTTCATTACAATACTAGTATATTCCATCTCTTTCTATCTTACCTCGTTATATGCGACGGAAGCGAGAGGCAGGTAGTGGTAGCCGAGCGCTTTGTCCCAGATGACACCTTTGTTCCACACCTCCACTAAGAGACCCAGGTTGATGTCATTGATTTCACTGTTGGACAAAAGTTTTCATATTAATATAAACTAGAAAATAAGTATAAAATAAACTGCCTCGTTGGTCTAGTGGTCTAAAACACGACTCCTGAGCATGGGGTACTGGGTTCGATGTTGATATGGCTGACACACAAATTATTTTTGGATTTTTCTATCAGGAATTTGTCTTTGTGGAAATAGGCTCGCCTCCTATTGCGATGGAACATAACCGTAACTGGCGAAATTTGGGTGAACTATTAGGTACACCTCTGCCTAACCCTTCGGGGATTACAGTCATGATGTTATATAAACTGTGACTTCCTGGCCACCATAGTAGGACGACAGTATTCCAGTACTAGGTAGGTTTCTGGTGTCTTATAGAAAATTGTGATAAAAAAGCTCTCTGTAGTTTTGTATTCGTATTTCCTTCGCCTCTGTCCAATTTACACTGGTCTTTCCGTATTGTATCAACCACTAAAGCCAAGATCTATAAACGTTATTTAACACTAATCAAGGTTAAGACATGTTTTTATCTAGCTTAGCCAAAGTAATGTTTATCGATCTCGGTCTAAATACGTCGCAGTTTTTTTTTTTCAATTTTTCATTTATTTTTTGCAACAGCCAACTAATTGGCTACTGAATGTAAGTCGTCACACAAGGCGATTATACGGTGAAAATGGCGACACTTGGACGTAATGCCTATTGGTGTTAACGGTAGCAAAAAAGGCAGTCAGTTCGGAAGTGAATTTGACCTCATTAGTAGACCAACGACATTTGAGAAATTCTTTTTTAGTTTGCTTGAATGGGAAAATGAATGAATTCACTATGGTATAATTAAAACTTATTCAGCTTATTAAAAATTGTATAATATACAACTAAAACTAAAACACAGTATTGTAACATCGGAAGACAGACACAGAAACTGTCACACGGTATTGCAGACAAAACTATTTCAAATTACGAGCAAGAACCAATCACAAACTAGCAATATGGCGGCCAATCTCCAACATGGTCGTGCCAGCAAAAAAAAAACAAAAAGCAACCGCAACTAAACGTAAACAGTCCATAAAATCAGCTCCGTACGATATAAAAGAGCTTACTCCAGCGAAACGAAGCTACGTCCTGCCAACGGTATAAACAAATCACACGGCTTCGTACTATTTTCATGCAGTAAAGTAAAATTGAAAAGTTTTCTGGCTTCACCGAAATTTATGTGTTTTGGAGAAATGTATCAAATTATTGCAGTTTATAAGATAGACGGGGTGAGTGGAGTTTCTCGTGCTTTCTGGTTATTATTTTATTAAGTAGCTATTTATAAGTTTTGATTTATTTATTTATGTGATGTGGCCTGGCTAAAATTAGATTAACCTTATGGGTGTGAAAATACCCGAAGCTGAAAGACACTTGTCCTCCCCGTCATTGCGATCGTTTTTTTTTGTTCTGGAGCATAGCTGGGCATACCTTCTAGTTACCGAAATATGAAAGGTTCCAAGTTTTTGATAAGTTTTTTTATAAACACAAGTTTTTGATGTTATAAATTTACTTTAAAATTCCTCTATGACCCCTGCACTATTCAATGCATCCACCAGCACAATGTTTTGATTGCGATACATTCTACCGTAAAAAGTGATTTTTCACCCAAAGAAAAATTTGAGAAAATTTGAACGTAGAGTTACGTAGTTTGATCTACAGAATGTTTGGCTAACGGCTTCATATACACCTTGTATGTCTACACTAAGATAAATCCCCGAGGGACGTGGAACGCAGGACGCCATAGCACGCTTCTTTTTTTGTAGTGATAAGGAATTTACGCGGCTGTCGGCGATAATTTTAACAGCCTCTATACAATTCCGTAAAGACAATCTACGGAACCGAATCCCGCACATGATTTGCATTATTTTGACCAGAGCTTAAGTATGAATATTACCTTACCCATAACTACTATTTCATATCAACAGATTAGCCACATTGAAAATCCCCATATAATATGTATACAATAATTATGTTAAATAAACCCTATCCGATCCGAATGGGGCTTACATGTAGGTATACCAATGTCACTGCCAAACAGAATAAGAAACAAAATATTCATGAAAGTAAAAATATTAATCAATTTTAAAATGCATGATTTTTGTCCCATATTACAGTTTTACTAAATTTAAAAAAAAAACTTTTAAAACGTGACAACACCATCTTGAGCATAAGTATGTTGCATCGTCAATTGTTTTATTATGACGTCACTACCAGAGCAGCGACCGCTAGCGCCCGTGTGGTGCCACAGTTTCAATTTTAGTTAGTTTTATTTTTTTTTATTTTAATTGGGGTACTTTTTTTAATTGTGTGTTAACTGCCACATAACACACTCACACTCAACTATAGACACACCCTCTCACACTCACTCATTCACCTACCATAACACTCAAAGAGAGGACCAGACCACCACGATTATAAAACCTTAAATAATAAACCTTTTAAAAAAATGCAAGCATATAAGAAATGTAACCTAATGTATCTCGAGGGGGTTGGCGCTGTAAGCCGAAATACAGGTTCCCCCTAGTTCGGCTCCAGATGCTAATACTTTTGTGTACATAATACTGTTCGTAGCATTTATTTGTAAATTATAATATGTACTTTTTTGTGAAGGAAATAAATTATTATTTCCTTTATTTATCTATTTACACATTTTACATATTTTTAAATATTTCTCAAAACAACATAAAAAAACATTTAAAAATATAAAAAATAGTGGTACGCCGGTGTCGGGAGCAGGGTCCAAGCTACCGGTGGTTAGGGCTCCAGAGACAGGAACCTCCTCACAATGCGAGCCGTATCGAGGAGTACTGCCTTCTGAATCAGGCCCTTGATCCAACCGCCTAAGGAGAGCCTCGATAGATGGTCATCGAGGCTCTTGGCCATAAGGCCATTGGCCGTCACGACAATCGGCACAATGATAGCCGAGTTCACATTCCACATGTCGACAACCTCGTGTGCCAAGTCGAGATATTTTATTTGTTTCTCTTTCTCAGCTTTCACGAGGTTCTCGTCATGCGGGATGGTAACATCGACTATCATTACGCGGCGCGCTGATCGGTCTATCACCACTATGTCAGGCTTATTGGCCACAATAGTCCTGTCAGTAATGATAGACTGATCCCAGTACAGCGTGACATGGTCTTTCTCGAGAACTGGGTCGGGCACATACTTGTAGTACGGTACCTCAGATTCCACAAGTTTATATTTCAAGGCAAGTTGCTGGTGAATAATCCTGGCTACTTGGTTGTGCCTGTGCAAGTACTCGCCGTTAGCTAGACGAGAACAACCAGAAATAATATGTCTGATGGATTCACCCGGACGGTGGCATGCCCGACACACGTCAACCGTCCCGTCCTTCATAATATGTTTCCGGTAGTTGTTCGTTAACATAACTTCATCCATAATCGCACAGACAAAACCCTCAGTTTCCCCAAAGAGGTCGCCGAAACGTAGCCAGGACACGGACGCTAGGAAATCTACATCCGGCCCATGAAGAGCCCGGTAGAAGCGCCCGTGAAGCTCCTTGCCTTGCCATACTTCCTTGCGGTCATCATTAGTAAGTACCACAGGTTTGCGCCAGTTCTCTTTAGCCATGGACAGCGGGGTGAGTCCCTTGTCCACTGCGACCACATCTCGGTGCATACCCACTTCGGCTTTTAAAAAATATTCTCTGAGACTGCACACCTCGCGGTTGTGGAGGGTCTTCGCGTTTAAAAAGCCACGACCCCCACACTTCCGCGAGATGTACAGCCTCATCACCGATGATCGTGGGTGATGCATCCGGTTTGCGGTCAGCAGTGTACGAACTCTCCTATCCAGGGCATCGAGTTCTGTCTGAGTCCATTTGAGTATGCCGAAAGAGTACATTAAAACCGGCATGACCCAACCGTTGAAGGCACGCACCTTGTTTCCGCCTGAAAGAAGGCTATTTAATACCTTCTTCAGGCGTCCAAAGAAGCGCTCCCTCAACGATTGCTTCATGTCAGTTACATTAATGCCTAACGCTTCCGACATACCCAAATACTTATAACTTTCGGATGAGGAGAGGGATCTGAGGTGTATGGAATCCGAGAGCTGAATTCCCTCGGATTCCATAATCTCCCCTCGCTTTACATGCATGACTGCACATTTGTCCACACCAAATTCCATCCTGATGGCGCTACTAAAAGTTTCAGTTACTTTCAGTAGCTCCATCAGTTGCAATTTGTTGGGGGCAAAGAGTTTCAGATCATCCATGTAAAGAAGGTGAGATATGACCTGACCACCTCTCCTCAACCGGTAACCTAGACCTGAATCCTCCAACAATGTGCTTAGAGGATTCAGGGCTAGACAGAACCAAAGTGGACTCAGACTGTCGCCCTGGAATATTCCCCGTTTAATCCATACAGGCTCATCGTTCCCCTGGATCTGTCGACATCCTGGATATCGAAGGACCGTCCTCCATTGCCCCATACATGACTCAAGGAAGGCGCGTAGAGTTGCATCTATCTTGTACAACTCTAGCACCCTCATGAGCCATGTATGTGGCACCGAGTCGTAGGCCTTCTTATAATCTATCCAACATGTCGAAAGATCCTTGCGGGATCGACGAACCTGTTGGCTAATGGCCATGTCGATGAGGAGTAGCTCCTTAGTACCGCGGGACCCGTTCTTACATCCATTTTGAGAGGCAGACATAATGGAGTTTTTGTCAATGTGTGTATTAATTTTCACTCTCAAAATGGATGTAAGAAGCTTATAGACCGTCGACAAACACGTGATCGGTCTATAATTCTTGGGCTCCGCGGGACTACCTGACTTATGGAGCAGGTGGGTAATACCTGTTGTTAGAAATTGCGGTAGCGACCCAGACTCTAAGGCTGACTGGAATTGGGATGCCAGGCAAGTGTGTGAACTACTAAGCCATTTGAGCCAGAAGTTGTGCAGTCCGTCCGGTCCTGGTGACTTCCAATTCGGTAACGGACGAACTGCTCTGGCTACATCTGTTGCTGTTATTAAGATTGGCTCCATTTCTGTGATAGGTTCACACACTCGCTCGACATCACGCATCCAGTCAGCCTCAGTATGGCAGACGGGCACCGACCAGATGCTGCGCCAAAAAGAACTCGTGACGGTATCATCTGGGCGGCACACGTCTGTCATATTTTGCTCGGGTCGCTCCCATGCTCTGTATACCCACCTCTCATCGCTCTGGAACATGCGATTCTGTGAGTATCGATCAACCCGCCGCTTATACCGCCGAATACGGTTCGCCCATGCATAAATTTTCTGCTTCAGGAAGTCGATGCGCTCTGTGACACGGGACATGTATTCTTGAGGACTGATTTCAGTCCCCGAGAAGGCCCGCCTCACAAAGCGCATCACACGTGGTCGTGTATTGCCCTCCCTGAAGCAGTATAGTTTGCCGATGAGTACCCTGGCCCCGTCGATACGATGTTCGATCCTGCGCTGCCAGGCTGGTACGGCTGGTTTTGGTCGGCTAGCTAAGTCACAATTTGGGAATTTTACATTAGCTAGACGACATGCCGCAACAGCCCCACAGTACAGGATCGAGTGCGTATCAACGAGGTCCTCGCTACTCTCGAATATATTCTTGAGTTGCGAGTCCAAGGCACACACCAGCGCTCTATTTTTCTTATGCATGGGTAACCGTGGTAATCGGGGCCTAAGTTCGGTAGGAGTGGATCGATACTCACGAAGCGCATCCTCCAGTGCGCTCCTCAATCGGTCGTTGCACTGGCTACTTACCGTGACAACCCTATCATCTTCCTCTACAACAGCAGGGTTGGACCGCGGTGGGGTTGCGTCAATAGCTGTCGCTCGCATCGCGGTTTGTGACGGAGTCAAGACGATAAGGTTGCTCAGTACCTCTGAGCGCAGCCTATCAAGCGCGGCGTCGTCCAACATGTGATTGCGTTGGATGACCCGCACCTGATCCGACAGTCGTTGGGCCGAGACGTTGACGGTTGGTTCAAGTTCCTGGAACAGAGACAGCATCCTAACACGGTACGCAGTGAGGTTAGTTCCCCCCTCTGTAGACCCGTAATATGCGCGCATGACGTTCTCGTTTATGGACTGAGTCCATCTCATGCGCTGCACACAACCACCGGCAGCGGGGACCCGGCTCGGGGCCGGATGGCCCCTAAGTCCCAAGCTCCTCGGTGGCCGGCCTCTCCCCTGCCGACGCACAGGTGTTGGCGACGTCGGCGGAGAGAAATATTCGTCGCTGGAGCTCGACGCAACTGCCGCTGCCGGTAACACAGGTGATCCGGGGTCCGGCGGCGGCGAGGCGGAGCTGAGCGACGAGTCCGGGGTTGGTAGGCGTGCGCGTCGTGATGCAGCTCTTGTTATCATTCTCTGGTTATGATCATCGTCTTGTTAATTTGTTCTTGATTTTCTCCGTATTTTATTGTTGACGCCGTTGACAGACGTCATTTTCATATTTAATTTTTTTGCCTTGTGGTTTTCCAAATTTGTTGTATTTCCTTCATTAAAAAGGTCTATTTGAAATGGTTTTAAAGAACTGTATGTGAACTGTAAATATCTTTGTATTCAAATGAATATTTATATTAAAATAAAAATTTCGATGATAAAACCTAAGTGATTGATATACTGGGTTGCCACGTTGCCATATAAATTATTATTATTATTATTATTATTGTTCTCCAAAAAGGATTAAATAAATGGAATCTAATCTCGATACCTAATAATACCCTCACGGATAAGACAAGATTTTTTTTGACATTTATGGTATATTCAAGAAAAGAGTTACAAGTAAGTCTTCAATAAAAAAAAAATAAAGCCTACCAGGCATGTTTCATGGCTTGCCCATGAAAAAGGGTACCTACTTTACCATGTGCATTTCGAAATACTAATCGTGTATATAATCTTGCGAAAGGAAAACTTAAAACTATACTAACTGCAGATTTGTAGTACAGTTGTCATTAAAATAATAAAGTTATGGAATCAGGCGGTCTTTTGCGGAACTCCATGACATTAAATGTTATGCAAAATAAAAAAGTGTGGGCGCATGCCTTGCTAATTATTGCTGTCCTTGCAAGTTCATTTTTTTTTTGGGCATCCTGCATCCAAGCTTGATATTTTCGCGGAATTAACAAAAATATTTTGCATAACATTTAATTAAAATATATATATATATAGGATTATATATATATATATATATATATAGGATGTTATAGGTATGTATATGCGTATGTATTGTAGGTATGTAGTTTAGTTTATAAAATTAATTAATTTGTTAATGTTATTGCACCATAAGTGTACCCTCTTCTGCAAATCTCGCAGTCAAAATTTGGTTTGCTGTAAGAAAACCCAATTCTGGGTTAAGCTCGCCATTGTACATAAGCTATGTTATTGCAATTTGTATCCAAATTTATTATTTTGTGTGCAATAAAGAATAAGAATAAAATAATTAACACAGTCAACCATACCGAAACTACCATTAAACCTTCTTTATGATAAAAAAAACAAACCTAATTATAGCAAGGCATAGACACACCCTCTCTGATTCACCACCGCTCCCTCTTTCACTGAAACTTATCAAAATTCACTAATATTTGTAGATAGTTGCTTGTTTTTCTTTTTAAATTTGTTTTCTTAGCCCGTAGTGACAGAGGGAAGAAGTTTAACTTATACTCATCATGCTAGAGGTAGAAAAAGTAAAGTTTTATGAGCTAATATTTTTCTTGGCGCTAGTAAATTTCTCATTTTCTCGGTTCAATTCTAAGTTTTTTTATTTAGTTAAACTGACGTACTTTAGAAAGCAAATATGGTTTTAACTTTAGATATTAATTTTATAGATAAAGTAGTTTTGCACAGTTCATTTGTTCAGTTTTCAAACACATAGGTACGTAGATTCATAAACGTACGCCTTTTGCTCATGGGGGTAGGCAGTAACCACAGAATGCTACGATGCTTACATACTTCTTTTGCGTCGCCACGTTCTTACATCATACACCTGATCATAGACGCAAGGCGGTTGTGAATACTACGCACTTGACCTTTCCGAAGAACCTCATCAATAAGGTCAGTGTGACCTTCTAGGGCAGGCAGAAGTGTGTGGTAACGCCGGGAATCCCCTCCCGGAGTTCACATCTGCCTCGAAAATAAATACTTTTTGTTAGTCGCCTTTCACTCCTCCTCTGCACGTGACCAAACCATCTAAGCATGCTCTTGTAAATAGTTGTTACTACATCTTCTTTCACACCTTGTTGTTAAATCAAACAAAGTAAATCTGTGTAAATACTTTACAAAATGACACACAGTAATGCTCACAATTCATTCACATTTATTTAACTACTGACAGCAACCAATTAGCAACTGTACGGTGACGAGTTGATAACAGTTATGCAAAAATAACCGTCAAAAGAAAATAAATCTATCATATATAATTTTGTTTTTTTTTTGTTATTATTAAAACAAAAAAAAAACCTAGAGATAGAATCACACAAGAAAAATAGACATAATATTCGTACCAAAATAACACCATTACTCCTTTAAGAGGTTTCCTAATCTCTGATAAACTACCGTATTAACAAAAGCAGTAACGTTTAAGCACGTTTACTCTCTTTGCTCTTTAAACTGTTAATTCATTTACTTACCTCATAAACCCTCATAACCTTTGTTCTCGCAGCAAATAAAATTTTATACTTTTCATTCTTGTTGTGCACTCTCCGAAGAAATAACTGACAAGAACAAGACAAATCTACTTTATTGCGAGAGTTATTTCTTGTATTTTATATTTTATCCCAGGAGTCTCTTTCATGGTAGTGTTGCTTATGAATGCCTTTGCGAACGCATTTCGACACACGTTTCTAAATAAGCTTTTATAATAGGTTTATTAGATCATTTGAGTTATCACGTTACAAACCTTAGTGTGCCAGAGAGAGACAAGAAATAGCAACATCAACAAGAAGTTTCCTTGTAACTATGGGAGTTCACAGTACCGTACAAATAACAGTTGAAATTTATAGTATGAAGATTAAAATAGTTAGGAAATGGTAGGTACTTTTTTCATTTGTTTTGCACGTCTTTTGTTAAGTTGGTGAATCGGGAAAGTTACCAGACGGGATGTAGCCGATACTATCATAAATAAGGTTTATGCACACAACATGTCATATCTCACGACCATTCTTGCCAAGTCGATACCCTTTGTTAAGACTGGTTGTCAGCCAGTAATTAATATAATAATATAATATAATATCCCTGGACATTTCACACAGCACCATCTAGTCCCATGCTAAGCAACCTAATGCTTGTGTTATGGTGGCTAGATGGCTGATAAACTACATATATATATTTTTTTTTTGTAAATATATACATATTATAGATAGAAAAACACCCAGACCCGGAACAACTACTTGTTGGTCATGCAAATATTTGTTCCGTACGGGAATCGAACCCGCGACATGCAGCGCAGCAGTCAATCGCTTGACCACTGCGCCGGCCGTGCCGTGCCGTGCCGTGCAGTAATTGGTTTAGTAGTACGTGAAACCCAGTAGGAAAGGCAGTCGCTCCAAGTAAAATACTCGTATTCAGCTACGTCTGAGCTGACCCCTACATAGTTGGAAAAGGCTCAGCAGATGACGGCGAAGAGACCGTAAATATTGAGGTTATTCAATGTTCGCCACATTAAATATTATCACCTGAATATAAGTGACACTCCAAACCAATATCAGGAATTTCTCAGTAGTAGGCACGGAGTTTGAATTTGTGCCCGGTTGATGCAATAGGCTCGCCCCCTATTAAATAGGACTTAAAAACATTACTGGCAAAATTTGCATGTAGTATTAGCTACACCTCTGCCTAACCCTTCGGGGATTACAGCCGTGATGTTATGTATGTTTCAAACCAAAAATCAAATAGTAATTGTCTCAGCTGGGCCATTTTAATGAATAATAACATAATCAGCCATTTTACTGTTAACTGGCTTGATACAAATTACCACTCAATTTTCTCCTCTATTCTCAAAAACTAACAAAGTAATGTAGTTATCGAAATTGGGTCTATTACATTAAACTATACACCAAGTTTAAATTGCCGAGTAACTTTCAACATTACTTCAATGACCCAGGACTTACGAAATACCACGTAAAACTAGTTATGTTTTACGTGGTAGTTCGTATGTCCTGGTTCTGCTTTTTATTTTTGACCAAGAAGCCTCTACATCAGTCATGTCAAAGATACGGCCCGCGGGCCGAATCAGGCCCTCGGGCCATTTCGATACGGCCCGCGATCACAATATATCACAGATAAATGAATCTTGTTTTTTAGAGATTTTAGACTGCACTCGATGCCTCTACGCAGGTTTAAAAATGCGCGCGGTTTACTTAAAAGTAACTTCAAGAGTAGCGCCCATGCGCCTGATTAGACGAACATAAATAAGAATATGATACCTGACATCAATGAGATTGTCAAAAACTAGAGAAGTCAGGTATCCGGATCCTCGAGCTCAAAATAATTAACCTCTTTCTTACTTTCGGTATGATTTGTAACAACTATAAATAACTAAATAAATAAAGATGTTAAAATAATTCAGTATGTTTTAGATTTTTAATTTGAACCTGGCCCGCCTACACATTCTAAATCTAATATATGGCCCTCTGCAAAATTCAGTTTGACACCCCTGCTCTACATCATCTTTTTCGGTAGGAAATTGATATTCGACTGAACGCCTGTACTAGTAGTAAAGTAGTAGTAGTAAAAACGGGCATCCCACATAAGCATGTAGAAAAGTTTTTATTTTTTCCATGAATATTTTGGTATGTATTTGCTATTGGAAGAATCACGATCACAAAGAATCATCATCTGCCTAACCTTTTCCCAACTATCTTGGGGTCGGCTCCCAGTATAACCGGATACAGCTGAATTCCAGTATTTTACATGGAGCGACTGCCTATCTGACCTCCACAACCCAGTTGGTCCACTGGGTAATACGATATCCTTGGTAAGACTGGTTGTCAGACTTTCGGGCCACTGACTACCTGTAACTACTGTCAAAGATCTACAAATGACAGCCAGGACCAACGGCTTAACGTGCTTTCCGAGGAACGGAGGAAACTCGGTATGTAATACGGTCACCCATCCACGGACCAACCTAGGCAAGCACTGCTTAACCTAAAGATCGATCCGAGTCGCTGTTATTATTAAACCACGAGCTCCTCAATCACGATCACAACGAATGCAGGTGCCTAAATCAACACTCTGTACACTGTACAGTGTACAGTATTTAAAAAAAAAATCTATTCTAATTATTTAAACCTTTTTCGGGGTATTTTTTTACCAAGTAAAATAAAATCGCCGTCCCCGGAGAATAAAATGATAATTACAAAAACGCAACTTTTCAGTAAAAATAAAAAACATGTTTTCTTCGATTGCTCCTTAAATACTGGACGTAGACTGATGATTCCTAGCTTTGAAAAGAAGTTATTTTTTGTGTGTTTGAAATGTTTTAGTGAAATACGCCTAATTATTAAAATAGAGATATTATTAAAAAAATAAGAAGTTAGTCAAAATCAGTCATCGTCTAAGTTGTATAATGTCGATTATCATTTTATTCTCCGTACAGCCTGATCAGAATCAAATATTGCACTCATTACTTATCATTTTATTCTACGGGTTTTTAGGGTGCAAGTGATGATGATAATACGTTAATATCGTCTTATTCTCGTAAATATTGTGAAACTTTTTTTCTGTTATGGACTTTAAATTTGGTTTCCCAATAAAACTATGATACGGTAATGAATTAAATTCTAGTGTTTGAAAATTAACTTTGTAACAAATGTCTTCCAAATCGTTCTACAGCAAAAAACTAGGTTCTCACTCCTCAAGAATAAATATATGAAAAAAACAATCAAATCAATAGTGAAAAAAATTATTTGGTATTAATCAAAGTCAGCTATATGATCTTATATTATTGAATTATTTCATTTATTTGTTCTAATACACATTTAATACATTTTTAAGTATTCCTATAAAAAATATTTTAAAAAAGTAGTCCACCCACCGGCATCAGGAGCAGCTCTTGAGAGAGGAATTTACTAACAATACGCGCCGTGTCCAGAAGTTCTGCTTTCTGAATCAAGCGAAAGCGTCCTCAGATATTGGTCGAGGCCTTTGGCTATTAAGCCAATGGCCGACACAGCTATCGGCAGAATGACTGCTGTACTCACATCCCACATGTCGAAAACCTCGCGAGCCAGATCTAGACACTTGAACTGCTTATCTTTCTCTGCTTTCATTTTTCTCTGGATCATCATTGTGTGACGCTCCAATCGATCTATCTCCACAATGTCAGGCTTATTGACAACAGTAGTCCAGTCAGTGATGACAGATCGATCCCAACACAACGTGATATTACCACTGTCTAGAACTGGGTCAGGCGCATACTTATAGTATGGCACTTCTGATTCCACAAGGTTGTACTTCAAAGCAAGTTGCTGGTGGATAATCCTGGCAACGAGGTTGTGTTTATGCAAGTTCTCCGTTAGACAGACAAGAACAGCCAGAAATAATGTGTCGGATCGATTCTACCGGACGGTGCCATGCCCGACATATGTCAACCGTGCCATCCTTCACGATGTAATTCCGGTAGTTGTTCGCCATCATAGCTTCGTCCATTATTGCACAGACAAAACCTTCGGTTTCGCCGAAGAGGTCACCGAAGCAAATTCACGATACGGATGCTAAGAAGTCTACATCGGGCCCATGCAGGGCAGTCATTAGTGTCTAATACTATAGGCTTGCGCCAGTTTTCGTTAGCCAGGGAGGGTGAGGCCCTTGTCCACTGAAACCAAACCTCGGTGCATCCCCACGTTGACTTCTAGGAAGTATTCCGAGAGACTGTATACCTCACGGTTGTGCACGGACGCGATACCTCACGGTTAGTTTATTAGTTAGCATTTAAGAAGCTAAGCCGCACACTTCCGTGGGATATACAGTCTCATTACCAACGAACGAGGGTGTTGCATCCGATTTGCGGTCAGCCAGTGCACGGACCCTCCTATTCCGGGCATCAAGTTGCGTCTGAGTTCATTTGAGTATGCCGAAAGAATACATCAAAATCGGCATGACCCAACCGTTGAAGGCGCACACCTTGTTTCCGCCTAACAAAAGCCTGTTTAAGCGCTGCGTGCCTGAAAAGGCACTGTAACAGGTTGGTGATCATTTTGTGACAGTATTGAATAGGAAGCACCGTCAACGTACCAATAAGCACCGCTGCGGTACGGCTCCATCGGAGCCCAACGTGCCTAGTGCCTATTCGTGCCGCGAAGCCAAACACTCCGGTGTTCATCTCCCGCCTACACTACACCACTACGGTGGAGGACATCGTTGAGTACTTGCGTCAGAAGACCAAGTAGGTAGCGAGAGTGTAACTGCTTATGTCGCGCCGTAAAGTCAACAATTCTTGTTATCAGCACCTCGTCTTGGACGAGGACTTTAGGATCGTCGCTTCCACGAGCAAGTGCCACATGAACTTAGTGGCACAGTGCACAAGTGAAGTGTTACTAATATAGTTTTAAGGTTCTATTTACTAACACAATTTGTATTATATCATTAGGTATGTACGTTACACGCCGTGATGGCTCTCGGCCACCGTAGGCGCGGGCCTGTGGACGGCGAGTAATGGGCTAGCTCGCCGTCCGTCCGTCGTATGACGACGGGCAGGCCGTGTCGACGGCGCGTTCGTGTTCCACGCGCGCCTCAAAGAGATGTCAGCAAACGGGAGGGGCCCGCAAGGGCCGGTGCCTGCCAGGGCTGCGGGACTGTTCGAAAGAGATACCGCGGCCCTGGAACATAAAGGGCCAATGAAGGAACATGGGTGTTTTTTAGTCAGTAAGAGTCTGACACTCCCTTCCGCTCCGCCCAGAGCGGGAGGAGTCATTTGATGATTTCTCACCCCCCAAAAAAAAAAAAAAAAAGGTATGTACGTTAGTCTGTAAGGTATACATATATCTATGGGTCAAAGTAGCCTGAAAATAAATGGATGTTGTTGTTGTTGTTAGCACCTTATTCAGGTGGCCAATGAAGCGCTCCCTCAACGATTGTTTCATGTCGGCTGTATTGATGCTTAATGCTTTCGACATACCTAAACACTTCTAGGTTTCTATTGAGGAGAGGGATCTAAGGTGTATGGAATCCGAGGATTGAGTTCCCTAGGATTCCATAATCTCCCTTCGCTTCACATTTGTCCACACCAAATTCCATCCTGATGGCGTTGCTGAAAGTTTCTGTTACCTTCAGTAGTTTTGTCAGTTGCAATTTATGGGGGCAAAGAGTTTTAGAACATCCTTGTAAAGAAGGTGATTATATGACCTGACCACCTCTCCTCAACCGATATCCTAGACCTGAACCCTCCAGCAGTACGCTGAGAGGGTTCAAATGATGATGACAATATGTCTTACTGTTCAAAACCATAAAAGTCGTTTTACTAACACATCTTTATACGAAGCGACTGGTTGATTTTGAACGAGAATAAAACGATAACTGCTTTTATCATTATCCAGTCGAATATTTTTCACGAGAATATAATTGCAAGACTGTTTGTCATATTAACAAGTAGGAAAACATTTCGATAATATTATATTAACACTTTATTCTCGTAATTTAAGGCCTGTGTTAAAACTTTGAATACTATTGTAAAATTTTGTAACTTCGTCAAATAACTGTATAAAAATTTCGAAAAAATTGAGCAGATGTATTACCACCCACAGATCCCAAAAATGACATAACACTAAAACTAAGATAATGGCAGTTATCATTTTATTCTCCGGGGACGGCGAAATGTGGAAACTTATAAGGCTTCTCGGGTAGTGACATCATCAACAAACAATGGACGATCAAAGATACAAATGCCGATGATGGTGTTATCACATTTTAAAACATTACTAGAATTTTGGGAAATGGTGGTATTTAGGCACAAAAATTGTACATTTTAAAATTCATAAATATGTTTACTTTCATGAATATTTTATTTTATTTGGTAATGTGATTGGGAGACCTACATATATGCCCCTTTCGAATAGGTTAACAAATCGTATTATGCCGAACGGTACATTCCAATTGAAATTTCTACGATTTTTTTTATGCAGAGTAGCCTACACACAATAGGATTTTTATTGTGTCCATTTTTGCACAATATGATTTTAATCTTTGAAATCTATTGTCTATCAGAAACGTCCATTTAATATTTTATTCTTGTTTTCCGTTTAAGCAGCATAAAAACTTCTGAATACTCTAGGTATTCAGAAGTTTTTGTGCTGTTATTTTTGTCTCTTGATAATTTACTTGACACCCAGTTACTCTTCGTTAACCTTTTAAAGTACTGCACAAATTATGTAGTTATAAGTCGCGTACCTTCTGTTTTTTGACGTCATTTAAAGAGGTTGATTTTTTTAAAGTATAGTTTTAGATATTGCTTCGTTCAGGTTCCAACACCTGGTGGTGGAGAACCGACAATTCGTACAGATCTCTGAACGTGAACACAACAGAAAAAGTACGTAAGGATCGTTCCAGGTGGTGTTCTATAGATTCTGGCTACCACCTTAGGAAAAGGCTTGACTTTATGGTCTTTATCGCCTTCATTTAATATGCCTTCATCATTTGTCAACAATATTTTATCTCGTTTTTTTTTGTTTTCCCTTTACTGTCCCCGTGCTGGGTAAAGAACTGTCTCAATTCCATCCATGAGTTATTTTGTCGTGGTTCCTGTAACCAGCCAGTATCTTGTAATAAATGATCAGAACCTCGCTTTAGACTTTCCAACTCCTTCATGCATATTTTTACAAGTAACTGACTTTGCCTCCAGGTCCTCACTAAATAATTCTTCAAGCACTCATAACATATGTGTCTGGATTCTTTTCTCGGTATATTTTCACAGAAATGCACATACCAATCTATTTCCGAAAACTGTCTTAAAATTCTACCTCTGAACGTCCGTTGTACTAGCGAAAAGTGCAGTTTGTACGATATATTATGCAGTATAGTGCACGCGTACGGGAAGTTGCATACTTCCGTGAAGGTAACTTAATCAGCACATCCTGAACTGCACCTCATAGATGGACTAGAAGTTTATAATTGAAAACGGAACTACTAATTCCTGGATACATCGTAGAAACTTAGTTTGTGGTTGGTGAGGTCTATTAACATAGATTTTAAACCTTCTATAGGAAACGGGGAAAATGACCAAAGATTTGACGGATATTAATAATTAAGGGTCATTAAAAGAGTCTTGCCCCGCGCGCTAACCATAGCTGGCGCGAGAATTCGCAATCGTTAGGATACGTCACTCATTTGTTTGGAAATCAAAGGCCAAACCACGAGTTCGGGTTTGCGTAACACTTTGGTCAAGATGTGGCCTATTGACCAGTAATTTAATGTAGCGAAGAAAAGAATGAAGATGTATACAGGGTATAACAGGACCCTTCACGAAGCCGTCAACATAGCATTATGTACATCAAACTAAGTAACTTGACGCAAAAATTATTGCTGGGAAACGACTTTTTTTTGGGGTGAAAAATCACGTTTTACGGTGGGACTCAATTGAACGCACTCGAAACATTGTGCTAATGGATGGACTGAACTACGAGGCTCGTAGAGGTGTTAAAGTAAAAATCTTGCATTAAAAACATGTTTAAAAATAAAAACTTGGAACTTTGACCCCCAATATCTTCGTAACTTGAAGGTCCCAGGTATGGTCTAAAGCAAAAATGATCGCAATGACGGGGAGATCAAGTGACTTTCAGTTTCGTTAAGGGTCTTGTTACACTCTATATAAGGTCCCATTAAAATAGGTGGACAAATTTTAACACAACGTTCAGTAGGTCTAACCAAAGATATCCAAGCAAAAAAAACCTTATATATGTATGGAAAGTATCTACATTCCAAACGTATACAGAGTAAAAATGACATCGAGTTTCAGTACATCTTACCAAACCCTTATGCAACCAACATAGAAACTTTTCTTCGGTTATTAAAAAAAAACAGCTACTTCCTACATAAGTGCATTAACATACACGGTGAAAATGTATGGAACAGCAGATTTTTTTGTACGTTTTTTTTAATGTATACGTGGTAATTGTTTGTTCGTCCCGCTTAAGTAACCTTGGACCACATAAATAATGTGGAATCAGCAAAAACGTACGAAAATATTTATCCAACTGAAATACAGATAAAAACTAATTACCCCGAGAGACTGAACTAAAATCACGACTAATCCGTATAGGCGAACGCTTCGTATTTTGGCCCGAAGTCACCTCTACTTCGTCCCTAATTGCACCCATTGAGCCCGGATAAAACGACTTTATGCCCCATTATAATATTAATGGCCTATATTCAAGAATACAGGGCGAACACTTGAACCCAGCCTACTTTGAATGTTGGCTTCTGGGCAGGTGAAATCAAATGAATGATAATAAAATTAATCTGTGGACTAAAAGTTGTGCAATTAGGGCTCCATATTGCTGTTTTTGTTTTAAGTAGGAGTTTGTGGCTAAATAATAACAGCCGCTTAGACCAATCTTCAGGTTAAGCCGCCCTTGACTATGGATGTTGGGCTGTCGATGGGCGACCACCATCACATACCGAGTGTCCACCATGCCTCGAAAAGCACGTTAAGCCGTTGGTCCTGGCTGTCATTTTGTAGATTTTTGACAGTATTTACAAGTAGTAAGGGGTACTTATAGTAAACTATAACTAAAATATATTCAACACTTACAACTAATGATAATGTTCAATTCAGAGATTTATTTAAACCTGTGTTTCAGGCCATATAGTTGGGAAAAGGTTAAGCAGATGAATGATTGCTGTTTTTATTTTGGTAAGTATGGCACACTGGACTACTGTAACTGCACACGAAGGATTATGTTGCAGGCTTTGTTTATTTTTTTTTGTTTTGGTACATTTCGTGCTCAAACGTTTCACTTCGAGAAGAAAGGCAAACATGAACGGGAAAATGTCTGTTTAAATACGAACTTTCAACTTCGCGGTATAGAATATGTTTTAAGAAATCATTTATGAATTTTCAATTACGTTCAAGATTTTTCTCTGTCGTTCAGGTCTGTACAGGGTGTTTGGTGCATCGTATACCAAATTGAACGGGCTGAAAAGAGGGGTCATTTGTTGTCTCTTCTAATCTTATATCTCATCTTGGACCCACGGATTTTTTTGTGCCACAAAATTTAATTTATATGTTGAAATATATTGTTTTCTGGTTCTATTGAATTAAATTTTGGTCGCATATGACATCTAGTTTACTCCAGGTTACTCATAATCTAATGTTTTATTCTAAAAATATAATAAAAATGTAGTAAGTTATTATTCCTTATACCTTCAGGAATCAGAATCAGACTAAACACTCACAAACACGACAGCTAAAATAATTCAAGAGTACCAGTACCAAAATCTGAAGACAAATGTCCGACATCACGCGTTATTACGAGAGGCATTTCAGGCAGGCTTAGCACGAAACGAGCTCTGAATCTCAAGCTCCCTGTATTTGAAGTCCTATCCTTTATCAAAATGAGACTCAAAGACGTATATCTGTCTAACACAAGGATACGACAGACGTCTGAGAGACGTACGTAATGAAATTGGACGTCTATTGGACTTGGGCCTGGGTCAGCGCGCACTCGTGGCCTCGACCATCGACAAGGCCACAAACGAGATGTACCGAACTCCAGAGTGATGACGTAATGATACTCGTACGATATTGGCAGTTTTTCCTCGTGTTCGATTTGGGCTGGAATCGTAAATCGAAAAAATGGGGTCGCGAAATATTTGGTTGCGAAATGTAGGTATGTGTACTTCATATTTCTTATCACAAAATCATCTTCTCCTAATGGCAGCAATGCGGACGAATTTTTTGATGCCCAATCTATACATACATATAATTGTAGAAAATTAAAGTGTCTCCTTATGATTTCGAAACAACTAGCTTTTTACGGAATGCTTATGCAAGTACATAATTATATACGATACAAGTATCACAAAAAAAAAAAAAAAAAATTGTGTGTGTCGGACTGTCTGTCTGGATAATCTCCAAAATGGCTGGACCGATTTTGACGGGACATGGCATTTACATAGCTGATGATATTAGGAGTAACATAGACTATTTTTATTAAAAAAAGAATTTGGGTTCCGTGCAGAAAAAAATAAACTCTTGAAATTGTTAACAAAATCCGATTTAAATAGGGAAGTAATATTTTTATAATCATTTCATGCGGACGATGAAAAAATAGAAAGGCGTAACGTGAATAAGCCGTGTGGACAATTTTTTCTCCTTCTTAATACTTAGACATAATCGTATTATGCTATAAAAATCCTAGTTAGGTATACATTTAATAAAAGTTAAAAGTTACAGTTCGAAATACTCATTTTTAACTAGTAGACAACATTGAAATCACCACTTTATTTAATTCTCGCAATCAATCAACCCATTATTGGAATCTTTTTAAAACGCCCTTGATTTATACGCACTAACATTGGCATCGATACTCAATAATAGCAGTTCCCACAGCTGGGATACTCTCTCTCTCTGTGAGAGTGAGCTTTAATCTACCTTATGGACCCAGTGCGGGTTAGTGAAAGTCTTTGCATTTTTGGTTCTAGGTCATGCTGGTTTCGCTACGATGTTTTCCTTCACTATTTTGAGGACAGTGATAAAATAAATTATACAAAGTAAAGCGGCTGTCTGGGTACGAACCCAGGTACATTGGGGCCACTACTATAGGGCCGCCACCGCTGTCAATAACATTGTATACTCAATATCTCTCATACTAAATTCTCGTTTGCGAAAATTGGCAATACCTACTACCTACGTATCACAGACTTATCATATTAATAACTTGCACATTTTGATAAAAATCTAGTGCTCGTTTTATCGATCGGTACTTCGCATGATGTTGATATAAAAAACCTGTATTATATTTTATTGAGTTCGTTATCCGCTTTCTACGAATTGTGTTCAATTTGTTTGGCTTCGAATTTGTTTAGTATTTGTGTTAGCATTGCAATTACACGTGGTAGGCTAACGTATCGAGATACCCACTTATTATTATATATTATATATACACTCATCTCAATGGATGTCGGAGTTGGTTGTCAATTATTACAATTGTGGGTAGTCACCAAATTTTATTATGAGTTGTTTTGTTTTCTGATTATTAATTTAAGTGATTTTTATTATCAATTATGGTCAATTATTGTCTTATAAATCGAAACATAATTTATTAGGTGCTAGTAATTGATTTTTGGCAACTTATTTCGATAAGTGTGACCGATAAGTTTTGTTCAAAACAATTAACGACATGTTATTTTAATTTTTAAATGATTTATTTTGTGAATTCACCATTGTTTATTTACGACAATTATTCTTGTATTATTTGATTACTGTATCGTAAATCTTATTAGATTTCGCGCACATTTTGTATCTTGTAAACGCGTGACGCACTTCCGTGCGTCAACGGACAGAGTTGTGGAGGGATTACAGTGGGGGCATCGTACTATAAAAGAGCGTGCTCTCAGTAAGCTCGTCAGTCGGTCTTCGGATTCGACTCATTACAGAGCTCCCCTGCTCCCGACAAAACTGTCGGTTTACCTGGTACAGCGCTGCTGTATATTGCACATAGCTGTATTTAGCTTTCTGATAGCGATACACTTTGTGTTTGGGTGGCTTGTCCACTGTACGAACTGTCACCTTAAAAGGTCTGTTCGCCTAACTGTGTGTACCTTTTTATCTGATTTATCTTTTTTTACTATTTACCATTTTTGTGTTGTGTACCATTTTGTATTGTGTGTTGTGTACCTACTGTAATAAAAATACTGTAATTGCATATACAGTCTTGTTTATCCCAATAAAATGGGAACTCCAAACCCTGAAGATATACCTCTCGGCACTCCTGATCCTACATCAGAAGTGGGATTAGGGAGAGCCCAGGAATCGGAAGGTGTTGGTGATCCATGGCGAGTAATGTTAGAGCTTCAGAATCAAAATATGACTCAGTTAATTGAAGCCATTAAGACGCACTCCGCTTCGTCTACTGTAATTCCTTTGCCCGATTTTGACCCAGACCTACCCGATTCCGATGCTCAATCTTGGAGTACAACTGTTGATATTTGTTTTTCGGAAAAGCCTCTTCAAGGTAGCACTCTCATTATTGCCCTTACTAAAGCCTTAAAAGGTAGTGCTAACGTATGGCTTTCCCAAGTATCGTATGCAGGTATGACCTGGACAGACTTTAAGAGTCTCTTTCTTTCTCGATACGCCGTTTCGGAAACTGTTGCCGCTACCCTCATTAACCTTCATAGTAGTCAACCAAAAGAAGGAGAATCTTTAGCCGCATATGCCAGTCGACAGGTCACTTCACTGACATCTAAATGGAATAGCCTGAGTGTCGAACACATTGCTGTTTCTACTGTACTGGCCCATGTCTCCAAATTTGATTCCCGTGCTCATCGACTAGCATTTACTACTGAAGTACATACTAGACATAAACTTCAACAAGAATTGAGTGTATTGTCCCACCTTAAGAGAAAGTCTCAGACTTCCTCTGACCAGCAAGATTCTTCTCAACCGAAACAGTTCAAACCAGCTAAAATAGTATGTCACTTTTGTGGTATATTGGGGCATAAGTCTACAAACTGTCGCAAGAAGGCCGAGAAAACCAGCAAATATCCTGGACCAGCCAGCTCGTCACATAAGGCAACAACTAAGAAGATAGTCTGTTACCGCTGTGGGGAAGCGGGACACGTTGCTCCTCGTTGCCCTAAGGCGACCGGAAGGCGACCGGGTGGTTCAAGTGAAGACACCGGGAGTCGACCTTCGAGCAGCCAACCATCCGTGAAGCGAGTTGAAGCTTGTGATGTACGACCTATCACTGGTGTTCTACAGCAATCTGGTGAGTCGCTTGCATTTTGTTATGACTCTGGGGCTGAATGTTCTCTTATTACTGAAACATGTGCTAAAAAGTTGTCTGGCAAACGTATTTCTTGTATCGTCAATATAATGGGAATAGGAAATTCTAACATAATATGTACCGAACAAATTCTGAGTGAAGTAGAGATAGATGGTTATCATTTAGAGATACTGTTTCATGTAGTACCGGATGCCTTAATTAGTCATAGTATCATGATAGGCCGTGAGATATTAAAATTAGGTTTCGCGGTTAACATGACCGAAACAAGTCTTACTATTACAAAAGTTAAGTTTATTGATCAGTGCTCTATTCCTGAGACCTCGAATTTTCATGATATTGATACAGATATTCCATCTGAATATAAACCACAGTTGATTGAACTTCTTCAAAAATATTCTCATGCTTTTGCAAAGGGTCTACCATGTACTCGAGTCACATCAGGTGAACTTAAAATACGCCTCATTGATCCACATAAGACGGTCCATCGCCGACCGTACAGACTTACTCCTGATGAAAGACAGTTAGTTCGATCCAAAATTAATGATCTGATTGATGCTCAAATAGTTAGACCTAGTTGTTCTCCATTTGCAAGTCCTATTTTATTGATAAAGAAGCGCGACGGGTCAGATCGAATGTGCGTAGACTACCGTGAGCTAAATAGTAATACAATAGTAGATAGGTTTCCACTGCCTCTTATAGCTGACCAAATCGCAAGGTTATGCGGTGCTAACTTTTACACTTGCCTTGATTGTACTTCTGGGTTTCATCAGATACCTATTCATCCTGATAGTATTGAGGCCACTGCCTTTGTAACACCCGATGGCCAATTTGAATATTTGGCTATGCCATTCGGTTTACGAAATGCTCCTAGTGTTTTCCAACGTGCTGTAACTAATGCATTAGGCAAGTTAGTCCATTCTTATGTGATTATTTACATTGATGACATCATGGTTCCCAGTAAAGACCCCTGTGAAGGTTTACATCGACTAGAAGAAGTCCTTGAATCATTGACCACAGCAGGGTTTTCTTTAAATCTTAGCAAGTGCTCTTTCCTAAAACGCAGAGTAGAATATCTTGGGTACGAAATCACCTCCGGGGAACTTCGCCCGAATCCTCGAAAAATAAAGGCATTAATTAATTTAAAGTCTCCCAAAACAATTCACCAATTGAGACAGTTCATTGGTCTTGCATCGTATTTTAGAAAATTTGTAGAGAACTTTTCACAGATTATGAAACCTTTGTTCTTCTTAACTACTAGTAAACAGACTTTTAAGTGGACTGATGAACATGAGAAAATTAGGCAAAAAGTAATTTCAATTCTTACAAATGAGCCAGTTTTAATGATTTATAATCCTGAATATCCCATCGAATTACATACTGACGCTAGTGCTGATGGTTACGGTGCTATTCTTTTTCAAAAAGTTGATAAAAAAATGCATGTTGTAGAATATTATAGTAAAAGAACGACTACAACTGAAAGTAAATATCATTCCTATGAATTGGAAACTTTAGCCGTTGTTAACGCAGTTAAGCATTTTCACCATTATCTGCAGGGACATAAATTTACTGTTGTAACTGACTGTAATTCCCTTAAAGCCTCGCGCAATAAGGCTGATTTAACTCCCCGAGTACATAGATGGTGGGCTTTTCTACAGGCCTATGATTTTGACATTATGTATAGAGAAGGCAGATATATGAACCACGTAGACTTTCTTTCTAGAAACCCCCTTCCACAATCAATCAACAAAATAGAACAGAAACGTGTTGATATTACAACTCTGTCTAATAGTTGGCTTTTAGCTGAACAACAGCGTGATTCTGAGATTTTAGCTATCGTTTCTAATCTAAAAAGTAATGCTCTACCCCCTGATATTGCCCAAAGTTATGAATTGCGATCAGGAACCTTGTACCGTAAAATACAACGCAATGGACAAACACGTTGTTTACCTATTGTCCCAAGAGCTTTTAGATGGTCTGTTATAAACCACATTCATGAAGCAATCATGCATTTAGGTTGGGATAAAACGCTTGAAAAGGTCTATGAGCATTACTGGTTTGATAAAATGGCTAGATATGTTAGAAAATTCGTAGATAACTGTATCACGTGTAAAATCTCTAAATCTAATTCGGGTAAAATTCAAGCAGAGTTACACCCTATACCTAAAGTCAGTATACCTTGGCACACAGTGCATATAGATGTTACCGGAAAACTTAGTGGAAAGAGTGATCTCAAGGAATACATCATTGTTATAATTGATTCTTTTACAAAGTATGTTCTACTGTACCATACTACCCAGATTGACGCATCAAATTGCATTAAAGCCCTTAAGTCTAGTGTCTCTTTATTTGGAGCACCTTCTCGGGTTATAGCTGACCAAGGTCGCTGTTTTGCTAGCAAAAACTTCAAAGAATTTTGTGATTCCCATAATATTGCATTGCATTTAATAGCTACCGGTGCATGTAGGGCTAATGGGCAGGTTGAACGCATAATGAAAACATTAAAAAGTATGCTTACCGCCGTTGAGACCAGTGAGCGCTCTTGGCAAGATGCCATTGAAGACGTTCAAATTGCTCTAAATTGCACAATTAATCGGGTTACTAAATCTAGTCCTTTAGACTTGCTGATTGGACGAGTTGCTCGACCTTTAGGTTTGATGACTGTTGACAGTGACGAGATAGAAGTAAATTTGTCCCGTGTAAGGGAACAAGCAGCCCTGGGTATAACTAAAAGTGCCGAATACGATAAAGTTCGTTTCGATAAGACTAAAGCTATTTTGAAAAAGTTTCAAGTTGGAGACTTTGTACTTATTGCTAATGAGGAACGAAATCAAACTAAATTAGATCCTAAATTTAAAGGTCCCTATAGAATTTTAGAACTATTAGATGGTGATAGATATTTGTTAAAAGCTTTGAGTAGCAATAGAATTTACAAATATGCCCATGATCGTGTACGAAAAATGCCTGAATGTCCAGTTACTGTTAGTGATGATGTCAATACTGACACTGATGATGATTCATCTGCTGCTGACATAGTATAGCTGAATTGATAAGATGTCTATGATGACTCTTGTTTAGCTTGACGCTTAATCGGATGTCTATGTTGACTCCTGGATTTGGATGTTGAACTTGACGCTTATGCGGGTTGTCTATGTTGACGCCTATGCGGGTTGTCTATTTGACTCCAAATTACTTGTCGAATCCCATGGTGTGATTTCGGCTGGGAGACTGTGTCTCTACTTTAGTTGAACTATGTATTGTCAGTAGCAGTATGGTCATTTTGAACGGTTGCGATGCAACTGCTATAATTGATAATAATTTTATTTGACTAACTCAGGATTTTTCTTTACGACATACCTTTTGTTAAGGCTTTTGTTTGTCAGAAAGGCCGATCGATATTCACAAGAGATTTTCTTTTTCAGAATCACACGAGGTCGTGTAGAACGTCAGTTCTGGCCGTGTCGGAGTTGGTTGTCAATTATTACAATTGTGGGTAGTCACCAAATTTTATTATGAGTTGTTTTGTTTTCTGATTATTAATTTAAGTGATTTTTATTATCAATTATGGTCAATTATTGTCTTATAAATCGAAACATAATTTATTAGGTGCTAGTAATTGATTTTTGGCAACTTATTTCGATAAGTGTGACCGATAAGTTTTGTTCAAAACAATTAACGACATGTTATTTTAATTTTTAAATGATTTATTTTGTGAATTCACCATTGTTTATTTACGACAATTATTCTTGTATTATTTGATTACTGTATCGTAAATCTTATTAGATTTCGCGCACATTTTGTATCTTGTAAACGCGTGACGCACCTCCGTGCGTCAACGGACAGAGTTGTGGAGGGATTACAGTGGGGGCATCGTACTATAAAAGAGCGTGCTCTCAGTAAGCTCGTCAGTCGGTCTTCGGATTCGACTCATTACAGAGCTCCCCTGCTCCCGACAAAACTGTCGGTTTACCTGGTACAGCGCTGCTGTATATTGCACATAGCTGTATTTAGCTTTCTGATAGCGATACACTTTGTGTTTGGGTGGCTTGTCCACTGTACGAACTGTGACCTTAAAAGGTCTGTTCGCCTAACTGTGTGTACCTTTTTATCTGATTTATCTTTTTTTACTATTTACCATTTTTGTGTTGTGTACCATTTTGTATTGTGTGTTGTGTACCTACTGTAATAAAAATACTGTAATTGCATATACAGTCTTGTTTATCCCAATAAAATGGGAACTCCAAACCCTGAAGATATACCTCTCGGCACTCCTGATCCTACATATTCAATAAATTGTGATTTCATGTGAGTTTATTTCCCAAAATAGTTAGCAGTTAAATAGATTACTGCCTCGTTGGTCTAGTTGTCGTAAGCGCGACTGCTGATCATGAGGTCATTGGTTCGATTCCCAGGTCGGGCAAAGTGTTATTGGGTTTTTCCGTCGGGAATTTTTCAGTAGCAGCCAAAGTCCGAGTTTGTTCCCGGCTGATGGCAATAGGCTCGCCACTATTACATAGGACTTACATACTTAAAACAAATGTGGGTGTACTATTAGGTACACCTTCAACACCTCTACCTGATCCTTTGGGGATTACAGGCGTAATGATGATATGTTTAATAGATTAATTCCTCAGATAAAAGAGTATTTTCTTTTTGAAAACATCAACAGATGTTATCTGATTTAGTTTAAACCAAGCTTGTTCAGACTTTGTTGACTAGTTAACGTTTTCAAAGTAATCTAAGACACAATAAATTCAAATTATGCCTCGTTAATTAACTACCCAGTGTAAAATAATATCGGTTACGGAATATTTCCACTTATGTACGTAATAAACATTCTAATCGGTGACAGCGGTAGGTGTCTAAACCGAGTGAAACCACATTTAGTAGCAATACTATTATAGAATAAATAATAGGGAGAATAAAGAGGAGCTCATGGCTTCATACTCTTATTCTTATTCTTATTCTTTATTGCACACAAAATAATAAATTTGGATACAAATTGCAATAACATAGCTTATGTACAATGGCGAGCTTAACCCAGAATTGGGTTTTCTTACAGCAAACCAAAGGACATGGCCAAAAAAGTACATTCCATATACACTTACATAGTAAATATATTATATTAAGAAAAATAGAGAAGTGAATTGTTGCGTAGTTTTTAACCTCTCTGCACTTATCAGTATTGATTACAATATAATAAGTAATGTAAGTTGAATTCAAAGTCTCATTTGTCAACTTTCGCCACTATGGACCGTTCGCAGACGAACACGTTCTACACCACGCATACTACTTGTAGATATGTATGTGAAATGAACGACAAATGCTCTTACCTGAAACATTTGATTTAAACAAAACTGTTTTCATTGGTATTTCTTACATGTAATTAAATTATATTTTGAAGTGTTGATACGTAAGATATATTTATTTCACACAATTATAGTAATAACGTAACCGTGCCATAAAATGGAACGCGTTTTACAATGTCATTGTTTATGTCAAAATGGCGGTACTGCCATTGCACAGATCCTCCGTTGCGTACGAACTGTTTGTTTTTTTTGCGATTATCTTCTAATATTTTTGACTCCTGCTTATCTCTACGGAAAAAAATATTTTTACTTATTTTTACCAAGAAATGAGTAATGATTTATAATCTTTTGTTTTATTTCGTATTTCCCTTGTTAATTAGTAGTTAAACTGTTGAAGAAAAACGTCACTTTCGGAGTCTCAATAAATGTGACAATAATAACATATACTTTGTCTCAGTTTTCTATCAGACTTTCTCAGTTCAGTAAATGTTAATCAATATATGGTTAAAAAACCTTAGTTCAGGTAGAATGACCACCTGAAATAAGGATTTTGGATCTTGTTGAAATGCCTAATAATTCACAGCACTTCGTTATTTTAAAACGCCTTGAGGTTTTTAATAGCAAAATCATTATATCATACGCTTTGCCAGCAATCTAATAGAAGGTAACATGAAACTGTTTACGTCTAGTTATTTGTAATGAGAAGTTCTTTGAGCTTTTTATTTTTTGCAAGTTAATATGGCAATATTCACGAATATGAAACACCAAAAATTATCGTTGTACATTAAATTTGATAACTATGCAAACGCCCATACAGAAATTGGCCATGTCCTTTTGACTGCGAGATTTGCAGAAGAGGGTACACTTATGGTGCAATAACATTAACAAATTAATTAATTTTATAAACTAAACTACATACCTACAATATAATATACGTAATACATACAATACATACGCATATACATACCTATAAAATCCTATATATATATAATAACAGCCGCTCGGGTAGATATTCAGGTTAAGCCGCCTTGCCTAGGATGGTCCGTCGATGGGTGACCACACATTACATACCGAGTCTCCCATTACATTAAACCGTTGGTCCCGGCTGTCATTTGAAGATCTTTGACAGTCGTTACAGTTAGTCAGTGGCCCGAAAGTCTGATAACCAGTCTTACTTGGTATCATATTACCCAGTACTAACTGGGATGTGGAGGTCAGATAGGCAGTCGCTCCATGTAAATTATTGGTATTCAGCTGCATCTGGTAAGACTGCAAACCGACCCCAACATAGTTGAGAAAAGGCTAGGTAGATTATGACTATTTTTGAAAAATAGATATTATGGATTACATTTAAATGCATACAATATGCGTTACACAGAAACAAAATGTACCAACGGAAAACAAGTCATTAGGTCATCACTCTGTTCCATGCTTCTCTATTATTCGTCATCTCATCAGACACCTCCTTTCGTGCCAGAACAAGTGATTAGGTAAACAAAATAAATTGTAAAACAGCTCAATAATAATACGTGTAGATTACTCACAAATCGTTATACAGGGTTTTTGGTTCATCGTTTGGCAAATTGAACGCACCTTGCGTTATAAACACAAATTTTCCTCAAACACATAATAAGAATATCTAACTATACCTTTGATCTTTTCAGCCACTCATAATGATACTGATGACAATACAAATCAGCTTCCATTATCTTCACTCTCATGACACATTGCGCCTGAAAGCATTACTATCCTTATTAAATAAAGTACCTAGAGACTAATTTTGGATGTACAATGGCAACCCCAGGCCTGGGTGTGACGTACGTCATGTTTTTAGGGCAACGCTCTTCATTCATCTTTACTAAAACTCCGTCTTCATTTTTCGATTTTTATATACGGTCAAGGGGACGCAAAAACTCATTTTGTAAACGACATACCGCCACGACTTATTTACGGGATGGTTTTATTGGTAAACTAGGTTTTTTCCTGTGGATTTTCTCGCGTGGATGGGGTTAACGGTATTCTACTTTTTATGACGACCGTGTCACAACTCAAATCACACGAGAGCAGCGCGGACCCAGTGGCGGGTGTGGGTTCGAACCTAGGCAGGCACATTACTTTGTGTAATTTATTTCATTACCACTGCTCTCACAACGGTGAACGAAAACATCGTGAGGAAACCGACAAATCACAAGAACATGCGTTGGGATTATCGTCGTTTGCGTCTATTCGGTTGAATTTGAACCAGCCATCGGTGATGTGATGTGTGTCAGGATGGATACGATGTTTTAAATAAATAAAACGGGTTGCACTCCGGGAGTGCCGGCAGAAGTGAAAACTTGAATATTAACGTTGAGTATTTTTGATATTTTGAAATGGTTAGGGAATAATTTTGCACGAATTGCTTTAATTATCAGTATAAAAGTACTATAATTTATGTGGTAAAATACAATATTCATTTATTGCGCTATCGTACACAAACATGACAATTTATATTACATTAAAAATTTAACACTTCAGAACTCCCTCCGTCTTACGAATTTTCGATCAGGTCACGTGTCTTGACGCGAGTTTAACATTTTTTTACCCATCACAAAAAAGTGCACAATGCCGCTTAAGAAGTTTTCACTTCAAAAAAGAATAAAAGCATTGAGTCATTTGTGGTGCAAGCGTACTTATTCTTAAACAAACAAACTACTATCTTTTCTTCTGATATGATCAGATTTCCATGTTAACTATACCTGTTGAATGTCTTTTACCCCACTTTATCACTGCGAGGTGCAAAGTAATGGTCGCTAGATTACTATCAAGCCATCAACGTACCTTGTTCAGTCGGATTTAAGACTAGACAAGAAAGTTGATATAGCTGCTATCTCTATTTTAATACGGAGTGGAAGGTATACCGACGCGAAAAGTGTTACCGTGTATTTAGTACATCATTCTGAGCCCCCCACATATAATGTTTTCATCGGTTATTAAAAAAAAGCTGTTTCCTACAAAAGTGCAATACCTACACAGTCAAAATGTATGGAACAGCAGATTTTTTTAAATAGGACATCTTAGGCCCCTGTGCTATATCTAAGTTAAATACTACTGTATTAAACACACAAATCTTCCTTGATAATTGCTCAAAAATATGGCGAAAACAGCATCAAAGTCCATTGTCTAGTTTTATAAGATCTAAGCGGTCAAACAGGCAGACACGGCTAGAGATGTAAAGAACTCGAGTCTTTGAGTCTTAATTCGATAGACTCTGCTCAATTTTACAAGACTCGGTGTACTAACAAAACTCAGAGCCTTGAGTCGAGCCGATCTGCAGTCCTTTCTCGAAAACTTGAGCGCCAAAATAGAACTCATATTTCAAAAATAGCTCGAGTCTTAAAAACAAGCTCACGTCTCGAAAAGAACTCAAGTCTTAAAAGAGCTCGAGTGTATCGAGTCTTGAGCGTATCAAGGTTGATTTATTTAAAAATACATAGACATAGTTCATGTGGCACCATGCTAAATGTGACCTTCAGGCATGGCATTATTAGGTTCTGTGTGTACCCCAAGAGGGATAAAAACGTGACACTATTTAATATGCTTATATTCTTCTTTAATATATTTTTACTTCTATATTATTATTATTCTATATTATATTCTTCCTATATTATTTTTATTCCGACTTACATTTTATTCCCTGTTTATTTATAAAGGAACTCCGAATGGAAAAGAACTTGAGCGCGACTCGTCGCGTGAAACGACTCGAGCTCGAATCAAGACCTGAGCGCCATGTTGCGCTCGAGTCTTTATGTAGACTTAAGTGTTCTAGTCTGGGGGAGTTGTTGTAACGAGTCGAGCTGTGCAATTTGTCAGCTGAGCCTAAAATTTAGGACTCAAAAGACTCGAGTTCTTTACATCTCTAGACACGGCACTCGGGTTAATTTATAAAATAGATAGATAAAGAAAACAGGCGACGTCTTCAAGAAGATTGGCTATCTTTTCTAAAAAAAAACAGCTTCTAAACTTAGCTTCAACTTTCTATTTTTAGAAAGTTGAACTTTCTAAAAATAGTCACAAATAATCCTGAATGCAATCCATTTTCCCTTCCTCAACAAATCCAGTGTATCCATCAGACGATACGATACAATGACGTATGTTCGCACATTGTGACTTTACAACGCTCAACGCTGTGCTATGAACAAACGACCGTGGGGGTTGAAATGCTAATATAATACAAATTGTAGTCGCCAGAGACAGGGTTGGCAAACCCGGGATTTCCTGTTCATCTCGTAAAATGTGGTATTTGTTTTGAGGTAATATTTCAATCTCAGTTTTCTGCTTAATTTTGGGACATAGATAATGATATTTTGTAATAATACTTTTCTAAATTTTGCAGTAGTACTGCGGCATTGGTACTTAATGTGTTAGCATTATTAGATGGGTATTTATCTTCAATAATTATTTTTCTATGTCTATTTATTTGCATGTAGATAAATGGAGTTTACTTTATACCAAAATTGATACACAGCGGCTTATATATATTATTTTTGTGTATGTACATGCCAGGCATATTCTTGATATTGACAATGAGTATTTAAAACACTGCTTTAGCGTCCTACAAAGAAGCTTGTACTACAGATAAAAGGTTCCGTATCGTAAATACTATGTACACTACCTCTCTCTCGGAATTTACATGCTTTATCGCACTTTGCCCCATAAAACAAAAACATTACAAGTCCCTTGACAAGAAACACTGAGTACCAAGCAGTGAATACAAAACGAAACAAGATGTGTCAGCTGTTTGCTATGCAACGCCTGTTGTAAGACAGAATTGAGATTAATGACCCACGACCAGAGATCAAAGTCACTCGTATTTTTGGACTACCGAGGCACTAGCACGGACCCGCGACGGCGACGTAACATCAATTCAAATTTACACAAAAGAGGTAAATTTTGTAAGTTTTTATGTGGAGATAATCTCCAAAGCGACTAATCCGATTTAATCCGAATTACTAATCCGAAAAATGAACTACGAAATTATGACAAAAAAATCTGCTGCTGCCTACATTTTTTCGAGTTACGCGACCAATAATGTATTGAGCAGCTGATATTTATTTCGAGATTTCATGCTCGGTAGTAAAAGCTTTTCATTTTCATGAGTACTAAACGCCTTTAAAGTATTCTCAACATTTAAAAAATCACCCAGTATAAATAAAGTCAATATTTATGCGAAATTGAACTTTAAAATCGTACCATCTTACACAGAATTTACTCCGCGCATTCGTGTCAAGCCCACGGATAAAACAACGTACCACATTAATGAAGCGAAATGAAATCTTTTATTCAAATTAGACTGATGTTGTAAAGGTTGAAGTACTTCCTATATACTTCAAAAGTTTATGTACTGGTTCAAAAGTAAAAGCTTTAAAAACATAGGTAACTAAAGCCTGTATTACGTTTGTAATTTCAAAGCTTTCTTAACTCTAACCCTGGTATTTACAGGTTGGAAACTTTCTGCGGGGTAGTAACCTTCACTGGTGCAGCTACACGAAAGTGGACTTAAGAGACTATCCATAACTTTTCGTGAAATTTTGATCCCCATTTATAAATCAATCTGTTGTTTACGACTAATAAACATTAATTGCACGAATAGTGACGCCAGTAAAATTGACGAAAGTTTACATTGTTTTGCATCTAATATGGGTCAATGACCTGAAATAAAAGCTTTTTTATTTTTATTGACAGATTTTCAAAAAAAATTACAGTTAGCAAGAAAATGGCCATTTTACACAATTTTTTATTTTAATCGTTTCTGTTTCTAATACTGATCAAAAACTTCTACAGGACCAACACAGGTTGGAGTACTAAAACAGTCACAAATTGAAAAAAAACAATTCCCATACATTTCCGAGGAAATCATTGCAGATCCATGTGAAACTGAAATACCAAAAATGAAATAAAAGAAAAAAATATGATCACGAAGACGGTATGTAACTTTACACATGTCAAAAGTTTCTAGAAATCATAATAATTTCCATTTAATTCAGATTTTTTTGGAAATCTGTGAATAAAACTACTACAATACTAGTATTTTCTTTTTTTTATATGTGTATATATTTGTATGTATGTTTATTTTTTATAGATCTATTTTTGTTTTAAGTTAAATTTCCTTGTTTTGTCTTTTCTACACACTGTGTCTACATTTCTAATCCATCTTTCCTCTCGCAGGTCTGCTGGAAGAAATTTCTTATGAAATAAGCAGTACCTTTGTGCTCTTCTATGTTAATATATTGTCCTGTTAAGTATCTGTGTGTACATAAATAAATAAATAAATAATTAAAAATTAAAAAAATCTTTTTTTCAGGTTATTGACCTTGATGGGTAACAAAATTTCACGAAAAATTATGGATAGTCTCATAATACCATTTACGTGTAGCAGCAACGGTTAAGGTAGTTCCCCTTACTGCCCGTCTGAAAGTTCCCACTCTGTATTGTCAAGTTAAAGTAATTAGTTACTTATGCAACCATTTTTAAGCAATAGACAAGAATTTGAACGAAGTTTCAAAGAAAGCAAAGCTAAGAAATCTGACTTATTGCAGTTCTAACTTTAAGAAATTACTAAACTACAGAATAAGAATCGTATCTTAAGTTATTACTTTTACTCATATCATCACTTTGACTTGTTACGGGTACACGGGTGTAAGACGAAAAAATATAATATAAAAGTTACTTAAAACGTTCTTTGACTCAGACATGCTTCCGTCTCTATTTAGCATTTGTACTTCGGCAGTTGTGTGAGAGGGAGAGGTATAAATTAACTCAACTTATTGCAGTCCACTGGTCGATATAGGACTCTGCCCAACTACGCCACAACATCCTATCATCTGCATACGTCATACAGTCTAAGCCAGCCACCTTTTCAAGGCCAACTGCCTATCAAGCTTGGGAAATAACACCAGTCCGAGTCCTTTTACCTGTGCTAAAAACAGCACAGACAATTTAATTGGCCAATGGAAAAGCAGATTTCATTTTGGCAGTTCTAAAAGTGACCTCCCAAATATTAGGCCATCTATGAATACGTACCAACGATTGAACATTGGAAACCCATAAATAACTTTTAGGAGGCTTACAAAAATACTGAATCGAACTTCATTGTTGGCTTTGGTGAATCCAATCACTCTAGCCAATTATATATATATACACATAACCGCACGCCTGCAATCTCCGAAGAGGTATGCAGATGTACTTTTAGCTAGTTACGTTTAAGCCGCATGTAATAGAGGCGATGCTATTGGCATCAACCAGTCACAAATCCATACTTGGAGGTACTACTGGGAAATTCCTGACTAACCATTTCTCTACCGTGAGGGCTGCTTTGAGAAGACACGGGAAAACAGCTCATGGAAGGTATTGGGGGACGCTTTTACCCTGCAGTGGGACAGAACAGGCTAAAATAAAAAAAATCTTCAAATAAATCTAGTACTAGCTAATCACATTTACACAAAAGTGCACACAATTTGACCCAGCTATTCGTCACGAAACCACTTACAGTCACATACATAAATGTATGCACATAAACCTACACGACCTACACAGAGGCAAAGTCATAAAATCCTAGGCTCTCTGATTCGATACAACCCTAGAACGCGGTTAGGAATGACAAGTAGGCATTTGCGACCTACGTCAGTGAGAACGACGTCCCGTTGTGAAGCTATTGTCTCGCTTACAGATTGTTCGTCCCTCGGCATTTGTAGGGTTAAATAAATTAATAATACCTGCACCTATGTACACATTTTATTGTTTTAACGGAGAATGTGGACGGTCATTTGTTAAGCAAATTATTTTGCACTGATGTTTTTTGTGTAAGTGTTTTTGCTTGTGTGTTATTAGAAACTCTATTTCTCTTGTTTTGAAGCTTTATTATAAACAAAACTAAATATTGGACTAATTTTACACGACCAAAAGCTAATTATTGTTTACTAATTCATACCACTTGATGTGGCTCATTGAGTGTGACACTCATGTTCCAAGTTTGATTAAATTTTTGTTTTTATCACTTGGCCAAATTAAAATCGATCGTTTCATTTAGTTTTGTGTGTTTTTGCGAAATAAGTATTTATGACATAAAATAAACGAAACCACTAGCAGAATATTTTAAAGTTTACATAAAAATACCAGCGGTGAAATTCAATAAATACGTTTGGAAATCTAGGTAAATTCCCAGACTAAAATACTAGGCTAAATACAAAGAAATACCGTATGCTCACTAATTGGGCGAAGTTCCTAAGAAAGAAAACATCACTAACTTTCACCACTAGAAAGCACTTAACCTCACACAATTCTCGGCCTTTTCTTAAGAGAATAGACGCTACAATTGCATGCATGCTATTTTAAACAAAAAAAAAAGTTAAAAATACTCACAATAGGAAGTCTTGCTCCCAACATGGAGTCGGGCCCTTAACTGTCACCGTCGTAGACTTGACATTCTGTAGTTTGAGTGTCACGTAAGTGTTGAACTGTTGTACTCCTGAAAAACAAACCATATTTCAACGGACTGAAAGTTTGAAATCGCTTAGCTTGAAAATAAAGACAGTCTAGCGCATGAAATGAAAGACTACAATATACTTTTCCTAGTAAAGGATCAATCAAACGACTAATGAGCGTTGAAAGTTAAATTAGAATGAATGTAGGGTAGTTGTAAGGGTTCTGTGCGGGTTTGTGTGACCACTGGGCATGTTCTACTTAACTCAAAGGGTCTGCTGAATTGTAAATATAACTTGGGTTTGACGGTTATTCCTCGTATAAGTCTATTTACACGCTTAATTATTTATTATTGACCAGTTGATCATCTGCCTAGCCTTTTTCCAACTATGTTGGGGTCGGCCTCCAATCTTACCGGATGCAGCTGAATACCAGTGTTTACATGGTATCTGACCTCCACAACAAAGTTAGTACTAAGTAATACGATACCCCTTTTTTTCTTTTTTTTTTTTTTTTGGAGGTTGGGAAATCATCAAATGACCCCTCCCGCTCTGGGCGGAGCGGAAGGGAGTGTCAGACTCTTACTGACTAAAAACCACCCATGTTCCTTCTTTGGCCCTTTATGTTCCAGGGCCGCGGTATCTCTTTCGAACAGTCCCGCAGCCCTGGCAGGAATACGATACCCCTGGACTGGTTGTCATATTTTCCGGCCATTTACTATCGGTTCATTGTTGACCAGTACTGCTTAAGAATAGATTGAGTTTAAAATATTAGAAATCATTATTTGCGACCAGTTAAATTAAATTTTCACTACTCAAAAAAATCGGTCTTACAAAGATCTAAACTGACTTTTTATTACACAAGTCTTTGCTTATCTTGGGTCCGATTTAAAAATCATCAGAGAATAAATATGACTTTTTAAAAACTGGTGAACACCTTTCTTTATTCTGCCGCAGTCTAATTTAAATGAGAAATGTGAAGTATGGAAGAAGAAGACATGCTGCGCCGACCCCAAATGAATTGGGATAAGGGCAAGAGACTGATGAGTCTAATTTAAATGAGAGATTTTTAAAAGCTATCTGAGGCCTTAACACGAGCGCGTGGTGCGTGACGTAAATACAGACAATTTTAAAATGGAAAAAACTCAATCACACTAGTAACATTTACTTGATTTTACGAATTTATCCATATCTATGGGTGATAATAATAAAGTTGTTGCAAAAATTGACCCAATATCATCATCTGCCTAGCCTTTTTCCCAAGTATGTTGGGGTCGGCTTCCAGTCTAACCGGGTGCATCAGAAAACCAGTATTTTACATGAAGCGACTGCCTATCTGACCTCCACAACTCAGCTAGTACTGAATTACACGATACACTTTGGTAAAACTGGAAAGATCTACAAATGACAGCCGGGACCAACGGCTTAACGTGCTTTCCGAGGCACGGAGGAAACTCGGTATGTATTGGGACCCATCCACGGACAAACCTAGGTAACCTAAAGATCGACCCGAGCGACTGTTATTATTTAGCCACGAGCTCCAAAAATTGACCCAACATGCTATTGGATAATTGTTTTTCGATTAAAATACTGACGTATTCACGTATCCTTTACACTGACTGACACACTGACTGTTTGTGTTTTGACTGGAAGCCGACCCCAACATAGTTTGGAAAAGGCTAGGCAGATGATGATGACGTTTCGTATACACCACGCGTACTAGCATCTGAAGAGCTAATCGAACAAACACAGTTTAGAATGAAGACGTAATAAAAGAATCTAGAAATAATTATTACAGTTACATGAAACATTTTTTCCAAAAATCTTACCTTGCATAGAAACATAGCGCGCCTTTTTTACTGAAACAAACAAATAATAACCATTTATTACACTATTATTACACAGTTTTGGCCGCTGAAACGACCGGGCAAGGTAAACGACCCCGCTCATATAAAATGTTAGCAGTTACTAACATTTTTGAACCGGATTCTTGGTAAGCTTAGGTACAGACGCGGACTAAACATGTTCAACACTTTTAAAAATGAATATAACATAACGTAACATCACGCCTGTAATCCCCGAAGGTCTAGGCAGCGGTGTACCTATTAGTACACCCAAATTTCGACAGTTATGTTCAAGTTTCATGTAATAGGAGGAGGGCCCATTGCTATCAACCAGGCACAAATCCAGACTCCGTGGCTGCTACTGAGAAATTCCTGATGGAAAAACCCAATAACACTTTGCCCGACCTGGGAATCGAACTCAGAAACTTATGCTCAGCAGTTACTTGCGACCACCAATCAAAATAAATAAATAAATGAATTTAAATTTATTTCTATTTATCGCGAAAATTCTGCCAGATACTGGTTTAAGTGTTCAACCTATATGGGAAGATTCGTTTAATGGAATAAAAAAACTGCATTTGTTACAAAAACGATTAAAAAAGTAATGCTACAGTCGATTCTTCACCATTTTATATGTGTTGTGAAAGCTCAAACCTTATAGCACTAAAAGTGGTAAACATTTAACTCCACGACCGTACATAAGCTTCGTTCACTTAACTTAAGCTTAAGTTGCACAGTTACTGTTCTGTTTATTTTATTTCTGCAATAACTTTTACTTGCAATAGAGCTCTCATGTCACTTTTAACTTAAGACTTTCTTAGTGGGAGTTGGACTTCTTAATCATGTAAAATCCCGTGTCACTATGTTCGTACGAGCTTATGTCTGAAACCACCCAATCGATTTCAATGAAATTTTGTGAAAATGTATGGTAGGCTCTAGCTTGAAAGATAGGATGATTTGGACCTGATAAGTGGTGCCGTTCGAACCAGAGGCGGCTCGCTAGTCTAATAGAAGTTTTATAAGTAAATATTCAAAACAATTAGATGAGCCCTTGTCATACTTTGATAGAAAAAGGTGTTAACACTGTAAAGGATTAGCTGTGATTTTCATCACGAGTGACTGTGATAATATTAATCAAAGTTATAAGTTATCTTGAAGTAGTAGGGCTACATCTAAAGATCTAACTCTGTATAAAACATCAAGGTTTTGACATACGATTAGTACACCAAAAGGTTTCGTAAACTTCTATAAGGCACTATAATAAGATCTTGGTTTAGGATAACAGAAACTACGCAGAAAGGTTCAAGAAATGTCAGGGCACTTGACATTTGCTCTCCTGGATCAATGTTTACAACACTTCAGCTAACTTAGAAGTACGTAAGTGTTCTTAAATAGCTAAACACAATTATGTACTATTCTTGGATGTGAAGCTAGGTTTTATTGGTATAAACGGACTATGCCCGCCTGAAACATAAATGAGGGTGCCATAACAAGGATCAAAATTATGAAATGCCTCGTTCTTAGTGGTCGGTGTGTATGTACAGTTGTATTCCCATGGCTTAAAGCCTTACACTCAAAGCGTACACAGAGGATAGTCCCGTTAAGCAGAAACCAACCTCATAGGTTGACCTGCGAGAAGCCATTCCAAAAAAAAGAAGTCATATTTTTTTTCTCAATAAACTATCGTCTTGGCAACAGTTATGTTAGTAGTGCTTACACTGTAAAAAACCGTTTTTACAAAACACTACCAACTCGGTCATAGTACGTTTGAGTTTATAAGCACTTGCAATTGCCATTTATTCACCAGTCCAACTTCACTTAAGCACTTACCACACTATTCACAAACGGCTTAAAACTATCTTAATAGTATAAGTCTAAAATCCTCTCACTTTCAAAATTAACTCTGTCTAATTAACACATATTGAAAGTATTATTCCACAACCAAGACTTTTATAATTTTCACATTTGTCCGTTTCCTTATTAATAAAACTCGAACTTATTTACACTTACAAAAGTTCTATTTTATAAAAAAGGTGATTATAATGTCCACTCTACACTTAAAACCTTACAGTAACTGTGCAACGTAATCACTTATTATTTATACCATTAAATGAGGTAAAAGGCTTTAAAAAGGCGAACCACGTGCAGCGTTTGCGTGTGTTCTATTGCTACTACAAGAATTGTTAGCGCAATCGATGGTATTACCCCACCGTGACATATTGAGGATTAAGAAAATGTAACGTGCTCAATGGACGCCTGGACGGTTGTAAATGTTGATGTGGTAAGCTTTAAACTGAATTTCAGGCGCTAAATAAGAGACTCTTAATGTCTGGGATGTTAGAGATATGTTTATAGGTGGTCTTATGATGGTCTTGGGCTGTTATGTCGTGTTATCTATACTAATACATATTATAAAGAGGTACAATTTTTTTGTAAGTTTTTATATAGAGAGTAATCTTCGGAACTAATGATCCAATTCTAAAAGCTTTATTACTGATAGAAACCTACATTATTCGGGGATGCTGTAGGCTATAATTTTTTTTATATCATGCATATTAGCTGAGTTATCACACTTTTTACGGACGAAGTCGCGGACGAACTGCTAGTTTTTAAATAAAGATACTTCAAAGTCATAATAAAACTAAACACAGCAGTTGACGGACGCTTGATCGCGTAAATACTGTTTTCTTTTAGACAAGAATATTACCTATGGTAAAATTGGACAATGTATTTCATAAATATTATAAACACAAATAGAGTAGACATAGATATAAATAGTCACGCAGCATTAAAGTTTCTGCTAAATCTAGATGTGAATTACGATTGTTTCAAACACAAAAATATCTAATTAATACTTTGATAAATGGAAGTTCTCCAATTACATTTGTTGGCTGGTCCCTTCGGGGGTTCAAAGTAACAACAGGTATACAAAAACTTTAACTACCCACAATCTGTATCAATTTATCAAATCCCCTAGAGGCGGAGTTGGGAGACTTATCTAGGAGACTTGACTAAAAGTTAGCTCATTGAAAACATCGCTCCCACTACGGCAGATTGCAAAAACTTGACATTTGAATATTTTGAGAGAAAGCGGTTGTTAAACTGTAGTGATTTAGTTCACGGTTATAACAGTAGGTTATTGACAGTTATAGAAAAAGTTTGAGCACGACACAGTTTTAACTACGCACCAAAAATAGTTTTTTTTTTTTATTATTCTATACTTCATACCAACCATTAGTAGAGGATGCGTAGGTTGGATGAGAGTCTTACCATTTGTTGTTAAAATCAATAGTTTTACTCATGGTGTATAATTCACACAACTTCTTATATACGGGCAATTAGTCTATGTATACGGGGCGGAAGAGACACCGATGCACATGCGGTTACCACATATTCAGTGATTTAAATCCCCCAGATAGAAACTTTTCATCGGTAATTTAAAAAAAAAATCTGCTGTTTTCTACAAAAATGCACCTACACGGTGAAAATGTATGGGACACAGCAGTTTTTTTTTTTAAATAACCGATGAAAAGTTTCTATTCAGGATCATGTTCTCAATACGTCTACCCTGTATAAAGTAGCCTTTTGTTGGTTAGTAAACCCACTTGTCCTAAATTACTGCATAAGCGATCATCTGCCCGTGACGTCACTAACCCAAATAGAAAAGTCTATCTCAGTAAGTCTAAGCAAACACTCGCTTCCCTCTCACGACTTGAAGCATACTTTAAATAATTCACTCCCACAGGATGGCCTAACTTTCCTCATCGGACCAACGACTTCAGATTCTAGATCTTTCTCCAACGCCAGCGTCATGAAAATAGGAAAGAACTTTCTGTACTTATTTTATGTAGTTTGATCGCTTTTTATGTTTTGTATAAATCGTTGCTGGTATTTTTGAGTTAGCAGTGAACATCACTTTAATTTTCCACGATTCCCACATCAGGGAGTCTAAAATGGCCGCTTTAGCAGAATCATAATAGGATAATAATATGAATTACGATTAAATTCTTAAAATAGACAGATGACCATTTTACGAATTTAAACGTAACTCATATTATTATCCTATTATGATTCTGAAATAGACAGATGAACATTTTACGAATTTAAACGTAACTCATATTATTATCCTATTATGATTCTGCTAAAGCGGCCATTTTAGACCCCCTGTTATTCCTGTTTTTCTACATCATTCTGTCCCCGTATATTTCTCCGTATAACTCCGACCACCTATCCAACTGTGCCGAGCGCAATGACCAATTACCGAGCCAAGATTGTCAATTGCAGTAAGAAAACCATGTTCATTCGTAGACGCAAACACGCCGATATTTATGGCCCAGGTCTACAATTCCTCATCATTATTGTTGACAAAAGCTTTGCATTGAAAAAACTCCCCATGAAATTACAAAAAGCCGTAAAGAAAACGAAATAAAAAGTATAAAAAGATCAAAAACAAAGACGCACCCTCTTTATAAAACACCAAAAATTAAATCAGCCCAGTTAAACAGTGTGACGTACGACGTACAGCCTACCCAAAAGCTTTCGTTAACAAAATACTTTTGAAAGTCCTTTAACTACGTGCGGCATGTTGCCATTTGTGTATACTCGCATGCAAATAAAAATTACCGCAGAAAGGTCACACAGAGGCAACTCCGACGAGTATAAGGTATGTAAATTCGTCCTTTTGTAGTCAAAGTGTATAAATAAAAACGGGTATGTGAAATATTTCTGAGCTTCAACAATTTTTCAAGCGACATCGAATAAATATTGGCATCGTTTCAAACAAAATACTTTTTAATGTTAATATTTTTTTTGTTGTTTGCACGTGTAACAAGTGAAAAGGATAAAGTGTGTTTGGGTAAGATATTGTGAGCATAGGTGAGTGTGTGTGGGTGTATGCGACTTGGAGGCAAGCGAAACAGGGCTCCCGATTTATTTGATAACATACTGGGTGTTTAGTACATCGATTGCCAAATTAAACGGGCCGAAAGGAGGGGTTGTTTGCTGTCTCTTTAGCCTCAATAACTCATACTTGGCCCCACGGATTTTTTAATTTCATTTCTGATGCTTCCGGTTAGACTGGAAACTGACCCCTACATAGTTGGGAAAAAGCTACGCAGATAATGATGTGTGTGTTGGTTATGTAAGGCGTTCTGGCGTGTCTACCAACTTCACAAAAAAAAGTTATCAGTCAACGCAAGTGAAAACTTCCCACATATTTATTTTTAGCTATATTTCCAAAGCTTGGAAGTACCGAGGTACTGTGGCAACACACATGCAATTTATATGAAGGCAACTGTAGGATTATACGTCTAAACTACGTCCGTATGCAAATGCCTCTGTGCCTTTTGCCTCTGTCTCTTGCCTCAACTAGTTTATTTAACGGAATTTCTCAAACTGTGGTAATTAAATGTTGGAAGAGGATTTAGTTGGCAAGTTTTGCGTGTGAATGTTGAAATGTTTGTTTCTTTGGCACTCGATCTCTCTTGAGAGGGTTGATAAGCAGCACTATGAGATACTGACCTCTGAGAATTGGATAAATTAAATAAGGAATGAATTTTTGATGAATTATTGTTTCTAGCAAAAACACGTTTTGCTATTATCAGGAGTTCTCAATAACATCCGTAAAAATCCAAAAACAAACGTTTTCTCTGTCTTTTTCAAAGGCTCTATGTGTTGTATCAAATAATACTGCCGCAGTACTCTCTCTGGGGTTCCTCGATCAGTTTTAAACCCAGTTTTTACAAACAAAAGACCTCTAGCGTTCAAAGAGTAAGTACGTACTTCAAACAATAAACAGATTGCCTCAGTCTTTGCTCACAAGTACCTCGAGCACCACATAACCGAACAACTAGGTACCTACGTACGTACTAGACGTACAAACAGCTCGTAAAACTACATTATTTACGTCATACGTCCAAAAAGGTCGCCCCTCCGAAACCAGTGTCCGTTTTATGATTCCACCTATACTGACACACATTATACGTCCCCCTGAATTCGTTATTATGAAAACTCTGCCAATCTTTATGTATGTTTATGTTTTATGTACTTTTAGATTTTATGAAAATGCGATTAAGGGATTATGTTTTAGATTAGGGTGATGTTTACGTAGAGAGCAGTGGTTGCTCAGTGGTGTTGGTCTCGCTTCACACGTTATAGGTTGTGGATTCGTGGATTTGAACATAAGCAGGAACTTTAGGTTATGAAGTTTATATGTATCTGCTGACAAAATGCTGAAAAAAAATATTGAGACGAAACCGGCGATATCGTAAGATAATTCGAAGATATGTGACATCCATCAACCAGCACTTGGCCCGCATGGCGGGCGCCGCTGCCCACTCCCTCTCACCGAGAAGAAGCCTGAGTGGAGGTTATTGTATACATCGTTGTGTGAATGGTCGTGTTGAAGATAGCATCATACATAAATAGAAAATGCTTCATTTCTCACCAAAATTATGATATTATTAGTTTAATGTCGTTTACAAGATCCCACCGCTTTACACTTTAACCTTAAGAGGAAAAACTTAAATTAAAGGTATTGTCAACAGAAGGAGTACTCAAAGTTTGATCTCGATAAGGCAAGAGGAAGTTACCCAAAAAAAACTTTCAAAAATTCATCTTGGCATACTAACGAAAACAAATAAGTAAGAGGTCAAAGTAAATTATTACAATATTGCTACGCCGTAGCTATCGCTACGACATGGCTACGAAGCTGCTACGCCGGCGTAGCAGATAGTCAACTCCCTACGCGCCAATTCATTTTCCTGGAACTTTGTTAAGCGTCGCGTCGCCTTTGAAGTTTTTGAGTTGTTTACGTTTTGAAAGTGTGGTTTTAGCTAAATGAACCCATATTTTTACAAAGACTACTGTTGGAAATCTTATCGGTTCATTCAAAACTGTGTAAACAAATTGCGGCAAGTGGCAGATATTTTATAGAAATATAGTGCAACACATACACATAACATAAAGATAATATCACGCCTGTAATCTCCCCAGAGATTAGGCTGAGGTGTTCCTAATAGTACACCCACTAGCCAGTCATGTTTAAGTCCCATGTAATAAGAGACGAGCCTATTGTCATCAACCGGGTACAAATCCACACTCCGCTGCTACTGAGAAATTCTTGAAAAAAAACTCAATAACACTATGCCTGACCTGGGCATCGAACCCAGGACCTCATGCTCAGCAGTCGCATTGCAACTATTAAAGCAACGGAGCAATATAGTACACAATATCTGTGAATTGACAGAATTTTAAAAATCTACGAGTGTTTATTTTTATCAACACTGTATTAGCACCAGTACACCTCAAACAGAGTACCACTCTAATTCGGCCTTAAATATTCATTTTCGTTACATTTCGTATGCCACGACTGACCAACAAAGCCTACATTTTTGTCGACAATAATAACATTTTAAGTAACACAAAAGGAAAGAGACGAAGGCTCTATACACACAATGAAAAAAAGCAACAACAAATGAGCCACAAATTTAAATAAGCCCATTTCGTTAATGGAATTCTTGGTGTGAATAGACTACAAGGATTTTATCTGTTCGAGAATAATGGTAAATACTGGGCCTGTAATACGAACAAAAAACTAACAGACCTCGATTTTTTGAGAGGTTATACTACAATGGGTCCTAAAATAGCACAGGCCTTCCTAGGACACTGAAAAGAAAACTCATCGACATGTGCATCCTGCCCGACACCTACGGTGCACAAAGCTGGTCACTTACTGAACAACAGAGCTCCAAATCCAAGATTTGCAAGCGGGCAATGGAACGCAGCATAATAGGTGTGAAGCGTTATTAGAAACAACACCCGGCATTCCATAACTTAGGTTGCAGATGCCGGAGAAAAAACAGCCAAGCTAAAGTAGGAGGACTGGCCACATAGCGCGAATGCACCGGAAGAGGTGGGCAAAGATTGTCACTCATTGGACGATTGACGGAGGTAGACCTTGGTGAAGATGGTGTGACAATCTGAGCCTGTTTGCGAAGCGAATATGGCCAAATACCGCACAAGATAGAGAGTTATGGAAGGAGGAAGGGAAGGCCTTTGCCCAGCAGTGGGACACCAGAAAGGCTAACAAAAAAATACTACTGTGGATTGATTATCGACGACACCCAGTAAGAATGCGGTCGAAGACATCAGCGACGACACTGTTGCCGCGATTGACGTGTAGTGGCATATGATAGTACATAAAAGAACAACAGTGCCATCTATGACGTAAATTAAGAACTAACATCAAAATCCTAAACGGCGATATTAAAGTTCTCCGTGAGTTAAGAGTATTTCGAAAAATCCGACATCTACTATAGCCCACCAGACACAACTCCTGTCTTGTCGGTGGATCTTCTCTTTTATGGGGATGAAGAACCCTGATCTTTATGCCCATAAAAGCCCGACGACCCGGCACCCTATTTTAAATTTTCGAATAGGAGAAGAGCAACGAATGATGTAATAAACTTGGGCTCTTATTTGGGTATTAATTTACGTGTCACTTAGTGTTCGTGAAAACGCATCTATGTAATTTATTTGCTCTTCCACAAGATACGCCACGATACTTACGTTTTGATCATAATGAGCGGGATACCAAAAGTTATTTGTAAGACTTCAAAATACGAGATGTATTTTATCAATGAAATGAACTACGTTTAGTTTGCAAATAAACTTTTACCTAAAATACTGCGAGTTTTACAAGTTCTATTTTTGGCATTCACTTTTGAAATGTTTATTTTGCATTTGTTCTGTACGTATGTTATTTATGTAAAATAGTAATATGCTACTATCGGAATATAAAATGTAAACGAAATAATTTTAAAACATAACTAAGAAAATATCTTAAGTAATTCTCATTATTATTTATTTTCAAACTTGTAAATATAAAACTTGAATCTCATACAACTTCATTAGCGAATCTCTAAAGTAAAATATTTAATTACATTTTCTTTGAAACGAAATTATAATTTTATTTGTGACTGTATCTATGTATAAGCATCATATTGATGCTCGTCAAGTTAATATTTGCATATTAGTAGACTTTATTCGGCAAGTAAAGGTAAAGCCACACAAGCCATGTTATGATGACAGTTTTAAATGTGCATGCAAAACTAAGTTCCATTCCAAGGATAACTACAGGCCGTGTCGACGGCGCGTTCGTGTTCCACGCGCGCCTCAAAAAGATGTCAGTAAATCGGAGGGGGTCCGCAAGGGCCGATGCCTGCCAGGGCTGCGGAACTGTTCGAAAGAGATACCGTGGCCCTGGAACACAAAAGGCAAAGAAGGAACATGGATGGATTTTAGTCGGTACAAGTTTGACAGCCCCTTCCGCTCCGCTCAGAGTGGGAGGGGTTTCCATTAGATGATTTCCACGAAAAAAAAAAGAAGGATAAGTGTACAGTGTTCTTTTATACACGTTCAGTTTTGCTTGTACATGCAAAACTGCACGTTCATAACCTATCGTCTATGGCCAGCTTAAGAAAATAAATGTATAGATTCGTAGAATCAATCAACAATTCAATAATTTTGAAGTCATTCGTGGTACGAGTTCCAACCTACTATCTACTGACCTTTTTGCAAGAGGACTTTTGGCTGAAAGGTGTCGTGTATCGAGGTTTTCGAGTTACGCGACACCACGCAGCGAAACACGACGTCGACCACGTTACGTTGCGTGATAATGAAATGATTATGATAATACTGGAAATCCTACCAACAACAACGTTTTACTAGAAACTCAAGATTACTTAAATAGTGGACATTCATCGAACTTTATACTTATCTAAAACTATTGGCCAAAACTGCCATGGTCTAGTGGGCGCAAGCGTGACTGAGCTAAGAGCTAAGTGTTATTGGGTTTATCCATCAGGAATTTCTCTTGTAGACTCTGGATTTTTGCCCGATTGCACAAACCACACTGATATTAGACTTGCCCCCTATTACATGGGACTTAACGTAACTGGCGAAATGTGGATGTACTTCTACGTACACCCCTACCTAACCCATCGGAGGTTACTGGCGTGATGTTATGTTATTGGCCGAACACATTTTATCTTTTATTTAGTAAAAATCAATGTAAAAAATCGGTAGTTTTGGCCAAAAATTATCACTGTCCCCCAGCGTAATCAGCCTAATTATAAATTATTCAAGCCGTGTAGTTAGTACAGGGAATTGTACCACAATTTGTTATGACACCCACGTGCACTGCCGAGCAGATAAACGAACCGCTGATTCCAAATTGGTTACATTTTGTTTTGTTTTCACGTTTTTACAACTACATTTGATTTGATTTGATTGACACGATTTGATTTGATTGGACGATGAAAGGGAATTAATTTTTTTATGAAAAAAATCTAAACGCCATTTTTTTATCTGTACTGACATGATACACCGCCTGCGGAAAAACTCCGATTAGTTACCTTTTTGGACAACGTTTTACGGTAATTTATTAATGACTACTTAGAAATAGCTGCTAAATTTATTTAAGAAGCTTCGTTATTCCGTTCCAACTATTCATTAAACACATGTTACAGAAATCACAGAATTTTAAGGCTTTATTTTAATTGTGATGGCTCACATTAATCAGAAGATATCAGAAGATAATAAAACTGTGATTCTATGTCTCAGTGAGGCAAAATAACAAAATAATTACAAAGTTTGATAGATGTCAATTTTACCGTCATCAACTAGCTGGCTATAGCAAATACATTACGATGTTACTGGCTTTGTCCCTTCTATTGTGATAAAAATTTTAAGTATATTTAAAAATGTATTTGTTTACGTTAAAATAAGATTAATCAAGAATTAAACAACTTTAAAATCACACGCTCGTTCTCCAAGCGATCACAGGACGGCGTTCATTGTAAACACAAAAGTTCGTCAAGTTTCGTAAATTATTCAAGTCCCGTAAGCTATTCTAAGAACTTTGGCCACAATTGTACAGCGTCTTGTATTGACACCCATGGGCGCACTGAAACGATTATTTTACTGAAATCTTTTGGCCAGATAGTATTTAACGATGGTTGGAATTTGACTATATTTTTAAAGTAGATAGATAGTAGTAGTTTTTGGCTATAGCGTCGTCCCATATTACGTGGAACTTAAAAATAGCTGGACCAATATGGGTGTATATTTTATAGGCTAACTTCTGATAATATATAACATTACATATATACGTAATAGAGCATTACACCTGTAGAGTAAATATGTTATTGAAGTAAGTATAGATAGAATATATTTTTATGTACGACAAAATTGAAACAATAGTTTAATTCACTCTAATTTTAAAAAAATTCGTGCTACATACATGTAAACCAAATGTGAATCATGAAACGAATCCAATATAACAGAGTTTCACAATGATTGACAACTTTACACAACAATTTTAGATAGTAATAACTACTAAATAACTCTTGGAACACGTATTCATTTCCCAATACAAAATGTAATACATAAACAAGATACTACTACTGTCGCATCCTACTTCAACAATAAGTAGACTTTAATCACACATTCCAAACTACACCGGAAACATAATAGAATTTCACTTGTAAATTGATTCGTTTACTATGCGTAATGCATCATAGCAGGAGTGTACAGTCACGAGCAATAATATGTATACACGCAACAACTTTGGAAAGTGATTTTCTTCTACTGTATTGATTAACGTTGACGTTTCATGAAAATAGTATTTTGGAGTAATACTATTACGAAATAGGTCTTATCTCAAAGTAGAAACCATTATTTAACGAGAATGACGCTTTTGCATTTTGCTGAGTGTATACATATTAGTGCTCGTGACTGTGCAGTGCATCGATGCATAATGTTATTACTGCTGAAGCCATGTATAATAAACATGCGACGCTGAACATATTTATGTATATTTCTTGTCGTTCGTAAGTACTAGCACGTTTTATCCTTCTTCGAGTGTCTCGTTGAAGATTTCATTTACGTGTACTTTTTAAGGTTCTGTACCCGGGCGGTAACCAACGGGGCCCTATTACTAAGCCTCCGCTGTCCTTCCGTCCGTCTGTCTGTCAGCGGGCTATATCTCATGATCCGTAATAGGTAGACAGTTGAAATTTTCACAGAATGTGCCGCTATAACAACAAATAATATAAAGAAAGGGGGTTACCCTACTACGATGGTACGGAACCCTACATGCGCGAGTCCGACTCGCACATGTTTTTCGGAGTTGAAAGAATGTTCTATCCCTGATTACACAAAAAGAATTTAGTAAATAAAAAGTCAAATTAATTAATTTTTACCTAAGAAAATTTAGTACCAATTTATATAGTACCTACATATATTCAAATATATGCCTGCTTGTCGCAGTCACGACGTGCACGCTGTTAACTTTTCTTTATCTGTTTCTGTCCTGTTGTATTAATGTGCATCATGATTATTGTAACTATTTTTGTTTTATATTTTTTTTTTTATGCACGTCATGTCCCTGCGACAAATAAATATTTTTTCTTTCTTCTTTCTTTCTTTCAAATCACAACAGTATTTCCAGGAACTAGTAAAAGTGGCTTATATAACACGACAAATTGAACGGAAAACATTTGTTTTGCCTGACGGTACATTCCTTCTAGTGGGTTAAACCCACCCTACTAAGAAACGAACCAAAATCTTAATATAAACACGTGAGTCAACTTTTAGACAATAATAAACATGATAGCCACGTGATACTTACACAACATTAGCCAAAATAATAGAAATACTAATCAAGTACTATGATTCATGAAAAAGTGAATCACTGTTCAAAAGCCGATGACTAACGACCGCTGACCTTTTAAAGGCTGTTGAAAACTTGTAATGTGTGTCGCAATATTTCTTAATGTTTAAAATATGAGACTTTGTTATTAGGCAATACTTAATCGGAATGGACTTTGATTTCGTCTTGAATACGAACTTTTTAAAAGCAAAAGAAAATGGTGTGCGTTCGAACAATGACATAACATCACGCCTTAACCGCCGATGGGATAGGCAGTGGTGTACCTAGTAGTACACCGTACACCTGCATTTCGCCAGTTATGTTTAAGTCCCATGTAATAGCGGACGAGACTAACGTGATCAAAAAAAAAACCGGCCAAGTGCGAGTCGGACTCGCGCACGAAGGGTTCCGTACCATTATCTATAAAAACGGCAAAAAAATCATATTTGTTGTAAGGAAGCCCCCCTTAATATATTTTTTTTTAATTTTTAGTATTTGTTGTTATAGCGGCAATAGTAATACATCATTTGTGAAAATTTCAGCTTTCTAGCTATCACGGTTTATGAGATACAGCCTGGAGACAGACAGACAGACAGACAGACAGCGAAGTCTTAGTAATAGGATCCCGTTTTACCCTTTGGGTACGGAACCCTAAAAAACCGACCAAGTGCGTGTCGCCACGCACAATGTAGGGTTCAAAGCCTCTGTATTATAATACGCATGAGATATTTAGTACAAGTTCAAATTAACGTTCACTTGTTTTGCCAGTTTTAAACGATTCTACTATAGCTTCTTTAATCCAATACGATTACTCTGCCAAAGATCACAACATCGCACATTTGGTAACACTCCAAGCGGTAAGCTGTTAAGTGACACGATACGAAAACTGTTAGTACCACGTCAGTTTGGATACCTGCCCAGTTCTGACAAGAAAACTAACTTGGAATTAGAAGTAAACTCATATCTGGCAGTCAACTTCGATTTCTGAACTTCGCAAAGACTTGGATAAGCCATAAGTTTGAACCTATTGCATGATTATCACTTGCTTCAGTAAAAAAAATGCAAACCAGCATGCCTGAAAGTTATTTCTCGACGGCATACAAAGCCAAATCAAGACCCATGGGTGGCATAAACCACACGATAAAAAATGATATTTGAATATAAGGAAATTTATTATTGTTCCCATACAATAGCAAAAGCGTGCACCTAACTCACTCACACGTTCTAAATTCATAAACATAGTCATTTTGGTTTAGTATTAATTGTAGAATTAATCAATCAAGATGGTGCTTAAATAAGTAGCTAGTGCACAACACTAGGAACAATAGTGTGCTTAAAATCAATTTGTTACTTACTCACGCACACATAGACAGAATATTGTTTTAGGGTTCCATTTTTAAAGTTTAGAATTTACAAGGTCAAACGGGGCGATGTGGACACTAAGTGAATACGCCTTTTTTTAAAAAAAAAAAAGGACGAACGGAGCTTTTATAACCACACTTTTTTGTCAGTATATTACAGAGGAAAAATGTATAGGTACACAAATGATAGTGTTGTAATAAACAATTGCTGAGGAAGATACGTGTATTAAAGTTGTATAAACCATCAATTTAAATGTATTTTATTCCTTAATCCATTCTAAACTCAACTCACAGTTCTTAAAGGTACGACTTGGAGGTTCTTATGGAAATCCAAACAAAGGTCAATCAATTTCAAAGGACACTGTTGTTGGTCCTTGACCGTCAATAACAGAGGTCAACAGAGAACGCCCACCGTTGACCGCTGACCGCCGCCTACTTTGTTCAAGCTTAGAGGTTCATGTTGAGATGATCCTCTTTATGCAAAGCTTATAAAATAAGTGATAGGATTGCCTAAAATCCTTAGACACATAGTTTGGTGAACGTGTCTACAAATATATTTTAAAGATATGGTAGGAGTAGGTCTAGTGAAAGTAAGAATGGAATATTTTTATATGTCGCAAGGACATTACGTGCATACAAAATGAAAAAATAAACAAAAAACATACAACGCTTAAAAAATATTTGTAAATACAACAGGACGGAACAAAAAAAGTGGACAGCTTGCACGTCATGACTACGACAAGCAGGTTACCATTCAGCATGATGCTGTGCTGGTGATAACAGTGGTGCGGTAAAACCGACCCGGTAAGGTAAAAAGCACGCCCCAATCACAACCGAGGAGATTCTCAGATGTCACAATATAATGAGTTCCTGATGCTCCAGAAATTAGACCCTATATCGACATAGTTAAGGCGTATCGTCCGTTAACACTACAAACTCAAATCATCAGTGTAATTAATCGAGTAGCGTTGTAAATTCTACCTGTGTGATCCTTAGATTGTCGGCAATTTTAAAACGTCATAAGGGTAATTTAATTGTAACGGTCCTAGCATGAAAATTCAGGTTCCCAATACGGTCACGCCGTAAATTCCTTGCTATGGATCGGTGGAGGTAAAATAGTCCCACACTTTCTGCGTGGGTTTGCACTTATATGAACAGATAAAGAGAACAAGAACCGATGAATAAAAACAGTAGAAAAGGTAAAACTTGTATATTTGTACGAGCCCTCTATAGCATTACAGTCTTGATACTTATTGTCAGAACATCAATTGATTCCTGTTGACCTACCGTGATGTCAAGCAGGAGTAATATTCCCATGTGGGAAAGAGATGGTGCTAGACAACCTGCATAGCTGTCTCCTTCCCACACTGGAATTACTCCTGGTTTTAGACGTCATAGTAACCCCCTAATCTCTTCATTTATTTCGTGTGATTAGTGCCTAATCTGATGTTAGAGTTTTTATGCCACCCGTGTGGCTTGGCTTTACATGCCTTCGAGAAATATCTCTCAGGCATGCTGGTTTGGTTTCCTCACGATGTTTTCCTTCACCGCAGCAAGTGATAATTATACAATACGCACATGAATTCGAAAAATCCGACCGTGTCCTGGATTCGAACTCGAGACCTATGACTTGGCAGTCCGACGGTCACATCACTAGGCTAACACTGCTGATATTCTTGGTTAAACACGCAAATAGAAATGTCATTTAAATCATGTATAACAAATCATATCAAACATACCATGTAAAGTTTCATTCTGATTGTTTTCGATATAAAAGCTATTAAGTAAATGGGGTTTTAATTTTATATTTCAAGTGGCTGTAAATTATTGATATGGACTGACTGATAAGGTGTGTGTATGTAGCACTTGTATACTATGTTGCATTCGAAGGTTACATTCTATTTTTATTTTGCACTACTGCAGAAAACCATCTTATTAATATTACAAACGCCAAAGTATGTTATGTTGGAAGGATGGATGTATGTTACTCTCTCACGAACGGATTTTGATAAAACTTGACAGTAATATAGTTTATACTTCAGAATAACACATAGGCTTTATTTTAAAAATATATTGTATTTAAAATATATATATATATATATATATATATACGCAGGAGAAAGCGCGGGCGAAGCCACAGGCGGAATCCAGCCACATAATATTAAAATATATTTCAATTAGACTTAGAGTAGCAGGACGGATCCTGCTACTCTAAGTCTAATTGAAATATATTTTACTTTACTACTTGAGTTTCGAATTATTAGGTGATGTCACCAGTGCTCTTAAAACGTGTGGAAACCGCATGTTCTAGAAGTCCTACAACCAAAAAAAAACCGGCCAAGTGCGAGTCGGACTCGCGCACGAAGGGTTCCGTACCATTATCTATAAAAACGGCAAACAAATCATATCTGTTGTATGGGAGCCCCACAGAATATTCAATTTTTTAATTTTTTGTATTAGTTGTTATAGCGGCAATAGTGTTGAGTATCAAGCTCCAGGTGTGCTGCTGGTGGTCTTGACTAATAAAACTACTTGAATTATAAATATTAAACTGTATTTCTTGGGTTGGTTTGAGACGACCGATATGTGCGCACGCTCAAGATGACGGCGAGTAAGCGAGTGAGTGGCGGGGGAAGCCCGCGATCGCAGTGTGGTATGTGGCCCGATGTGACGTCAGGAACATATTCCCCGCGTTGAAGAGATGTCTTCAAGACGATGTTGACGATACAGGAAGCGGGCATATGTTGTTGTATGCACGTGTTATGATGCCCTTCTTTGTCTTGATGTCGGCGACTCGACAGTGCCCGTCAGAGCCAGTTTTCACTGCGACCACTCTGCCCAGCAACCACAGAAGAGGAGGAAGATTTGTGTTTCTCACCAAGACCATGGTGCCTGTTTTCAGCTCTTGCCCGGCTGTCTGCCATTTGGTTTTCTGCTGCAGGATAGACACATACTCATTAGAGAAACGCTGCCAAAAATGTTGTCGTAATTTTTCGACACGATCGTAGCGCTGTAGCCGCTGCATATTGACGTCGGTGATCTGAGGACGAGGGACTGACGTGAGTGATCGTCCGATGAGGAAGTGTGAAGGAGAAAGATAAGTAAGATCTGATGGATCAGTGGATAGAGGTGTTAACGGTCTGGAATTTAAAATAGCCTCTATCTGGATCAGGCATGTTGAGAGCTCTTCGTAGGTTAAATGAGTTAGGCTCATGACTCTACGTAATAAATGTTTGGTGGACTTTACTGCACTTTCCCAAATCCCACCAAAGTGTGGGCTGTAGGCTGGTATAAATTTAAATTCAATGTCTTTGGTTGCAAGATCTGACTCTATGTGACTAGATGAAACCTTTAAGAAGCGTGTAAGCTCATTGAAAGCTCCCACAAATGTAGTCCCGTTGTCGGAGTACACGCGTTGAGGCTTGCCTCGACGACTAATAAATCGGCTGAAGGCCGCAAGAAAAGCTTCCTTAGTGAGGTCGGAAACCAGCTCCAGATGAACGGCTCTGACTGCAAAGCACACAAAAACACAAATGTATGATTTTAATAGCTTACATCCTCTGCCCCTACGGTCGGCTATCAGCACTGGCCCGGCATAATCAAGCCCTGTATTTAAAAAAGGGTACTCTAGATGAGTCCTATCGCTTGGTAGGTTGCCCATGATGACCTGAATAGGCTGAGCTTTGAAACGAGTACAGCGAACGCAATTTCGCACTACTTGCTTAGCTAGGTTTCTGCCTGCTAAAGGCCAGTATGTGAGTCTGATGTGTGCTAACAGTAATTGTGGCCCTGCGTGAAAGAGTGTTTTGTGCTCTTTTTCGAAGAGAATTTTTGTCAAGTGATGTTTGCTACTTAAAAGGATAGGATGCTTAACATTGTAACTATAGTTGGAATTGTTAAGACGTCCACCTACGCGTATTATGTTGTCAGAATCAATGAAGGGAGAAAGACTTATTAACCGGTTCTTTTTATTTAAGGCCTGATTATTTTTAAGATATGAATATTCCTCAGGAAACATTTCCTGTTGAGAAATCTGTAATATGACATTCTGTGATGATCGTAATTCTGAAACTGTTAAGTAAGATGATTTTTTATTATTCTGTTTTTGACAATTATGGATAAATCTTTGTACATAGGCTACGATTCTTATGAGTGATGTAAATGATGATTTTTTACAAATTAAATTCGAAAATATATTGTTATAATTTTGTTTATGTGTGTCAGTAGTTGTATGTAAAGATGTTTCTGGTGTAGTATGAATTTGTGTATTAGGTGATGTAGGAAATTTGATTTCTCTATGATTAAGAAATTCAGGACCCGACCACCAAAGAGTGGACGCGCTGATGCAATCAGCCTTCACCCCCCGAGATGTGAGATCAGCGGGGTTGCTCTTAGAAGGCACATAGCTCCACGTCTGTCCAGTCGTAGCTTCTTGGATTTCACTCACTCTGTTGCGGACGAATTGATCAAGCCGACTTGGCAATGTAGACAGCCATCCAAGCACGATCATCGAGTCACACCAAAAGAAACAGTGATTAAACTCTAGAGTGAGTGATTTACGTACCTTCAGAAAAAGTCTTGTGCCCAGTAAAGCACCACACAACTCCAACCTTGGTATGGTTGTGGGCCTTATAGGGGCGACCTTGTTTTTGGAAGCTAAAAGGCGAACGCAAACTGTTCCATCGACTGCTACCGTTCTGACATAAATACACGCACCATAGGCGCGTTCAGAAGCGTCTGTGAAAGTGTGTAGCTCCACCGAATAAGCATTGCTACAAGATACCCAACGAGGAATGTGAACAGAGTTAAGAGCTGGAAGTGATTGCGTGAAGTTAATGAATTGAAATTTTATTTCTGTTGGTACTTCATCATCCCAGTTACATTTAAGTATCCACAGCTGCTGTAAAATAAGTTTAGCCTGGACTATGCATGGCCCGAGGAGGCCAATAGGATCAAATACCTGACTTATGACAGATAAAATATTACGCTTTGTAATTTTTGAAGTTGGTTTTAAGTCTATAGAAAAGAATAGTTTGTCTGTTTTACAGTCCCAGTATAGCCCAAGTGTTTTGCTAGCTGTCTCGTTTAGGTTTAATTTTTTATCTTGATTTTCTGGTTTTATATTAGTGACTGCCTCTAATATCTTCTGACTATTTGAATGCCACTTTCTAAGGTGAAACTTGGCGGACTCGAGAGTATTCACTACCCCGTGACATAAATTTATGACTGACTCAATCGAATCGCCACCACTCAAATAGTCGTCTACGTAAAAATCACGTCTGATAGACTGACTAACCTCTGCGTCTGAACATTGATCTGCAAGCGAAACTAGGCATTTTGTGGCTAAATACGGGGCTGAAGCTGTACCGTATGTCACTGTATTCAGTGTATAGGTCTTTAAAGGGTCTGAGGAATTGAATCTGAAAACAATTTGTTGTAACGGGCGCTGAGATGGCTCAACTAGAATAGCTCTATACATTTTTTCAATGTCACCTGTTACAACAAACTTGTGTTGTCTGAATCTCAAGAGGATGGACAGCAGATCCTCCTGTACAGTTGGACCTACCATCTGAATGTCATTGAAGGACTTGCCCGAGGTGCTGGAGGCTGAAGCATCGTAAACTACGCGAAGTTTTGTGGTAGAACTTGACTCGCGCACAACACCATGATGAGGCATAAAATAATTGATTTCTGAATGATTTGGTTTTGAATGTTCTGTCATGTGATGAAGTTCGATATATTCTTGCATGAATTGCAAGTATCTGTTTTTAAATGTGGAGTCCCGCTCAAATCTACGCTCTAGGGAGAGGAAACGACGCTTAGCCATCGAGTAAGAGTCACCTAAGCACTCGACCGAGTCCTTCAATGGTATGGTGACAACGAATTGACCATGCGTATCCCGACGTGTGGTCTCTTGAAAAAGTTTTTCACAAGCCTGTTCTTCTGAAGAGTAACAGTTTGCAGACGACACCGTATCAAGTTCCCAGAAGCGAGTCAGCTGATCTGACTCCTCATGTGTAAGAAAGTGACAAACAGAAGGTTGTTTACGAAGACGAGACCGACTGACGCGGCCCGAAATAAGCCAACCTAGTTTAGATGATTGTAATCTAGGGTGATTATTGCCTAAATTAATAGTCTCGGAACCTAAGACGTCCCAGAATACCTCAGCGCCTACTAAAATGTCGATAGCAGTAGGTACATTGAATGACGGATCTGCTAATTGAAGACCTGGCGGGATGGTAATATACCTTTTGTCTACATAAGAGCCAGGCAACGATTGTGTGATCTTTGGTAAAACAAAACAGCTTACTTTCGCCTGATAGCCACCATCACAAGACCGCAAATGAAGACTGCAGGTTTCTGAGGTATTGGAAACTTGACCGTTTATACCTGAGACGGTGGAGCTAGTGCTGTGTTTGACCAAACCAAGCTTCCCACAGAGCTCTTGGGTGATGAAGTTGGAGGTGCTGCCGTTGTCCAACAGTAGTCTGGCAGTATGAAGCTCCCCATTGACGTCTGTCACCTTTGCCAAGGCTGTGGATAGCAAAATGTGATCCTGATTAATTTCTGAACAGGGTAATACTACGTTTGTTGACAAAACAATGTTTTCCCCTGTCTGTTTTTCTGTTGATTCCCTATGTAAGAGGGTATTGTGTTTGATCTTGCAATACTTGCAATGTGAAAGCCTGCAACGCTTATCGGTATGACCAGGTCGAAGACAGTTCATACAAATGTTGCTTTCTGAAGCTTTTTTAATGCGTGCTTCTGTGTCAAGATTTCTGAAAGGTTGACAACTGAATAAAAAGTGATTCTGAGAACACATAGGACATTTAACGTTGTCTGATTTGTTATTATTATTTGTTTTTGTTGTTGTAAGGAAGTTTTTAGTTTTGCTGTGTTCGTTGGTGTCTTTTGTTGTTGTGTTTTTGTTATAATTTAAGGATTCAAGTAAATCTGCTCTGTTTGTTAAAAATTTTATATAATCTTTTAAATTTGGATAAGAATCTAAATTATTTTTACATTCTTCCCACTCCCTTCGTGTGACCTTGTCAAGTTTTTCTGACATCATGTATATTATAAGGGTTTCTCCTAGACCCCCTTGCTTAGAAGGCTGCCCTAAAGTGGACAAGGCACGAAGATTTTTATTTGTGACGTCAATCATGTTCCGTAACGATTTACAAGATTCATGTTGAATTTGTTCAAGATTAAATAAGGCCTGCACGTGATTATTAATAAGTAGTCTTTCATTGTCGTACCTTTCGGATAATAACTGCCAAGCTGTATTATAGTTATCTGCTTTAAAATCAATGCTTTTTATCACTAATGATGCGCTGCTGGTTAAGGCAGCACGTAAGTAGTGAAATTTGTTGATATCTTGTATGCTATCATTGTTATGAATAAGGGAAAGATACGTATCTCGGAATTCAAGCCAGTGCTGATAGTCGCCGTCGAAGTGAGGCAAGTCTATCTTAGGCAGCCGAACGAAGTCGTGCCTGCAGCCAGAGCCGTGGCGCGGGAGCTCATCAACGGAGGTAGCAGACACGAGCGCGGGCGAAGAGGCGCGCACAGGGGCGAGGCTCGCCCCCGCGCGGGCCACCAGCGCATGGTACTGCGTCTCGAACTGCTCCCTCTCGACATACATGTCGTCCGCATCCTCCGACAACAGTTCCAACTCTGTCTGTAACACGTCGAATTCCTTATATAGTGTTTCCATTAAACTAAGACGGTTTTTTAATTCTGCTGCTTGAAAGCTATCTAAATCATTTCCCGTGCTAGGTAATAATCTTATGAAATTGCTAAAATGCGTAAGCTTTGCTTTGTAGCCACCACGCCTCTTTATAAGTTCCCTTAATTTTGCATCCGACATAATGAGAATGTAGGTAGGTCGTTAAGGCAAAGCCAAAAGTCTAAAATGCAAGCAAAGACAAGGAAGCTAATATAAATGTAAGCTAAGTTATAATATAAAGCGTAAACAGCTGGCCATAAGCTTACGGTAAAATCAGCTGATATTGCTAACGAGCCCGGTGAGTAAACCGGTACAATAGTACAATATCGAAAAAAAAATCACTAATGAGGTTGTTTACGCGTTTAGCAAACACGTGCGGTTAGCGAACGGAAAGTTTTAACAAATAATAGTTAAAAAGTTATGCAAAATGACGATGATTTGATTATGGAAAATTCCACTGAATAGGTTTGCTATATATTAAGAGATCAATGTATGCCTGATCCGTATAGCACCACTTTAAAATTCCTGGATAGAAAGGCAAAAAAGACAGGAAAGTAGACAAGGATAATGGAACGGACTCACTCTGAATAATGTCCCTCTGGGTAGACTGTCCTTTAAGTGTCCTCTACGGCGTAGGCGACCACGCGCTACGGACGGACGGCCGGTCCGAAGTCCACAGAAGGTGCGTGCGGAGCGCAAAAACGGCGATCTTCTTTAACTCGAAGGACCATATGTTGAGTATCAAGCTCCAGGTGTGCTGCTGGTGGTCTTGACTAATAAAACTACTTGAATTATAAATATTAAACTGTATTTCTTGGGTTGGTTTGAGACGACCGATATGTGCGCACGCTCAAGATGACGGCGAGTAAGCGAGTGAGTGGCGGGGGAAGCCCGCGATCGCAGTGTGGTATGTGGCCCGATGTGACGTCAGGAACAAATAGTAATACATCATTTGTGAAAATTTCAGCTTTCTAGCTATCACGGTTTATGAGATACAGCCTGGAGACAGACAGACAGACAGACAGCGAAGTCTTAGTAATAGGGTCCCGTTTTACTCTTTGGGTACGGAACCCTAAAAAAGAAAACATTTAACATTCACCTATCCGAACTGGGGCCACCTGGATTATAGCCTGCCCCATTTTAGAGAGGCGGCTGGTCGGCACATTACCGGCTAATTATGCATTTTGACCGAGTGGTGGCCGAAGAAAGGGGAGGCCTATACCCAGCAGTGGGTGATTCCGGGCTAATAAGACAATGCTGGTGATGCATTTTGGCTTGCATCAGAAATGAAGTCACTATTCCTAGAAGTGAGGAAGAATAACAAAAACTCGAAGCGTTTGATCACCATTGTTTAAGTATTAATCATGTAGTAGTTTATGTGTGCTTATGATGTTTCCGAGAACAGAGAAACATAGTAAACTGACTTAAGAGGAACGTGTAAAAGCGCATCGTTTTCAAAAGTTAGTTCTTAAGACTAAAACAAAAAAAATTTGTAAGCAGCAAACTTGTAAATTCCCCAATTCACGTTTCGCAGTATACACTTAAACAACAACATTAATGCTACAAACTTCTGCAATATCCGAACCTTAATAATAACAAATGACAACACAACCGCACAACACTAGCACCTATTAATAACAGAAATAACGAATATACTAATATAGCAACAGTTTCACAACACTTCCCCCCATTATTGCCCTTCGAAAAGCGGCGTCAAACCACAACACAACGGATTTATAAAAAGCCCGGTTGCAAACGACCGAGGCCATTACAAGGGTTATTTACGAATATTTTTTTGCAACTCACTCTAATATCAACTTTGAAAAGTTTTCGATAAAGTTGATTTTTAAATGATTAGATTGTATTATAAAATCCTTTTACAGAATTTTCCTATTAGAAATAATATGTTAACGTAATTAAAGCTAGTATATTATCTTAAGTGAATGTTAAGTTAAATATGAGATGAGCTACTATAGACTATGATTAACCTAAGTGGTTTACTTTGTAACATGAGATAAGTAGATTGAGGCACTTTCTCACGCTTAAGTGGGGAGTATGTTTTTCTTGTAGGAGATAGTATTATGTAGGATGATTGGCCGCGTATTTTCTTATAATTTAGTAGCTGTGCTTGAGGAACATCTACCTGAATATCTTCCGCTTTGAGTAAAACCTTGAGATCAGGTGCGTAGTACTCGCAAACGTGTGCGTGCGTGACCGGGCAGTGAGATTGTGGACGAAGCAGTTTAAATGGTCTTGGTAACAATAGGGATAAGGCGACACAGTTGAAATATATCTCAAATCATAGCTCGTAATAAGTTCTCCAATTCAAATAACTGCAACCAGTACCATAGTAGCCGGAGACCAGGGCCACGGCCAATTAAAAATGTTACATTTTCCTGTATTTTGTCGAAGATTTAGAAGTCATTTGTTTTTAAAGTATTATGTTGATAACATTGCCAAAAATGTTAGTATAGCCGTAAAACAAATAGACAGACAGGACTCATGAGATAAAGTAAAAGTAATCTATCTCTAAACTGTCTAGCCAGTTTCGGACTGTTTTGTGTTTGTATTTACCAAAGTTTTCAGTTTTGTTCTAGTACCAAGGCATGTCGATATCCCGAATCCTGAATCCGGCTTCCAAAACGGCGACTACATATCTGACCACACAATCCAGTAACTGGATAATACGAAATCGAGTCCTACCGTAAACCGTTATTTTGTACCCCATAAAAACGGCACATACCATGGCAGCAGTAATTTATGCGTACAGAGTTACTTAGTTTGATGTCCAGAATGCTTGGTTGACAGCTTTGTGAAAGGCTCGTTTACACCTTGTATGTTATGTGTATCTAATAGCGTGTATGTATACAAGCAGTCACAATTATTATCATGAGTACTTTAGATTAACTTGACGTTCTAATTACCTGATAAGAGAAAAGCAGCGATACTACGATACACATAATATAAAAGTACCAAAACAGCTGAGTGGAACAATTTTACGACGTACCCTTTATGGCATCGCAAACATAAAAAATCTCAGCTGTAACCATAAGGAAAACAATTACAAGGAACATAATAAAAAATCTCATATTTTTAAATTGTTATTGAATTACTTTTTTCACCATAATCTGTCGGTTTTCCAGCACTTTATGGTACGATACGTGTCGCGTTTCTTTCGTTTTTCCTATCAATTCATGGCGGGCATAAATCTTCAATATTTCTTTACGAAGGAAGTATAGATTTAAGGATAACAAAAAGTCCTATCTTTGTTTTATCGGAAATACTTTTGGCGATAACGAATCCTTGTTCTAGGGTTCCGTACCCGAAGGGTAACCACGGGACCCTATTACTACCGCTGTCCGTCCGTCCGTCTGTCTGTCAGCGGGCTGTATCTCATGATCCGTGATAGGTAGACAGTTGAAATTTTCACAGAATGTGTAATTCTGTTGCCGCTATAACAAAATTATAAAAATAAATTAAAAATTAAAGGGGTGCCCCCTTTAATTTTTAATTTATTTTTATAATTTAAGTTTAATTTCCCCTACGAGGGGGGGACCCCCTTTCATGCGCGAGTCCGACTCGCACTTGGCCGGTTTTTTTATGAATTTGATGACTGTTTAGGCCCGGTTGCACAAATTACTGATTGCGTTTAATGCTAAACAATTTTAATACATGATTCCTGTCAATCGATTGAAGATTGCAGCCAAATGAAGTTTAAAATATGTTTATCTTAAAACGTGCAGTGTTTCGTGGTGCAACCGGACTTTCATATTTTACAAGCGGGATCGTTACAATGCATACATTGGCATTATTTATATATTGCCCCTCGTATTTAGAGCATTGGTTTGTTAGAACTTTAGGTTTAGGGAAATACTTATTAGAAGTTTAGGTATCATCATAATTTTAATTAGGATTCATCGGAATTACTTCGATTCGAGGTCAAAGTTCTTCTCAAAAGACGGTTTACCTAAAATCATACTGACACAGCTTAAATCTGTTGTAGATAGATATTGTCGAACTACAATAGTAGGAAAGTAATAAATTCGACCGGCATGACGTTGGGACTATATGAGATAAATTCTTAAAGAACTTGTACACTATGCCGACACGAAACTATAAATCTGTTATTGAAACTTACAGAAATCTCAACTTTATTGATATGACAAATAAGTTGAGTTCAGAACGACAATAAACTATTTTAGGTGCAAAGAAATGTGAACTATGTTCAAAAGGACCAAGGTTCTTAATCCCAAATCATGTAGGATCTAAAATGTTTCGTGGCCAGGTATTCACATAGACTTACAGTATATGGGCATTAATATTGCATTATTATTTTCATAGCAACAAGGATCTGCTAGGTAGAATAAGGTGGTAAAATGACGTTCACACGAGGCGCTGTCGGTCAAGATTTGTGAAAATGTATTGAAAACACAAGATAGCGACGCGACGTGAGTGGTTTCAGAATAGCGTATTTTCGGCGCGTCCAAGCTCGTTTTTGAAAGAGCGTGTACGCGCGTATACTCACGCCTTTGTTTCACGAATGAGTCGTATGAGCATTGAGCACTTAAAAAAGCTCGAATAAGCGTGAGCAGCGAGAGACCCCTCCGCGCGCGCCCGCTCACCCACGCCGGTATAAGCGTGTGTACGCGCGTGTATTTTTTGAAGTGCGTATTTAAGCGGACTTGTTGGCTCGTAAGCTGATACGCACTACAAAATACACTAGTCTGAAACTGCTTTTAGTCCGAGTTTGGCAGCGCTTTAAAATATAGCCGTATGGCTACAGGATATTTTTTGAAAGACTGTCAGACTTCCAAGAATATCAAAGACAACTCTCTACATAGTCTAACTCCCTCTAAAACTCGATGTACCATTTGCGTGGGCAATATGGATAGAATAAGAGCTTGTCTAAGTTTTTTTAAGTGAAATATATATTGCGAATGTTTTTATGTCACATATAACAATAAGTTACGTGCTTGGCCTATAAATACCTCTTCCTTCCGTGTCCCTTTCGAGACCGCTTCAGACAAAGGGATTATACCCACACGATTGGACACAGTTTCAATGTATGTACAGATAACATAGCTTATATGAGTCTTGTGATGGTTGCGGAAGCTTTGCCAAGGTCATCTATTTATGTTCGGGCAAAAAATTGAAACTCATTCACTTATCATGAAATAAAAGTCATTTTTGAACGCTATAGGTTATTGTGGCTGTACATTCTCGCTGAGACAGTCGGAGACTGATTGAGTGCAAGAGTGTCCATAGTAGCGCTCATCTAGCCTTGGTGTTCCTCGCTAGTTCTCCATCCTGTGTCGGTTCTTTGCGACTCGTCTCGGGAGAGACATTGAGAGAGCTCTCGAACAAGAGTGTACAGCCACCTTTATAAGAAAATCGTTAAAAAATTCTTTAAACTAAGTTATTTATATTTTTATCGATATTAAGTTTCAATAAGACTGAAAAAGGAACACTCAAACTCTGCCCAAGGCTTCACTCACGTCAACATCGAAGTTCATTCAGCCGTTACAAAAAAGGTAACAAACAAACAGCATTCGTATTCTTTCACTCCCGCGTATACCTATTAGTATGGATGCAACGTCTATCTTTCTGTCCGTCAGCTCGTTTTTATTCGAGAATCGCTTTGCCTACTTAAAACCTACGCATTGAGATTGAAACTACGGCTAGTATTATTAATACCTCTAAATTTTCCCACTGTGTTCATTGTTCAATACATTATAGTAGTTGTAGGTATACCTCAAAGACAGCTTTGATAATCGGAGTATGTCATGTCCAGTGGTTAGTGCAAACAAGGGGATAATTATTATTGCTCATCCTTCTAACTCAATCTCTTTACCGTAAGAGAATAGGAAGCTTACCTGTCATTACACAAATTACTTATGGGTACCATTCCAATTCGCAAATCGATGCGACTAAACTGCGAAAACGATATAATGGCTACGAAAGCACTGACTAGGCTTACTTAGCGCGTAGAGGCTCGCTACTTCGATACACGCTAGGTGACTAGCGAGGCACCAAGTGTGGCCGGTTGTGAAGATATTAGGACGTTTGCTTCACTTCGCTACTCGCTAGATGACTCGCTAGCCTCTAGGCGCTGAGCAAGTGGGACCAGGCGCAATGCCTATGTCATCATCATCATCAGCCTACAACAGTCCACTGCTGGACATAGACCTCTTCAATCGCACGCTACTCAACTCGATTCTACTAGCCACCCTGAGAAGATCGTCGCTCCACCGAGCCTGAGGGCGTTCCATCTTACGCTTGCCGATTAGCGGTCTCCACTCAAGAACACGTCTACCCCAACAGTCATCGGTTCTACGGCTAATATGGCCGGCCCAATGCAACAGCAGGTTACTCATTCTGTGATCTATGTCGACAACTCTGATTCTTTGTCTGATCACCTCGTTCCGGTTGGAATCCCTCGGAGAGACTCCAAGCATAGCCCGCTCCATACCTAACTGAGCGACTTTGAATTTATGGAACAACCGTACCAGTGACGTCAGTAACCGGGTGAGTGTCCATGTTTCGGCCCCGTAAGTCATAACAAGAAATGGAATCTAAGAAAACTAAAGTAGTCGTTTCACTACCGTCTGTCTTTACGATTAGCTTAGTTGCTGCTATTTGCGATTTGCGGTCGTCTCTGGAATTGTACCTTTATAATCTCCCTGTCATGCTGTTACAAGCCGAGGTCAATAGGTCAGGTTAGTAGCACTGAGCTACTGGCCTGTTACGTTAATTAATACTGAAATAATAATAACTAACGCCACCAGAATTAATTACTTACTGTTATGATATGCACTTGCAATGTCTGTTTGTCATGACAGTGTGGGAGAGGTAATAATATGGAGATTTGTAATGCTACTTATTTAAATTAATTAAGAGCTAATGTGTTATTTTTAACACATCTAAACGACGTTCAATACCAGTTTGTGTGAATATTCTATAAAAATTAAGTCTGGCATCTGTTAAACGCGGTTTAGATGTGATGATCGTGTTCAATTTTACTGCTGAAATCTACTCTTATTATTTAGGTTTATCTAAAAGGATAAAGAACACTATATTTTTTGTCTCCAAGTTTGAAATTGAATTTATTTGAACATGAATGTAATACAGAATGATACCCACTTAAATGTTTTATGTTGTTTCTTCTTGTGGCGTATTTATTTATTTTTAATGGACTGCGTCAAATATCAAAAATATTTGAGTAGCGTATAGAAACAACGTGATTACTCAGATATACACGAAACGCGACTTCGATTTATAATTTTCGTACATATAGATATTTGATCAGAGGATCTTATACAGTGTGGAAGGGACACCGACGCAGAAACAGTTCCCACGTATTCAGTACATTACACATGTCATGTTCAGTCATTCTGAACAACAACCACATTTAATTGATATTTTTCATCGGATATTTAAGAAAAAATAGCTTATCATCTGCCAACTGCGTTTATTATGCACACAGCCAAGGAGTGGAATTCCCTGCCTTCGTCGGTGTTCCCAAGTTCATATGACCCCAATCTATTTAAGTCGCGAGTTAATAGGCTTCTTTTGGGTTAGCTCGTTCCATCGTCGACCTCATCTCTGTCCTCAGGACTAGATTGAGGTCAAGAGTAGGCCCATCAAACATAAAAGAAAACTACGTTGGGGTCGGCTTCCAGTCTAATCGGATGCAGCTTTGCACCAGTATTTTACATAGAGCGACGGCCTATCTGACCTCCACAACCCAGTTAGTGTCCCTTGGTAAGACTGGTTGTCAGATTTTCGGGACATTGACTACATGTAACGACTGTCAAAGATCTACGAGTGTACAATTGACAGCCGGTATCAACGGCTTAACGTGCTTTCCGAGGCACGGAGGAAACTCGGTATGTAATGGGTGGTCACCCATCCACGGACCAACCTAGGTAAGCACGGCTTAACCTAAAGATCGACCCCGAGCGGCTGTTCTTATTAAGCCATTAGCTATTAATTTAAGAAAAAACAGCTGTTTGCTACAAAAGTGCAATACCTAAACGGCCAAACAGTACGGAACAGCTGATTTTTCTTTTAACTACCGATGAAAAAATAAAAATTTTTCATCGGTTTAGAATGATTTATTGAATACGTGGTAACCGTTTGTTCGTTGGTGTCCCTTCCACCCAGTAGACTATTCCTACACAATTCAAAAAATATCAATTTCGTAATCTTTATGAAACATGAATAAAAAAAGAGCGTTTTCTTCGAAACATTTCGCATTCAGTAAGTAAATTTCTTAATCCCACACTATGTAGCTCACGAGTCCTATACGTATATTCCTGACTATGTATACATAAGTTATATAAGGGATTGAGGAAACTCGCTGAACATTCGTTCCCGTCTTACTATACAGTAATTCCACTATTTCATTTTAGTTCGGCAGATGTATTTGACTAGCCTTGAAAGATATTAAAATTGTTCGAATAGAATTTGCACGTGTTATAGAGTTCACCATAACATCACGCCTGTAATCCCCGAAGGCTTAGGCAGAGGTGTACCATACAAGTATACCCACATTTCACCAGTTATGTTTAAGTCCCATGTTCAAAGGCGAGTCTTTTGCCATCAACCGGGCACAAATCCAGACTCCATGGTTACTACTGAGAAATTTCTGATGGTAAAACCCAATAACAATTTTCCCGACCCGGGAATCGAACGCAGGACTTCATGCTCAGCAGTCGCGCTTTCGACCACTAGACCAACGAGGCAGTCTCTACCTTATTTTATTAAATTCCCTTTGTCCCCTTTAACGGGGACATGGCCTACGGGGACAACGGGAATACACCCTGACAATTATATCTTATTATTAAATTATATTAACTGCCTCTCTAATTATATTGACTGTTTCGTTGGTGCCCGGTGATGGCAATTATAGGCTCGCCGCCTGTTACATAGGACGTAACCGTAACTGACGAAATGTGGGTGTACTATTAGGTACACCTCTGCCTTACCCTTCTGGGATTACAGGGGTGATGTAATGTTGTGTTATATGCTATGTCAAGTTTATGTTTAATAAGGTACCTATATACATAAACTTTTTAGGAAGTTAGACTGAAACTACAGAAGGCTAATCCTACGATCGCTGCGTACCTGGATTCTCCTTTACAGTTTAATCCAGAATAACAGTCGCTCAAAAACTAAATAAGTTTCTTATAGATGCAACCAATATCGTTTACATGAACAACGCCATTTAATTTTAATACTTAAGTAGGAGTGTTCTATTGTATTGTATTGTATAACGGGCTGGTGTCCGCAACTCCACGTCCAATGCGCGTATTTTGCGTGCGGAAGTAGGAGTGTTGCAGACATAACCAGATAAACATGTCGGTGTTCCCAAGTTCATATGACCCCAATCTAAGTCGCGAGTTAATAGGCTTCTTTTGGGTAAGCTTGTTCCATCGCCGACCTCATCTCTGTCCTCAGGACTAGATTGAGGTCAAGAGTAGGCCCATCAAACATAAAAAAAAAACAGCAGCTTTTGTTTTACAATAGATCATTATTAGTTTTAGTCTTACTGTTGATCTTATAGGGCGACGTTATTGCTCAGCGAAAAATCCCTCTCTCTACATAAAGAAGAAAAAACCAGATAAACCTGTACTTATATTGTATTTTGCTTCGTGCTGTGTTTTTTTTAAGGCAAAACGAGCTGAAAATACAATTGCACTTTATTCCACAACGCTTTCAGTTGGACTATTGCACATAAATCAAACACAAAGTTTGCACTGTCGGACTAGGTACTTGCGCATAAAAGGTTCTGTATCATCTTAGTAGGTGAGCCCCCTTTAATTTTTAATTTATTTTTATTATTTTTTTGTGGTAACAGAAATACACATTCTGTGAAAATTTTGATTTATTAGATAAATTTATTTCCTGAACTGGTAGGCAGAGGTCATGTAGATGCCTGCCAGGGCTGCGGGACTGTTCGAAAGAGATACCGCGGCCCTGGAACATAAAGGGCCAATGAAGGAACATGGGTGTTTTTTAGTCAGTAAGAGTCTCTTCCCTTCCGCTCTGCCCAGAGCGGGAGGAGTCATTTGATGATTTCTCACCCTCCAAAAAAAAAAAAAAAACAAAAAGAGGTCATGTAGATGCCAACCGGGTATAGAACCGGGTATATATTTATATTATAGTCATCATTTGCCTAGCCTTTTCCCAACTATCTTGGGATCGGCTCCCAGTCTAACCGAATGCAGCTGAATACCAATATTTACATAGAGCGACTGCCTATCTGACCTCCACAACACACTGGGTAATATGATATCCTAAAGGTTGTCACTTTCGGTCTACTGACTACCTGTAACGACTGTCAAAGATCTCCAAATGACAGCCGGGACCAATGGCTTAACGTGCTTTCCGAGGCACGGAGGAAACTCGGTATGTAATACGGTCACCCATCCACAGACCAACCTAGGCAAGCACGGCTTAACCTAAAGATCGACCCGAGCGCCTGTTATTATTAAACCACGATCTCCTCTATAATATATATAATATTTAGGTATATAACTATAATATATTTATATTATAGTAAAACTGAATAAAATCTGTCAAAAACAAGTCAAGTACCTAACAGAAACGATTGTGTTAAAAATACCAGTCTTTATCCAGCTATCGCAACAATACAAAAACAAATCTATCTTAACAATGCTGGAAAAAGCACATAGTTTTATACGAAACCAATTTTACAACCAAATAATAGAGCTCACTTCTCCAAAGTATCGATTTCCCCGCGCTTGAAGAAACGTCCAAACGACTGTACGAAGATTTACGGATCGTATATGTTTCAACCAATCCAAATAGAAGGGTGAATGGGACAATTTAAACGACTAATAACAAATTGAGGGTGTACTTAAAAAGGTCGATTTATACTGAAACTTTTTACAGCAGTGATAAATGGGTAACTTCGTTGTATTTATACGTTTTTGTGAAGAAAACAAAGGCTTTTGAAATTGTTTTTTTTTATGTTCCCATCATCACTTTTGTCCATAAAAGTTCAACATTGATCATGGCTTTTTCAATGATCGCAACGATTAATGATCTTAAAGAGTAGAAAAGAATAGGAAGAAAACGGTTCAAAGGGCTTGCATGTAGAAAAGGCTTGTAGTGGCACTACAAAAAGTACTACAGCAACATAGTACAAAAAAAAACTACAGCGCCATCTATGCCACAAATGAACAAGTAACATCAAATACCTAAATGATGCAGTTAAAGTTATCCGACTGTTGTTCAGTAGTCAGACTGCTGTCCACCACACACAACACCCGTCGGCCGAAGGATCCTCCCTTTTCTATGGGGGATAAAGAACTTTTCACCTTGCTCTTCATACTTCTAAAGGCTTTTGCATTCAGTAATTGCAATTTACAGGCCCAAAAACCCACTGCCTGAAAAGGGGAGGATTTTCAAACTACATAAAACGATTCAGATTCAAATCATTTTTATTTGTTTTACTAGGTCATATCCATACCATTCATCATCGGATATTGTAATAATATTCTTTTGGATACTTTCCAAAAAGATTGGCCGGAAAATGTATGTAGATACATACGGGGTACTAAGAATAGAGAGAATAATACGTGAAGTTTTCTCTAGCAAAAGCATTGAAAGGTTCCATGTCTTTTTGCTCAGTCACAGCAGAGAAAAGGTGGAAAAAGTCTTAGAAGATGTATTACAGGTAATATAATATACGCAGAGGAAAATGTCGGTGCGATTATTTTAACGATGTGTGAGAACATGAGGCTTTAATCTGACAACTGATGAATGTGCAAGTGGGTATTCTGTTTCACGTAACATGCAATTAACATCCTGATTTCGTAACTCACTTTTGATGACTATCGCTTTCATTCAAAAAATATTCTAGTCAACTACTGAATTTTTAATAATTAATTGAATGCTTATTTACAAAAAAAAGGTATATGGTACAAAATAATTCAGAGTGAACCTCCTCGCGTGCCCTGGTTTGATGACACTAATTTAAGTAGGAGTTATGTCAAAGTAGCTCTAAGACTGCGTTCTGGGCACTTTCCATCAGCAAAATTTGCTTTCCTAATGCGTAAGACAGCATCTCCAAACTGTGAAGTATGCAACAAAATAGAAGACGTGCAACATTTGCTGATGGAATGCGTTAAGAACCAAAATAAAAGAGATTCATTGATTAGGGAGTTTGGTTTAAATATTCTAGATCTTGGGCTTATATTCACTATTTTAGCGAACCCTAAATCAAATGTTGCAAAAAAATTGTGTGGTTTAGTACAACAGCTTGATCAATGAATATCTAAATTTGTTAAATAATAAGTATTATACGAATATTGTTATTATATGTTAATTTTAGTGGTGTAAGAGTAGTGATAAGGTACAATGGGGTTGGCGTATCCATGTGGATAAAAACCCTCTATTAATTTTTTAAGAAATAAAAAAAAATAAAAAAAATAATTTACAAAACTTAAAATAATAATTAAAATATGTGCATGTACAAAAGAAGAAAATAATTAAAGGGCGTCAAAAAATCAACGGGCAGCGGGTATAGTGCCCAGAAGGCAGGCAGCATTGCCACGTTGGATGGCAATGCTGTTTCTTTACTCTGAATTTTAAAAAAAGCTGCTGCTCACATATAGAGCCATAATATCAGCAAAAAATATGGAACAACTGTTTTTGATTAAACACTGGAAAATTTTTAAATGTTAAATGAGGGTCTAAAATCATGGATAATATGGTGCACGATGTGTCTTAATATGTATAATTATAGTAATAGTATAATTTATTTACCAACAATCATGGCTAACAGTTTCATGTAGCCAAGTAGCAGTGTTTATAATGTAACGACAACTACCCCATGTCATTACAGGCGCTGGATTGAAACAGATTACAGGATTGTTCACCTATAGGTTGGTAAGATGTGATTCCAAAATGGATGCCTTAGGTCTAAAAGTCACTAAGTCCATTTTATCGATATTGAGTTTACCAGTTAATTATTTAATTATTATAATAATAATTTTGTTTTTAAACAGCATCATATCCATATCCTACCCAATAAACTAATGTTTCATTTTTTTCCAAATATATTTTTATATTTTTATATACATATACAGGCATTTCCATAAAATATTTTTTTTTGCACTTTAACTGATCTTATCTCAAAACCAAGAAAATGGATTTAGTGACTTTTAGAACTAAAGCATCCAAATATGTTTGCCAAGTTCAATTAAAGATTGAAGCTTGCATCGGCAACGAGGTGTCATAGTGAAGGCATAGAATTGGATTAATTCAATGGGATTAACGGGGAAGCGCGTAGCCCGCAAAATTTGAATTGAATGACTTTTTCATGTAATAGTTATTCAATGGAATTAAATTAACTTAGAGGGTTGTATTGATGACTAGCTTTTGCCCACGGCTTCGCTCGCGTTAATTTAGAATTTGACAACCAATTTGGGTTGTACCCTGCTTGTTGAAATAATATAATTCAATCATGATTCGAAAGACACGTGGCGCCGTATATTATCGAATAACGTTATTGTAGTTTTCACGGGAATAGTGCTTTTTTTCGGGATGAAAGGTATGTCCGTTTCTGTAACGTATATTCAAAATTTCCGGATGATCGGTTCAGTGGTTTAGGCGTGAAATTGTAACAAACAAACAAACAAATTTACGTTCGCATTTATAATATTAGTTAGGAAGTTAGGATTTTAATATTATGACTCTGTAAAGCCATATTTGTTACGGTCGCGGATCATCAATAACATAAAACCTGACACTGACCTGCAATTCCAAAAAACGTAACTAAAATTGTATTTAGAGGGCCACCCTTTTTTTGTTTTTTTTTTTTTTTGGGAAGGGAAATCATCATATGACTCCTCCCGCTCTGGGCGGAGCGGAAGGGAGTGTCAGACTTTTACTGACTAAAACCCATCCATGTTCATTCTTTTGCCGTTTATGTTCCAGGGCCGCGGTATCTCTTACGAACAGTCCCGCAGCCCTGGCAGACATCGGCCATTTCGGGCCTCTCCTATTTGCTGAAATCTCCTTGAGGCGCGCGTGGAACACGAACGCGCCGTCGACACGGCCTGTCGTCATAAAATGGACGGATGGCGAACTAACCCATTACACACCGTCCACAGGCCCGCGTAGAGGACCACCCTGGCGCTACCACCTTAAGAACGGAGACTAGACATTGAAGATCTGGAGTAGTCATTGATCTAATTGAAGCATCCACATCAAATGAGGATGAAGATTTTTTAAAACTCTGAAATTACTCATCTAGGTTTAAGGTATCCCATAAAAGTACTTTGAAAGTTTTCAAAATCTCAATCAATACTACTCATGCGACTAACAACTTGCCTGTAATCCCTTGAGGGTTCGGCAGAGTACACTAACATATCGCCAAGTATGTTTAAGTCCCATGTAATACGGAGAAAATCTGGGCTGCTACTACAAAATACCTGATAAACAAATCGAAATACCTACATTTTGCCCGACCTAGGAATAGAACCCGAGACCTCATACTCAGCACTCGGGCTTACGACCACTAGCCCAACATGGTAGTCAATGCGATTAATGTGACCTAAAAAAATACAGTTAACACCAAAACATAAGAGCAGTGATAGCCTACCGGTGTGACCGTCCGACTGCCAAGTCACCGGTCTCAAGTTCGAACCCAAGACACACCTCTGATTTTTCGGATGCAATTGCGTATTGTATAATTATCACTTGCTTCGGAAACCAGAATGCCTGAGAGATATTTCTCGACGGCATGTAAAACCAAGTCAGAGGCCCGTGGGTGGGATTCAACTCTGTTAACAGGTTAGGCACTAACCACACGATAAAGTAGAAGTCCAAAACAGACTATAACCTAGAAAACCGTAGTTCCATTACAACTATAACCTAAGAGCAACATAAAATTCTAAACTTTTATCTTTCACTAAAACATTTTATCTTCATTTTATTCTCAAGTTACAATGAAAAGCATCGTAAACCGCTGAAACAGATTCTCAGAACTAGAATAAGTATAACAATAAATCTTAGATAATATTTATTTGGTAAATAGGTCTTGGGGGATTTACGTCCTTATTTCTTCCAGAATTTTCATGACGCCTTCGAGACGTTACCACAGATTTTAGGAGTGAATTTAAACTAGAAATATTGCTATATCTTACAAATAGGTGACTGAAGAAAAAGATGGAAGTAGTTTGTAGCTGTCAATCCAGTTTACACTGCTGCTAAGATTTTTTGACGCTTGTTGGTCTTTGTTTGTGCATTTATACGAGAAAAAAAAAACAAGATGGTGACGATAGTTCTGATATTGGCCGCGCGCTTATAATGTTCCTTGCACAACTATTGGTTTAAGAAAACTAGAATTATGGCAATTGGTTCAGAAACTTTTTAACGCGACCATATTTATTATATCGTATATTCTTTCACTATAACGACTATTAAATAACATAACATCACGCCTGTAATCTCCGAAGGGTTAGTCAGAGGTGTACCTAATAGTACATTCACATTTCCCCAATTATGTTAAAGTCTGGGCACAGATCTAGACTCCGTAGCAGCTACCGAAAAATTCCGGATGGAAAAACCCAATAAGACTTTACCCGACTCGGGAATCGAACCCAGGACCTCTTGCTCAACAGTCGCACTTGCGACCACTAGTCCAACGAGTAAGTCCACTATTGAATCACTAACTACGTAAACAATCACAACAAAATTGGCCATTAACTTTCTTAGAAAAAATATAACCACGTTTATATTCCAATATTTCATTTTATCCGTAATAAAGAGAGACAAATTACCGGCACTTGGTGGTTAGTGGGCCAAAGAATAAGGCTTAGTACATAACATTAAGATTTTATGTCAACGACAGTCTGCTAGACTTCTGGGCACCAATAAACACCATCTTGAAATAAAGCTTTATAGTCTCTGAAGTCCATCCTAAGATAAATAAAGAAAAAACGAGGTTTTTACACTTTTATAATTCGGTCCAAAGTGATTGGGGACGAGATTTTTGGAGCGACGTTTCTACGATAGATTCGTCTTCTAGATGTTCTGGAAAATAGGTCTCGAAGTGGTCGTTTGGCTTTAGATCTTAAAAGACTAGTGAACAGATTTAGTTTTAGTACGATATGTTCCCGAAAACGTTTTTTGTTGGGCCTAAGTAAACCGATTGGTGATCTCTAGTACCTATAAACTATTGCGAGAAAAAGAGCTCAATGTATATTGAAATCACATAGCTTAACATGATTATTTTAGTAAAAATATTATTTAAGTATTAGCTGCTAAATAAAGGACTTATGTTAAGATCACCCGCGAAATTCTTTGCATTTTTTGCAATCCGATCAGACTAGTGTCAACTGTCCAGTTACATGTTGAAGACTAATGAATGTGCGCCCGTAAAACATATTTATTAACAGAATATTATATACAAACTACAAATAGATCTGAAATAAAAATTAAGACTAAAACTAAGGACCGAATACACAACGACGACAATAGGACACTTAACTTAGACAAACTAACTTCTCAGCATCGCTGTCATCTGGGAACGTACGCAGAAGACTGGCTGCATTGCTACGTTGAATGGCAATGCTAACAGAATTAGAATTATCAATACAATTCTATAAGTTTGTGATAGCCCATAAAGTCATGATTTTAAATTATTTCGTTTAGTCATTTTTTGGGGTTATAAGAACTAAGGGATTTTTGTTGATGATTCTGATGTTTGTTTCGGCCGCATATCAAATTATCAGCGACATACAACCTGAAACTGACCCGCAATTAACAAAAAACGTAAGAACCTTGTCGCTTTTACCTTAAGATACCTAACAATAAACTAGCAATCACAATAGAACAAGCAAGTAAATTAAAGTCTCAGACAATACGGGTTACGGTAACAAGCAAATTAACTTGCAGCGTTATTTGCGATGTTATTTCAGCGCTGTTATTTTTCAGACGACGCTTTATGAAGCGCTGTATTAAACAAGGGAGTGTTCTTTTTGTACAAGTTAATGATTTGTTGCGATTTTGTTAAAATTTTAACAATAGGTATTCTATTTGTCATATATGATCAGTATCTGAAAAACAATTGCCTGCTATTTCAATTATTTCCTGGGAAACCGCTGCCTTACATGGGTGCATCGAACCATGTATTTTAAGTTGTTTTTTTTTTAATTTATTACACACACAAACTCTTTAATGAAAAATCCATTATGCATTTTTAAATAGGCGTTTATACATAGGAAAATTAAATTATAAGTATTGAGAAGTAAACATTGAGAAGTTTCGAATAGAAATTGATTTTTTTTTGCATAGAGTAAATCAACAAACACGGCGTATCTTCGTAAAACCTCGTTGTATTAGTACTATAATAAATATATTTACAGAAAGTTACAACATACAAAACATCATACATGTAATCATCAAAGGGTTAACCAGAGGTGTACCTAATACTACACCCAAGCCTGTTATGTTTTAAGTCCAATGTAATAGAGAGCGAGACTATTGTCATCAACCGGGCACAAATCCAAAGACTCGCGCAAAAAAAATCATCATGGAAAAACCCAATTACACTGTACTTAACGTGGGTATCGAACTGAGGACCTCATACTTCACCAGTCATGCTTGCGATCACTAGATCAACGACGCAGTCACAACAACGTCAATAATATTATTCAAATGCACACGAAAAACTCAACACGGTTAACAAAGTTAAAATAAACTCTTAAAATAACTGACCCGAACATTTGCACTGCAGTTCCCTGAAACCGGGTTTATTTAAAGCATTCCTATTCAATACTGCCGCCACTGATAAAATGGGACTGAGCGGCCCCGATATCCGTGAAATATGACCGTCACATTTTCACATGATTAAAGAAAAAGGTCCATGAAAATGGAGTAAATGATAGCGAAATTGCTGAGAATGGACGAAAATAAAATATTTATAGTTTAAAAAAAAAACACGCTTTACAGTGACGTCATGACGGCAAAATAGGAATGTATTAAAACTAGTTTGCCATTATCGGGAGTCCGCCATATTGGATTTAGAATGGCGTCACTTAGCTAACCATGCATTGTCACCCAAACTAAACATGTATGCAAAATTTCAGCTCAATCGGAAACCGGGAAGTCGGTCAAATTTAACTTCTAAGATTTTTACATAGTTACAGGTAAAGCTTAAGAAACGACCAACCCGAACCGTGCCCCTTTTGTTCGACGTTTTATAAGTGCCCATGTAGGCCTATGTGAAATAAAAATATTTTCCTTTTTTATTTTTGATTGAGCTAAAAAAAGCTTGTTAAAAAACGTACGCCGACTCCAAGTGACATGGGAAAAGAGCATGAAAATGAAGATGATAATGAACTGATAAGACTAAAATGTTCCCACTGCTAAGACTATTCGGATGCTTTTGGAATAGCGGCTGCTGTATGAAGCTATCCGTATGTTTAAAACGCAGGTTTCGTTTAGCATAATCAGCTTATAAAACTTCCACTATATGGCCACGTGGGCGCAGTATAGTGTTAGTGGATGAATATACATTCACATCTTTGAATTTTTACACTCAGTTCAGTTGCCTTATAAGATTTTCCTTTCAAGTTTTGAAGAGCAGTTCCTATATTCGTCTGTAAAAATACACGCTCGTGGCCAAATAATATTATTATCAACGGCTTGGGTCGATCTTCAGGTTAAGTAACACTTGCCTATGTTGGTTCGTGGATGGGTGACCACCCATTACAAACCAAGTTTCCTTCGTGCCTCGGAAAGCACGTTAAGCAGTTGGTACCGGCTGTCAATTGTAGATCTTTGATAGGCAGTCAATGGCCCGAAAGTCAGACAACCAGTCTTACCAATGGGTATCTTAGTACCCAGTACTAACTGTGGGCTGTAGAGGACAGATAGGGTAGGGCAGGCAGTCGCTCCATGTAAAATACAGCATAAATACAGCATGGTATTCAGCTGCATCCGGTTAGACTAGAAGTCGACCCAAACATAGTTGGGATAAGGCTAGGCAGACGAAGTACAGACGCCTGCACGTCAAGCTACCCGAAACTGTCAAATTTTCCTAATGTTCAAGGTTGATTGGGAAAACTTTATTGGGCTTTTGCGATAAAGTTAAATATCTATTAAAGAAATTTGACAGATTGTAGTAGCTTGATATGCTGGCGTCTGTACCTATGTATGTAAGCTATAACCTTCCATAAAATATAGGTGCTGGGCATGAGTGTACTGCGACACCGAACCAGATAGACAGGCTGACTTCATTATTAATGCATAGTTCTAAATTACCCACAGCCTACAGGCCGAATCGAGGTTGAATTTTAAAGCCAGCAGTCGATATTACTTTATGCGATTTACTGAAGAAGTTACTTACAATAATGGATGTTAACTTTATGAAATGTAGATCTAGATACCCTGTTTGTATATATGATGGGTGTAAACGTACCCTTAACAAAGCCGAAAGGCACTGTGTTGTTCTTCCCGTCATTGCGTTTTTTTTTTTGTTCTGACCATACCTGGGAACCTTCTAGTTCCGGAGATATTGGGGGTCAAAGTTCCAACTTTTTCACAAGTTTTTTTTTAAGTCCACGTTTTTAATCTTACCTCCACGACCCCCGTACTATTCAATGCATCCATTAGCACAATGTTTTGAGTGCGTTACATTGAGTCCTACCGTAAAACATGATTTTTACCCCAAAAAAAACAAGTTGTTTCCCAGCAATAATTTTTGCGTAGAGTTATATAATTGATAAAAAAATAAATGGTTATAAAAGGTCACTTGAAATCATGAAATTATTTTCATATCGAATTGCTTGTAAGATCCCTTAGAATTAATGAAATGTGTAATTAATGCGATACTCTTATTTAAATTGCGTGTGATAAAATATATGGGTCGTAGAAGCAGAATTATAGGCATATTAACCTTTCGGATTTATTACGACAGCAGCTAAGTGTGTTTCAAGATTTATCAAGATTATATTGATTGATTGTTAAAGAAAGAGAAAATACATAATGGAGCCTAAGGAAAGTACTTATTTTTGTGGATCTCAAAGACGTACTCGTACATCCGTTGTACCTACCTTTTATTTATAGATGAACACATTGGTACATTCTTCTTGTACCTACCTTTTTTTGAAAAAAGACTACCTTATAGTAAGTCGTATGCGCGAATGCTGAGCATGAGGTCCTGGGTTCGGTCCCGGGTCGGGCAAAGTGTTATTGGGTTCTTAAATCAGGTATGTCTCTGTAGCAGTCAAAGTCTGGATTTGTGCCCGTTAACTGACAATATTCTCGCCCTCTTTTACATTGGACCTCGAACATAACTAAAATAAAGGGATCAGTCAACATGGTACGGACAAATTGCGAAAACTGGACACTGGCAGTCTATACTTTAGTAGCTATTTGTAATTTGTATATTGGTGTCCGTGTCCGGAGAACCATCCGTAGTTAGACCGAACCCTACAATTTCAAATTTTCATTCACACATGACACTCCATTCAACCAAGCATACTTTCGGGATTACTACGTACACTAAAAGTTTTGACCGCCATTTTGGAACGAATTTTTTATGACAGGCAACTAAATTGGGAACTAGACGGTACATTTCATGACTTCATACCACTGGCGCCAAAACGGTAGCAAAATGTAACGTGAATTTCCCCGTCAGTGTAGAAAACGCTTAAAAAGTGTGTTGGAAAAAAATTGAACCAAAAATAGCAGCGTTGCGTGTTCACAAGTTATTAAGCATAGCGCACACGATCTAACCGGAGAATGATTCCAAAATCCGGATCGCGTATTACAAATAGGTGTAGTGCATGTAAATAGGGCACTAAATTTACTTAAATTACATCCAATTTTTACGATAACTGCTAATTTATTGAGAAAAATAATTGAAAATTTATCAGTGTACTAGCGAAACGACGTGACTAGGTTTTTTAATTGAGGCAGTTTGTTTTTCGCGACTTTGTTGTTTTTATGGCTGTTTTAGGTTCATTATTGTATGGCAGTTAATAAGATAGAAATCTTCTTCAAACATTATTTGGTTCAGTACCGAAATCCGACCTCAATAACTTGAAGTACCGGTAATGAAATAAAACATAACGAATATTTTTTGTACATACGTCAATACTATATATTATTATCAATTTTCAGATTCACATTTGTATGATGTGAAACCTTGTTAATAGGTTTATATTCAATTCTTCAATATGGAGATACTCTCCAAAATCAGTCTCTTAAAAAAATGGTCGCCCAATTTAATGTCTGGCACAACTTAACAACTACTTAATAGATAAACTTAGTTACAAATGACGAGGACGCTGGCGATATTCCAAGTACTTCTGTATTTCTATAATGTTGTTATCGACATCATCTCGATGTTTTATCAAGCTATAAATTTCCAGCAAAGCTGACCTCGCATTGTATAAAGTTTTCTCTTAATGACAGACCACCTTTTACTGGAATCGTTTTGATACGTTGTCGTGCGTAGTTTATAATCGGACTAGTTTTTACCCGCGGCCTCGCACAAGTAGTGATCGAAATTATTTATTTTATATAAAAATGGTAACAAACAGAAAGTAACTTTCGCATTTGCAATATTGTGTGGATTCCGAACTCCCACGAGGTAGGTCGAGTTTGGAGATTTCTTAAAATGTTTTATTCAAACATCAAGCTTGTATCTTACAACTCTGACGGGAAAGGAAAACATCGTGAGAAAAATTTTACTTAATATTCAGATGATCGTAACCTCTATGTATGAGAAGAGGATTTTACACTTGAGAGAGACAGGTAACAAGCTGACGTTAAGGGCGGTTTCAGATTTGAGTATTTTCACGCGTCTAAGCCTTACGTGCGTGTACGCGCGCCACATTACGCACTTCAAAAAATTGAACGCATTTACACGAGCTTGTTTGTGTTCGCTAGATTAAAATGACAGCGGTCAGCAAAAGTGACGCCTGCATCTGACGTGTGCATAAATAAGCACACATCAACCTTCGTACTAGTACCGCATGTGGCAAAAGGCGCGCGTATACGCGCCGGCACGCGCGTCCTAAAACGAGTTTATGTAACCGCTCTAAGTTATCATCCACTGCTACACGGGATGTGCATGGGGAGGTTTGCCATGTTAGCTGTACGGTCCATTCGATTTTCAGGCACGCACTTGTGCGTAGCGTGACTGTTGGTGCAGTGGATGATCCCGCGTACAACTTCATGTGTTGCTGAGCTGTGAGCTGCTATGGAGTGCGCGTTTATTATGGTTCCATCAAGTCTGCCACTGACCGTAAGGTGACTTAAATGATTATTTATGAATTAAGCAAGTTTTTTTTCCAGATGCTATTTGGAAGGTGTAAAATACTGGTATTCAGCTGCATCCGGTTAGACTGAAAGCCGACCCCAACATAGTTGGGAAAAGGCTAGGCAGATGATGACGAATATTAATATCCTCGTCGTCTCTTAAAGTAAAGTAAAATAAAATGCGAATCAGTATTTATATCCTCCTCATCTCTTAAAATAATACACAACTCAGATTTCAATAAAAAAAATAACCATCCGTGAAAGTTACCAATGACAATTTTTGTATGTTTGTCCATGGGGAAATAACAAGGGTACAAGAAACAGGAATATTTCGTTGGTTTACGCAAACAGGTATTTAAATAAACGCAGTGCATTTATTTACTTGGCATTGAATATTCATAAAGCAGAAGCACGATATATAAACTAAACATGATTGTATGTATCGAAGTTTTAAGCGATGAAGTATGAAACTTAAATTGCACTTGCTTCTGTGAAATACCTTTGAGTACCTTACTGAGTAACTCATAAACAAAAATAACTTCAAGAATTGCTTGCCTAAGTTGGTCCGTGGATGGGTGACCACCCTTTACATTCCGAGTTTCCGCTATGCCTCGGAAAGCACATTAAGCCGTTGATCTCGACTGTGATTTGTAGATCTTTCACAGTCGTTAGAAGTAGTCAGTGGCCCGAAAATCTGTCAGCGAGTCTTACCAAGCGGTATCATATTATCCAGTACTAACTGGGTTGTGGAGGTCAGATAGGCAGTCGCTCCATGTAGAATACTGGCATTCAGCTGCATCCGGTTAAACTGGAAGCCGACCCCAACATATTTGGGAAAAGCTAGGCAGATGATGACAAGTAACTGAACTTTACAACTTGTTTTGTAATTGTAGTTGTAAACGATACACAAAGACAATGGACACAAAATGAAGAAAACATAAGTACAGTATGTTTTATATCAAGGGGTGTGTTTATACAAAGGGTTAAGAAACCCTCTTACTAACTGGTTTAAGAACTCTCTTTCCAACTACGAGGGTTGAATAAAGTAAAGTAATGTAGTACGAGTTGTGTCACGATATAAGTACTGTACATCAGTGGTGATTATTCCATACAACTCCTTTCCTACCGGCTTCCCTTTGAAAAATGACACAGTCAGTATTCTAGACAAATAATATAATCACATTAAAGATCCGGCAGCAAACTATGAAATTTAAATAATTAATCCTAATGCTAATTAAAAAATACAGTATTCTTTTTACAGATTGGGGGACAAATTGTGAAAATGTCGTAGTTAAAATTCTGATATGTAATAATAGCATTTGGCTATGAGATATTTTTTTTATGTATTTTATACAGTAAGTACGAAAGCATTTAGTCTGAAATCGAAACATTGTCTGACTGTGATTACCACGTTGGTCTATTGGTCTCAATCGCGACTGCTGTCCATGGGGTCCTGGATCCGATTGCCGGGTCGGGCAAATTGGGTTTTTCCATCAGAAATTTCTCAGTAGCAACCACAGTCTAGATTTGTGCTCGGTTGATGGCAAAACCTCGCCCCCTATTACACGAGACTTAAACATAACTGGTGAAATGCGGGTGTACTATTAGGTACACCTCTACCTAACCCTTCGCGGATTACAAGCGATGTGATGTTATGTATGTATGTCAAAACAATTTAGTATTCAGGCTGTACAGCATTTCTATCATAGCAAACATGTTAATAAGATCACTAGAAACTTTAGTAGTTACTTGAACTACAGAACACACATCGTTAAAACAAATACTTGTACCTACATTGTATACAACATAATTATTTAACATTAGTACAATTTCACAAAGCTAAGGAATATTTGAAGCCGATTTAAATCCCTTTTGTAGACTCAAACAATAAGATTACATCCCGAAAACCTAAACTAAACGTAAACCTCATTTGTGTAAACGTTTTTGTACTATCTAATGTGTAATGTAATTAGATGTTTTTTGTGTCTGTTAGTCTGATATGAGGACCTCGTGGCCAATTAAAACCGCCGCTCGGATCAATCTTCGGGGTAAGCTACGCTTGCCTAGGTTGGTCTGTGGATGGGTGACCACCCATTGCATACCGTGTTTCTTCCGTGCCTCGGAAAGCACAGTAAGCCGTTGGTCTCAGCTGTAATTTGTAGATCTTTGATAGTCGTTCCAGGTAGTCAGTGGCTCAAAAACTCTGACAAGCAGTCTTACCAAGGGGTGTCGTATTACCTAACTGGGTTGTGGAGGTCAGATAGGCAGTCGCTTCATGTTAAATACTGGTATCCAGCTGCTCCCGGTTAGACTGGAAGCCGACCCCAACATTGTTGGAAAAAAGCTAAGCAAATGATGATGCCAGTTAGTCTGATAAGAATAGGGTCATTTGATATTAAAAAGGCATCAAGTTAGACTGGAAGCCGACCTCAACATTAGTTCGGAGAAACATAAGCCGGTGATATCATTTCTTTGTTTTAGACATTAGGAAGTCAATGTATAGTAATAATTAATATAGCATATAATAATAGTAATGATTATTTAAGCACGTACGTGATTGGAAAAGTAAAGACGACAAATACTAAATACTTAGAAACTATGGATACAAAAAGTCAACATGAAACACCAGTAACTTTTCTAAACAAGCAAGCAAAATAAAAAGCTAGAACCGTATTCTAGCTTTTTATTTTCAGCAGAATGCTGTGTTTATAAATGACACAGAACTTCGCGATTATGTATTTTTGTTAAAAAGCACTAAGCATAAGCATTTCTTTGAAGTAAAACACTTTAAGTTCATTACATTAAACTCCACAGTCACTTAGTAAACCTGGAGTAGGTTTTAGGGTTACCTACTTCAGGCGACTTTTTTTTTATTCGGAATACAGGCTAAAAACGAAACGAAAGCTAGAAGGTATGTTTCAGAGATTGTGAAATTCGAAAGCTTTTAAGAACTGCATTTCTAGATATTTCATTCTTAGCTCTTTATTTATCAAAAAAAACAGTAATATAATGGTTGTAAAAAAGACCCTTAACGAAGACGAAAGGCACTTGTTTTCCTCGTCACAGCATTTTTTTTTTGTTTATCAACTTTTTCATAAGATATTTTTAATACAAGATTTTAATGTAATAACTTTATTTTAAATACCTCCATGACCCCTATAGTTTTTAATGCATCTATCAGCATAATGTTTTAATTGCGTTAAATAAAACCGTGATTTTTATCCAAAAAAATCATCTCCCAGCTATAATTTTTGCGTACAGTTACTTAGTTTGATGTACAGAATGCTAGGGTCCGTTTACACCTTGTATGTCTAATGATAATAAGTGATAAGACATAACAAAATCAAATGTGAAATCTCAATTAAATTGCTTCGGCGTCGTTGAACCCCAAAAAGATTTTATTCACCTGGCTCAATGGAAAACTCTCGTCTTTATCAAGAAACACATATTTATAAAACAAACAATACTTCTAACAAAGCCATGTCTGAAACAAGTTTACCGTATATAAACCTATTCTTAGTATTTAAATTAATGGTTCTTATGTAATAGAAATTCTAATAATTGTACTAAATGTTCGGAAACATTGTACCGTTCTTGTCAAGCTTAGGGCGATAACAACTACGCCATAAGTTATTTTTAAGTGACAGGCCAGTTATAGCCATTTGTAAGTGCGTATAAATTAAATCCAGAAATATAATTCGAAGTCTTTTATACTGTAGAAGTTATTGCCCGCGGTTTCGCCCGCTTAAAGGCTGGAAATCAGGGTACGTAATAATCAAGATAATTATTTTCTTTGATAATTATCATGATAATTCTCGGGTTATTATCAGATAATTCAACAATTTTTTTTTTACTTACAAATGAATATTTCATTTCTAAAATATGACGTAAAGAAAGACATTTATAATCATCAATTGTTTTATTCTTTAGTTTTTTACATAAACGTACCAAAAAAACAATTTTTTGATTTAAGTATTGAAAACACAAAGTTTGTGACCGTTTTCTTTTTAAAATTGACACTTAACGCTTTTGAGTATGCGTCTTAAATTGCATTCAAGTTTATTGATTATAGTTTTATAAATTTTTCTTATAGAACAGAAGCTCATTTAATTTTTTAAAAAGAATAAGCAATACAACCTAGAACTATTTATTTTTAATAAATCACAAAATCAACACAATCACAAAAACCGTTAGATACAGAAATAATAACAACTATAGTTCACGATAACGTCCATCACTTCCGAGCTCCCGAGCAAAAGTGTCTGCGCTCCGAGAGCGCACCGCTTATGATACGTCGCCCCCTCCACTCGCTGTGTCACCACGATCGCACGATGTTCCCGCCCTTTCGGCTGACGAATCCTCTAAGACGGCCGTTCCTGACAGCTGAACGACCTCGTCAGCTTGGCTCTCTGGCATTGCTTACTGCATTATTTCATCCTCTACAAATATGTTTGCGCCTGGTCTTCACTGGCTTGGACCTCATTGGTAGACTCGTCATCTAAAACATAACAAAGCAAAGACTTGTATGAGATATTCTGAAAGTTTGAACAATTAACTGCCCATTGTAATGAAATTACTAGCAATTGCACCAAAATAGGCAGCAGTTTGTAAATTGTATCACCAATGAAAGAGTTCCGGACCTCAATCATTACTGAAACAACCACAACATCGCCTGGCAACCACCATGGGGGTTCCAGATGGCCATAATGTCGGGGCAATCAGATAGCCATAATGTCGAGGCTATAAAAACAAAATTGCCACAATGTCGGGGCAAGCAGCCACAATGTCGGGGCTATACGAAATAAAATTGCCACAATGTCGGGGCAAGCAGCCACAATGTCGGGGCTTATACGAAATAAAATTGCCACAATGTCGGGGCAAGCAGCCACAATGTCGGGGCTTATACGAAATAAAATTGCCACAATGTCGGGGCAAGCAGCCACAATGTCGGAGCTTATACGAAATAAAATTGCCACAATGTCGGGGCAAGCAGCCACAATGTCGGGGCAAGCAGTTCCAGGACGTCTCAACTCAGCTGCGATCTGACACTCCACTGTCCACTGTCGCCTCGCGCTGAAGCAACAGGGCTCTGTCAAAGCACGCAGGGGCCCACCACTCGCACCGCAGGTTTGTAACTCGGTCGCGTGATGTCACCACTGGCGTACTTGCGATTCATTTTAAGCCCGTACCAATGACAGTCTCAGACACGGCCACACGTCCTGGTGTGATGGTTACTCTGCGAACAAACAAGTCTACGACAGAATTTTGTTCCACTCGGTCACTCCTGACCAAACTTTACATACATCGGGTCAGTGAAGGTAAAGAACTCTACTTACTCTTTTTAACCAAATTCTACTCTTTGATTAAATCAAACACAGTCAAATTGGGAATAATCGAAAATGGGTCAACCCTTGGGCCATGTACCATAGTCGTTCGAATCAACCTTTTAAAATCTACTGCAACCAAAACTGCCAAGCTTATAGAAACTTTCGAGTAAAACCTCTAACGCCACGGCTCTCCATCCGACCAGCAATCTCATTGCTCTCACACATCCGGCGCATGGATCAAAAACTCGCGCATCCATCAAATGGATCGCCCGTGTGCATGTGCAATGGGTCACCCACTGACTACACAGTAAGGTCTTTCTAGACCCCAACCTCCGTCAGAGTCAAACGCCTATCGCGTGCCCACGGACTATTGAGTTGCCTCAAGAGATACCGATTTCTACCGGGCTACGACTACGTAATAACTACTAGTAACGTCGAACACACAACGGCCGATGGCCTGGTTTACTCGACCTTCTACTACAACACTTAAGCTTGCTCATCATCATCAAAATCCTTGTCAACATCGACTGGTACGTGACCCGCTGGCATCTTCTTTAGCCTACCGTGTACATGTTTGTAGGCATACTTCAGATCTAACAAACAATTAGGTCAATTAAAATGCTAGAGCAACCAAGTACCTCTTCATCCATCTGATAAACACATATGGCCTATGGGAAACATTTATGCCCTCCAACAAACCCCTGTTTGTTATACTACGTTCCTCAAGAACGCAGAGTCCCACACGTCTCCATGGTCTCTACCAGACCTTTTGACTGTAGTTTAGCGTTGGTTGTCGCGGCTTTAACTTGGTGATCAGAAATGTCACAAATCACTATGGCGGCTTTCAGTTCATCGGAAAGCCCCTTGACCAATAAGCCTGACATCATTCCTCCTGAAAACCCTCGAGAGACTCTGTGACCGACACATCCGGGACGGACCTCGTCGGGAGCTACCACTACACAAGAACCAACACGCCTACTCCACAGGAAAATCAACAGAATCCGCACTACACAGTGTGATCTCCAAGATCGAATGTGCAGTAGACCACAAGTGCTCCTCACTAGCTGTTTTTATTGACATAGAAGGGGCTTTTGACAAAACTATTTTCCATAGCATCAACGCAGCCCTCGAGAATCACGGTGTGGACTCGACCCTGCGAGGATGGATCACAAATATGCTAAGACTCAGGGCCGTACAGGTTACGGTGAACGATACCACTAGAGCCATCGTGGCGAAAGGCTGCCCTCAAGGGGGCGTCCTCTCACCACTCCTATGGAACCTCGTGGTGGACAGCCTTATCAAACGTCTGAATGACAGAGGCTACTACACGGTGGGCTACGCAGATGACATATCCATAATAATAAATGGCACACATGAAAACACACTATGTAACCTTATGCGCCAAGCCTTGAAGGTGGTGGAAGACTGGTGCAAGGAGTACAAACTAGCAGTGAACCCCACCAAAACCGAACTCGTTCTTTTCACAAAGAAAAGGAAGTTGGCAAACCTACAATTGCCACATTTCTTTGAGACCACCCTAAGCCTGTCGACTGAAACCAAATACCTGGGTATTTATTTGGACAAACAGCTGAACTGGGCAAAACATACTGATTACATCACAACAAAAGCCAGCATAGCCCTATGGCAATGCAAAAGATTGCTTGGCAGGAATTGGGGCCTAAGCCCCAAAATCACCTACTGGCTATACACCACCGTCATCCGACCAATCATTACATATGGCTCCATAGTTTGGTGGCCCAGGACCAATCTGAGCACAGCCCAGAAGGTACAAAGATTTGCCTGTGTAGCAATCACCGGCAGCATGAGAACATCACCCACTGCCGCGTTACAGGTAATGCTGGGGTTACCACCTCTACACCTCGTCGTAAGAGAGGAGGCGGCCCTAGCGACCTTCAGGCTCGAAATATCCGGCACCCTAAGTAAGGATTCCAGAATCAAACATACGCGCATTAAAGACGACGCAATCAAACAACAGCCCATGATGGCATCACCCTGCGACAGAACCCTGAAGACCCACTGCTTCCAAAGCACTACAACATAGAGCTCACAGCGGAGATGTGTGACTACTCAGGCCCAAAAGAGCTAAGGATCTACACTGATGGATCGAAAACCGACGATGGAACAGGTGTCGGAGTTTTCTCCGACGATCTAAACATCAAAATATCCAGACCCCTGGGAATGCTCAACTCTGTATATCAAGCAGAGTGCGTAGGCATTATCCAAGCGGCACACGCCATAGAGGCCAGGGAAGTTACGGATACTCACATCCGTATACTTTCAGACAGTGCCTCAGTCCTCCAATCCTTAAAGAGAAATCAGATCACGTCGAGACTAATATTAGAATGCCATAATGCCCTAGAACGAGTTACGGTACTAAACCGCAACACGGTGACATTACAATGGATCAAAGGACACAGTGGATCGCTTGGAAACGATGCAGCTGACGAACTCGCCAGAAGAGGATCCAGCACAAAAGCTTTCTGACCCGAACCCATTGTCCCCATACCCTTCAAGCAGCTCAGAAGTTGGCTAAAGGATCACACTCAAACACAAGCGTAGAAGTGGTGGACCTTGAGGAAACGATAGCGCACGTACTCCTTGAGTGTACTGGCGTCACCCAGATACGCGAGGAGACCCTTGGAACGCCAGGATCTCTTGCGGATGCCCTGAGAAGACCGGGAAGTCTGATCTGCTTCTGGAGGAAGGTGGGCTGTTTGGAGTAACGGCCACCAAGGCTCACGCACAATGGTCCACTTTAAGGACTAAGTGCGGAAACCAAAATCCCTAACATAGAACATAGAAGCCCCTTGACGATAATCAACCGCAACAAGGACTTTTGGGCATATTCTGCATACGTGGCGAATTTGTTTGAATTCGTACTCATCACGTCCGTCGTACAACACAGTGGCCATATCAACTTCACGCGGACACGTCATCTGCCTAGCCTTTTCCCAACTATGTTGGGGTCGGCTTCCTGTCTAACCGGATGCAGCTGAATACAAGTATTTTACATGGAGCGACTGCCTATTTGACCTCCACAACCCAGTTAGCGCTAGATAATACGATACCCCTTGGTAAGACTGGTTGTCAGACTATCGGGTCACTGACTACCTGTAACGACTGTCAAACATCTACAAATGACAGCCGGGACCAATGGCTTAACCTTTTCCTTTCCGGGGCACGGAGGAAACTCGGTATGTAATGGGTGGTCACCCATCCACGGACCAACCTAGGTAAGCACGGCTTAACCTAAAGATCGACCCAAGTGGCTGTTCTTATTTAGCCACGAGCTCCTCTTTAGCCACGAGCTCCTCACTAACTTCACGCGGACACAATGACCGAAATTAAGTTTTAAAATTATAACAACTTTAAAATTCTACCTTCGGGCATTGGTCACCCAATCGTTGAGCCACGTTATAGCAACACCACGTAAACAGCCATCAATGCGTCCCAGGCATTCCCAATCGCCCCAGTGGCTTAATTCGCACCCCTTATCCGCACCATACGTCAAAGTCATGTACACTGGGACCAAAATTCGAAATATAATAATGGTTCGATCTTACTTGAATCAGGGATGAAAGTGCACCCACAATCCTATCCGCAGCGTCAACCTCACGCGATGCCTCGAAGGCGGCGGTCCCCGTAGCACGTGTTTCCATATTGGCAACAGGTTCCTCGGTTGCCGCTGATACTGGCACCGGCGTGTAGCTTCTCGTGCACGGGTGCGCCGACATTGGAGACGCCTGTATCGCGCTTGGAACCAACCGCGTTCAAGCGATCAAGCACTTCATTTAAAGGGTTGCGGCGAGGGCTGTCCCGACGCCCATAAGAACAATCACGGCGCCTACGCTGACTTTCGATACTCGCTGATCTATCGCGACGACGCCTAGAGGATCTGCTATGTATTTCACGACAACGGTCTCGACATGATTAAATAGCAGTTAGCACACTACGTTGATTAACTAAAAACGTAAACCAAAACAAACACGTGGGCGTTAACCTAAAAACGCACAAGCACTAAAAACCGATAAAATAATTAACACGAGGCGAGTTACTTTTAAATTGTTTTTAAACTAATCAACACACGGCTTCAAACACAACACGTGGTTGGAATCACTTTAAAACGAAACTACAAAATTATTTTTAAAACTTCCACAGTAAAACAAAAAAAAAATAGATGGCGAACGATCAAAGTCGCGTGTATTGTTAAACTTATCCCAACTTCTGATCTTATAGAACAGAAGCTCATTTAATTTTTTAAAAAGAATAAGCAATACAACCTAGAACTATTTATTTTTAATAAATCACAAAATCAACACAATCACAAAAACCGTTAGATACAGAAATAATAACAACTATAGTTCACGATAACGTCCATCACTTCCGAGCTCCCGAGCAAAAGTGTCTGCGCTCCGAGAGCGCACCGCTAATGATACGTCGCCCCCTCCACTCGCTGTGTCACTGTCGCAGGCATTTTGTATGATTTCGCCATTTACATACGGCGTCGGCAATTTATAAACGCTCGCTGTTATGAAAAATGCCGAAGGCAAAATGTATAATGCCGTGTCATTATCTAATATGCCGAAACACAGGTCGACGGATCCGCGCTGCGCGGGGCTCCTATTTCTGTCTGCAAGGTTTACAGGAACCTAACTAACCGAACCTCGGGGTGCCCCTGACGTCGACCGTCTAGGGTTAGCGTTTCCGTCAGCAGGTCGACGGATCCCCGCTGCGCGGGGCTCCTCGATTCTCTGTTGTTATGTACGTGTCGCAGGCATTTTGTATGATTTCGCCATTTACATACGGCGTCGGCAATTTATAAACGCTCGCTGTTATGAAAAATGCCGAAGGCAAAATGTATAATGCCGTGTCAATACAAAATGCCTGCGACATCACCACGATCGCACGATGTTCCCGCCCTTTCGGCTGACGAATCCTCTAAGATTTTATTATCCAGGTATAATTATCACTTCGAAACCTGCTGGAAATTATTCCACGGAAGCGTACTACCGGTATGAAAAGTATCCTATGTCCCGTAGGTATGTATGCAGGTCCTATTACCTGAGTCCCATTAAATCGTAATTGACGTAGAAAGATATAACAGAGAGACGCTGTTACCTTTGCATCCATCTGTGTATTAGTATAGATTATTAAAGTAAATCATTTCCAACCCAAAACGTCTACACCGCACGGTATTGTATGTGACCGAAACCCGCAGGCTTTGTATAAATGTCTGTTTGGTTAGTAATCCGAATAATTCAATCAAGCCTATTAATTTTATTTTTATGATTGTTTGATTATCAAATCTAAAGAATTACTGTCCGCTTGTTTTTTTATACCAAGAATTCATGAGCATTCATTTTTTTTTCTCGAGCTGGAAGAGCTCGTGGCTAAATAGTAGCAGCCGCTCGAGTCGATCTTTAGGTTAAACCGTACTTGCCTAGGTTTGTCTGTGGATGGGTAACCATCCATTACATACCTAGTTTCCTCCGTGCCTCGAAAAGCACGTTAAGCAGTTGGTCCCAGCTTTCATTTGTATATCTTTGACAGGCGTTACAGGTATTCAGTGGCCGAAAAAATTTGACAGCCAGTCTTACTAAGGGGTGTCGTATTACCCAGTACTAACTGGGTTATGGAGGCCAGTTGCTCCATGTAAAATACTGGTATTCAGCTGCATCCGGTTAGACTGGAAGCCGACCCCAACATAGTTGGGAAAAGGCTAGGCAGATGATGAATTAATGATTTTTTCTAGTCGGGATTTTAATCGGTACTAACTTGACTGATTAAGGACTTTGAGGAAAATAATAATAGTGTTCTTATAAAAATAGACTGTCTGTCGAATCATGATTGAATTATACATATTATTACAAGCAGAGTACAACCAGAATTGATTGTCAAATTCTAAGTTAACGCGAGCGCAGCCGCGGACAAAAGATAGTCAGAAATAATTTACAGATATCATTACAGTCAGGACTATTCCTTCCGAACGTTTACGAAGCTTCTTCGTGAAGCTTCGTTGGCAAGTACATTAATTATATTGGCGAGGCAACCGTGTTTAATTAATCTTTCTATCTCGCTGATCCATGTCTAACTTGGGCGACCTTGGCTGTGTATTATTTTTCTTTTTTAATCGAGGTCGTGGTTTGTAGAAAAATGGGGCTTGTAAATAAGAGGTTCTCGTTTAAGACTGCCTGGGATCATTAGAAAAAAACATGACGATATATAACAAACGGGATATTTTGTTAAAAAAATACATTACTACAGGGTGGCTAAACAAATTTCGCTATGAAGCTCAAATCCGACTGTTCCTCTAATTGGAATCCACATACAAACTAGGATCGTCAAGTCAAAAAATTTCAAACAAAAAAGATTCACCATTTGTTACAAAATACTGCGCGCTTACACCAAATTTTCAACCTTAAACTTATAACATTAAGGTTTTATATAACAAAAGTGGGATTATAGGAAGTTTTCGTAATATGGATGGAAGTTAATGGCTCTGTGCCAACACGGCCAACAATAACGGAACCCGACTCGCCTGTGCGAAATTATGCCTTCATTACACGGCAACAGATATTCTATAAAGTTTTTTCATATTATTACTCATAACTATCGTTATATGGCTTTATTTTTTATGTGTGTTTTGTTGATCATACTAATTTCATAACTCTGAAGAGTTCCGTTGTGATGCTGAATCCGTAATTTTTTAGGCAGAGGCTCTTTGAGCTGTTGTATCTGTGCGCATCATCATCGCATTTGCAAAATGGACCTATGTATAATCACGCAGAGAAAATAAAAATGGTTAAAGCACCACACACACACCACATTACCACACCACACCATTGCCACATGTATTGTGCGAACCGCCAGTCTGTGGAATTCACTGCCGACTTCTCTGTTTCCCGATCATTAAAACCTGGATCTCTAGGCAAGCGTGACCACCCTAGGCTGCATCATCGTTTAAAATCAGGCGAGTTGCAGCCAAACGCAAGCCTATTTAGTAAATAAAAAATAGTTTAAAAGTTGAAAATGCTTGTTATTTCATGGCCAATCTTTAAACTAGAACACATGAATTATGATTAACTCCCATGTAACAGGGGGCGAGCCTATTGCCATCAACCGGGCAAAAACCAGACTCCGTGGCTGCTACTGAAAAAAATCTAATGGAAAAACCCAATAACACCTGGCCCGACCCAGGAATAGACCAGGACCGCATGCCCATGCATGTGTAGTAACATAATTCATATATTTGAATTTACACATATTTAACGAGAAAATAAGTTCTAACGACGGTTCTAACTAAATTGTTAATTTATCTCAATATCCAACTACATTCAAAGCCTTCCCACTACTGCGGAAGATCCTGAGGACCTTAACTCAATCAACGGGCTTCGTAAGCGAATCGGTTATCGCTCCATCATGTTATTAAAACCACCTGTTATAGCCGACACCGGGGAAAATGAGATGAAAATACACGAGACTTGACTGAAAAATAAATCTAAGTATACAGCCGTTGATACTGCATAACATCGCACTTATATTTTCCAAAGGTTAGGTAGAGATATACTAAAACACAACTACATTTTGCCAGTTATGTTTAAGTCCCATGTAATAGGGGGCGAGCAAATTCTGACAACGTGCTGTTCAGAATTCCTAATGAAAAACAAAAAACTGTTTCCCCGACCTGGTAATTGCATCCAGGAGCTCATTGTCATAAGAAGCGCTTGCGACCACTAAGCCCCGTATAGATTTTTTTTTTGCCCCATTCTCGAAATTTCTGCTATACCGTGGGTGCGTTGACAAACACTTAAACCCACAAACACATACAGCCAGACCCGGGACAACTACCTGTAGGTCAGACAATAATTTTTCTGTGTGTGAATCGAACCTGCGACTCGCAGCGCCAACCGTGCCGTCATTCAATTCAATTGAGACAATCTATACAAATATTATAAAGAGGAAAGATTTGTATGTTTGTAACGAATAAAGTCAAAAACTACTGAACCGATTTCAAAAACTCTCTCACCATTAGAATGCTATATTATCCCTGAGTAACTTAGGTATCCGTGTGAATTCAATTGAGACAATCTCTACAAATATTATAAAGAGGAAAGATTTGTATGTTTGTAACGAATAAACTCAAAAACTACTGAACCGATTTCAAAAACTCTCTCACCAATATAATGCTATATTATCCCTGAGTAACTTAGGTATCCGTGTGAAACCGGGACGGACCGCTAGTATGTCATAAAGAACAAAGCAAGAGTGAACAGGCTTCTACTGGGCACGCTCGTTTCATCATAGACCTCATGCATCGCTTTCCACCAGGCGTGATCGAGGTCAAGAGCAAGCCCATTTTGTAATAAAAAAATAAAAAAAGCTATAGAAAAGTGTCATACAGTACTTGAATCAGTCTACAAGTGTCTGCTAGACTATCGCTATGTCATAAGAGTTAACTGCTTATCCATAGGATACTCTATTTACGATCAAACCCATCCTGAACAAACTGTGGGTAGAAATAAATCGGTTAGTGAAAAAAGAATTGTAAGGCAATAAAACTTTCACGTTACTCGCCATTCTTTATAGCTCTAAGCCAAAGCTTTCTTTGTCATCTTGAAAATACACGGTCTAAAGGGACATCGTGATAAAACTGTCCAACGAATCAGAACCTATATGATTTGATAACTGCTAACTCAGTTGTCACTTTTCGTCGGTATCAAAATAAACATCTGCATACACCGTTAAAGTAGAAGCAAAAACAGCTATTTCATATACGGGGTGGAAGGGACACCGACACGACCACATATTCATACCACATTCTTTGCCCTGAAAAAAGACACTGTTCCATACATTTTGACCGTGTAGGAATTCAACTTTTGTAGGAAACAGCTTAAGTATTTTTTTTAATAACCGATGAAAAATGTATATGTGGCCCCGACTCGATGTACCGTTTTAGCTATTTTACCGTATATAGCTATTTTAGCTTCTATGTCTGATGTCTTTAATATCGAATTATACCAAAAGCTCACATTTCATACAGGTTCCATTCACTACCTAGTGTACGCGCAGATAAATAACAATATTCTAGCTACACTAACGGATAAAATTAATGGTCCATTTATCAGTCACTATATAGACATGTGCGCTCAGACGTCCATGTCGCCAATTATTTACTGTAATTTTGTTACATACTAAAAATAGGTTAAGATAATACGAACACTTTATGAATCTATGGTCTGAATTAAATAAATAAACATCTTAAACTGCGACAATTTTCACAATATACTGACTAATAACGAAACTGTACTCGCATTAAAAATTACAAGCGCTACTAACTGCACTAGCTAAACAAATCTAGCCTAAGGTCTACTTGCACGCAAAACTTAACTCAGAGTTAAATACTAACACGAGGTTAAATTGACAATATTGTATGATAAACTGCCAATTTAACCTCGTATTAGCAACTAACACTGAGTTAAGTTTTTCGTGCAAGTGAGCCTTAGTAATTTTAAATGTCGTTTGTTTTAAGTACTCATTAAAACATAAAGGCTAGTTGAAACAGTAAGTACAATTAAAAGCTGAGTCAATAGGACGGCCGCTTGTAAATAAACTAGTGTATATTATAGGTGGTGGTGGTGGTGGTGGTATTGTTGGTGGGTGGTTGTGGTCTAAAACTTAGTATATGAACGTGCTATTTCCAACATTAGGAAGCGACAAAGAAGAAGTTTTAATTTTTTAAACGTGGCTCCTCTCTAGGAATTTCTCCTGTCTAGTACACACTCACAGTCTCACATACACAAACAGTCAGACCCGGAACAACTACCTGTAGGTCATACAAATATTTGTTTCGTGTGGGGATCGAAACCGCGTCATGCAGCGCAGCAGCCAGTCGCTCAGCCACTACATCAACCGTACCGTCGACAATTGCTCATGGTCATCATGTGGCTAGCCTATTTCCAACCATGTTAGGGTTGGTTTCCAGTCTATTAGGCTGCTGCAGTATAGCAATATTTTATCTGGAATGATTGCCTAGCTGACCTCCACAACCGAGAAACTGATAAATTCGATGCTTCTTGGTAAGACTGGTTGTCAAACTTTTGGGCCTCTGACTACCCGTGACTAAATATTACAGTCAAGAATTTTAAGCTCTTTTTCCCCGAAAACCTTTACTAAAGCCGTAACTCCAAGGAAGCCAACGCACAAAATACGATCAGTCATTTCATGCGAGTTTTATATCGGTTCCCTCACACGGTTCGAAGGTCGAAACGCGAATAAAACCTTCTTACTGGTACTTTTATTCAGTTAGGGCAACTTTTACTTACGCCGTAATACATTTTGGTTACTTAGTCATATTTCTGTCACAATAATTTGAATTTAGTTCTTTTTTTTTGCGTAGGAAAATAGTAAAGTTTGTTTCTGTGTTTATATAAAAACTATGCACTTGTAAAATTTAAATAGATTTTTGAGGAAAAATACCCACTATTTTTTTTAATTTGGTCATGTGGTCTATATAATTGTAAATGCCACGAGATAATGTATGACTAAACTTATACTGTCACTTACGTGATTGTTCATGATTTTGAGCTTAAAACAAAGTATGACTACTCAACTACTGTGACAGTAAAATATTGTATGAAAATTTTTGATATCCATTCTGGCTAAGTTTAAGGGACAATATTAATATGTCTAGTCTTCATAGAAAATACTTGTTTGTTCTGATAATTATTGAGAGAAAACATACTCATGAAAAACAACATAATCTTTATTACAATATTTTTGTAACCAGCCATAACAAAAAGGAAATAAAACAAAACAATAAACAGGGAAAAACATACAGCAATCATTGCTTACACGAGGAAAAATTTCCAAGGAACCTTTTTACCGACGAATTGCGTAGTTACCAAATTCAGACGTGGTAAGTATTATTTCTACGAAGTTTTCGTTGAAAGTCAAGAACAATGGAACAGCGGGAACCCCAAAAAGTTCAAGGTTAGGTCTAGGAGCCCCTTGTTTTCCTGTAGCTGAGGGTTTTACGCAGAATTTCTATTTACAGTCACTTATGGGTAGTAGGGACCTCTAAATACAATGGAGCGTGTTTCTTAACATTCAAATGTAATTTCTCGTTAGCGAGAGCACATTATTTATTTATTTATTTAGGTATCAAGTTCCATCTATACATAGTGTAAAAGGAGTCTTCACAAAGCCGTCAACCAATCATTCTATATATTGATATATTGAGTGCTTGGTACTAAGTAGGGATGCATCCGATACTGATACCGATATGTCGGCGATATCGCGGGTTTTATAATATATCAGAATCGGCTATATTCAATTTACCGATACACCGATATTTTTTGAATTTCGCGCTATAGAAAACCCATGTGAACGCGCCATCACCGCGTCTGAGTAGCCCGCGAAATTCAAATTTTCTTACGTTTTTTTGCAATTTGCAAGTCAGTGTCAGGTTAATGAAAATATGTGTTTTTTTATCACACCAAAACATAGAAGTCGTTTCCCAGCAATAATTTTTGCGCAGTTACTAAGTTATGTACAGAATGCAATGAATGGGTTCGTTTACACCTTGTATAGCAGAATCATATGACAACGAAGTTTCCAATCTCACAAACGTATGTGTGTGGACTGCACTTACCAGAGACTATCGGGTCTGTCAGAAGTAACTCGATCCAATGTGAATTATTTGGCGACTAATAAGCGCTTGACCTGTTCTGTTTCTAGTCGGTCCGAAGACAAAGCAACCACTTTGCCTTCAGGTAGTCTGTAGGTGTATCTGTAAGTGGATTTGCATAGAGAAATCTGGAGCTGGGAGTCGCATAAGCGTACTTTGAAGATATTATTAAGTAACGGGTCGTGTAAGTGATTGCGTGTATAGTTTGTATTGATCCCTGTATTTGCTATTTATATTAATGACACAATAGACGAAGTCTTAAGATGAATGGGCCAGGCGCGTTAACTAATGCAGACCGTTGCGGTTTTAGCTAGAGAAAAAGTTCAGAAACACTCGCGAATGGACTGGAATCACGACTGCTGTTCCACTTCGCAAAGGTCAAAGGTATTCGGAGTTGATTGCCAACCTTCAGTGATTGGAGTGAAGAGGTACCAGAAGACGAAAAATTTATATCAATCCAAAGTTACGCACAAATCATTTGAATTAATGCCTAGGTTTTCTTACACCCATTACAGCATTGGATATCATTACATTATTGTACATTGAAAGTACAATCGTCACTATAGATATGCATTTTACTATGTTGTCATATTTACAACAAAGTCAATAAACACAAATAAACAGACAGCGTGTTCATACTATTGAATTACAAACTTCAAGGACGTTCTATTGTCCTTTATTCATGAATGTCACCGTACGTACTATGGTCACATTAAAATCGACTCAATTGATCGACACTTACACATAAAACTGTAGGTAAATAGGTGACACCTACTTTTCAGTATGATTACACAAATTCGCAATCAGATAGGCTTATCAAGCTTCCATTCCTGATATTGGCCTAATTGTGTGTTGATGAATGTCCATGGAAAGATAAGTGCAAGCAGGCAATTTTTTAACCAATATTGCAATTTGTAAGTATGGCAAATGGTTAGCCTTTTCGCTTTCCTCGTCTAAATATTTCTTGTATTTCAATATTTCTTCTATAAATAAGTAAATAACACTTTCAGGTGTTTCTTAAACCTTTTTCGCATTCATATTTTAAACATACAACCTAACCTGCAGATAGCAAAAAAAACGCGTTCTGTCCTCTCTTTGGCCCTATATTTGATGCGTCCATGATAATAATGAATAACAACTTTCAGCTAAAAATCAATCAGTAAACCCCTTTTAAAAGTCAAGATATGTATTTTTTCGACAACAATATTACCTAAAGATGGGCGCAAGGGACTTACCCTTGCGTAAGGCAAAAAAAATGAATGAAGAATGAATGATTCCTTGTCAACCAAAACCTTTCGTTGCTATAGCACCAGAATTTTTGCTCAAGCTCTAATACGCTCATTGGAGTGTAAATAAGTACGTATATAAAGTCCCCTTTGGCCGTAAGTAGGTGCACAAGCGAGATAATGCTTTGTTTACCTGAATGAACACCCGTGACCTTGCCTCTTATTTGAGGCAACGTATGACTAAACCGATTAGTGGATTACGTTGAATATACGATGGAATAATTAATGTTATGTTGGTAAAATGTGTTTTGCGTGGTTATGTTGGTTTAGAGACCCAATTATTATGTTCTAGCTGTTTATAGAATAGGTTTTGGGCCAGGAACCTTCGCAGGCGTACACAGAAGTACCCAACAAAGTTTCATCACAATCGAATCAATGGTTCAGGAACGCATAGAGGGACAAACACATAACATTCATTTTTATTTGTATAGATTTTTGTTCAAAAAAAGTATTCAGTGGAAGTTTTGGCCTTATTTAAGCCACAAATAGAAAATAATTAAGCTTAGATGCTTAGATCATGTTGAGAGGATGAGTGAAAGGCGACTAAGAAAAGGTTACAAGACAGATATCAGGGGAAACACCGAGAGGAACGTCCTAGAAGGACAAACACTGACCTTATTGGTTCATCAAAAAGGTCAAGTACGTAGAATTCGCTACCGGCGCGGGTTACGTAGATGAAGCAATGGGAGCAGGTAGGTATCACAACAGATGATATTCTGTGGTTTCTGCCTACCCTCATAGAAAATAAAGCTTGAGTATATGTTTTTGTTAAGGCAGAAATCAAACAGCACCGTCCAAATCAATGAACCTTACTGCATTTTGCGAATTAAACCAGTTAACAATAATCAAAATTCCACTACAAGACCCTACATCTCCATTCAAACACAAACTTCTACAAACTACAAACCATTCAAACGAATCATACAACAACCGAACTCCCTTGAAACTTGAACTGAACTCCTCATTGCGGCACAACATCCCTGTGATGACGTAACCAAGTGGCCGAGACCTTGACGCTCGGGAAGGGCGGATTTCGCCATCGACACAGAATAGATAGGGTACAGAAGGACGGCTTCTCTTACAACGAGCGGAAACGCACGTGCACATAATAACACAGAAATATATTAACAAATGACAGTCGCGAGTGTGCTTGCATACGCTGCATGTGGATTTGTTTCTGTGTAGGCGTGCGTTTTCGCTCAAAATCATAATTTAATGAAATTGTGCTGCGAACGAATATTTTTGTCATGTAACGTCCAAATTATATGACATGAGACAGCCCCCCGAACTTTACCACTTCCTGGTACTTTAGCTGGGGTGAAGAAATGGCGCAGTATACAACCCACCAAGACATCTTTCTGATAAGCCATATATACGGGGTGGAAGGGACACCGATGCGAAAACGATTACAAAAGTGCAATACCTACACGGTCAAAATGAATGGAACAGCTGATTTTTTTTTAAATTACCTATGAAAAAGTTCGTATGGAGCCGACATTCTGTGTCTATTTATTCTGTGCCATCGACCTCTGCATTCCCGCCCTGAGGCATATCCGTAGTATCGTGCTGACATTAAAAACATATTGTTTCTTCTCTACGGTATGGAAGGTGAGGCAAGTATGGGGTAAAGAAAGAATATTTTGAGGAAGTTTCCTTATACGTTTCTCGGGTGAAAAGGGTAGAAAACCGAAATTAATACATGATTTAAACTACCATACATCTATAGACATTGCAAAATATTAACGGAGAGCAGCGGTGGCCCAGTGAAGGCGGCCCCGACTAACGAACAGTAAGTCGTGGGTTCGGGTCCAGGCTGGCCCATTACTATGTATAATTTATTTCATCACCACTGCTCTCAAAAACGGTGAAGGAAAACATTGTAAGGAAATCGGCATGTCTTAGAACCAAAAATTCGAAGACATGTGACATCTACCAACCCGCACTGGACCTGCGTGGTGGATTACAGCCCATTCCCTCTCATATAGAGGAGGCCGTGGGTCCCAGCAGTGGGAACATTAAAGGCTGATTGTGCTTATGCTAGTTAAAAATGTATTTATTTTATAAGAACGTCTTTAAAGAGTTTACTAACTACACAGTAAAAGTAGTAGTAGCGGATGCAAGAAAATCCTAATCAAATTGTTCCATAACACTGGCTTCCAACATTGTATGAGGAAATGAGTATCCTGCCTGTACCCTCCGCAGGAACTAGCTTGCGATACGTAGGTGCTTATATGGCAATATGTAAGAACTACGTGTCTCTTGTGATCTTACAGTTACCGTTTATTATTTACTAGCAACCCGCCCCGGCTTCGCACGGGTGCAATAAGTACATATAAACCTTCCCTTTGAATCATTCTATCTATTAAAAAAACCGAAACATAATCCGTTGCGTAGTTTTAAAAATCTAAGCATACATAGGGACAAACAGACAGCGGGAAGCGACTTTGTTTTATACTATGTAGTGAAGACCAAAAAATTATTTTAATTCCTATCCATTTATTACTCTTTTGTTATAATTGCTGAAACTAAGAGCCACAGAATAAAAGACGGGACAGAAACTTATCTGAATTACAATAACAGGCGGATTGAAGGTAAAGCGTGGTACACTTCTACCTTGCTTTTCGATGGCAGTAGGTGTGATGTATGACTGTAGTTAAATCATAAGAATTTCAAACATATTTCCTATAACAAACAGTTTAAATTACCAAAACAGTATGTTTACTAACACGAAGCGATACTAGTTTGTTTATTTGCCCACAAACCGATAGACATAGTGACAAGGGCAATGTACGACGTACGATAACATATTCACTATTACGTCATTTTATACAAGTGTGAATGGTTAAGTGAGGGACATAGTTTTGGGAAGTGTTCTTGAAAATGAACAACTTTGGCATGGATATATTAAAAAATCGGTCAAGTGCGAGCTGGACGAGGCTATTTAGTTATTAAACTACATATTGACGGTTTTCAGATTTTTTCCTTTACATGTGCTGTAAGACATTGCTTCTTGCCAAATTTCATGATTCTAGTAAACGGGAAGCACCTTATAGGTTTTGATTCTTTTGTGAAATCTGCAAAATATGCGACATAAGCGGTCATATCTTTTGATCTCGTTGACTTATATGTTTGATTTTTTCAGTGCTCTAAGGGGTTGTAGACTTGAGTATTTGATATTAATTTCAGCTTGATACCTTTACGCGTTCCCCGTTGTTTACAGACAGACGGACAACAAAGTGATCCCATAGGGTTCCGTTTTTGCTGACTGAAGTGCGAAACTCTACAAGAACACAACTGGAATGTGGAAAAGTCGGTGTGTATACAATTTTTTGCAGGAGCACTGCACATACTGTGCTCAGAAACTAGTTATTTCGAAAAATATAATACCTGCATCAGTAGCGATACAAAATATTAAATATCAATCTAGCAATGCCTTAAAAAATTAAAGATAGAGTAACAACGTAAGTAACGTTACTATTGATAGTATTATTATTTGATAAGACATGTCGAGAATTAAAGCTTATAAAAAGGGGTAGTCGCAATTAGCTTCATGAAAAACAAACTCAAAGTCATTCAATGAATAATGTATTTGACTTCTTGTTTTACATTAGTTTTTTTTCTGCGTGTATTTACAATCAGCCCTAAGAGCAAATCTGTTCTGTGGTGCGGTCATGCGGACTGGCTTCCCATTGGAAGCATCTACTCATCTGCTGCCCAGAGCTACTTCTGGTCTTCTAGTTCTATGATATCATGACTTTTTAGTCGTCTCACATACTGGTCTATGGTGAGTTGGCGAGCAAGTTTTACCCAAGTTAAAGATATTGCTTTCCCCTTTTATTAAAATTCCGCAACAGAATCTCAAAGATTGCGTCACGTAGTTTCTGCGTAGCACAACGCTACGGCGTAGCAATGAGCTACGGCGTAGCACGTAGCATCTTCGTAACCCTAATGGCTTTAGAACTAGCAATAAGATAAATAAAGAAACTTCTTTCATTTTACTTGGAAGGGATCTTATGGGTGATTGAGTTGAGCGTTGTGCTTAGGAAGTCCTTAAATGAGTAATTAAAGGGTAGATAAGTGAGGGTAAGGGTGTAAAAATAAACTTGTCAAATATGAATGAAAGAATTCCATACAAAGGCTGAACCGAAAGAAAGAAAGCTTTCAACGTACATTTTCACTATTAATTACACTAAAACAGCTAAAGTGCATAATGGACACTCTGGCTTTAAACATAAAGGTGTGTATCGCTTGATTTAAACATCAGTATCCGATAAACTCGCGTCACTGGCAGAGAGGCTTAAGTTAATGGGATGATGGTACGGCGGGCTTGTAGACCACAGTTTATTGGTGTTCGGTATAAGGGAACGGTTGTTAGCGTTTGTTATTATAGGATGTTTAGCAATAATTATTAAAAAATATATATTATGCCATTTTACGTGGATTTTAAGTTCTTCTTTATCGCCGGTTAGTTCCTAACATGGTGTCATAGTTTTTTTGCCGCCCATGGGCCTGTGACTTGGCTTTTACATGCCGTCGAGAAATATCTCTCAGAAATGCTGATTTCCTCACGATGTTATCCTTCACCGAAGCAAGTGATAATTATACAATACGAACAAGAATCCGAAAAATCAGAGGTACGTGTGTTGGGTTCGAACTCGAGACTTGTGACTTGTCAGTCCGACGATCACACCACTAGACTATCACTACTTGGAATTTGCGTTAACTACTGGGAACATTGATTTGATTTTTTTGATTAGACAAGGCAGTTAAAAGTGTGGTTAGTAAACCTTTTATTGTTGAAATAACTCACACGTAGTGAACAAAGCTCTTCTTCTTCTTCGTTATATGAGAAGAAGCCTTTATAGGGATTGTTTGCAGGGTTCCGTAACCGAAGGGTACCCAACGGGACCCTATTACTAAGCCTCCGCTGTCCGTCCTTCCGTCCATCCGTCTGTCTGTCTGTCAGCGGGCTGTACCTCATGATCCGTAATAGGTAGACAGTTGAAATTTTCACAGAATGTGTATTTCTGTTGCCGCTATAACAACAAAGGACATGGACAAAAAAGTACATTCCATAAACACTTACATAGTCAATATATTATATTAAGAAAAATAGAGAAGGATAAATAGAAAAATAGACGTTTTACACCACGCATACTACTTATAGATATGTATGTGAAATGGACGACAAATGCTCTTACCTGGAACATTTTATTTTTAGGGAGTTGATTTTTGCACTTGCAGCGATCAGACGTGCTCGCTAGCAATATTTTATTAATACATAAATAATTGTGACCTACTTTAATGTGTTACTTTCGTAATCTTGCTTACTGTGTAATTTAGTGAATAATGGACAAGAAACAGTGAACTTTTAGTAATAAAAAAATGGAAAACAGCCCCTGTAATCCAAGGGGGGCAGTCCAATCGTCCGTCTCGCCGTCGCAAAACCCAGCCCCCCAGTCGGCCACGGGTCTTATTGTTTCAACACCTGAGATCCAAAAATGGATGACGACCATCGAGCAGCACCTACATGAAGTCTCCTTAATTGCCGCCGAGGGCAAATTAAACTCGGAGCAGAAAATGAAAATTTCTAACCTATGCCGTAAAATAGGATCTGGTACCTCGCAGATGGCAGTCCTATATCAGTCGCTGAAGCAAAAAGCCATTCATGCAGAAAACGTAATCGGTACCCTTAAACAACAGCGCGACCTGATGGAACAAATGTCGGAGCTCAAGCAGACGATACAGGACTCTAGTTCTACGGAAAATGCTTCTTTTGCCGATATGGTAAAAAGGGGATCCAATAATTTCATTCGACCTAATCACTTCAGCTCCATTGCCATTTATCCCCATGATAAATTGAAAACAAGTGACGAAACGAAAGCACTGGTTCAAAAAATCATACGACCCGAGCAAATGAAGCTGCACGTACGTGGTGTTCGCAAAACAAAAAATGGAGGCGTAATTATCAATACAGAGACGAAAGATGACGCTAATAGACTGAAGAACGCAGTCCAGCTCTCTACATCTGGACTTACCGCCGACGAACCCAACAAGCGCAGACCCCGGATCGTGGTTGTAGGTGTGCCGACGTCCTTGGCTGAAATTGAGGTATTCAAGTGCATTTTTGAACAAAATGTAACCGACAAGTTACCAGAAATGACCATGGAATCTTTCTTGACCGCCGTTAAATTAAGCCACAAATCCGGGAAGAGAGATGCTGCGACCTGCAATTACGTCATTGAAGTTTCAGCCAATATACGTAAAGTACTAATCCCTCAATCCAGGATTTTCATAAATTGGTCGTCCTGCCCTGTGAGGGATTTCACATTAGTAACGAGGTGTTATAAATGCCAACAGTACGGCCATGCAGCAAAATCTTGCAGAGAGATCAATTCTACGTGTGGTCACTGTGGTGAAGCAGGTCATATGATGTCCGAATGCGCGAAGAAAACTGAGACGCCAAAATGCGCGACTTGTTCACGCTTTAAAAAACCTAGTGACCATAAAACCGGAGACGCTGATTGTCCTGCTAGGAAAATAGCAGAGCACAGATACATTGACTCTATTGATTATGAGGGCGCCTAGTGCGTCATACAGACTTCCTTAAAAATGTATCTTGTTGCTAACTCAACGATACCTGTACGACACCACTGCGCTACTTACCATCGTTTTGTCGCTGTCTAAGGAAATTCTCGACTACGCTAATGCTACGAAAATGCCATGACAATGCATTTTGCAATTCTTACTTGTCCGTGTCTAACTTGTTTACTGCTGATACTATCATAATAATGTAATTTAATTGACATAGCATTTTTCTACATGTATAAGACCTTCATTTATTTTGTTCATAGCTTAAAAATAATATAGTTTAGGTAAATTAGGGTGTATTATCATAATAAATTAACTAGTTATTTCACTACTTTAAAAAAATCTCATGTTTAATATTGTTTAGAAACCTGTTGTCCAAATAGTTATTATTAGAACGCATATCGCCTGTGATACAGGTTTACCCTAGTACAGGCATCGAACATTCTTATACCTACATTATTTCTAAGATGTATGTTCTATTGTACCAATTTTAACTTTGAATAAAAATTTATTATTATTATTTATTTATATTTATTATTTGATTTAAACAAAACTGTTTTCATTGGTATTTCTTACATGTAATTTAATAATATTTTGAAGTGTTGATACGTAAGATATATTTATTTCACACAATTATAGTAATAACGTAACCGTACCATAAAACGGGACGCGTTTTACAAATTGTCACTGTCTATGTCAAAATGGCGGTACTGCGCTTGCACAGATCCTCCGTTGCGTACGTACTGTTTGTTTTTTTGCGATTATCTTCTAAGATTTTTGACTTATTACTAAATACTTATTTTTACCAATAAATGAGTAATTATTTATAATCTTTTGTTTTATTTCGTGTTTCCCTTGTCAATTAGTAGTTAAACTGTACCCTTAAGGATTAGGCAGAAGTATTCCTTATAGTACACCCACATTTCGCCAATTATGTTTTAAGACCCATGTAATAGAGAACCGCGCACAACCCCAGACTCCGTGGCTGTTACTGAGAAATTCCTGATGTAAAAACCCATCAACACTTTGCCTGACACGGGAATCGAACCCCAGAGCTCATGCTCAGCAGTCGCGCTTGCGACCACTCGACCAACGAGGCAGCTGATCCTTGAATTAGGTGAACTTTTATCTTAGTGTATTAAAATATTACATTCACAGTCGAAATCATTAATCTGAAGTCTGAACGTCATAGTGAACACTTACTATTTAAATACTAATTCCAATGAACATGCGACATTACACCGACGTCATTGTGTGAAGGTTGTTTTAAAAATAGCTCTACTTTATAATTATTTAAAACTCTTTTTTTATTAACCGCGCTCAACTAACATGATTAGAATTATAAAACGTGGACTGAAAGTTATTGAAACTGCAATTATACAGCATAATCAGAAAGAAATAGGGCTCAAACGTACCGTCAGAGAAATTATTAGTAATTACAAGAAATTAATTAATAATTGAGTTAATTTTTTGTTGTTTGCGAACAATAAAAAAAAACACTTGCGAACCAGAACTGAACCACGAGTTTGGCGTCTTCAATAGCGCCCATCAGTTCTTATAATCAACAAACAACAGGACATTCAGGACAGCCCAATCGTTTGTGGCACAGCAATCCACATTTATATTTCAGTGCAGAGTCATCAATGAATCTCCACCTGAGCAGGTTTGATCACCGTTTATTTCTATAAACCAACTTTCGCTTCTGTCTATTTACATTTCAATTAACATGTTACGTGCCCTACCTACACCAAATCGGCTAAATAGCGACATGATAGCTATTTTCGTACAACGGATGTTTCCCTCATAAAAGTGCAACACAGGGAATCTGCTGACTCGACGTCTCGTGTCGCCGCTGCGGGTCGACCACCTACTTCGAATCTGATGATGCCCCATCCGCGTTTCGCAATCGTCTAGAAAAGTATTTTTTAACAATTAATTCGACACTTTAGTACAACTACTGGTAGACTACAATATTAGACTTAAGATCTAATATTGTAATTTGAAAGTAATTAAACTCTTCTTTAAATTAATTTCGGTTTTTTTTAAGTCATAATTTACATCAAAACACATTAAACTCACAACTTAGTCCGCACAATATGATGGAGTACTCTAAACTGAAGGTCGAACCCCTACACTGAAGCTCTCTCGCGTGCATATTATGTGCATACGTAGTGAGCACTCATTGATGCGTCCTCGGATCGGGGACGGCATTTAAATATGTGCACTTTAATGCTGAATTTATTATGAAGAACTTTTGTAATCCTAATCCTAATAACTAATTTTATAAATGCGAAAGTAAGTTTGTTTGTTACCTTTTCACGCCTAAACCACAGAACTGATCATCCTGAAATATTTCATATACGTTATCAGGTGTACAGAAACGGACATAGGGTACCTTTCATCCCGAAAAAAAGTACTGTTCCCGAGGAAAATAACAATAACATTCTTGTGATAATAGATGGCGCCACATGTCTTTCGAATCATGATTGAATTATACTATTTCAATCAAAGTACAACCCGAATTGATTGTCAAATTCCAAACTAACTCGGGTGAAGCTGCGGGCAAAAGCTATTATAGGATAAATGTTTTTAAGGTTTTAGTGAAATGTGATGTAATTTTCGGGCTTGGACTGCGTTAGACGTGTATTTCAATCGATGGTGAGTGTTGAGTTTTTTTTAGCTGTTTACAAAGTGTAAACGGACCCTGCATGAAGCCGTCAACCATGCATTCTTTACATCAAACTAAGTAACTCAACACAAAAAGTTATTGCTGGGCAACGACTTTTTTTTTGGTTCAAAAATCTCGGTAGGACTCAGGGTAACGCACTCGAAACATTGCTCTGCATTGAAGGTACATTGAATAGTATAGGGGTCGCGGAGTATTTTAAGTTAGAACATTAAAAACTTGTATTTTGTTAAACTAATAACGGGGAAAAGTTGGAACCTATAATATCTCCGTAACTAGAAGGTTTCCAGGTACGGTCCGAAACGAAAAAAAGTATCGAAATGACGATAACGGCGAGAACAATTACTGCTTTTCGGCTTCGTTTAGGGTATTTTTACACCCATTATTCATAAAGTGTTCTGTTGTTAAAGAAGTGAAAACTAATATTAATTGCCAGAGAAATTTATTACAATTATAATTATCACTAGAAACGGGATATTTACCATGTCCACTGTTTGTTTGAAACCGAACAAGAAAGAGGGTAGACCGATTTGTCTGCTCATAAACACCCACCCATAATAACTTCAGTTTATCCGTGATCACGGTGCTTGCAATAGCGCCGAAATATTGGGAACTCAAAACACACTATCCCGTTTCTAGTGTTAATTATAATGTTAGTGACCATGACAGTTTAAAAACTTATAAATTACAATTATTTTTATTCATATTCTTCAGTGTCTTTAAATTTCAAAAATATATTAAAATACATTTAATTGTATAAAAATTAATATTATTTATTATGCTTTTGTCATTTTATTTATTACGTCGTAGTTAACGTACTACCGCGCTCACAAACCGTTGGTCACCTTTCAACCTTATTACTCAGGGCGTAAGTGTGAAAAGTAGTCGACTGCCAGTGAACTCGGTAGCAAACAAGCAACTTTCCACAGCAGAAAATTAAGACCTTTCAACCGACCAAAACCGTTAGCCTACAGAAAGTAATTTGTATTATTTGAAGGCCTTCGCTTGCATGTCGATTTGCTAATCAAAAATATGTGGCAAGGTCAACGCAAGGGCATATTGGTTTGTTATGTTTTACAATCAATGGAAAAGATTTCTAGGGGTTTGTAGGTCACCTAGATTTGCGATAGTAGTATTTAGATTTAATATGTTAAAGGACCTTGTGTTAGCAACTAAGTACTATGGGCAAATTGCTATATTGGAAACTTCTGTCGGCTGAAATGACAGTGTTTCTTATTCTATTCGTGTTTTATCAGCATTTATTGCTCCTTTTAAACCACTGTTACGTTTTTTTTTTTTTTAAATTTTAATTAAGTATTTCTTTTGATAATTTTTATATAATTTTGTGGCAAAGTTGTAATGGCTGGTCACCCATCCACGGACCAACCTAAGAAAGCTTACACTTTTTATTTTCTACGCCAAACAAATCATTATGTCATCGCCAACAATATGTTACACTTTTTACCAAGAAAAGGCGCCTTTTCGTGGTAAAAAGTATACAAACGCACACAATCCGCGTTCCCCTAACTTTTTATTTTCCTCATCCTTTAACGCAAGCCAGTGTAATAATATTAGAGGTTTATTCACGTGTAGCATCCGTCCCATTTGACTGGATGCCATTTGTATTGGTTAATCTCTTAATATGGCTAACACTTACTTAAATACCATTAGAAATATTTCTTGAGGAAACCGAATTTCTCAAAAATTCTCGGTACATACGAAATAAACGTAAATGTATTTCTCCCTACATTTACTGTTTTTAGGGTTCCGTACCCCAATCGGGAAAAACGAAACCCTTTTAGGTTCACTTTGTTATCCGTCTGTCAAGACCACTTTTCTCAAGAACACGTCTCAATCGTATCAAGTAGAAATTAATATCAAATACTTAAGTCTACTACCCCACTAACTCGATTAAAAGATATGACCGTTTATGTCGCATATTTTGCGATTTTACTCCCACTAACTCGATTAAAAGATATGACCGTTTATGTCGCATATTTTGCGATTTTACTTACTATTACACTAACGGTACTCTTCCCGTTGACCTAGAATCATGAAATTTGGCAAGAAACAATGTCTTACAGCACATGTTAAGGAAAAAGTTGGAAAACCGTAAATATGTAGTTTAATAACAAAATACCTACAAGTTTATACGGAACCCTCGGTGCGCGAGTCCCAATCGCACTTGGCTCTCACGTGTGTGACGGATAAGGCAGAAGTGTAGGTACCCACATTTCGTCAGTTACATTTAAGAAACATGTATTATGGGACGAACCTATTGCCATCATCCGAGCACAAATCCAGACTACGTGGCTGCTGCAGAAATTCCTTATGGAAAAACCCAATAACACTTTGCCGACCTCGAATCGAACCCAGGACGGGTTCGATTCCCAGGTAGACAAAGTCTCATGCTCAGCAGTTGCACTTGCCTCGATGGTCCAGTTCTGTAGTCGTAACCACTGGACCATCGAGGCAGTAAAATGGAGGTTGTGTATTTGAAATATATCATATCCAAATATAACTTATTTTTTACAAAACTATTTGACATCGTAAGCAAGAAAATGCTGCGCCATTTTCTATTCTATTAGTCATCTTTAAAACCTGGAATATCGGAAACTGCCAATTAAATTATTTCCTCGAACCAATAATATAATATCTCAATTCCAATATTCAAATGATGTCGTATAGAATGATGGGAGACTCTCATTTTGCCTATTATTATATTTAATTGGACAACATCTTTGCCAACCATTTATTTTGAGTGGTTTCCAATTATTTTCGGATCATAATACCATGTTCTTGGGATAAAAGAGTAGTCTTTAATTTATTTTTTTACTGTTTTGCGTCTCATGAATTTTTAATGAATGCTTTGAAATTGTATCATTATGCTTTGCTGTTGTCAGCCCACATTTTTGTAACACATTCTGATTTAAAAGAGTGTCTATATAGTTTCCTATCTGTCCAACTGACGTCCTATCACGGTTATTATGCCTTGTGAGCTTCATCTTTTTGTTTTTGACAATTCAAAAGTTCCAGTAACTGGTATATTTCCAGTAAATCTGCTGACGGCTGAGCGATTGGCTACTGCAAAGCGTATCATGGATTCTATTCCCGCACGGAACAAATATTTGTATTGCCTACAGGTAGTTGTTAGGAGTGTAGGAGTGTGGATGTGAGATTCAATATTTGGAAACGCACCCATGAAGTATCGTTTTTAAATGAAAAGAATAATATCACTTCTTTTCGAACCGTTCTAGCTTAGCTAGCTATGTGATTGATTAGTTTTACGCACATAGGAGGCTTAATACGGACTTGGAATACATTCAACTACCATCTAAGCATCACGTAGGCAATCGGCATTATATTGTGGCGTCTGGCTTATTATGCACATAACACCCACAGCCTGACCATTGAGCTTGCTGGTCAATAATAGAACCATGTCTTTGTCTGTAGATTGCTCCCGACGTTATTATTGTTTATCCGTTTTCCCATTGTTATGTTAATTTCAATAAAAAAAGCGAGCGTGTCGTAATATTTCTACCCAATGAATGTTTTTCTAACACTTGTGTAAATACGCGTGTGGCTCTTCAATCATCAGTTCAATTTAAAACTCCTCTATCTCAATATAAATAATGGCGCAGGTATATTGAAATTCAAAGAATTATAAGCATTTAATTAGACAAAGCATTACGTTTGTAGTGCATTCACTCTACTATCATTTGTAATGGTGGGTGTACACTCTCGCCGAGACAGGTAGCACTCGTCTAGCCTGGGTGTTCCTCGCTTGCTCTACGTCCCGTGTCAGTTTTTGCAGTTTTTTCTCGGGAGAGACAGAGAGAGAGCTCTTGACATTCGACACAGCGTAGTACCACCTGATGATTGAACGTAACCCTGTCTTACACATTTAGGGTTTTATTTATAGAAATTACGGTATGATTATTTTCTTATTTACTTAAGCAACGTTAATGAACAAAAAGGATAACTCACTTCGTATTATTTACACACACGTCGGTACTATAACTATTCCTGTTGTAAATATGAATATTTTAAGGATGGATATGTAAAAGCAATTTTTAAATATCCATCCTTAAAAGGTTCCGTACCATTATCTATAAAAACGGCAAAAAGAATCATGTCTGTTGTGTGGGAGCACCACTTAATTTTTTTTTCTGTTTTAGTATTTGTTATAGTGGCAACAGAAATAGATCATCTGTGAACATTTTAACTGTCCAACTATCACGGTTTATGAGAGATGTCTACAACCTGGTGACAGATGAACCGATAGACAGACATACAGTGGAGTTTTAGTAATAGGGTCCCGTTTTACCCTCTGGGTACGGAACCCTAAAAACGAAGTGTACTGCCACTACATCATACCGTAACGACATGAAGTACTGCTCTGACCCAGAATAAATTAGGATAAGGGCATGAGGGAGCAAGATCATTATACCAAGAAATTTTCCAACCAATAATATTAAAATTACCTACATTTAGAGCCGCAGCAGGTACATCTTATTCCTGTCATATAGAAATAAATAAAAAACAAATGTTTATTTGGCATATGCCACAAATACACACAATATAATAACATAAAATGGCATTGTAAATAAATACCTGTTATTTTGTTAAAACCAATCGGTATTCTGAAAATTTAAAGTGAGTCAAACAATGGTAAACTGAAAAACAGTTTACAAATTGTGTTTATGACTGATGATTTGCCAACCTGTTGCATCTTCATGTACGAGTGTACCTTGTTATGTCATCACTAACCGGAGTTTAAAAGGTTAATATGTGATCGTGATGGATTGGCGCACTTAACACCACTTTGTGGGTTACAATGGCGCTTCTTGTTGCTAACAACACTTCTAAACTACTATTATTTTTAAAACACATTACATCGATAAAATGGCGGCAGGTCACGGGAAGAATCTGCGACTCCCGCATTCCCCTTAAAAACATAGGTTAAAAATGTCATGTGGAAAGTTTTGAGTGCATGAATGTCGATGGTTATAAGACTAGAGGAAGAACAAAGAAACGATGGATGGACTGTGTGAAGGATGATATGGCTAGAAAGGAGGTGTCTTGTGAAAATGATGAGTAATAGAGAAGTATGGAAGAAGAAGACATGCTGCGCCGACCCCAAATAAATTTGGATAGTTTAGGGCAAGAGTATAATGATGAAATGTGTTATTTTATGTATCAACATTGTCGTTTGTCTTTTTAAACTTGCCTTCTGATGATGATGATAGATGTCTGCGTAAAGTGTAACAATTTGCGTGCGGAAGTTAATGTTTTGGACCATTATAATATTTTTATATATTATATCATGCCATTAAAAACGCGTAAAAAGCTCATGGTGATAAAATACCATAACCCAGATAATCTAGATAATCTCTCTTCTTTTTTTAATATCTTCGAGAAGCAAAAGATTATGTTAATACTTTCAAACTTTTCACCCTTGACCTGCGAAGTACAACAAAAAGTAAGTCGATTTAGAAAGAGGTCCTATTGTTTTAGGTTTAAAATCTAATATACAAACACTTTGGTCAAGAATAAGTGGGTTTATTAAGTAAACTTTGCGGGGAATGGACTTTCAACATTTAACGCACTTTCTCAAGTAGATACGTATAAATATGACATCTATACAAATAAATAAAATTAAAGTGTCTGTTTGTAATTTCAAAATAACAGCTTTTTACTGAATGCATGTAAAAGTGTATATACGTTTGTATCGGTTCATCTCTGAAACGGCTGGACCGATTTTGACGGGACTTTTACTTTTTGTCTTGAAATTGTAAACAAAATTCAAATAGGGTAAGTAATATTTTTATAATAATTCCATGCGGACGAAGTTCACGAGCCACAGCTGGTTATAAATATTTCTATTGACGTTTCATCCTGAGTTTTCTTTATAACTCAGTGAAGTATAACACCAGTTTTAACTATTTTTTGAGAAAATGAAACTTATTCTGAATCAAATGAGGAGTCTATCCTAGAATAAATACTTGAACGTACTTATATTATGTGTGTGGTGACACTTGGGGAAACCTATGTCCAGCAGTGGACGCCTTTCGGCTGAAATGATGATAATGTACTTATGTTGCAACTCAACATTGTTAAGTACTTACTTACGCCCGTATCTTTAAACAAGTGAAAGTGATTGCTTGAGTAATAACTTAAGGTACAATTTTTATTCTGTAGTTTAGTAATTGCTTGAAGTTAGAACTGTCAAAAGTTAGAATTCTTAACTTTGCTTTCTTTGACGGTTCTTACTTCGTTCAAATTCTTGTCTATTGTATAAAAATGGTGGCATAAGTAATAACTTAAACTCAAGTAATTACTTTAACTTGACCATAGATACCAGGGTTAGTAAGGTAATAGTGATACTTGTACTTACAATTTAAGAAAACAATCGCGCATTCAATTGGTATGTGAAGCTCCTTACGAACTCATTTAAAAGAGAACTCTCATTGCATTTCATTTTTAAAAAAATAATTTAAAGAAAAACAAAAAACCCGACTGTGTAAAAACTAATTTTAAAGAATACGTGAAAAAATTAACTAAAAAGAAAGAAACAAGCCCAGTAGTTTAAATCATAAATTCTAATGCAGAACAGAACGACTCACAGTCGGGGCCCCTTGGGAAGATTTCATTGGTAAAATTTGAATGGGCCCCGACTGTGAGTCGTTCTGTTCTGCATTAGAATTTATGATTTAAACTACTGGGCTTGTTTCTTTCTTTTTAGTTAATTTTTTCACGTATTCTTTAAAATTAGTTTTTACACAGTCGGGTTTTTTGTTTTTCTTTAAATTATTTTATTTTATACTTTTTAGTTACGATTCATTGACTTCGTTATAAGATGGTAAATTTCGCAATCTAGTCATTTCATTGAGGGAGTTAATATCGTGGGGATTATTTAGTAACTTGCGGTGGTCTAAACTACTGATGATTAGTCCCTTTAGAGACCTAACTCGGCTCAAAGCTACATAATTATGCTTGACCTTTAGCAAAAATGCGTGAACTTAATAAGTCAACCACAGCTCGGTCCAAAGTAGTTCCTTGGAGCTTGTGTACAGTTACACCCCAGCACAATATCAGTGGCAACATTTTTCGCTCTATTTTACCCTGTCCGCGCAGTGCATCAAATTCTGTCGTCGATGGTTCGATTCTGACTTCTACTCCAGGAACATTGTTTTTAATCGCTTTGTCGTCAAATTCTAGATAAACAGCCTGTGGCAATTCTCCGGGTTCCGATTGGTCCCTCCGAAGAGCTGGCCACTCAATTGTTCTTATAACACCCATTGCTCCGTTAACAAGACCATGGATAACATTCAAATTTCTTCGTAACATAACTCGTGATCCTAAACCGATTGTTAAATATTTAACGATTCCTCCAGTTTTGTTAGGATCATCAGAAACATAAACATCTTTCGGTTATTGACCATATGTTTTCGATTCTATTGATATATCAACTGCATGTAATTTATACAACCTAGTAGTTTTTGCCAATATAGTTGTCATCTTTTGATTATGTTCATCGACCTGTCTAGTAGTTGGGAAAACTCGAATGATTTCATTGAGATCGTCTATCTCTACTCGTCGACTATCTAATATCTCCAATTGTTGCATTGTCAGTTGACCGACTCTAAGATTATTTAATATATCCACAAATGTTGTGTCATGTCCTCGTCTCATATTTTGTGGTAACTCACAGAAATCAAATAGATGCCAGAGGTTGACTTCACCTATTAACGTCGCAGGTTGTCGATAGCAATAAGCCCCGCCAGTTGTTTTGGACACAGGTGGCAATTGCATTAGATCACCAAATAAAATAATATTACAACCACCAAAGTGCAGTCGATTATGCTTCATTTCGTGAAGGCGTAGATTAATATCGGCGTTCGCCAGTTAAAGGCCGCAGGTTTCAAGTTTAACTCGCAGTCGCAGTATTTAAGATATTATATCGAAAAACTTATTAACTACTGGGCCGGCAGTCTCGACATAGATACCGACATTGTCGCAAACTTTCGATCGCTTAATAAGAACGAAAAAATTCGGTTGCAATAACGTTGCTAGCGAGAAATGCAACTCTAAACATCCAAGATGAGTTTCTCGCAAGCATCGCTATTGCAACCGAATTTTTTCGTTCTTAATAAGCGATCAAAAGTTTGCGAAAGTGTCGGTATCTATGTTGAGACTACCGGCCCTGATGTACCCTACCTACCGAACTATGAGTCGTGAATCGTAATAGTTTTGGTGACAGAAATGTAATGATGATAACAAAAAACAATAGGAATCCAAATTAAATATTTTCTTCATGCTTTTTCACTGTTTTTTTTTTGTTTGTATATCGTTTATACTTGAAATAAAAACAAATCAATAAGTAAGAAAATTAGCGAGAATGATTGTTTTATTCAACAACTTTAAATCGTTATATATCCTAAACTATTATTTAAAATGAAAAATGATGAAAGGAACCTAAAGATGATTTTAAAATACCTATTCAACGATACCCCACTTGACATAGTTCAACGAATTTTTTTTTTTCATTTTGACAAATAGCGTCTGGTTGTCGCTGTGGTGAATTTTGATTACTGTCATGTCTTTAGTGACACTCGCAAGGTTAAGACGAATCGATTGGCGTAAGAATTATCAAAATCGGCCTACGCATTTGGTCTCTAGAACGCCACATAGAAAAAACAAACATACATACATACATAGACTGATAAACACATTACCCTCCTTTGCGTCGCGCAGTCGGGTAAAAACCTCATATAAAACAAGTTGAAATGCAACTAAAATTTTACGAAAACCTTGTTGTTTTAAGAAGTTAAACTTGAACGTTTTCAAATAACCCTATGAAATTGATATCAGAGATTTTTGAACCGAGTTAATGTAAAGGTCATTGAGGTCAAAGAAAGTTCTAGAAAGGAATAATGTTCGATGACATTTATAAATGTTTTAGGTTTCTATGTTTGGCATTAGGCTCGTCGTTAATGCATAAATAATGGTACCTTACTAAGGCTTGATTTAGAACGACTATGATAAACCTATACAAATAGAATCAACCAAGAAAAAAATGCTATAGAATATTATTAATTCATGTATGTAGGTACAAACAAAACAATAAATCCAAATTGACAAGGCATAATAATGCGTGAATACATTGTTCTTAGGCCACTATCTGTAACGACACCGTTAATTAAAAAAAATAACCAATAACAAGTTCTCCCGAATTACCAAAGAGACCTATTTCTCAAAAAAAAAACTATACATTTATGTGCTTAGTTATTTGTAACCATTGGACTCATAGGTACTAAACCACCTATGAGTTCTACATACTCATGAATTCGTGCTTGATACGACATTATTAACATTAACTGTCTACCCTATTCTTCTATTGATATGTATACGTTTTAAGCTACTTAAGTTGACTATAGGTACATGAATTACATCAAAATGGAAGGATTTGTCTCACACAAGCAAATAATGAATAGTTACCTTTAGACAGAAATCTCTTAGAACACCTATTGGAACTGATGGAATATTCTAGAATCAAGAATTCTAAAGGGTATTACAATAAGACCCTTAACGAAGCCGAAAGGCACTTGTTCTCCCCGTCATTGCGATCATTTTTTGTAGACCCTATCTAGGAACCTTCTAGTTACGGAGATATTGAGGGTCAAGGTTCTAACATTTTCACAAGTTTTTTTTTAATACATGTTTATAATGCAAGATTTTTACTTTAAACACCTTCACGCTCCGTACTATTCAATGTTTTAGGTGCGTTACATTGAGTCCTACCGTTAAACGTGATTTTTCACCCCAAATAAAAAAGTCATTTCCCAGCTAAAATTTTTTCATACAGTTACTTAGTTTCATGTACAGAATGCTTGGTTGGCGGCTTTGTGAAGGGTCTGGTTACACCCTGTATAGACTACAGATAGGTAGAGCGTGGAATTTGCTCGCTTTATAATACGTCTTAAGTGGTTCTCCCAAAGCTGAATTCATATTGCATCAGTTTGGGATAGCATATTATAGGCCGGTCGGTATTTTGACAGCGTATCACAGTGAGAGATTGGCTTTTGATGTATGGTTAGGGGGTTTGATTCCTGCACGTTACTTGTGCGATATTTATTTATTTGCGGTTACCATTGTCTTTTTATTTTTTGGCAATCTAATTGCATACGATTCTGTAATATTTGCTCCTGGGGCAGGGCACTGGCTCTTGTAATACAGGTCTATCACCTAGCACAGAAGTCAGAGACTTGACACGATTTGTAACCAGTTTTTTTTTGTGTAAAAAGATTATTTAATCTTTAAATTGTGGATGTAATATTTGAATTTATCAAACGCTTCCAAAATATTTTAATAGTCAGCAACAAAAGTGTGTAGTGTATTTTAGTGGTCGCAAGCATGACTGCTGATCGATTCCCAGGTCGGGCAAAGTGTCATTGGGTTTTTCCTTCAGGAATTTCTCAGTAGAAGCCACGGAGTCTGGATTTGTGCCCGATTGATGGCAATAGGCTCGCCTCTATCACATGGGACGGAAACATAACTGGCGAAATGGTGTACTATTAGGTACATGACAATCTTTTCAAACACCAAATAACAGTAATCTAGATTTAGCTTAACTAACTATTTGTGGTAACGTTGTTTAAATAATAACTTACCTCGAATATTCTCCATCGATATTAATCAGAGTATTGGTAAAATCTAAGAATAGATTTTAAATAATTAGACATGCCAAATACAGGGTCAAATTGAATTAACTCGTGGAAATTTCCAGACGCTGATGGGAATCGAACCCAATGCTTCTGTGACTCAGTATTATGAACAGGGATCCTGCATCAAACTCGTAATCAACGTATTTTAAAGTAGCTGTTGCCCGCGACCTTGGTTCTATTTGAATCGGATTTTGTTAACAATTTCAAGGGTTTTAATATTTTAACACGAAACCCTAACCCTTTTTAGGGTTTTGTAGCGGAATGGCAAAAAACGGAACCCTTATAGATTCGTTATAATTATCTGTCTGTTTGTCTGTCCGTATGTCACAGCCACTTTATTCCGAAACTATTAGGAATACACAGTTGAAACTTGGTAGGTAGATGTATTATGTGAACCGCTTTACGATTTTTTTACAAAAAAATATAATAAAAGATTACGGCTCCCCCTGTTGAAACCCTAACTCTCAACAACGCCGCGTGCCAGCGGCAGTAAACGAGGGGTGCGGGATCAGCGGACAGTCAGCCGGCCGACAGCCTAGCGCGGACCCCCGCACCATACCAGTTAGCTTTTTCACGCCCCGACTCAAGGCTGCGCTTACGCTTCGCGCGTTTTCCTAGCGTTTAATGACTTTTTATTATTATTATTTATTTATTTATTTATATTCAAAAAAATGATAGGTAGTCTTATAAACTAAGCCCCACAAAACCGAAGTAATGGTTTGACTGTGGGGTCAGCGAGTCTACTACACACTGTACTTAAAACCAAATATTATTTTTTTGTAGCACTTTAACACATTTCTAGATAATATTTTTTAATTTATTTTTAAAGCTATTTTTATTTGTTTCACTTCTTATGTCTGCCGGCAGACTGTTTAATAGATAAGGTATTCTTTTATTTAGGGTTCTGTCACCAAAGTAGTTAGTGACTCTGGGTACATTAAATGTGCCAGCAGCCATAGATCGTGTGTTATGTACTAGTCCCAACCGACCGTTTCGTTCCAAATTAAATTTATTTCTTAATATACATGTATATAGTCTACTATGTTTCATTTTGCTCCACCACGGCCTATCGTCGCGAACACTCCCCAAACATGGAACTGAAACTAAAAAAAAATTACGTGCGGGAGGTCTATAGATAGGTCTTTAAAAATGGCATAGAGGTTCCTGAAACCATTTTTCTCAAAGTCAATCGTTTAAAAGATATACACTTCCAAAGTGATAAATTGTGCCCCTCCCCCCCCCTCTAATTTCTAAAGTAAGAGGAGGAAAATTCTGAAAAAATTTAAGATTGTAGAACGTAAACAAAACTTTCAAGGAAAATTGGTTTGAATAAGATTTGATGGTTTTTGAGATATGGGACTTTTTCATCAAACTGCAGCAGTAACTTTGTTTTTCATTAACATACTATCAAAAACAAATTTAGTTTTGCTGTTGATTGTAATACAATATACAACATATGAATGAGCCTTCAAAATATTTTTAATATATTGTTTGGTGGCCGGTTTTTTTACAATAAAAGTAGTTACTCCTTATGGGCATCAGCTATCTGCTAGTAAAGTCCCGCTTAAATCGGTGCAGTCGTTTCGGAGATTATCCGGAACAAACAGACAGAAAGACAAAAATTATTGTTGTAAGTACTGTATATACTTTCTTATGCATTCAGTAAAAAGCCGTTATTTTGAAATTACAGACACATTGCATTTTTATTTATTTAATTATATAGATGTGTGGATAGATGAATTGCTGAAGTTTCTAGTAACATTTAATAAAAACCATCAACGTTATTGCAAAGACGACAGTAGGATATTGATGTCCCTGCCAGGGCTGCGGGACTGTTCGAAAGAGATACCGCGGCCCTGGAACATAAAGGGCCAATGAAGGAACATGGGTGTTTTTTAGTCAGTAAGAGTCTGACACTCCCTTCCGCTCCGCCCAGAGCGGGAGGAGTCATTTGATGATTTCTCACCCCCCAAAAAAAAAAAAAAAAAAAAAAAAAAAGGATATTGATGTCATATTTCCAATGAGTTTATGTTCCAGTCATTTGTTTTATGACTAGTAAATAGATATTCACATCACTGCTAGAACCTGAATAGTATTATGCCTAGTATTTATTACGGATGACAACGATAAATTGTATAGACATCAAACATATACAGTTTGTCCGATGTAGGGTTCGATAATTATTTGCTATATCAAAGTACCCATAGTCAACATCCGTTCTCTATATTTTTCGAAGGTTTTATATTCTCCTGCCCTTATCCCAATTTATTTGGGGTCGGCGCAGCATGTCTTCTTCTTCCATACTTCTCTATTACTCGTCATCAGCTCATCAGACACCTCCTTTCTTGCGATAAGGTGTGTAAGGTTTTATCTTTCCATATCATCATTTAAATAAAAGCACTAATAACTAATATATAAGGTATCAAACACTTTTTTAAGCTTTCACGATTTAAAACTAAACTTATACTGTCAGTTACGGTATATCTTCCGTGATTGTTCATGATTTCGAGCTCCCGATATTGACCGAGATTGACTGCTCCTAACAATTTATTTTCCATCCACCCGCATTCTCCAGTCAACCCGCGATCATGGCGCTTGCAACAGCGTCGAAATACCGTGAACGCTTAAAACAGTGTTTGATGCCTTATATGTTAATTATTGGTGTTTTTTTTTAAATGATAAGGGGCACAGTATAAGCTTAAACGGAATGTTTCGTTATTGGTGTTTTTATTTTTAATCAGTTGCTCGTCTCAAATCAGACAAAAATAGCTCATAGCAACTAATCAAGTAATTCTCCCGACAATATCACGTCACCAGTGAAATAGCGGCACCGCTTCTAATATTGATAACCCTTCATATCAGGCACCCGTCTCACTTAATAGTCAGGACGTGACCGTCCAAAGGCTTCCAAGCTAAAAGGACCTCATTTTTTTTACGTAGGCTATCTATAATTACATGTTTTGTGCCGTCACTGTCGATTGGACACGTTTCTAGACGTAAGTAAGCTCTTTTTTCGTTTTTTTTGATTATCTGTTCGTATTTCGTTGGAGGCTATAAAGGCTATTTTTGTTTATTTTTATTCATACATATAGCTATGTTTTACGCGGATAAGTTTCACAGTAATAAATCTGCTCAAATCGAAATTTTTAATGACGTTTGGGTGAACTAAAAATAGGTGAAGATGAAAGCCAGATTCAAAGTGATTTATTTCAAAAGGGTTTTCTAATAAATTTTAAATCGAAATAATAGATAAAAGGAGCTCTAACGACGATGCCTTACAAAATCTTAGCTTGAGTTTGACACAAAAGCATTAATTTATAAATAGCAGAAATAGGTAGCAAGAGCAGACCAAACGGCCTAGATAAACGTCAATCGATCAATTTCAAAGCGTTTCATATTCTACAACTACTACAGAATTGACATAAGTTTTGGTAGCAGTCAGTCCCACAAAAGACATTGGCGAAAATCGGCCCATTAGCGGATTGAAATGAAATATATACCAAAAAAACTTACATAAATTTTTGCCTATTTATCGTTGTTTGTGATAAGTCCAAAAGTCATGGACGGACGGCGAGCTAGATCTTAGCCTGCGCCTGTCTTACTGTTACTATGGGCGTTTTTCAATCTCCTTTTTGACTTTTCATACTCGTTGCCGAGAGAAAGTCACTTTGACTATGACCTTAGGTTTTTCATGAATTAACTTTCGAGTTACTTGGAATATTTCTGAATTATAAACTTCAGTGCAATACAACATAGTTCTTTAACAAAAAAGTTTGTTTTCTAAATGAAGTTCAAAGTAGTCTGATGGAATGTCCTTATACATAGTTGAAAGTGAAGTCTTTTCCATCAACATAAAAGTTGGGTAAAAATTATGAGATTTTCGTAGATTATGTCAAAATAAAAGAATAAAATTTTTTAGACGTCAGTCCATTAAGCACACAGAATAAAAAAAGATACAAAATTAAAAAAAAATAAATGACTAATACAAAAATTAAAAAAGAAAAATTACAGAAGTAGGTATGTCCTATGTGCCTCACGGCTGCACCAACTAGATAGTGATGTGATTCTAACGTAACTGGGGAATTTTGGATGTACGATTTGTAGACTCACACCTCTGCGGAAGGAATCTTATTTCCCGAAGCATAAAAAAAATCATAGATAAATACGTAACCCTTCTTTTCATTGCAGGTGGTTAAAATAAGTAAGTAGAGCAGCCTGCATGACATAACATGAGCGCGATAGCAATGATTGTGCGAGTGAGAAGTCCGGAAAACTATTAACGATATTCCGACGTCTTTCTACGTCAACCGCTTGGACAGAGCATCCTATTTAATACGACTGAGGAAATATGGCAAACGTTTCTGAATTTAAACTGTAATTTTATGTGTGTTAATGTTTTTTTTTTTGTAGTGTTTTGTCAAAATTGATTAATAACACAAATCTATTGACAGAAACTTTGTATTTTTTTTAAAGCAAAAGCCGAGGATTAGGAAAAAAAAAAGACTTTTTGCAAAAAGTAATAGGCCAACTTTGAAGACAAAGATATAACGACTGCGATTGTGATTGGCTCTACGATTTTGCGATTTAGCCTCTGTTACCTCGGAAGGATTGCGGAAACAGAACTCGAATTCGCGTTGGAGACCTCTTTTCAACGCCTGATTCACGCAATAAGACCGTGTTTAACGAACTTAAAAAAAATACGTAATTTTTAAGCATATAACCAATGTTATGTTGCACTTCAAACAATTCCAACTCATTAATAACTTTAGTCAAAAAAACACTGTGAATCTTCGCGAATATTTCGACGGGCTGTCAAAGTTGGTAGACTGTGCCCTTAAGTGATTCTGTTTCAAACTAATCTTGTTTGCAGAAAGCGTTTCATTTATTGTGAAGGGCAATTATTTAACAATAACCCAAGTTAGATCGTGAAAATGATTCCATAATAGATATGATTGAAAAAAAATACTTCATATTTTAATTTATCATTAGATAATGTGGGTGTGATCGTGCGAAAAAGTGTTCACAGTCAGAAGAGTAAGCATCACATCCCAGAGATTGCTACTATTTTCAGGTTGAGTGAGCGAGACCATTTAAACGTAAACGATATAAAAACGTGAACGTGGCGAATTTAAGGATTTAAATCTTTGTTCTAAAATTAAATTCAGAATCATACGAATCAAATTGTTGATGGTAGGTACTTGTAATGCAGATACTTAGGATTTATTTCATCTTGACAGAATCTAGGGCATCGGAAAAGACGCTTTTTATAAAGACTACCCCTTACTAAGCGGTTTACTGGGTCAGGACCTTTTTTAATTAAAATGTCGATAGGAAGCTGCCGTTCGATCTTCATAACTTTTCTGAATCCTGTCTTGTAAACGCCTGAACTTATAAGATTTTATTGAAGTATGTTTTTAAGAGGAGTTATAAGCGAATGTTTTGGACATCATAAGTGATACGGCCTCTACGATCATCTCAAGCCACAATGCGAACTTAGGTGGGTACACATCCATACAAATAAATAAAATTGAATTGTCTGTTTGTAATTTCTAATAACAGCTTTTTACTGAATGCATATGAAAGTATTTACGGTACATATAACAACATTTTTTTATGATTGTCTGAAGTAGCCTAAGAGCCTAACAGCTTAAGTTACTCCTTATAACACCAAGATAGCTGGTGTTATAAGGAGAAACTTAAGCTCTTAGGCTACTTTTGAAAATACTAAAAACTACTGCAAAAAAAATTAAACCCTTGAAATTAACAAACTCCGATTCAAAACGGGAAATAAAATTTTATAATAATTTCACGCAGATGAAGGTCACGGGGGCACAGCTAGTGATCAATTTAGCCTTTTATCGGTACAACAACACAAAAGAAAAAAAAAATGTTAATCGTTTCACGACTTTCAAAAGCATTGTTGGTTTATAAACTCAACATTTATTTCAACTAAAGCATTATTTTACGCAATTTTGTATTGTCAAGGAGTCGGTCAGTCTGAGAGTTGAAGTGTTTTGGTAGCTCATGTCGATCCAATATATTTTTGAGTGTTCATTGTTATCGCTGACTAGCACTTCGCCCGCGACTTCGTCCGCATGATATAAATATAATTTATAGCCTATAGCACCCACGAATAATGTATCTTTCTGCCAGTGAAATATTTTAGAATTGGATCATTAGTTCCGGAGATTACCAACAAACAAAAACAATTTTTCCCTCTTTATAATATTAGAACAGCCGCTCGGGTCGATCTGCAGGTTTGCCGAAGTTGGTCCGTGGATGGGTGACCGCCCATTACATACTGAGTTTCCTCCGTGCCTCGGAAAGTACAGATACATTTCAGCTCTTTGACAGTCATTATAGGTAGTCAATGGCCCGAAAGTCTGAAAACCAGTCCTACCAAGGAGTATCGTATTGCCCAGTTCTAAATGGGTTGTGGAGTTCAGATAGGCAGTCGCTCCATGTAAAATACTGATATTCAGCTGCATCCGGTTAGACTGGAGGCCGACCCCAACATAGTTGGGAAAAGGCTAGGCAGATGATGATAATATTACAATGGATACTCTGCATCAACGCATGTCACTTTATCAAGGCCCTAGTTACTCTATGCCACAATAACAACATCTGTTTAAAGGTTTAACATACGAGGGCTGCACTGAAAATTTCGGGAATCAAGGAAGTGACACAACATTACTATTTAAAAATGTATTTATTGCTTTTCGAAGTATTCTCCGCGAAATTTGACACATTTTTCCATACGATGGAACCAATCCTTGAAGCAACCATTCCATTCGGAAGTTGGGGTCTACAAAATGGCCGTTTTGTAGGCGTCCACAGCTTCTTCAGGTGATGAAAATCTCTGACCACGCAATTTATTCTTTATTTTAGGGAAAGTATAGAAATCATTAGGGCTTAGGTCGGGGCTGTACGGCGGATGGTCTAATAATTCTATGTTTTCTTGCTCTAAAAACTCTTTTGTTCTGTGCGCGATGTGAGAACTCGCACTGTCGTGATGGAGGATGATGCGGCGGTTGCAGTTCTCTTCACGGAGTTCAGAAACGACCTGTGTCAAACAAATGCTAGCATACCATTCTGCATTAACCGTTCTTTGTACCTCAAGAGGAATAGTCGCAACAGGCCGGTTTTGGAGACAAACGTGGCCACCATTTTTTTGCAACACTCCGTGAACGAACAATTTTTTGTTGGCTTTAACTCATTTTCGAACACCCAAACTCGTGACTGATTTTTTGTTTCGGGTTCGTACACGTATATCCAGGATTCGTCACCTGATACGATGTTGTATACAGCATTTGAGGATCCTGCGTGGAATCTTTCGAGAGTTCTGACGCACCAAGTAACGCGAGCCGCTTTTTGCTCTTCACAAAGCGAATGCGGTATCCATCGGGAAAACAACTTTTTTACACCTAATTGTTCATGCAAGATTATTTGTACTTGACTCATACCAATGTCTAAAGTTGCCTGAATTTCGCGGTATGTCACATGTCGATCTTCCTCAATCAGCTTACGCACAGCATCAACGTTTTCTTGGTTGACTGCAGATTTTGGACGACCTTGACGGGGATCATCACTGAGCTTGACACGTCCACGTTGAAATTCAGCAAACCAGCGATAAATTGTGGTTTTGGATGGGGCTTCATCACCAAATGCAGAAATCATCCGGTCAACACACTGTTTTTGTGTTAAACCACTTCGAAAGTCCTAATAAATCATCGCTCTTGAATTTTCTCGAGTCAATTCCATTTTCTCAACGACTAAACAAGTTTGACAAAACGTTGTGACAAGACCGATAATCTTTTTTAAAATAAATAAATGGTATTCGATTTTTAAAACCAAGGATTTTTCAATTAAAAAGATTTTAATATGACAGGAACAGTGGAAATATTCCATTCCCGATACTTTTAGTGCAGACTGCGTACTACAATTCCTAGTGAAGAGATTCTACGACAATTGACAGCGTGACCTATTGTTACCAAAGAGGTTCCATTCACATAACATGCATTCCCAGAACAGCTTCTGTTAAATCGAGTGCCACTCATGAATGCTTAGAGCCCGATGTATCCTCGTCGGGGCTATTCAATGCTCGCTCAATGCGACAGGTAACTCCAGTCTATTATGTGCAAAGAGCAGTGTATGCGTTCAATTGCGTTGCAACGTAGGTAAGAGTCGAACAATAACTTGGTTCGCTATTTGAAATTAGCGGTGGGTTTTGTGCTGGCAGGATATAACAGATTGCTTTTTTTGTGTTCTGAATTTAAAATTGTATTTTGTAGTGACAATTTTATTGAGCTGTCTCTTTATCACAGAGCATCATATTATTATAATACTGGTTTGTGTTTGAAATGCAAGTAGGTATCTGTTATAAATGGTATTTCCATTACTGTTTTTTAGAACTTTTGCACTACTTCCCGGTTTCATAAAACCCCAGTAACATTTTCCTCCCGGACATAATCTGCAGTAGCAAGTATGGAAACAAAGACATTCAAATATTTATGAGCGATAGACGGGACAAGACGAAGAAAATCGTAATCTAAATCTTGTTACCACTTAGTAACAAGTCGCTCTGTCTAGTGTCATACGCCCGCTTGCGCCCGCTTGTCAGGTAGCATTCGTGTGTCAAAATCGAAAAAGTTCGGGATGAAAATTATTGTATGACAATATTCCCAATGTCCGATCTATAACTGTTTAAATCTCTTTGTATGGAAAGCGCTGTAAACACAATTTGGATAAATGGGGTATTAAAGATCTCTCTGACACAGTGTGAATGCGGTGCTTCCGAACAGAGGATGGCCCACTTGCTGGTGTGACCGAAATGTCCCAACACCTGCACCTGCACCAATATCTTTTAATTTTCTAAGTTATCCAAAAAAATAGCATAATTTTTCACATCCATAAACAATGGTTTCAAGATGGCTTAACACAACGCCACTGTCATTACAAGCTCCGCACACACAATATATTTACATAGCAAGGAGGTTTCGTGTAAACAATAACTAATTTCCCGCGTATGTTTACTGCGCCATAAATTCGGCTGCACTATGCTGTGGAAGCCGTTAAATTTTATGTTTGTTACGTGTGTGTACAAATTAATAATAAAAGGTGACATGACACTATACAATATTGGTAGTTCTCAGGTACGGGCAGTTATACTCCTCTATGTATTATTATACAAACATTCATACATGAACTGGAGTATTTTTCTATGGGGTAGGAAAAATCTACCGAACGCTCTACTTTACTCTTTTTACTTCGGCCACGTTCGTACTTCCAGGATGTATGAATGTGGTGGCGGCGACCTCTTGCATCCGGCCCTGGTTCAAGCCATGGTCCGGGGCGAGAGGGAATGGGAAGCCGTCACCTCCATGCTAGCGAAGGAGGTGGCGGAACGTGAGAGGGAGATAACCTCACGTCCCAGCCACTGCGGGAGACGCCCTGGGCGTCGGGGGCCACGTGGTGGCTGACACTCCCTTCCGCTAGGCCCAGAGTGGGAGGAGTCATTTGATGATTTCCCATACCAAAAAAAAAAAAGGATGTATGAACGTAAGCAAGCGGCGTAGTACCCACTTGCGAGTACTAACTTCGTACCCGACTTTTCTGAAGAACATCACCAGTAAGGTCAGTGTATAGTTTCCTAGTCGCATCACGGTGTTTCCACTCTTTTTTTTATTGCAAAAGGCCTGCTCTTGACCTCGATCACGCCTAATGGAAAGTAATGAATGAAGTCTATGATGGAACCATCGTGCCCAGAAGATGCCTGTTCACTCTTGCTTTGAAGGCAGACGGGTTAAATGAGGGAGGGAACACAGATACCGGCAGAGAGTTCCACACTTTGGCATCTATCTTGTAAATATCTTTTATTAAGCTACTTTGACACATACTCTCAACCCGACCAAATCATCAAAGGTTATGTACGCACTGAAAGGTGGCTAGCTTAGCGCGTAGAGGCTCGCTACTATTATACACGCTAAGTGACTAGTGAGGTGCCAAGCGCGCTGTGCGGCCGGTTGCTAAGATTTTAGAGCGTTCGTTTAAGCGGTGAGCAAGCTACCTGTCAGTGCGTTCGTGACGTCAGCATACGTTACGTCATTAGTTCATAACATATAACTACGCCGTTATTTGTTTTATATGGTTGATTTTATTAGACTGGGATACATATAACATCACGCCTGTAATCCCTGAAGGGTTAGGTAGAGGTGTACCCACATTTGACCAGTTATGTTAAAGTCCCATGTTATAAGGGGCGAGCCCATTGTGATCAGCCGGACACAAATCTAGACTCCGTGGCTGCTACTGAGAAATTCCTGATAGAAAAACCCAATCACACTTTGCCCGACCCGGGAATTGAACCCAGGACCTAATGTTCAGCAGTCGTGATTGTGACCATTAAACAACACTACACACACACGAAACGAATAAACCACACCATTTCTTTATATAATAAATAACAAGTGCAATAGTTACACGTCAAAACAGCGAGATTTGTTTGCTGTATCTAACTGTAGCCACGTAAACCTACAAGAACAATTGTAATTGTTTATTTTATATTGTACGTTTTTCTATTTTCTGTGTTTATCCTAACTATAATTTATTTTTTTAATTTAAAAATGCGAGTGTAAGTTTGTTTGTTACCTTTTCACGCCTAATCCACTGAACCGATCATCCTGAAATTTTGCGTACACGTTGTCACCTTTCATCAAGGACTGTTCCCGACAGCAATAACGTTTTTATGATAATAGATGGCGCCACGTCTCTTTCGAATCGTGATTGAATTATATTATTACAAACAGAGAACAACCCGAATTAACTAAATTAACGCGAGCGAAGCAGGGGGCAAAAGCTAGTATTGTATGTTTTTCTATATTGTGTGTGTTATAGCATCGTATTGAACGAGTACGTAATGATGTTATAATTGGTGGTAAATAAATAAAAACTCAAAATAATATTAAAAACAGCATGCACGAAAAGCTGTGTTTTATAATATTCATAGATATACATAGAAGGACACTACAGTACCTAAATAAAATACCTAACCAACAACCGTGGTAATTGCTAGCATCCTTTTTCCAGGCAATTTTAATTTGGCGTGTTGTTTAATCAACGTTCTTTAACTACACTGCCGAGTAAATCCACTTTGGCATAAACGCAAAAATGTTATCCTACCTACCTGTGTATTAGCTGAAAGTTTCAGACCCCTTCTGAATATTAAATGAGACCCTGAAATGTGTAGAGATGAAATTTAAAGGTTACGTTTTTACACGTAATACCAATAAGTTTTTAAAGATATTCGGAAAATCTTTTGGGTGGGTTTGTAATGTAAGATTTGGATAGGTAGCTTTGTGTAAAAAAAATATCTTAATGCTTCTTGAAAAATCTAATACAAGTATGTATAGGTAGGGACAATTTCAATCAGTGAAGCCTCATTAGATAAAAACAAACATAACATCACGCCTCGATTGCCGTAAGGGTTAGGCAAAAATGTAGGTACCATTGTAAGATCTTCACACATTATGGAATGCAAATAAAGATATGAATATATTAATCACCCATTTTGCCAGTTATCAAGTCTCATGAAATAGGGGGCCAGTCTATTGCCAACAACCGGGCATAAATCCAGACACCCGACTGCTACTGAGAAATTCGTAATGAAACACTATGACACTATGCCCGACTTGGAAATTGAAACCAACTTAGGACCTCAAGCTCAACGGTAGCACTTGCAAAAACTAGACCAGCGAGGTAGATTAAAAGCACCTTATGGGAAAAATGAAGTAGGGAATAACAAGCCTGATAATTATAGTAACATTTAAAATACATTAAGTAACATCAACTGTTGATTATTATATTAAGGACTCAATTAAAAATTCAACCAAAAACTCCGTCCTCCATCTGTAAATTACGAATTATTTACGAAGGTTCGTCCTTGCAATTAACTGTGACTCTTATTTGATTGTGTTAAGGTATAAGTTGTAATGATTATAAAATTTACCAAATATAACAAGATAAGTTAAGTTCAAAGCATTACGTAGAGTGTTAGTTCTGCACGAGGTCACACAAGGAAAGTTAGTTAGTTATAACATTGCTGTGATTTTGAGCGGTTACACACAACGGCAGTCAACTGCCTCGAGGGCGCAGTTGCTAAACTATATAACTGTGAATTGTTACAAATGCTGTTGGTATTTATGAAAGGTATACAAGATCACGCAGTATTTTAAAAAAGAGATTTTGTCTTATGTACTGAAAGCAAGTACTTATACTTAGTACTTAAAAATCGTTCAAGTTCATGTGGCAATCTTATTTCAAGGCTAAAGCTATATTATACTTGAGCACTCATAAAGATACGGGAATTAACCATATGTTCTTATTTAGTGACTTTCATTCTTCTTCGTCGTTCTGTCACTGCTGAGAATCGCGACCACATATGAAACTTCTCCAAACTATGCGGTCTCCTGCAGTGTGAACCGCTCGGTACAGGCTGCCTTCAAAAGCATTTTTAATCGCGTCTGCCCATCTTGCCAATGCTCTGCCTTGCGCGCGTTCATTTCTATCCGGCCCAGTATCATGAGCCATTCCAGACAATGAATAAGGGAACGGATAATATGTCCGAAGAATCCTATGACTTTCAGGGTACCCGAATTGTTTAATAACTGCTGTAAAATAATTTGGTAAAATAAGAGGAACTTCTCGAAACGGCATTAAAATCTTTCCAGCACCATTCAAAACTATTCAATAAAAAGACTCATAGAAAAAGTTACACAAACTATTTCATTTTAAATGCAGACACTATCCTATTTAAGACGCTTGATGTCAAAGGGACAATAAGTACTAAGACGAACTGGCAACCGTGAAAGAGAGCGTCAGTTCAATTCCTTACCCGCTTTCAAAGAACTAGTGTACATTACTAGACGTGCATAACGGTTCGGTTCTGAACCGCTAAAAATAACCGAGTTTTCTACATAAAACTTCCTAGCCTTTTCCCAACCTTGTTGGGGTCGGCTTACAGTCTCACCAGATGCAGCTGAATACCAGTATTTTAAATAAATAAATATAAATATCCCTGGACATTTCACACAGCACCATCTAGTCCCAAGCTAAGCAACCTAATGCTTGTGTTATGGTAACTAGATGGCTGATAAACTACATAGGTATATACATTTTTTTTTTTTGTAAATACATACATATTATAGATAAAAAAAACACCCAGACCCGGAACAACTACTTGTAGGTCATACAAATATTTATTCCGTACGGGAATCGAACCCGCGACATGCAGCGCAGCAGTCAATCGCTTGACCACTGCGCCAACCGTGTCGTCAAATTTTACATCGAGCGACTGCCTATCTGACCTCCACAACCCATTTAGTACTGGGTAATACGATACCCCTTGGTAAGACTGGTTGTCAGACTTTCGGGCCACTGACTACCTGTAACGACTGTCAAAGATCTACAATTAACCGGGACCAACAGCTTAACATGCTTTTCGAGGCACGGACGAAACTCTGTAAGTACTAAGTGGTCACAACCCATCCTCGGACCAACTTACACAAGCGTGGCTTAACCCGAAGATCGAGCACGGCGGATGTTATTATTTAGCCACGCATTAATTAAATAAATAACATGACTCTCGTGCAAATAAATAGCATAGTTTTCTAGCTCAAACTTTTTTTAATTTAAAACAGTTTCATCATCATCATGATTTCAGCCGAAAGACGTCCACTGCTGGACATAGGCTTCCCCCAAGTGTCGCTATATTGACTGGTCCCGTGCGTCTCGCATCCAAAACAGACTGGACACAATCAATCTAAAACATGCGACATCCGCAAACCAGCACTGCGCCAGCGTGGTGGATTACAGCCCACTACGCAAGAGGAGATCTGCGTCCCACCTGTGGGAACTCCTAGGCTGATTATGATACCTATACGATTAAGGTTAACACAAAAAAAAATGTGCTTGACTGCTTGTATTTTATGTGTTTATATTTCAAAAGTCGAAATCTGATTATAATCTTCCAAGCTTAACTAAGATGGAGCGGTTGAAAGGAAGATTTGTCGGAAAGATCGTAACCGTCCCGGTTTAATGCGACACTGTCCTTAAGGATTACTAGCACGTGGACAACTGAACACGTGGAGGTTTAATAACCTGCTATCCTAACCCCAACCAACCATGTACTTAATCTTAATACAAAAATAATAAGTTGAGATTTGTCTCAAAATACCTAAGATTTTCCCCCTTACCTAACTGTATTTGCGTTAGTCGGAGTAAGTATTTCCTAACAGGAAAATTCAATTGACTTCATCCGATCTTCTGATCAGGATCCTAGGAAATAAAATCTTATGCAATTTATGGCAAACTACAGACGACTCGGAGGACCAAAACTAATATTTATGGTATCGGGCGATAATCTTTTTAGTTTGTGAGGTTGGATGGATGGATGGATGTTTGTTACTCTTTCTTTTCTTTTCGCAAAAATTACTGACCGGATTTGAATGAAATTTGGCACATATAATCTTTTTATTCGAGGAAGGGTCATTGATCATAACTTTCATTCATTTCGTGTTAATCTTTTCAGAACATTTAGTACGTAACTGTCGTTTGGGTGTACTCTGGTCGACCCTGAAAGACATACAGGCGCGATTACAAATATGCCAGGATTTCTTAATAGTAGTTGCCTCTGTCTGCTACAACTTCAAGCAAGATAAGATACAAAAACCGGCCAACTGCGAGTTGGACTCACGCTTGACGGGTTCCGTACCATCGTAGTAGGTTATTTTTTACAGAAATACACATTCTGTGAAAAATTCAACTGGCTTCCTATTACGGATCCTGAGATACATCCCGCTGACAGACAGATGGACGGGCGGACGGACGAATGGACAGCGAAGGCTTAGTAATAGGGTTATCTTTCGGATACGGAACCCTAAAAACGAAAAAACTACATTAAGCCTACATGCTACGAAAATTCTTAACTTACCTACAAATATTAATTCAACATCTTAGTTTTAAAGTCCTCAAAACAATCATAAAATGCTTTCAATACAACCAAAACAGTGTATCAAACGTACTTAAGATATTAAGCACCCATAACCTATTTACCAACATAGTGTATCAGTTCTGGTGTGTCACTGACCTACTTGGCTTTGCAATGAAACGTACAACACAAAGCAGTAAAGAAATGCTAAGCTTTGAATGCGAAGCTGTGAGTCAACGGCTCTTGTCAACACAAAGTATCTTGCTGTACATTTCATATTTGCACTTTTTGTGATGATGGAATGGAATAGGATTTGTTATTTACAATATTATGTGTCTGGTTAAACCGTGTTAGAAGCACTTAAATGAAATAATCAACGTTTTGACAAATTCATGAGATTCATTACAGGCTAACGTGCGAGTTGAAAAACGTCGGTATAAAATGAGGTTGAAACAATTTTTGATGGCCTATTCTTTTATTTATTATTTGTTGCCAAAACAATAGAAACCTACTTTGTGGTATTCATTCTTGATTTGCAACTATGTGTATGATTACCACACATCCAGTCACTAGTTTGTCATGGTTTGGGCATACGATACGGAGGAATAAGCAAACTTTGGAGTACAAATGAAGATTGCCATAAGAGTATAGGAAGACCTAAAGAACGATGGATGGACTGTATGAAGATTGATGTGGCTAGAAAGGAGGTGCCTGCTAAGATGACAAGTAATAGAGTATGGAAGAAGAAGACACGCTGCGTCGACCCCAAATAAATTTGGAGAAGGGAAGAAGAACGATGATTTACTGAATGATGGTGGGAAAGTTTAACGTGGTAACAGTTACGTGCCAATGTACCTTACATTCTGTATAGTGTGATAATTGCTACTTCAACAAGAATGTAAATTGTATGCCTTAGTGGCTCTAAAATAACAGCAAGTGTAATTTTATGCGCTTTCACTACTGGACAATTATGATTCGTGCATTTTCTATCTTGTGTAGTTTTATGTGCATAGGTAGCAGTGTTTTTTTTTTTTGTTGCTGATGTACTGTGTCGACGAACCATTCAAATATGTTCAATCATACGTTGTTGTAGTTTTAGTCAAAACCATCGGATCTTGATTAAATACCTGCATAATTTTGTAAGCCTCAAGCACATCCCATGTCCCAGCTTATCCTTCGAGTCATTTTTTTTTAGTTTTTATCAGATTTCCACTTTTTTTTTAATTTTTAATGAGCCTACTACTAGGTCGACGATGGAACGAGCTAACCCAGAAGAAGCCTATTAACTCTCGACTTTGAACAATCTTCAGCGGAAATAACATCATGTAAGATAATATATCTTAGGGATAAGTATCGTCCTGTGTTCCACAAACATACTTGGTTCCCCTACGAAGATTGGTGATTATGGTAATATCCCTGTGGAATACGTCGTTACGGACCTTTATTGAGTTGCTCCGCGGACATCATAAAAGGCCTGGTATGAAGGTTATTTTTAGCAGAAAATTGTGCTGTATTACTTGTACATTAATATTTTGCTGTTTGATTGGTGCAAAAAATACGTTTCTGACAAATTCTATTGTGTAGGAAGTACTTTCAACAGTCAGACCCGGATTAACTGTGTGTAAATCGAACAACTGTTTTTTTTTTCGTGTTTGATATGAACTCGTCACACGTAGAACAGCAGCCAATGACTCGACCACTGCGTGCAGTACCGTCAAAAACTCAACTCTTCAAAAGCTGCTTTAGTTAAGTAGTAGGTATATTCACTTATGATTGAAAGGAATGTTTAGATACCACAAGTTTAAATATTTATATTTGGCTGTTTCCCCAGCGCAATTCCATTTATAGAGATGGGAAGCTCAGTATGTAAATTATTAGGTCTATTTCTACTGGCTTGGCTTTCGATTCGGCACAAATGTCTCTCAATTTCATATGAACACAGAACGACGTCTTACAGTACCCATTTTCGTAGGAAAAACGTTTTTAGAAAACAAGCTAATATCAACAGTTTTTGGGAACGATGCTCTCAAAAACATAAAATGAAACTATCTTCACATTTTTAGAATATAAATGACGCCAAGAAATCTTTTAATTTGCTGATATTAACGTAAAATCTTTTACCTTCAAGTAATCCTAACAAAGCCTTGTAATAAAGGAATCATAGATTATTAAAAAAAAATCCAAACATCGATAGCGGAAACCAAGATTGACGCATACAGGAACATAATATCACACCTGTAATCCCGAAGAGTTAGACAGATGTGTACTTAATAGTCCAATCACAATTCGCCAATTACATATGTTTAAAAAACATGCTGCCAGTCTTCTGGGCACGTTTCCAGATGACAGCGATGCGAGGAGTACTTTGACGCCTAAGACGTGTCCTATTGTCGTCGTTGTATATATATAGGTACTTTATTTTAGTCTTCTTTTTATACTTATTTTAGTTCTATTTGTAGTCTGTATACACCATTATTTTTAGGTCGTTCTGGAGCCGAATACCATGAACTCGATCATCGAACTCGAAACGATTGGGACTATTTTTTTCAAAAAATAACAATAAATAAAACACGAAATAATAAATTTAATGTTTTTTTTTGTGAAATAATGAGAATCGATCGATGAATGAATTTTTCAATGGGTATCGTTCGCATTTGTTGCCGATCGTGGATACGTTTTACACACACATATGCATTTGAGTTCTCATTATTTCAATAAAAAAACATAAAATTTATTCTTTCGTGTTTTTTTTTATTGTTATTTTTTGAAAAAAATAGTTCGAGTTCGATGATCGAGTTCATGGTATTCGGCTCCAGAACGACCTAAAAATAATGGTGTATAATGTACATAACATAAACATAAACTTAAATGTTCATTATCTTAATTAGAAACATTATTTCTTAAGACAAACAAAGATAACAAAGAACCTGAAAGATTATGGTCAAATCTAATGACTGAGAGTACTAAAACTGGTCATAGTACTAAAAATAAACTGTCGGATTCTAATCATACTCTATTCATAACATTAAAACCGATAAAAACACATAAAAGAAAACCTGTTTTTACATTTTCCGTCACTTTTTTGTAAACAGTCGCGTGGGCGTTAAGGAAATCGCCAAGATTCACAAACTGCTCATACCCACGTGCTTAATGCTTATAGGTAGTCGATGTTCAACTGTAGAAAATTCTAGAGCGTAGGTAGAACTCGTGACATTAAACTTACGGTCAAAGGTCAAAGGTCACGTCATGCTCATTTAGTTTTACTGCAAACAATTTGTTGTTTAAGTTTACAAGCGGATTTTAACGTGTAGGAAGCTTATAAACCGACTCGTAAGTACCCGTAATTGCTGTCGAACTGTATACATAAAAACTTAAGTGTTTTGTATGACGTACATACTTTTGTTCTGAACCTGAATTTCAGACATCCTACTTCCTACTAATATCTTACCACTATTATAAATGCGAAAGTTTGTGAGGATGTATGGATGAATGGATGTTTGTTACTCTTTCACGCAAAAATTTCTGAACGGATTTGGATGAAATTTAGCACACACATAGTTTATAACTTGGACTAACACATAGGGTACTTTTTATCCCGTTAGTGTAATCCCGTGGGACAATTATCGAACTCCACGCGGCCAAAACCGCGGGCTTAAGCTAGTAATATATATTTGTTCACGGTTTTAATTAAAATCATTCTAAAATCATAAGTTTCTAATACAAGAAGCCTATTACGTTGTTGGTTTTGCACTATACTTCCACATTTATTGTGCGAACCATCAGTCTGTGGAATTCACTACCGGAGTCTCTGTTTCCCGATCATTATAATCTAGATCTCTTCAAAGTTCGAGTGAATCGGTTTCTTCTAGGCAAGTGTGCTCCACCCTAGGCCGCGTCATCGTTTCACATCAGGCGTGTTGAGGCCAAACGGAAACCTAATTAGCATTAAAAATATATATATATTATAAACCGTAATGGGACAAGGGCAGGACGATGATGAATCCATCAGCCATCTATATATCCTAATATTTATTCCCTAAATGTAAGTTTTTGTTTATATTTATTTTATTAAAGATTTAAGACAATTATTTAGTGTAGATTTTAATCCATAAGCTTTGTTACTAACATGTTTACGCCTGGTTCCTGAGTCACGAATAAACTGAAATTCCACGAAATTCCAATTTTCTTACGTTTTTTGCAAATTGCAGGTCAGTTTCAGGTTGTATTTTGATTAAAATATGATTCAATATAACAAATATGGCTTAACTGAGTTATAACAATTAAAATCACCAATACAACCCTCTAAGTTCATTTAATCCAATTAAAATACTTTTTTATGAAATATTCATTCAATGGGATTATATAAACTGAGAGGGTTGTATTGATGATTTAAATGATTGTAATTCTGTAAATACATGCGTGTTACGGTCGCAAATCATATTTTGTTCAAAATACAGCCTGACACTGACAAGCAAACAGCAAAAAACGCAAGAAAATTTGAATTTCGCGGGCTACCCTACCGCTTCCACCTTCAACAGTTAGTTTTATATATAGACATACAGAACCAATTAAAATATAAGGAACACCATAATCATTCCACAGGTGCTATACCTACGTAAGTACTTGCAATATATTCGATGGGCACCATTCCGCTCAAACTACCTATTACTCTATAACTACCGACGTAACATTACTACACCTGAACACCTGTGTTCTATTACAATCAGGAAGACCTCTGTGAGAAAGAGGTAGCGAGACGACCTGGACGCATACCGCTAGGGCTAGTTCGAGTTAGCGCGGGACTAGAGCTATTGGAAAGACTTGGGGAGCTCTTTTCCCAACGTGGAACAGTATTGTATTATATAAAAATTAAGAAAATAAATACACTGTGTAAGGGACATAAAGCTCAAGATTGGTGCCCTGAAACACTGATACTGAGTCGCGGCAGACCGCGAAAGAGAGGTCGGGACGAGCTGGATGTCTTCCTTGAGAATTGGAAGGCAGTAGCACAGAATCGTGACCGTTGGAAGGAATGGAGGGAGGCATTTGCCCAGCAGTGGGACAATATGGGCTAATAATAATATAATAAGGGACATCGTAGCATATTCTTATTCTTATTCTTTATTGCACACAAAATAATACATTTGGATACAAATTGCAATAATATAGCTTATGTACAATGGCGAGCTATATTGTGACACAAACTTTTACAGTCGATTCAGGAACCGCACTATCACCTTTAATAGTAGTTATATTTTAATCTTAGTTCATTGTATGAAAGAGCTATATGTTCTGCATAGCTCCATCTCGTTCCCACACTGAAGAAGGATTCAAAGAAGATTATAAGAGGTGGTGATAGGCCACAGTACACGATTCTTAGAGAAAAGTTTTATATAGTAATTCATAAAAAAATAGCTGCTCCATATAACATGTACTGAAAATTATTTCTATAAATGTCTGTTACACCGTGTATACCACGAACTATATATCCAATAGGCAGAAGCTTCATACATTCTACAAGTGTTTGTCAACAGACACGCACGGTCTCTTGAAAGAAAATCAACGCAAAAAGCCACGCTCGCGTCAACCGCTGTGGTTCACTTAAATTGCGTTGAATTTTGTTACATCGATAATTATCGTAACAGAAACCGAGTGCCAATTCTCGCTATAAGCCACTAAATGGCCAACCACGAGCAACTTCGGCATTATGGGAACATTTTTGTACAGTCGCCAGCACATCAAGTTACTACAAACTGTCAAAATTCTCCAAATGATTTTAAACCATAAAATGTTGATGGTTAAGTTCAAAAACGACATTTTAACAATGTTCATTTACAAAACCAAACATAATATATAATACATTGCCACAAGATACAAGCGATGCTTAGTTTGTGGCTCACCGATTCTTTAAGGCACCTGATTTTTATTTGATTTGATTTTGATGTGTGACGCAATAATTTCATCCTATTTATAAATATTCTGTATTCCCCTTAGATACCATCCCACAAGGATGAGGTAAAAGGTAAAACCAATAATATTGTCTAATATTTTCGAAGATCTGACAGCCCGTTACCAATAATACGGATATTCATCCGACAAGCAGCCATGGTAACGTTAGAAATGTGACATAATTATTTTTAAGAATAGACATTTTTGTATAGAGAAGGAAAATACGAATAAATACGAGTGTATGTTCGAGATTTATAAACGATTCTTGGCGCGGTGCTTCGGTTTTGACATGTTACGTTGTTCCTGCCTCTAAAGTGTGATAGTAATCTTTTTGTGTTTGAGACTGACAGGGGGCGGTGTTTGCAAACATTTTGCGGAATTGTTCTCAAACAAAATGGCAGCGTACGTTCCAATTTTGACCACGCGCCAAGAGATTATATTACTATATATTGCAGATGTAGTTTTACAGTTATACTACAGTGACAGGAATAAAACTTCGTCAAAGTACGTGCTGAGTAACGTTTATAGATCCCAGCCTAAGCGATTTTCCGGCCTATTGTCACATTTCGCTTAAAGGTCGTGCACTCAATTAGCGCAGCTATTTCTTCCCACAGAAGGGAAACGGGATTGGATTGGCTAGATTTTTTCTTACGTAACATTCCTTGGTTAAGCGAACTAATTTTTTGAACTGTTATTTAATTAAAACATTCGAGAGGTTATTATGATCAGTTGAAAAAAATAATAGGCAGTTATTTTTTTTATCGCGATTTTATAATTTTGTGCGACAGTAAAACATAGACAGTAATAAAAAAACATTTGAATGGTTATTTCGTCTTAAAATGTCTGTACTAAAAATACGTAAGCAGACTAATAAATAAATGGCCAGTAAAAATGATGGAATGGTTAGTTAGATAAATAAATAGTTCGGTATATAGGGAGCGGAGACACTAAGACCCCGACATACCCTTCGTGTTAGGTTACTGTAAACCCTGCAGACAGAAATAGGAGCCCCGTAGCGGGGCTACGCTGACTACGCTTTTTAGTCGAATATAAAGTGTTTTGACATCACTTACTGACTAATTTCGATTTGTCAACTGCCCACTCGTAACTGCCCATTTAGTTATTTTACTGCTCAGTATTTATTAAATAATCCATTTTATTATTTTTTACTACTCATTTTTATTTACTTTACTGCTAAGTTTTAATACCAAAACTACTATATACAACTGCCAATTTAAATCAGTGCCCTTAGATAACATGACCTGACGAGCCGTTTCCCAACTTCATTGGTGTCGTGCATTGGTGTATTATCACTTATTTTTGTGCTGGTTAACTAGTAATTGGTGACTGTGTAATCCCAAAACTGTAAAATCTACAATACTTAAGATATGTTGTACACAGAAGCTATTGCTGTACCTTTATTTATAAAAAAAAACTAGAGAGGTGTCAAGGGACACCCGGATGGAACGAAGTTCCTTTCGATTAAGTAGTGAAGGAATTGTAAAAAAAAAATTGGCACAAAAAAACCACCAACAGTGTCGTACACACTTTTCGTCTGAATTTTTTCCGTCTAGCCTCCTTTCGCAACGCGCCATAAGGAACTTCGTTCCAATAAGTGTGCTAGGGACGGACGCGAGGCGAAAGAATAGCAGCCAGTCTGAAGCGAGCCCTCTGCACAACCTCGCATCTGTGCACCGTTTCACAGAGTCGCTACGCTTCCTCGCCTTGCTTGGCACATCTCTGGTGGAAACACTCACACCGTTCCACAGCCTCGCTCCGCCTCGCACATCTGGTGGTGCAAACGCAGCCTTACTCTTTCATACAAAAATGATTTGGACGAAATTTCGCACATAGATAGTTAATAACCTGGATTAACACTAAAATCGTGGTTACTAGTACGGAATACAAGCACTGTGAATTTAAAATTGTTACACTAGGACTGCTGTTTTCTATACCATACCTAAAAGTAACCAAATTGTCCAATTAACGTCTTATCACAAACAGTCAGTCTTGGTTCAGTATATAGGGTCGGAAACCGTGCAAGTGCCTCGCTTTACACTTGCGACGACACGATTAAAAAATGGTTCATCTTGACATAGTTCCCCCACGAGTACACCTGTCTTGGAATTTGGTACAAGCCACGGGCGATTGTGACATAAAGCATTTTAATTTTATAAATAAACCAGCCAGAAGGCAACGCGGTAGACCTCGCAGGAGATGGCGTGACGAGCTGGATAGAACCCACGACCAATGATCCGCATTGGCCTAGGCTGGATCGAAAGATGAGATGATGGGGGAGGCCTTTGCCCAACAGTGGGATGACACAGGCGTACGCAAATAAGAAAATAAAACAATAGCACATTACACAACGTAAAAAGTACCTGTTTATTCTTATTCTTACTTACAACAAATTTTAATACAATTAAATTAAATTGAAGTGTCTGTTTTTAATTTCAAAATTACAGCTTTTTACTGAATGCGCATATACGGTACTTAATTTTTGTGTGTCTGTTTGTTTCGGCTAATCTCCTAAATGGCAGGACCTATTTTGACGGGACATTTACTAGCAGATAGCTAAAAGGAGTAACTTAGGCTTTTATTTTAGAAAAAGGATTAGGGTTCCGTGCAAAATAAAACTCATGAAATAGTAAAAAAGACAACATCTGATTCAAATAGGGAAGTTATATTTTTATATATAATACAAATCTTTACCATAAAGATTACAAAGACTTTTTATTGGCTCCTTAACAAGGCAAGCCTGTATATTGTGCGGATACCGTACAGTTATCCAATACAATATTTTTGAAAGAACGATTTGTGGTCTATTTTAGTAACCAGGAAATACCACGTCGCCCTTTCCTGCCCGTGGGTGTCTTAGAATGCGCCTAAATAATTGCTTAATGGTAGCGCCAGAGTAGCCCGCAAAATTTAAATTTTCTTACCTTTTTTTGCAATTGACTGGTCAGTGTCAGGTTGTATGTTGATTAAAATGTGACTACTGTGAAACAAAGTTCCGTTGAATGACTATTTCATGAAAAAGTCTTTCAATGGGATGAAATGAACTTAGAGGGTTGTATTGATGATTTCAATGATTGTAATTGTTTTAATTCATACGTGTTACGGTCGCGAATTTTATTTTGTTCAACATAATAGCCTAACACTGATCTGCAAATTGCACCCATCATCATCTGCCTAGCCTTTTCCCAACTATGTTGGGGTCGGCTTCCAGTCTAACCGGATGCAGCTGAATACCAGTATTTTATATGGAGCGACTGCCTGTCGGACCTCCACAACCCAGTTAGTGCTAGGTAATAACTCGATTTGTGGTCGATACCCCTTGGTAAGACGGGTTGTCAGACTTTCGGGCCACTGACTACCTGTAACGACTGTCAAAGATCTACAAATGACAGCCGGGACCAACGGCTTAACGTGCTTTCCGAGGCACGGAGGAAACTCGGTATGTAATGGGTGGTCACCCATCCACGGACCAACCTAGGTAAGCACGGCTTAACCTAAAGATCGATCCGAGCGGCTGTTCTTATTTAGCCACGAGCTATTATAATTTTCTTAGGTTTATCTGCAAATTGCACTAAACCTAAGAAAATTTTAATTTCGCGGGCTACTCTACCGTTTTCACCTTAAGCGAATGACGAATTGTTTGCATCTATCTTCTTAAACTAATTGCCACCATCAATAACAAACGGAAAGTGGAAAGCAAGCCCAGAAATACTTAAAGGACTTATTTTTTATGTTGATCATATTAATATGAATGAGTTAGTTGGATTGGCTTCAAAAGAAGTAGGTAGGTAATACACCCGTACAATAACTTCAAGTGATTATATTATACGATTTTTAATCTGTAATTTAGTAATTGCTTGAAGTTAGAACTGATAAAAGTTAAAATTCTTGGCTTTGCTTTCTTTAACTCTTCATACTTCGTTCAAATTCTGTTTTTTTTTGCATACAAATGGTTGTTTAAGTGATTACTTTAACCTGACTATATACGTGAAAAGCAAGCCCAGAAATACTTAATGGATTTTTTTTTTAAGTTGATCATAATAATATGAATGAGTTAGTAAGCCGGATTGGCTGCAAAAGAAGTAAGTTGGTAATACTAACACCCGTATCTATAAACAAAGTGATTGCTTGAGTTAAAGTCATTACTTAAGTTATGATTTTTAATCTGTAGTTTAGTTATTGCTTGTAGTTAGAACTGATAAAAGTTAAAATTCTTAGCTTTGCTTTCTTTAACTCTTCATACTTCGTTCAAATTCTGGTTTTTTGCATACAAATGGTTGCTTAAGTAATTACTATACGTGAAAAGCAAGCCCAGAAACACTTTATGGACTTATTTATTTTATTGATCATAATTAAAATGCATGATAATTAATATGAATGAGTTAGTAAGCCGGATTGGCTTCAAAAGAAGTAGATAGGTAATACTAATACCCGTATCTATAAACAAGTTAAAGTGATTACTTGAGTTAAAGTCATTACTTAAGATACGTAGTTAGTAATTGCTTGAAGTTAGAACTGACAAAAGTTATAATTCTTAGCTTTGCTTTCTTTGATGGTTCATAGCTCGTTAAAATTATTGTCTATTGCATAAAAATGGTTGCATAAATAATTACTTAAACCTGACTATAGTCACAAGTGTAAAAGCTTCCTACAAATCTCTTTAGACATGATAAATTATGTATTATGAAAGCAAATAGGTTACAAATATTAAAATGCCCCCATAAGGTCTGGTTCCGCTTAAAAACAGAATCTACATTTATCAAAGAAGATGTAGCAGCTGTCTGAATCCGCCTACATTTCCTTTAAAAAGTAAAAAAAAACTGGTAACAGGCTAAAAAATCGCTTACATTCACAAAAAAAATGTAGGATTGATTAATGAACGGAATATGAGTTGAATTTCCTGATATTAACGGAAGGACGTGACTTCGTTCTTTTACATTTGTATTTAAATGTGTTATAGATAACATTGCAGAAAAACCAAATACTAAACTAAGTTTATTCGGTTAAAAGTGGGTCCTGCGGGTTTATGTCCAGTGAAGAAGTCGTTAGTACACTTGAATGTGGAAACGCCAGGTTTACCCGCGAAATTCAAATTTTCTTACGTTTTTTTGCAATTTGCCGGTCAGTGTCAGGTTATATCATCATTTGCCCAGCCTTTCCCCAACTATCTTGGGGTTGGCTCCCAGTCTAACCGGATGCAGCTGAATACCAATATCAGGAAATAATCATAATAAAAAAAAAACATCATATTATCTGATATAATTTTTATATGAGTGTCAGGTTATCAGTTGATGAAACATGAGTCGCGCTAGTAAAACGTATCTAGTTACAGAATTATAATTATTAAAATCATCAATACCACCATTGACTGACTTTTTCATGAAATAGTTATTGAATGGGGTTAAATGAGCTTAGAGGGTTTGAGTCATGGTTTTAATGATTATAATTATGTAACTACATACTTGTTACTGGCGCGACTCAATTTTCATCAACATATAACCTGACACTGACCTACGAATTGCAAAAAAAGCCAAAGACAATTTGAATTTCGCGGGCTACCCTGGCGCTCCCCACCTTAATCAACTTATCTGTGCAGACGGGAAAACGCAAAACTGTAATAAATGTACAGACGCCAGCAGGTCAACCTACCCGAAACTGTCAGATTTTCCCAACCAACCTTGAACCCAATGTATTTGAGATAAAGTTCTTCTTAGCGTATCGATGGCAAAAAAAATTAAATATGTTTAGCCCAAAATTCAGCCACGCGAACCCCGCTCACTGATGCAGTAATTAAATCATCAAGAGCGCAGGTGATAGGGCATGCGATGCAAGATGGAAGGTGGGCCATTGTTGCTGGGGAGACACCGCATACGCACTTGAGGTCGAGATAAAGTTGAAAATCTATTAAAGAAATTTGACAGATTGTAGTAGCTTGATGTGCTGTCGTCTGTACCAAGTTTGACATATCGATGCATTTTCTTGACAAGCAGCATCACCTTCAACTGTAAACTTAAAGTGGTTATACTGTACCAATAGGTCGTCTAATCGTTATGACTGACGACGATCGTTTTCATACAGTTAAATCGCAACCACACAATAAAAATCTATTTTACTCTACATTTCTTCATTCATATATCGATAAAGTTATATCCACATTTAAGATAAAGAGATATCCATATTTAAATGTGTTCCCACATATATCATTTTTTACCCCCAACATCTGTCAACGAAGTCACGTTCGAGTCATAGTTATTGAAAGTGAAGTGTGGGTCTCCCCGGGGAAATCTTACTACTGTCTTAGAATTCAAAATGGATTCAATCAATTTTACACTACCTTGTGAAGTGGGACTACGAGGCGCCGAAACAATTATTTTGAATCGATTTTTGGTGAAAGACATGTGTAAGTTACTCTTATTAATAGTCTTCAACAGTTTGTTTGCAGCGGAAGCCAATAAATAGTCCTTTGTTAATGAGAAGATTATTTATCTTTCCTCAATATTGGAAAACATAGTACTGACACTCATCATCTGCCTCATCTGCCTAGCCTTTTCCCAACTATGTTGGGGTCGGCTTCCAGTCTAACCGGATGCAGCTGAATACCCGTATTTTACATGGAGCGACAGCGACAGCCTCTCTGACCTCCACAACCGGTTAGCAACACAATACCCTTTGGTAAGACTGGTTGTCAGACTTTCGAGCCACTGACTACCTTAACGACTGTCAAAGATCTACAAATGACAGTCGAGACCAACGGCTTAACGTGCTTTCCAAGGCACGGAGGAAACTCGGTATGTAATGGGTGGTCACCCATCCACGGACCAACCTAGGCAAGCGCGACCCAACCTAAAGATCGACCCGAGTGGCTGTTATTATTTAGCCACGAGCTACATAAATACTGACACTGTAAGAATAAAATAACCTGTAAATCCTCGAAGGGTTAGGCAGAGGTGTCCCTAATAGTACACCCTCATTTTGCAATTTATGTTTAAGTCCCATGTAATATGTTTCCTTTTCCTTTCCTTTTACTAATATGTTTAAAAGTAAATCTGACTGTTAATACAAACAATAAGTTGGCACAGTCCGCAGCTTTATAAGCTGATCACTGTCTCTTAAGATACAGGTTATCCTAATTGAAGAGGCAGGGCTCACAATATCTGTATACAGACTTCTGCAGCGTAGTTAGCATCTTGTTAATCAGTGTTTACTAAGGTATACATGTTTCTTTGTGCCAAAAAACTATTTATTATTTTTTATAATAGGGGACGAGCTTATTGCCATCTACCGGGAACAAATCCAGTCTCCGTGGCTGCTACTGAGAAATTCTTGATGGAAAAACCCAATACCTAATACTTTACGCGATCCGGGAATCGTACCCAAAACCAAGAAGTGGTGTAATTAATAAAATGCAAAATTCCAAATCCTCGGTTCAGTTCAAATTTAGTCAAAACATACGAAAAAACTTTACGAAATTCTGGAAAAACTTTAAGATTCTCGTTTGGACAGAGATTGAATTTGAAAATCAGATTAGCCACGCGACTTCTTAAGGTCATTTCGACAAACTTAATTATTAAAGTTCCTCTCGCAACGAATTCGAAGTTAGCACGGCAAGAAGTAGCAAATTGGCATAATAACGCCCCTTGTAATGTTAACAAAAAAACGTTTTTGGCATAAAACAGTCTCAAGAGCTGGTGCTTACTTTGACTTACAAGTATTTTGCAACGTTCGAATTCGAACACTCGTTTTGAAAAGGCAAAAGGTTTGTAATCTCTGTTCTTTTTATCGTAAAACATATGTGACATTGGCGCAATGATAATGTATTTATGTATAGTCTATCGATTAATGGCACAACATGACTATGTGTTTACATTATCATTTTAAGAGTTATTAATCGTTGCATATATGGATGACATTAGTTAGTTTAACTTAGTTTTAATCACTTATTTTTAATCCAAAATACTATACAAGCTGGCAAGATGTGAGTATATCTCTGCCTGACAATCCAGGGAACAGGGATGATATAATATTGTGTTAAAACTTTAATAGTATCCTTAACCTAAAAGTACAATTGTAGAGTTTGGTAATGGAATCTTTCGCAACTACTTACTTAAAAAAAACAACCACCATTTCTCTCAAAAATATACAGAAATCTGTAATCAAAATAAACAAGAAAGCTTTCATTTTAGAGAACCCAAGAACAGACAACAAGATGTAAAGCGATTCGCGCACAACAGCATCTGTTGTTCATGAATATCTACTAAATGATCCAGCTTTTTCCGATATACCTCGTTTTATAATTCATGCGAACACTCAATCTTACATGATTACTATGGAATGAGGAAACACGAGTCCCGTTCGAAAGCCACGTTTATATTTTGTTTATTTTTTTGAAAAAAAACGGTTTCAAATCTTGATAATAATCAAGATTTGAAACCGTCAGGATTTTTCACGGTTTCATTTGCATTGTATGGGGAAATGGAAGGTTTTTTTGTTTTGTTATTTGCTGCAAACCCGCATTGGAAAGACACTATAGGAAATCATAATAGTTCTTGTAGGTAATTTAAAATCTTTATAAAGTTTACCACTCGTGTTGAAAAGCGAAAAGGTTTGTAATCCATGATAAATATTAACAACTATCGAAACTACGATTTAATTAGAATTTATCTGCGTTAGTTCATTATGCTATTCCCTAAGGTCTGAAAAATTTAAGTAAATATATGGTGAAATGAGCCTGTAGGTACTATACACATTACTAGAAGCATAATATTATGAGTTCCTCAAGTCTTATATGTAAAAGTAATAAAGACACGCTACCGCTTATAAGTTGAACGAGGTATACACCAGTTTAATATGTCAATATGAGCTTACGCGAGACCGCTTTACCGGCAAGCCTCCGTACACTATCATAAGACTTAAACACACCAGCGTATACAACATGCAACTATTCTTTATGTACCATAGAGTACCATAGAGTGAAGAACATGAAGAGTCACGAGCACTAATATGAAAATTGTACTAGCTTATGCCCGCGGCTTTGCGCCCGTGGAGTTCGGTATTTGTTTTTTTGTATGATTTATCATTATTATTTTTATTACTATTTTGCTATAAGGATAGTATCTGAATTAAACGTTTTATTATTATTATTATGAGCCTGTTGTGTTCCACTGCAGGGCAAAAGCCTCCCTTCCTTTTTGACATTTTTCTCTCTCTAGGGCTATTTCAGCCCAATCCTTTAAGTAGTATTCCAGCTCATAATGCCATCTCTTCTGGGGGTGCCGTGTCGCCGATTCCTGTTGTGCGGAACCCAATCTGTAGACATTTTCACCCAATTCTGATGCGACATGCGGCGTATATGGCCTGTCCAGTTCCATTTTAATTTGGCGGCTGTGTTGCCTACGTCTGCAATTTGTGTTTCGGAACGGAGTACACTGTTCCTTATACGGACAGTAATTTTGACTCCAAGCATGAGCTTTTTTTAAGTTTACTTTTTTTAAACAACGTCCGTACTAGGATAAAAATGCAACAAATTAAGCCACCAAATGTTCTACCAAAATTTAGTAGTTATTGAGTTAATTCGATTTTTGGTTTTTCAAAAAAAAGCCCAGATTAAATAATATGAATCTAATTTAAAAATGATTTTGATGAAATGGTTGTCGGGTTGGAAGAAAAACACTATGAAAAGTTAATAACAGTAAAGTTTTTACACAATGTGTAGACATATTAGTGTTCGTTACTGTACTGTATGTGTGGGGTACTGCCTGGGGGGAGCTTCAAGGATTTTATAATTTAATTATTTCTTTAATATTTTTTATGGCTAATAAGGTATGAATACTTCAAAGGAATGACGACTTCACTGGTGTTTCCACTTCAGTGGAAAATGTTCCAGTATCGAATTTTTAACACAAATTTTAGCTATGAGTATTATTTTCAAAGTTTTGAAAACAAAAAGCCTTTTGTTGTTTAAGCGCCTAAGCAACCGATGTTATGAACAGATTGTTTAGTGAACCTTTGTGTCGAGAATATCACGCCGCGCGGACGCCGCCGGGCGAACGCGGGCGGGAGCTGAGGTCGCGGGGGGGCGCTCGACCAGCGAGCGCGCGCCGGCCGGCACCAGCACTGCGTCACCGTCCACCGAGCGATTCACTTCATATTTTTCTCGCCTATTCAAAGTTAATTTGACTGTTTGTTTTCTAGTTGAAATCTAAATATTATACAGTCCACTATTTATCAAGTCACCGCGTTTTAATCCTCTCAACACCCTGAGGATATCACCCATTCCTTTCTATGGTCCTTCGACGTGTTATTGACCAGTTACTGGGAGTGACAAGCGGTTATTCAAACTTTTGAAAACGGCCGTTGGAAAACTGAACTTCGTGATCAAGACGACTTCTCGCCCCTTCGTGCGAATCTGGTTCGAGTCTTCGGTCATCATCTTCGGCGCCTTGAGAAGAGGCGTATTTGGTGGAGCAAGTAGTTCTTCAGTGGTCATCGTAGCTGGGTCATCGCAGCGTAGCAGCCTAAGCAGTGCCCAAGAACTTCGCAATCCATTTGAAGCAAGAATACGTTTGGTTTGAACAAGCAGTCAACGGATTTCGTGAGATCTTTCCATATTCTTACTAACATTTGTACATAATTCATAACCTAACTTTCATTCCACTAGAGTATTAGTTAGTGCATTAGACCAGTGAATCATACATAAGTAGTACCTTTTCGTCGTAGTGAGTATTGTCCATCGCATAATATTAGTTATTAACTTGTAGAATTTATCGTACACTTTCTGTCCGTATTGTACTTTTCTTTGAAGTGTCATATTACAAACCATACAAGTAGATTAGTCCCATTTAAGTAGAATAGCACCCACTAATAGTTAGTAATAAGTGCTTATTAATCTAGTTTATCATTAGATTGTAAGATAGTTCCATAAGTTCACCTTCACAGTTTTTTTTTTCTCTTCATATTTTGACAGTTAGAATTCAAACAAGTTTTTTCCAACCGCCTACTGGTTTTGAATAGCAACGCTTTCTTCAATCAGCTGTTTGCTCTTTGTTGTTTTACATCCGCATTATAGCGTATATTTCAGTGCTTTTAGCATCTGCTCTTTAATTCAATTTAGTTTTCAATTTATTCTTGCTTACTTGCTATCCTTTAGCGCTTACACTTACCTTCTATTTAGCCATGGCTGAAGAAACAAAGATTAAAGAGCTTACAAAAAAACGAGCCTCAGTTAAATCGCAGCTTACTCAATTCACAACTTTTATAACTACCACTAAGTCTTGCGAACAGCTTAGTGAGGAACAACTTGTCGAGTTAGAGATAAGGATTGAGAAAATAGTTTCCTTATATGCCACCTATGATCAGTTTCAGAGTCAATTGGAGTACCTGTCTGCACAACCCGACGAGCAATTTTCTGAACGTGAGAAATTCGAGTGCAACTACTACAGGCAACTTGCATCTGCTCGCGCGCTTCTGTCACAGCATCGCGCTCAACTGGCATCTAAGGTAAGCTCCAATGAGCAACTTTCCGTGGTTACTAGACATAATAATGTTAGACTTCCTAAAATAAATTTACCTCACTTTAGCGGCGGCTATAAGGATTGGTTGGAGTTCAAAGATATTTATATGTCATTGATTCATGAAGAGAAAAGTATAGATAACATTAACAAATTTCACTACCTACGTTCGTCTCTTAATGGCAGCGCAGCACTAGTTATTAAAAGTTTAGATTTCAGAGGGGACAACTACGACAATGCATGGCAGTTGTTGTGTGAGAGGTACGATAATAAGCAATTATTAATAAATAATCATCTACAAGCCTTATTTAATGTGGAACCACTTCAAAGGGAGAGTAGTCAGGGTTTACGCCTGATTGTTGATGTGACCAACAAAAACCTGCGGTCACTGGCAACGCTAGGGCGGTCCGTACAGCATTGGGGTGACATCGTCATACATTTAATGGCATCAAAGTTGGACCCGGTTTCTAGCAGACAGTGGGAAGAGTATAGGAACACTCTGACTGAGTATCCATCCTTAGATATCTTCACTAAATTTATATCTAACCGCTGCAATCTTTTAGAAACGCTTGAGGAGGCTCAGAATTTAAAATCGAAGCCAGAGTCATCGCACAGTAAGCCAAAAAGCCTTTCTGTTACAACAAGTAAGGGAAAATTTAATATTACGTCATGTCCCCTGTGTAAGCAAAGTCACTACATATTTAGTTGTGATCAGTTTAAGGCGCTCACAGTCGCTGAACGCCTATCAAAGGTGAAAGACTTTAAACTATGCTTGAATTGTTTACGACCAGGTCATTTGGAGGCTACTTGTCCACTTGGTCACTGCAAGTATTGCACAAAAAGGCATAATACAATGTTGCATTCTCATGATGATGATCCAAGCTCTAGTAAAGAGCACATAACTTTAGCTGGTACTAATCATGAATTTTCATCTCGTCATGTATTGCTTTCCACAGCTTTGGTCAGAGTCATGGACCATACAGGGATGCCGCATAGCGCCAGAGTCTTACTTGACAATGGAAGCACGGCAAACTTTGTTACCAAGGACCTTTGTGGTAAGCTACATTTACCTATTCGTAGTGTAAGCTCACACGTGGCAGGCATAAACAGTCAAGTGTCTACCATTACGCAATCTTGTTCATTACATTTGCAATCGTGCGATGGGTCGTATCACATTGACGTTGATTGTTTTGTCTTGCCCAATATAACCACTCATATACCTCATACATACATAGACTTAACTGACTTGCAGCTGCCAGCAGGTGTAAGTCTGGCTGATCCATCTTTCAATGTCCCTTCTTCCATCGACATACTTGTTGGAGCCGACATCTTTTGGGGTGTGATTGGTCGCAATCGTATACAGCTAGGTAGACATATGCCGACGCTCTTCGAGACTAAGCTCGGATGGCTCATATCAGGCACTATGCCTCAACCTAACATAGCTCACTCATCAGTGTGCATGTTCGCGCATGACAAGCACACCGCACACGTACAGGAGCCCATGGATCTCTCAAGATTCTGGGAACTTGACTCTATCCCACCTAAGTTCAATTTCACAGCCGAAGAGCGAGCCTGTGAAGAGAACTACATAAAAACGACTAAACGTGATGCAGATGGTCGTTTCATAGTCACCATACCCTTAAAGCAATCTCTTGATGCATTAGGTAACTCGATTGAGATGGCTAAACGTCGTTTTCTGTCGTTAGAGCGTAGACTTGAGAGAGACCCAATACTTAAGCATCGCTACGTAGAATTCTTGCAGGAGTATGAAGCATTAGGTCACATGAGCGAAGTAACTCAGCCTTCTTCATCACACGCATATTACCTTCCACATCATGGTGTTGTCAGAGAGTCCAGTACAACGACCAAGCTTCGAGTTGTCTTTGACGCATCAGCCGTCACAACTTCTGGTAAGTCGTTCAACGACATTCAAGCCATAGGACCCACAGTTCAGGATGACTTATTATCTATATTGTTGAGGTTTCGGCAGCATAAATACGTCATATCGTCAGACATCGAGAAGTTCTTTCGTCAAATCGTAGTTGAAGAATCGCAGCGGCATCTACAGCTGATATTGTGGCGCTCTGATCCATCATTACCGCTTAAAACCTACACATTAAACACCGTTACTTACGGAACCGCATCAGCTCCGTTCATTAGTACACGATGTTTGTCTCAACTGGCAAAGGAGGCAACTAACACACACACACAACTGTCAATACAACACGATTTTTACGTCGACGATTATCTGTCTGGAAGTGATTCTATAGAGAGCACTATTGCGCTTTGCAGAGATGTCACAAGCATACTTAAGACTGCACAACTCAATCTTCGCAAGTGGCAGTCTAACAATACACAAATACTTCAGGCAGTCACTACAAACACACATGACTCATCCACTCATACCACATCCACACCAACACGCACAGACACGTCTAACACAGTCAGCTTGAGCATTGACGAACCAAGCAAAACCCTCGGTCTTAATTGGCGTTGTCAAACTGACTGTCTTACATTCTCCATTCACATACCTAAACATACAGATACTATTATCACAAAACGGCACATACTTTCCACAATAGCACAAGTATTCGATCCTCTAGGTCTTGTTTGTCCGTGTATCATCGAGGTCAAGGTCATAATGCAGAGATTATGGACAGACAAGTGTGCATGGGACGATGAGGTTAATGTGGATATTAAAAAGTTATGGCTGAAGTTTACACAGACTTTACCACAGCTTAATCTTCTCAGCATACCACGCTGGGTGGTATGTGATAGCCCTTTAGGCGTGGAATTCCACATTTTTACAGATGCGTCGGAAAAGGCATACGGAGCTTGCATCTACATCCGTTCCGTAGCTAGTAGTGGCACCGTTCATACGCATCTGCTCACGGCCAAAAGTAAGGTTGCACCGATAAAGTCGACCACAATCCCAAGGCTAGAGCTTTGTGGGGCCTTATTAGGGACCAGATTGTGTGCAAAAGTACTAGAGTCGTTAACACTTAAACCTAATAAATGCATATTCTGGTGTGATTCGATGATTGTCTTAGGTTGGCTGTCTGCTTCACCTGCCACGCTCAAGCCGTTTGTCAGGAATCGAGTTTCGGAGATACGGGAAGGCTTTGGTACTTATACCTGGCGCTATGTGCCGTCCAAGGACAACCCTGCAGATCTTGTCTCCCGTGGTCTAAGCGCTGATCTCATAGGTCAATCTTCCATGTGGTGGTCAGGGCCTTCATTCTTGCTTACAGACCCATCTCTTTGGCCTTCAATGCCTAACACAGACGTGAACACAATCCTACCAGAACTATTAAAATCACAATCCATTACCATTCATAATCAATCATTACCTATCACTAATTCTAATATACACAATAATTCATTTCAAAATTTAATCAATAATTCATCTAATTACTCACATTTACAACGCCTACTAGCATACGTATTTAGGTTCATTAATCGTGCTAAAGGAGTACATACTCATAGTCTTACCCTTACTAATTCAGAGTTGTCCTACAGCGCTGATTTCATAATTAAAACAGTACAAAGGGAAATGTTTCCTGAAGAGTACGAACTACTTTCATCAGGTAAACCGTTACCAAATAAAAATCGCCTTAAGAAATTATCCCCCTTTATCGAGTCTGGTATTATACGAGTCGGAGGCAGATTAGATAATTCTTGCTACGATTATAATGTCAGACACCCTATCATTATCTGCAGCAAACATAACTTAACTAAGCTTATTTTTAGTACCTATCACTTACGCCTGTTCCATGCTGGTCCAACGTTACTCTTAGCCACAATTAGACATGAGTATTGGCCTTTGGGTGGTAGAAACCTTGCCAAATCAACCGTTCATAAGTGCGTAAAATGCCAGAGATTCAACGGTAGAACTGTTCAACCCATCATGGGTAATTTGCCTAAGGAACGAGTTCACCTAGAGTTTCCCTTCTTAGAGACTGGCACAGACTATGCCGGACCCATCCTCCTAGCTGACCGCAAAGGTAGAGGATGTAGATTAGTAAAATCATACATATGTGTTTTTGTTTGTCTAGCCACCAGGGCGGTTCATTTGGAGCTTGTCTCAGACCTAACGAAACATGCCTTTATTGCAGCACTAAATAGGTTTATTGCTCGTCGTGGTAAACCAAAGACCATCTACTCAGACAATGGTACAACCTTCATTGGCACTTGTAACGAAATAGCTGGCATATTGCAACAAGACTTTTCTTCAGAAATGGCAGATACAGGTATTAATTTCCATTTTATCCCGGCATACACCCCACACTTCGGTGGCTTATGGGAATCTGCCGTGAAATCCGTAAAACATCACCTGAGGCGTATATTAGGCCTCGCACATCTCACTTACGAAGAGATGTCTACGTGTCTGATTCAGGTTGAGGCAATTCTAAACTCTCGTCCTCTCACTCCTCTTTCCACTGATCCATCAGACCTATACCCCTTAACTCCTGCACATTTCCTTATTGGGAGATCTCTCACATCCCTGCCGCATCCGCAAGTCATCAACCAGAACATCTCCAGCCTGAAACGTTTCCAGCGTATTGAGCACCTGAAGCAAAAGTTCTGGAACAGATTCTCTAACGAGTATGTCTTCTACCTCCAACAGAGAACCAAGTGGACGGACTCCGATGGGGTGCTTGAAGAGGGAGCCATGGTGGTGCTCAAAGAGCAACAATCACCACCACTGATGTGGCCACTCGGTCGTATCGTGCGTCTCATACCTGGGAGGGACGGAATAAGCAGAGTCGCAGACGTAAGAACGAAGAGGGGAATAGTCCGACGTGCTTACAACACCATCTGTCCTCTTCCAGTCTAACCCTTGAAGACAAGTCTTCAACGCCGGGAGCATGTCGAGAATATCACGCCGCGCGGACGCCGCCGGGCGAACGCGGGCGGGAGCTGAGGTCGCGGGGGGGCGCTCGACCAGCGAGCGCGCGCCGGCCGGCACCAGCACTGCGTCACCGTCCACCGAGCGATTCACTTCATATTTTTCTCGCCTATTCAAAGTTAATTTGACTGTTTGTTTTCTAGTTGAAATCTAAATATTATACAGTCCACTATTTATCAAGTCACCGCGTTTTAATCCTCTCAACACCCTGAGGATATCACCCATTCCTTTCTACTTTGTTTAATTATTATCTTGAGATTTTCCGTAAAAAGTAACGTTATTCAACTAGAAGACTTTATTGTAGTAACTTATTAATTTTTTTGTCAGGATACAAGGGATCGTACCACATAACATCACGCCTATAATCCCCCAAGGGTTAGGCAGAGGTGTACCTAATAGTTCAGCCATATTTCGTTAAAAATGTTTTTTTTTAATCCCATATAATTGAGGGTGAGCCTGGTGCCATCAACCGAGCACAACACCGGGGAAAAAATCCTGATGGGGAAACCTAATTACCCGACCCGGGGAATCGAGCCCAGGACCTCATGCTCAGCAGTCGCGGTTGCGACTACTCGACCAACGAGGCAGTCAATTTACCTATAGGTATTCTCAAAAAATTCTGCTGAGCATAGACGTCCTGGTTTTGATTCCCAGTCGGGCAGTGTTCTTGGGCTTTTTCATTAGGAATTTTTCAGAAGCACCATGAAATCTGGATTTGTGCGGGGTTGATAGATATAGATTAACCTTCTATAACCTGGTACTTTAACAAAACTGACGAAACGTGGTTGCACGAAAAGGCACAGTTCTGCCTAACCCTTCGAGGTAACAAGCGTTAATTATGTTATTGTTAAAAGTAGCCTTTTTTTCGGATGGTAAATCATCAAATGACTCCTCCCGTTCTGGGCGGAGCGAAAGGGAGTGTCAGACTTTTACTGAATAAAAACCAGCCATGTTCCTTCTTTTGCTCTTTATGTTTCAGGGCCGCGGTAGTTCTTTCGAACAGTCCCGCAGCCCTGGCAGGCATCGGCCCTTGCGGGCCCCTCATGTTTGCTGACATCTCTTTAAGGCGCGCGTGGAACACGAACGCGCCGTCGACACGGCATGTCGTCATAAGACGGACGGACGGCGAGCTAGCCCATTACTCACCGTCCACAGGCCAGCGCCTACGGTGGCCGAGAGCCATCACGACGTGGCCCCCGACGCCCGGTGCTTCTCCCGCGGCGGCTGGGACGTGAGGTTCTCTCCCTGTTAATAGTAGCCTTAAAACAATATCAAAAATCGTCTGATAAACCGCTCTTCTATCAATTTGTTCCTAGGTAGTATCAAACTACACTATCTTTAAAACTTTCTCATAAGCTTTAACTTTGAGAGCCAGTTTCGTAAAATAGTATTTCAGAGCGGCCACTTTTCTGAACTAGTGCAACAATCCTTTAATACGCTTGAGCAGTAGCGACTGGGTCAATTATAATAGGCATATACTGCACGTGTATGGAAAAAGCCGATACCTCGAGGGTAGTAGGTAATTGACTTGCAATAAAAACAATATCGTTAAGTAGTTTTTCTGTGCTGTGGATAAAATATAAAAGACCATGCGCACAGATACTTGCTTAGTTTTGTTCGTTTGTTTTTTTAAAGATATATATTACTATTAATCACATTCCTAATTATATAAAAGAGGAACCAGTAATGACTTTCAAAAAGAAACTAACTGAACTTCTATTAAATAAATGTTACTACTCCGTATCCGATTTTCTAGCTGATAATTATATTTTAGTTGTGTTTTAATTGATGATGAACTGCATCAATGTATGCATGCCAAAATGGTAGAATGTACAAGGATTCTTTAATATTATTGTAACCACCTTATTGTAATACCTACATTCTGAGCAAATAAATGACTATTCTATTCTATTCTAGGATATATACGAACAAAATGAAGTACGGTAGAAGTATTAACAGAACGCGGCAACTCATGCGTGGAGTGCGGTAATTGTCCCACGGGATCGTACTACTGGGTTAAAAAGTATCCTATGTAGTACAAATGTGTGTATCCTATGTCATCCAGGTTATAAACTATCTTAGAGACAAATTTTATCCAATCCTGTTCAGTCGTTTTTGCGTGAAAGAGTAGCAAACATCCATCCATCCAGAATCACATTTGGAATTTTGATGCGCATGTGTGACAAAAAAAAAGTAGCCTATGTCTGACTGCAATCTAGCTAAGTGCCAAATTTCATCTAGATTCGTTCACCGTTCTGGCGTGATTGAGTAACAAACATCCATCCATCCATCCAAACTTTCGCATTTATAATATTAGAAGTATTAGTTAGATTGACACGGACAGTTTTTTAATGCGTCCTGATCTTTCAATATTTATTGTGAAATTCACCTTTTGAACAAGTTTCTAGCTATTCAGAATAGTTTGACAACATACTATTCTAGTCTAAGATAAGAAAAAAATTGTTCAAAACAGTTAACTACTTACAATCTAGTGCCCATTAATTTAAAACCATTCTAAAAATCTCGGTCGAACCTTCACCTTTAACCCAATCTTCGGTCATTTAACTCTTGCCAGGCTCACTAAATGTTATTTAATATTTACATACATACAGATACGAGTATGTACTACGGCTATGTACCTAGCTGTCCATTTCCCTGGAATAATCCCTTAGTCGCCTTAACCGATACCCGTGGGAAGGCCGGCTTGGCCACATTTGTGGCCGGAAACTAAGAGAGAAACAGGGATGTTTCATGTTATGTCAGAAGTTCACCAATACTGTGGAACAAATCTGTGACGTACTTTTTATCCGATTGCGTTACAGCAAAAGACAAGTTCCATGTTTCCAACCATCATTTATAAACAAAACCAAATACCACAACAGCTTCTGTCTACCGAAAAAGAACCCATAGATGCGATCAATAAAACAAACAAGTACTTCTCAACCATAGGCAAACAATTAGCAGATATGATACCTTCACATATTCCCACGTTCAAGCCAGTAATTAAATCTACGCTAAATTCCTTCGTTCTTTTACCCACTGACAATGAAGAAGTTGAAAGGACGATCAAAAACTTGAGAAGTGACTGCGCTCCTGGATGGGGTCAAATAAGCGCTGACGCTCTAAAAATTACATGTGAAACCATCACACCAGTTCTTGCCAACCTGATAAACCGCTGCTTTGAGACCGGAATATTTCCTACCGCGCTGAAAAAAGCCGTGATACACCCAATACATAAGGCGGGAGACAGAGACAGTGTCAATAATTATAGGCCAATTGCAATCTTAACAACATTATCAAAATTATTTGAACGCATAATAAATAAAAGGCTCACCAAATACCTTGAGGAGCGTAATCTTTTCGCTGATACGCAATATGGATTTAGATCCAGCCGCTCGATAGATAGTGCAGTTCTTGACCTTGTTAACTTCTTGGTGAGTAAATTGGACAACAAAAAAAAATGCTTAACTATATTTCTTGACCTTGCAAAGGCATTTGACACTGTCTCTGTTCCCCACCTACTGCAAAAACTTGAAAACCTTGGTATTAGAGGTGTCCCGCTGGCACTGGTAACAGACTATTTAAAAAATAGAACCCAATGCGTAAAAATCGGAGAATATATCAGCAATGAACTACCAGTCGACTTTGGCGTGCCGCAAGGCAGCATACTGGGTCCTACCCTTTTTCTTTGCTACATAAATGAACTTTGCTCTCTTAAAATTCCAAACTGCTGCATTTCTGCATATGCTGATGACACTGCCCTCACTTTTTTCTCAGATTCGTGGGATGAACTATATAACTTTGCACAAAACGGGTTCAATACAATATGTCACTGGTTACTGTCAAATTCTCTCTCCTTGAATGAGGATAAAACTAAATACATTGTCTTCTCAATGACAAAGCGAAATAAACCTCCTAACCACTTAAACAAAATTTATGTACATAAATGCAACTATCCTCCTACTCCAAACTGCACTTGCCCCAACATAAATTCAACTACTTGTATTAAATATCTCGGAATTGAACTTGACGCTAACTTAACTTTTGGAAATCATTTACTATCCGTATCCAAAAGAATCCGTAAGCTCACTTACATTTTTAAGGATCTCCGGGATGTTGCAGAGAAACAGATCATGAGGATGGTGTACGAGGCCTTGGTCCAATCCATCCTTAGTTACTGCATAACCACTTGGAGAGGAGCATGCAAAACAAAAATGATAATGCTCGAGAGAGCCCAGAGGATGATTTTAAAGGTGAGCTTATCGAAACCGCGACGTTTCCCTACCTCCAAACTCTATGAGGAAACTCAAGTTTTGACTGTCCGTCAGCTGTACATAATGCTGACTATACTTCGCCAACGCTCCTATTTATCCGAAGAACTAAGAAAGCGAAAAGCCCTCACAAGAAGACGTTATGCACTTTGTGAATCAACAGCTGTACGCACGTCTTTTGCACAAAGATTCTTCTCATTCCGTGGAGGAGTATTGTTTAATAAACTCAATAAACAAATTAATATATCTGACTGCCGCAAAACTGAATGCAAGAATAAACTTAGAAAAAGGTTACTTGAACTAAGCTACACTGACACTGAAAAGTTGATTGAGATGGTTACTTGATTTTTGCATTTTAGTAAATAGTTTTTTTTTTTTTGCATACACACAAGGACACATTTATATATATACATATGTACAAATATAATGTAGTAATGTATTTCAAACTGACACACGCACGTACACGTACACACACACGCACACACACACACACACGCACACACACACACACACACACACGCACACACACACGAATACACATACAGCACACACACATAAGCACGCACGCACTTTTAAGCTCTATTATTATTTTATTATTTGATAATCGAAGGTAACAAAGATGTTATTATTTAATTTATTTGAGATAATTATAATCCATACAATACACAATACATAAAAAAATTAAATCTATTGGCACATCACATTAAATTAAAAATCAATTTGTACATTACTAACATTATTAATATATTGGTTCGAAATAAAAATCATATTGAAACGTGAAATCTTCAATTTGTATGATACTTTGATTTTGTTATGCTCAGATCAGTGTGAAATTAACCCGTGAATTGCCATGTACCCATAGATTTAAATATCTATATAAAAACTTCCCTAGTTTTCGCAGGTTATTTGCAAAGCCAGCGTAACATCCGGTATTTAAATCTCTCGTTAATACGTCTTGTTGTTTCTGTTATTTAAACAGTCAAAAGTTGACAAAGACGTTTTTAACTAAATATTTGCTACTAGCTGTAGCCCACGACCTTCGTTCGGGTGATTTTTTTAAATTTGAATTGAATTTTGACAAATTTCAAGGTTTTATTTTTTTGCACGGAACTCTAGTTATTTTTCTAAAATAAAAGTAGACGAAGTTAGACCTTATAACATTAGCTATCTGCTAGTAAAGGTTCCGTCAAAATCAGTTCAGCCGTTTCGGAGATTAGCCGGAACAAACAGACAGACAGACAGACAGAAATTGAAAAATTTTTTTTTTGTTATAAGTGCCGTAAAATAACATATTTTTACTGAATACAAATGAAAATTCATTTGCATTGAGTAAAAAGATGTTATTTTGATATTATAAACAGACACTTCAATTTTATTTATTTGTATAGATTAAAATCAGAAAATACTAACTTAAATAAATATGAACTCCTGTTAATATTTATTAAATAAATAATAACAGAAGTGTATATTTAGTCATTTTTTTTCTGATTTTACTCACTTGCAATCAGGTTACGAAACACAGTGCGATCACTAGTTGTAAAATAATTATTAAATAAAGTAGTGTACCTAAACACAAAACAAAACACGCTACTATGCATATAGGAAATGAAATACTCACGTCAGTTATACTTTCCAATCAATTGTTTAGATTAAAATCAGCACTTTAAAATGAAACTGTATTTTAACTTAGAGAACTCAAATATATTGGAAAAAGCTAAAAATGAATTGCCTATATAACGATGATTGATTGCTATCAATTTTAAAATGATCAAACAAAGGCTTTTGATCCTTTTTATATTAAAAATGCATCGAACGTTGCAATAAAAGGTATCGTATTCATATTCATTAAACATTTCGGAATAAAAATGTCTGAATTTAATAAGTTTTTACAACTACGATACAATGCTACAAATTAGTTCAAAGCTTGACCAAAGTAGGTCCGTACTCCAAATTATTATAATAGCATAAGCATAGCATAATCAGCCTATAATTTTCCCACTGCTGGGACGCACGGCCTCCTCTCTAAGAGAAGGAATGGGCTATAATCCACCACGCGGGCCCAGTGTGGGTTGGTAGATGTCACATGTTTATTTAGGAAGGAATTTTTGTTCTAGGACATGCCGGATTCCTCACGATTATTTCCTTCACCGTTTTGAAAGCAGTGGTGATGAATTAATACACAAAATAATTACTTCATTCATAACCTACGTATATGTACTGCTTCAATGCTTTGGTTACTATCGTGCCAAATCCTTTGAGCTGTTGATACATGATCTAGTATCAAACATATTCTTGGCAAGATGTGTGAACGTGGAATTGGCGAAAGGAGTATGTAAGGATCGTAGCAGGTGGAGTTTTGTAGTTTCTGCCCACCCCCGTGGGAAAAAATACTAATTTATGTAACATATACATAACATAACATCACGCCTGTAATCCCAAAGGGTTAGGCAGAGGTGTACATCCACATTTCGCCAGTTATGTTTAAGTCCCATGTAATAGGGGGCGAGCCGATCGCCAAACAACAAATCCAGACTCCTCGGCTGCTACGGAGAAATTTCTTATGGAAAAACCCAATAACACTTTACCGACACGGGAATCGATCCCAGGACCTCAGCAGTTGCGTTTGCAACGACTCGACCAACGAAGCAAGCGGCCATGAACATAAACAACGCAGACAAGATCTAATACAAACGACATCTAATAAAAACTAAGACACATAACATAATCGAGGAAATACATCTCTTCAAACATATATACCATAGCAAAATAAGCAATGTTACTTACGGTAGCATTACATAATATCATCGGTATCTATAAATCGTGAATATCAATGCGAAATGTTTGCTAGGCACGCGAAATAACACAGTGTATTCGTAGATACTAGTCAACAACGCGCGGCGTATTAATAAGGCTTGTTTCTTATATGCTTATCGTACATACCGAGCGACACAACTTAGAAGTTCCATTTGATAAATTCGTCAAACAGCAAGAATTTTTTTTGAACATTGTGTACATCGCGAATCATTGTAATTTCAGTTTTGGAAAACAAAAACAGAGAACTTTAACTCATAATTTGGAGCGAAAATAAGCAAGTGCATCATTAGTTTTCGTACACCGATGTTGTAGTGTATGGATGTGTGTAGTGGACTTCAACGTACGTTTAATATTACGCTTACTTCAGTGTCCGTAGCGTTGATTGTAAGAAAACCACTCTTACCATGGATGGGTTGTGGAGGTCAGTTAGACAGTCGTTTCATGTAAAATCATTGTAGTCAGCTACATCTGGTTAGACTGGAAGCCGACCCTAGCATAGTTGGCAAAAGGCTAGGCGGATGATGATTTGTTAAATTGGCAGAACAACTATCTACAAGTCTCGATATCAAATCGACACGATTTAAAATCAGACTGCTCTGAAATTGCTCGTAATCTAGTCATTAGTAGTCATAGTAATTATTGTGAGGTTTTAAGGTTTTCTCGTATTTGGCACTTGTATGTATTACTTATAATATATTTTATATTAGTTTATATAATCGTATCTGTATTTATATGTATTAGTGTGTACCTATTTATGTATTTCAATTAATGTTAACAAAATGGTATTTTTCTGATTTATTTTTTTGTACTCTATCACAATGCTGTCCTATTTGACCCAAAGGTTCACTGGTAGAGAATTCCTTGTGGCATTAAGTCCACCAATGTACCACCATTGTACATGAAGTTTAAATAAAAATCCATAAGAAAAAATTAGTCTCTTTAGAGACTAAGACTTTAGAGGCTTTAGCCTCTATTGCTTGCACTTACAAAGCGAAAGTCGAGTGAAATATATACTTAGAAATTGCAAAACAAAACGGACGATTAAAATACACAGAACGAATTTCTACGAAGCTCCTCGCCACCCATGAGTATGAAGTGATGCTCGAATTCGTGGAAATTCCATGGAAACCTGTTGCACTTTACAGTAAGCCAGTTTAAAGGCCAATAGCACCAATTATCGCCCGTTTACATGTTTGTATTCGAGATTTAAGCTGCAAACTGGACAAACTGTAACTTGATTGATTCAATCTTTGGTTTACCGGGTTTTATTAATCTCGGTTTCTGCTAGGGTTGTCCATAAGAAGAATGAATACTTCTTAGTGAAATAAGGTTTGTTATTTTGTCTGGCTAGTGATTCTGACGATTCGAACAAGCCACTATTTATTTATCTAAAGCCCAATGTACATAATCACAGTTACACTCTAGGCTTAAAACTAGTGTACATGGCTCTGTTAGGGCGCAGCAAAAAAACTTAAAACTAACAAATATTGTTAGTTTTAAGTTTTTGAGTATCTAAATTACTATTCAGAACCATAGGTTGGTCGTTTAAACTCCGAGATCGTTATACAGGTTCACTAATGTTTCACCGAAACTCCTTTGACAAATTTTTAGTTTACAACGAACGTTTCATATACTATTTACTTCACAAACAACTTGTTCCGCAAATGTTTAACTTTATAAACACTCACTTTACAAACATTCATTTGGAAAATGCTTCTCTTTACAGATCTTTCGCATGATATTTAATCATTTATACATTTTTCTTTTCATATTTTTATTATTTTGGCAAAATTACGTCAATCCGAAATATCATTTTTATGCATTATATAATATCAATATTTTTAATAGGCGTAGGCGACGTATCTCCGCTGCGCGGGGTTCCTATTTATGATTGCAGGGTTTCAAGGAACCTAACCTAACGTCGGGGTGCCCCAAGTCCCGAGCACACTTCGCTCGCTCTAGAATCCTAAGTTTGTTGTTCCATTAATTAAAATTACCGTTGTGCCTATTTAATGAGTTGAAGTTTTATGAGTTGAAATTGCGGAATGTGTCATCATCTACCTAACCTTTTCCCAACTACATCGGGGTCGGCTTCCAGTCTAACCGGATGCAGCTAAACACCAGCGCAATAAATTTCGTAATGTGCAATGCAATAAAAAATGTAAAACGTTTTTATTTCAGACGTTGTTTTACGAGACAACATGAATATAAAATAATTTTTTTGTCAAATAATACGTTATCAAATAAAAGTTTATCGGGTAAATATTTTTTCAAGTCAACCCAAATTTGTTGTTGTAAAATGATGAAATTAATGATCAACCATGTTTTTTCCAATCGTTGCTTGTCAAATGAAAATTTGTAAATATCTTATTTTAGTGAAAAGGCAAGACCCTCGTTAAACAAGATAGGTAAATGGAATCATACCTATAGTACATATTGGTGTGTAGATACATCAAGATAGATATCTCCAAATCCATATATGTGCCTACAGACTCTGCAAACTCCGTGCAATAAAGCTGGGAATCATCCAAAGCCTCTAACTTCATACATACTTCATTAAGTTCCTTAAGTTGATGTACGAGTTGGAGCGCGGTTGTCGAAAACTATTGAATTGATTAATAAAACAAAGAATATTTGATATCTGTAATAAACACTCAGGGATCGATAAAAGTGCTTATGTGTTTTACGATCGTGCAAATATGATGTACTGAAATGGAAACAGAAACTATCAAGAAAAGTCTCCTAAACGTAGGTATCTGATAAACTCAATATTGAATTGACGCACGAGAAAAATGGTGCCCGTTCTTTTGACGTAATCCTTTTCTTTTAACAACACCCACTGAAGTGCTAGAAACTTATTCTATGTCGATCATCAGAAAATACTGAAACAGCTCACAGTTATAAAACAAAGTTTATAAACCACAAATGTTTATACGTGCGAGCTAATCTCGGAAACTACTGAACATTTTGGTACAGTTTTACCGCCACCGAGAAAAGTTTCGACGTAATTTAATTAATTTTACGCGTGCAAAGCCTCCGTTGGGCTGTCTTCTCACATTTTTGTGTTAATTTAGACAGTATTTTCGATATTATTCAGTAATTTATGAGGTATTAAGTTACGGTTGAGATTTACTGAGAATGTCTTTTTATTCTCCTATCTTCTAAGTAGACATTGTACTTAGAACAAGTAACTTGTGTAAGCAAAGATAAGCTTTCTTTTCCTCGTAAAGGTAAGCAATAAGTATAGAACTTAATCAAATGTCAGATACGTACGTACCTCCAATAAGTGGATCTTAATATCTGTTTATAGCGTAAGGAAAATAGAGGAAAATGTAAATGTATCAGTCAGCTTTCATCATTATAATATTTTCCAGCTAATCAAAATATAGATAAGACACGAAAAAGTATTAAAATGATCTGTTTATTCGCTTACTTAGAATAAAACCTGAAAACTTAGAATGAACCTTTAAAACTGAACGCGGTTTCCAACACAATGACAGCTCTTGAAAGGTTTAGATCTGTTCACCGTGTTTAATATTATGGTGAAATTCACCCGTAATTCTCTTCGTGTTATTTTTAACGAGCTTAGTTGCATAATGTTGTACCTAATGGGTGTAAAATTAAATTAAACGAAGCGGAAACTCACTTTTTCTCCCCGTCATTGTGATTTTTTATTTGTTCTGGATCATACCTGAGAACCTTCTAGTTGTGGAGATATTGGGGGGTCAAAGTTCAAGCTTTTTCTATTTTATATTCTATTTTTTTGGTGTTTTAACTTAACTTTAAATAGCTACATGACCCCCGTTTCTAATCAATGCATCCATCAGCAAAGTGTTTTGAGTGCGTTACATTGAGTCCTACCGTTAAACGTGATTTTTCACCCAAAAAAAAATGTCGTATCGCAGTAGTGACTTTTTGTTTTTGTTTGTCGTTTTAGAGTTACTTAATTTGATCTAAAGAATGTTTAGTTGACGGCTTCGGAAGGGTCCGTTTACACCTTAAATAGCTCAATATGATAGCCTAAAAGGAAGTTTACCAAAGTTAGCTTGCAAAAACATAAAAGAGCATACCTACAACATTCCACTGCTCGTAAAAATGCATTTTTAATGAGAAGTAGAAATTAACTTACAAAACTAAAAATAAAAGCTTGTAAAAAAATATTAGGGGTTAAAGTATAAAATTGCCGATTTGTATGGACGAATTCGTAAAAAGTGATATTTCCATACTACGTTTTTTTTTCTTGGAGACGTCTGAACCGGTTATGTATGATGCAATTGAAAACTATAGTGTAAAAAATGCGCTGCACTGCGTATCTTAAATTCTCAAAACACAGTCAATGCCAAAACTATACCTTCTTGAAGTAGTAAAACCGACGCGACGGCACATTGAAACAGGTGTTTTGTTTGACACAGTACCCTATGAGGTAATATGCAACTACTAGTACGGTTTTTAGACTCTAAAGGTACGTAATTTAACAATTAATCCAATAAAAATGGAATTAGGAAAAAATATAACTAAACGTCAGAGTTACAAACAGAACTAAATGTGAGAAAAAAACCGGCCAAGTGCGAGTCGGGCTTGCGCACGAAGGGTTCCGTACCATTATCTATAAAAAATACGAAAAAAACACGTTTATCATATGGGGACCCCCCTTAATATTTTATTTTTTATTTTTAGTATTTGTTGTTATAGCGGCCACGGAAATACATCATTTGTGAAAATTTCAGCTTTCTAGCTATCACGGTTTATGAGATACAGCCTGGAGACAGACAGACAGACAGACAGACAGCGGAGGCTTAGTAATAGGGTCCCATTTTACCCTTTGGGTATGGAACCCTAAAAACGGCAATTTCATAGTTTAATACTTATTACTTAAAAGGTAGCGAACGATATAGGCGGGAATTTTTCACCCTCAACCGTGTGGGCGTGAAAAATACTAGCTACACCGTGTTACACGCACTTGAATGAATTAATCAACGTTTTGACAACTTCAAGAGATTCATTACAGGCTAACGTGCGAGTTGAATAACGTCAGAATAAAATGTGGTTGAAAAATAATGGTGACCTGTTCTTTTTTGTTATTTGTTGGCTAAAGAATAGAACCTTACTTTATGGTATTGGTTCTTGATTTGCAACCATAAATAAACTCCTTTTTTGTAAGGAGGAGGAAGTCTGAAAGTGGCGCCGGTGCCTGAAAAGATGTGTGGTAATCGGTTGGCTTGGTATAGGCATGTGATGCGAAAGAATGAGGAAAAAGTCGTGTAGAAAATTTTGAGTATGAATGTGGATGGGTATAAGAGTAGAGAAAGACCAATGAAACGATGGATGGATTGTGTGAAGAATGATATGGCAAGAAAAGGGGTGACTGCTGAGATGACGAGTAACAGGGAACTATGGAAGATGAAGACATGCTGCGCCGACCCCAAATAAACTGGGTTATGGGCAGAAAAGGATGATTTTTGTAAGGAGGTTAAACATATGACTACATATTTGTGATTAAATAATTAAAGAAAACTCATTAAACGATGTGGATTCAACGACAACGATACCCATTTTCAATATTAGTAAGCGAAAATCATTTAGGTGCTGCCTAGTGTTGGTGAAACCGAGCAAGATTAATTTTAATGTCAACTAAACATTATTTTTCCTTTTACATTTTTTTCCTAGAAAACAAATTAACCATACAAAATTTCATCCTGAACCAAATTCAAAAAGTAAATAATGTTGCTCAATAAATAACGGGATTGGGCCTCCCCTTGCCATCGTTTGCTTCGTCGACATTCATTACCAAGGAATCCCACTTATTTTATAGCTAGGCGTGATTGCATTAAATGTACCAGAAGAAGAGATTAAGGGAGACTCCTTTTCTGTTACTAATACTCAATAGGAACTCGTTAGGTGATTAAATTAAACAGTACCTATTCAAAAATTCCGTACAAAAATCCGCATGGTAATTTACGTTGAAAACTAAAACCGCAACAATGAAAAACAGCCCATAATAAGTAGGCGGTTAATTGTTTCAGTTACAGAAAGGCATCTTGTTATGGTCCCGACCTACATCCGCATTAAATGGGGCAGAACATTGTATATACTATAGCTATACTTAGCCACCCTGCGTGGCTCGTCGATGCGCCCGCTCTAGCACTATTGAATTAACTACCTCACTTCAGATAATGCGGCCTTTCTTCAATACATACAGCGAAGACGTCTGAATACGTTCAACTTAGCGATTCTAGAAATTGTGGCGGCATACACCGTCTGCTAAAAACGATAGAGCATAAACAAAACACTTTAATAGCGCGCAATGTAAACCAACATTTCGGCACGGTGAAAAAACCACTTCTAAATAATTTATTATGCCGTACTTTCAACGATTTATTGTTATAGAAAACGTCACGAACATTTATAAAATGTATAAATATAATAAAGTGCACGTTGATGACACGCGTGGTGTGACTATGACCTTTATAACCAATAGCACACGGTTGATACACGACGATATGCGATCGTAGCCCACGCAAAACAAACTAATATATCGAAACTGGTAATCAAACTTTATTTATCTGTTATCAGTTAAACAAAAGTTCTCGGAAATACATTAAGCCTACGGTCATAGCTACCAACACTGAGCTATGTGTGTACATATAGACGGCTGCTGAGATATAAACTTGTTTTTCTCTCCAATTATCAATGTAACGTGGCTATTAGTTGATCGTATTACGTTGCCTCAGTGAAGTCCTTAGCCCTGACCACCATAAGTACCTGAGCACATTCAGTACGCGTCCATAACGACCACAAATTGCTGCGTAACTCTCGTATATCTTAACACAAAGCGGGGTAGCACCATCAGCGGCGGCACACAGCACTTAGCACTAGATACCTGTGACGCTGAGCAAGGACATGATGGGACGAACGCCCGTCTGGCCTGGCTGGCCCGTCGACCCGAGGCGGTCGGCGGGGCCGGCGCCTCACCGGCCGCCACGGGGCGCCATTAGTAGCACACGCGCGCCCGGCTCAACGCGCGGCCGGCGACCGACTGACGCCCGGCTACCCACTGTACCCGCTAGTACATACTAGCGTCCTCGCGCCTGCGCACACACAACCTTCTGACATCACCGGTACCCGGATTATTTTCGCCCGGCGAGGTAAATACCCTCACATCGATCGAGCCCGGTTAAACTTGATGCAATTATTGCACTGCCCTAGTCCTTACAGATGCAGTTTTAATGACCGCCGACGAACTTCTTCCTTGGGCTGCAGGTGCTGGCGACCAACCAATGGTTATTAGTTCCCGAGCTGTCTTCAGTCTTCACGCCTTTTAATATGTGATTAGTTGAAAAGCTGCACAAATTTCATGAGTCGTTAATTATTTTCACAAGAATTCTGGGCTCAGTTTTCCGAGTTCTTTACAACGCGCTTCGTCTGTTCGTGAGAGTAATTTCCAACAAAGGATAAGCTGCAAATCTAAATTTAGCTTTCAATGCTGTTGCTGGCGATATAGTAAAAATAAATTATCGTAGCGTACGGAGCACAGCGCACGCGAAGCATTTTTCTTTTTCCTTAGAAAAATGGAATCAAGTTTTATCTTGATCTCAAACTGTCTGTCTCAGTCGCCTCTCCCAGATATTTTGACTCAGGCTCGCTCCCTCCAATCACGATGAAAACAACGCACAAATGGAAATGGAAATATTTTTCACGATGTAAAATTTAGTTCCACGTCAAGTGGTACAAACCATTTATTTTAATCGACTGCGGAACGACTAAATGAATTAAACGATTTTATAGAGGCGGGAAATGTGTTAGTACATTTAAAAAGCATTTATCATATCAGTAAATTTCTATGAAAACATCGTCCTTCCCATAAACTCGTTGAAGAAACGCTCTCGGGGATATATTATCATGATCAAGTATACTTCGCAGGCCATTTTGGAGACCGCAGTTTGATTTTATGGCACAAAGATTCTGCGGCACATCCTTTTGATAAAATCTCGTAGCCGCCTTGTAAAAAGCCTTCGGAAAGTGCACTCGCCTACGCAAGGTCTGTTTGTAGCCGAGACCTCGTAGAATCGTAGCATAAGGGGTAATAATAGCTACAAGGCAAAGTTGCTACGTTCTTATTAGCACCTTGAAACTTATCAGCTACGAGCTGCTACAAGCTCGTAGCGAGCTACGCGTTGCGTAGTACATTGCTACGAAGCTATTCTTAGCTCGCGGCGTAGACTGCTTTACGTAACCAATCAATTTTGTTTGAATAAAAGGATTGTTCTAGAAAACTTGGATTGTATTTTAGATTAGGTTTATTTACTATATCATTATTAAGTAACCAAGTTCAGTCTTAAATAAATGTTCATAAAATATTTTTAATGTGTGCCTGACTATAACTATTTCTCAGGTACAGCCGGGTACAAAATTCCATTATACAGCGCAATAGGAATTTAATCACGTAGTCGACTGCAACTAATGGGTTATAAATTCATTGCACGTCGGGACGCCGCAGGCATGCAAGCTACCACTTCCGAATGCTACTATCTTTGTATATTATGCTTTTATGAGTCTTACACTTTCGTATAAGCTCTTACACAATACAGTGTTGGATTTTGTCTGCTACAATAAAAAGGAACAGCAAAATCGCTCTAAAGACAGATTAGGGGCCATCCATAAAATACGTCACACGAATTCCATGATATTTTGACCACAAAGTATCACATACATGTAAAATTTGCAAAATATGTGACGTCACACTAGGGAGGGAGAGTCTCACAAATGTGATCAGCAGTGACAAGGACGGGGGGGGCGTCCTGGTCATATTTTGCAAATTTAACATGTATGTGATACTTTACTTCATCTGTATGTAATTTTATATACAGATGAAGTTGGAAGCAAAATTTGGAAGCCCTCCCACCCCTTGTCACACAATGTCACACTTCGTCGACCCCTCCTCCCCCCCATTAACGTGTGAAGTAATTTATGGATGGCCCCTTAGTGCTCATAGTTTGTTGCTGTAATCATTTAAAGCATCATTGAACGATACCCATGATGATAGTTCTTTTTACTCTGAATATCGACGAACACAATATTATTATTATTAATTCGTTTAAAAAAAAAACAAATCTAGTTCATTAAATGCAGATATTTATACTCGTAAGTCAAACTGACATTGACAGCCTCGTTGGTCTAGTGGTTGCAAGCGCGACTGCTGAGCATGAGGTCCTGGGTTCGATCAGTGACCCAGACAGTGTCCCAGATCGAGCAGTGTTATTGGGTTTTTCCATTAGGAACTTCTCAGTAGCAGCCACAGAGTCTGGATTTGTGCCTGGTTGATGGCAATAGGCTCCCCGTCTACGGCGCCTGTTACATGAGACTTAAACATAACTGGCGAAATGTGGGTGTAGGTACTATTAGGTACACCCCTGCCTAACCTTATGTTTATATAAGTAAAACATTGCCTGAAGATGCAAAAGACAGTGACGGAAAGAATTAAAGTGAACGCCCACCCCTATCCTAAATATTGCGCAGATCATCTACCTCTTTTTATTGGCAGCAACTAGTACTTTATCTGCAGCAATATACTCAATCAAATAGATTTATTTCCCCTTATATCAAACCCAGCCAACAAATTTATTCATTATATATTTTAACTAAGTGAAATTGCACCTACATTTACAAACTGCCGTGCAATGAGTAAAGTAGTTCGTTAGTTATGCAGCTTGGCTTGTTAAGTTCCCCACTACGTGTTCCTCGATGCGAGTTTATTAGCAAGTTAATTTGAGGACCTTTGAGTATTTGGAGCTTTAGTGTATTCTCATTCTTTACTAGCTGTTGCCCGCGACCTCGAAAATATTACTTCCCTTTTATAATCGAATTTTGTTCGTAGGGCTCCGTGTAATTTTTTTTTTGCACGGAGCCCTAATTCTTTTTCTGAAATAATAATGTAGCCTCGACCTTATAACGTTAGCTATCTGCCAGTAAAAGTCTCGTCAAATCGGTCCAGCCATTTCGGAGATAAGCACAAAAATGTGTTTTTCTTCTAAGTGCCGAATATATTTTCATATGCATTCAGTAAAAAGCTGTTATTTTGATATTACAAAGATACACTTCAATTTTATTTATTTGTATAGATTTTCACTGACTTGATGATTTATAACTATCTCGTAAGGTTTTTGCGCAGTTTGTAATTACATTTTTTTACAGCTTTTACGTGCTTTATATATGTAATGCTGTAAACTTTGATAATGACATACCTTATACTAACTCTGGACGCTCACGCTGCTGGAGCAACAGATTCGATATCTGATTTGTGTTTTGAGAATAAGAGAGTTATTTCTTGCGAAGTTATTTGTGTGTTTCTAGGAGGTCTACAATTTATTTTTAATGTTACACCCGTAATAAAAAACTATCCTTCATATGGTAGTCTTGTGAAAAATTTTGTGTTTCTAGATCTTTATGCAGCTGTTTATTCATATTTCAGACAGAACGACTGCCAAATAACTACTCAACTGCATAGCCAAGACGCATGAACCCCTGGGGTAGTTGGTTAAAATCGCATTTCTTCTCGAAAACGTTATTGTATTACGTGTAGACGTAAATAATAATGCTTCGACAGCTCAAAAATATTCTATTGCAGCATAGAATTCCGATTGAAAATGCAGCAGCATTATATTCTCGCAGCATCGGAAGGATTGAATTCAATTTCGATGAAAATCTCTTGGGAATGCATTCAACAGATAAATAAATCAATAGGAGTTACTTATAGAAATTCATCATAACAATGAAATGGTTTTTTGTTTCGATAAATGGATTAAAGATTGTAGAAAAGTTTTATTAATAGTGCCTGTTGAAAGTTCTGTATCAATAAAGCAAAATATAATGTGTACCACAAACGATATCGTCCTATGTTTGCTCATAACAGCAACTGATGAATGGACGCTACTGAAGGCGCCAAACGCGAATCAAGTTCTTAAAAGACTAATTTATGAACCTATACGCAATCAATTAAAAATATCTTTAAAAGTGCCGGTTACATTTTCTTTATTCTCATAACAGTCAGGCTGTTGGCCGTCCGTGTTTGTGCGGCAAAGCGTTGGCACAAATAATCTTTGTCAATGAGTAGTACCCATCATTACGTAATATGCACGTGGTGCCGCGTCACTCGGCCCTTTCCGACCTTTCGCGGGAACGACCGAGTCCGAATATCGATCGAAACAAGCCCGCGAACAAGCGACTGCTGTGACGTCACATATCATGCGACACACAAACGTCCTAAAACCAACCCTCCACCAACCAAAACCCAACCTTATCTTTGCCATGTTACAGTTGAAATTTAAATGGAATGTGTCAGTTTTGAGCCCGTTTTTTCATACAGGGTGGGTGATAAAGGTGGTGGTTCCCCCGTGCGAGCCTGCCTGACCCACATCGCGCGATGCGTAATGCGTATGCACCTGTTATTTGTACTAGTACCCTAGTACTATAGCGTGGAGTTCAACGTGTGAGTTGTAAAAGGGGGCACGAATACGAGTCGTTTATAGATTGGAAGGTAAAATCGGAAAGGGCAACACTTTGAAGTGATTGATAATTTTTTTGGGTGATATTTCTGCATATTGGTGCTCTTTAATTCGTGTTGACGATTATTTTAAACAAATAATGAAACTCTAAACTCCTCTGGAAGTTTTCATATCCAAGAGAAATAGTACAAGTTTTATTGATATAATTATCTTCTCATAAAACAAAGGTTGTTGCCTTCCATAAATAGAATTTAGTAAATCACCGGGATTCCCTAATAAAAACACCTAACTAGTAAGAGACTTAAATGACGAATTCTTAAATTAGTAACGTCTTCATAAAAGACATCTACGGGCTACGGGCTACAAGAAATTTGCTACGAAACGCTACGAAGCGTAGCAATGCCACAAAAACTGTGCTACGGCGACAAAAACGCAGCCAACCGTTGAACAGATTTCGCCTGATGATCATTTGCGAACATTTGGCAAATTTTTATTTTTATCTGGGTTTTAAGTAGCTATGGTATACCAGGTGTTAACGGGCATTTTACGAAGCCCGCAACCAAGAATTCTGTAAATCAAAATAAGTAACGTCTACGCAACAATTATTACTGGGAAACGACTTTTTGGTCTGAATAAATCGTGTTTTACGATAGGACTCGATATAACGCACTCAAAACATTGTGTTGATTGATTGAATAGTACGGGGGTCGTGGAGGTATTTAAATTAAAGCTGTAACATTGAAAACTTGTTTTTTTTTATTTTTAAACTTGTGAAAAAGTTGGAACTGCTAGAACAAAAACACGATCGCGATGACGGGGAGAACAAGTACCTTTCGGCTTCGTTAAGGGTACTTATATTTATATCCATTACCTATGTATTTTGGTGTACTTTTCTTAGCTCAACAAAAAAGGTTCCGTACTTCTATAATGTCTGTAAAAATTCCATTCCTCTATGAACTTCGTGCTTCGTTTCATTCTATGTTCGTGCAGTGCGCCTTTGGAATTCGCTTCCACACTCCTTGCGGGATAGCCCTTCGTTAGATGTGTTCAAGAGGGGAATAAGAGAACATTTCCTGTCAACATGATGATAGTATGTATAGGTATATATAGTATATGTAATAGTAGTAGTATATAAATATATATATAGTGTAATATTGTATAGTATTATATAAATAAATATCCCTGGACATTTCACACAGCACCATCTAGTCCCAAGCTAAGCAACCTAATGCTTGTGTTATGGTAACTAGATGGCTGATAAACTACATATATACATTTTTTTTTGTAAATACATACATATTATAGATATAAAAACACCCAGACCCGGAACAACTACTTGTAGGTCATACAAATATTTGTTCCGTACGGGAATCGAACCCGCGACATGCAGCGCAGCAGTCAATCGCTTGACCACTGCGCCAACCGTGTCGTCAATATATAGGTATTGTATGCGTTACACATATTGTATTGTATGTATTAGTTTAGTTTATAAAATAAGTTAGTTTAAGTTTTTAAATTTACTGATTGTGCACATAGGTTATCCTCTATCGCTAATCTCGCTATCAAAGTAAGGTTTGCTGTAAGAAAACCCAATTTTGGGTTAAGCTCACCGTTGTACATAAGCTATATATTGTAATGTTGTGTGTATATCTTTTTAATTTTTGTGTGCAATAAAGAATAAGAATAAGAACTTCTATATGAGTAGTGTCCGGAAACGTTCTAGTTGATGGGGTTGTATGGAATAAAAAAAATCACGTGTCACTGTTACTCACCATCCACAGGCCCGCGCCTACGGTGGCCGAGAGCCACCACGTGGCCCCCGACGCCCGGGGCGTCTCCCGCGGCGGCTGGGACGTGAGGTTCTCTCCCTCTCACGTTCCGCCACCTCCTTCGCTAGCATGACTGCTTCGCAGAAGGAGGTAACGGCTTCCCATTCCCTCTCGCTCCGGACCATGGATTGAACCACGGCTGGACGCGAGAGATCGCCGCTACGAGGACACGGTGTGCTCCACCGGGAAAATTGATGGTCGGGTACTTCAGTATTCGGGCAAGCGAGTTTCTTAGCATCGATAGCCTCAGAGAAGCACGGCACACCAAAATCAATCAATGTGGAAGCCAGGCGGATGCTGGGAAGAGTTGCTTGTGTCCAAGCTTGATCGTCCAAAGCCACATTTAAAATGGATGATAAAGTGTGTCTAATAATTTGATCAATTTTATCTAAAAGATGAATGTGCTTCCATGAAGGGGAAGAACTTCAACAATTTTCTACGACAGTTCAAAGGACCGTGACCGTCGCGGTCATTCAATTCATCGTGTTACGTGACGTCATTTACCTCTAGCTATCTGCCTTGTTTACACCTAATTTTTTACCCTGAATATAATAATTTTACTTATTGTATGTGCTTTATTCAAGCAAACATTGCAATAAAAATATTATAATAAAATCCTAGTGAAACTTTAAGTACTTTTTAATTAAAAGTGATTCTTTGACACAGTATTTGACGTCACTACTGGCGTTGTCGAGAGACGATGCGTTTTGAGTTTCCGTTCCGTTTCACCAAAAACACGCTACGTTATATTAGAAAATTAAACAAGTGTACCACAATATTTTTATGGGCCAATACAAGGCATTATGAAGAAATAAAAAAAGTTTTGTATTTCTTACATATTCCCTATTTGCCCACTAGGCCCCTAGGAGTAAGGGCCCTCCTAGGCCCCATCCTTAGTGCCTAATAGGCGCCCCTATGAAAAAAAAATCGCATAGCGCGTTTGGGGTTCAAAGTGAGGACTCCGCGAATTGGTTCAAACAAAATGTGTAAGTTTGTAGCGATAGTATGTACGAGTACTCGATGCTCATCTTTAGCCTTAAATATATTGTAGTTTGATAGTGATTCTACTGTGCGCTACAAATTATTACGCACTTAAATACTAATTCTATCGACAGCTCTTGAAAAATTATATAGAGGTTCCTCAAACTTTTCTCTTAAGTCAATGGTTGCTGGGATATTCGCTTCTAAAGCCCTAAAACAATACGTGTCCACTCCAATTTTTAAAGTCAGAACTTAAAAGAACTTTCATTAGGAATTGGTTACGATAAGATTTGATATTTAGTTTTTGACTTTTTCGTGAAACTGCAATAGTAACTTTGCTTTTCATTAACATCCTATGAAAACGAAAACAAATTTAGTTTTTCTGTTGAGTGCTAATTGAAGTAATTTTGAAAACAGTGTACAAAAAAATTACGAACAAAAATATTGTTTAGTGTTACGGAATCCTTTACGGAACCGGCCACTTGGCCGGTTTCAATTGGAATGGTCAAATGAAAAAAGAGACGATGAGAAAGGGATAGTCGAAATACCATCAATTAATAAAGTCAAATGATACCCAAATTTCACTTAATTAATTGATGTAAATAAACAACGTTGAATTGTTATATGTAAATAGTTTATTGAAATGCAAGAAGTGTCTTTTATTGAAATCGAAATCGATTACATGGTTTAAAAATCACACTCATTATATAGGTATATGGAATACATACAATTACGGTAAACATTTGGTACAGACATCGTAAAAATTTAAAATTGAAAAGATGTATTGATATATTTCGATCTCGCTTCATTGGCATACAAATGACAAGGACAGAGAGCATCTTATGGAACTTCTACAACATGTTTTCATGATTATAGGAGTAAATATTTAGACATTCATTGAATATTACGAATCTTATTACCTGTTTTCGATATAAAATCGAAAAAAGTCAAAAACGGTATATAATCGCAAAACTACTTAATACCAACCGTGGAGGTTCATATAAATATCCTACCTACTTGACACATGAATCCTGAGGGCTCAGTGTGAGCTATTATACCAAATCCTTTAAACTAGCTAATTCGTCATCACATTCTACTGCCATTATACTAATCAGCCAAGGGTCAGCGCAGCATGTCTTCTTCTTCTTAATTCTCTTATAGCCGCAATCTTTTGAGACCCCCCTTTCTACCGTCATCATCTTTTACAGTCCATCCAATGTTTGGTCTTACGATTATTCTGTACATATTGATGTTAACTCCCGGTCGAGGTTTTTTCAGTGATGAAATCTCGCACGAGGCCAGCTGTGTTCTATATTGTATTCCTCTTATTTTTATAATGAGAAAAATCAATGCTATATCCATGTGATACCGAGTTTTCTTATTCAGTGCTTTGCACTATCTGACTCCTCTTCACCTGTTCTTCTTGTAGGTCAGGTAAAGCAGGAAAAAGATTGCGCCTATTTTAAATTGGCGATGATTATTTGAATACAATATACATAGTGACGTCAATACACCTAAATATATATTTTATAGATCATCAGTCAATGTCTTATTGAAGATCACCCTATAAATGGATCATTTAATATCTCTACTAACTAAAAAAGTATCAATAATACCTACATTGATATATATTATTATATTTACATTTCTTATATTTTCATACACTGCAGCTTAAAAAGACCGTGCCGTATTTAGTGACTTGTAGTGCAGTAACTAAATACCGGTACATTTAGCAATTTCTGATAATCATTTCAAGTCAATTTGACACAGACAAGATGTTAGTGACATACATAAATTCACGCCATATTCCCGTGGGGGTAGGCAGAAACACAAGACAGTACAGTACGTCACCTGCTACGTCCCTTTTACTAGTCCACGTTCATACATCTGGACGTAGACGCCGAAAATTTAAAATCATATGATTGTGGTGCCAGCAGGCGATACTAAGCCGTTTTAAACAGCTTCCATATGTCTAGATACTAAACAGAGATCTACAATGTCGTCGAACGCATTATTTTTTTTAAATAGCAACTAATTGGTTATCATGTTGAATATTTCGTCTAAAAAGCTACTAACCTACTAAAACAAAATGAATACCCGAAAAATGCAGTAATTTTAAAATACATTTATTTAATTGCGATAATATACAAACATAACTTCTATTCAGGCTAACATTAGAGCCATTTGTTTTGCAATAATTATAATAACACATTAGAAGGCATTGACAAGTCATTTTATGTTTCAGGCAAGTCTGAATGTACAGACGCCAGCGCATCAAGCTACTACAATCTGTCAAATTTCTTTAATAGATTGTCAACTATATCGCTAAAGCATTAGGTTGAAGGTTGTTTGTCACAGTTTTGGGTAGCTTGATGTGTGTCTGTACAGGATACTATTAATCAAATCTTAAATGATAAAAATTTGCTTATATTATAAGTGAAACACCTGACTAGATTATTATGATATTAGTTATCATATTGATAAAATTGTTGAATCTATGCATGTGCCTAGCCTGCATGGAATGAACAAGGCATTTAGAATAAATGAATACTTATATCCCCAGTCATCAATTGGTAATAGCCGGAGTATAGTACCTTTTATTAGGTACATACTGTTTAGGGATCAAAGTTCAAAAAGAGACCTTCAAAAAACTTCAAGTAATTCTCATGGGCTTCAGCATATTTTAAATCATCTTTCCGCCTATCGTTTATCAATGCCTTCTCATGCCTAATGAAGGCTTTATAAAGTGGACAATTCCAAAACCAGCCTTCTTCTTGTTCGATAACTTTTTTGTGATGCTCTCTCAAGTCTGAAAAGTAACACTTTTTACAACGTTTTTTGCGTATAGCTTTTGATTGGAGGGACCCATCTAAATTATTAGCTATTTCCAAATAACCATACATGGTGGTTAAAATGCTATTCACAATAAATCTTCGGTGGTACCAGATTGTCTGATGGTTTGTGTAGTACTTCAGCAACTCTTCATTTAATATCAATTCATAGAACAGCAGTTCGAGTTTTCTTAAAGCTTGGTTCACGGATGCATAGCATTTGCACTCTCCTGGGGCATACCCCAATATAAGAACAATTAGAACATCATCACCTATTGTTTTCTTGGAAATCTTGCTAGGCGTCACATCTGAATCACCGGTCAAATGATCAGCTAAAACTTTCTGTAAATTTTCACGTAAGCTAACCTCCATGTTGTTTTCAAATATTGCCCATTGTTCGTCAATATGAAAAAGTATTTTAACAACGCTCTGGCGATAGTGAAAGCAGCTGTAGTCAGAAACATGTCTCGCTGTCCATTTATGAATGAATCTGTATTCATTGAAGAAAATCCGGGTGCTGTTGAAGTAGGACTTGTGTTGCCAGACAAATTCCATCACAAAGGCACGATGGTCCCAGCTGTGGTAGTTGTTAATGCACTTATCCGCTGCCGTAGTGCAGATTCTAAGCTCTTCAGCGATGGTATCAGCTAGAAACTGTTGGCTAAACTGTCCTATTTGATCTGAAACCAACCATAATAAAAATTATAATAAGCCTGACATAGTGGTGATAGACCGATCAGCGCGCCGCGTAATGATAGTCGATGTTACCATCCCGCATGACGAGAACCTCGTGAAAGCTGAGAAAGAGAAACAAATAAAATATCTCGACTTGGTACACGAGGTTCTAACATTGTGCCGATTATCGTGACGTGACAGCCAATGGCCTTATTGCCAAGAGACTCCACTACCATCTTTCGAGGATCTCCTTAGGCGGTTGGATCAAGGGCTTGATTCAGAAAGCAGTACTCCTGGACACAACATCCATAGTGAGGTGGTTCCTCTCTCTGGAGCCCTGACCTGCCTGGACCTTGTTCCTGATGGCAATGGCTATCTTTTTTTTTAAATATTTAAAAATATAATACATAAGGGAAATAATGAATAATGGAGATAATAATAATAGTTCTCCTGACCGTTTCTCGGTCACGGTGGCCAATCTCAGCGTAGATTAGCAATCAACATGGGGCTTAAGTGTACAAGTGTGCGCGCTGGCCCACGTGCACTCTCTCTTCCCTCATCTTTATAGTCCGATGGGACGACAATTCAAAACAACCAGAGAGAGATCAGGCGCAGGACCAACAGCTTAACCTGCTTTTCTAGGCATGGGGTTATTATACCGTCAACTACCAAACTCTGGTATTAGCATACCAGAGTTTGGTAGTTGATGTTGAGAAATTCCTAATGGAAAACCCCAATACCATTTTTGCCCGACCCAGCAGCCAACGACCAATAGAGCACTTCAGTAATAAAATTAGCAATGGCACTCTGGAATCTGTCTTTGTTTATGGTTTATGGCGGTAGGCTTGCTCATAATACTCATCATTGAGCCTTGTTGCACCTACTACTGAGTACAGGCCTCCTTCCGTTTGTGCCTGGATCTGACTGAATTTGGGTGGATTTTAACATAACTCTGACCAAAATCAGTCAGCACTTAATAGTTACAGAGTAATAAACATCCAAATTATCATAATTACTAAATAATACCCGATTATATGTTGGCCAATAATGTGATAATGTTTACTGTTATAATAGCTTACTTAGCTGTTAGAAAAATTGGAAAAAAAGTAATGTTCTCTATAAAATTGAAAAATAAACATACTATGATACCTTTTAATAATTTTGTGAAAATCCATCTCCTGTATGCATATGCTTCATTACATTTCGGCTTCCTTGAGATAACTAATTTAGAAAAATGCAATTCTTGGTGCCAGTCGTGAAACTTCCGCAGCGTCATTTCCCTTCTTTTATTCCATAATGAGGTTACATCGGGGTTTATCATAAGAGTAGGATTCAAAAGCGTATAAATCCTCTTGTAGTTTAGATTTGATAATCTGCTGAGTCTTCGCTTTGGATTAGTCAAGTAGTCGCGCATTAATTCGGTATAGCAGTAGTTGTACACATGCTTCACACACCAGGACTCCAGACCCAACGACGTCGCTACATATAGGACAGGAGATTTGTTAGTAGTAGACTCCACAGGAACGATGTCAAACTCCGTCCTGAAATAACAAAGGATTAACACGCGACTTCTTTATTTCACACTTATCATTTATCTTGAAATTTTGCCAATTTGAAGTAAATATTTACAATCTTCGGTCCGTGAGATAATGATTCAACTCCTTTATTATTTTCTCCACTAGTCCTGATAGTCCGCTCTTATCGTCGCTCTTTTCAGCCATTGTTGACATAACAATAGTGGGTTGTGTGAAGAATTAACGATTGATTTCAATCTTTTCAGGAATCAAATACATTTAAATGAAAACAAGATCACAAAACACGTACTGCATCTCGAAACGTCAAATGTCATTTTCATTGATTTTCATAGACTAGACAAGACAACAGCCGTTTCGTTTTCAATCCATGTATTGATTTAGAGGTTTGGGTCCTAGGCGTTTGATTCCTTCAGAATGTTTTAAATTCGTGCCGATAGACGCCGCTTTTATATCTTTCAAACAAAAGACGAAATCAAATAGGCGAATAAGAGACTAAACGAGGATTTCGATCATGTATTTCACGCGATAATCACTTATATTAGGACTAAAATAAGAAATCTTTGTTCGCTTTGTTCATTTAATCGGAAAGCCTCAACAGCGAGTCAGCGACCACGTGTCTTTTATTTTTATTAAATTAACACAGCACCTTATTGATCCCCAGTGTTCTTCCAGCCTTTTCAACAGTAGAATGGAAGGTATTTTCCCGCTCAGTGTTCAAATGGGCTAGTTGTCGTTTTTCGTTTCTGATAGAGGAATGAAAACAGGTAGATGGTTGTATAATTTGAAAGCAGAATTTAATATTTTTATACAGATTATATTAACAGGGTCTCAAAATTTTTGAAAGCGCGATCAATAGCTGGAGTTATGTCTCGAGCTGGATTATTATTCACGGAAATCCAAATTGAGCCTGGAGCGCCATGTTTGAACATTTCGACCAGAGCTGAAACTGCAGACTCCACCCTAAAAATAGAAAAGCAGTATTTTGTAAGAAGAGGTAATAGGACATAAACGATGAAGTCCCTATGTATAGGTTACAAATTGAGTGTTCTCATAACGTCTAGAGCAATAATAAGGAACTTCGTTCCAAAAAGAACTTACTTTTGACAAACGTAATTTTTACCAACGGCAGCAGCCAACATTTTCCCCAGTTTTGCGTCATAAGCCCTAGTTTCTAAACTGTGCAATATGGGGGTGTCGGTTGCTCCAAAACATATTGTTAGAACCCTAATGTCAGTGCTGTCGTAAAATGGATCCATCTGGAAATAAGAGTTGAAAAAAACTTAGCTGTCATCGTAGACAGAGTATCCTATAGACACCGCCAAAGCGTGTCGCAAAAAGAGACAAAAAATAAATACGTCACGAATTTAGGGTTACCGGGTGAGAAAAATTTACCCCACAATTTATGAGAATTGGAAATTAGTACGTAAGACAAAGCCTGAATATGCCAATGACATATCCGTTACCATCGGTACGCAAAGGCATGCGATGCGGAGAAGACATGCTGCCGAACTCAAATTAATTGCGATGAGGGCAGGAGTGACGATGGATGATGATGATGTGGTTCTAAATTACTGTCATTTCTGATGTGATAGTAGGTTCTGGGTTTGTGGGTAAATAATAGAACATGTTTATTTTTAATAAGCTTTTATTGATTTAACACATTATTGTCCTTTAAATAAAACAAGCTTCGTATGTTTCTAATTTTTTGCTTAGGTTCAAATCCTTTTGTTGCGTGATGTATACGCAGTTCAAAATAGTGCATGGCAATTGCCTTAATAAGTAAAACTTTGTGGTTTCCAATAAAAGGTTGACTTTCAAAATGATTATTTATGAATTCTTCTTTCTAATTAACTTATATTCTTCTTTTTAATTCTCAAAATGTTTGCTGCAAATTTTTGATGACGGTTTTGGTGTCCAATCTGTTCGTCCTGTAGCTACAATCCAATTCTGACGTAAATTATCAGGTTCAGGGAAACTGCAAAAAGTCATTAAATATTTCAGATATTTAATTAATACTCACTGCAGAAGCCATCATATTATTATTTCCCATAATAGTGGGTAATAATTTATAGAAAAGTTGGCAACACCAACGTTTTTAGGTTAGAATTTATAATTGAATAATAATTGTTATTTTTGTGCTTTTTAAGGATGAATCGTACGTCTAGCGTACATTATACACAATATATGAACATAATAAAATGTTACTGAATGCCTAGAACTGATAAAGAGTGGCATACTTACGAATGAAAAGACAATCCTGGGATTTTCGTTCCACTATCACTTTTACACCCTTTAACGCTACACCACACCATTTTTTTGTATAAATGGTTGAAATAGTAAGTCTAAATTGTTCAAAACAAAATATAACATAAATTACTTAACATATAACACGTAAAAACTGTATTTTAAAGGTAGACGATGGCTAGCTGCACGTCAGCTGTCAAACTTTGTTTAGCAAACTAGTGTGCTGACCTTGAAAAAACGTGGCACGCTCGATGAAACAAAAAATTTTATCGTTCTGTTTCATTTCTTTACACGACATCGGCATAAGTTGTTCTTTTTCTTGTGTGAATGCGACAAAACATATCAATTAGTCTATAGCATTCTCTGTCTACGGCTGTCATGCTCAAACTCCCGCTGCAGAGACATGCAGCGGGAGTTTGACCATGACAGTTTCAATATGGTGGAGATAATTTTGTTACCAACCACTTAGCTTCAAAATCCCAGTTAATTAGTTGACAAAAACATTGTGGGTCTCTATGTAACGGTATATATAGATATACAGCAAGTATCCGAAAGATGTGGTTATTTTTAAGAGTGTGGTACAGACTATCAAACTGAACCACTTTCTGTATGGACCACCTACGTAATCGCGAAAGAATTATAGATGCCTCGTACAAAATATCAATACCTACTCGACCGAAATGTATGGGCAGCTGATAATTTATTCACGATTATACTATTGGTCCTATGGAGAAAGTTATTAAAATTTATAGTCTGTACATCCTATAATGTGACCACACCCACACCTTTCTGATACAAACTATTTCTATACGTCTAAACATATGCTCTAAAAGAAAATGGTAAAAAAATGTAGGTATGGTATGTCCGTTTGGTATAAGACATCTATTCTTTGGGTATGGTTCCCATAGTCCATACCCAAACTTGACTCACCGCTAAACATTGACTGAAATGCAGAACAGCCATTTTGGATCCTTTGTAAATCGGCAGAAATGGTACTCGAGTCAAAGCGGCTATCGAAGAGATATTTATAATGGTCCCACCAGCTCCGCCTTCATCTTTCCTCATATGCTGGACGCCTTTTAGGGTAAAGGAAACCAGTCCTTGCTGGAAATTAAAAGAAGTAGGCATCTTGACTTTGCTTTATGCTTTGGGTTTTCAGCATATAATAATTGAACTCCCGTCGGAGATAATAATAATATTTAAAAAAAAAAACAGAAAAAGTAAGAAGGTACAAAAAAAAACATAAGTAGATCTACATTCCAGGATTTTGTACTAAATACCCAGTTAACTTCAGAAGCTGTCCTCCACGCATCAGGAGCGTCCACCATAACACCAGCATTGTTGATGATGACATCGATCTGCTTGAACTGCGCGAGCACGGTGTCGAACGCGCTCGTTATGTCTTCTTCTTTGCTCACGTCGCACTTGATGAACACCGCCTTATTGCCGTGAACTTTGTTCAGACGCTCGGCGGTCGCCTTGCCGACCTCCTCGGCAATGTCCAAGATTGCTACGGTCTGTAATGAGGAAAAAATGTGGTACACTTACTAGTAATTTTAACAAATCAATAGATATGTTTGAATTTCAAAGATGTTGTAGCTAAGTTAATCTTAATACAACTGGGGTAACTTAGTTGTTCTAAGTGAACATAAACATCAAACGTTGTAATTATAATTTGAGGGTATGGATTAATTTTATAAAAAAGTAAGTAAGTAAAATTAATGGATACCCTCAAATTATAACATCTATCGATTAGACAGAAACCTGAAGATAAAGTGACTCGAACGATAGTACATATAACAATTTCATTGCAATTCATTTGAGCTCGCTGGTTAGTTCGTTAAACTGTCGGTATGAGTATGAATACAATCAGTGATACGATGGTTCGAATCCAATTCGAGACAATGAACTCTTTTTGAAGTATTCTTTATATTATTCGTAACGTATTCAATATTGTAGCAGAGTAACATTTTAAAACTTGAGGGGTTAGGACAGACTGACGCTGTATGTACCGTGAGCATTTAGAGCTAAGCGTACTTGAAATATCGTTCTGTTTCTGCCAATCGTTTGAAGATGAGAGAAACTGAGTGATGATTTTGTTTAGAGGTGTGTAGTGCAAGGTGCAAGCAGTCCTTACTATACCTAGGAACAGATGTAGGGAAGCATTAACTTGGTATTGTTGGATGAAGATTAATTAGGTAGGTAGTTAAGTATTTACCTTTGCTCCATGACTTAGAAAAGACTCCGCATACCCAGCCCCCAAGCCTGAAGCACCTCCAGTTATTAAGAATGTTTTGTCCTTAGCGTCCCACTGCGCCATTATTTTGTAATGCACCCGATAAGAAACTAAGGCACGATATTTAAATCTTCTTACGATATCTGTGTAGAAACAAGATAGCCATATCGCATTTTGCTATCAGTTGGCGAAATTACATCATAATAAAATTTAACTTTTGTCACTTCCAGTCAAGGCTCTAACGAGATTTTTGTGTGCCTTGTGAATAAAAACAAGATTTGGAAATAAAGTACAGACGTCAGCACATCAAGCTAACCGAAACTGACAAATTTTTCTAATCAACCTTGAACCTTACGTTTCGGCGATAAAATTGAAAATCTATTAAAGAAATTTGACAGATTGTAGTAGCTTGATGTGCTGCTGCTGGCGTCTGTGCTTTAAACGTATGAATTTTACTAGGTATTATTATATTTATCAGAGACATTAAGTACTCTGAAATTGCTAAGCAGATAACTGGCTAACAGACTTAAAGAAATAATACATGTTTTACTCTCTATGATGAATTTATTACACTCATGGCTCAAATAAGTTTGTTTATTTATTAACTAAGTACTTTATTGTCCACCACATAAAACACATTCATGTACCTGTATAGTTTGAACATAACTATATAAAGCGTTTTATAATATGGGTTTCAATTTTCACATAGCCCCACTTAAAATAATATGTTTAAACGCAGCGATATAATATCTAAAGTAGGTAACCAATTATGTTATGATTTTGAGAAAGTATTCCCAAGATCTTTAAAAGCACCATCTATAACTGATGTGATATTTTTAGCTGGTTTATTAAGAGCAGCCAACCAAATAGAGCCTGATGCGCCAGTTTTGAAAATCTCCAGCATAGCAGCAACTGCGGAAGCTGGCCTGAAAATGAACAAATAAGTACCTACTGTATTTACACGATGCAAGTTTAAAAAGATGCAGAACAAAACGCTATGCTTCCACAAATTATTGTGTGGCCCTCCAGTCTGTGAAATTCACTGCTGACTTATCTGTTTCCCGATCATTATAATCTAGATCTCTTCAAAGTTCGAGTGAATCGGTTTCTTCTAGGCAAGTGTGCTCCACCCTAGGCCGCGTCATCGCTTCACATCAGGCGAGTTGAGGCCAAACGCAAGCCTATTTAGCGTAAAAAAGATACTATTTCTTTATGGGCTTAAAAGTGTAACTCCCAGGGTCAATCAAAAAACTTCAGAATTACAAATACATTGAGACGGATAGACCGGTACCAATCTACTATCTATAATATAAAAATGAATCGCAAAATGTGTTGGTAAGCGCATAACTCAACAACGCCTGGACCAATTTGGCCAATTCTTTTTTTTAAATGTTCGTTGAAGTTCAAGGATGGTTTTTACGGCGAGAAAAATTTAAAAAATTGCCTGTATAAGTCTAAAAACAACACTAGGATACTTTTTTTTATTGTAGGATTAGGGTAGGAGTAGTGTAGGAGTAGGTTAGGAGTAGGGTAGGAGTAGTGTAGGAGTAGGGTAGGAGTAGGGTAGGAGTAGGTTAGGAGTAGGGTAGGAGTAGTGCAGGAGTAGGTTAGGAGTAGGGTAGGAGTAGTGTAGGAGTAGGGTAGGAGTAGGGTAGGAGTAGGTTAGGAGTAGGGTAGGAGTAGTGTAGGAGTAGGTTAGGAGTAGGGTAGGAGTAGTGCAGGAGTAGGTTAGGAGTAGGGTAGGAGTAGTGTACGAGTAGTGTAGGAGTAGGTTAGGAGTAGGGTAGGAGTAGTGTTGGAATAGAGTAGGAGTAGGGTAGAGTAAGGGGTAGGACACCACGCGAACGAAGTAGCGCTGGGCAGCTAGTTTTTAAATAAAAGGGTAGGTGGACTAGCTGGGCGAGGATTTACAGTCGCTTCAAAAAGCCTTTCACCTGACCTAGCCTAACTTTAAAGTAGCTAATAGTAATATTAGCTATTTAAAAGTTAGGTTCGGTTACCCTTTTTCTACAAAAAGGGTAACCGAACCTAACTTTTAACTTTTTTAGGGTAGCCCATGATCAAGGACTGATGTCGTTCAAATATGGTGTTAAGTAGCACACTTACTTTTGAAACACAGGACACCACGCGAACGAAGTAGCGCTGGGCAGCTAGTTTTTAAATAAAAGGGTAGGTGGACTAGCTGGGCGAGGATTTACAGTCGCTTCAAAAAGCCTTTCACCTGACCTAGCCTAACTTTAAAGTAGCTAATAGTAATATTAGCTATTTAAAAGTTAGGTTCGGTTACCCTTTTTGTAGAAAAAGGGTAACCGAACCTAACTTTTAACTTTTTTAGGGTAGCCCATGATCAAGGACTGATGTCGTTCACATATGGTGTTAAGTAGCACACTTACTTTTGAAATATATATCCGCCATCCTTAATATAGTCGACAAAAATCTTTCCCATTTTCGGTTCATATGCCCTCTTTTCCAAATTTTGCATTAAAGGAGTATCAGTAGCCCCTAAACACAAGACCAGAACTCGAACACCTGTGTTTTCGTAGAATGGTGCCGCCTGGAAACGAGAATAAATTGGTGGGTTAAAAATTGCAGCGGTGCCATGGAAAAATGGTCGAACGAGGTTTCAACTGAGTTCGGACCTCCCCCTGTTCTTTTATGACAAGCATTCGATTATAATAAGTTCTGTCTCACTTTTAATAAAAGTGGTTTCCGCAAATGAAGGTGGAAGTTTCTAACCTTTTTTGCAATTTGCAAGTCTGTGTCAGATTGTATGTTGATGAAAAATTTGTCGCGCAAGTAACACATAGATATGTAGTTACAGAATTAAAATCATTAATACCTACAAACCTCTAAGTTCATTTAGCCCCATTCAATAACTATTTCATGTTGATGATTTTAATGATTATAATTCTATCTCTATCTTCCTCCATAATACATTATGTCATATTAAGGTTTTACCATCAGCTAAATCCTTGATCCTTCAAAACTTGACACTTTAATCGCTTACCGCTAAACATTGGCTGAAATGCAGGACAGCTATTTTAGACCCGCAATAAACTGGTAAGGCCGGGATTACAAACAAAGATGCTGTAGAAGCGATGTTAACAATTGTTCCACCGACTCCACCTTCGTCTTTCCTCATATGCTTGACGCCTTTTAATGAGAAGGAAACTAATCCTTGCTGGAAAAGAAGAACTGAGTTAAGAATAGACCTTCTACGATTTATTTTGAATAATACTGGATAATTGGACATCCTAATTAGTAACTACCCAATTAACATCAGAAGCTGTCCTCCACGTATCAGGAGCGTCCACCATAACGCCAGCATTGTTGATGATGACATCGATCTGCTTGAACTGCGCGAGCACGGAGTCGAACGCGCTCGTTATGTCTTCTTCCTTGCTCACGTCGCACTTGATGAACACCGCCTTATTGCCATGAAGTTTGTTGAGACGCTCGGCTGTCGCCTTGCCGACCTCCTCGGCAATGTCAAGGAGAGCTACCTTCTGTAAGTATTAAAAAAAATGCATTTCAGGCAACAAAAAAAAACTACATTAATGACGGAGACATTCTTTTTCAATTAGAGTTGGAGAAATCTCGTAGCCCAGTTCTGGGCCAACTCAATTTAGATCAACATTGATATGCTGAGAAGAAGAGTAGGGGAAAATTGAATAAAAATGCATTGTTTGTTTGGAAAAAGGTGATATATAGAAACCACTGAGAAAAAGGTAGAAAGGGATTGAAAAAGACATGTTGTGTCAAACAATTTAGGATGAGTAAGGGCTGCTAACGAACGCACAACCATCTCCGACCGCCATAGGATATGGCATGCGGGTGACGGATTTGGAAACACTGTCCCCTAAACAGACAGTTCCGGGACGGCGGCGCGCCGGTGTTCAGTGCGTGCCTCTCATGAGGAACTGCGCCGTGTACGGTCGCAAATGGTGACGGGACTCACCATGTTTATGTGGGCCAATACCTGTCGGGGAGGCGTGACGTTCTGCAAAAGTACCTACTCCAGCACCTCGGTCAAAGATAGTCGAAGAACACCGTCTGGTTTTAGTCAGTAGGAGTTTGACAGACCTCTGGGCTGGTAACGAAGACTGATCAGTTTCTACTTAATTAAATTAAACTTAAATACCTTTGCTCCTTGTTCTAGAAAAGCCTGCGCGTACCCAGCCCCTAGACCAGAAGCACCTCCGGTAATCAAAAATGTTTTGTCTTTTGCGTCCCACTGTGCCATTGTATTGATGATAACACTCAGTCTGCTACTAAGTCAAGTTCAAGGATCGTTTTTTTAAATACCTGAATGTTATCTACAGTAATATACTTTATCTTAGTTTTTACCAGTACAAGATTAAGACATTGGTGGGCTTTGCTCTTACAAACAGTCCCACGTTTTTTGTATGACATACATAGGTACTTAAGTACATTTTTTAAATTCTTCACTAGTTATATGAAGTTATAATAATAAATATCTTTATTTCCCAAAAATACAGATAATAAGTTACATTTGACTTCATGTTAGAGAACACTATATATTTGGATGCTTCGGAAATCTGTACACAATAGATTAAACTCTGATTCTTAAACTAGGGTATCCTGTATCTTAAGAGACAGTGTTTTGCAATGAGGTTCCAATTGATATAAATATAAGTGGACTGTGTCGATTTACTTACAGAGGAATTTAAGAATTATAATTATATAAATTATCATAGGTTACTTAAGTTTTTAAATTATGTAAGTATGAGTATGTGGGAGGAAGATGGTGAGTGAATGTGATTGTGGGTGTGTAGGTGTTTGTGTGTGAGTGTGGATAAGTGGTGATGTGTTGTTGGTGTGTAAGTGAGTGAGGGAGTTGTATGTGCGAGTGTGTATGGATGCGAGGATAGGAGTATTCGTGTAAGCATGGAGATGGGTGTGTGCTTCTCAGGTAATGTAGGCAAGTAAAGTCTCCGTTGCGGCATAGTCCTGTTTAAGTAGCCATTCCGTCACTTTTAATTTTAGATTGTACTTGTTGAGGTCTAAGATATTCAGTTATTATTTTTGTAAATATACGCGCTAATTACATAATACTGGTGTTGTGCAAACGTGGTTCTGTGTTGGTTGCCTGGGGGAAGGTTTGTACGCTTTTTTGGGTTAGACGGGAGAAGACTGCTATGTTTCCTAAGGACAGATTGAAGCACAAAGAGCTGACGGACTGTGAGAACCTTGCAGTCTGCGTACAGCCGTGTTGTTGGGTATCTATGGGGCTTCCTTGTCATTACTTTTAGTACAGCTCTCTGCGCTCTCTCTGCCCTAAGGATGCAACCTTTCGTTGCGGCACCCCATACAGAGATGCAATATCCTATGACCGATTGGCATAGTGCATAATACACCATTTTCAATATATCGGCGTTAGCAGAGTTTCGGAGGGATTTGAAGATATGTATAAGGCGCAAAGTTCTCGTCGTGACAGCGCCTAGTTGTTTTTTCTATGTGAGTCCATCATCTATGAGGACTCCTAGATACTTTACGTTGTCACTTCTAGTCAGTGCTGGACAACTGCATGGTGCTGATCGATTAGAGCATGAGTGGGCAGTAATTGAAGAACTGTGTGACGGTGCGGTATTTCGCCTAATTGCAAAAGGGATATAGCAGCTTTTGTTTATTTTTAAGGTAAGAAGATTAGAAATGAGCCATTTCATTATTTCCGCTACTGCCGACTCTACTATAGATTTGATAATATCCCAAGTAGGACCGTGAACCATGATCGCGGTGTCATCAGCGTATATATATATTAGTATTTGAGAGGTTAATTTTGCAGAGGTCGTTGACATAAATTTGAAATAAGGTAGGGCCCAGTATGCTGCCTTGAGGGACGCCGAAAGTAAAAAACTCCTCGTCACTGAGGTGGATATCAATTTTAACTCTCTGGGTGCGATTCTTGAGATAATCTTTGAATATTTCTAGTGACACGCCACGTACACCTAGGCGTTCTAATTTTGAGGTAAGGATGGGAACAGAAACTGTGTCAAATGCCTTAGAAAGTTCTAGGAATATACCTAAACATTTTGTCTTATTGTCTAGATTTTTAGCTACAACTGGTGTCAATCCCAGCACAGCATCTTCCGTTGAAACACCAGCTCGAAAGCCATACTGGTTGTCTGCTATAATTTTATGTTTTTCTAAAAAGGTTCGGAGACGATTGTTTAAGATCCTCTCAAGGATCTTAGAAAGTGTCGGCAAAACTGATATAGGCCTATAATTATTGACACAGATTCTGCTCCCTCCCTTGTGTATAGGATGGACTATCGCTTTTTAGGAGCATCCGGGAATACGCCAGATTGTAGACAGCGGTTGTATATGAAGGTAAGTGGTGGTACTAGTACTTGGCGACAGTTTTTCAATAAAAGTGGCGATATACCGTCCCACCCAATAGCACAGTCATTCCGTAACTGTAGGATAAGCGACTCTGTTTCAGCTTCATCAACTTCTAAGATCGCAAGAGAGTTTACAGGGGAGGGGTTTATGCTATTTAGATGGGACTGATCGTTATTCTGAGGTTATGTGGTGTGGTGTTGTGATATAATGTTGTCAGTCAGATTTTTCCCCACATTACTGAAAAAATTGCATACCTCATTTACGGAAAACTTAGGATCATTGCATATTTTTAATAGCTCAACGGGGCTTGCACATATTTTCGTGGTGTTGCTTATTTTCTTTATTGTCTTCCATATAAGCTTTGGTTTATTACTTGCTTTTTCAAGCTCACTCATTTCGTATGATATTTTTAGTTTTCGGAGTAGATTATTACAAAAATTTCGGTAGCGATTATAGGTAATTTTAAGTGTAATATTGTCTGGTGCTTTCTTGGAACGTATGTGTCACTTGTCTCAGTGTGTTATGCATTTTAGGAGACCAGAAGTTATCCAGGGTTTTAGAGTCCTTTTTTGTCTAGGGACTTTAACCTGAGTTGTGTGTTTGGACATGACCTTTGTTACGATGTCTATAAATTTGTACATCCTCCTCTGAATATATATTTGAAAAATCAGTATTTTCCAGTTCTAGCTTAATTGCTTCATGGTTAAGGCGGGTGGACTGGTAACATGTTCTGCGCGCAGGCTTTGCGTCCATGATGTCGAGGAGAATCGGCTTGTGGTCGGTAAAATGGGACTCTAAAATAAGTGTGGTAGACAATAGTTTGGTCTTTATAAGAATGTGATCTAGGCTTTTTTCAAGGCGAGTGGGAAGTTCGTGGGTGGGCAATAACCCTTGAGAAGCACTTAAGATGAGGTAGGCAAGACATTTGTTGTCCTTATTACGTTTGATTATATCAATGTTTAAATCGCCTACTAATACTATATTTGGGCAGGCGGATATGGTATCGTAGACATTGGTAAAGCTAGTCTTGAAGCAATCAAAATCGTCGTTGGACTTGTATGACGGAGAGCGGTAGATTGCCACTACTGCTAACTTGTTGTCTATTTGACACATAAGGCAATTTCCGCCCCTGAAGGTGGGTTCCCATACATTAGTTTGCAGTCCCAGTTTAGTATAGATGATAACTCCATCATTTTGATTTTTGTTTATTTTAGTTGATTGAGACTGAAACCCTTCCAATATAGGTAAATTATCAGCTTTACTCAACCAACATTCGGTCAGAACTATTATGTCAAAGTTAATTTTAGTTAAGCGCAATAGTACTAGAAGTTGATCAAAGTTTTTATTTACAGTTCGAATATTTAAATGCAGTAATTTAATATCGATATCGCTACCAGTAACGTTGACATACTTTAGACAGTCTTCTGGGTTACATGCAAAGGAGTTGCCCACGGTAAATTTGTCAAGGTCGTTATTAATATTAATCAAATTAGCCATTTTTAATTAAGAAATAAATATCAGAGCGTGAGCTAGTTGTATGAGCAAGTTTTATTTTATACATAAAGTTCGAATGGCAAGTGCATCGCACATAATTATGTGTATTTTATGATATTGAGAAGTAGGTATGGCTATGTATTTGTATGTCATGTGACTATATTTGTGATTAGGGTTTACTATTCTGTGTAGTGTTTGTGAGAGTGTGGTTGTGTTTGTTAACAACTGGTAGTTTGATGAATATGAAGATAACAATTTAAAAAACCGGCCAAGTGCGAGTCGGACTCGCGCACGAAGGGCCACCATTATCTATAAAAACGGCAAAAAAATCATATCTGTCGTATGGGAGCCCCCCTTAATATTTATTTTTTTTTAAATTTTTAGTATTTGTTGTTATAGCGGCAATAGTAATACATCATTTGTGAAAATTTCAGCTTTCTAGCTATCACGGTTTATGAGATACAGCCTGGAGACAGACAGACAGACAGACCGACAGACAGACAGCGAAGTCTTAGTAATAGTGTCCCGTTTTACCCTTTGGGTACGGAACCCTAATAAAAAATGATCTAACGATTCTAAACAAACTAAAATATAAACAATTTATGGCGAATTTTAGGCATAGTCTCATACTTTTGTTTCCAAGATCTTGTAGGTTTTTTTCGGTGGTGATTAAAATCTGTTTGTCGCCCTCTTGCTTCCGCAGGAAAATATTGCTATTGGATAACCAGCAGTATGTGTATTTGTACTTTTTGGCGAACTCACGGGATTGATACAATAACTTCTTGGTACTGGCAGGTAGTTGTTCAGCGACATACACGGGTTGGTGTTTCCCTGGTAATCCCATCAGGCTAGTGTTAAGTGTTCCGTCTTTTCCCTTATCCTTGTTAAACGACCGCACTGCGGATAAGAGTGTCTGTTTTAACTGCACTCTGGTAAATTCTGCTATTATTTTACGTGGGGTGTCAGAAGTGGTAGACTTCCCTGGTAGACGAAAGATGTCGCACAACTCGGATTCGGGAATTTGTACTCCAACAGCTTCGCCTATACTGCATACTATTTTTGTGAGACTAGTGTGAGTTTCCGTATTTTCTTGTGGTACATTTCTCAGTTCAATGCCAGACGAGCGGGACTTGTGCTGTAGGTCTGTTATCTTTTGTTCCGGGCTTACTATATACTTTTGCTGTTCTTGCCTTTCTTTCCTTAAGTCCTCAACTTCTTTTCTCAACTCTAATACTGGCGAACGTTCACCAATTCGGCGAATGGCATCATCTTACAATAAAGAATTCGAACACATTGACATATTTGCATGCTCCATGCAAAAGTTTCGTAGCCTTTTGTATGGATTAAAAATAGTATTCCTAGTCAGTAATTTCATTATTAGTCGGCATAATACTAGTCTATTTCTTTTCTTTTCGTATTTATAATGTATTTTGACTGTCATGCATGAACAGCTTATCTCCTAGCAATTTAAAGTTTAGTCATTAATGGTAATCTGTGAACAGCGCTGTGGGCTACATTATTATTTAAGTTATTTATGTTATCATGTTGTAATATCCCATAATGTAGCTGGGTGAATTTCCCAAATGACTTTTTTTTTTGTCTTCGCTGAAATTAGTATTTGAAAAAAGGAATATTGTTCTGAATTATTTTTTTTAGTATTCAATAGGTAGTTATTGGGTAATGGCAAAAATATAATTTGCCCAGGACTATTACAAAGGTAAGAAATAAATACATAAACCTCTATTTTTTTCAAATCGGTGCTGTTCCTCTACTTTTTTTACAAACAAAAAAGCTCATACACTAATAAAAATAAGTAAGTTAAGTATATAACTTATTCTATTTAATAGAATATTAGTTTTGTTATTATTATATAGCATATTTTATTACATAATTAACGATTTATTGTTACTGAGAGGGACAAACGTACTTGTCCTGCAAAATGTTCTCATATCGCTGGACAAAAGTAATTTAAACCTGACTTAACATCGACGAGTCCGACAGCGTCCCCAACCCAATTTTATTTCCCTCGTTAGTGTGTGCTAGTGGGCAGTCAGGACGGGCATGTGTCAAATCGCTGCATATTCCCGCCAATAACGTAAATAAGCCATGTCAGTTGCTCCCGGACAATTATTTTATGTTATCGGTGGTTGCATTTATCTAGTGTAATGAGTAGTTTTATTATTGTTGTTTGGTTCTAACAGAGGTAGTAAGTGAATTAGCTTCATTGACTGTTATTGAATTTATCCTAGATATTACGCATTTTTTCTAATTTTGTAAAAAGTGTGTTATTTCTCACGTCGCTGTTCTCATATCGCTGTAATCGGTGGTCTTTATTACCACGGATGTGATAATTTACACCGAAATGATAAGAAAAAATCAATCGGTGTCTTATATCTAATATCGGTGTTTTGATTCATGATCAACGCACAGTTTTGTCACATCGGTGGATTGCTTTATCATATCGGTAGATCCCGTGTCATTTCGTTAAGTACACAAAGAAACAATGGAACATACATACAATACAATACATACATTATATACATGCATAAAAACATTCATACGTACATACTTACCTACATAGACTGCCAAAATCATTACCACGATACCAGTGGGTAGTATTAGGGGGGGTCTGTATTCGGTAATGTACGTCTATAGGCTGAGATGATGATGGTGAGGTGGAGCAATTGAACGCATTAATAAAGACAATGATATTAAAAATAAACATTCTTTTTTTAAATTCTAAGTACATACCTATAGTAAATATAATAAAAAAGAAAGTAAATATAATAAAATAGGTACATAATTAAAAAAAAAAATATTTTAATTGGATTTCTAAGAACTCAGTTCTCATTGGATGTGATATACTTACATAAGACCCTCAGTTCAGGTCTTCAGTTCTAAGTCACCCTTGTAAAAATATATAGGTACCTACTAACTATTTCATTTTTGATGTTCAAACTGTTCAAAGGTGGATAGATTTTCATATCGCTGGATATGTACATCATTTCGGTGGATAAACTTATCATATGTGTATCGGTGTACAGAAAAAATAATCGGTGCCGGTTTGTCATAACGGTGGAAACCAGAATTCAAACTGAATTTTCTCCTGAGTCTTAAATGATACGTTGCTGATATTAAATTTGGGGATATTTGATATCCTAAAGATTACATAAAACCTGAAAAATATCCAAAAATAATATAAATGAAAAAGTTCACCGATATGATAAAAAAAATGGCATTTGTTCAAATTCACCCAGCTGTTTTGTTGTTCCTATTTGATCAAATAAAATAAAATAAAATAAAACTCTTCGAACTTTTGATTCATAAAGAACATCGATTTCTCGAGTTCTTCATTCGATTTACGAATTTCCGTGTTGGTCGCCTGTATCTGAGTATTTTGTGTTCTGATTTGAGCTACATAAGGTAACAGTTTAGACATTGTAGTCTGTTCCGTTAGCGTTTTTGCTATGAAGTTGTCGTCCAGGTCTTCAGAAGTTAAATCTGACTCGCCTTGAGGCGAATTATTGTGGCGAGGGTTCAGATTGAGTTTGACTCTGACTCATGTTGGTTAGTTGTGTTTTTGGCGTTTTGGGAGGGGTGCGCTGAAAACCTGCCATCTTAGATCTGCACAGTTAATATCAGTCAGTGACGGCCGAGGACGTTTGATGACTTATGTTTAGGTTTTGTCGGTATTGATTCAATCTCTTCTCACTGTTTTTTGTTTATTTTGGACTTCTTCTTATTTTTGGTTTCCTATTTCTAGGGACCCTTTGGTGAAGCTAAAGACTTTTGACGACAGATTTTTGAACTAAAAACTTCTTGCTATCCCTCACTAGATGGCGCTAGCCATATGCGTATACGCTTAATGTTGAGTCCTTGAGAATAGCCTTGGTTTATTCACTTCAGCTCGATGGCGCTAGGTAACACCTGCGCATACGTTCTGTGACGAGTCCTTGAGACAAGCCTTGGTTCGCCTACCTGCCGCTATTGGCGCTGGTTGTGGTTGCGAATGCGCACGTAGTAAGGTCTTTGATACAGGTCTTGTCTGTCCACTCGTCGCTAGATGGTGTTAGCTACAGTCCGTTTGGTTGGAGGATGACTTTGCAGCAAAACTTTGAGGTTCTTGATTATTATAATTAGTGGCAATGTTTATTATCACTTTGTTCAGCACTTTTATAGTTTTATCTCACTGTTGACACTATAATAGGTATTAGTAACTAAGTCTTTTCATTTTGGTCTGTTAACTGTCACTTTGTGGTATAGGTAGTCACTTTGTTGTACGGTTACTATCTTGCTCAAAACTTTCACAGAGTCTAGGAGAAAGAACAAGAGAGATATACTGCCTCTGTCCAAGTTATTGAAAAGCGCGCGAAAATCCGGCAAAGTACCCCACAAATAAAGGGTTATTTTGTTTAAATTATCTCCATCCAACAGTTTTATTTTCGCCTGTCTACACTTTCACTTTAGTGTTATGAGTTTATGCATTTAGCGATACCGTTACACTGTCAGTATTGTTCGTATTTACAATGAAATCCAGATTTAAATCAGAAGCCGCACTTAAACACTTACGACACCACGCTCTCTAGCGGAACAAAGTTACCTACAAAGAGAGATGAAGAATTTGAAATCTTGTTCGTCATACCTCTAAAGTTCTACCAACTACTCAAGTCAGGTGAAGCCTTTTTTTTTTTTTTTTTTTTTTTTGGGGGTGTGAAATCATCAAATGACTCCTCCCGCTCTGGGCGGAGCGGAAGGGAGTGTCAGACTCTTACTGACTAAAAAACACCCATGTTCCTTCATTGGCCCTTTATGTTCCAGGGCCGCGGTATCTCTTTCGAACAGTCCCGCAGCCCTGGCAGGCACCGGCCCTTGCGGGCCCCTCCCGTTTGCTGACATCTCTTTGAGGCGCGCGTGGAACACGAACGCGCCGTCGACACGGCCTGCCCGTCGTCATACGGCGGACGGACGGCGAGCTAGCCCATTACTCGCCGTCCACAGGCCCGCGCCTACGGTGGCCGAGAGCCATCACGGCGTGGCCCCCGACGCCCGGTGCTTCTCCCGCGGCGGCTGGGACGTGAGGAGGTTCTCTCCCTCTCACGTTCCGCCGCCTCCTTCGCTAGCATGACTGCTTCGCAGAAGGAGGCGACGGCTTCCCATTCCCTCTCGCCCCGGACCATGGCTTGAACCAGGGCCGGACGCGAGAGGTCGCCGCCGCCAATCGCCGCTACGAGGACACGGCGGTGCTCCGCCCAAGCAGAGCAGACCTCCACGATGTGCTCCACCGTGTCCTCCGGTCGATAAGTCAGGTGAAGCCTCAAGCGTGATTCTGACCTCGTGAGAGACCCGCCCAAGTCCACGTCGCTGAGAGTCAGCTTCTTGTATCGTAAATCGTGGTATCGTTGAAAACTGTTGAAAGCTAAACAAAACGCGGTGGGGACCTTTTTCCAACTCTTGCTAGAGTCACCTTGCTTATCAGAGAGATTAAGGTGTCTATAAATAGCGGTTCCAATTTGCTACTAGCCAGAAGGAAGTTGCTCGTTTCTTTATGTTCAATATCAGTAATTATGTAGCATGTAGGTAATTATTATGCAACGCGTTCCTTGCAGTTTAATCGTTTTATTGTTTTGTCATACCTACCTGTTTTGCGAAATACCAAAATAGTTTGATATCTGATTATGAAACCCGATCTTTGTTCACCAACATAATAGTCTTTTGTCACCTAAAAGAGGAGCTCGTGCGTGGGCCAATATCTGCCGCTCGGGTCTCTTGATCTTCAGGTTAAGCCGCGCTTCCTGGGTTGGTCTGTGGATGGGGAAGGTATTATAAAGTACGTTAAGCCGTTGGTTCCCGGCTGTCATTTGTACATCTTTGACAGTCGTTACAGGTCTTACAAAGGGGTATCATATTACCCAGTATTGCCCTGTACTAACTTGATTGTGGAGGTCAAATAGGCAGTCGCTCCATGTCAAACACTGGTAGGTAATCAGCTGCATTCGGTTAGAATGGAAGCCGACTGGGAAAAGGCTAGGGAAATGATGAGTGTAACTTGACTTTTTAATCATTTTTGCAAAGCGTAGTTAAATCTCATCCGACAAATCTAGACGCACCGGGCTAAAGTAAATAAATTCAGTTAGCAGTGCTTGCATCTGCATCAAGACATACCTACAAACCAAGGAGGCAGCTTTCATTTTATTACAAGCAGTACGCCCGATGAGTTTTCCCATCGTAACTTCTGCTATGCCCTATTTAACCCTCTATGAGACGTATTTTGATGAGTCCTAGACTAGTGATCCTATCGTTTTACATTTGTTGAGCTCTCCAGCTTTGCAGAAGAACATTTTAGCAGGTGATAATCTTAACTGAGGAGCTCATGGCTAACAGCCCCTCGGGTCAATCTTCAAGTTAAGCCGCGCTTGCCTAGGTTTTCTGTGGATGGGTGACCACCACCCATTACATAAATAAGCTTGACCTCCGTAAATATGACCACGTTTCTCACCTTCGCAAAGAACTGAAGTGGCTCCCAATCCGCCTTCGCAGGAACAATAGGATCCTATGTCTCTTCTTCAATATCCTACACAACCCGTCCTATCCTTCTTACCTGCGTGAGCGTTTTTCTTATGCCCGCCCTACTGACGCACCGTGTAGATCGCACCTTAGATCCCTTCTTAAATCCCAACCTCATAAATCCAGCTACTACTCATACTCCTTCTCTGTCCATGCTGTAAGGTTGTGGAACTCACTTCCGCCTAGCATTCGCGATTTGAAGACTATTTCAGTATTCAAAACCAGAGTGAAAGAGCATTACCTTTCCTCTCAATTATGATTTATTATATACATCCCTACTGATTTTAATGAAATTTGGTAGAGAGATAGAGTAGACCTTGAGAAAGAACATAGGATAGTTTTTATCCCCGACTTTTGAAGAGTTCTCTTGGAAACGCGATATAACCGAACCCGACGCGGGCAAAGCCGCGGGCGGAAAACTAGTATTTTATATATTTTTATTAGTTTATATATCTTAGCATTATGTATTTATATAAGTATATATTAATATTTACTCATAATGTGTATTTGTATTTAATATTTTAGGCTAAGTTAGGTAAGGCACATTTACACATTATTCTCTTCCTTTTCTCACACACTATTTTCTTTTTCATTTCTCCTTTTGCAGGTCTGCTGACCAAAATTTCTTGAGAAATAAGCAGTACCTATGTATGTACTCATATATTATAATGTTATTTTCCTGTGTTGTCTACGGTGTGTACATAAATAGTTAAATAAATAAAATAAATACATACCGAATTTCCTTCGTGTCTCGGAAAGCAAGTTAAGCCGTTGGTCCCGGCTGTCATTTGTAGATCTTTGACAGTCGTTACAGGTAGTCAGTAGTCTGACAAGCAGTCTTACCAAAGGGTATCGTATCACCCAGTACTGGGTTCTGGAAGTACGATAGGCAGTCGCTCCATGTAAAATACTGAAAAAAATTGGGAAAAGGCTGGATCGATGATGAATAATCTTAAATGAGCATATCACTTAATAAGGTTAAGCAACATTTCTAGAATATTGATATAAAGTGTAGCAGCGGCACTACAAAAATGTACTACAGAAACATAGAACAAAAAAAAAGTACTACAGCGCCATCTATGACGCAGAGGATAAACTAAACATCGAAATACATCTAAATCCTGCATCGCGCAAGTAAAGTTATTCGCGACTTAAGACTATATAGAAGAACCCGACAACAACTGTTGGGTAGTAGCCCACCAGACAATTAACCCCCGCGTCTGGTCGGAGGATCCTCCCTTCTCAATGGGGGATGAAGAACTTTACACCCTGTTCTTAATACTCCCAAAGTGTAATGCCCGAAAGTCTGATGCCAAAAGTTTTCGTGTTAGTGAGGATTTCGAGGTTTTTGACAAGTATGGAGTCATTATCGCTCCATCCATATCAAATACTGGTTGGTATTCTGGTAGTGAGACTGGAATGGAAGCAAGAATTTCGGGTAAAGGCTACACAGAGATGATGATGGGTCAGCGAAATTAAAATAATAGATTTATTTATTACAAATAAAACACAGCGTCGTGAATAACCTACTTATATTATACACAACGACAACAACATTAACAGTGTTATACAGTGTGCGTGTATGTGGGTATTTTGTTATTAACAGTGAACATGGTAAATGTCTCGTTTCTAGTGTTAATGATAATGTTAGTGACCATGACAGTTTAAAAAGTTATACTTCCTATATTATATTTTATTTTAAAATCATTTACAATAATTTTATTGGTAGTCATGTGTTTGGGCCATTTGTGGTTGAAACACCATTGGGTACGACTGGTACGAGTGTGAGAGTCAAAATGGCGGGTGTACCATAGCGAATCAAATTATACCAATTACCAAACAAATGTACCTAAAATGTACTATTCTGTACCTAGGTTTAAAAAATCTGTACCTCCTTCAGAAGGAAATTATTTCGAAATTAAGGTACACCCGCCATATTGACGTCAAGATGGCGGGTGCTCTATAATATTTTATTACATAACCATTACTCATAAAATATAATTATACCAAAAAAATGTACTTAAAAAGTACCTATAGTAAAAAGAAACACACACTTGATCAGTTGGATACCTAGTTCCTGAGAAATAAAACAACCGTGTCTTGTGTATAAGTAAACAAGATAAGTCATCATTCTCCTGCCGTTATCCCAACTTATTTGGGGTCGGCGCAGCATGTCTTCTTCCATACTTCTCTATTACTCGTCATCTCAGCAGTCACCTCCTTTCTAGCCATATCATCCTTCACACAGTCCATCAATCGTTTCTTTGGTCTTCCTCTACTCTTATAGCCATCTACATTCATACTCTTCACTTTCCTCACTATATTTTCCTCACTCCTCCGCATCACATGTCCATACCACGATAACCGTTACCACACAACTTTTCAGTCACCAGCGCCACTTTCAGACTTCCTCTTATGTACTCATTCCTTATTTTATCCATTCGCGTTACACCACCCATATATACCCCTTAGCATTCTCATCAGCCACATGCAAATGCCTTTCATTTATCCTTTTGAGGCCCAACATTCTGATCCGTACAAAACAGCAGGTCTAACCATGGTCTTATAAATCTTCCCCTTTAGTTTAAGGGGAATGCGGGATTCGCATATTGTTCCCATTACCTGCCGCCATTTCATCCATCCAGTGTTAATGTTAAAAACAAGTAAACACGATTAATATCATGATACAGTTATATAAATAAATATACACCGTGTAACAGAAAGGGAGGGTCATATGGAAGAGTGTGGTACAGACCATCAAACTGAACAGCTAGTCTGTATGGGACCACCAGCGTAATCACGAAAAAATAATCGACTTTCCTATACAAACAATACCTACTCGATCTAAGTTATACACTGACAGCTGATTATTTTTTTACAATTACGATGGTGGTCCCATAGAGAAGATTGTTCAGTTTGATGGTCCGTAGTGTCCGTACCACACTCTTCCATATGACTATACCCTTTCTGTTACACGCTGTATATATTTATATTTTACGGATATTTTTTAATTACGAATTACAATAATTATTCGTGTGCAACGATTAATTATTATATTAATAAGTTACTAGCAACCGTCCGCAACTAGCTTCGTAAATGCACATTCATGATAAAGTATGATGCGGGTAGTTGATAAACAATTACGAATATGCACTCTGTTTCCTGAATAATCATACGAGCTTCGTAGTTTACAATACGTAGATAATTTTACTATAATTCATATAATTTTCATTGCGATCATATATAATTAATCACTATGAAACGCGGGAAAAAAAATGTTGTTGATTTAAACACACAGAAAAAAGTGATTTGTAAATACAAACAACATTTCCCAACGATTAATGATTTACCTTCACCGTGTAGTGAAACATTTTCAAAAATGTCTAGTGAACTCCAACAACAAATATCGCCTAAAGCAATTTATTTATCGATTAAAAGAAATTTTGAATACTTTTTTCCCGTGGAGGATGAAAACCATGAAGATAAAAATTATGTGGGTTCAGAGAATAAAACGGAAGACGAAGATATATTAATTACGAAAGATGTTGATACAGAAAAACAGATTGAAGAAGAAAATAACGAAGACATTTTTTACGTCGTGGATAAAACTACATGTAGTGAAGGAGGTAAATCTTTTAATTTTTCACTTGATTTATATCAATGGAGGAGAATTCGGCCAATCTCAAAATGTTCTGTTCGTATGAGAGCCAATAATGCTGTTAAACAAAAAAAGTGGATATTACCTAAATATGAGTGGGCAGACTTGTTAAGGGACAAAATTTGGGAAAGAACGAAATCTCCTTGCAGTTGGTGTTTTAAAACCTATTATGTTAAATACAATGAAAGAGTGACTTTTCTCGGTGCATGTAAAGAATGCAGTGCTAAAATAAAAATAGTGATTACTTATCCTACAGAAAATATTGCTTCTTGCACCAGTTTAATTACAGATTTTGATAAAAATGTTAAACATAATTTAAGAAAAAAAATCAAATTGTCACCCATAAAGCGCAAAGAATTGATGGAAACAATGAAACACGAGGCTCCGATAACAGTTCATAAACAATTAATTAGTAACGCAATGGAAGTTGGGGATCCGCAGCCACCCCATCTACCTTCACATGGAACTTTACGACAGATAAAACATGAAAGTAATCTTAGTGATTATTACCATCCAGATCCAATTTTGGCTTTATTGTACATGGCTCAAAACGTAAAACCCTATAACGATTATATTAAACACATAACAATTCATCCACATTTTTATATTTACTATTGGTCTACGTCACAAGAAATATACTACAATCAATATAATAAAAACCACAGAGTTATACTGAGCATCGACGCAACTGGTAGCATTTTTAAGGAAACTAATTTAATTGTGAAAAATTACTCTTTGCTGTACGTTGCTGTAATGTACAGCGAAGAAAATAAAAGAAGTGTTCCGGTCGCTCAAATGATTTCTAGTTCTCAGACGATGGATACTATATTAAACTGGTTAAAATCTTGGAAAGGTCAGAAATCAATTCCTAACGAAGTGATTTTGGACCAATCTTCAGCGCTAATAGGAGCCACGATCAAAGCTTTTACTGAACATAAGTGTGCTAATGATTATCTTATAGAATCGTTCAGGAAACTTGACGCTGATGAGACATCACCCGACGCCTTATATGTTCGCATTGACACAAGCCACTTTGTAAAAACGATATACAACCTTAACTGTTTTCAGAATGTCGACCAAAGAACTAAAGCGTTTTATTGTAAGTGTATTTTGTATCTTAAAAATCTAGATAACTACCGAACTGCAAAACAAACAATTTTAGATATAATAACCGTAGCTCTCAATAAATACGATAGTATTGGATCTCCATGCGATGAAGCTAAAACAAGGTTAAAAATATTCGGTAAATCCATGAATCTTCCAGATTATAAAGACTTGGAGCATTATAGTTTGCCAGAACAACTTATATTGAAAGAAATTAAAGACGTTAAAGAGGAACTTACATTTCCCAAATGGTATCAGGACAAATTAGATCGCGAAAATCTGTTGGTTACACTAACAGATGACGACAGTGACTCCTTATCGCACGAAAACTTATTTTACATGCCTACTTTTATACCAACACTAACCCGGTTAGTACAGCAACTACCATTGTGGTCAAATGTGATGATTCCAATATATCATTCAGAAAACCAAACTGCGTCTTCATCCAACGTAGAAAGTTACTTTAAAACGCTCAAGAGATACTTATGTCATATTGACGTGAAATCCAATAGATTGAGATTGGACCAATTTATCGTCAAACATGCAGATTTTATAGATGGGGAACTAAAAGAAGCTATTGGTAAAGTAGAAACTACAGATAGACAAAAAAAAGAAAAGGGTGACTTAAAAAAAAGAAAAAATACGAAAGCAAAGGGAAATAAAACAGAAGATGATTTCCCAACAGACTCAATTTTTTCTAAAACTCCCTCGTTTTCTGAAAATTGGAAGGGCAAAGGTGACGCTCGAAAGACCACGAAGAATAAAAGAGTGAAAATGCATAAACCTGTGCCACTATTGTTAAATGGAACAAGACTACGAACTGGCATAAAGGATTTACACGTGTCGAATACTTGCGCATTCGACTCGGTTGCACAAATAATAGCAGTGGGGTGTGTTGAAGGGTTTTATTTAAATACTCATGTACTCAATCATCAAAATGAATTCTGTCGGTTCATAAAAAAAATGATTGATGTCAAAACTACCAGAACAGATTTATACAAGTACCGTGCACACCTTCTTCAGCCATATTTTAAAAAAACTGATATTAATCATAAAGTTTTCATCTCTTGTGAATGCAATGTAGCTTATATTTTTGATAATATTTTGATCGATGCAATTTACAGTGCCTCTGTAAAAGAATCATGTACGAATACTGAATGTGTCATTAACAAGGTACAAAGAAAAATTGCTTTTTTGCCACTTAATTTTAACATGTCAAATATATCAATGCTCAATCAATCGGCAGAGTCTATATTATGTGAAGATAATAATATTGTACAGTGTAGACGTAATAACTGCAACGGCATACGAACATTAAAATACGAACTAAGTAGTACAATAGCTTTTGAGCTCAATCAAACAGATGTAATTTGTCTGAAAGACATACCTATGGAAATAACATTAAATAATACAAAATACGAAGTTCTGGGATTAATTGAGTTTTTACCGTCCGGCGGCGATGTTACAGACATCCACAATATTGGCCACTATCGGGCTCACTGTCGTCGTAATTTTGAATGGAAATGTTTTGATGATCTTAATAATTTTATAACCAAAACTCCAAATGCACTTATCGTTAATTGCATTATGTATGGACGAAAATAAAGAGGAACGTAATAACTTTGACGCGTTATTAACATTCATGATTTATAATTCCATAATTATCTCTAAAATATATGTATATAAATATGTATCTAAAACAATAATTCATAATAATAATAAACATAAGTAAACAAGACACGTTTTGTTTTATTTCTCAGGAACTAGGTATCCAACTGATCAAGTGTTTCTTTTTACTATAGGTACTTTTTAAGTACATTTTTTTGGTATAATTATATTTTATGAGTAATGGTTATGTAATAAAATACTATAGAGCACCCGCCATCTTGACGTCAATATGGCGGGTGTACCTTAATTTCGAAATAATTTCCTTCTGAAGGAGGTACAGATTTTTTAAACCTAGGTACAGAATAGTACATTTTAGGTACATTTGTTTGGTAATTGGTATAATTTGATTCGCTATGGTACACCCGCCATTTTGACTCTCACGTACGAGTGCCACCTTCTAGTATTTCGGGATATCGCAAAACGGTTGGTCAAGTCGTCTCCACCACTTCTCGGCCAGAGAGCTGCACAATTTCTTGGCCAAAGAATCAGCATTAAATTGCTATCCAACATGGTCACTTTTCCCGTTGACAGCGATGCGAATGAATTTCTTGACGCCCTTTAATTCTTTGCTGCTTTTGATACATGTACATTTTATATTATTATTTTAGGTCTCTGTGGTAAATCATTTACAACAACTTTTATTCTAACAAAAGGTTCTCAAAATCTTTAAAAGCACCGTCAATAACTGGTGTAATATTTTTAACAGGTTTGTTGTCAACAGACAACCAAATCGATCCTGGTGCACCAGTTTTGAACATGACAAGCACAGCAGCAACAGCGGAAGCTGGCCTGAAACAGACAATATACTGATTAAATCACTATCCAATGAAAACTTCATTGAGACTAAGCACAGCTTGGTTGTCCAAAAATCCCATCTACAAAAAACAGGAAAGTCCTTGGTGCAAGATTTACCGTTATTAGTTCATCATCATAATAAGTAGGTCCCGCCACATTTACGGCTACAATGTCCTAGGCAGGCTAACACAAAGTCCACGTTACCAAGTCGTCGGACTCGTCGGCGCACTTTGTTGGGTCCCAACCCGCCGTGCGTTCTATATTGACTGTGCTAGACTGATGTTTGTAATAAATAGTTACGTTAGATAGACCGAGACCACTTACTTTTGATATATGACTCCAACAGCTTTAACCATGTCAACCATAACCTGTCCTATTTTCGGTTCATATGCCCTCAATTCCAAGTTGTGCAGCAAAGGAGTGTCAGTGGGTCCTAAACACAAAGTCAGAACTCTGATGCCCGTGTTATCGTAGAAAGGATCCACCTGGAACCAAGAAAAAGATGCGTAGCTGTCTTGGTAAAATGTTCGAGAGTAAAGGAAATTTGTAGATAACCGGATTGTTTACGACCAGGGGGTTACTGTGTGGGAAAGAGACAGAGCTATACAGGTTCACTAGCGCCATCTTTTTCCCACACTGGAATTACTCCTGCTTTAAGACGTTATAGTAAGCCACCAGATCAGTGAGTGAGTATCTAAATAATAACACGATATACCATTAAATTTGAAAAATCAAGGTTAATGCGTTAGAAAAAAATCGAAGCTTATTTTTCAAAGTATTATTTTTGACCGGTCTATTTGAAAGAAACATCTTTCAAATAGACCGGTCAAAATTAATACTTTTTAATTTGATTCACTTACCGCTAAACATTGACTGAAGTGTAGAACAGCCATTTTGGAGCCACTGTAAATTGGCAAGGCTGGAGATTTTGTCAATGCGACTGTGGAAGCGATGTTGATAATTGTTCCTCCGACTCCACCTTCGTCTTTCCTCATGTACTTGACGCCTTTTAATGCAAAGGAAACTAATCCTTGCTAAAATGAAATGTGTCTTAGTTTACTTGGCATAAGCAATATTCTTAAGCTTATCAGCACTAACAAACTTTTAGATGAAATCATGGATGAACATAAATTCGCGATTCCATTAGGCAAGTTAGTTGTATGCAAGGTGCAAATTGTATACAACTTGAACAAACCTGCATACAAGCTACAACTTGTATGACGTAGTTTGAACTTGTACATTTTTATTCAAGTGACGTGCAAATTGAACGCGCAAACGTTAGTTGCACGGTTCGAATTGCGAACGAGTGACGTGTCCTACTCAATTTTGCGCCTTTGCCCAAATTAGCTCAATTAAGAGAAATTTATGTCAGCCAAAGCTTATTGAGGAACAATCTAATGTTGTAGGTACATAAAATTACCTAGTTGAAAGGAGGAGAAAGTGAAATAAAGGGGAAAACCAATCTTAATACTAAATATTATTAACATTATTTTAGAAAAACAAAAATTTTATCAGCCTAGGGTAATTTAGGAACAGTCACATTTGTGATGCCGGACATTTTGCAACTAGAAGCAATATGGTGCAAAGAGCAATAGAAAGATAACTATGATCGACTTGCCGCACCTACCCAGTTAACATCAGAAGCTGTCCTCCACATATTAGGCGCATCAACCATAACCCCAGCATTGTTGATGATGACATCGATCTGCTTGAACTGCGCGAGCACGGAGTCGAACGCGCTCGTTATGTCTTCTTCCTTGCTCACGTCGCACTTGATGAACACCGCCTTATTGCCATGAAGTTTGTTGAGACGCTCGGCTGTCGCCTTGCCAAGCTCTTCGGCAATGTCTAGGAGAGCTACATTCTGCAAAAATAAAAAATGTATTACCTTTTTGTATTTCAACAGCATGAAGTTCGTGTTTAGCCTGACGAATTCAAAGTTTAGTTAACTGATCAATCGATAGTCTAATCAATAGCGCCTGCAAACGCTAACATAAAATTAAGTCAAGGTGACAATGCTCCTTGCCTTGTCACACTTACTTTGCAAAAAAAAATTATGCAGATAACTGGATTATGGAGATGGGTATCACGCTTGTCAACTTAAGTAGATAATCAGCGTTAATTCTTCTGATATGACTTGGCCAAGATGCAAGACACAAAGAGAGAGGAGTGTGACTTTGTGAGAGGCAGTGAACAGACCTGACTGACTGCCAGACTGACAGACTGCTAAAGCGGCCATTTTAGACCCCCTGTTGAGCTCATGAGCCTGCACTTACCCACCAGGTCAATTATGATGATAAAATAACTAATCAACTCCTACATATTTTCAGCAGACCCATAAGGAAAATGTAGAAAACGAAAACCTATTCGGAATCTTAGTGAGAGGTCTTTGATAAATGACTATGTTAATACATTAGAATAGTCTAATTTATTAACATAGTCATTTCTCAAAGACCTCTCACTGAGCGTTTCCACAATTCTACAGAAGTATCAAAGCATTTTAGCATTAGTTATAAAATACGCTATAAAAAGTTAAGTAAGTGACAGCACAATAATTAACGGAGTCATTGAGCGTGTTTATTCAGCCTAACCTTACTATGAAACCTGTTTAATTCCCTTACTTAGAATTTTGTAAAAACTAAATACCTTTGCTCCTTCATTTAAAAACGTCTCCGCATACTCAGCTCCCAGGCCGGAAGCTGCTCCGGTTATCAAAAATGTTTTGTCTCTTGCTTCCCACTGCGCCATTGTAATGATACACTTTATTGCTATAGGTAAGTTACTAATACTGTTGTTTCATTGGCTTTTATTCATATATACATTGTATGTTATCTATTATATTACGATACCTAGTTTATCATATTCTTATCAATCCGTCATAAACTTCATTAGTGGGCATAACTCTTAGGATGTAGATAAAGCATTATTTTGTTTTTCTTTTGATATGCTTTGATATATCAACATAATAACAGAAGGCGCCAAACTAGTGGCTCAGTTCTGGGCCGACACAATTTGGATTGCCATCGACACGCTAAGAAGAAGAATTAATTAATTTAGATCTCCATTCTCCATTAATGTGTTTTTATACATCAGATATCGGGTCTAGTTTTGAACACCGAAAATTTCCTTGAGTTAGACTGTAAGTCCACCACTAGGAGTCAGCTCCTCAAACTCCTCAAATTCGCGCTTCCTATAGCGCCTGCTCACGTTCCCCATTTAAATTTGATCAAATTGTACCTACATGGGTACGTATACTTCTTTTTCTAATAATAATTTTCTTTTGCATGATTTCCACTCTGGTTGCTACGACTAACTGTAGCTTGTTTTTTTGTAACAAAACCTCCGTGTGCAACATTTTTCACTGCCACACCCACTAATGAGATCGTTATCGAAAGTATCTTTATCATGTAATTCAGGGTATCTGTTACTTATCTACTCTCTATGACGATTATAAATAAAAAAACCGGCCAAGTGCGAGTCGGACTCGCGCACGTAGGGTTCCGTACCATTATCTATAAAAACGGCAAAAAAAATCATATCTGTTGTATGGGAAGAAATAAATATTAAGGGGGGCTCCCTTAATATTTTTTTCTTTTTTAATTTTTAGTATTTGTTGTTATAGCGGCAATTATAATAGTAATACATCATTTGTGAAAATTTCAGCTTTCTAGCTATCACGGTTTATGAGATACAGCCTGGAGACAGACAGACATACAAACAGCGAAGTCTTAGTAATAGGGTCCCTTTTTACCCTTTGGCTACGGAACCCTAAAAACCACCGGAATCATCAAGAGGGAAAAGGTCTAGGGTTACCTGATAAGCTCATAACAATAGAAAACCACGGTTGATATTAACAAATTTTTATATCACAATATTCAGACAACCTATTTTCCTGAAATAACATTCTCGAAGTCTTTAAAGGCTCGATCAAGAGCCGCAGTGATGTTTTGGACTGGTTTGTTATCGACTGACATCCAAATCGTAGCAGGAGCGCCAGTTTTAAACATATCCAGAAGAGCTGCTACTGCTGATTCTTTCCTGAAAGAAAAATCGTAAGAATCATATATGCAAAAAGAAATTCAATTATTAAATACTTAGCTCGACTTCGAACCCAGAAGAACATTTCGACAAGTAGGTTCTGAATGGTGTTTTTCTTGAAGGTTTTGGCAAAGAGGCAAAAGGGGGGAGGTTCTGAAGGACTAATCAACACAAAAATTACTGACGTTACAACGCTAAGTACATACAGAACGTCTAGCTCTATTCCTACGCACACTGTAATCAGATTAAACAAAGTGGCCAAATTTTTCTCTTTGGGATTTCTTAGACTTACTTTTGAATGATGTAACCGTCCTCAACAGCGAGAGCCATTTTGTGTCCAAGGTTTGGGTCCCAAGCTTTCGATTCTAAATTCAAAACTAAAGGGGTATCAGTTGCACCTAAGCACATTGTCAAAACCCTGACGCCTGTGTTTTCGTAGAACGGATCCATCTGTAAATAAGAATTTGAGTTCAACGTCACGTCACTGTTACCCTTAAATGCAGCTTTATTTTGTTGTTTTATCTTTATATTACTAGATTTTGGGTCAGTTATTACTATTTAGAAGTTATAAGAAGAGGAGATTCGTCAAAAGTTAACAACAAAGTGTCGCTTTCTGCATTTGACTCACCGCTAAACATTGGCTGAACTGCACGACAGCCATTTTCGCACCACAGTAGACCGGTAAATATGGAAATTTGGTCAAAGCCATTATCGACGCGATGTTGATGATAGTTCCACCAACTCCACCTTCATCTTTCCGCATGTGCTTGACACCTTTTAATGTGAAGGAAACTACGCCTTGCTGAAAACAAATTGTGCTGTCATTTTTAATACTTATTTTTAAAAGCTCGAGTTTAGAGTGTTTAGCGTAAATTAAAAGATGCAAGTTGTACTTGTTTTTGCAAAGATTATTTTTATGTTACACTTTTTGGTTGTATACAAATTCTTATAATTGAAACTAGAAGTTCATGAGATCATCGAGTCATCAAATAGGCAAAAAATACGTATTAAAGTACCAAACTCAAACTACTCGAACAAAGTTAATCCGCGTGGACTTTGTCTAGCAAATAAAAAAAACGTTAATCGGCCCAGAAATCACGGAATAATCGGGGTACATAAAAAAGCGGCCGTATACATAACCTCCTCCTGTATTAGAAGTCGTTTAAAAATAATGGACGGATTGATGATTTTAATATTTTATACCTATCTCAATCTTCATGGAAGTAAGACGAATGAAGTCGTGCTGCGCCGACCCCAAATAAATTGAAACTACTTACGAAGATGATGCTAAAATTACCTACATAATTAATATTGGACGTAGTTCTCCAAACGCTGGGTGAGTCGACCATAACGCCAGCATTGTTAACGATGACATCGATCTGCTTGAATTGCGCGAGCACGGAGTCGAACGCGGTCGTTATGTCTTCTTCCTTGCTCACGTCGCATTTGATGAACACCGTCTTATTGCCGTGAAGTTTGTTCAAACGCTCTGCGGTCGCATTGCCAAGATCCTCGGCAATGTCTAAGATTGCTACATTCTGCAATCAATTAAAAATGGTCAATCGATACTGAATGTTAAAATAACTGACCGGTTAAGAAACACCATACTGCGCTAGCTTTTAAAGCCGTGATACTAAAATTGGGCCTGATTATCGTAAGACTGGAGCCATGACACAGCTAGATGGGGTCACGGCAGACCGAGGAGAAGATGGCGAGATGCCTTGGATGACTGCCTCGTGAATTGGCGAGAAGAAGCACACCATCGACAGAAGTGGAAGGAATGGGGGAGGCCTTTGCCTAGGAGTGGGACGGACTAACTAAAAAGAAAAAAAAGTTAAAGTAAATTACAGTATAGGTTACAAAGGATTCACAAAAATCAGCGCATCACTGTGTCAACTGCGCAGGACAGTTTTGAACTCTGATTTCTAGTTTATTTTATGTAGACTATAAATAAGTAATTGATAACATAGCGCTGTGATATCAGATTTTAATTAGACCGACCCGCCAAATAAATTAAAAAGATTCTCAAGTTTTTCATTCAAACCTTTTTTAGGTGGATTTTAGACGGGCAGTATTCATAATATTGGTAAATACCTTTGCTCCATGGTCTAGGAAAGCCTGAACATAGGCAGCACCCAAGCCGGAAGCTCCTCCAGTTACTAAAACAGTTTTGTTTTTTGCGTCCCACTGCGCCATTGTAGCAATGCAACCGACTAGTAACTAAGCAGGCTCACAGAAAAATGGTCATAAACATTAATGTTTTATGTTGCTTTAATTATCATCTTATATTCAACAAAATATATTGTTATCATTTCAGATAATTTTGTCATGTGCACACTGCTCGTTATTGATGTGCGATAAGCAAGTCTGTACAAGTACCTGCAAGCTTGTTTTGACAAGGGTTGTCCACTTGTCATACGTCCGGAATTTTCCGAACATGTCTGGAATTTTAGCTCAGTGTCCGGAATTTGGGGGCATACAGCGTCCGTAATTCCCAAAAGAAAGCTATTTTTTAATAACATCAACGTAGGAGTCACTTGCCTATAGCGTTTATTTATTTTTTTATCCTTACTTCCTATCCTAACTATTTTAACCTAACTAATATTATAAATGCGAAAGTAAATTTGTTTGTTACCTTTTCACGCCTAAACCAATGAACTGATCATCCTGAAATTTTGCACATACGTTGTCAGGTGTACAGAAACGGACATAGGGTACTTTGCATCCCGAAAATAAGTACTGTTCTCGAGGAGAACAACAAGATCAAAATCAAAAAAAAATATTTCACATAGGATACATGGGCACTTATGAAACGTCGACAAAAAGGTGCACGGTTCGGGTTGGTCGTTTCCTATGGAGAAGAACCGGCAAGAAACTCCATGGTTACTCTTTTAAAATGATTAGTTTTACAATATTATCATGTTACAGCATTAGTACTCAAGTATGGGGGGACAGCATAGGCCCGACAATAAGTCGTTGCTTACTACACAAAAAAACGGAAAACAAGATAAGAGGTTAACAAAAGTTAACACACATCTAGGAATCTACAAGGCCTACACTGTTCACACATTCACAAACAATCGTTAAAAAGAATCTATACAAAGGCAAGAAAATATTATAAAAGACTAAATTAAACAAGTGACAAAAATATTGTCGTCAGTGCTGCAACTATTCTGAACAAAGTTAGTTTAAGTGATGTGATAACCATTGTAAAAAAAGAAAAAAAAACCATTGTAAATTAAAATGAAAAGAAAAAAAAAATGTTTGAGAATAGTTAGAGACATCCACATATTTGTGCTGTTTATGAGCTACCAGGGAAGCCGCATGCGCAGAAGGAACTAAAGCCAAACCTCTTTATCTTCAACGTAGTCCTTGATTTTGTAATATGCTTTTTTAATAAGGACACGTTTAATGTAATTTTTGAACTTTCCATCGGTCAGTTCTATAACTGACTTAGGTAATTTGTTATAAAAACGTATACTGTTAATAAGAAAAGACTTACTAGTTTTTGTTAACCTGAATTTGGGTATTACAATTTCGTGTTTACTGCGTGTATTAATATTGTGGAAGTCGCTTCTAATTTTGAAAAGCCCTCGGTTTTTGCGGACATATAAAATACATTCTAGGATATAAAGGGAAGGCAGAGTCAGTACATCGATCTCTTTAAATTTTTCTCTGAGGGACTCGCGAGGACCCATTTTATAGATCGCGCGGACTGCCCGCTTTTGTAAAATGAAAATTGAGTCAACGTCTGCCGCCGATCCCCACAGCAGAATGCCATAAGACATAATACTGTGGAAATAAGCATAGTATATTAACCTAGCTGTAGCTGCATCAGTTAACTGCCTTATTTTCCTTACTGCATATGCAGCTGAGCTTAACCTACCCGAAAGAGTTCTAATGTGCGGTCCCCACTGCAATTTTGAATCGATAGTAATCCCTAGGAATACAGTTTCCGCTATAACATCAAGTTTTTTGCCGTCAAGATTTAAATTTATATCCCGTTGAGGTACATTTGGTAAAGAGAATTTTAGACATTTTGTTTTGTTCGCATTCAGTAAAAGATTGTTAGCTGCGAACCATTTCGAGAGAACAGTTAGACTTTCGTTGGCATGTAAGACATCCGTATCCTTTCTATCTATTTTAAAAATTAGCGAAGTGTCATCAGCAAATAGAATTATATCCGATAATTTGGCCATCATGTAAGGGAGATCATTAATGTAAACAAGAAATAGGAAAGGCCCGAGAATTGAACCTTGGGGCACGCCCATCTTTACTAGAGACCCGGAGGACGTCGCCCCATTTACATTTACTTTTTGCTGCCTGTTTGATAAATATGAGAGAACAAGATCAGCAGCTTGTCCACGAATTCCGTAGTGGTGTAATTTACAGATCAGTGTGTTGTGGTCGACGCAGTCAAACGCTTTTGAGAGGTCACAGAAAATACCAATGGCATCCTGGGACTTCTCCCAGGATTCCAGAATGTGACTGATGAGTTTTACTCCCGCGTCTGTTGTCGACCTACCCTTCGTAAAACCAAACTGTTGACTATGCAGAATCCCATTTGAGTTGAAGTGAGACAGCATCTGGTCCAGCATTATTTTTTCATAGATTTTACTCAATGCTGGAAGCACAGATATAGGTCTATAATTAGAGGGGTCACCCTTACAACCCGATTTGAATATTGGTATTACTTTACTATGTTTCATTAAGTCAGGAAACTTGCCGCTATCCAAACATTGATTGAATATGCCAGTTAGGAGAGGAGCAATAGAGTCAATAATATCCCCAAGAACTTTGACGGATATCCCCCATAAGTCTTCAGTATTTTTTATGTTTAGACTTTTGAATGCATTTATAATTGTATCAATACATATTGGTTTAAATTTAAAGTTTGGAATGTCCTTAGTAAAGTTTTCTTTAAGAAGTGCTTCAGCTAATTTAGATGAAGAGGGGAGAGATTTCGTAACCTCTAACGGAATATTGGTAAAGAAATTTTCTAGAGTCTCAGCGACTTCTAGCTTATCAGAAATAGTTTGATTATTTATTTTCAAAGACAATTCATTCTGATCTCGTTGTTGTGTCTTTCCGGTTTCTCTATTAATCACCTGCCACACGGTTTTTATTTTATTATTAGAGGTACCAATTTTGTTGACTATTAATTGAGATTTTGCTTGAGCGCAGACACTTTTGAATATTTTTGAATAGCTTCTAACATAAGTGTGAAAAGCTTGATCTGAAGTCAGAGATTTTTCGTGGTATAAATTATATAGAATATCTCTGCTTATCCTTATTCCCGTAGTGGCCCATTCACTAAATATAGATTTGGAATTAACTTTAACTGTTTTTACAAGACAAGTTTTATTAAATTCTTGACAAACTGTAGAAAATAATGTACCGTAATTTATATTGGGGTCTTTTGAATCAAAACTAGCGTTAGATAGATTGCAAAGTACATTATTTTTAAACGATTTTAATTTATTTTTAGTAAGAGGTCTTAATCGAATTGTTTTGGCTAAGGTTAACTTTTTGTCTAACTCAAAAGATACAAGTTGACCAGTATGGTCTGACCTAACACCACTAATTAAGGACGAATCTTTTACTTTACAATTAGTAAATACATTATCTATGCATGAAGCTGAAGTTGCTGTTATTCTGGTTGCTTCATTAAATAAATATTTTAAATTGAATGATTTGAACAATGAGATGAGCTTACATCTTTCTGGTGAATTGACCAATAGATCAATATTTAAGTCTCCACAAACAAAAACTAATTTATTATCTCTGAAAAATTTACTTAATATTTCTTCCATTGTGATTAAAAACAATGACAAGTTTGATGCTGGTGGTCTATAGACACATAAGAAAGTATGCCCTTCAACCTCTGCACATGCTACCTCACATAAGCGATCAACAGAGTAAGCAGTGATATCCTTCCTTTCCATATATCTAAGACAGCTATTACAAAGTATTAGGGTACCACCACCCACGGTGGATCTGTTGTACGCACTGGCAACTGAAAAATTATTCACATTAAACAACATCCTATCTGGTTTAAGCCAAGTTTCACAAAAACATAAAATATCCATGTGGTATTTGTCTACTAACATTTCCACGTCTAAAATTTTGCCGGAGAAGCGATTTATATTCTGATGATAAAGTAAAATATTACTATTCATCTTCTCTTTTGTCGGCTCTAATAGTTTAAAGAATCTACTACAGTATTATCAGCGATACGAGATAATACTGTGTCATCACTTAACCTACTCTCAGTTAAATTATCAATAACTGCGTGTATATTATAGGTAAGCTAACAATGTAGCCAGCAAATGTTGACTTTTTTTGGGAAGAAACATATGTTCCCGAATCAAAACAAAATGTCTAACAAAATTGTTAGTATCAAAAAACAATAAACGGTCACTATGACGACATGATAAAATATGCATCAGGTTATTTATACCAGAAATATAATCATTCTCTTCATCAAGTAAATAGTCAGAGTATGGCAATGCACATAATATTAATTTTCCTAATCTTAACTTAAGAAGGGTGTCAATACCATTAACTATGTCCTTTTTTGATATACTAAGGCTATTTCCAATTAAAAGTACTACAGTAGACTCCTCATTCAATTGTGTGTGTTGAATTTTATGAATGAGCTCATTGAAATGCAGGTTATGATGGCAATGGTTCACTACTGTATGTTTAGAACGGTTATTTAACAATGATCCAAAACCAGTTCCTAGTCTATCAGAATACAATAAAATATTACTTTGGGTGGGATTTAATATGGGTAAAACAGCAGGAACAACATGTGACATGAGAGGTGGCGGAGTGGCAGCACAGCTACAGGTAAGATTGTTAGTCAGTGACTCATACCTCTCTGCGCTATACTTCACCAAGTCCACCAACTCACAGGCCTCCTGCATGCGCTCACTCAACATCTGTTGACTACATTCATATTTAGAAAATATTTCCTTGAGTGTATTTTCCCTACTCAGTAATTCCCTTTGAAGGTTCAGTATGTCAACATCATACATTTGTGTACTACTTTCTAACTTACTATTACATATACTTAATAACGTTTTTACAACAATAACGTTTTTATGAAAATAGATGGCGCCACGTGTCTTTCGAATCATGATTGAATTAAATTATTATATACAAACTTTAGTACTGTGTTAAGAGTTATTTTTCTAAATTAACGCAAACGAAACCGCGGGCAAAAGCTAGTAATTTATATTTTAAGCAAAGGTTCTCCAACAAAATGTTTCTCTATCTTTCATAGAAATTTTTTCATTGAATCTTTTCAATAGACGTGGGAACCCTATTGTGACCAATAGGATTTACAGTTTAGTCTATTTTATTATTGCTTTTTTGCGGGTTAATAAACATTGATGACATATTCTTGATTGGACGACTTTTAGTCTCAATGGATCTAGGTACAATTTTATTTTATTTATTTATTAAATTCAAACCATGGAATACCGTGCTTCCAGTTAAAAAAAAAACCTGATATTGAATCTGTTAGCCTGCGTCACCCCACTGCTGGGCAAAGGCCTCTCCCCATATGACCATTCCACTTGTTTGCTTCTTGTTTAATGTGGACCACTGGTCGTTGGTTTTGTCCACTCGTCCCTCTCTCATCTTCGATTATCTATTACAATAGTGTCAGACGACGCCTTTTGGCTGTGTCGGGGCTCCAGAAAGTAGATATTTTTGCCCACAGCTCATTGGGCATGCGGCAGACGAGGCCAGTCCAGTCCCACTTCAGCTTAGCTTAGAAAATAAACCTAAAAACAATGCTCGCAGTCCTCGACTCCTCGCACCGCTCCGCCACGCGCCAGTCGAAATTTCCCATTCGCGCCAACAAGTTGCAGCTCGTCGTCGACGATCTTTTGTGCGTTTGTTTTTGTGAATTAGTGAGTGCTTGTGTAATAAAAACATGCCTGGGTAAGTAATACACATACAGGCATGTTATAGTTGCAGGTTTTTTTATTCTTCCTCGCACTCGAAGACCACGACGCGAACGCCGACCCAGGGCCCGGTCGCGATCGCTGCTAAATCGCCCGTCCCCACCGTCATCGCCATCATCTCCGGCGCCTTCTTTTTTACGTATTTCTTACTAAGTAGGTACTTCCTTTTCTAAAAACTTTCTTGCATGTTTTGTTTTGGATTTTTTATAATTTTATGCAGACGACGACCTCGCACGTGCGGATCGCGATGTGGTGGGCGTGTGCGTGTGCAAAGTGGCTGGGCCGCTGCTGTGCAGGAAGTGGTGGCTATGGTGGTGTCAGATCGCGGTGGTACCCGCCGTGGCAGAGGGCGCGGAGGCCACGGGTACCAGCACGAGCACCCGGGGCCCTATAATATTAAAGAGTTAGTTTTTATTCAAAATTAACTTCCACACACACACTTTTACAATTGAATCGTTTTGAATTTTTGCCTAAATGTGAGGGATGTCGGGGACATGCAGGAAGGCCAGAGTCTGGAGACGCCCCTGCACCCAAGAAGGGAGCGCAGATGGCCATCGTAAGTAGTTCTACTAGTTTATGTCAGTATTAATACTTACTCGCAAGCAAGTTTTAACTTTTGTTTTAAAATGTCCATCTAGTTCAGACCTGGCGCGACCGGCTCCCGCATCGGCACCCTCACCGTCACCGGCGCCAGGGTAAGTAGTTCTACTTGTATATGTTAGGTCCGACAACACCACGGGACGACCTATTTGACTTTTTCCTTGATATTTGGGATCGTCCAATTATTGAGCGTCATCGAACATTTGTGGGGCACTTCGGGCTGGTCCCGCGCGATTAAGGCGCGTCTGATTAAAACGACGATATCTCTATAGTTCCGATGGGTAGCTCTTTACAAGTTATATCATTGGAATCGTTATTAAATTAGCTAACAGGTTATGTATGTATTTGTATAGTTTTGCCTTGTAATGTATTAGTAATATTGTAATGTGTGATCAGTGTGAGGGATTTTATCCCAGTTTCTTGTGTAAAAGTCATTATAATTAAAAAAATAAACCATTATTTCACAATAAGTCAGACACAAAAGAACAGACCTCGCCAAAGTCAATCGTTTGAAAGATAGACACTTACAAACTGGTAAAATGTGTCCCCCCCGCCACTAATTTCTAAAGTAAGAGGAAGAAAATTCTGAAAAATTGTAAGACGTAAAAAAAAACTCAACGAAATTTGGTTTGAATAAGATTTGAAGTTTAGTTTTTGAGATATGGCACCTTTTCATCAAACTGCAGCAGTACGAGTAACTTTGCTTTTCAATAACATACTATGAAAAACAATAGCTTTTTTTTCGGGTGGGAAATCATCAAATGACTCCTCCCGCTCTGGGCGGAGCGGAAGGGAGTGTCAGACTTTTACTGACTAAAAACCACCCGTGTTCCTTCCTTTGGCCTTTATGTTCCAGGGCCGCGGTATCTCTTTCGAACAGTCCCGCAGCCCTAAAACAAATATAGCTTCGCTGTTTAATGTAATACAATACCTACAACATACTTATGAATGAGCCTTCAAAATATTTTATTAAATTGTTTGGTGCTACGGAACCCTGTGTGTGTGTATAAAAAACAAGCCGACTCAAAGGCATCAAACGGGATTTCCCTTCGCGGCATTGAACATTATAATCTGTATCTTGTTACCACTAGCTACGTTTGAATTTATGTTTGGTAATAATATCTATAAAATGCCCCGCTGTCGCTGGTGTGCGCTCTTCATATGCAGTTATTTATTTTCTTGTAACAGTTTGTGCAAATTATACCTAATAATATCATAAAACAAGTTTATTGTATGAATACTACAACCTTAGAATAATAACGCAACTGATAATAAAATGTAAACATTGTTATTTTACACGTTTTATAAGTCCACATAACAATATTGACAACTTAAACAGTCTTAAACATTATGTTTTTATGTTGATAAAAACATGTATGTCCAATAAAAGTATGCATATCATCATTCTCCTGCCGCAATCCCGATTAGTTTAGGGGCCGGCACAGCATGTCTTCTCCTTCCATACTACATCATCATTCTCTACTACTCGTCATCTCACCAGACACTTCCTTTCTTGCCATATCATCCTTCACATACAATATTTTATTAACCAGAACCAGATTAAGATTTCTCTAATTAACCTGAACTATGCATAGATAGTTCAAGATAATTAGAGAAATCGAATGTTTGCGAAAATCCTTGGTTTATTGAAAAGAATCTGCGATACTACGTCGACGGCATTTGTCAATAATATTTCTGAACGAATTTTGTGCTGAGTTGTCAAGTCACTTCCTGTCATCTGTCAAATTTCAAATTGATTTACCAAAATTGCCAAATGTCAAGAGCAAGACAGACTAGCAGCGAGAAACTACGGAACACAAAAATATTGTTTTCGTTTATTTTATTAGTGGAAAAAAGGAACTATAAAAAACTTTTAAATCAATAACATCACAAATAGGAAATAGTTAAAATGGTAAAGACATACTAACGATAGCACGTCCGATAGTCAACAAAATAGAGAAGCAAGCCACGATCTAATTACTCTTGTTGTATCTTTATTTCAGAGTGCTATATTTAATTTCCAAAGCTTGCTGTCCGTGATACTACTGCTCATATGCACCTGTGCGTACCTAAGATCATTCTTTCCAAGTATTATGGACCGTAATAAGACAGGGTAAGATACTTTGCATTATTTAGGTTATCTATAATAGTTCAATCTGAATGAGTTGAGGAAGCCAAAAAACTCTTAATAATGAGTACATTCAGCAGACGATAACATATAACTTGTGTTTGTAGATATGCAACCATTCTGTGTCTATTATGTCCAGGCGACTGTGTACTAATAAAAAGCCATTAAGAAAGAATCTATATTAAAAAATACCATCGAAAATGTAAATATATTGAAACATTGTCTATTTATTCTACACAACATTTATGGTATAATATCATCATCATTCTCCTGCCCTTATCCCAATTTATTTGGGGTTGGTGCAGCATGTCTTCTAATTTATGGTTTAATAATTTCACTATCTTATTGAAACCAATTAGAAGACAACAAAAGATCAAACTATTTAAAATACAAGAAATGTACGCAGAATATGTGCCTTGGACATGGAAGTACAGACACTAGCCTGATATACAATAGTCATGAAAAAAGTTGTTAAACTGGCAGGAAGGGCTAACAAGTCTTGTCTCATTTTTATGTTATGAATTTCTCAGTAGCAGCCAGTCTGGAATTATGTCTAGTTGATGGGTTAGAGCTTGTGGCTGCTAAAAAATAACAACCGCACAGGTTCAAGGTTAAGCCACACTTGCCTAGGTCGGACTGTGGATGGGTGACCAACATAATATACCGGGTTTCCTCCGTGCCTTGGAAAGCACGTGACAACCAGTTTTTCCAAGGGATACCTTATTACACAGTACTAACTGGGTTTTGGAGGTCAGATAGGCAGTCGCTCAATGTAAAATACTGGTATTCTACTGGATAGAATGGAAGCCGACCTCAACATAGTTGGGAAAAGGCTAGGCTAGGCTGATGATGATGGGCTAGCAATAGGTTCATCCCCTGTTACGCGGGTAACATAACTGGCGAAATGCGGGTTTTGGGGATTAAAGGCATGATGTTATGTTACTTAGTATTGGTTTCATTTTCAGGTTACTTGGAACCTTCTGGAAGTGTGCGAGGATTGGTGAAAGAAAATCTCCCTATGTTGCAGTGAGCTGCATCATCATGGCATTCAGTATATTGTTCCTCACATAGTTGTAAAAATAATATAATTTTCAATAGCTGTAACAATACTTAATATATTTTTAAATTAGTAAATAAATATTACATATTCACATTTATAAAAATATTTTTGGTTTTCTTGTGAACCCAAAATTCTGCTTCTTTTTCTTTGCGTGTCAATGGACTTTTAGTGTGACTGACTCCAGCAGAGCCACCATCACGGATTTTAATTTTGATAACACAAAAAAATTGTCGCTAATTAGTCGAAACAATTTCTGATATTTGGCGACAACGCCAAATATCAGATATTGTCGGTCACTGGTTCAAAAGATATAAGGGATTATAGGTGGCCGATCTGGAGAGAGTCTCCCCAGCAGGGCCAAAGTTATATCTCAAAAATTAGGGCACCTAGCGAAGATCTGTTTTCTCCCATAAATTGACGCTAAGTAGTCGCAATTTGTCGCCAAGTTACAGAATTAGTCGGTGTGTAATTAAAAAGATATTAAAGAATTAAATTTTCCCATACAGTGGTACAATCGAGTACAAAATACTTTAGGTAGTTTCTAGACAGTACCCAAGTAACACATCAAAGCAGTATATCGGCCGACTTACAACATTTCTGTATCGTTTTCGCATTTTGAGTTAGTTCTATGATAGCATTACAAACGTTTATACGGCTACTGTAATGCTAATTTGGGCACAAATTATACGGCTTTAGATCATAAATAAGTTCACAAGTAGTTGTTTAATTGCATTACAGGCGCATTATATTAGCATTACTGTGACCAAATAAGTTGCGAATCGTATTATAGAAGCATTATTACGGTCAATGAAGTTGCTAATCGCATTACAGAAACATTATACTAGCAATATTATTGATAATGAAGATGTTAATTACATTACAAAGGCATTCGACTAGCATAAGATTGTTCTAAAAGTATGATTGAGGCTATTTAAGTGTTCACAGTTAGAACTTAAATCATCATTGCAAAAGAATTTTCAAAATCGGATCAGTAGCACCGGAGATTACACCTAACATCCAAACTCACAAACTGTATCTCTTCATAATATTGATTAAGTAGGTACGAGTATTTGTAACATTTTCTATAAGTACAATAATTTTAAGGTAATAAAGCATTTTATATTTGACAATTATACGTTTTCAACGTTTAAGTATTTTAAGCATTTTACTAAAGGTAGGATATTTTTTTAAATATTCTAATGTTAATTAGAGCGTAACATAAGTAAACTGGTAAAACAGTTGCATGCGACTGTACGTCTTGGCACCAAATAGACCAAGAGCAAGGTTTAATGTTTTCACAGAAGTTTAAGCCACTCTAGCCTAGTAATTTAAAGCATAAAAACATGAATTTAATTGAGAATTTATCTCTCTCGGACATTTATAAGGACTTTAGACCGATAAAACTAGAAGTATACACATAATATTAATAGTAATATTTATTTCTTGGCAATTTTTCGTGACTTCTATGATCTAGCTCTTGGACTATAGCTTACTAATTGAACTCATTATATCTCCTAAACTAAGACCCGACTAAATCTGTGACTCGGCGACAAATTGCGACTAATTAGCGACAATTTATGGGAGAAAACAGATCTTCGCTAGGTGCCCTAGTTTTTGAGATATAACTTTGGCCCTGCTGGGGAGACTCTCTCCAGATCGGCCACCTATAAACCCTTATATCTTTTGAACCAGTGACCGACAATTTCTGTTATTTGGCGACAATTTTCGACTAATTAGCGACAATTTTTTTGTGGTATCAAAATTAAAATCCGTGATGGTGGCTGTGCTGGAGTCAGTCACACGGACTTTTATTATATCCGAACAGTGTGTAGCCATGAGCATGGATTTATTGTTGACATTGGGGCGTTTTCGAATATGGTTCCTTTACTAATACTTGGTGACGCAATGTGTGACAGTAATAACGTTTGATTTATGGCGTCACATGTAAGGGTTTACGAGAAATTAATAAAAACTTAATGTCCAGCCAACCTGAGTTCAAGATGGCTGGACACCTGTATCTCCACTGCCTGATGATCTACGACCTTCGAAATGTGTTCAAAATGTTGTGACGGGGACGATAATGATAACCTGAAATTGTGACGGAGAAACTTTGCGTAGTTTCAAAGATATTGACCATTTAAATTTTCCCATACAAACATCCATTAATATTGTGAGGTGAGCATAATTTTACATAAATAAAGGATTTCTTTTTAATCGATTAATTGGCCGGTAGCATCCACGCCTGCTTTGTATTTGATTTCCCTGTGGGAATAAAAGGTTTTCCTGCAGTGAAAAGAGTAAGTATGTGTTAATTCAAAATAATAATTGACCACCAGCGCTGCAAGAGAGCCCACTTGTATTTCGCGTTTAGTTCATTATCTTATGTAACTGAAAATGAGAACTAAACTCGACAGCCGGCAGTGTATGTACTTTTAGAAGTGTTATCACTAATCAGAGTACTAGTAACTATTAATTAATCTGCGGTAAGACAACCTAATTTATAAGATTTAAGATTCGACCAGTTGTCCTAGTAGTACCAACTTTAAGCAATAGATGGCGACACCAACATCAGATATCATGGCAGTATAGTTTGTCCTCCGAAATTTTCGTGGTAGCCCGCGAAATTCAATTTTTCTTGAGTTTTTTGCAGTTATTTTTTTCGTTCGCGGAAACAAATAACTTATAGATATGTATGATGATTCTTATGGTTATAATTATGTAAATACATACTTGTTATTGTCGCCTATTGGATATAAAGTTGAAAATCTATTGAAGATTACATAGCGTTTTCGTTCGTTCCGGTTGCTAACGCTCAGTAGTCTTTAATAGATTTTCAACTTTATGCTCTTAGGTATAAAGTTGAAAATCTATTGGAGATTACTAAGCGTTCACGTTTATCGTTTGCAACTTGGCTAGGGGGCAGTTTACACGCGTGATCGCCCGCCGCCGCGCCCGCACCCACCGTCGTCCGGTACGCGGCCTTAGGACAAGCAACGTTGTGGTACAAGGCGAGGGTTACGGAAGTGCAAATGCGAGTTGATCATCGTCATTTTCGCCATTTGAAACGCCGTATAAGTACAAATAAATAAATGTGATTTTATTTACAGCAAACATTATTTTTTCATTTAAATACCTTCAGAGCATTAGTTTAGTTCTCCTGACATAATATATACCTACTAAAAAGAATAGATATCTGCACGTAAATAATCAATAACATTTAAAAATTACACCCCACCCCTTCCTCACTTCTACATTCTTGTCTTCTGTTGATTTAAATATCTACAGTTGTTCGTATTAGTATCACCAATACACGGATTTTCGTCCATTAAAGAAAACACCTTAAAATATACTTGTCCTACATAAAACCTACAATATTGGTTACCCTACTGCAGTGTTTGTATGGGGAAATTTAAATGATCAATATCTTTGAAACTACGCAAAGTTTCTCCGTCACAATTTCAGGTTATCATTATCGTCCCCGTCACAACATTTTGAACACATTTCGAAGGTCGTAGATCATCAGGCAGTGGAGATACAGGTGTCCAGCCATCTTGAACTCAGGTTGGCTGGACATTAAGTTTTTATTAATTTCTCGTAAACCCTTACATGTGACGCCATAAATCAAACGTTATTACTGTCACACATTGCGTCACCAAGTATTAGTAAAGGAACCATATTCGAAAACGCCCCCGTTATTGAGATTCGGAAGAGCCAGCCATAAGTCTTTTACGTAAATTCAAGATGGCTGGACACAGATTTTTGCATTTTTCTACTAAACCACTGTACTTATCACAAAACTTTTAGCTCGGAGCCCGTCACAAATTTATGTGACGCCCGTTGATATGCAAAAAGTCGTCAAAATCACTTCCGTTACCGAGATTGAGAGACCGGCGAAAAGTGGTTTTTCAAGATGGCTGGACACGTTCTCGATCGATTATCTAAGATTCTGTAGCGTCACAAATTCTGAAATAAGGGTGTTTAGCCGTCACATAAAGTGCCTATTGACCTAGTTAAATGCAAGCTATTTTGAAGATTTGTCCAGCCAACCTGAGGCACATAAATTCTGCTTACTTATTTATATTGTAAACAATAATAATTACTTTTAATAAATTCACCTCTACCTGGGCTTTCGGAAGATAGTGTAATTTTGTTCCTGTTCAAAAAAGATGTTTTTGTGCTTCTATTTTACTTAATCTTAAAGCAGACGCTTTGATTAATTTAAAAAGTAGGCTTTCTTTTACATAGCATCAATCAACAACATGTTGATTGGTTTTCCAATTACTGGTTGTGAGTAAAAATCTAACCACACCATGGCTTATCGCCTACAAAATAAAAACAAATAAAACACAATAAATTTTCAGTAATTTTATTTTTATACGTGTCTGGGTTTCTAAAAATAGAAAATGCTAAGGGATAGAATATAAAGAGATTACAAAACAGTCACAAAATCTAATACTAACCATTTTAATATACCTTGTAATTATTTTTTCATAACTGTAAAGAAAACAAATAAATGCCTTCAATTATATATATTATAGCAAGTGTAAGCATCAGCTGAGTGATTATGCAGATATTAACTAGTGCAATCACTTTACAAACTGTGCTGATCAACATGCTTGCAAATACTGTATTGAATTGTAAAATTAACATACGATAAATACGACTGATTATTTTCAAATAAATAATCATAAAACCAATATGATTTTATCAAATAACTTTGTTTGATTGGCAATCAATCAGTACTAACATAGCAATTCCCATAAGCTTATACTTTGTCAATATGCCTAAAAATTTAAATAAAATAAACATAAGCATTGTAAAATGTTTCAAAATATTAACAATATCAACTCCTAAGCTATGGATATAATCTCTGAATTTCAGTACAAAATTTTTATCAAATGGGCCGAAATGTTGCAAATTCTTATCACTTTTTGTTACAATTTTGTGGAAAATCTAGTGCATAATATGTAATACTAATGTCTAATTGGGCTTAATTCAGTCTAGACATTGTCCTATCGTAAGCTAAACACACCTAAATACAGCGACGACACATCCACTAGTCCTACAAGCTACTACTAAATAAATAAACGAACTTCGATGCATTGATGCGCGTTATATCCAGTCATTTCGAGAAAATCGACCACTGTACAACTATCCTGTATTTAAAAAGCCTTTGCAATAGTGAAGACAGGCGGAATACAGACAAAATAGAAATTCCTTATTTAAATCAATATCCATTTGCAATAAAATTAAAATACTCTGTATAAAAATAAAACCTAAATCAAAAATATTTTGTAAAAATAATTCTTTAATTAATGCCAAAAATATAGCTGATTCTTATTGTATCTTTTAATCTGTTATGAATATAAATTAATTAAAATACTTCAAATTAGCGTTGCGTCGCCTGTGTTACTTGTATCATAGAAAGGCAACAATTTTATTTAAAGCAGCTTAATAAAATTGTGATGTAAAGCAAGTGCAAGTATATAAAGTACAGAATATATGGCACTAGAAAAACTGTCTACACAACACATTTATTGAGCAAGAGGAAAGGGAAGAAATTCTTATTTGGAACGAGTTCGAGCCAGCTAGTCTTAAAGATTTGTCTAATTTACTTACAGTACCCAAAATAAGGAAAAATAAGCTAAACAAATCATTAGGCAGTTAACACAGTAATAAAATCTTAAACATATCAAAATTTGAATAAAATCTCTAATCACAGAATGAAATGCAAAATTTCAGAAGTATAATGAGACATTATCACAGAGAATCAATATAGTCGAGGTGCACAGCAATGATTGTAAGTGCAACATTCAAAAATGTAATTTAGCAAACAACACCAGTCTACGAGTCACGACTCACTTCTATCACAATCATACACTTTACCTAGTACTTTTTTGGTGTCTTAAGAATGATGGTCGAGCTTTACTCCTATACGGTGTGGAAGGGACACCGACGTAAAAACGGTTACCACGTACTCAGTACATCATTCTGAGTGTGGAGGGGCCCACATAGAAATTTTTCATTGGTTATTTTAAAAAAACAGCTGTTGCCTACAAAAGTGCAATCTACACGGTCAAAATGTATGCAACAGCAGATTTTTTTAAATAACCAATGAAAATTTTCTATGTGGAGGGGCTCAGAGTAATGTACTGAATACGTGGTAACCGCTTTCGCGTCAGTGTCCCTTCCACCCCGTATTATCTACATCTAGATATACTACTAAAATAATCGGACTATAAAGTACAAAAATCTAAATAATCGAGTAGTATAAAAGGATTAATATTAATTCTATTCATTATGAATTTAAAGCATTTTCAGTAAGAGGTATTCTCATAATTACGATGATCTTAACTTTATTATTGCTGGCGAATTTTGACGCCTATGAATATAATCGCAAAAGATTGCCTCCTATGTCAATCAAAGAAGACCTCTCAATAAAAATAAATACTGAATGTCTGAATATATAAATGGAGCATATTTCTTGCTCATACATTACTCTTAATAATTAAAATAAATGCTCAAGTTAACTTATATAAATGTTTTTTATTTATCTTTGATTTAAATTAAATCAATAAATATGTCTTACAGTACTAGAGAGAGCTGATTATTTTTTTTTAAAATAAAATTGCATTTAAAAGGGAGAATTATAAGGTTATGTAAAATACGCACTTAGAAACGTAACGTTTTGGCACGAATAAGCTTGAAACAAACGTGTAGTACGCGTACGTTGTCGTTAAAGTAATACAAGACTAAAGCTAACAATGACTATGCATGAACGACTATTGGAAATTCCTTATTTCTACGTCGAAAGACTTACGTCTGCCGCTACCTTTACCGATACTCCGATACAATTACTGCTTGTTACCCTGGAACAAAACAATACAATTACAGACAAAATGTTTTTATTACAAAAGGCTGTAGTCGCAATTACTGGTGGAGTATCAACATTGTATCTACCTATCCCCTTCAGGTGAGGTTTTAATGTATTTTTTATTTTAGCATTATTTTCGATTTGATTAGTGTGGTCTGTGATCGAAATTGTTTTGATGTTGTGGGCGGTATGAATAGGTTACATGGACGAAGATTTCCTTTGTGATAGGTCCAGCTTGTCCCGTAAGATTTATAAGGAGTTTTGTCAAAAAAAAAACAGTCAATAGGATATCATTGCCAAAGTGAAACTAGTTAGTTTAGTTTTAGTTTATTATCATATTGTACCATTTTGTATTGTATTGTGTTGTGTTTGTTTATTTATTTATTAAAACTTTATGCACATAATGTACGAAGGCGGACTTTAATGCCTTGGGCATTTTCTACCAGTCTGCCTTAGGGTGATGCAGAGACAAAACAGTAGGTGCAATAGTACAGAAACTTACAAATATTTATTATATCGTGTTTTACTATATTTAGAGGAAGGGAATAAGTACTTAAACAAACAAAAAGATTTCTAGAGATCTTGTGCTCTTAGTACAACAACTACCACATTGCAGATATATCTAATTCTATACTAATGTTTTAAAGGGGTAAAATTATTATTTTTTTCACTGACAGAATTATACATTATTCGTGGGTGCTATAGGTTATAGATTATACTTACATCATGCATATTAGCCGAGCTATCACAATTTTTGCGGATAAAGTAGCGGGCGAAGTGATAGTTCCAAGATAAAAATAGTTAAATGCGATCTTCACACGGAAATAACTTCTATAGGGTGACTATCCTAGCTTCCTTAGATGAAAGTTCTAACCCCTTACCTGTGTATTAGTAGTTGTATTCTATCTGATCATCTCGAGATACTTGTGCTTGTGTTTGGTGAGCATCTCAGTCACAGTCACCAGCTTCCTTATAGCGGGCTGGGTCTTGGCTAGCCCCTGCAGCTCAGTTAGGTGCGACACGCATATGTGGTGGAGTGTTGCTAGTTCTTTCGCTGTAGATGACAATTTGTTAATATTAGTTTTTATTGAATAAGAATTAGATAACATAACATAACATCACGCCTGTAATCCTCGAAGGGTTAGACAGAGGTGTGCCTAACAATACACCCACATTTCGCCAGTTATGTTTAAGTCCCATGTAATAAGCAGCCACGGATTCTGGATTTGTGCTCGGTTGATGGTAATAGGCTCGCCCTATTCCCATCAACCGGGCACAAATCCAGACTGCTACTGAAAAATTCCTCATGCAAAAACGGAATAACACTTTACCCGACCCGGGAATCGAACCCAGGACCTCATGCTCAGTAGTCGCGCTTACGACCACTAGACCAACGAGGCAGTCAGATAAAGTTAGGTATAGTTTTTATTGAATACAAAATATTTTCAGTTTTTTATTTGATAAGAAAGAATTAGATAAGTGTTGGGATGGGTGAAAGGTATTTCAATAACAGTGGTCATATATTTGCCATTTCGACATGAACTACGCACTACTTTGCCATCACATGCAGACCTATAGCGCGTAAATAATTAAACTTATTTTATTGAGCTTATGTTTTGTCTAATGAATGGCGTAAGTTCGTGTTTGATTTCTCTTTCAACCCGAGTTCTTGCTAACTCTTCCGATATTATGCATTGTATGTGTGTAACCATAGATAGAGAGATTTTGTTCTTACCAATATCAAAGTTGTTGTTAGGGCTGGGCGGCGGGTTGCCAGGGTCAGGCACGTTGCTGAGCTGGTCCAAGAACACAACCATGCGCTCCTTGTTCTTCAAGATGAACGGGTTTACCACTTCCATATAAGGCTCCTGTAAATATCAACATTTTCTATTATTTTGTGCAACTATTTTAAGGTTTTTTTTTTAAATTTGGTGATGATGGCGCCCTTTGGCGTGTTAAGGACAACACTAAAACTGAGCAATTGTGATTGGAGTGTGACGCCGCCCCGTAAGATGGAACGATTACTTTAAAAAGGTGGTTGGGTCAGAGTAGATACCTGATCTCTTCGAAAGTGCTGTAGCGCAGTTGAACGAGGCCTATATCCAGCAGTGGACTGTGTTAGGCTGAGTTAATTGATTAACCATACAATTACACTTCTCATCAAAAAAATCGAAACACCTCGCAGTTTATGATTTGATAAGGATTATCAGAAAAATGTGTATATTTAGGAATAAATGTAAAATGTCATTTAATAGTGAGTAGTATGAGGTTTTTAAATCCTAATGTTATTGTTCTAAATTCAAATTAAGTCTTCATAGGTTTCGTATTTTGTATAATGAGTAATTTTTACCCTGTATGGAATATGAAGGAAATGGGTAAAACAACACGCGTAAATAAAAAATAAAAAAATAAAAAAACGTTTATTTCAATTACAATTGGCATTTCGATACATATTACTGGAGATCACCTTTTAAGCAAGGAATTGCTTGTATTAGGAGACTCCGCACTTCCACTTGTTATTTTTAAGCAATTGAAATGTAGACATGACTACAAAAAAATAAACAAAAACAAAAATTTAGTTTAATGAAAAAAAAATGTAAGAAACGTTTATTTAATAACTTGTATTCCCTCCGCGAGCTCTTATTACTGCTTCCATACGGTTCTTCATCGATCGGATGAGAGTCACGATCACATGTTGTGGTATATTATCCCATTCCTCTTGGATTGCATTTTGCAGCTGGCTAAGTGTTTCTGGGGCTGGATCTCTTGCTCGAATTCGTCTCTTTAATTTATCCCATAGATGTTCAATGGGATTCATGTCCGGGCTTCTTGCTGGCCATACCATAATGGAGATACCGACTTCGGTAAGATAATCTCGTACGATGCCCGCGGTGTGAGCTCTAGCTTTGTCGTGCATAAATATGAAGTCGTTGCCAATAAAATGTGCATAGGGCATCACATGAGGTTCAAGACACTGTTCGATGTACCGATGAGAGTTTAGTGCAGGCAGCCGTGGCCCAGACACAAAGGCAAGTTCTGTCTTACCGTCGGCGCTGATTCCTCCCCAAACCGTCCACGAACCGCCACCATAGCTGACCTTTTCTTCAATGCAGCATTGTGCAAAGCGTTCTCCATCTCTTCTGTAGACCTTGTTCCTTCCGTCGTTACCATACAGCATAATTTTACACTCATCAGAAAACAGTACTTTGCTCCACTGAAGGTATGACCAAGTTAGGTGCTCGCGTGCAAAGTTAAGGCGCGCTCTTCGATGGTCTGCAGTTAATTTCGGCCCATTCGCTGGCTTATGCGGTGCCAATCCGCGTTCCTTCAACCTTCTTCTTATTGTAGAGTCACTTACAGCTACTCTTCGTACAACGCGAAGCTGCTGCTGCAGTTGAAAAGCGTTAAGGCGTCGATTTCGTAAAGAAGTTGTTACAATAAATCGATCATCTCGCTCAGAAGTGACCCGATTCCTGCCAGATCCTGAACGGCGCGTGAACGAACCAGTCTCCCGATAGCGTTTGTAGACTCTATGAACAGATGATAAGCTTAGATGCAATCTTGCAGCCACAACACGCTGACTAAGTCCAGAATCCAGCAATGCCACCACTTGGGCGGCTTCTGCGGGCGAAGTATCCATATGTTTTAGAAAAAAAAGTTTTTTCAGACGTCCCAAAGTCACAGTAAATGAAATAAGAAACAAAAAGTTTAACGACAAGCGCTAATTTTTAGTTTTTAAACGAGAAACGTACTCCAACCCTAAATACACATTTGTCTCAAAACAGTGATTAATTTCATTTATAGGATAAACAAATGAAATTCTAATTTCGAATTTTGATTTTTTTCTTCTTACTGTAATGACCAAACTGCCAGCTACACAATAATGTTTTTTTTTTCATGGAATTAATTCTCTTTTGTAAAAAATTAGGACAAAAACAATAAAAACGAAAGTATTTCGATTTTTTTGATGAGAAGTGTATTTCAAGATCTACGCCTTTCACAAGGTGTTCCGACGTCTCCATGACGTGGTGTAGGTCGCGTAAATTTGCTGGATGCGGAAAGAAATGAGCCCGTTATCTCGGCAGTAACGTTAGATTGTAGTACCTTGGCGCCGAACTCGACGAGGTTGGCGAGGTTCTGCAGACACTTGGCCACCATGAGCAGCGAGCGCATGGCGTGCGGCGGCGGCGCGGCCGGCACCAGGCCCCAGCCGCGCGGCTCCACCAGCGCCGGGCAGATCAGGCGCAGGAAGATGAAGCCTGGGCAGTCACGGGATATATTGATAACACGTCTGTTTGTTTACGCATTGTAATTTAGATGACTATAAATAGGAGGTTCAGTTTCAGAATTTTATTCCTATTAATCAATTGAGCCTCAAAAAATAACATCTAACAATCGGTCTAGCTAGAGTCTAAGTATAGATCAAAAGTATTTTTGACACACAAGAGTCTAAAATCGTCACTGTATAAGGATTTGTGGAAAAAGGATTATTGTTATTATTTATGTTCATAATTGTAAAAGTTCGCCTAAAACCCATAAGTATCCTTATATGGCACATACCCGAGACGACGCGCGTGCGCACGAAGCGCTCGTTGGGCCACTTGGCGGACGCGGCGCGCTGCAGGCAGCCGCACAGGTAGCGCACCGGCCGCGGACACGCCTCGGGCGACGTGAAGATCGACAGCGTTATCTGGAACACACCATTATTGTCTACTTATTCAACTCCTCTTTATCAAAAACACTAGCCTATTGTTTTTCACCCGTACTGTGATCAGACAATGACGCACTTGCGTTTGATGAACTAAAGAATGCCACTGGTGCCGCAAACAACGCAGTCTCCTGGACTTAAACTACGCAAAAATGATTGCTGAGGAATAACTTTTTTTGGGAGTAAAGTAGTGTTGCCCAAAATCGGTCTTGGTCTTGCAGTCTTGGTCTTGTTCTTGCATTTTCGCAAGACCAAGACCAAGACCGGTTTATTGTAGCAAGACCAAGACCAAGACTGAACCCTGCAAGACTTGAGCAAGACAAGACTTAAGCCTGCAAGACTCTTGCGTCTTGCAGTTAAGACAAACTGAGATTTGGGCGTTATTAAGGGGCCGGCGATCAATGAATTGTCCATACAAACGTAATACCAAAATCATTTTCAGTTTGAGCATATTTCCACCTGATAATGTTGTTATTCGGAACAAGACAATAATTATCTAGGTTCCCATTTTTTTTTTGCTAAATACTTAGAACGAATTGTAAACCAATTGAATTTCTCACATTTTTGCAATATAAATGATATGTTTTCATCTCATCTGTTCTATATTAAAAACGGTTATATTCTTAATATTGTTTATTTTGAAACACGACTTATATTGTTAAGTAACACAATATAAAAAAAATATTGAAAAGCATTGATTTTTCATTCATCATTTTTGGTATTACGGCAAACATTCAAATTAATCACAAATGTGCAGCGGCTAGTGGTGCTATCGCATCAAGCATTGGATGTGTTGACGTGGTATAGTGACAATAGTGTAAATGTGTGCGTGGGCACGCACGACTAGGGCTAGGTGCCCACTCACACACACAGCTCTCGCACGCGTGGCGCGGCTCATAGACCATGGTATCTATGTGTAGTGCCTATGTGTGTCGCTTCGTCAGTGTGAATGCACACTAGCGCAAAATGCATGTAGACGCCGCGCCGGGTATTCGTTCGTCAGTGTTAGACGATTACTTCATTGCGTTGTGCGAGCGTATTTGTTTGCCAATTGTATCGTAATATTTCTGACACTTATTGACCTATGCTACGGATTTGGATTTAGATTTGCCTTGTGAAAAAAAAAGACGAACTTTTATTAGAATTAAGCCGAAGTGCGAGTCAGAGACACGAAATTCAAATAAAAATCATAGGTAATCATAGGAGCCAACCAAGACTGGCTGAAGGAACGAAAAATGAGGTTGACAGCTTCATTCTTTGGTCAAGTTTGTAAACTTAGAGATACAACGTCTGGCAAAAACATAGTAAAACAATTACTATACAGTAAATTTAAAGGCAACGATGCTACAAAATATGGGATTGAAAATGAACCCATCGCATTGAAAGATGCTGAGAAACTTTTAGGGCTTCATATTGAACCATCTGGGTTGTTTATCGACGAAAAACTACATTTTCTCGGAGCAAGCCCAGATGGTTTGATAGGTGATGACGCTATCATCGAAATAAAGTGCCCTGCAAGCGCAGCAAACTTTACGCCAGATGAAGCAATAGACGAAAAAAAAATTACCTTTTGCACTAAGGATCCGACTAACATAAGTAAAATTAAATTAAAAAGAAGTCATAATTATTTTTACCAAATACAGGGACAGCTTCATGTAACAAACCGCAAATACTGTATTTTTATCGTGTGGACGCCAAAAGGACTAGCATATGAAAAAATAGAAAAAGAAGATGAATTCTGGAATTCTATCGCATCCAAATTAGAAGAATTTTATTTTAAATGCATATTGCCTGAATTAATAGATCCCCGTTTGCCCAGAAATCTGCCTATCAGAGATAGAATATAAATAATTGTTCATATTTAAAATTATTATAATGTTTTATTGTTTCACGGCCCATGGCCCTATTTCACCAAGCTGACAAGTGCGACAATCGTCAAAAAAGGATTATTAAAGTACTTAATTATTATCATGAATGCAAACAAAAATGCGGAAAATGAAGCAGTAAATGTGTATTTTTCAAAAATAAATCAATCTTTTCACAAGAGAAACTGATATTTCTCTAAAATGTCGTTTGTCGTTCACTAAATTACTACAATTTTGTTACTTATAATGTTTTAGCTGACAAAGCTCTCATAATAACGTAAATTTTTACAACTGTGTAAAATGAAGTAGAGAAGAAGTCCAAATCTCTTAAATCAACTGTATTTTATTTTTCACAATCATTTAGCAAATATGGTCACCCTACACGGTTTGATTAGAATCACGTTTCGATTTATATATTTTTTAAATCAATGTAGCAATCTCTATTACTTACCTATTTATGAATAACAAAATAAATGTGTACCTACCTTTGGAAATCCTTGTTGTTTTTATTTTGATAATTTTTAGCCGAGAATGCTGTTATTCCTAGAGACATAAAACTTGTGGCGGGCGTAAGTAGGTAGGTAGGTACTTAGATTTCAGATTTGTAGGCGAACCGTATACTTATTCGTTATATTAGTGCCTATAGAAAAAGTAGGTAAATAACCCAGGTTGTTTTCTACAAAGCCTCGATTTTGAGATATTCCAACATTTGAGATAAAAACATTGTAAGTAGACAAATTTCCTAAAAATGCATTACTGTTCTGCACATACACTAACGATTGCCCAAAGTAACTAACAAAAATAAAGCAAATAATGAACATGATATTTACGTAATGCGCTACCTATAGAATAGTAGCTAGGTAAACAATATTCACATTCACACACGCTCACGCGCTGCTCCGAAACGCGCTAGGAAGGGTGAAACAGAGACAGCAATATTTCGACGTATTTTTGCCTTCGCTTCGAATTGCAGTTGCGAGCGGCTTACGCCGGGCTCTTAAGTAGGTATTTGGTTCAATCCCGATTTTGATAGACGTTCCCCAGTATCAAAACCGTAGGTATCGACATAACACTAAACTAAGGGCTGCAGTTGTATCTGCAGTTGGCAACGTGCCGCTCGTCTGAAAGAACCCTAAAAGGTATTGTATTGATTAGGTAGGTACTTATTATATTTCAACTATTTATTAAGTAGGTAGCGTGTTAATACTCACAAATCTGTTCCCATCATCCCATGTGATAAAATGTACCTAGAATAACTTTCTAGCAAAGTTCATACCTTGTAGGTCTACCTATATTATTATCTACCTATAATAATATATTATGCTTGTTTATGTCTAATGTGCAGATCTAACGTTAGTAGGTTGGTATGTGCTTAAAATTATAGCCAACAAAATTATATAAACATTATGTAGGTACCTACTTATGTTTCAAAGTTTATATTATTCTTCTATTCAGCAAAATTTAAAACTAACAGCGAGTCGAGTAGGTCTAGTAACAGTTTCTACGGCAGCCAATGTTATGGTACAGACGCCAGCACATCAAGCTACTACACTCTGTCAAATTTCTTTAACAGATTTTCAACTTTATCGCTAAAGAATTAAGGTCAAGGTTGATTGGGAAAATGTGACGTTCCGCGAATAAACTGTTGGTCGGTCGGTGTATTATTTACCTACTTATTTGATAATTTACCGACAAAGACGCCGCGGTTTGCAACAAGTGTATCACAGCATTTGACGCACACATATGATGACACACGCATACAGCGTTTGAGCGCCGCATTCGCCGACAAAGAGTACGGCGGACAGGGCAAAATTGTTACCTATTTTGGTAGGGTTGGTACAGGAGGATAAAATTAAATGACCTTGAAGATGTCTCAGCAGTAGGAAGGTATAAATTGAATGCTTTGAGTTTCTTGTATAAATACATTCTCACACTGGCTCAAATTCGAACACTACAGCGTTTAAAGCTGTCGGGCGAGATGATAATTAATAACTAAGTAGGTATCGCATCTGTTGAATTGCGAATATTTTGATTTAGAAAATTATCATTGTTAATATCGGTAAATGATAGATAGTGATATACCTAGGTACTAAAAGTGAGCAGCAAGATGGAAAATTGTATATGCCATGTCAGTGCTTTCCATAAGTTTGTTTTAAAAAAGCTCTCAAGTAAGATTTAGAGTTTACCATTCAATTACACACAACAAATTATTGAAAAACAAAAATAATGAAAAATATATTTAGACTGAGTACTTAGGAAGTTAGCAGAAAAAATATTCTATCGTGGATACTTAGTTATTAAAAAGTTGATAAACGTTGTGTTTACTTAATTTATTTTTCTGTGCTAATGCCAACATTGACAACCCTACCAAAATAGGTAAAAAATTACTAGACTTTGTGTCGCCGCCACCGCTTTCATGTCAAAGGTCGCCGCCACTGCTCATGTTCCAAAGAATAAAATAAGTTTCCGGGTGCTCAGAACCGACACAAATAGATTATGTTTTCCTCGCAAGGAAGATTGTAGTCGTAAGGATAGTTAGATATTATAAGAATTGTAGTAAGTAATAATAATATACCTAGTTTATATTATTATTTCCTATTATACCTTTTTAAAGGACATTGCACTGCAAATTTGGAAGTGGGTGATTTTAACATCCTTGAAACGTGGAAAAACTCCAAATATGAGTGACGTCATATTGCTTTACGCATTTTGTTTTAAAATCACACACTTCCAAAAATCGAGATTTGCAGTGTTGGTTTATCAACTTCTATCGCACCTACTCTAGTAGCGAGTAACCTCCATAAAATAGCAGGCAACGTACCGGAACGGAACTTGCCTAGTTCCAATAAAAGAGGACCATAATAAACAATATTATTTGCATAATTATCTACACTTTATTGTTGCGTAGGCACAAAACCTATCTGATTGTGAATTTGTGATACTTCTGTTTTTTAATCTTTCAAAGATTTATTCTATCTATCAAAGAATGCCGCATTTTCCTTTGTCGGTCTACGGCTTGTGCTTATAAATATGAGTTTTTATTTCAATTACAGTCATTTCCAATTGTGCTTCGCTTCGAGTCTATCTTATTTATTGTTCTCGCCCATTTACCTAGCTAGGTACTCTAAATCCTTATTGCTTTCGGAGTGAATGTTTACAATTTGACATGAGTGACGAAGATTCAAATAGCTCTAGTCGGAGTAGTGAGAGTTGCAGAATTAGATCTAAAAGACCTAAAAGCAAATTTGACGAGTTTTTCGAAATAATTCATGCGTCCCAAATTGGTATGTGTAAATTGTGCCAACATAAGAAAGTTGAAATAAAAATGAAAAACAGAAACACTTCAGGCTTAAGGAAGCATCTACTATCTTTTCACGAGAAGGAATCGCAAATATTTCTTCCTGTAAGAAAACCAACATTAAGTCAAAGTCAAAGTGGAGATATCACAAGCTTTTTAACAACCACTGCAAAAAGTAAACAGGTAAGAGAAAAATATGTTACGTAGATACTAGGTACTCAATTAATAATTACAGTAATTTACCAAAGTAAAGTAGGTACCTAGCTGTTACTCGTAGGTACTTTATTTTTGTAAATTAATTTCATCAAAAAAAACAATGCAAATAAGGGTATTTCATAAATACCTACATTAAAATTTATGAATTTAATTGGTATCTACTTTACTTTTTATAGTTTTATAATTTTTTTTTTTATAAATTATTTAGTAGCGTAGTCCTCCGATTGCCGCCAAACCTGCCCAGCGTGGCAATTATAGGCAACTACCCCCCGAGTGGGAAGGCCTTTGTCCAGCAGTGGACGTTCTACGGCTGATTATGCAGATGATAATGATGAGTAGTACGTAGTTATTAAATTGTTTTACGATTTTAATCTCTATTTCTACCAACGGGTGTTTGTATAGGTACCATTGTATTACGTGTTACAGAAAGGGTAGGTAGGTATCATATCATCATATCCATTCAAACGGGGTGAAGAGTGTAGGTAGGTAGGTATCTGGTTTAGAATCTGCATTCATTTGAACCGTCAGCTAAATAAAGTACTCTACTTAAGTAGGTACATAGGTACTTAATTACTGAGGCAGCCGCGGCAGTACCTACTTAAGTTTTTTTACTACAAACAAAAAACAATTTCCCAAGCTATAATACCCACTTAGATTTTGTACTAACTAATTTGTGTTCAAGTATTTGCTATTTTGTGGCATAAAACTATCAATATAATAATAAAAATATCAGAAAAACAAATCTTTTACGGAGTTGTTTCTTGGATGAATAATTGATTGACACTATTTGACACCGATCAGCTGACGTAGGTACCTATGTAATGAATGATTTGAGTAGTAGTAATTCCCTTACAAACATTTATAATTATGTAGGTAATTATAGGTATTAAAAAATGTTGCCTTATTGGTTTGTTATCACTTATCACCATAGGAATCCGTGCCCTTGATATGTATGTACATTAAGTATATCCTTTCCGTAACACGATTTTAATCTGTACCTATACCTACCTAGGTAATTTATTCAAATGCGAAGCTAGTTTAGGTATTGATATAGAGAAACGCATGCCGTTATTTACGACAGTAAAGCCGCCGCAGGTTTGCTAGTACCTATAGTATATTTTTATAGATATCATGCTATGCTCATAGTTTTAAAATCTAATAGGTACCTATTCTTACTATTATTAACACAAATGTTTTAATATTTTATTTCAGTCAGTTTCTGAAAACCGCAGTGACAACTTTATGACAGCTACAGTTGATTGGATTGTAAAAAAATATCTTCCTTTCTCATTTTTCGATGATGAAGATACACAGGAATATTTTCGATCGATTTGCCCGAATACGATATTTCCTAAAAGGTCGACATTAAGAAGGAAAGTCAAAGAGCGATTTGAAGAACTACAATCGAATGTTAAAAATCGACTCCAACAATATTCATGTAAAATGTCATTTACCATTGACGGATGGACGTCCATTGCTGGTAGGAGTTACTACGGGATCACTATACATTATATAGACAATGAATGGAAGTATCGATCTGTAGTCCTTGATTTTATACCATCGCGCGGTCGACATACTGGGTTAGATATTGCAACGATTTTCCACGAATGTTTATTGGAATATGGCATAATTGATAAAATACAGGGTATCACGGTGGACAACGCAACTGCAAATACCAAATTCATGTATGAACTTGGCAAACAACTGCTGCATTTTGATTCAGACAATCAACATTTCCGGTGCTTTGCTCACATTTTGAACCTTGGTGTACAAGATTTACTAAAGACCTTAGCATTACACAGTGAAACTGACATTAAAGAACAAGAACAGCACTATGAAGACTATGAAGACGAAACTGAGGAAGATGAAGAATATGCGCCAAATATTGCTGACTCACGTACAGGTATTACAAAATTACGCAGTATTTCCAGTAAAATAAAAAGAAGCGAGATATTGAAGAGGAAGTTCCAGTCTGCTTGTGAAGCAGTTGGCGTGCCATCAAATCTGAATCCTATACTCGACTGTCCAACAAGATGGAATTCCACACATGATATGATTGGATTTGGTTTAAAAGTGAGAACTGGCATTAACATATTATGCGTTTCAGTTACCGAATTGAATGATTTTCAAATCACAGAAACTGAATGGCAAATACTCGAAAAAATACATAAGTTTTTAATAAACTTTAAACTTTTATCAACGAAACTTGGTGGAGAAAAATATGTTACATTACCGCTAGTCATTGTATCATTCAATCTATTGCTTGATAAAATTGAATCCATGGTAAAAAAATTAGATGAGAAACCTAATCGAACTGAAGTGGATGAAAGGCTCATTCTAGGTTTCCAAGCAGCCCGAGATAAAATGCTGAAACATTATAAGAAGAGCAACTGGATTTACTGTACCACTTTAATTTTAGACCCAAGGCACAAAGCTCAGACTTTTGATATGACATTATGGGGGAATCAAATTAAAACAGAAAGCCTGCGCAAATTTAATGAACTTTATAAAGAATATAAAAGTCTACACGTACAGCAACACTCGGTGTCTAAATCTCCAGAATTACCAAGAAATGAAAACAAAGTATGTGAGGATGAAGAATATGAAGATGTAATAGACTTTGAGAAACTATACGCATGTCCCTCTACGTCGTCATCTGGATCTGGATCTTGTCTTCAAGGCTTAGTTATTGACGAGTTGGAGGAGTACCTAAGTAAACCGCGAGCCGCCAGCTCAGAAGACATTTTAGAGTGGTGGAGGACGCATGAGACGGAATATCCGATTTTATCCAAGATGGCTCGTGATTTTCTTTCGATACCTGCAACTTCAGTACCGGCTGAGAGATTATTTTCTAAAGCATCGTTAGTAATTAGAAAACATAGAAATAGATTAAGTGATGAGTCAGCCAGGTGGTTACTTTGTATTAATTCTTGGTCAAAAGAATTAATATAAAGTAACCATTTTTTTTTAATTCTAAAACAACCATAATTATTCACATTTAGTTTTAGCCACACAATGAAAACCTCTCGGGGTTTATATCTGCATGTTGGCGAGCCGTTCATATCATTTTTTTACCAATTTATAGGTAGATACAATAATACATAGGTACTTATACTTAAAGGTACATTAGGAGAATTTTTGTGTAAGGAAACGCTTTGATTTGTACTTATAACTTTTCGAACTTGTTTTGTCTAACGTATGCAAGTCTACTGGAAGTTAATTATGTCAATGCTATTGTGTACTGTACTGCAATTTTTTTATTTGTGTTCAATTTTTTATTTAAATAAATGTTAAATTGCATAGATTGTCTTTATTCTACAACTCTTCCATCCCATTCCATTAACAAAATAATTATTATTAGTTAGTACCAAATAAATAAAAATAATCGTCGTGTAGGTACGACGATTATTTGTCTAAGGAATACAATTTTGTTGTAGTAGGTACCTACATCGTTTCTTACTTACACATACTTACGACAGTACCTACGTAGCAAAGCGCGCCAGTCACGAGTACGACAAATTGCCTAAAAAATGTACCTACGCACACTGTAATGAAATCTGCTAATCTCAACACACACGCACTTCCTTATTTTGGCCGCATAGGTAGGCTTTGCCTGTAGTCTTCTATTATTGGTTGATTAACATTGTACATTGGTGAATGCCCCAGGATAGCCCGCGAAATTCAAATTTTCTTTTTTTTATTGCAATTTGCAGGCCAGTGCTAGATTGTTTGTTGATTAAAATATTATTCGCGCTGTAAGACGTATGTAGTTACAGAATCATAATCATCAAAATCATCAATACAACCCTCCAAGTTCAAAGGTCGATGAGGTTGACCTTGAAAACGTCTTTTTTTTTAACAATTCCTCGACATTTATGAACTTGGAGGGTTGTGTTGATGATTTTGATGATTATAATTCTGTAACTACATACGTCTTACAGCGCGAATCATAATTTAAACTAACGTGTTCAATAAATAGCAATAGGCTAATAGGTATTTGCAAGACTTGCAAGACTTGCGAGACTCTTGCTGCAAGACCAAGACCAAGACCAAGACTGAGAGCGCAATACCAAGACCAAGACCAGGTGTATTGACGCAAGACCAAGACCAAGACTGGCCTAAGTCTCGTCTTGGTCTTGCATTTGGGCAACACTAGAGTAAAGAAATCACGGTTTACGGTAGGACTCAACGTAACGCACTCAAACCATTGTGCTGATGGATGCATTGAATAGTACAGGCGTCATAGAGTCGGTACTTAAAGTTTAACATTAAAAACATGTATTTAAAAACAAATTTAAAAGTTGGTACTTTGACCTCCAATATGTCCGTAACTAGAAGGTTCATAGGTAAGGTCCAGACCAAAAAAATATCGCAATGTTGGGGAGAACAAGTGACTTTCCTGCTGCTAGTCAAGGTACATAATTAACAAGGAAAAAAACACACAAAACACAAAACAATGCTGTTTTATGACATTTATGTACATTTAAAATTCTGTCAACCAATCGCGACCGTGGCGTGCTAGGCACATTTTGGTTTGTCGTCTATACACGACTGTGGCGGTCAAAAGGTTACAATCAAACCGAAAAGAAGAATCAGCCTGTATAAATCCACTGTAGGAATTAAGCCTCTCCAATCTCCTGTTGATCATCTACTTGGCTTAGGTATTCATTTACGCGTCTTTACGAGAAACGATAGTCCTTTTTGAACTTCCAAAATGGCTTGGGCAGAAAGATGCTATTCATGATACCACCCTTGCTAATTCACTTAGCTCTAGGTTAATTTTACGCTCTCTTCAAGATAAAGGAAGGCATAACACCTATGATGAGAGGTAAACCAGTGTGACCGAATATGAGGCGTTTGTTAATAAGAAAAATCATTACCTGATCCAGTATCATGAGCAGGAATTCAGCGTTGTTGCACGCGTCGTCGGGAGAGTCCATTTTCGTTGGATTCAATTCGGCTGATTGTTTCGCGTCTATTAGTCTTTGAACTGTCTCTGAAATGGCTGCCTGCAAAAAGAATACACATTTTTAACTCCTTCGATGTAGGTTACCTGTTGATCATGCCGCATAATGGCGAAGTACCGTACATATACGAATGGACTCTATTCCAGTCCCTATTTAGTAGGGCGATACCGAAATATACTAAACGGAAAACTTGAGTTCTTACACTTTTTTTACTATAACACGAATTCAGGTCAGTTCTGTATGCTTCAAATTATCATTTCATTGCCTTCAAATTACAAAGTTTAATATCATGAACTTTACAAGTCGTATCGGATTATTTCCGTACCCGAAGGGTAACCAACGGGACCCTATTAGTAAGCCTCCGCTGTCCGTCCGTCTGACTGTCAGCGGTGTATCTCATGATCCGTAATAGGTGACAGCTGAAATTTTCACAGAATGTGTATTTCTGTTGCCGCTATAACAACAAATAATAAATTAAAAATTAACTCCCCTACTACGATGCAACGAAACCCTTCATGCGTGAGTTCGACTCGCACTTGGCCGGGTTTTTTTTATTTGACTTTCACCATAAGCATATTGAATAAGATATAACATTGACCTGCAGGAAGGGCTTGCAGTGCGCTCTCATGAACTCGTCGACGAGCGCGGTAGCGAGCGACGCGGCGCGGAACATGGCGCGGTGGTCGGTCTCGCGCGCCACCTCGGCGCTCACCAGCTCGCGCGCCAGCTCCGCGCCGCGCCCGCACTCCGTGAACGCATGCAGTAAGGCTGGGGATGAACACAAATGAAATAATCATCGAATCTGAAGCATATCGTATTATATATGGATATTAATTTTGGATTGTGTGAGGAATATGAAAGAGAAAGAAGTAAATGAAGCCGTGACGTCGGACAGGGGAGAATGGAAGACGAAAACGTGTTGCGCCGACCCCAAGTAGAATAGGACAAGGGCAGGAAGATGATGATTTACTGACATTAAATTATTATATTTTACTTTAAATTAATATCAACCATCTTAATATCTTAAATTGATCTTTGCACTGCCTCCGACGACGGCGCAGAAGTGAGTTATGTGACCACTAAATTTAAAATACTGTCATGCAAGCAGCACAAAGAAGAAGCCTCAAAATAAATACTTACAAGTAGCCAAAGGTTGTCTATCTGTGCGGCACAGATCCGCCAGAGCCTTGACAGCAGGTAGTCCCGGCTCTAAGAGTAACTGACGCAGAGGATTGTATTCTTCTCGAGGCATCACTAATTCTTGCATATATCTGGAAAATAAAACTAGAACGTAAACATCTAACTTTAGGGCTATACAAATTGGATGATCCAGGTCTACGAAAGTAGAAATGGGCATAATATACTAGTCTATACAATTCCACTATAAGTAGTCTCTGTAGATACATTCTACTCCACTCTTTTTGGACTGACCAAGTCACTGTGATGGAGTGTCCTGTCGCTGAAATGCGAAAATGTGAGAAGCACAGGACTGGTCATTGCCCGGGCTTGGGGTAGACAGTACTGGAATTATAACTTTGATTGGATTTGATAGGATAGGATCATGGGACTAGAAACTGTGAGCGTTTGTCAGCGGACCGCTTGATATGAATGAAAATATACGACGCCATTTTTTTACATTGTTTAAGAAAATGGTGGAAATAAGTAATCTGTTACCTTATACGCAGTCTTAAAGATCCCCACTCGCCAATAGGCGTCATGCCTGCGAGCGGGTACCATTCTTCGATCTCTTCACCATTTGCGAGATTCGCTAGTTCGATAGTCAGTTCTGCAACCTGAAATACATTCCATTCGTAAGTATTTCTGACTATTTTATATTGGAGGTTGATATAGTCAAAGCAAAATATGAATACTTACTTCAGATTCTTTTCCTCTCTTCCCCGTGTTGTGGACAGTAATTGTAAACGAAGTCACGTCGGGAGGCACGTCGCTGTAAATAGAACAGAAACATTAACTATGGGTACTTCTATACTAATATCATAAAGAGGTATAATTGATTTGTAAGTACAAACTTATACACAGATTACCCTCTACATACAATATGTAGGGTAATCTTCGGAACTACTGATCCGATTCCGAAAATTCTTTCACTAACGGCAAGCTACATTATCCCAGAGTGTCATAGGCTACATTTAAAACGTTCCCGTAGGTTCATTCTGAACATAACGGGAGCGAAGCTCCGAGAAAAACTAGTTTTCAAATATGATCACTGATTATTTGGTTTTGCATTTTATTAAATAATGTAGTTAAGTTTGATTTGTCAAAACTTCACATGTCGGACAGACTTTTCGTGTGCTTCTATGAAATAAAACTACGACCGTTATAGCATTAGCGCGCTTTGTAGGCATAGCTTGCATGGTCAGCTGGTGACCAAGGTTCGTTAAAGTAATCGTGTTTTAAAAATTTTGAAGACGGTTATTCATTTATTTATGTTGTGTTGCACTCATTGTACTGTAGCATCTGTAGCAAATTCAGCCTGTAATGTTCCTACAGCTGGCACACGGACTTCCTCTCTATGAGAGGGAGTGGACTGTAATCCAACAGTCTTAGAATGTTTGGTTCCAGGACATGCCAGTTTCTTCACGAAATTTTCCTTCACCGTTTTCAGCATATTGGTGAGGAAATAAATTACAATATCAATATTGAACCCACGCCCTATAATTTCCGCCACCATTACCCCCCCCCCCTAACCCCTGTCTAAGTCATGTATGTGTGGGTACTCACTCGAACACAAACTCGTCGTCCCAGTGCGGGTCGGGCGAGGGCCGCGGCTTGGTGGAGGCCACGGGCGCCGCGCCCAGCGCCAGGCGCAGCAGCGGGCGCGGCGCCAGGCGCGCGGGCAGCCGGTGCGCCGTCAGGCAGCGCACGCGCAGCGCCCGCAGCCACACCACGCGGGCCACCTGCCCACGGAGACCACACGTTCAAACATACGAGCAATACGATATTTGCATGAGGCTACAGCAAACGACCATGGGCATTTTTCTATGGACTCGAAGCGTTAGACTAACAGAATTGAAATATATTTCAAAATAGTAGCTTATTAGTAGGACTTCGCTTCATTGTATTACCACTATTGTAGTACCTTAATCGCCGGAGAACAGAAATAGAATTACTTGTAATATTATATAGCAACATTTTTAATGGCCGAAGCCCATTTATCCAAGACCCTTTATTCGTTTAAAACACGTAAGCGGATCCTCGCTACCTACGCGTATTGCCGACTACAAACGACTGGCAACTCATGCTAGCGATAATCCCAGTGCCGGCGTTAGGGGGGGGCGCGATGGGGCGACGGCCCAGGGCGACAAATTCTGGGGGGCGCCAAGGTCTGGAGTTGGAGTCTCTGGCCTCCCCTGGTGCAAACCCTCAAAACTGTGCTCTATGCTCTGTGCATATGCATATTTTTTATTGAGATTTTTTTTAGATGGATTTTTTGAGGGTTTGGGATCAGCAAAAAACTAACACTTGATATTGCTTCCCCCAAGTGGGCGCCACAATATTTTTGCCCGGGGTGTCAGTGGCCCTTACGCCGGCACTGGATAATCCACTCTGCTAATCCCACGCAACTGATAGGGTTTCATATTTTATACCTACTGTTTCATTGGGTTTATTCCATGAGGAAATTCTCAGGAGCAGCCCGAAATCTGGATTTGAGTCTAGGTTCGTCCCCTAATACATGTGACTTAAACATAACTGTCGAAATGTGGGTGTATAGGTACACCTCTGCCTTATCCTTCGGCGTTATACAGGCGTGATTTTACGTTATGTTTATTCTTTAACTGTTTATTATTATAGCTAGCCCATATTGTCTCACTGCTGGGCAAAGGCCTCCCTCCATTCCTTCCAACGGTCACGATTCTGTGCTACTTCTTTCCAATTCTCAAGGAAGACATACACTTCGTCCCGCCATCTCCTTAGTGGTCTACCGCGACCCCGTGTCACTATTTCAGGGCATCAATACCCAGCTTTACGGGCCCACAGTTCGTTCGGCATGCGACAGACATCGCCTGCCCAGTCCCATTGATAAATGAACAAATAATCCAGTACACATACAACTCCTCCATCTAACAACCATCCAACAACTAGCCAGCAAAACTCTAGACCAGATTCTGTCGACGAGTAACAAAAATTCTGTAAGTCAGGTTTTCAGGTTTATATTGAGACAGTGACTCTCGACAGTCACAAGCGAGAGATGCTCGTTGGCAGGAAAAATAAAAGGGCACTATTTTCAATCTACATAGTTCTGTCTGCCAGCGCTAGGAGGACGCAAAAATATGTTTACACCAAGCCAGTGCTCTCGCGTCGACAATTACTGTCTCAATATAAACTTATGCTTTTTTTTTTTTTTTGGAGGGTGGGAAATTATCAAATGACTCCTCCCGCTCTGGGCGGAGCGGAGTGTCAGACTCTTACTGACTAAAAACCACCCATGTTCCTTCATTGGCCCTTTATGTTCCAGGGCCGCGGTATCTCTTTCGAACAGTCCCGCAGCCCTGGCAGGCACCGGCCCTTGCGGGCCCCTCCCGTTTGCTGACAACTCTTTGAGGCGCGCGTGGAACACGAACGCGCCGTCGACACGGCCTGCCCGTCGTCATACGACGGCTGGACAACTTATGCTTTACGTAAGCATTTACAAGATAATTAATGTATTACCTTGCACTGATGTCTTGCCTGCTGCGGAACGCACAGTGGCCTAAGCGCGTCGAGCCATGCGCGTTCTTCGGTCGCAGAGTTAGCGGCGAGAAACGTGTGAGTGGACAAACACGGCAACGCACGCTCCACCAGTTGGAAACAGAATTCACGCTCCCAGAGGGACTCGTGGACCTGAGAAAAAGAAGCAACCACTTAGATAAGTAATGATATATTTTAATGTAAAATGTACTTCACGTAAGGGGTATCGTATTACCCAGTACTAGCGGTCCGCCGCTTGCGCGCCCGGGCCTCGGTCCTGATCATGTGGGCGACGGGCCTTACAGGTCAAAGGTGACGAAAACAAGTGTCACGCGTTATCAAGTTGTATAGTCTTGTTTTAATTACGTAGGAAATACTTATTTCATTGGGAATCTATACTAATATTATAAAGCTGAAGAGTTTGTTTGTTTGATTGGTTGACACGCTAATCTCAGGAACTACTGGTTTGAATTGAAAAATTCTTTTAGTGTTGGATATCCCATCGAAGAAGGCTATAGGCTTTATATCATCACGCTACAACGAATAGGAGCGGAGCATCAATGAAAAATGTTGCAAACACGGGGAAAATGTATTCTTTTTGAGTTTCCGTTGAGTGCGCTGCGTAAACGGTTCAAGTTACAGGAAAATAATATACGAGGCAATTATTCCTCTTAAAAAGGTCTAAAAAAAAGTCTGCGACAGCATAGGCATATGCTGTCGCAGACTTTTTTTTAGACCTTTTTTTTTTCTTTTAAGGTTGACTCACAAAAACCATTTTTATGATTTTAAAATTTGGTCAAAAGTAATGCTTCATTTGCGAAGCTTTTTTACCGACATAGTATTAATCCTTATCAAAATAAATATGTTAGTCATCTTTAATGTTCAATTGTGACCAAAATTGCCCTTTACACCATTCAATTCAGATGAATATCTCAGGAAATATCATAGAATGCAAATAACTCGCGCAACAAAATAATATCATAACGACGACGAGGTTCCATTAGAAGACTCTCAATGGAAAAGTACAGTCACGAGCACCAATATGTAAACATTTAAAAACTTTTAAAAGTGCTTTTCTCCTACCGTTCTGATAAAAAAATCATATTATTATGAACATAGTACATATTGGAACTCATATTTTTATGAAAAACATCCTATCTCAAAGTTACAATCGTCATTTCTCGCGAAAATTGCTTTTAAATTTAGGAAAGTGTATACATATTGGTGCTCGTGACTGTACACCCCAATAATGCTTAAGTTCCAGGTAATAAGGGACGAGCCTATTACCATCAATCGGCATCAAAAGGCTCGGTAATTTCATCAATTCATAATAACCGACCCCTACTATTAGATATTATTTAGCCATGAACGAAGCCATGGCGTCTAACTTCCGGTGCTCAGACTTGGTCGCCTACCCAATGGTAGGACGAAGAATAGCCTTATGGGTGGCTAGCTGTACGGTTTGATTTTCTGACTCGTCAAATCTTGCCAGTTATACTAGAGCTCCCTTGGCGATAGGCAATTAGATTCAATTCTATTCCCTGATAAAGTTTCACGTTTAAAAGTGTCTTCTTTTATGGTTGTCAGACGTTCGGGCTCTAACCCCTATTGACTGTTAAAAGCCTGGTAAATCTTCAAACGACAGCTGAAATCAACAGCTATGATATGTATATATGCTCAGATATGAAATGTATGGCCACATATCCGCGGACTGCACCTCAGAAATCGTTGTTTATTTTCGAAGATTGACCTGTGCAGCTATTTATTTATTCAGCCACGAGTCCTAACATACGGTGCTCAGACCTGGTCGCTCACCGAGTTGCAAAGTTCCACCTTGGAGTTTCCCGATGGGCAAGTAGCAATGGGATGATGGGAGCATTTTGGGTGTAAAAAGACAAGCCAGAGTTCAAAACACCACGCTGTGTGCTAAAACGGGAATAGTGGACGTCGGTAAGAAGCTGCTAGGCTGAAATGGCATTGGGAGGATCGGAAAGAAGTGGTGGAGACGACCTGTACGCTTACCGCGAAGGCTGGTTCGAGGTGACGCAGGAAGTGACTTCCTAGAAGGAATCAGGGTAGGTCTTTGCTCAGAAGTGGGACAATATTGGCTAAACCAAAAAAAAGGGGAGTTTAAGCGCCTTGCTTAAACTCAAATGTTAAAGTAAAACTCACAAGTAACTTTGTTTTGGTTTGAAATACATTGGTATTCAGAACACATCGACGAAGTCACATAGTTGGTCCAGGACAGGCCTTTCGTCGCAAACAAATGAGCTAGTCGATCGCGTTTTTTATTGCATCACAATGCACTATCACTTATTTACTAAATTAAATCCCGGCTACCAATAATACCCACGGACTTACCTTTTCAGTTCAAATGACTCCAGACACATGACCAGACATTGAACATCGCCTGAATTGCCCTAACCTTTCAATATTTTCCACACAACCAATTGAACGTTTCTGGCACGTTTAATGTCAATACTTAATAGGTAGGCTCTTATCCTGAAGAAGTCATTAATGTAGTATATCAAGAAATGTCTTAGTACATAACTTTTATAGACTTTTTTCTACCTCACTATCATCACTACATATTATAAAACTTTCTGTGCCCGTGACTTCGTCCGCGTGGACTTGATCTTTCTCAGCCTGTTATTATAAAACGCAACATGACTTTGTTTGTTGACTGTTTTGGTGTTTGTTGATTGGGCAGGTTATTGACTTGATTCAAACTAAGCATTTTTATTTCAAATAGACCTGTAACAAAGTGTCTGAGCAAGTTGTTACTGTTGATCTAAGTCCACGCGGACGAAGTCGCGAGCACACCTAGTAATATTATAATTTCAAAACATTTTGTATAAGCAGATAGCTTTCTCAATGTTATTTATTCCTTGCTTGGCTTCGTGAGCTGCGATACAAATTCAAGACACAAAAGTGAGTACACACTTATTAGATATTGATAAACGTTACTTAGCACGTACTAAAATTTAATGTTAATTTGTCACTGTCGTACAATTGCCTAAATACAAGTGCGCGATAGGGTCGGAAATATGTCTAAGTCCCTTTTTTTATCAGCCTTTTCTGTCCCACTGGTGGGGCAGACCTTCACATGGCTTTTCTTTATACTTTGCCTTCACCGACCAATCCATTAGGAATGAGTCCAGCTCGTATCGCAAGCGTTTCTTGGGCCTGCCTCGGTTACGACGACGCCCGACTTCAGGCACCTACTGTGTGACTACCTTCGTCATCTCTCCGGCTTCATCCTAGAAACGCGACCCGCACAGTCCCATTTCAACGTCACCGACTTATCACGAACATCGGCGATGCCTGTCTTAGACCGTATTAAGGTGCACGTAGGTATATGTTTCTGGTGAAATGACAATTGAATATTCTATCCGGGAATCGTCAAGCTTTATTGTCTTGGCTTCATTACATGTGGAATTCCTCAAGGATGTATGTATAGTATTAATATGTCTAGATAATTTACAAGCTAATAAATAACATGGTATGGTTAATAATTCGACCCTGATTGGAGAAGACCAATCTACCTCTAAATTTGAAAACATAATGATTGTGTTATTTTTTTCAGCAACCAAAGACGAGCGATGATGCGGTTCGGGACTCTCGCAATTTTGCTGATGGGTCTAATGGTGGTCATTGCCGGCCCCGTCCCAAAAAACTGCACTGTAACGACTGAACCCGTAAGCAAATTATTTTAACTACAAACTAATGTACCCGATGAATATCCCATCAGAAAAAGACGAATTTACTTCCCCTATTAAACCCCTCCCCTTTTTGAATACCAGGGGTATTACATGCAGGCTGTACAGGGTGGAATTTTTCAACCTCACCTGGAGGGTAAATACTCTTAATACTGGAGATAGCAAATTTTACTCAAAAGACACATTCTTTTATTTATAAAAAGAAACAAATCTGCATTAAAAGATTTTCGAGATTTTGTTTGCCACACTCGGGAATCAAACCGGCTAAAATCCGAAAAGCTAACACACTGTACTTTTATGGCATCAATCGATAGGATCAATCATAAGAAGTCTCTCTAAAAAACATGATTAATTAAATTAAAGGAAAACCATGAAATTCTAAACTTATAAATTCAATAGGATAAGTTTAAACACTTTTACTCAAAGGTCCATTCGATTACTTAATTGACGTCATTTATTTAATCAAAATGACGAAGTACTATTAAGATAAGAAGGTTGCAATTTGCACAAACAAACACGTGCAAATTTGTTTGTGCAAATTGTAAATAAAGTAATACTGGATTCCAATTCCACTTATTTTTCTCACCTTACCGTTAATTTTGGGTTAGGCTAACTTGACAGACGTGATAATTGGTGATTTTCTAAACTCTTACGTGAATAAACTATTTATAATATTAGAACTGACTCAAAAATTAAATTTTATTTCATCATATTTACCTATCGATACTCCGTCATGACTCCGGAGTTACTATAACTAATTAAATTTGACCCTGTATTGACATAGTATTTATTTCTTCCCAGAACGGAGATATAACAGAGATTTGCAGAGATCAAGTTGATGGAGTCGTCCTAACCGCAGATGATGGAAAAAAACTCGTAATACGCGATTCTATAAACGATATAGATTTATCCGAATATACGAAACAAGGTATTTTCCCATGTATCATCAAAAAAAATTTGACAAATTATCACTTCCCAAACAATTTTATGGATAATTTCATTTGCCAAATTATTACTAAGCAATAAACACTTCACAAATAATTGTATCGCAAACGTAATGTTTGGCAAGTGAGCGTTTAAACAATACCTTGCTTATAAACTAGTACTTTTACTAATTTTAATGTAGTCAGTTGGTATAAATAAAATAAGCCAAATATTTAGTATCGTCAGTTTTCAATATACCATTTCTATTCAGTCAATTGTTTAGTCAATGACAAAAGATTTGCATCTTTATGTCAGTTCCACAGAATATACAAATTATATTACAATGTGTTTTGTTATGTGGGTAGATGGTAAATTATAATTTACAACGCTCAATGTCGGTAAATCATGCAAAAAAGCACACCATGCATGCAGCATGCAAGCAAGCATGCAGCAGGCATGGTCACGGCTCCGGTGCTCCGGCGGTCCCACGCGAGTTCATCGTCGCAGATTCAAATTCAAATGTTTATAGGCTCAACACAGTACATTTTATACATTTCCAGATGTCAAGTGAATGCGCAGTCCATTCTGTTGTACCAATTCAGGCATGCAAAATGTATCATTAAAGTTAAACAATTTCATAAATTGCAATTAATATCATAAACAGTGTCGCAAAGAAAATAAAATGGAATTAGTACCACAATGTCATAAATTGAAAACATATAATACCTTGTAAAATAATATAAATTCAAATTAATATGTAATGTCAGAGTATATTATGTCATCAACACATATTAAGAATACAAATGAAAATACTTTAATAAAATTAAACGGAATCAAGCATTCACCTTTAATTATATGCATTATTGATATAATGAGATGGTTTTAACTAGCGTTGAAACTACCTGCTCCTCAGCTCGCGGGCCGCCTCGCCCCTCAGCGCCTACGCGGGCTTAAATTACACTCTACTGATAGTGGTACAATCTGGCTAAGGTTGGCTAAGCCTATTTGCCTGTATGGACGGCACGCCCCTGGTGGTAGGGCAGATAGGACTACGTGGAGTCGGTTTTACAGCGAATTGTTTCTGTCATAACTTTTGTCGCACAACATATTGACTTATTTTTGTCTGTATATTTTTTGTCATAACAAATCATTTGACGAAATGTTTATTGTCTAAAGATTGTTTGCTGTAATAAATCATTTGATTAAGATCAAATGCCTAAATTACATTATCCTTGGTAATATTCTGCAGAGTAAAAATATGACCAAATGAAAATGTCCGTACTTACTAAAATCATTGGAAAAAAAGGTTGCTAAAATTTGTTTGGATAATGTGTCAAAATAATTTTGGCAAAATATTAAAATTAACTCACATACGACACCGTAAAAGAAACGCTAATCGCCAATAAACTTTAAAAGAATACAATCAGGGATCAAAAATGGCCGCGTTAGCAGAATCATAATAAGATAATAATATAAATTCATTTCAATATTGAAAACCAGAGTGAAAGAGCATTACCTTTCCTCTCAATTATAATTTATTATATACATATATATTTATATTAGTTTATATATCTTAGCATTATGTATATATTAATATTTACTCATGTGTATCTAAACTTAATATTTTAGGCTAAGTTAGATAAGGCACATAAACACATTTTTCTCTTCCTTTTCTCACACACTATTGTCTACATTTCTTTTTCATTTCTCCTTTTGCAGGTCTGCTGGCAGAAATTTCTTGAGAAATAAGCAGTACCTTTGTACTCATGTATTATAATATTATTTTCCTGTGTTGTCTACTGTGTGTACATAAATAGTAAAATAAATAAATAAATCACGTTAAAATTCTTAAAATGATCACAAACGCAGGCAATACTGTGAATAACACTAGAAACGGGATATTTACCATGTCCACTGTTTGTTTTGAGTTCCCCTCAAAACAAACAGTTTTGGAAGTTATTGCGGGTGGGTGTTCAGTTAACTTCAGTTTATCCGTGATCATGGTGCTTGCAACAGCGCCGAAATATCGAGAACTCAAAACAAACAGTGGACATGGTAAATATCCCGTTTCTAGTGTTAATTATAATGTTAGTGACCATGACAGTTTAAAAACTTATAATACTGTGAATTATGGCTTTGTGACTATTTTACGAATTGTAAAGTAATTCATATTATTATCCTATTATGAGTCTGCTAAAGCGGCCAATTTAGGCCCCCTGATGTAAGAAAGTGAACGAAGGTAAAGGAGTGTGTACTTTATGGGAAAACGGGGAATATCAAGAATGGGGGAACCCAAGACAGCCCTTCCAATCGTTTTTGCATATCTAGACTAGAGTTATAACTTAATGCAGTGTAAAATATAACCATGATCATCTAAGTTTTACCCAACAACGTTGAAGTCAGTTTTAAATCTAACCCAATACAGCTCAATACTAGTATGTGTACATGGTATAATATATTAAAATTAAATAGTTTATAAACATCACAATTTCTGCAAGTCAAAATCCTCACCTGATAAAGATAAGCGCACGACAGATCTATCAATCCCTTCGGCTTCGTCCTCTTCGGCGAGTCATAGAAGTACAAATGCGTATCAGTCCCCTCCTGAAGCAGCACAAAGTACAAAGCCTTCCATTTCTTGGCACCCTTATCAGACTTCTTGTTCAAATAGCCCTGGTGTTTGATACCCTTGGTCTTCTTCAGGCCTATCTGGTCACGACATTCGCGTAACGTTGCGTAGATCTTCTCAGCAGCTGCCCCGGTTGTGCTTTGTTGTGGCTCGATTACATGACCTTCGGCTATCAGCTGATGAGAAAAAAAAGGATGAATTGAAAATGGCAGCTAATAAGAAAAAACATCTATAGATAGGCTTGGCTTGACTGTGAGCTCGACAGTGAACGACACATATGCCACTTTAGCTTATTTGTTTACAGATCTACAAAGACCAAATTATTAGTAAAGCAACTTAAAATTTTACCGCAAAATAACTATCGAATTGCGTATAATTTTGCAGCATTTTAGGTTACTTGATCCTTTCTCGTCAATTGTTATGTTGTGAATAATAAACAGATAAAAATGACAATGACAAGTTTGATACTAATCTTATCAAATTATCGTGAATACATATAAAATATTTACAAATGTCTTTTTGTCGTGAAATCAAAAAATAATTTGTTTACGGTAATATCTGCATCCTATTTATTTATATTGAAATGCAAGTTTTAATACGCCTAAAACATGCAAAACTTCTTTTTGGCGTGGTACAAAATTGTAAGATTATTAAATTAAAATTAAGAATCTTTTTTACAAGGTTAGTTAAGAGCTAATAACATCAACAATACAAAGATATTGAACATAGATACATAAAAAAACTCACCGGCTGTCCCAAAGTATGTCCTTCAACAATCTGCTCCTTCCTGTACCTATTGATGACAGCATCCAAACATTCAAACGTCCTCCCACCCATGAGGTACCTCACACCTTTCTTCTCTATCCTGAACCTTTGAATCTGGTTGTTGATGTGGAAGAACAAGGAGTAGTCCCCGGGTGAGTTGTCCGAGGGTCTCACGAGGAAACTCCCTGGTCCAGCCTTGACTAGCATATCGACTGCCTCACTCTTTGTGCAGTTAGGATGAAACCAGGAGAACACGGTGTTAGGATCTATTGATGGGTCAAGATCCTCGACCAACTCTCTGAAGATCATTCCTTGCTCCCCAGTTCTGTTTAAACAAATATCACTTTCTAAATCACACATTTTAATTACTAAAATAAACACTAACACATTGCACAACATAAATGTTTCAAACTGAAACAGGTAAATGGTATTTCTAGTTACATAAGGAAAATATATGTGTTATTGAATGGAGGATTGCATTCATGTTTATCCTAATTCATCATCACCTGAAATGGTATACCAAAATCACATTTATAATTATTAGTATTTGGACTGACCAGCTATCTTCTTCCCTGTTTAATGTTGAACATATTTATCGTGATCCTTAACTCGTTATTGTACAAACATAATAAATATTAGACAGTGATTAGAGTCCATGCTCAAAGTTGAGTTTTCTGCCAGCATGATCCCATCAGACGCTTTACACATCGAAAGTATAAAAGACCCATTTCTAGCCCTAATCCCAATTTATTTGACGTTGGCGCAGTCTTCTCCTTCCACACTTTAACCGTCAAAAATGAACAAAAAGGCGAATTATCACAACTAAAATAAATATCTAATCATGCTTACTAAATTGACTTCCTTCCTACGCAATGGTGACCATTGACCTGTAAACAAATTGTGCTACGAACGCTAGACCCTTTCTAAATATAATGGCCGTTCAAAGGAACTGCGCATTAGTTGTACATTTAATAGCAGGATGTGAGATATCGGAAAATAAACGGACACATTGATGCTAAGGCAAGATATCGGGAATTATCTACTTGAATGAACTGTTACTCATAATAGAGCGTCATGATCCGTGCCACATCGACTATGACTTTTATGCCAATACTTTTAGACGAGCACCGAAAATTTACAATATCATGAATAATGATAATAGTATCCTTATGGGGGAACATACAACCTGAACAACTGACACTGTCCTGCAAATTGCAAAAAACGTAAGAAAATTTGAATTTCGTGGAATACCCTGGCGCTTCTCCCTTAAAGCGGCTGGCAAAGACTGGATACGGTAGGCGGAGAATTTGTTGTTGTAGATAAGACTACAACAGACTGAGTAGAATTAGTTGAACTTGGTTGTTCCTAGCTCATCAATTTTGTACAATTAGGATAATTTATGCGTAAAGCTTCAAAATTCATTTGCGTTACCTGTTCCAAACACTGTATAAAAGACTATTCGCCTTATCATAAGATCAATATCGAATTTCAGAAACAGGCCTTGGCTATAAACTTATTTCCGCCTCCAATAGTTTCGTAGTTACAAGCTTAAAATAATATCTCACCTATGTGCAGTGACCCACAGCCAGCCATCACCCATGTCGTTGTGCAGAAAGAAGATGTCTCCCTTCTGGAAGGTGAGCTCGTCAGTGTCAGGCATCTTCGTGTATGGCAGTATTGCCACTACCCTCTGCCAAAGAAAAAATATAAAACATAAATATTGGATGGTGTTGGGTACTCTGAAGCCCGACGTCCTCTTGTGTTTATTTTCAAGGGGTGCCGCTCTATGTTAAATACTCGTATTCAGCAGCTTCTAGTTAAACTAGAACTTATAGTCCAACTGGATACAACTCATTACCTGGGTGCAAGTCTAAAAGTACTGGAATTCAGCTGCATCAGAGTAGCACTGTTTTACATGCAGTGGGTAAAATTTCAACGAATGTGACCATTTAATAGGGGATCAAATAGTATTCACTAGTGAAACTTCACACTTGTAATCATTTGAGTTTGCGAGCTGATGAATGATTGACATAGCGTCGAACTACAGTACCCTGCAAAACGCAAATCTTCGATGACACCCAAATAACAATCAAGCATGTCAAACGGATCATGAATGGGTTAAATTAACCACAATGTGGGCCTTCGAAAGCTTCCCGTGTCAATATGGCAAACTCAGATGAAGATGGCAGGATGAGCTGGATGCCTATAGGTAGATTTGTCCATACTAGCTCAAGATAGACAGAATTGGAAAGGACAAAAGGAGATCTCTGCCCTGGAGTGGTTATGTTAATAAAGAGTTATCATACCTTTTTATCGTTGACTGGTTCGGGTGGCGGCACTGGCTCCACGAGCCTCTCCCTCTTCAGGAGATCAGAGCAATGGCTGTAGAAGCCCACCAGTTCGGTCAGCGAGTCAAACTGACGACCACCGATGTAATAGTCGCCGCATACTGCCGTTATTCTGCAGGTTAGAAAAGCTATTAGTAAAACAGGAAGGAAAAAAACCGAAAATCTGAGAATGTATCTTTTTTTTAAATTTGCATGGAAAACAAACAAAGTAATTATTAATATAGGAAAATAAAACATATTTGTAGGTATAAAGAGTAATTTAAATATTGATAATTATACCTAAAGTGATTTATTCCTGTGCGGCCCAAGTAACTCAGAACATAAGATCCTGGCTTACGATCACTCTCTCGAACTGAAAAGGAATAAATTGTTTACATAAATTATTTAAGCAAAAAGTTAGCATAACATGACGCCTGTAATACACGAAAGGTAAGACAGAGGTGTATTAATAGTACAGCCATATGTTGCCAGTTCTGTAAGTACAGACACCAGCACATCAAGCTACCCGAAACTGTCAAATTTTCCCAATCAACCTTGAACCTAATACTTTATGTGATGAAGTTGAAAATCTATAAAAGAAATTTCACACATTGTAGTAGCTTGATGTGCTGGTATTTGTACCTATACATTTGTTGTTAAATAACCAGTGAAGAACTAAAGCTTGTTTTAAACTTGATAAAAATATCTGCAGCCCTCTTTGACAAATAATTTTCTTAAAATATAAAAAATCACATGCCACCATGTTCATACACGCATATCTCTGAAACCACCCAACCGATTTTAATTGGGAATAAATATGGTTGGTTCCGGCTTTAAATATAGAATAGGTTTGGACCTCCGTGACGGTTGACAGAGGAGAATGGAAGACAAAAACGGGTCGCGCCGACCCCCAGTAACATGGGATAAGCAAAAGCAGGGAGATGATGCAAGCCAGCATGATAATATTGCATAGGTCTGGTGTCTACATCTCCACTTCCAAACCAGTTGATGTTCATGATAATATGATACCAAGTACAACAAGAAAAGCACTGTACAGAATAATATTGTCTTATAAGTACACTGTTAAATAAAAAATTGTAAGTTTGGCGAGTCATCCACTAATCCTGCTTGTGGAATGTAATTCCCAAACATTGTATTTTTATGACTTGTACAACAGTTCTAGTGAATCGAAAAATAAATTAAATTACACTAACATAAAGTTGATATGTGTTAAAAGTGGAAATACTTAAAAGTTATCATACCTACCTAGGTAAATTAGGTAGGATTTGGATGTAGATTAGGTACCCACTGATTTGTTTAACAAAGTCAATTCACTATACAAATATGAATAATGTATTGTTTTAGTGTAGTCGGTATATTTATATAATTATTATGCAAATGATCTGGTCTGATGTTGTTAAATCCTAGGTCTTAGGATTTCTGCCTAAGACCACCAAAACCGGAGGAAAATGATTTTTACTGTGGCAACTATTAAAGATAATAGTGAAGCAGGAAAAACTAAAATATACTGTTGTTATTGCTTTTCTAAATACAAAGAATGTGCTAATATTATATCCAAGAAAGTAACTCAGTCTGTTGGTCTGTCTGTTTCATTTTCACACTTTAGTGGCTGCATAGATTTCTATGAAATTCTTTTATTTTATCCTGTACATTAGGCAGTTTCAGTGTTGTGGGTGAAGTCAAGGGCTAATACAAAAATAATGAAGGGCAGTTACTGTTGAGATGAGTTCCTGGGTTGTTCCCTGGCTGGGTCGGGTTATCTCAATTTTTTCTTAAATGTCATAATTATCCTGACACACTAAAACTACACACAAAACTATCAGATGACCATAGTACTACATCAAGTACAACTCTGTCTATCCTTCGGGAATAACAGGAGTGGTTTTATTAAAAATAAAATCTAACTAATGTAAGTCATCAGTGTCAACATTTACAATCAACAAAAATTGTTATTCTGTTACAACTACATGCATACAGTAACAATCCATTGTACCAACTATGTAATGTGACTTGCTAATAAAAACTACATAGTTACCATTACAATAATAACCACACATAATGTTATCGTTGTTGAACAAGTAAAACAACGGAACAATGAATCTTAAACTGTAGTTGTATTATCTTTTCTTATAGGAAATGTTGTTCAATGTAATTGCATAACCTTTTCTCATAGAAAACACCATGGGAACTCTTTCATTAGCCTTTGTTTATTGTTGTGACTGAAAGTTTATAATTAAATAGGTATGCCCACAAGTTTTTTTTAAATAATTTCATTTGATTACATTGTTTTTTGTTTGTTTCAAAGTTTCCATTCTAATATTAGAAATGTGAAGAGAACTCTGCCTGCTTTTCTGTCCCCATTTCTTGCCTGAACCACAAAATTGATTGTTATAATATTTGAGACAGGTAGCCTGGGATCTGGAATGGGAGCCTAGACTACCTTCATCGTAATTTCAGATGCTAATGAGATTTGAAAATTGTTACAAGATTTTTTCAACATGGTGTGTACCTAGCATACAATCAATACAATAACAAGGAAAACATTTAATTGAATACAGGAAGAAATACAATATGTTTGATTCATCAACTAAAGATATTTCAGTTGACCTTAACTACCAGGAAAATCATTAATTTGTTTTGTATTAATTCTTTAAATATTTTGTAATTCAAATATTGACTTGAATTTCAACCTGATTGGACCCCTTGCTAGTCAACTCCTATCCATTATAACCCAGACACTGACTATTCCATTATTTGAGCAAATAATTAGATATGGTCAAGACAAGTTTGTCAGAGCATGTCTTACCTAGATAGCTCCCAAGTTTTCCAGCAGCCCACAGCCTTTCTTCAGAGGTATATCTATCCAACCGGCCATGGTACCACTCAGTCTCAGGAGGGGCCAGCACTGCCTGCCTTTCACCTGTTACAAATCATCATTAAATCAACATGCATTGATGTAATTCTCACTTTTGGCCATGGTAGACTGTCCTGTCTGATGAACTTACCATTAGTGCTAGGTCCATCAGGTTCATCCAGCTCCAAATCTGCCGCTAACTCTGCGATATCACCCCCACCGTCTTCAGATTCCGTCGATGGAGACCCCAACTTATCCTTTACTGGGGGTCCGATCGGCGCCCCCATAGCACGAATTAAATCGGCCATCTTTCAAAACACAAACTATTTAGGTCCGAAACACTTCACTTGTATGCGTTAGAGCTAAACCAGTGACTCATAGTTTATTCAGGAACCATGTGATATAAAAAATTTGGGAAATATTTCAAACGTGTTTACAAAAGAAAAAAAAGACACCAACTAGAACCCGTTAAAACAATAAAAATGTATGTAAACCAAAGGCAGCCGCAGAATATTAACACATAATTTTTCCGAAAAAACTAAGCGATTTCTGTTAACACTGAATATTTGATTGATAAAATTAATATTTCTAACAATTTTCAAAGAGTTAATTTTCTTTCGATACGCCCGCGTCACAGATGATAAAATAAATAAATTCAAGAATGGTTCTAACAGTCCATTCATTCTAGTTCAATATTTTTTTTTGACATTAAACATCAGTGTTGCACACTATACCTGGTTTCCATAAAAAAAAAACATAATCTTAGCTTCCTCTTTTTGAAATAGTAATAATAGATTTTTCTAGAATGTACATACGACCTTATAACCAACGAATGGTTATAAGGTCGTTTATACATTCTAGAAAAATCTATTATTACTATGCAATGAGTTTGTAGTTTCCTAGTCTTTTCCCAGTCTTCCAAAATTTTGAGTCAAAAACTCTAGCAAATCGTAAAGTTGTCACCAATGCTTAACTTGCAAATCATAAGTTGGAATGCATCCAACTAAGTGCTCGGCGCCTCTCTGCTAAGTTTTTTGATTTTTGCTCAAAAACCACCACTTGATCCGATCAGTACTTGTATACATAACAAAGTAGCACGTGCTTGCATGTCCAACATAAAAGCCAAGTTCTTAGCAATGATCGCAAGCAGCCTGGACTGCTCTTATATCCAGCATTGCTGTGGCAGGCATGTTGCTGTGCCTGTGCCGGTTAGGAGATTGTGAGATTGTAATTACTGTTGTTGTGTTTGTTGTTGGCTTTTGCTGAACGTTTCAACTGTCAGTACGTGAACCACTGTAGCATGGTTCACGTACTGACTAGTGTTAAGATAATGTCATTGTTAAAATATTGTTTTTTAATTTGATTTTGTTTTGATCTTATATAATTTTGGTTTTGATATTCATTATTAATTTTGATTTTTATATTCGTTGTGATTTTGATTTTAGTTTGAATTATGACTGTGATTTGAATTTTGATTTTAATTTTATTGTTGTTTTAATTTTGTATTTAATTTAATTTTGATTTGAAATTTTTGCTTTAATTGTATAATAGTTGTGATGTAACTATATGATCCAAAGGTGATTGAAATAAAAAATTATTATTAGCGAGTGATTCTCACTCACTATGTATGTGGCCACGACCACGACTTGTCGCATGACCGGCCGCTATCTTCCGCTTTAACCTCTCTTCCTGATCGAAGCTTCTGAGGTCAATAGTCGCGGTCGTGTTGTAGTGCGCGTGGTCCTAGGCAAGCAAAGGTTTTTATTGACACTCGTGTTAAAAGCTGTTATTTTTGTCTCACATTGTATTAATTTGTACTGCAGTTTTAGTGATAAGCTCAAAAGACCAGTTTTCATTCCTAAAAATTAATTTAAAATCATGCAAAGAGTGAATGACAGACTGATATCATTCAATAGTGAGTTTCGCTTTTTCATCTTTGTGAATTTATGGAACTGGAAGTGGAAAGTGGAAAATCAATTTGAGATTGACTCGCGTTGACTAAACAGTGTTTTGTGTTTATTTTTAAGATAATTATACTGGTGTTGTTATTCCTCCTAAGTTTAAATTGGTAAGATCCTCGGTTTTTTTATCATTTTTAAGTTATAGTCAAACATCCATCTGGTTCCTTTTCTAGTCTCTACTGTAAAATGACGTTGTCAATTTAGTTTCACAAAAGACTTCGACGAATTTCCGACGCCATTTTGTGATCGCGAACTTTCTTTGTTCTTTGTCCTAGTTCGGTAGCCTCCTCGTATCAGAGACTTCGACCAAATTTATAGTTTGTACCGTCCTAAATAGCTTTCCTATATTGTTACAGATATCATAATGCAGATTTTCGTGAAAACCTTGACGGGTAAAACTATTACTCTGGAAGTTGAGCCATCCGACACTATCGAAAATGTAAAAGCTAAAATCCAAGACAAAGAAGGCATTCCCCCAGATCAGCAGCGACTGATCTTCGCTGGAAAGCAGCTAGAAGACGGTCGCACCCTGTCCGATTACAACATCCAAAAAGAATCTACCCTCCATCTTGTTCTGCGTCTCCGTGGTGGCATGCAGATATTCGTGAAGACCCTTACTGGTAAGACTATTACACTTGAAGTTGAGCCTTCAGATACTATTGAGAACGTAAAGGCTAAAATCCAAGACAAGGAAGGCATTCCCCCAGACCAGCAGCGACTGATCTTCGCTGGCAAGCAGCTGGAAGACGGACGCACCCTGTCTGACTACAATATCCAGAAAGAGTCCACACTTCATCTTGTACTCCGTCTCCGTGGTGGCATGCAAATTTTCGTAAAAACCCTTACTGGTAAGACTATCACTCTTGAAGTCGAGCCTTCTGACACCATCGAAAATGTAAAGGCTAAAATCCAAGACAAGGAAGGCATTCCCCCCGACCAGCAGCGACTTATCTTCGCTGGCAAGCAGCTAGAAGATGGACGCACCCTGTCTGATTACAATATCCAGAAAGAATCCACCCTTCATCTTGTACTCCGTCTCCGAGGAGGTATGCAGATATTTGTCAAAACACTCACAGGAAAAACTATTACACTGGAAGTTGAGCCTTCAGATACTATTGAGAACGTAAAGGCTAAAATTCAAGACAAGGAAGGCATCCCGCCAGACCAGCAGCGTCTTATCTTCGCTGGCAAGCAACTGGAAGATGGTCGCACTCTTTCTGACTACAACATCCAAAAAGAATCAACCCTGCATTTGGTACTCCGTCTTCGTGGCGGTATGCAGATTTTCGTCAAGACCTTGACAGGCAAGACTATCACTCTGGAGGTCGAGGCATCTGACACCATTGAGAATGTAAAGGCCAAAATCCAAGACAAGGAAGGCATCCCACCAGACCAGCAGCGACTGATCTTCGCTGGTAAGCAGCTGGAAGACGGTCGCACCCTTTCCGACTATAATATCCAAAAGGAGTCGACCCTGCATTTAGTACTCCGTCTTCGTGGTGGTATGCAGATTTTCGTCAAGACTTTGACTGGCAAGACTATCACTCTGGAGGTCGAGGCCTCTGACACCATTGAGAATGTAAAGGCCAAAATCCAAGACAAGGAAGGCATCCCACCAGATCAGCAGCGACTGATCTTTGCTGGTAAGCAGCTGGAAGACGGTCGCACCCTTTCCGACTATAATATCCAGAAGGAGTCGACCCTGCATTTAGTACTACGTCTTCGTGGTGGTATGCAGATTTTCGTCAAGACTTTGACTGGCAAGACTATCACTCTGGAGGTCGAGGCCTCTGACACCATTGAGAATGTAAAGGCCAAAATCCAAGACAAGGAAGGCATTCCTCCAGACCAGCAGCGACTTATCTTCGCCGGAAAGCAGCTGGAAGACGGTCGCACCCTTTCCGACTATAATATCCAGAAGGAGTCGACCCTGCATTTAGTACTCCGTCTTCGTGGTGGTATGCAGATTTTCGTCAAGACCTTGACTGGCAAGACCATTACTCTGGAGGTTGAGGCCTCTGACACCATCGAGAATGTAAAGGCTAAAATCCAAGACAAGGAAGGCATCCCCCCAGACCAGCAGCGACTGATCTTCGCTGGTAAGCAGCTGGAAGACGGTCGCACCCTTTCAGACTATAATATCCAGAAGGAGTCTACCCTGCATTTAGTACTCCGTCTTCGTGGTGGTATGCAGATTTTCGTCAAGACTTTGACTGGCAAGACTATCACTCTGGAGGTCGAGGCCTCTGACACCATCGAGAATGTAAAGGCTAAAATCCAAGACAAGGAAGGTATTCCCCCAGACCAGCAGCGACTTATCTTCGCTGGCAAGCAGTTGGAAGACGGTCGCACCCTTTCCGACTATAATATCCAGAAGGAGTCGACCCTGCATTTAGTACTCCGTCTTCGTGGTGGTATGCAGATTTTCGTCAAGACTTTGACTGGCAAGACTATCACTCTGGAGGTCGAGGCCTCTGACACCATCGAGAATGTAAAAGCCAAAATCCAAGACAAGGAAGGCATCCCCCCAGACCAGCAGCGACTGATCTTCGCCGGAAAGCAGCTGGAAGACGGTCGCACCCTTTCCGACTATAATATCCAGAAGGAGTCGACCCTGCATTTAGTACTCCGTCTTCGTGGTGGTATGCAGATTTTCGTCAAGACCTTGACTGGCAAGACCATCACTCTGGAGGTCGAGGCCTCTGATACTATTGAGAATGTGAAGGCTAAGATCCAGGACAAGGAAGGCATCCCCCCAGATCAGCAGCGGCTTATCTTCGCCGGAAAGCAGCTGGAAGACGGTCGCACCCTTTCTGACTACAACATCCAAAAAGAATCGACCCTTCACTTGGTCTTGCGTCTCCGTGGTGGCATGCAGATTTTCGTCAAGACCTTGACAGGCAAGACTATCACTCTGGAGGTCGAGGCCTCGGACACCATCGAAAATGTAAAGGCTAAAATCCAAGACAAGGAAGGTATTCCCCCAGACCAGCAGCGACTGATCTTCGCCGGCAAGCAGCTAGAAGATGGCCGCACCCTTTCTGACTACAATATCCAAAAGGAGTCGACCCTTCACTTGGTACTCCGTCTTCGTGGTGGTATGCAGATTTTCGTCAAGACTTTGACTGGCAAGACTATCACTCTGGAGGTCGAGGCCTCTGACACCATTGAGAATGTAAAGGCCAAAATCCAAGACAAGGAAGGCATCCCACCAGACCAGCAGCGACTGATCTTTGCTGGTAAGCAGCTGGAAGACGGTCGCACCCTTTCCGACTATAATATCCAGAAGGAGTCGACCCTGCATTTAGTACTCCGTCTTCGTGGTGGTATGCAGATTTTCGTCAAGACTTTGACTGGCAAGACTATCACTCTGGAGGTCGAGGCCTCGGACACCATCGAAAATGTAAAGGCTAAAATCCAAGACAAGGAAGGTATTCCCCCAGACCAGCAGCGACTGATCTTCGCCGGCAAGCAGCTAGAAGATGGCCGCACCCTTTCTGACTACAATATCCAAAAGGAGTCGACCCTTCACTTGGTACTCCGTCTTCGTGGCGGCTACTAACTTATATCCTCAAGATATGCCTTAAGCACATTCAAATTCTCAATATTCTAATCATTCCAATAACAGTATCTAATTGACACTTTGGTTGAATAAATAAATAGCTTTCTCTTCTGATATCATTGTATTTATTTCCTTTTACCTTACAAACCCTCTACAAGTTGGCCTAAGTCATAATTGAACTATCAGAAAACACCACAATTCTTACAAACTTTACTACCACGGTACCCTCACAATCGCACTTGCTTAACTTGTAATTTATTATTTCCACAACACAATTATTTTACTGCCAATTAAAGTTTACTCGCGATTCTAAATAAATATGGCATGGTTTATGGTTATCCACACACTGACACACCTATAAAATAATCAATAATCATCAGCCTAGAACAGGCCTCCAACATACAGCCCCCCTAGTCGCCTACCGGCCCGCATATTAAAAGAACTTTATTGTGGGAACATGATTGTTGTTGTGTAGTCAGTTTCCCGCGTCATATTTACATACACCCGCGATAGCAGACCGGATCATAGCGCATCGTAGTGTAGTCGGGCGCAGGTGGGTTTTATTTAAAAGAGAATGCTCATTGAAGTATGGAATCCCGTACCATGCTGCATCAAAATCAAACCTTGTTTTTTATAGACTACACTGATCGTATTAACTCCTACAAAAATTATTTTTGAAAAAAAAACCCGCGTTTCAGAGTTATTTTATAAAATCGAAACTAACCTAAAAAGTAGGTCTATTTTTTCGACGCTACCAACGACGTATTTTAACACACATACATTACATTATTGCTCTAAAAACAGCGCAATACACTAATATTAGTAAGAATTACGAGTTAAAGTAACATCCACAGTATGCTTGACTGAAACTCGATTTTATTTTAGACCTTTACATTGCCAATAGTCAGTCAGTACAGTACAAATATCAGATGCCACAGATAAGATAACTATAAACCATAGAGTATAGTAAGTGCTATAAACTAGTCGGGATTTAGGGATGTAATCGATAAATCAAAATCTTTAGGCTGAGAAAATCTATTTTGTTGCAAATAGCAATAAACCAAACTAAATCGATTTGGTGTACTGATCTTACTTAATTGTAATTAATTTTAGAGTCCGCTCGACAGACAAGGGTTTGTTCAATTGAAACGGAACGTCATTTATATTCAGTTGAAACGGAACGTCATATAAAGGGAGTAAAACAATATTCGTACTTTTAAACTCGAAAAGTATATTTCCAGTTCAAAAATCAAATCCCCGACGCGTAATGCCGTAAAAAAATATGAAACTAATTACTATAATATTTTGGTTTTGAGGCGCGAGACTTTTTGGTACCAACTTTGGTCATTGTCCTTTAAGAGGTCACTGCATTTCTTTTGGCCCGCTGCGGTTACAAAAATACTAAACTTGGCCCCCTCCTAAAAATTATGTTGGACACCTCTGGCCTAGAGCATTCCACTGGGAAATCATAGGTCTTACCAATAGCATGCCATTTAGCCGACCATGGCTACTCATCCAGCTGCTACCAGGGACCACCACACTACAGGGACAGAAGATTGTCACTTGGTAGTCGAGGAGGTCCTACTACGACGATGGTCAGTAGGTACTATTGTTATATTCTTTGGGCTGGCTCATGTCACTTCAGCTTGCTATAAATATTTTAATTTTTTTTTCAATTGTTTGACTCAGTGACATAAATTAATTGTATTTAATATTTACATGCCAAGGCAACCGTGATGATCTATTTTTTACCCGACTGCCAAGAAGGGGCCCCCTCAATCCAGATGCACATGTTCCTAGCTTGATTGGTTTTAAATTTGTGCACCAGCAGTACGATGACAGTCTATGTATCGTGTGTGGAACAAGCGATGATAGAAGCAAAGCAAGCTACTCCTACACGACCACACTATAAAATTCATACCAGAGTTACCTACTATTTCGTGCCGTGAGGTTTTTGTGACAGGCTTCCTAAAAAGAAAAAACTGATTTGATCTCATCCGTTTAACCTTTTGACCACCAGAGCATAACGAACGCGCGTGCCTCTTGTGGCGCGTGCCCTCCACGCAAAGCCACAATTTCACCTACCATTTTGTCACATTTGTGTGGTTTGGCGTACAGGGAACGCGGTTGCTTGTCAATATATAAGTACGTGACAATGGCGATCAAAAGGTTAACAGTCTTACGCGACTTAAATACGCACACCTTGCGTTGCTTTTATGTGACAGCCGAATCTCGCTGTTAGAGACCTGCTGGCTTCATTCTGCCTGAATGTCGTAGGCAGGTAGAGGGTTTGATTGAGAAACCAACCTATCCCGGTATACAAAAGTTATTCCTAATTGCCTTTCTCGTTTAGCCCCTCCCCATACCTACAGCTTTTTTATTCAAAGCAAAACCCCGCCGAACCAAATTCCAGGCTATGGCCCTGGTCGTAAGTAAATAAGCAAATGTAATGATGATATTTTAAGCGAGTTTACTAGGTCGTCACACGCTGTTTATTAGGAGTTAGCTACTAATTATAATCACTTCTAATTATTCTAGGTCAGCTAGTAAATAAGAAAGTGCGAGTCGAGATCGCGGATGAAGGGTTCCGCACCATCGTAGTAGAACCTTCTTTAATTTTAAATGTTTTATTTGTTGTTATAGCGGTAACAGAAATACACATTCTGTGAAAATTTCAACTGTCTACCTATCACGGATCAAGAGATACAACCCGCTGACAGACAGACGGACAACAGAGGCTTAGTAATAGTGCCGTTGGTTACCCTTGGGTTATGGAACCCTAAAAAGAATGTCTGGTACCTAACAAGAGTTAGACAGAAGATAGGTATCTATTATAAATTACTGTTGTATGTAGGCAAGGGCTAAAATAAAAACCGGCTAAGTGCGAGTCGGACTCGCGCACGAAGGGTTCACTTCCGTACCATTATCTATAAAAACGGTAAAAAAATCATGTCTGTTGTATGGGAGCCTCACTTATTGCGCTTGCGATCACTTGGTCTACGAGGCAGTACTTTTTGATTATTTTTTATTCTGTTTTTTAGTATTTGTTGTTATAGTGGCAACAGAAATACATCATCTGTGAAAATTTCAACTGTCTAACTAACACGGTTCAAGAGATACAGTCTGGTGACAGACGGACAGACAGAGGAGTAATAGGGTCCCGTTTTACCCTTTGGGTACGGAACCCTAAAAAGGACTTACATAATACATTGTATAACTAAAAAAAAAACTCCAAACCTAGTTTCACAGTATCTTTTGAAACAATTACTTTAGGATCTTCTGACATTCTTTATTAATAACCAAGACCTATTGCACCTATTAGCTAAATGTATTTCCAATTTCCTAGTCGGTAGTCCTACCAACCGAAAAGTTGTAAGTGGAATACGAGTCGAGACTACATCATCAATGCACAGATACCTTAACCTTTACCCACCTATAAGCACGCTCAGCAGGAGCGCTTGCGATCACTACATCAACGAAGCAGTACTTTTTACCCGACTGCGCGACGTAAAGGAGGGTGATTAATTTGCAGTAAAAAACAGTACTTCTACCTTTCCAGCATAGTTTTGAGTGTCCTTGCATATTAAGAGGGACAACTTTTTCATACGCAGTGCTTTACAGACAGTAGGTTAAATAAATGAAACAAAAATAAGTGTTTAATTGTTAACATTTTATTAGGAGGCGAAAACGAGCAATAAGTTTCGGGATAAATTTTAATACAAATCAATAATATTTGCATTACATCTCGTAAATCGTCAAGTTTTAATCTATGAAATTACAGTATTTTAAGATTACAGTAACATGAACAAGTAGAATAATACACCATAACAGACGTAGGTACTCGCGTCAATAGCAAAATATTTTGGGATCCAATATAATGATAGTGCTACTTGACACGTAATTATACTTTGGTAGGCTAACAAATCACCTTTCAGGACAATGTTACTAGTTGTTCAAATAACTCTACTTACAAATACATTAAAGATACTGGCAAGTGTTTCTTACCAGTATTTATGTAAGTTTGAACGAAGTAAACCTTCAATTCATTGTTTTAAAAATACATTGAGTCAGCTGTGAATTGTGGAACAACAAGTACCATTATCATACAAACAAATGATTCGACATACTTAACAAGTGAAGCAACACTGAACCAACACAGTATAGGACAACTACAAAACTAGTATTTGATAAACTAGTCCTTTCACTAGGTAACTAAACAGCTAAGCCAGCTTTTCAGCTAGGGTTACTTTCAAAAATTGGAAATGATTTGATCATTATCCAATTACAGTGGCATGGTATAATCACGAGCACATAAATATATGCATATATTGAGTGTCATTTCATGAGTTTCGGTAATATTCTGTTTTTATTTCCTGTTGAGCAGGCTAGTTTATCGAATACGGAAACACTTCCACATCATTCATATCAATCAAACGCTCATTCACAAGCTAATAGAATTTATACACATTTAAAACAACAACAGTCTAATTCCGCTCTGTAGGATAGTGATAACATCGTACTGCATTCGATTAAATGGTATGTATATTGAGAAGGTCATAGCGATATGGTGCGCGGCGGCGGACATAGTGTAACGTCCACTCCACGCGTTAGGTACCGCCTCACATTAAACATTGAAACATGACATTCTCGTAACATTGATGAATATATTTATTTACTCAAAATACTTATATTAAGAGACACTTGAAGATAGAACAATTATTTATGAACTTACATACAACTAACGTTAGATCTAGGTATTGTCTTTTGTATGCCAGAAAAGTGATACAATGGGGTCCGTTTACGACAATAATGATGAGATGAATTTATAAATTACTTATGTTCAATATTACTGCAACATCAATATCGGATAAAGTGAATAATGTGACGATTTAAGATCTTACCTCTCAAGTGCATTAATTAAAGTACATTTGACATTACAATTGAATGGAGGCCATGTACATTTACTAATTTTGATATTTTTTAGTATCAATCATACACATTAAAATATAGTTAAAATAGGTAGCCTAGATAGTGTAATGACTAAAGGAGTTATTATGCGAAATGTCGAGAAAGTAAACGGGGGACTGGGGTATAAAATATAAACAGTGTAAAAAAAATCCATGGTAGGACACCGCACCAACAGCATGATATATATAGTTATCACAATTACATTATATTATATGTTTTTATAGCTTGCCAATAATACATCAAACATCGAAACGCCATAATTTCTGGCAATAATTCAACAATTCTTACGACTCCGTCCCTTATATTCTCACAATAATTGTATAATATACGTTACATTGTATACTTTCTCCATTCAGTTAAATAATTACCCGCAAACATACAACTATAAAATCTAATCGCATGTGTTAACTAGTTATATTATAGTCCTTATACATACTATAATATTCCATTCCTGTGCCTTTATTTTACGGTACAAATAAGGATAATAAACTAAATAAAACTAATAGTACGTCAAAGGAGAATACTATACAAAGGGCAATGCACCTAAAATAATAGATGCACGATATTAAACTAATACAAAAATTAGTTTATAAATATCACTTTACAGAATTTTTGCTGCATCGTGGCAGAGCCCTCAGCAATGTACTGCGATTGACATTGACGTTTATCACTTTGCTTATAATTATCAATCTCATGTATCGTATCCACATCGATAAACTTGAGCTGTATGTATCTGGAATGCAACGTTTTAGTGCGGCATACACGCGCCACTTTATATACGACAGCAACTAATTATTATGTGGACAGTACTTCATACTCCCGTTATTAACAATCAATATGATTCCTCGTCCTTCGAGTCTGAGCAAAGGTACTCCAATTGATGTTGGTATATTTGGCGTAAGTCACTTTTAAAACTAAAAATATCTAATACATAAAAATAACGGCAATTGACTCCCAACTCATTACTAATATAAATCGTCATGAAGTAAAATGGCAACATGATTACAATGATTTCTATTACAATAATTTTAATATTAAATAATTACTTATTTTGGCAATAAATGCAAACAGTAGGTAGGTACAATACAAAATAATTTCATAAGTAAAATTCGTAGCATTATCTCCTTGAGATTAGATGTTTACATCTAGAAACTCAATTTATTAACATTCAATTTTATTACTATATTTTTAAAGTTTGGAAGATTGATAACATATTGATTATTTAATATTCAAAGACATGATGAAATATTGTCAAAGAAATTCTGCTACGCGAGAAGGATTACGAAACTGTGAAATACACCGGAAGACAAAGTTGGAACCGTTCAAAATTACATAGTTCATCAAATTATTCGGCGTAATAAAGTAGGTTTAACTATAAACAGCTTGCCATTGAGCTTTTGACACAATAATAGATTCAAATCTACGTAATACTGCGTAACGTGACATCAAATGAGTAAGCAGTGTAACACAACCTTTACAAAGGTTGGGCCGAGTCAGCATTGGTACCATTGTTCAAGTTGAGATTCCTCGCGGGTTCTTTATAATGGTTTGTCTTCGTAGCAGTATAAGATTGTGTTACATCAGTAGGGAATGAATGAATACGTTGGTGGTTAGGTGCGATCTCGCGCTTACATGTTGGGTAGCGGCACGGTGACCTGCACGTAGCTAATGGGGAAGTATCCGGTCTTGCCGTTCACTGAGCCCTCGAACCAATTGTCGTCAACTTTGTTGATCAGCGTGATCACGTCGTTCTCCTGAAATGAAATAAAGAATCGATGTTAAGCTTTTAATACTGTTGAATAAATTGGGTCTTATAAGTGGGTATGTATGGTCTAAAAAGGGGAAAAACCATTGTTATCATTAACATTGAAAACGGGATATTTAGTATTAGTGGACAGTGGGAGCTAAAAACGAACAAGAAAGAGGGTAGACCGATTTGTCTGCTCATAAACACCCGTGATCATGGTGCTTGCAAGAGCGCCGAATTATCGAACTCAAAACAAATAGTACCTAAACATGGTAAATATCCCGTTTTCAATGTTAATGATAGTGTCAGTGACTCGTCAGTTTAAAAACTTATAATACTATTATTATTATTCATATTGTCATTGCAGAAACGTAGACACAGGAGTCGAGTTGGTCCAAATTTGACCCAAATCCAGTAAAATGTGATAGAGTTGATCGACTGAAATTAAAAAGGGACGTCCTAAGTAGAGCTGCATGTTTGTTTTGGCGCGTGACTATAACCGAAATTAACGCCCGCCGCCATCTAGATTTTTTCAATACAATTTCATTAATGTTTACCTCCTGTCAAGCACCAAAATAACCATGCAGCACTGTAATTAATTTTCCCAGTTACCTTAAATCCTAGTTCACCCTGATTTTCGGGCTCGAAGTCATAGAGAGCAGTGCAGCAGGGCCCCTTGTTGGCAACCATCGGGGTCCGTGCGGGCGACTTAACCGGCGACGGCAATGGGGATGCTGCGGGCACAATGCGTGTTACTACAAAAGTCTACATTTCTCTTCAATGTTAGAGTGGACGCATATCTGACGGAAGATGCGTATGGCGTATCGTCGGCTCGGCTGCGTCTATTCGGTCGACATTGAACCTTTTAGTCAGTTAGTATTTTTGACGTACTGGCGCATCGTCGCTTACGTTTGTAAAGTTGGATGTTTTATTACATATTTGTCCATTCTGGCGTTACGCGACCGACGATACGCAGCGTATTTTCCATCAGAGTTGCGTCCATCCTTAGGCTTTCACCACTATGCAGCGAAACGAAACAATGGCAAGCGAAATTCTATTGTCACGTCCCATTATGCTAGTAACGGATCATCAAATAACCCGTTTTTTTTTGAGGTTACCGGTTTTTTTTTGCCGTCTAACCTCCACAAGTGGGTATCAAAATACTATTTGGTAAGGCTGGCTTCCTAGAATAGCGGGAAGCTATTTAGCTTCGCTTTCGTCTCAGTTTCGCTGCATTGTGCCAAAAGGTGTTAGGTCCCATAGGAAATGTGATACTGTTAGCATCAGCGATAGTTAATCGTCTGCTATTCTCTGTCCCAAAGTATTTGATGAAAATGTTGAAAAATAATCTAAAGAAAACATGAAATACTTTTGGAACAGATTATACTTACCTGTCTATACACAGCGACACATCAAGCTATACATTTCCAGTATAACATGGGCTCACTTTGTATAGGTTTCCCGCACAATGAGAGATCCGCATAAACTAGTTTTGTATAGCTTGATTGGTCGTCGTGCGTGCTTCTTAGCCATATTTTTAATTTTAGTAGCAATAGCATTTTTAGCTGATCGCAGATACAACAGTATTATGTTTACTACGGTCCATTGAGCGAAAATACAATCGTCAGCATTAAATAAAGCAAAGTGTCTAGCCTTACTTAACTGTAGCTGTAAAAATACAGGGTGGAAGGGACACCGACGCGAAAACGGTTACCACGTATTCAGTACATCATTCTGAACCCCTCACATAGAAATTTTTCATCGGTTATTAAAAAAAAACAGCTGTTCCATACATTTTGACAGTGTAGGTATAGTACTTTTGTAGGAAACAGCTGTTTTTTATTTAATAACGGATGAAAATTTTCTGGGGGGGTTTCAGAATGATGTACTAAATATTATGTGGTAAGAGTTTTCGCGTCGGTGTCTCTTCAACCCCCTTAACCCCGTTTACTTTCTGATCAAGTAAAGATACATGCTGAAGAATATATTTTCGCTATCTAGTAGATACTATGTGACTGAACTAACGTGATGTGTAATATATAACATTTATTAATGATAATATGCGTACAGATCCAGTTACACGATAAAAGTTACTTGCATGTGGCGTACAATAAAATTGGTGCAACAAATGCCTTGCGTCGTGATGAAGCGTTTGTTGCTGTTCACTTTATATTGTGCCACAAGCAATTAGGTAAATTGCACCGTGTAACTCGGACTGGCTCAATCCTCTCAAATACTTTTCTGTGTTTTTATTAATATAACAGTGTCACATAGTATCTACTAACCAAAATGATGATAAAACAACTGCAAACAATGTTCATGAGAGTATGGTATGGTAATTTGACATCCATTCACAATTTGATGAATATCTGACAGTTATATGATGTTATGACCAAAATGGCTATGCTGAAGATTCAAAAGCGCATGCCATCCTAAATGTATCACATTCAAACGACCACTACTAGACGTCACACGGGTGTGTCTATGGTTTTGACATGCACAGTTTTTTTTTGTTTGTTATAAACTTAGATTTAGTCGTTTACTTATGTGTTTAGCTAAGAGAAGTTGATAGGGTTTACTAAGACTTCACAAAAAACGCCACACAAGTTTAAAGCAACACTGAAAAAGCGAGGATACACACTTGAAATCATAATTAATCTACTCTACGTATGTTTTGAGTTTTGCTTTGTGTACAAGTCCCGAGTACAGTCAGCGTTAACGGTTTCAACAAAATAAGAAAGCACTCTTGAAAAACTACTCGATTTAAATTTTCTACACGATTTGTGTTGGTGTATGTTGATGTCTGAAAGATTGCATTTCTATTGAATTAAAAGCTGATTTATCCGTAGACTAATCTCTAAATCAAAGTTTGGTAGAACAAGACATACAAGAAAAAAAAAAGATTTTAACGTTCTTAATTGATTGATGAATGTGTCAGAGACCTTACGTTTCGTGCTGATCTCTGAAAGCGGATTTTACTAATGAAATTTATCGCAATCAGCACATCTTAGCGGCGATCAAGTGCTTTATGTGCTAATCTTCTATTATGACACTGACAGCTCCTGAACGCCGTTTAGATGTGCTGAGAGTTTGATTTTGAAATTCTTCTTTTTTTCGAAACTATTTCATAAAAGGTTAGAAGAATTTTGTATGAAGCGTGGCCTGCCTAACTTTCGCCATTATATTTTATTTTCAACTAGCGATCCGCTCCGGCTTCGCACGAGTACCTACCTAGTAGAGCATTATTATGTCTACATGTTTTGTCTGTCGAGGCAGCGTTTTCGATGAAAGCTTCCAGGCAGCTTGATTTTTTTTGATACTTTCAACAATTTTCGTCATATTTCGACCAATTTACATTTTGTGTAAATTGGTTGACAAATTATATACCTAAACCTTCCTCATGAACAACTCTATCTATTGGTGAAAACCGCATGAAAATCCGTTCAGGAGTTTTTGAGTTTATCGCGAATAGACAGACAGACAGACGCGGCGGAGGACATTGTTTTATAATATGTAGTGAAGTAGCGGCCACGCATAAAACCTGTATTAATCGATAGTTAGTATCAATCCAAACAAGTTGTGTATTGAGACAAAATTTTCTAAAACATCACGTTTCCGAGATATACGCTATCAATGTTGTGCTTAAGGCGAAGATTGTAGCTTTGATGGCTTATTTCTCAAAAACGTGACGCTCTAGAAGATTTGGTTCCATTGAATACTTGTTTGTATTGATGCCAGCTATTGATTAATACAGGTTTGCTTAAGGCGAAGATTGTAGCTTTTATGGATTATATCTCAAAAACGTGACGCTCTAGAAGATTTGGTTCCATTGAATACTTGTTTGTATTGATGCCAGCTATTGATTAATACAGGTTTTATGAGTGGCTAATAAAATCCACTGGTGGCGAAGATTGTTACTTTGATGGCTTAATCTCGGAAACGTGAAGCTTTAGAATATTTGATCTCGTACAAAATTAGTTTATATTGATGCCAGCTATCGATTAATATAGGTTAATGAGTGGCTGATATTTTGAAAACAAAATAAAATAGCGAAAGATAGGCTGGCCAAATAATTCAAACCCCATAAGACAAAAAAAAAACTATTGAATTGATGAATGAACGTTATATTTACAACAAATATAAAATAAAAACCGTCTACAAATCTTAGTACAGTACAGGCAGATTAAAAATATGCAATCTCTCATGATGTATGTGTTCGCGTGTTACCATTGGTTGAGCGCGACGGGTTGCCGGTGCCGGGGAACAGTTCCAGGTTCGATGGCGGCTTGTGCTCCGGAGAGCCGGCGTGAGAACCAGCTTCGCACAACGTGAACAAACCATATACTCAATGCTCATATAAAAGCTTTAAATCCGAGGGTAAGTACTGATCATGTTTTATTTCTGTGATACACAGGGTGCTAAGAAGACGGGCCGACAGAATTTTCTTAGGGATAGGGGTAGCCTTTCACCCTGAGAACTTGTCTTAAGTGTCACGGTACTTAATTGATATATTCTTTTCTTTATTTCACAAAAATGTCATCTCCAAGCCTTCAAAAACATTTTTTTTTGTTGGAGGCTGTTATCAAATGGAATGCTTTTTGTAAATTTCTTCTAGAAATGAAATATGTGCTTCCAAAATTTTAACAGTAAGTTAAGGTATGAAAACTTAAATTTTCTCTGCTAGCAAATAACACAACCAGTCCCTCAAAAGAATCGGTCGGTCTTTCTACCAAACACCCTGTATAAGTATCGAAGTGTTTATCAAAAAATAATGTGTTATTTTTTAACCATTTAATACTTTAGTGTAGCTTTTATATCCCGTGATGTGCATGTCAATTAGTTCGTCTGTAAAGGACTGAACATCGAACATCTTCACAAATAAATAGAAACATCAAATATCGACTACTCGAAGAAATAGAAAGATAGGTCATACCATACTTTGCTTTCCTACCAGAGCTCAGAGACTAAACATACACAATGTCAAAAAAGAAAGAAACATTTTTTTTTTCTAGAGGAGACAATAAACTGCAAATGGTGTTGCCAGTAAAAAAAACAAAGCAATGACAGCTAGCTTCAACTGACGTAGAAAAAAAATGTTTTTTTTTTGTTGCTGTCATTTATTTATTAATGGCAACACTAATCACAGTGACAACACACGTATTAATTTGAATATATTGAATAAGAATAAGGTAATTCCTACGTTAAATGGGAGTAGGGATAAAGGAAAAGGATTTTCGGCAACCTGTAAGAAAAGTTGTCAATAATCGTCCCCACGCCTGTGAGTGCACCTTATCGATTATAAACAGAATAAGAGAAGCTAAAAAATAAAAATGTTATGCCAAAGTAATCTAACCCCAAAATTATGTACAGAAGATGTTTCAAGAAGCGAACGCCATGAGAAGTAATGGCGAAACTACTTACTATATTTACATTTTATAGTCATCACTATCTGCCTAGTCTTTTCTCAAATATATTGGGGTCAGCTTCCAATCAAACTGGATGCAGATGAATACTAGTATTTTACATGGAGCGACTGCCTATCTGACCTCCACAAACCACCCAGTTACATGATAACACGATACCCCTTGGTAACGATACCCCTTTTATACTATTGACTGACAGTCAATAGTATAAAATTGAAGAAGAATATTTAATTTCTCAAAAAATCTACTCTCTATACACTTTACACCCGGCTTCCGAAATGCTGATCCACTGAAAAATCAAGTGGATTGCTTGGCCCAAATAACAAGAGCCTATTGATTCACCTGATCTAAGATTTGGCAACCGATTAGATTCTAAAGGTTCTCAGAATTTGGAGGTCAACGTTGTTGACATATTTTTAAGACTGTTGTTGTATTCTACTTCCCTAATATTTACACATACGAATTATAACCGCATACTTAATCGTTAATAAATACTTCATTCATAAACATAAATTGATTATTTACAAAAGGTTTGGGTATCGTTAGTCACAATTTACACATAAACTTATACAGCGTGTACCAGAGAGATGTGGTCATATTTAAGGGTGTGGTACAAACCATCAAAATGAACCACTTTTTGTAATCACTTTCTGTATCTTTCTGTGTTTCATCATCGTAATCACGAAAAAAGTATTAGGGGTCGTCCTTTAGTAATGTGATGTTTGAATAGGGGGGAACGATTTTTTACCAATAATTAATTAAAAACCCGAGAAAGTGATTTTTGACAAAAAAAAACCCGAGCAAGCGAATTTTTATCTAAATATCCGACATTTTTCTAATTCAAAAAGATCCTATAACTTGACGCTGGGAGGGGAGGAGGGGTAGCTTAAAACCTCACGATGTATATCTCAATCACCAAGGGGTAGGGAGGGCTATAAAAGTGGCCAAAAAACCTACGTGATTAAAGGATGGCCTCATACATTTAGATCGAGTAGACCAGGTATTGAATTTTGTATGGGACATTTGATAATTTCTTCCCGAAACGACGTTTGTTCCACGGAGAAAGTGGTTCAGTTTAATGGTCTGTACCACACCCTTGAATATGACCACACCTGTTTAGTACACGCTGTATAATAATAGATTCAAATAGAATTTTAAACAGAAAATTCGTCTTTTTTTTTTAATGTTATATACTACCTGTAACTAAACGTTTTGTTAATTCGAATCCTAAATATGTCACCTTGACAGCATATGAAATATCGCGCACGACGGCATTCAACTCCAAAATTACCCACATTTAATACTAGCCAGGTTCCAAGAAATTATATTATTCTAATCTGTGTGGTTAGTTATGAGTGACATATGTATTATTAGTCCACCGTCCCGCCACTGAATAAATGGAGTATAGAAGCTCGGGTTCATACATCGAAAACACACGTACAGCGAGTGCGCACTTGCCACCGGCATTTGTTTGACATTGTCATACGTACACGTCTATGTGTGCGTGCGCCTGTTTTCGCTCGTTGTATACCCGTCTCTCTGTACCAATCTATTCTATGGCCCTACCGTGTGTCATGGAACTCGCAATGTGCCCCGAAGCGTGCGGAATGTCCTCAATGAAATGTGTAATAGTGCTATAAGATTTCAACCATGGACTGCTTCCAAAAACAATAAAATAAAAATTAGAACCGCCACCTTGCGCCTTGTGTTCATGGTGACCAGAAGCTGTGAATTGTTGCAGCAACATTATTATGAAAACATGTTTTCTCAATACAAAAACATGTTGCTGCCGCGACATAAAACTTTTGTGCACCATGAATGCCTTTACCCGCAATCCACAACCAAAACCGAACATAAAATATAACCCAGCAAATAAAACCAAAGTCACCTTTCCAAGGGTCCCTTCCATTGACCTGATTTCTTGGCGCGGGGTGCGGTTTGAACCCCGGCGCGGGCCTCGACTGGGCCCGGTAGGGAGGGGGGGCTTCCCAAGCCGTGAAGGGGTCTGTGTTGCTGAGGTCGCCGACAGAGGAGGAAGGGGGGATGTGTTGGCGAGGACGGGAGAGACTCTGGGTGGAACCGTACCGCCTACCATTGTTCAAGTCGTGGATGCCCTCGATGTTGAGGTCCGCTAAGGTCTTTGGTACGAACTCCATCTTGGGACGGTTCACCGCTTCCTCTTTCCTGGAAACAAAGAGAAACAAATCAGTAAGTAATCAATCTATATTTTTGTTCTAACATTATTAGAGATAACATTCTTTGTAACTTTGTAAAAGTATCTAGTGTAATACTGATCTGATGATATTCTTTGGAAACCGACTGTGTTCCTCACTGGTATAGGATATTTTTTTTTGTAGCCGCACCAATTCATGTCAAAGTCAAAGGTCAAAGCATTTATTTCAATTAGACCATTTGCAGGCACTTTTGAAAGTCAAAAACAAAAAAGCTAAGCTACAGTCACAGACACAAGGCATAATAACTTGCGAAAGTACTGTAGTTGCACATTCCAAATCGTAGATCTCTATGGAGAAGAATGGGCAAGAGGCATGTTCCCTCTGGGAACCATTTCTTCTGTAATGTTGTGCATGTTTTTGTTTTTCTCAAATCTTCCTTAGAAATAAATAAAATTGAAGTGTCTGTTTGTAATTTCAAAATAAGATCTTTTTACTGAATGCATTTATGGTACGGTACTTATATCAAAAACACGATTTTATTAATTTTCGTCTGTCTGTCTGTCTATTTGTTCCAACTAATCTTCGAAACGGCTGGACCGATTTTTACGGGAGTTTTACTGACATATAGCTGATGTTATAAGGAGTCTCTGATACTTTTATTAAAAAAAGAATTAGGGTTCCGTGCAAAAAAATTAAAACCCTTGAAATTGTTAACAAAATCTGATCCAAATCATCATCTACTTAGCCTTTTCCCAACCCTCTTCAACCCCTTGACTATGTTGGGGTGGGCTTCCAGTCTAACCGGCTGCAGTTGAATACCAGTATTTTACATGGAGCGACTGCCTATCTGCCCGAAAATAAAATAATAATAAAATACGATCCAAATTTGGAAATAATATTTTTATACTTATTTTACGCGGAGTCAGGTCGTGGGGCACAGCTAGTAAATGAATAAATCACGAGGGCAACACTGCAGAACGGATCTTTTCAAATAATGAAGAAAATTACGCCTAAGTAAAACTTACTTTTCCATAAGCGTAGAGACAAGTCCTTTGAGGATCTCCGTGCATTGCTGGTGGTACTCCAGTAGACTCTCCGCGAAGAACGTCAGCTGTGCAACTTGTTCGACCTGAGGATAGATAGATGACAGAATTATTTATGCTTTTGTATACCAACCGCCACGACATCACAGAAGTTTTCAAGTTAAGCGACTAAATTGACACTTGATTAAAATGACCTAGTAAGTTGACAAAAGTAATAACATTCCGAAATGTGTGACTCCCACCACCCGCGCTTGACCTCTTCCACCGCGCATTTGTAACAGTTCGTCCAATTTCAGCGCTTGCTAGAAAAAAGACCAAAAATTGTCGAAGCAGAAGGTTTGGCTGAAGCCTACCTATTTGAGATAAGTTGTTAAAGAAGTTGCTTATTTCCCCGTCAGGCGGATTTTTCGGGTGTGCACACACTTATCATTTGCATCGCCTAGGCTTCTGCATGTAGCAAGCGCATGATATGAGTGCTGGTGTATTTACGGGCACATTTTCTCTTTATCGGTAACATAAAACACGCCCTTAAGCTTTGTTTCGACGATGACAGCGTTTCTAGGTGTCTGATTCGCTATAACAGATAGGCTATAGGTTTGTTGCCTATCTAACAAAGTAAAATAAGAAAAATGTTTAACTTACATCATTGTCAAGGAGGTTGAACATCCCGATCTGGGCTAGCTGAAGCGACTCGGCGAACTTCTCCTCCGCCTGTCTGATTTCATCGTCTGCAATGTGAGCACCTGATGTATTTGCTTCGCAAACGTAAACGCACACGGTCACGCAACAATACGTATACATATGCAAAATAAGTCTCAATAAAATAAAAACAAAATAGGTGCATACAAACCAAACGGCGCAAATAATACTCAGGTTATGAATGATGGTTAGGAGCGACGCAGGCGAAGGAACGGGAACAAAAACATGGAAAAAACGAGCGCACATTATACAACTTGAATAAAATCTAATGAGGCTTTGAATGGCGTGTTAGCTCTGCACTACAGGCCTATTGTGTTTTTAGATTAGCATTTCATTCTTCCCCACATACCCTGTCTTGGTGTGTTGTGACTTGGGCTCATGTAAGGGCTGGCCCGACCGGGGCCTGGCCAATACATTCGGAAAAAAGAAAAGTAAAAACTTAGAAAAATATACGAGAAATAATAGAGGCAAACGAATTAAAAATAGGATTAATGGGAGTGAACTATTAAAAATAATCACCTTTAGCCTGTCTTCGCCGTTTGCAGTCGAAGTCCAACCGGCGGCCCTGTAATTTCTTTCGGTGATGCTGTAAAGGAAATTCAACCTGTCAGTCAATTATTCTTTTTTAAAAGAATTAAAAAAAAATTAGTTTATTATAAATAAAATAAAATTAAATGTTATTTATTTTGCCATTGGACCTAGACTTAGTGAGAAGCATAGCACATGAGGTGCTACAAATGGATAAAGTTTCTACACATTAAACTATGTTGTGGACGTGCTACGTAATTGGGTTAAACCTGAGTTAATCCCAATGGCATAGCCCGCTTTTTATCACAATCTAAAGGATTTTTTAGGGAATTCCTAATGCATGTAGCTTCATATGTAAAAAAAAACTCTTTGATAGCGTAAAATAACGCATTGGATTTTCGGTAGGTACTTAATCTAAAATGAATAGGTACAGAGAAACTCACCATAACTTCCTTAAGATCTTTGGTCTGCAAATGGTGAAGAGGTTCCAAGAAGTTCTGCTTAATGTTGTCGTCCAGTGAATACTTTACGTCAGCCATTTGCTTCAGAGCCTCGCCCATCTCGATGAGACAATTCGCTAAGAAGTTATTTTTTATTAAAACATTAACCCTAGATAGCTACAAGAAACAGGCGCATGCTTTATCTTCGACCCAAAACTATTGAAACTGAATTCTAACTGAATGCTAATGCGGGGTAGCCATGCTTTTGATAATATGGGACGAACTCTGGATGGGGATCGAACCCAGGACCAGCTAAAGGGGTAAAGCTAGGTTTACTTTTTATACTTGCAATTTTTCGTGTCCTGGAAAGAACGTTTTTCATAAATCATCTAAGTAAAAACTGTATAAAATAAAATGATATGGAAATAAATATTCGATTCAAATCTAAAGCTGCAATTTGTTTTCATTAAGTGACTACACTTATCTTAGACTTCCAATATACGCCAGATGATAGGAACTGATACGGATTCAATAACAATTTAGTATTTTGAAAATATCAAAATAGCTTATTTTGATTTCAAAGAAAAAAAGCTTTGTTCAGTTTAAGCCATATCATATTGGCGTATACTGGCCGGGCACGCACGACTCCCGTGGGAGCGCGCAGCGCCCACAGCGTCCACTGTGCGTGCACGTCACGTGACTGCGAAACGATAGAACGGAACGGAAAATCTAATGATTAACGAAACAAAAAAATAAGGGCGTCTGTGCGATGCCAGGGTAGCGTTCCACCGCCGCGCGACGTGCACGCGGCGTGGCGCCGCGACTACGCCGCGCGCCCGTTCGAGTCACGCGCACGCCCGGCCCACGCCCACGGCCCAGTTTGTCGCTCCCGCCATACCGTGTCCATCTGAAGGACAAAGTTTCGTTCACCATCTTCGAAAAACACTCGCAACTCATTAACATTTTTATAACGGAACATACAGAAGACGGTGTCCTCCCCCAGCTTCTTGCCGTACAGCAGCATGCAGTCGCCGAGCACGCCTTCCGGCTGGGGGTAGGTGTTGCTCTTGGCTTGCCCGCTCAGTTTGCTGATGCCCTTCACCGCTGCCATCTTCGCCCGAGCCGTGGGGTTCGGCTGCAGAAACTCTTTCGTTTTTGCTTGTAATTCTTCGACTAGCTCGCAAGTGACATCCGTTTTCTATAATAATATATTCAATATTTTAGACTTACGAGTAAAATCATGGTAACATATACATGGGGTAGCCGATGAAGTAAAATTAAATGCCACATAAATCATTTAAAGAACATTCATAAACCTTGGCAAACAAAATGTATTCGGAAGCGGTTTCGAGGTTTACGTAAACGTCCTCACTTTTATTACATTCGATTGTGAAATAACATCTGAATTCATATTTTCCTCGGAACTGCGTATCTGAAGCTTTATTGTGTTTCCATAAAAGCAAATAGTTACTGCTGTACTTACTCTTTCCATCTCCACAAAGTCCAAATCCAATTTTGTGCCCTCAGCACCTCCCATCTTTTCTGTGACATACTGAAATAAAATAAAACAAATGTTAAATATTTATAGTCAGAAAACGATATCAGACTTCAATAGACGATGGAGATAGTCATACTTTACGAGTGAATTTCTAAGAGTACTATATATAAGTTCCAACTTTCAATTAGCAAGCAGGTATTGCTCATTAAAATTGCCACCCACTAGAGGGGTAATTGATCGGTAGAACGGCGCCGTGGTTTCATACTTTTTAAATGAAGACCTAAAACATTTATCAAAGGAATCTAATAAAGAACTGAAAGCATTAATGCGTTGCATTTTACTGTTAAAAAACTTTACACAAAGGATAAACCGCGGAAGTATTGGGAGGGTTGCGTGAACAAAGGCCTGGGTCGAGGTGTAGCCTTGGCCGGATTGTGCCCGTTCTAAATCCACATCGAAATTGTAATAACCGGGAAAGCTTCTGCGTCAATGACTCACTATAAACGCAATCATTGTCTATTATCTGTCGGTTATTCATAATTAATCGCATGTCTTTCATTCATGGATAAGTTGTCAGTAATTATTATGGATTCCTAAGTATTCTCAAGTGGCTACATCCGTGATTTTTTGTCTTCACGGATTCATCAAAAGTAAGCCTTACCATCAATTATCTTAAAGTAGAAAAGGATAATTTTACTAAACAGTTAATCTTTGTTCCAAGAATAGAATCTTTTGTTAAGCCTTAAGGTATATTAATGTAAACAAGGGGAAAACATGAAAAGATTAGCGGCTTCTCAAGGCGCCGGAAAATGTATACCTACATTTGTTAATAATGGACCAAAATTCTCCGAATAGGGATCGTACTTCCCCATACATTAATATTATACCAGCCATTTGTTAAATTATTATGTATCCTAAAGCGATTTATTATGTAAGTTTCAGACTTGGATAACTGGAAATTGAAATTTGTATTAACACCAGAACATAGCTAACCAAATGAAAGTTATCTATTTTCTAAATTTCCTCTTGTTTAGACTTAATAATTCGTTGTTTATACCATGCCCGTACACTCATTTTACTTATAATCATTATTTTCTATCCAACTCACCAAATAACTGAAAAACTGGTTGATGTATAGCCTATTGAGGCACGCCCCATAAAACAGGGAATCAAATATAACGGGTGAAATGCAGATGCATTGTAAGTACAACTCTGCCAAACCCTTGGTAATTACAGGCGTGATGTTATGATATGTCAAGATATAATTCTGAAATCCCGTACAAATTACTACTGTAAGGAAAATTTTGAACGCTAAATTCACGAACATAAACCTAATGTACCATCTGAAAATGTTACAACACAGCCACAATTACCATAGCACCTAAAATTCATAATGACATTTCGTTTCACACAACTGCACGCGTATAGGTCCATTTGCAATACAACGGACAGTATAGAATAAATTGCAGAGGGCGGGACCTTCTAACAAAGACCTTGTTAGCCGAGAAATAAGATCCTTGTCATGTCTCGTGGCCGTCGTAAAAACAGGGACGGACTCGTAAACAAGGTTTGTGGTTTTACAGCACAAGTTTTAGATACGCAAAAAAAAACCTAGTTCGAATGAGACAAGTCTTTCACTGAGCTAATCTTTCACGCAAAACTGATCTTATGAAATTGACAGCTTCGGTTCAGACAAATCGTCTTTGTGCCTTGACCCAATTTATTTGGGATTCAGGCAGCAAGTCCTTAATTATTCTTGCATAAATCTCTATAAGTCATCACCTCAAGGAAAACATCGTGACGACACCAGCATGCCTGAGAGATATTTCTCGATGGCATGTTAAGTCTAGTTGGAGGCCCATGGGCGGCATAAAAACTGTGACACCAAGTTAGGCACTAACCACACGATAAAGAAGAAAGAAACCATCACACCTCACTAGTCATTTCGTTTCTAGTCATAACTGTCATAACTTGGCACAATCTATCTCCCTTTTCTTTGGGCTTTCCCTATATTTTTTACAAGCTTTTTTCTAGCTATATATCTCAATCAGTCGAACGAATCCGCCCCGGAAGGTTTTAAGAGCACCTCTTCCCTCTTATGTCATCACTGTACCCTGTTAGCTTAAGTTTTCTCCTAACTATGTCGAGGCTAAAAGGATTGAGGTTGAGTCGCACCCGCGTGCCCTAGACGGGTACGCAGCGACCTCGAAAATGTATTCAGAGATAGTTTTGTGTTTTTGATTTAAAAAAAAATAGATTGGATTAATCAGGAGTAATGCGTAGGTGTCCGTTTGTAGAGATATTCGTCAAATTGATAATTTTGCCTTAGAAACTAATTATCTATATTTCAATATTGGGATTATTTACATCTATATTTTTAGAGGTTCAATAGCAAACACAATAGTTAACCAATAGCTGTGAACCATAGGACCAGAGACGGGATTAAGAGAAACTTGGCTAATTTCTCAGCATGTTTCATTTTGCAATACCTACATAGGTCAGACAGCCTTTTATCTCCGTATCCTAAATGCAAAACTCCATTAAAGCGATCTAAGTATACTCTCAATGTCGCAGGACTCCAGAGAAGCTGCGAAGGCCGTAATAATTGGGGCACCTCGTCGATATAGGGCAGGCTAGGTCACGGCCAACTCTGCCCGCACTTCCCTCTTGACGCCCAAGGTGGGATATAGTCGAGAATTTCACAACATTTGCTCTAATCCTAATAGATATATACATAACTTACATTAGCGTTATGGATATAAATGGCAAGTATTGGAGAAATATGGAAGTATTTCTGGTGTCGTCCTGAATAAATAAGGTGAAACGATACATAAATAATCATCATACTGATGGATATAGTGTTACAGTTTTATGATTCATTTTTAAGTGGATACAGGTCTACGAGCAATTGTAAAACACAAGGATATCGATCGTATGGACTAAAATAGCTGAATTGCCTCCCTGTTTGTATAGCATGGTGATTTGTTTCAAACGTTCAAGTGAACACGGATGACATGTCGACAAATACCCGTACGTAGGCGGCGTATATCAGAAGTTTGCTAAGATCAATAAAGATGGCCTTTATGATGTCATTCGACAAGAACATGATTCATTACTACAAGACATACTACACCCAAGATACGATGTACTACGAACGTAAACATCCCAAACGAGAGGAAGTGAAATATTTGATCTGCGGTAACGGCATATGTGCGAGAATGTCGTAAATTGCGTTTTAACTTCCTACAAATTGTATAAAATGAGGTCGCGCGTTCAACCGTTTGACGCACTCCTCCTGATTCTATAGTAAATTGTATCACATCGAACATCAATATAATAACGCAATTTCTTAAATTCGATTTTATAGAATGTGTCTGGCATTTATAAGTACCTATTTTATTTTCTGTAACAATTCGAAAAACCGTTAATGGATCCAAATCCGTACCTGTCTTTTAGAGCTGACACAGTTAAATGGATAACTTGCTGATACTCAAAAAATCAGCCAATGCCTAACCAGAATCAAATTGAAAACCGAATATTTCATATATTTCGACTGTTCACGGCCTTGGTTGTTTTTGGTATCCCACTTTTTTCTGACGAAAAAACTGCACGGTAAGCAGGCCGGACATTTTATTGCGGCGAAATGTTTTGTGGTCCAGTAACAGTCGTAAACGCACATAAACGACGCTGACGAAACAACAGCAGATGACAATTTATTCACAGAATGAGAAAAAAAAAAAGGGAAAGTCAGAAGACAAACGAACTACGATAAGCCGGGGTACACGACGAATGAGAATTTATGCCCTAAAACAAAAAGAACTCTAACGCTATCTTTATCTGTTTAGAAAATTCGGTCACTTTGATTGAATGCACAGAATTTTTGGCTTTTATCACCAGTAGCAGGCGCGGGCATTGCAGTTAAGCACTGCCTGTTTAAGCTTACACGGTTTAAAACTAAACTTATACTATCACTTACGGGATATCTTCCGTGATTGTTCATGATTTTGAGCTCCCGAAATTTCGACCCGCGATCATGGCGCTTGCAACATCGTCGAAATATCGGGAGCTCAAAATCATGAACAATCACGGAAGACTTCCCATATGTGACAGTATAAGTTTAGGCACTGCCTATTTGCAAACCTCATAAGATCCAAAATCAAGATAAGTATGCTGGGTGATGGATGACTGCATGACATATTTTATTTATATAGTGATAGTTAAAGGTATGTTACACTGTCAACACCCCTGATTCCCACCGCTGGGAGACGGGTCTCCACTCAGTAAGAGGGAGTCGATAATTCACTATGTATTATCACTGGTATAACGTTACATATGTCTTCGGATTTCGGTTCTAGTCTAAGACATGCTGGTTTCCGTACGATGTTTTCCTTCATTGGTCTTATTGGTCGACCACTGCTGGAGTCGACCACTTGCATTTGACCACCGTAAGAACTATTGCTAATTTATTATATCTGCTTGCAACGCCCGGTCGCCTTAAACACTTAAAAATATTCGCTTCCTTGGTCCTCTGTTTGTTTTACTGTCCAAAAAGGGTGGACAAACATCCGTGATCATTAACATAGCCTGAGTGTTTTTTTTTAAAAGTGGTGATGAAATGAATTACACAAACTAATGCGTTCTCAGTCGCAGCCATACAAAATAGTATGTTGTATAAATATATTCTGAGCTAACGTAATAAATTAGGTAGGGAAAATGAATTAGAGGTAAACCTGAAATAATATTTTCGTTCCTTTGACAAAGTTTACCCAGCTTTCCGAGGACTTTCGTTAACGAGTAGACCAATTTAAGTTGAGTTTCAGTTATAAATAGAAAAAGATAATTTCGTTCTGTACCTATTAAATGGGAGTTTGTTCATATATTTCGCGGAGGGATAGTTTCGGGGTGGGCGTGATCGAGATTTGCCATTACTGAGTCTGTCGAGCCATCAATCACTCAAGACTTGCTTGCTTTCCTGTATTAAGTAAAGTAGAGCGTACTTTATATAGCCGGAAGATTGTTTCGGACTAACAGACCGACCGCTTTGGTTAATGGCCATATACGAGCTTAGTTTCCACAGCACGAGATAATTCTCTTTAGTTTTTAGGGTTCGTAGCCGACTGGCAAAAAACGGAACCCTTATAGATTCATCATGTCTGTCTGTCTGTCCGTCCGTCTGTCACAGCCACTTTATTCCGAAACTATTAGGACTTCTCTCCATACATGGAATTGAAACTAGAAAAAAAATCATCAAACCTATCCACTAAAGTAAGAGGAGGAAAATACTGAAAAAATGTAAGATTGTAAAAAAACTTTCAACGAAATTTGGTTTGAATAAGATTTGAAGTGTAATTTTTGAGATATGAGACTTTTATATCAAACTGCAGCAGTAACTTTGTTTTTCATTAACATACTATGAAAAATCAAATTTAGTTTTGCTGTTAAATGTAATACAATACAACATATGAATGAGCCTTCAAAATATTTTGATTATATTGTTTGGTGCTACTGCCCTGTGTGCGTGTGAGTACGACTCGCACTTGGCCGGTTTTTTATAATAACCGACGAAAAATGTATATGTGTGAGGGTTCAGAATAATGTACTGAATACGTGGAAACCGTTTTAGCGTCGGTGTCCCTTCCACCCTGTATAGCGACCGTTGATAATATTGAAGTAAATTAATAATAGCTTAGTATGAACTGGTATGACTGAGCGGTAATACTGGTAAAATTACAGGAACACAGAGTATTTGACGACGTGGCAAGTCGTCAGTGCCGCCTCCGCACATTACGAGCGCTCCTTGTGTCATCATTCTACGTAATCCAGAATAAAAAAGGAAAAAAAACGGTGATCCACACAGACAAATGTTTCAGACACGTATAATTATGACTCCACAGGGATTCTTATGTAACCACAGCGTACCGTTAAACTAGAAAGTTTATAGCAGCGACTATCGCAGTTGTGAATCTTTTCATGAATTCATTAAGCAGTAGGTACGTACTTTGCGCTTTTAAGCCAAAAAACGCGGTATCCCCGGAGGTCGAGGTGCCCTCAGTTTATTTTTCATCAGTATTTAAGCGACTAAATAAAAAACAGGCCTGACTTTCACAGTAATACTCGCAAACTGTTAAACATTTCATTCATTAACAGGAAACATAACGTTGAAGAGAGGAAAATAAGCTTACAAAACGGCTGGATTGTTATATTATCTCAATATTGTAGTAGGCTCAGTGAAAACAATGTCGGAGATGGCATGGTTATTAACTTTAATAAACTCCGTGCGCATTCAGCCGGTTAATTGAAAAATATTTCGGCAGGATCGATGCTACAATATGTCACAGGTGAAATGCTGACTCTAGGCCAAATTGAATTTAAATAAAAAAGCAGGTCAAGTGCGAAATGTGTGCGTGATAAATGTTCCCTGCATTGGCGTATTGGTATTGTTGTAAACAAAAGGCTGCAGAAAAAGTTTTGATTTGAAACATAAACACGCGAGCGCGTAGTTGTGAGCTACTAGTGTACTACTTATTTCCTGTATTGGAGGTACATTGTTTTACAGAGCCGCGCTGAGAAATATTGGATTTCGTTGTAGCGTGTTTTTTTACACAATTGGCCGAACAAATACGTAACCTCTCACTCTGTAAATTCTATTTCAATTGGCTTGTTTAGCGATGGTTCAAGGTATTTTTTTGTCAACTTTACATCTCATTTACTTTCTCTCGTAACAATGTACAGATTTGTTTTCAGAAGCTTTGGTTGGGCATTGACGCGTTAAAGGTTAAACACCCAATCTGTATTTTACATTGATGAAAACAAACACAAAAGTAAAGTCATAATCGCTTTGATTTTATACATGCGAAAAACGGTACAACCCACGTAAAGACTTTGTAAATATTATTTGTTAACAAATACGAAATGAGAAGTACAATAATTTATAGGTTTGATATTTCGAAACAAATGATTTATTAACAAGCTATCATTTAAAAAAACATTTCTAAAGAATGTCAGAGCTTTTCATAGTAATCAATTACAATAGGAAAGCAAACAAAAGCCGTATGAAACTAAAGTTATAATATAAAAAAGTACTTGAAATAGAATTAGAAATATACACCAGCATTTATAAGTTTTGAATTAGAATTGTAAGCTATGAAACCTGACAAAACTTCTCTGATATTCGCCGTCTACGATCGCGATGGTAGGATAATCCGCAAAGCTTTCTTAAAAAAGTTTTTAATCTGGCTCCAATATTTTCCTTCAGACGCGGCTGTATATAAAAATAACGTTTCTTAATGAACTCTCTCACCTGATTGGCTTTGTTGATTTGTTTCTTGAGACCGGCGAAAGCCATGGTTGTGATGTTGCGCCTATCCTCGCGTTAAATTATCTGAAAAGAGGAAAAATTAAAAAGTTAGTTTATGATTGCAGGACCATCATCTGCTTAGCCTTTTCCCAAATATGCTGGGGTCGGCTTCCAGTCTCACAGGATCCTCTACAACCCAGTTAGTACTGGGTAATACGATCCCCCTTGGTAAGACTGATTGTCCGACTTTCGGGCCACTGACCTGCTGTAACGACTGTTAAAGATCTACAAATGACAGCCGAGACCATCGGCTTAACGTGCTTTCCTAGGCACGGAGGAAACTCCGTATGTTATGGGCGGTCACCCATCCACGGACCAACCTAGGCAAGCGCGGCTTAATCTGAAGAACGACCTGAGCTGCTTTTATTATTTAGCCACGAGCTTTTCTTTTGATTGCATGATAAATTAATAAATAAAAGAAGTACCGTCTTTTATTGTTAGTTTACCTGTGTCTTTGCATCCCTAAAAAAATTACAGTGAACTTAGTTTTCGTAAAATAAGATTGCTTTTAGCTTGCTGTCATAGACAATTTTGTCAAAATGAGAGTGATCTACGGGGTGGAAGGGACACGACGCGGAAACGGTCACCATGGTGTCCTTTCCACCCCGTATATTATTCTAACAATCATAAGTTTGATGTTGGATTGCAGCCTTAAAACGTACTTTTTCTTTTTAATACTTTAAATGTTTTCTATATCGTTTTTTTTTAAGGAACATTTAAAATTGTAAGATATTTGAAAAGAAATAAATAATGGTACCCTTATGGGCTAGCAATCGATCGAGTTGCAAGAACTTCCACTTTATGATTACTTGCTCCAGGAACTACTACAAGTTATTCTATAAATCCAAATGTCTAGACGTTTAATAAATTAAAAGGCTCAACAACTGCAAAGTACGGCTGCTAGTAACTGATAAAATGTAAGTTTTAAAGTTTGGGAGCAGGCCGGCCATTACGAAATAATTATTCTGTACATGTAGCCGACACGGGCAGTAAAAAGCACTCACAGTTTTAACACCAAAACTTTTATCATCGGGCGAAAATCCCCGTTCTCGGGAGTCGGCACAGAGACTAGGGTAGCCGAGTTTGTTATTGGCACGGTGCCACATTAACGGATCGATATGGTCGGGGGAACCGTAAGTAACATTACGTAATCGCCGGCTTGTTCAACAATAACCCTATTACGGTAGTACAGCTTAATGTGCACTATGACCGAGTCCGGCAACTGACCGCTCACCCTATTAATGGATAGTTGATAATCTATTAACTTTGGCCTTGTAATACGATGTTGGTAGCCGGCGCCGGGGAAAAATCTCGACGGCTTTATCTTACACAATTTATTTTAATGAACGGACGAACTTACGCTGTTTTAGCTTAATTTAATTAAAGACTAAAATGTTTTAGATTAGTTAAATTTCGTTAATAATTTTCAGGCTCTTCTTTATTTTTATTATTACAGTAACTAGCGACCCGCCCCGGCTTCGCACGGGTGCATGTGTTATACATAAAAACCTTCCTCTTGAATCACTCTATCTATTAAAAAAAACCGCATCAAAATCCGTTGCGTAGTTTTAAAGATTTAAGCGGTCAAAGGGAAATAGGGACAGAAAAGCGACTTTGTTTTATAATATGTAGTGATAAGCATATAATAGCATTTAAAGTAGGTTTCGGTATTTATAAGGAAGCATAGTGGTTGCTCTGTATTTAAAAGTGACAGTTGCACTAAACAAAGACAAAGAGATCCAACAAGAATAATGATAACGTTTTGTAATCCTAACTAATATTATAAATGCGAAAGTAACTCTGTCTGTCTGTCTTTGCTTCACGCCTAAACTACTGAACCGATTTGTGTGAAATTTGGTACAGACATAGTTTGGAACTTGAGAAAGGACATAGGATAGTTTTTATTACAAAAAATAAAATTTATTCTGGACATACAGCGCCATCTATTGGTCAAGAGTCGGCATCAATTCATTCTCTTGGAAACGCGATATAACCGAACTTGACGCGGGCGAAGCCGCGGCCCGCGGGCGGAAAACTAGTAAAACAATAATTAAAAAAAAAATGTTTATCATAATGTGTATAACTATTTTAATAAATTACCTAGGACTATAACAGATCTTCCATTTATTTTTTTAGAAATAAACTGCGTAAATTGCTAACAGAAAATTGTTTTTACAGCCAACATGAGTTTATACAACACAACATTGAATTTAATGTCTATGGGAATTTAATATATTTATTTACTTATTTATAATTTTGTAAACTGTATCTGGTAAAGCTTATAACTATGTTAGTACCTTATATGTACCTACTTATCCAATTTATCCAACATAATTGTATGTGTAAAATATTTTAACTACTACTATTTTTATAATTATTTAAGTTTAATTAAAGTAAAAAAAAAAAGTTTTAGAACCTCATTGGCTATTAGGTATTTCACTGAAATATGCATTAGGTATTCATTTCTTTTGAATGCCCTAAAAAGGCAAAATATGGTTTGTGCTGAGACCACAAATAAATATGGTAAATATGGTATACATACTCGTATATTTATTTATTTAAGGAAATACAAACAGTAGCACAATAAGAATTGGTCATGATATCGTAAATATAACATTTTAAAACAATTATGCTACCCACTACGTTCTCCACAAATTACAATTTAAAGTATTTAAAACTAGCTAGTAACAACACAAATACAATACATATACAACGGTCATTATCCTGGAACTGGATTTTTAAATATGTGTGTATAAAAGAAACGGTAAATTAAAATTTAACATTATGTTATTTTCTGTCCTTTAGAGTTGCTTGGATTTGCTTCCTAAATGCATTGTTACTTAAAAATAGAATGTCGATCGAATGGAACTCATTGTTGTATGTCTCAACCAAACGAATAAGTGGTGAACGCGAGCCAGCGTTGGATTTACAGAGGCTAGTAGCAAATAGACGTCGAGTGCGTATCTCACGTATAAACCTATATTTTAAGCAAATAATGATTCTTGATCCTTGAAAAATTGGACTGAAGTATTTAAAGGAATATATAAAGTAGATAATGTTTGTAAAAAGCTTGTTATATACCTTTATTTACAAAAGTAACGTTTTGCAATAAAGGGCAACGTACCTACACTGTTGCGGGTTAAGGGTCTATAAACTCCTTATCCGTGTCATAACCATTTATTTCAAAGCTAACAACTTGAAATACTAACTATACACATTGAAATGTCACTCAACCTGTTGTCGGACTGAAAATCGATCGTTACAGCCTGAAATAGCGATACATAAATAGGTCTTACTATGGAAGATTGACGAGTCTATTGTGAACACGAAGTTTAATTTTGATGTACAGTCGCCAGCACATCAAGTTACCACAAACTGTCAAATTTCTCCAAATGATTTTAAACCATAAAATGCTGTTGGTTAAGTTCAAAATCGCATGAGAAAATTTGACAGTTTGTAGTAAATTGATGCACTGGCGACTGTACAATTAAACAGAAGAGTTTTGGTGTCATCGTCACGATATTTTACCGTTTGGTTTATTTATTTAAATATTTGCTGTTTATATCAGAATAATAAATAAAGTTTACTAGTTTGAATAAATAATAGGAAACAAGTCAAAATTAAAAATTCTGGGCCCGTTCCGTAATTCATGACAAAGTTAATTAAAAATTCACTAAAGGTGAATAATATAAAAGGTAAAGTAATAAGAAATAATAATAGCTAATAAAATGTTTATTTATAGTAGCGAAATGTTCGCAGAAGATAACAATGGATCGTAAAGGAGCGTTTACAATGTTTGTTTAGCTTTATCCTCGTAGCGCATCGTAGCACTTTGTAGACGTGGCGGGTCTACGCCGTAGCGCTACACATTAATGTAATTGGAATATTAAGCTCATTACCTGAATTAAGCTTGTTTATCCTAGTTTTGTTTGTTTGTCTACTTTATTTACCTTCTTTCTTTTTCGTGTGGTTAGCGCCTGACCTGGTGTCATAGTTTTTATGTCGCCCAAGGGCCTCTGACTTGGCTTTATATGTCGCCTAGAAATATCTCTCTGGCATGCTGGTTTGGTTTCGTCAAGATGTTTTATTTTACTGAAGCAAGTGATAATTATAAAATACTATTCTACCATATTATGTACATGGTCGGAGTCAATCAGTTTCATCGAATGAATGACGCCAGTTTGTATGCAAAGCGCCGGTTGAATTGATTCAGTTCGCAGTATTATGGAAGCTCGCATACGCTTATATCAAACAGTAGGGAGTGCTAAATCTAGTTTAGAATCATTAACTCCATCCACGTTCCGAACGTACCGAAAGACCAAAGTTGCTTGCGAGCCCTTAGCATTCAAGTTGGACGTCTGAAGACTGCAACTATGTCAGCACACAACCACTTACCTAGATAACAGGCGCTCCAACTTAAATGAAGTCGAATGCACCGACATCAAATCACATACAATGTTCTGCAGAACTCGTATCTTTCTCCACAGAGAACCCACGATAAGTCTAATTGGACCTTAAAGTTTCATTCCGTAGGTTTGTATTGCAATGTTATTTTACGCTTCATAAAGGACGTTTTATAATGAGGGAAGGTTTGGCGTTCTCATGAATATATCATGGGAAGTGGAAATTAGTGTTATTAGACCGCGATACGTGGGCGGTCTCCCGCATCACTCATTACGGTGATATTAAAATTTGTACGCTTGTGAGCGCGTCCCAATAATTTTGTGCGACCTTTGGGTCTGAAAGTAATTTCATTACGTACTTAATTTCTCACTGTGGCTGAATTTTCATTCACAATCAAATAATAACTCAGTTTATAGGCCTAAGGAATGATATAATAAAACTAGTTTTGGGTCTCCATTAAATGGAAAGGGAAAATAATATATCTACAAGTAATTCAAGCATAAAAAGTTGCAACTCATTCGTGTAACCGCGCTCAACATTAATTACACCTCTTTACGTTTCAGTAAAGCTTGCTTTTAAAGCTAAGCTCAGTAGACTTGAAACTTTGAATAAACCTGAACAAGCTAGATTTTGTGCGAAGTCTTACTTTGTTGTTTTTTAGCTAAATCTCGTAAAATCTGAAGTGTTTTGTGTTAACGAAGGACAAAAGAGGAAAAAAAAATCATTAATCAAAAAGTGCCAACTGGTTTTTTACTATAGGTTTAATAAGGAGTACATTAAAGAAAAGGGAGGACACGTTGCAAGTATCGCTGATAAATTCTACTTAATTCTCTTTCCATTATACCATTCCTCGTGTGTAGGCGGTGATGACACCCACGGAATAAGACTTAAATCCATTTTCATTACGGAGGGAATGGTGGGATCATATAACGTCAAATTGTTCATTTTTCCATTCATATTCTTTCATTACGTAATACTGTATTAATATTTTCCTCGAGCTACATGAACTAGTCTTGCCAAGTTTGTGTGGATATGAGAACAGAATTCGTTCTTTATTTAAGTGGATCCTCACACCCTCTGGAACCCACTTTATCTTTTCATTTTTTATCTCCTCATACATGTTAAAGTAAAAATTATGAAGATTGTGTGAAAACACAAAGCCTTTGAGTAAACAAAAATGTAATTTGGTTAAGTCGTTGGTTCTTATCAAGCAAATAAGTCACAGTATATTACACCTTTCGAGACCTCATTACTTAAATCCTAAATTATAATTGTGGAGGTGCTAATGGAATTATTTAATTTTCCCCAACGTTACGAGACCCGAGCACTCGAACTCACGCGTCCAACCCGTGAATGCGTTAACATCTGGTAATAAAACATATAGTGAAGCCAGTTTTGCTTCAGTGGAATTATATTAATGGCAAAAGTTTATATATTGACCAAATTGCCAATTACACATAGCCAACGAGCGCATCGGTGCGGCTTAACAAACGGACACAAACGGCCATCTCGTTTCGTTTAACCAATCACAGAACATCAAAGATAATATCAATTCGGGTTCATTAGCGCCAACTATTACTATCACTACATATGTACGACATCCTACATTGATTACTATTGAGATTAATGGCTTATCTATTCAAAATTGTCTCTGAATACCCATTAATCTTACTAAGCTCAATATTAAGGTCACAGCATAGTCTCTGCATGCCAGCGATAAATGAAGATCCAGCATTATGTAAATCAGCCGGGTTAATTTATACGAACGTGAGTTCTTGTTTGAGTATACAAGGGAAAAATTCACAAAGAGAAAAGTGTGAACATGAAACAAATGTAATTTAGGGCGAGCGGTATTTGTTTCAGTGGGAAACATCTGCCATTTGTGGTGCGTTTGGTTTCGTTAAGCTTTATACTACGTGAATCGATGCCGCTTGACATTTACTGTGTAGCGAAAACTATTTCGGAATAAACAATGATGGAAATGGTTAAAACTGAAATCATACGGAATTAGTAATGAAACCGTATTGTAATGTCAAATGGGTAGGATCTTACATAATTATTACAGAATTACCATATTTTAGCATCGAGCAATATTATTTTGAATATCTATTAGAGAGCTCCACAGACGGTTTGATATTATTAACCTTCTTACTTTATATGGACTAATGGACCTGACCTTATACAAATAGAACACACGGGCCTTTGCGTTATATCATCTGCCTAGCCTTTTCCCAACTATGTTACATGGAGTGATTGCCTATCTGGCCTTCTCTACTGAGTAATACGATACCCCTTGGTAAGACTGGTTATCAGACTTTCGGGCCACTGACTACCTGTAACGTGTAAAAATGACAGCCGGGACCAACGGCATATCGTGCTTTCCGAGGCACGGAGGAAACTCGGTAGGTACATATATAAATGTACACTTGACAGCGGAATCGTTTCAAAGGACCAGAGTAAAATATATTTTTAGTATCTTCTTTGAGCGATGACGTAATGTTGGAGTATAGATACTTGTACTTATATAACAACAATATGTCCGTGAGGCGTACAAAACACAATAGTGTTCCAATATAAGTTTTACGCTGTGATAGGAAACTCATGACAATAGTTCGCGAGCCTTTCTGTAAACATATCAGAGAAGGATGTAATGTAAGGGGTTGAAATCCCAGTGGATTAGTCTCTGCCACATTTACAAGAGGAATATTCAAATGCAACTATACCGTTTTGAGGTCTTGGGGTTTGATTCCCAGGTCGAGCAAAGTGTTATTGGATTTTTCCACCAGGAATTTCTTAGCCTGCAGTCTGGATTTGTGCTCGGTTGATGGCCCCTAATGCTATTAAAGTTAATTGGCGAAATGTGGCTGTGCTATAGGGTACACTTCTGCTTAATCCCTCGGAGATTAATAGCGTGATGTTATGTTCAGTTATCTAATTATAATCAGTTTCTACGGTAAAGGATTCATTGAAGTTCTGCGATAAGAAGCACCCCACCGTTTCGTGCAAATGACGTCCATTCATTGTTAGAAGCATCCACCTGTTTTCTGATAACATCAGCTAGAAATTACTGAATCCTTCTATTTTAAAGTAGTACCGAGTTCACTGACGTTCTATCACTTTTCACCCTTATGCCTTAAGTAGTAAGGTTGAAAAGTGGTCGACGGTCAGTGAACTCGGTAGTAAATAGTAAAAAGCAGTCGTGTCCTCTAAATGAAAACATATAGTGCTACTGAGAAACGAGGATGGTCTTTAACTCTATAACTAAATTAAATCTTCAATGCAAAACCTTTAAACTATTTTAAAACGCGCGTGGATTCTCTTAATGAGCTTACAGTAAGCTTGCGCATTTAAAAGAAGCAGTTATGACCTTCCCAGAATATATTGTATTGTTTCTTTTTCCCCGAAATTGTGGACATGTTAAAATAAATGCCTCGACCTGACTGCCTCGTTGGTCGAGTAGTCGCATGCGCGACTGCTGAGCATGAGGTCCTGGGTGCGATTCCCTGGTCGGGCAGTGTTATTGAGGTTTTCCATCAAAAAATTCTGGAGCCTGGATTTGTGCCCAGTTGGTGCACATAGGACTTAAAACATAACTGGCGAAATGTGTACTATTAAGTACACCTCTGCCTAACCCTTCGGGGATTACCGGCATGATGTTATGTTATGTTAAAATTTAAGCAACCACAACACGTTATTCGATATTATTCATATCACCTTTGTGAAACTAAATTAGGCACCTACAACATAAAAATCGATGGATGTTGGAAAAATGGCACAGAAAAGATTCTATAAATAGATATCTCGTTTCCTATTTTCAGTTGGATTTAAATATTTGCCTATTGGTTACTCACGCCGTCATTAATTCTTCTTTATGTTGTTTCATTTGTATCTATCAAAACATTTATTACAACACTAGTTGTTGCCCGCGACTTTAGTTCGCGTGAAATTATTATTATAAAAATATAATTTCCATTTTTGAATCGGATTTTTGTTACCAGTTTCAAGGGTTTTAATTTTTTTGCACGGAACCCTAATTATTTTTCTGAAATAAAAGTAGCCTATGTTAGACCTTATAACATCAGCTATCTGTCAGTAAAAGTCCTGTCAAAATCAGTCCAGCCGTTTCGGTGATTAGCCGGAACAAACAGAGACAGACAAAAATTGAAATGTGTTTTTGTTGTAAGTGCCGTATAATTTTCATATATGCATTCAGTATAAAGCTGTTATTTTGATATTACAAACAAACACTTCAATTTTATTTATTTCTATAGATGTATAGATTAATAGGCCTAAACTCCCAAGACCCACAGGTGTTCATAAGATGTGCCTCTAAATAATTCACGTTGTCTGTAGTTCAGAACCGGCTCAAGGCATACCTTTACAAACCGTACTCGTACAATTAATCGGACGCAACATTTAACACCGTGTTTTGTTATACAAAATGTTCATTTGATCTCGAATGGGCTTGACGTGTTACGACGGTATTATTAAACGTAACACTTCGTTATTCAAGAGGGTTTAAAATAAATATTCGTACTACGTTTAAATGTGATCTTACATAACCTGGTACCAAGCTCGCATAGCCTGTAGGAGTTTAAAATGGCACGTTCCAAGTATGAATCTTCTACTATAACATGACGTAACACTTTTCAAATATCTGTAATAAGGAGCACTACTTATACCTAGACATAAAGCCTGAGTATCCCTGCTTGAAAGCCGATAAGACTCCCCTTTTTAATAGCACCCATTTCGAAATATAGGCCACCTCTTCTCGCGTGAGTGGTGGCTAAAAGCCGGCAGGCGATGGATACCTTCCTTCAATCCACCGATCAATTGGCAGCCATAGTTAAAAACCGAATTTCTTAAGTCTTGATCTTTGTCGTCACCAAGAAAAAAAAGATATGAATTTGAATCAAAATTCATCTATTTAACTTGAAATCAGGACATCTTGAATGTCAAAATTACGTAAGAGATGCAGATGCGTATGCACGAGCTGGCTGCTATTGATAAAAATATAAAATTAATAACAGCATATAGTCTGGATTTGTGATCAGTCGACTGAAATAGGTTCGCCTATTCCTCAAAGGCCATATTATTTGGCTAAACATGAATGTACAAAACACTTCTGCTAAACCCTTCACAGGTAAAACGTGATGTCATGTATATATTAACCCTTTCCATCATCTTTTACGGCTTCGGAGGACGATAAGCGTCGAATACATTTATGTTTATCATCCTCCCCGAGGAAGCTTTAAAGTTATAATTATATTGAATCGATTCGATCGTCACTCCCCGACTGAGGTTAATCGGTGACACCATCTACGAAGGCTTCATTTGATCTACGAGATTATTGTAATCTATTATTAGTTTGGCATTAATTGATCCATGAAAGGATAATCTGTTTTAAACTCAAGGCATTTACATATTTCAAATAGACTAGTTATAGTTACCAGCACTTTCGAATTGTCAAAGTAGGTAACAAAAATGCTGAAGTTACAGTCCTAGCCACAAGGCATAATAACTGTGAAATTACTATAGTTTTGCCCATTCCAAAGCGTATTGATATGGCTCTGACCGAAGCCACTGTTAACGCTGTTGATGTGACAGAGTTGAGGTCCAAGTTCAGAATCGTCAAGAAGATGTGGATAGTCCAATAGTGAAACGCAGCGAGGTATGCAGCCCTGAGAGTGAACAAAGGGATGTGTGTTGCATTCAATCGTTTGAATTATGCACAAAAGTGAATCAGGCGTTGGTTTTAGTTTCACAGAATAAAATGTAATAATTAAACGTCCATTTAAAAAAAAAAAAAGTATTGAAATCTGAGATACAGAAAAATAATTTTGTCCTTGTTATTGGCATGCATTTTCACGGAATTTTCAATTCAAAATTAATAATATTCGGTCGAGAAAATACAGTATCGAAATAAGAATGAACAGAACAACCTAGTATGTGGCAGTTGAATCATGAATGAATTCGTAAAACAAAAACTATTATAAGAAATTCAATATTGCACTACTAAACGTTATTAAAACTTATAAAAACGTTATTGGAACTATAGAACTCAAACAGTTTTTCTTATTCGTCTTCATTTTACATTAGCGCATTCATTTCGTTACTTATATCCGTCAGTAAAAGAGAATGCTCTAGATATTACGACATCATTTCATCAGGCATGACTCAATTCAATAATATAAAATAATAAATGATTTATTTATCATTTATTACATACCTTTGGACTATTTTCTCAATACGTTCCCGCAACTCCTTTGAGAGCACGTCACTGATTCACTTTGACGGTATATGAATATACTGAGTTTGTTATCGTAGTGCTACGGCGTAGCAGTCAATAGTTCACGTAGCTCGGACGCGACTGAAGCGCTCGTAGCGCTACGGAGTCGTGGGGGTGCGCGCGCAGCCTCGCCCCTCACATGTAAACCCGATATCAATCCGCTTCCAAACAATTTCGAAACGATTTGCGAATATTCGATTTAAAGTCCTATTCTTAATGTATCGACAACTCAAGTCTGAAGCTACCCTGTCTTACAATTAGGTGGAAACAAGAGAGAATGCGCGCATTAAAATACAATTAATATCGTTTTCATCAATATTTTATTACCCAAATGGTAATTTTCACCTTTGGTTTGTCGTGATTGACAGTAAACTTATAATTTTAGATAAACGTAGGCAACTTGAACAACAACAAACTTGGATTAATCGACCGCTTTAGACTCAAAATAGGTGACCTCATCCTTTCTTTTTCTCGTTAGAGACAACTAAAGAATATAAAGTGGACGAGAGGCTACATCAACTCCGGACCATAAAATAGATCCTCTGTCAAAGATTGCAGAAGTCAAACGACTATAAATCAGTGTAACGTGAGAAATTGGCCACCATTGATAAACTAGGGGGCGCTGTGAACTATGATTAGTACCTACAAGAAAAGCGAATATTGAAAATCATAGGACGAATAAGAAACTTCACGTATATAGGGCACATAAATAACTTAAAATTCGTCTAGAACACAAGGCGACAAGATTGGCGCCTTCACAAATAGAAACGTCTGATATAGCAGCACTACTTACGTTCTATGAATTATGAAAGTGTTTCAGCTGTCTGCTTTATTTATTTTTGCAATCTCTATGTACATTTTTGCGCGGTATATAACGTAGGACATAAAGAAGTGGGACATCTCTACTGCATTTCGTTTGATTAGGATGTGGAGAACTTTGTCCAGGCGGCGCAGGACTCCGCATCGCCAACTTTGTCCTTCATTAAATAGTTTCATTTTCACGCCCGACATCGGAACTTTTTAATTTAAAACTTCAGTGAAAAAAGTGACCCTTTACAGAACATCTGTAATTATACATAGACGCCTAGTCTGCGCTAAAAATATCTATAAGTAATTTATCAATGTCGCAGAGATTTGTATTGAGAAGAGAAAACATAATCCTTTTGACTTCGATCCGGCAAAAACCCTCAACAATGTACGTCAAAGGTATTAACTGTGTTTTTTAGTCGAATGTTTTATTTATAATATCTTCTTCATTCAAATGCCCGCTCTTATGTTTTCGTTGAGGATAACGATACTTGTGAAAACACGGAGTGTACAAAATGGGAATCACGAAACAGTGCGAAACAAGGGTTTTGCAATACTCATAAACGGTTTTATCAATTCCAGGCAAAATCGGAAAAGGGACTCTTTTAGCTTTTAAATGTCAGTGATATACCGATAATACTGTGCGAATTGAATGTGTACGATATTTTTCTATATTTACGATGTTGCCTTTTCTCGTAGCTACTGACATACTTCATATTTTAAGACCTGTTTCGTGGGTGTCTTTATAAGTTGTATATTTCCAGAAAGAATAATTTTGTAGCTATAATATGACCTAAACAAAGTTCACAACCAAACTACTACAAAATTGGCTGCAGAGGTAAAAAACACCGAAACACTTCTTCCGCCCTGGAGGAAGAATGTACTTATAGTTGGGGATGCCATGTCTGCCCTGCGTTTCTAAGGACCACAAAATAATGAGGGTATACTCTGGACCTACTTATAGTTCAAATTCGTCATAATTGTATGTATACCTTTTCATTTTTGACCCGCTACATCGACATACCAAATTCGCTTCGATAAATGTAATACGCTTCATTACGAATTGCTCGTTTACCGTAATAATTACGATCATAATTGGTCGTACACAAAATCGTTGATTGTTGAATTTTGTTCAGAGTTTTCAGTTTTTCCTGTGAATGTTAGAAAAGCAATAATCATAATTTCTTTGATAATATTTTGCAGATATTTTGAGTGTCTCCCCAATTAATGAAGACAATGTTAAAAGCCAGTGCGGCACAACAAAAATTTAGGTATTTATACCTGCAGTTTCTGTCACGTTGCTCTATAATAAGTATGCCATTCCTCGGAAAACCTTCCATTCCAATAATTGCCTCGAACTTCCAGCTTGAACTATTTATAGCACACAGCGGACTTATTCGGAGAATTTTAAAACATGAAAACATGCAAGTATTTCTCCGATCAAATATGTATAAAAATATTTAAAGAATATAGAATATTAGCAATTATGAGAACCAATCAAGAGCTTACAAGAGTAAAATTGTTTTTTTACGAATCATGAAAAATATTAAAACATCTTTACAACCAAAGTAGAGTCGATTACGAAACTGTCAAAGAACTCGAAGGACTTCCATGTATTTGCAACTATAGGGTTTACATAACGGAATTTGAAACGGACTCGTGGGTAAACGGCAACTACTTTTACTGTTGAAAATACAGGAAAACATTCTCAGGACCGCGCATTAAATTTAAAGACATTGCGCCAGCCTTTTAGGAACATTTTCCAGTTCATATGATAGTTGTATTAGCCTTTACAGCGTCGTTTCTTTGCTTTTGTTTGTATGTTTACTCTTCATAATTGGCAGCCTTATTATTCCACTCACTGCTAAGTAGATGCATCCTCACTATACAAGGTATAAAAGGACCCTTCACGAACCGTCAACGGCGTCAACCAAGCATTCTGTACATTAAATTAACTCTACGCAAAAAATATTGCTGGGAACAATTTTTTTATGAGGTAAAAATTTACGTTTCGCGGTAGACGTATGTGATGCACTCAAGACATTGTGCTGATGAATGTATTGAATAGTACAGAGGTCAAGGAGGTATTTGAAGTGTTATAACATTAAAAACTTGTATTATAAAAACTATTTGAGAAAAAGTTGGAAATTTGATATCCAATATCTTCGTAACCAGAAGTTCCCGGTATGTTCCAGAACATACAAAATGATCGCAATGACGGGGAGAACAAGTGCCTTTTAGCTTCGTAAAAGGTATTTTTACACCCATTACTGCATGCTTCCCTGGTATGGGCTTGTGTCATCCAGATGTTTCCCGGGATCTTTTGTAGGTTTTTTACTCATCGGGCTATTGGTTTAATTTGTGCAGTACTTCTATAAATAGCAACACTGTTGCTTGCTTTCTTTTTTTCCAATCGAGTGTATATCTATCTACCACACCATAAAGCAGAAGGTCGCTACTACTTCCATTATACATACGTGCATCAACCGCCCGTACGTAATGAAGTTTACTACGGAGATGAGCCCAGTCTGGCGACGCGCTAAACTAATAGTAACACACCTCGGCACACATTGCACGACTATGATAGCGTATAAACACGCGAGTAAATATAATTTCGAATATCGAATATAATTTCAAATACTCGTATAATATAATACATGATAGCGTTGATGTTTTAGCCTTGATCGCCCAGAAGTAGAAGCCTTTCCTCTCATGTACGAATGTGGGTTCAAATCCGGGCAAGTACCAATATGTGTTTTTGACTTTTTCAATTCATATGTAATTTCTAGGTTTTAACTGACATCGGTTAAGGAAAACATCGTGAGGAAACCTGGACTTGTAATTAATACATTTCTGTAATCGCCAACCCGTCTTGAGCAAGCGTGGTGATCAATGCTCGTGCCTTCTCTGTTTGAGAAGAGGCCTTTGCCCAGCAGTGGGACAGTAATAGGCTGGTATTATTTATTTATAGTACATGATAGCGTTTATAGTGAGTTCTTGAGTGGTTTCTTTCGTTTAGAATTTCTACAAGTGGTGGAGGTTTCGAGAGTAACGTTTCATAAATACCTCCAGCTCAGAGTAGTGTGATTATTCTGCTACCTACTTTACAGAGTACTGCTACTGCTGCACTGCTGACTGTCTGATCTTTTAACCACGATATAAGCCCATAACAGAATGGCTCTTATCGATACAAAAGAAGAAGAAAGCGACTTAAGGCATCCCTAAAGCCGCTTGCAGGAAATCTTTAGGATTTGGCACTAATTTTACCCAGTACCATAGTTTTAATAGGTCTTTGCTAATGAAAGAATTTCCTACACCACCTGTTTTTCTTCACGTGAAATTGTAAAACACTAGCGGGCTACTTGTAGCACGCCATCCGCAAAACAATTTTTTACCTCCTACAACTAAGCAGTATCTAGATATACTTTAAGCTAAGTGTTGTAAAGATAAAAACCTGTATTTAAGAAAGAGGTTCAAAAAGATCGGTATATAACAGCCGTTCTTCATTATGTTACATAGGAAGATAGCTGTTGTTCAAAAAGGCTCCTCTCATTTTTGCGTGAATAATGTTGTAATCCCTGCGCTCGAGGCTCGAGGCTTGTTGTGGGTGTCGGTAGCCAGGTATGTGATGTTCTTCGCAATAATAAATCCCTCTGTACCTCACGGGACAAATGTAGGAAGTACATAATGAAGTATCAAAGAACTACGCGGCTTTTAGCTCGATTAAGCTGACTGTGCTTTGCATAGCAGAAAAGTATCCATTATTAATGGCGGGTTGTGGGACGTTTTTCCCATACTATAAGCACAAACGGTTACCACGTATTCAGCACACCACTCCGAACCCCCGTTCAGCGGTTTTAAAAAATTCTCCTCCTCCTCATTACTAAGGGTCGTGATTCTCCCTTGAAAACATCTTTTCCCTGACGATGTTTCGCCATCTCTGTCTATCCTTGGCCAAGTGAAGAACATCATGAAATTCCGTATCCAGAGAAAAGCTTATCTGGTCGGACCATCGCAAGGGGCTACGACCTCTTGGTCGTTTACCATCCACCTTGCCAGTAGCCATCAGTTGTTCGAGGTTATTGCCCTCTTTTCTCGCTATATGGCCGAAAAATTCCAAAACTCTGCGGAGGCAGGTCGTAGAGAGTCTGGTTTTTATTTTGAGCTTGCGTAGGATGGACTCGTTGGTGCGGAATGCAGTCCAGGGTATCTGAAGCAGCTTCCTGCAACACCACATCTCGAAGGCGTCTATACGAGTTCTGTCGGCCTTTCTCAAGGTCCAAGTTTCTGCTCCGTATCCGAAAATTGAAAAGACCAGCTTGTTACCAATTTCACTTTGGTATTTCGCGAAATGTTGCGATCTCTCCATCATTTTTGAAGCTGCGACATAACATTCTTGGCCATGCCTATAATATGCGTCTACGGATTTCGGATTTCGCACAGGTAAATGAAGTCATCGACCGTTTCGAGATTAAGAGCTCCAGTAAGCTCTAATTTATGTGCCCGGTCCACCACCATTAGTTTGGTCTTTGCGTGGTTGATTTGTAGGCCCGATTCCATGCTGATACGTTCCATCCTTTTAAGGAGTTCTACCATTTCAGACTCTGAGGCTGCTAGGAGTGTAGTGTCATCAGCGTAGCGGATTTGTTAACTTTTTTCCGCCTATCGGCACACCACCTTCCCAGTTTTCACAGGTACGTCTGATAATATATTCTCCATATGCGTTAAAAAGGATGGAAGATAAAATGCAGCCTTGCCTTAGGCCTTTTCCGAAACTGAAGGGGTTAGTGTTGGTTTGGTCGACCTTCACTATGCCTTTATTTTGAGAGTATAGGGCTTGAATTAGGGATATCAGATGATGCGGTACTCCAAGCTCCAAAAGTACCTTCCACAGGCTTTGCCAGACTACGCAATCAAAAGCTTCTCTATCAGGTGACGGTGGTCTGCTCGCGAGTTCCCTTGCCCTTAACAAAACCAACCTGTTCTTGAGGGATCTGCCAATCTAGAAAGTGCCGAATTCTGTTGTTCATAATATGTTGCAGTACTTTGCTGGCATGAGATATTAAAGCCAAGGTTCAATAGTTTTCACATTTCGAAGTGGAGCCTTTCTTTTGTAATGGCAGGATGATTGATTTTGTCCAATCGCAACTCACCGGTACTCCATACCTCATTACAAATTTTGTGTAGGGCATCTATGCCCGCCGGTCCGGAAGCTTTTAATATCTCCGCTGTGATCTGGTCCGGCCCCGGTGCTTTTTTGGTCATAAGTGAGGCTATGGCAGCTTTAATTTCGGAATACATAATAGAAGGTTCTTATGAAGTCCTATCCCATTCATTGATTGGTGCATCGCCTGCCGCATTAGGATTTCGGTATAGCTCTTCACAGTATTTCCGCCATCTTTCTGAGACTGTGTTCAGATCTTGGAGTGGGGTGCCATCTTCGTCTTCGATTACCCATGTTTTGGGTTTGAACTGGTTGGTGAGAAGTCGCACTTTCTTGAAAAGGTCAGCACTTTGGATATTGAGCGCGTGAGCTTCAATTTCTTGGCAGATGCAGCCCACGAAGTTGTTTGTATCGCGACGACATTATAACTGAATGAGCTCTTGGCTTGACAGTCCCTGGGCTTTAAGGTCTTTCCTTACTAATTTACCTACTAATTCCTTACTAATTTGAACTTACTAATTTGCCAGGTATCCGCTGAGATCCACGACTGCTTGCAGATATTCGGTGTATGGTTAATGGGGATGGAGTCAACTGCCTTCCATATCTTGTTTTTAAAATGCTCCCACTGTTCCTCTGCACTAAAGTTATTAGGTCCTGGATGTTCCACTGTAGTTTAAAAAAATTACCGATGAAATATTTCATCGGTTTTTTTTTTAAAACCTCTTTTCCAAACAGTTTGAGCGTTTAGGTATTGCAATTTTGTAAGAAACAGCAGTTTTTTTGTTTGGTTCGATATAAAGTATAATGTACTGAATACGTGGTAATCGTTTGTACGTCGATGTCCCTTCCATCCCGTATAAGTTGGTATTACATAAAAGTTCTTTCATCTCTGAAGAATCAACTTAAAAACAGCCTGGAATACCAAACCAGACAGCTAACATTGAACAATATTAGTCAGAATTATTTTTCAGTCGCCTAAAATTCCAATTTCGATTCTACGAACAGGTACAATATATATGTTACGGCTAAAGATGGGTGTCAACATAAACTTAAGATTAGCCGGCTAAACTCCGACGTCAGGGGCACCCCGAGGTTCGGTTAGTTAGGTTCCTGTAAACCTTGCAGACAGAAATAGGAGCCCCGCGCAGCGGGGATCCGTCGACCTGCTGATGGAAACGCTAACCCTAGACGGTCGACGACAGGGGCACCCCGAGGTTCGGTTAGTTCGGAGTTTAGCCGGCTAATCTTAAGTTTATGTTGACACCCATCTTTAGCCGTAACATATATACATATATGCCTTGAAGCTAAATATAAATAGGACTGGCGGCGGCGCGGCGTAGACATAATCAAAATATTAAGGATTGTATATTATACAAACATTACAACACAATAAACATAATTTGGACTTGATTATTCAATCAACTCTAGATATTGATGAGATTAAATAGCAAATTATTTTCTACCATTTTGATGTTCCAATTTCTATCTCGAAATTCTATCCTAATTAAAGCAAGGCTAATTGCTCTATTTGTGTATCTTTGGGGAGTATCCTATAAACTATGTTCTGGACACGTAGATAATTACAAATTAACAGTTTCGTCTGCTAACCCCGAGGCAATCTCGTGAGAGTAAGAAATAGAACTACTATCGCATACCAAGTTTTCCAATTGCGGAATAAGGTTATATATAATGTGTTTTGGGATAGACTTTCGCCGATTAAATTAGCTTTTACTCGCGGCTTCGCTCCCGTTATGGACGTAAATAAACCCACGCGAACGTTTTAAATATAGTATAAATGTCACTTGGGGATAATGTAGCTTTGTTAGTAAAAGAATTTTCGGAATCGGATCAGTACTTCCAGATTATATGCTATTACATACAAACTTACAAACAATTTATACAATTTATAATATAATAATACTAGCTGTGCCCGGCATGCGTTGCAATGCACTTTTTTTACCATACTCTAGCTACCTACCTTTCCTACCCTACCTACCTACCCTACTTACCTACCCTACCTACCTATCCTACCTACCTACCCTACCTACCCTACCTACCTACCCTACCTACCTACCCTACCTACCTATCCTATCTACCTACCTAACCTACTTACCTACCCTACCTACCTACCCCCTATCACTTAGGGGTATGAAAAATAGATGTTGGCCGATTCTCATAGATACCGGATAAGCACAAAAAATTTCATCAAAATCGGTCAAGCCGTTTCGGAGGAGTATGGCAACGAAAACTGTGACACGAGAATTTTATATATTAGATTAGTTTATGTATTCGAAACCGGAAATCTTAAAATTATCACGTAATCATGTTTTCTTGTAAACATACCTACATATTTCTAGACGTCCATCTTGAATACATGCTTTTGCGTGTGGTTTGGCCTTTAGAATTTTAATTTGGATACAAGCAAACTCCTACTCAGACTGCTACCAAAAACAAACCTAGTAAAGCAAATCATTGAGGCGTTGTAAATCATTGATTGTGACTTCATCTTTATTACGTAGGTAGAACTTTTGCTCTGCCTGAAATTTTTAACGATTGACCTTCATAACTACCACTTGAACAGGCACTATTCTATTTTAAACCTGCCATTTCGAGAAATAGGTTAGATTGTTGACGGACTGCTGGATAAACACAAACAATACTTCAGAAGAGTGAAATATATTCCATGCAAACAACTGGCTGTTTTTGCGGAAAATCCTAGTTATTAGCTTAACTTCATTCTTAGTAAGTTGTGCGTATGAAAACAGAGTTGTGCCGCGTGGCCTCCCACAGACTGCCCACGACGTTGAAAAGCAGCTAGAAAGAGCGCCCTTTACTCGTTTATAATCACTGTATATCAATCAAGCCTATTAATAGAGTTCTTGTTATAACACGTGAACTAGACGCTTAGTCGTTGTAATAATGTTTTCTTTCATTTCTTCGAATACTTTCTACATGAAAGCTTTTGAGAAAGACGTAATCAGTTTCAATAAAGGTTACTGAACATTTTCGGGAAAATATATCAATGCACGTTACCTATGTTGGCGAACATGACTGTGCAGAAAAGATATAAGGCGGCCCAGATACAACTAGGAATCCATTGCAACGTCACGTAATACCGAGTGCACTGACGGTCTGCCACTTTTCACCCTTATGCCCTAAGTAATAAGATTGAAAAGTGGTCGACCGTCAGGGAACTCGGTAGTACCTGCAAGAATGTTGGAATAACTCATATGCGAGGCTGCACAAAGGATTATCTTACATGTTAAAGCTCTAAGAGAGATATCAAAGATCCCTTTGGCAGAGCAAATCAAGAGCGGATGCTCTTGATTTCATGTTACAACTGTGCATGATCATTTGTATGTCTTATTGTGAATGAGATCGATAGGTTTATATATCGCAATTCTAAGAAAAATATCAAAGTAATTCAGTTTTTCTTTATTAAAAATCATATTTATTTCTGTAAATTGGTTTTACAAAACACTTTTACACGTTACTTCATGTTATGTTTTAAAACTAGATGGGGCCGGTGTTTCGTACCTGACTACTCTGAGAAGAAACATCGGAAACAAACTCAGAGGTCACTGTCTCTTTTCAAGTCCAGACATTGGCCAAGTCATATGAGGACCATGCAGATTAATGTCTGTGAAGGTGTTTTGAAGAAATAACCACACAGTTGAGTGGACCTGTCCAGTCAGTGCAAGTATTTGTCATTGATCGATTAGCTCGACTCATACATAACCCAACGACAGCTCAACGACACAACGAACAATACCAAAGAAAGGACATTTTGGTAGGCCGCATAAAGTGCTCCAACTGCCAGACAATCGTGAAACTAACTAAACTAAATCGTAATAAAAATATGACTCACATAATCCTCGTATTCACAGTAATAAAAAAAATAAAAAACGACAATACGACACTTGAAAAAATTAAGTCAAAATAAATAATTAAAGAAAAAATACAAAATAATAATACTATACTTAGAAAAGTAAATAATGTCAACTAAATCGAAGTAATTAGTCAGTCAAACTGTAATAAAAATAGAAAAATAAAATAGGCACAATTAATTTCAATTCAAATTGGAGCAGTTCAATCCCAAGCTTTTTTGTCCTCGATATAATCTTTAACAGCATAGAAAGCTTTCTGGCAAATTTTACGTTTTATAAAAGATTTGAATTTATTAAGGCTTAGTTGTTTAATGTGGCTTGGTAGTTTATTATAAAAGCGTATATACATTGGCATCTAAATGATCCACCTATTTTGTTGAGCCTTGTTGTGGGTACAAAGTAATGTTTATTTCTTGTATTTATATTGTGAATATCACTTTATCTCTATAAAAGTTTTCATAAATAATTTATTTTCTTTGAGAGTGTCTCGAACACAATTTATAAATTGATTGAACCGCCCTTTTTTGCAAAATAAAGATGGTCTGAATATCGGCAGCATTCCCCCACAACAGAATGCCGTACGGCATTACGCTATGAAAATAGCCGAAGGACAATAATCGGGCTGTCTCTACATCGGTTAAATTAAGATTTTTTCTAACTGCCTAATCTCCCCTAGGAATTCCAAAAATAATTTCGGTAAGAACTTTCTGAAATTAATCTGGTCGTAATTTCGATACGTTGGTATATTACTAGAAATTGGTCTAGTTTCAAATGATTATAATTTTGGTTGTACTTAGCATATTTTAATGAATGAGAGTACAAAACGCAATATCTTAAATTGACACTGTAATCATCACATAACATTACAATGTCAAGTCTGATACTGATAAGCTGACAAACAAATGGATATTTTTGGTTTGGTTTTTAATTTCTTCTTCTTTCGTATCGGTACAAACTTCAAGCCGTGTGCCACGTGCCAAAATTACGCCAGTCAGCATGGTTGCAAGGTGAGGGTTGACCACCCAGGTTGCGCCGGATGTTTGTTTAAAATATCGTTCGCGGAGGCTATTTTAAAGCATCCCGATTTAAAACTAATACAACGGAAATATTGTTTCAACAATAAAAACGCACATCTTGAACTTTAACAATGAGGATAATACCATTACATCAAGCCTGTAGTCCCGGTAGGGTTAGGCAGAGGTGTACCGCCCGGATAGTACACCCACATTTCGCCAGTTATATTTAAGTCGCACCCATGTAATAGGGGCGAGCCAATTGCCATCCACCGGGCACGAATCCAGCCTCCGTGGCTGCTACTGAGAAAATTCTGATGGAAAACCTAATAGCACTTTGACCGACAAGGGGATCGAACACAGGCCCTCATGCTCAGTAGTCGCGTTTGCGACCTCTCGACTAACGAGGCAGTCAGGTAAGCTAAGGTAAATAAAACCAGCCTATAACTGTATCACGTCAGGACAAACGGCTCGCACTCATACAAAAGTGTAACCCTTGATCACCACCACGCTTGCTCAAGGCACATTGGAGATTTCAGACTCAACATTTAGATAGCAGTTTATAAAATGAGTTGTGACAGATAATCGCGTAGCGCGTTTTGAATCTGTCATTCAAATACGCCTGGCACTGTAGTAGAACTCATCGCTTATATGATTAACCTTCGTCACCAATATAGTCTAATATTAGATTGTAGAAGAATAGCCAGCGGCTACAATGTTTTACTATGTTATCCCGATGTGATGATTTGTTTCTAGACATCGTGGACCTTTAAAAACACAGATAATTGACTGTCTTGTTGGTCGAGAGGTGGCAAGCGCGACTGCTGAGCATAAAGTCCTTGGCGCGATTCCCGGGTCGGGCTAAGTGTTATTGGGTTTTTCCATCAGGAATTTCTCAGTAGCAACCACGAAGTCTAGTTTTGTGCCCGGTTCATGGCAATAGGCTCGCCCCCTATCACATGGGACTTAAACATAACTGGCGAAATGTGGGTGTACTATTAGGTACCTCTGCTTAACCCTTCGGGGGTTAGAGGCTTGATGTTATGTTGATGTTTTAATTTTGAAATGAAGCGGAATAAATTACAGTTCATGTCATATTTTTCAACAATTTTGTAATGAATGTTGGAACCATTTTACCAACTATTTCGCCCTTTGCCAGATAGGTATAGGATCTAGGTTAATCAAGTATTAGTAAAACCCACGATCAGACTACCAAATCGCGTAGATAAAACTAAGCAAGCAAAACTAACTATTAATAGACGCTTGAAATTAACTCTGTGGCTTTGCAAATGGCGGGTGAAATCTTAATTTTAAGCAGGTTCACTAAGATATTAACATTTTTATAGAAAAGATTAAGGAATATTTTCTAGACGTGTTTCATCTACGAGATTTCGCTGAAAATGTTGAAAATATATTAACAAAAACCAAAAGATAAAGAAAAACTCAATAAGTAAATGTTGAGGTCATTAATAGTAATTTATCGCGTGTTATTATATTGCCTTTCAAATACCACGAATCCACGCGCCTCAAGGCTGCGAAAAAACCAAACTCCATTGATGCGGTAATGTGTTTAATTTCACCGCGGTTGTTAAGTTTATTGCTATCATAATTCAAAATCTATTTTCGTTAACCGTTTATTGTGTAAACCTGCCAATTTTACTATTCACTTATGAAACGGTTCGGTTGTTTTATGTACACAACGTTGAACACGATATTGGTTAGTTTGGCAAGCAGTTCCGAGATGCAACACCTGCATGACGGTAATATACATAAAAGTTAACTGGGGCTACGGAACAGGCGAACAGTTTCCAGCATTCAATACTTAGACTGCATCTCACTTCCTTGACTCAAAATTTACAAAGAGTTGATAGTGTTCCCCAACAGAATATTTCTCACAACCATGTACGTTAACGACTGACTGTCACAAAAAACGTAATGTCTTATAGCGTGTCTATAAATTCTGATAAAAAATCGTGAACAATGCTTTTTACAAACACTAAGATAATAAGGGACACTGATCTACCACGCTGCCTATACATTCTTCTGCGTTTATCTAACATGGTTATTAAATTCCGGGCACACGGATTCGGGGTCAGCTTCGGACAGCAAAAATCGTGCAATCTGAGGCTGATTTTATATTGTGTGGACACAGATTTGTGTCACCAACTGTGTAACGAGTTGGACATTGTGGACAGATATTTAGAAGTCCAAACAGAAATCCAAGAATGAATTCCGACAAACGTGTCGCTACTACATGATTATGCTATGGTTCCATAAAAAACTATTTTTAGCCAAACAAACTTAGTCTTAAGCATTGCATTCATGCAATTTATGTCACGACTCACGAGTTGAAGAGTGTACCTACATAGATATGAAGTGAATGTCAGCGTATATTACGACGGTATAATTAGATCATAGTCATCAAGGCAGACGCACACGTGACGCCACGCTCCGTGAGTGACCGGTCTTTTCATTCAAATGTCTGAGTGGTTGGATCGAAGCGAATGCGCGCGCATCCTCAGCCACGCTGACGACACGAGACACTGGCTTGGCTTATTCTACTTAAGGAACTTCAACACTATTGCCTCAATCCCCGATATTACCATCTCTAGAACATTCAGTAGCGTCTAGCCATGGAAAAACATTTTTTCTTTCAAATATTAAGCCAAAATATCATAGAGACACTCCCAATATAACGATTTGCTCAACTTTCAGCAACAAAAAATATTGATAGTTTTTGTGCTCTCCCCGAATTCCAATTGGCTGTCTGTTACTGTTTTTACTCAATTTCGACGCCAAATATAACCAAACCCGTAGTAACAAAGGAGGACATGTATCTAGGGACTCTCTTTTTATTTTAAGTCAGCCAGAGAAAGTCTGAAACATATTTTACGTTATAAACAAGATAGCGGAAACTCGATTAAAACTTTTTCATGAATTTGGTAAATTCCGAGACACTACCGTTTTTCCTGACTGTTTTAAGAGGGTCTTGTTGACGACTCGAATTTTTTGTCTCATTGCTTGTTTTATTTCCACTTACTTAGCTACTTTTTATGTAATATCTTTCTTCATAATTACCTTAGCGTTGCTTATTATACTCCCTTAGAAAGTTATTTGTTATAAAATAGATAGAAGAGCTCCTGACTATTTTTAGAAATCTTTTGTCGACGTTCATGTTTCTATATAACGAGCATAATTACGACCAATCGTAAAGCCATCTGCTGATGGGGTAGCTCACTTTAAAACGGGTCGAACGTTTCGAATGTAAGTCAATGTGTCAGGGGCGCGAACATATAAAGAACCGTTCGGAAATGTGGGTCGCGAACCATCGCGGGAACCTCTACCTCTCACCCCTACCCGCCGTCATCTCCATCCATTTTAAAGCTATTATAGCCTTTAATATCCGATTAAAAGGTTCATTTCTGTTGGGTTTGGATGTAAAATCATATTACAGGCGAGAAATTTGATGACATAATTATGAAGAGTAGGCAAAGTTTTGAGGATGAATGTGGATGACTGCTAAAGTCGCGAAAGACCATAAAAAAACCGGCCAGGAGTCGGTCAATTTAAACTTACAGCAAAATTAATTTCACGAAAAAGTTATATATCTCAAAAGCTAAATATCTAATCTTATTCAAACCAATTGTCGTTGAAAGTTCTTTTTACATTCGCCCACCCACATTTTTTTCAAAATTTTCCTCTTCATACTTTAAAAATTAGAGGGGGACACAATTTTTACCGCGCTTAAGAAAAAAATATATTGGGAACCTCGATATATTTTTTTTTCAACCTTCAGTTACATGTATGGAGGCCGCAGGGCCACCCCAATTTTTTTTAATTCGTAAGTTCACGTCACTTCTGTGTATCGACTCATAGAAGACCTGCTCTCCTGAACTGTGTGGTGCCAACAGCCTCGGAGTAAAATGGCTATGACATACGAACGGATAGATAAACAGACGCACAGGACGAATCTATAAGGGTTCCGTTTTTAGCCATTTGGCGGCAACGGAACCCATAGACATGCTGCGCCGACCCATAACAAATTGGGATAAGGGAAAAGACATGATGGATGAATTACGAAGAGTAAACCAAAAACTTCATCTATCAGGAAAATAAAGCACCTACTCTTTAGTTGGTTTTCTACCCGAAATCCTCAAAAAAAAACTCACTACTATGTACTCAAACATCAAAAGAATTACTACCAAGGATATCTCAGGGCAATTAACACAGACCTCCCCGAAAAAGCGGTTCTAGTCTAGCGTGGGCGAGATGCCATTATCTGGTGGTTGAACGTCTCGAGGCGCCCGTCTGTCTGCCGTCATATTCCACTGCAGAGCAGAGAGAGCCAAATAGGTCAACAACATGGAAGTAACGAGAATTTGTGTGGTATAATACAACAAAAAAATCCGTCTACTGAAAAATTACGCACTAATTAAATTCGGGGTTAACAAGGTAAAATTGAATCCTACTATTGTTGAAGTCGGTTAAAATGTAGCCAATGTTACCCAGACCATAATAACGAATCGATTGACACCTTATTCATTAAAATCGAATGAATAGTTTAGGCGCTACGGAGGAACATACGTAAATACAAACATCCATACATAATCGTACATACATACAGACTGCTAAAATCATAACCCTTCATTTTGGCTTCGCCGTAGTCGGGTAAAATAATATAGCAATAACATTAGCCGCTAAAGTTAGGCTAACACGTTTAGGGATATTTGGGATTTAAAACATTATTGTCTTTTAGAGTTGACTGGCTTTCCCCATGGCTGCTTTAAAAGGCGACAATGAACTTTCTTTAACGAACTTTGACGTGACTTTTACCGGCAGATAGCAGATATTACAAGGAGTAATTTAAGCGAAAAAATATTAGGGTTCCGTGCAAAAAATTTAAACCCCTTAACAACATCAATCCGACTAACATAGGTGTCGGATCCTGTCATTGGTACGGACATAAAACGTGATTCTACAGAGTCGTGATGTTTACAGCTCGCGGCGAGGACGACACTTAGTGTCTGATCGCAGCGGAGTTGAGACGTCCTGCAACTATACCCGAATCATTGTGCCGCGTGTTATTCTGTTAAATTGTAATTTCAAGTAATTGTGTATCGCACCTAGTGTGTTTTCATTGCACGAAACCCATCTTTTGCCCACATGATGTACGAGACGAGCCTAACGGAATAAATCCCGCCAATCCGACATAGGGAAGTAATATTTATAATAATTTGGTCCCGGGCAACAGCTAGTTGAGAAGAATAGCTAGTAACTTTAATCCCATGTCCAGAATCACAATTCGCAAAACCAAAATCAGTCCGACTAACAGTGGGTGGGTTAGAAATGTTTTTCTATCGGAAGGGTGAAGTATTAGGGTATTGTTACTATTTACGACAACAGAACTTGCGTAACTAAACTTAGTAAAAAAAACACTTTCTTTTCTCGCTAAACAAAAATAGGATTTTCGGATTTACCTACTGCTTTTAACCTAATTAATTGGAACATGGAACTATCTGTTGCTAAGCCAATATGAACTACTTTACAGAGCATATGGCGGTAAAAGTGAGAGTGTTGGCTGATGACGAAGAGAAAGTAAAATAGTGGTTTTATTAATAGTACTATTTTCTACAGCTTTCCAGTATTACCATCATTCGCAGTGCACGTGTAACAGAAGTAATTAGTATCTATAGATAGAGAGAAACATAATTATACGTCAACAATAATGTGATTCCCTTGGGACTTCTTTTCAATCTGGCCATTAAGAATACACTCTCGTAATCGAAATGTATTACTGAGAAACTAGGTCGGTTGGATCTTATTAGATAACACAATATTTTATCTAGTTAAATATTGTATTCAGTGTCTAGACTTGATGATAATGACTAAATTAGACTTCAGTGAGATACTAAAAACTTAATCAACGCAGAAACAACTAATTTAAGTTGCTATTACTGGTTTACTGAAATAACAAGAATATATAAGTGCAAAAACGAATAAATTAACTAAATATTATGCAAATATTTATTGTATAAGTGCAAAAATTGTTAAATAAATATTATCCATTTATCAACAGAACCAATATTTATTAGTTTGGATGAGACAGACCGCAGTTTTATCATTGTATAACTGCTCTACATTTTTATTTCACATTGTGCAGGTGGTCATTCTGGCAAGTGCCCAAATACCGAATCAGTAAGATCTGCAAGCCCTCAAATTGACCCTGTTCAACAGAATTCGAATCAGAAAACCTCCAAATAAAGGGGTCATAACAAAATGTCGTAAACTTAACTGGAAAAATCAGTACCCAGTAGACTGGTCCAATTTGTCACGGAAACAAAAACCATTAGAGTTCTTAGAAATAGATGTCGTGTAAGGAGGGTATCATGGGATCGTTTACACGAGATGAATACCTACTTAGTTGGGAAAAACGGTGGGTTACTTTGAGGTGCCATACAAACACGGAAACATGGTTTATCTGTGCGAAGATCTTGTTACATTCCAGTGTTACGTATCTGTTGATAAATACCAGAATGCACGTATTATTAGCATTTGGATGAAATATGAAAACAATATATTGTGATACTGTGCGGCCATTGTATTATTTAATAATGATAAATTCTACCCTCTTTGACTGCCTCGTTGGTATAGTGGTCGCAAACGCGACTGCTGAGCATCGGGCAAAGTGTTATTGGGTTTTTCCATCAATAATTTCTCAGTAGCAGCCACGGAGTCTGTATTTGTGCTCGATTGCCCTCTATTACATGGGACTTAAACATAACTGGCGAAATGAGGGTGTACTATTAGGTACACGTCTGCCTAACCCTTCGGATATTACAGGCGTTATGTTATGATGTTAAGTTATATTGCTTTAAGTTATGTTCGGGAATCATGGTTCAAAATGTAATTTGTCGACGTCGTCGGGATCTGAAATGCTCTTTTCTTAACTCTGATTAAATTTAAATCAGCTGGTTCAGATCTCGGATTGAGGTAGGTAGTGTCTGAAAATAGTTTCTTTACCTTACCTACGTTCTTTTCAGTACAAGTTGAAGATAAGGTAAGATTTGGTTTACCCGCAATGCGGTACTAACGTGTGTAAAGAACGTTATTGTTAATTTTACGTTCATTTTTACCTACTGACCAACATTAGTTTTCCTCATCGGTTTTTTTTTATCGATAACAAATACCTCTTAACTTAAATAACTATTTTATTTGATAACGCTTTACATAATATAGTTATTATTACATCAGTATTAAAGCCAGTCTAAAATGAATTTGACCTATCTAAAAATAAGACCAAATATTTTTTCATAATAACTTTCTATTGAACAAAATAATTCTGATACTAATTATGAATTGCTGGGAAACTAAAATATGTATATACTATAATATACTACATAAACTTGTTTGTGATGACGCAGCCAATACTTTTGAATGATTTTCGGTAATGAGCTGTCCATCGATTCGGCTGACCTGTATGTCAAATGTCATATCATAACAAAGCACATTAGTAAGTATATACAACCGACAATTTACATTATTAATGAATATACGCCTCATATTTAATATCAGTGGATTTTGATATCTATACTAATATTGTAAAGAGGTTAAATTTGTTTGTAAGTTTGTTGTACCTATGTAGGGGTTAATCTCCGGAAAGAATTATATAATTTTAAAAATTCTCTGGCAGAAAGCTACATTATTGGTTTGTACACTGGCAGAGAGCGACATCATTAGTGGGTGCTGTATGCTATATATTTATATCATGCATACTTATTAACCGACATTATTATCACAAGTTTTGCGGACGAAGTCGCTGGCGATAAGCTAGTTAAAAATATAAGTGTATAAAAATAATAAATTAAATAATGTATTTGAAAAGCTTTCTAGTAATCTATCAATGTCTATACCTTTATCAGATATCGATATGTCATATCACGTAATCATATCGATAAGATGAAAATATGACTGATTTGGCTCAATAGATTTTATGTTTGGCAAGGTTAGAGTCGGATGGTAGAGTATAACATTGAATTTCGCGGGGAATCACTTTAAAAAATGACGTGACTAAAACAGAATTCAGCAACATTTACGTTCTTTCATTACAATCCATGATAAAATTAGCAAAGATACCGCTTAACAGCAGCACTAAAAGTAAACAAAGGCATGATAAGAAGTGTTAACAAAAAATATTCTACGCAATTTAAAAATATTTTCAGATAACAGCTTAGCGGCTAAAGATCGCGGGTAAACGAGCAAGATGTGGTGTGGTCCCAGCTGACCTTTCAACTTTCTCTGTTTCTTACATCCTTAACAGCGTTATAGCAATAACGCTTTTATTGGCAAATCCAGTGAAATACACAGCCAGGGGTAACCGTTATGAAGATGAATAAATAAACTGATTCAATACTGCCGCTTTGCATGCGTTTTAGCTGTAATTTAATACAACGAATGATTACGGTTTGTTTGGTTTGTGCAAATTCATGAATATTGGACCGATTAACTATTAATTTAGAGCTGTTTGTTTATGAATTTATAAACTACACTATTATTTTAAAGAGGAAAAAATTGTCTGTTTGTAACGAATAAACTCAAAAAGTATTGTACCGATTTCAAAAATTCTTTCACCATTAGAATGCTACATTATCCCCGAGTGACATAGGCTACCATAACGCGAGCGAAACCGCGCGGGAAAAAGCTAGTTCAGTATATTTTGGACTATTGGAAATAATATGATGATATCAATAATAGGATACCATGAATGGTGATTGGCGGCGGCGAACTCTCGCGTCCGGCCCTGGTTCAATCCGATCAATCATGGTCCGGAGCGAGAGGGAATGGGAAGCCGTCACCTCCTTCTGCGAAGCAGTCATGCTGCTAGCGAAGGAGGTGGCGGAACGTAAATGGGAGAGAACCTCATGTCCCAGCCGCGGCGGGAGATGCCCCGGGCGGCGGAGGCCACGTGGTAACTCCCGGCCACCGTAGGCGCGGGCCTGTGGACGGTGAGTAATGGGCTAGATCGCCGTACGTCCATCTTATGACAAAAGGCTGTGTCGACAGCGCGTTCGGGTTCCACGCGCGCCTCAAAGCCGATGCCTGCGCCGGGGCTGCGGGACTGTTCGAAAGAGATACCGCTGCCCTGGAACACAAAGGGCAAAGAAGGAACATGGATGGGTTTTAGTCAGTACAAGTTTGACACTGCCTTCCGCTCCGCCCAGAGCGGGAGATGATTTCCCATCCGAAAAAAAAAGGATAAGTACCATGAATCAAAAGGTCAGTTTTCAGTCAGTTACCCATTGAAAACGCTTATAGTAACACCAGAATAACTAACTAGATGCAGGGGCGTGCCGTCCATACAGGCAAATAGGCTTAGCCTACCTTAGCCAAATTCATTTATTACAACAAATCAACAATCATGTACTTAATAAAAAATACAAAATATAAAAAGAAAGTTAAAACTCCTGTTATAACACTTATAGCAACTTGTCGCGCCCGTGTGACGTCACACGGGCACACGCTACTACTCCTTAGGCCACCAAACGAACTGCCTTCATTTCTCATCGACTCATTGATGAATTTACGCACACTGGTGCATATTTTCGTGTGTATGAACGGCACACATGTATAGATTATGGGCGGGAACTCCGCCGTAAGGAGACCGCCAGCGCAGTTCTGATTGGCTGGCCTTGAAGGCCAGCCAATCAGAAGTGCCAGTCAAGATGAATGAAATGCAGTGCAGGGTTACCAATTTGTGGAGATTTCCCCGGATCGCGGGGAATTCGAGAAACAGACTACACACTGAAACGATCGTTTCCATAATGACTTGCTACTTTAAAAAAACAGGGTGGTATTGTCGAATATAAACCTTCCAAAAAAATATAAATTATAAGGAATAGCAAAAGCCCTATTAAAATAGTAAAAAATACATGAATTTTATTTTTTCTTAAAATTTTGTGAAATTTCGCTTTGATTTTTGGGAAGTTAGGAAAATAACTGTGGCAATCCGGCAAAATGATGCAATTATTATTTGGTTTCTTAAGAAGCCATATTTGTGTATCCGCGATCTTGAATGTTTTGCTTTTTTTAACGTACTCAATTAAAAGTAATTTGTTGTTTATTGTTTGTTTATCTACTTAAAAATGGTGTTCTGTTGTGAAGTTTGCGCTGATAATGTGTGTTTGTTAGAAGTTCAAAGTAGTAAGTTTTCGCATTATCGTTTAATGTTAAGATTCAACTTGATTTGATTTTGATGATTTTAAGTTATTTATAAAGATACGAGACGAGTTTGAGTGACTGTGACTGAGTTTGAATCTTCAGAAAATCGTGATTTGAACCTTGAATAATGTGGTGAGTTCTTGTATTTATAACTTTTATAACACGCGTTTTCGGCAATAATCTCGTGAATGTACTTACATCCTTAGCTTCTACAAGTTGTGTGTTCATAATAAACTGATTTCGTTTGTGCTATAAAACTATTGTTTCTTTCACTGGATAGCCTACACCCCCACCATACTGTTGTTTTTACAGGCTTTCTTTTCAATTTTTTTTTTTTAAATATTATAAATCAATAAATGTGACTACTTTAGGGTCATCATCATAAGTAGAGCGACGTTGTGATGTTGCGCGAAGTTTTTTTTTTGGGTATCCGTATGCGTGGCCTACCTTCCGTGGAGAACCACTGCACGCCACTGACTAGATGGTTAGTAATTAATGTAATTATTGATGAAACTGTTCAATTTTTCCTAAAGTACACAAAACTCAACGGCTTTGAAAGCCACAAGTCAAACGTTTTTATTCATGTCCTCATAAAAAGCCACAGTTTATACACACGTGAAAGACATATGTCCTTGATAGTGACATCGAAACACGACGGATAAAAATAAACCCGTTGGAAAGTACATTCAAGCTTAGTCGATACGTTAGCCGTTTCAGCATAACATACTTTAAGGGCGAAGCATTCGAAAACTGCCAGACATTTTGCAGCGCCCTCGCTTCTGAAGAAAATTCCTTTCACGGAAAGTTGAAATACGGATTGTTACGATATTTTCTTGGTTCTCTATTTTACACCGTTTACTTATTTCATTGCAGGTAATGCATGGAAAGATCAATTATCCTCCTTTCTGTAATCCGCAGCACCAGCATGTCTTCTTCCATACATTTCCCGCTATTTTCCGTCATGTCAGTAGTAACCTTCATTATAGTCATGTCTAGCCATCGTTTCCTTGGTCTTCCTCTACATCTCCTTTAACAACACATGTGGTGAGGAAGTTTAAGTATGAAAGGGCATGCCATTCATACTTAAAACTTTTTTAATTCCTCCGCATTGGTCAAGGCAAGGAAACGTATTTTTTTTGCAATTAGGTAAATAAGAATGGGCTTAAAACAAAGTCCTTATCTCATTAAACAAATCATTAAACAACTGGCTAGGCTTCCCTTGTAAGTTAAAAATAAGCCAACTGTCCAGACTTTCCTTGTAAGCTAATGTGATGTGCAACCAATCCGTTTACCAAAATTCCCATTTGCGATTAATTTATCCCGAAAGTAATTACTGTTACGGTCCATTAAGAGGACCATAATTAAACAGTGCACATTTACAGGTTAATATCATGCACAAACATTGTGGTTGCTGTTGTAAAATATTGCCGCAGATACAGCCATTAATTAAACTCAGGACTTTAATTTCAGGTTGCGTGACATGCTGGTAATGTTTCACAAAAATTATAACATTCCATTGTACTAACAAGGTAAGGTCAAGGTAGCATGATTACTACTTTATATAGTGTGATAATAAGAATACCTATACATTTTGATATTATCGCTTACGGATTTAATAATATACGTATTAACAGGAACTTTATATTATCAAGCGTATTTTTTACGGAAAACAATACATTTTTTTTTGGCAAGCCCAAAGCGGATTAACTCTTGTTTCATTAAAGCTTAGCGACCATTTGTGCTATTTCTTTCAGAAAACAAACACCGAATACTCGCACATTTGTCGGGAATAATTGCTCCCACTTCCCGTCGTCAATTTCAATACAAACAATTACGAGGTTTACGACCTCATTAAACGGTTCATATGGTCAACAAAGATAAAAACAGTTAGAGCAAAACAATTTATAAGTAGCTCGAAAAAAAAAACGGTCTGTTTTATTTTTTTAAAGTTTGCTCCCTGTGAGAAGCCAAGGCGTTAATTGAGAGGGACTAGCGGCATCAGCTGGGGGAGCCGTTCTAAAATAGATGGACCCCCACGTCGGTAGCAGTCACTAAGTGCACTCTGCAACTATTGGTTAATTTACAAACTTGGCCAACCGATGCGGGGATGAGGTGTTATTTCAAGGCCATTTCATATTGATTTTCAATATGCTGAAGCTCAGTGTAACTGCATTTTTAATATTTTAAATGTCAAGGTGGGTCTATCTGTTATTTTGGTACTACCAACCGAACTGACCATTTTGGCGAGAACCAGCATCGTATATTTGATTTATTTATAGAAGTATCTTAGTAAGTAGGTATACTATACTTGATTCATTTTAAAAATACCGGAAGACAACCCTGACGCGTGTTTAGCCCGTAGAGTTAGCTAGTTATTATGACCGAGGTAAGCTTAACCGACAAAATAAAATTCAATGAAGTACCTATCTATGATGCCTGCTAACAAGCATGATGGATGATGAAGCTACAGTATACTGTGTGGTGTGAAAAAGGATTTTAGGTTCGGTCAGCTGTTTTACGGGAATGCCAACAAATAAAACGTCCTTTTATCATTTTAATCGATTCCATCGTATTGCACCAAGTCATACCTGATACTATGACTAGGTGCAATATCGCACAATTTAACGATAGTAGGTACTGCATGTTTATGAAAGGAAATCCTACATGACTAATACAAAACTAGATTCGTATCTGAGGAACAAACGATTATCATTTATCACACAAAGCAGCTGCATTTTTCATTCATTGTGTACTATTAATCAAGTTGGCTTGATGCCGAGTACAAAAAGAAACAATTGATTACCTACTTAGAGAGCATCTACTGTTCTTTGTGCTACTCAAAAAGTTCTTGAAACTTAACCCCAAGATGCGGGCATACTACATTAAGATAATTATCAACCGATTGTAGTATAGTTCGTAAACAGAGTGTGCGTTATCATCAAAGCAATTACACAATATCTTGGTTTACTTTAAAGACAAGCCGCATTGTGCTCAGATGTATTAATTGCTTCCATGTTGGACCGAGTCATACGAAGCCGCCTACAACTTTGTTGAAGAACTACCTATCAGCGTTTTATCCTCGGACTCGTCACATACATTGGACATGTTTTTAGAGAGGTGCTTGAGTATTTCAATTACTCTTTTCGCACGAGTCTTTTGCCATGAGAAGCTACGCGTTGATTTAGCAGTGCGCTTTGACTCTTCATCTTATTGCTGTCGATGATAACTACACTCTTATGCTGAATTATTTTAACCCCGCAGAGGTGGTCACGCTTATTTCTTTGTTGTTGCTTTGTTGTCTAGATACATGTAACAGCGGTTGAACTGAACATAACCTATTCTAATTAGGAACACCGCACATTATTGTATTGACGGACACCAGAACGAATGATATCGCTTATATTTTAGCTAATTTGTCGAAGGTCCACCCACGAAAAAGTTATGTTCAAGAAGTGCTTTAACACTAATGTTGATGTGCCTAAGTGGTCGGCTTTCTGCATTAGTGGATTATTTTGGAGACTGTTAACGCCCACTAACTTAATCCCTTAGACGTCTTTGCCGACACCTACGCTCCTATGGAAAGATTGGACAGGAGTCGTATATGTATTTTCCTGGATACTGCTGCTATTTTAAGCTTGTCTATCCCTACAGTGTACTTCTTTCTTTTTCGTGTGGTTAGCGCCTAACCTGGTGTCATAGTTTTTATGCCGCCCATGGGCCTCTGACTTGGCTTTACATGCCGTCGAGAATTATCTCTCAGGCATGCTGGTTTGGTTTCCCAATGATGTTATCTTTCACCGAAGCAATTGATAATTAGAGAATACGCACATGAATATGAATCCGAAAAATCAGAGGTCTTGGATTCGAACTCGAGACCTATGACTTTGCAGTCTGACAGTCACACCACTAGGCTATCACTGCTACAGTGCTACAGGTACAGTGTACTTAAGTATTTATATTTAAGAAGGATATGAAAGGCAAGCATCTTTCGGTAAGTGATTTTGGACTTGGGTGCCACAAAGCAAAAGTGGTTTCGAGATTTCATACTTACATAAACACATGACATTTGGTCAGTGGGTAGTCTTAGTGGCGGGCGGTAGGCTGAAACTGCCGAACGCCACCACAGACTACAATATCATATTGAACGCCATCTGGTTTCGAATTTTCACGCCGTTGTTTTGCAAAACCTCACGAAAAGCTAGCAAATTATCAGTGCTCTTATTATTCTGATCTCACAAATGTTAATTTAATATTATTTCAACTTTAAAAAGTTGAGTTTTCCACAACAAAATATCGTTTCTCACGACAGATTCGGGACAGACTAATCAGTATGCGAAGTGAAGCGCCTAACTAATAATTACGCGGTACTAAATTTGATTGGTGTAAAAGAGCATTTTAGCCATCTATCTACTGCGTGGCGTGTGCCAGGGACACCCCCCAGCAAGAGACAAACCACCTCAAAAAGGTGGCCAGTACTAGCCAGTTCTGGCCATGGCCGGATGCCGCAGGCCTCCGCCTCCGCAGCTATTGTGGTGCAACTTGGAAGAAGCCTATGTCCAGCCATCCTGAGTTAATTGAAATTCTCACCCAATAGGTTTAAAATATGAAGAAATTATTGTGATTTGTGAGGAAATATCAAGAAAACAGTAATCAATTTTACAAACCTCGTTTTCATTGTGATAGCATATTTTCATGCAACTGTAAAATTACATAGTTGTTTGTTGTCTATTAGGATAGGTTGATAGTAGCAAGCACATTATCATGTTTTATCCTGTTATTTCATAAAATATAAAATTTCTTTTTCCAGGAAAACCACTGCAACAGCATGCTTATTTTAGATATTGTTACATTTATCATTATTTTTTGTTTCTTTTTACTAATGCTATAATAATACTATTAGTGGTTAAAAAGCATGCTGATAGCTTATCAAATACTAACTATTCATAACCTGGCCAGTACTTAGGTATTAAAAGATTACACAAGTAACCAAACCTTCCATGGTTTTATCTCAATTACCTTGGCAGATGGTGGAGAAAAATAATGTATGACATCATACATTGCACACCTATGACTTATGAGTTCAAACAAAAAATCTCCAAAATGCTCAGCAGCTCTGCGTTTTAAGGCTCAAAGTAGTGTGGTCAATAGTAAATTTCATTTGAACATCTGTACAGCAAGTTATTAGTTTCAATTAGGAACAAGTGTCTGGTCAAAAATAAAACTTCATTACAATTATTATTGTGCCAGTGGGAAACAGAGGCCAGAGCACAGTGATTCCAACTTTCATGTTATCATTGCAAATTGATATTGAATACACAATTAGCAATTGAGATAATAACACATTGTGTTAGTCATGGCTTTAACTAATCAGAGATTAATTTATTTATAATCAAGTTGTTATTTTAAACAGGATTCTATTATCCTGATAGAAAATAGAATATGTTGATTTGCATAATAAGGTATAATATGTAATTAAATGAATATGTTACTATTGAGGCATGTTACTGCTGAATATAGAATGAATGCGTCATTGAAGAAATACCAAATAAACCACCAGACTTACATTTCTTGGATATAAATCTTTAAAATAACTGTAACAAAATCTAGCTTAATCAGAAACTGGTTAGGTTCATTTAAATATGCAGGATAAGAAAGTTACTGTTATAACTATTTATTGGTAATCATTGACATCATTAAGAGTCCAAGAAAGCTGGAAAAAATTGTCACAAGTCTAGTAATCCTGGTCTCACCGCCACATATGATGAGTAACACTTCAATCAATAAATTAACACTGAAAGCATGAGTATGTACATACTACTCAATGTTTTGTTTAGACTTTGGAGAATACATACTATGGTGATACTGTCAAGTACTGACCATTGTAAATACTGAATGCCTGGTAATCAGCCGAACGCCTCCGCGCAACATGCTGTATCGTCAACAGTTGATAATAGGAACCAATTTATTATCATAAGCTAGTAAGGTATGGCTGAGACTATGTATTCAATTGTGCGATTATTCCACACAATAAGGAATGTACAAAGAAAACAAAATATCCTATCTTCTTTCTTCTATTATCCCTCTACCATTTATCTTACTCCAGATAGAATAATTATTGATTTGTTGGTGTAAAGTGACTTACCTGTTATGTTGATTTCTTCACCTCAGACCGTCGGAGCACAAATTACAGAGTCACTATTATCACCAGTATATAGAAATAATGTCCTTCAACTGAATAACCGTCCAATGAGTCCTTGATTATTTTATACAGATCAATACACAAAAAACAGCTCATTCAACGAATAAGCGTTGGCTTCGTACTTCTCTAGCTATAGGAAGTAACGTCAAAGTTGTCAATCAGTCAGTGCTTAGCTGTCAAAAGACCACAACTAACCACTGTTGGATAGAAAGTTTTAAATGTATTGAAAGACAATTCAAAAATATTTTTACTAAATTATAGAGACAATTTTATTATTATGAAACATAAATTAATTTTATATTTCTACCCACATCACATGCCAATTTGAGTCCCAATTAATTTTCTGATTAGTAACACCGAAACATATGGATGGGTTTCGTTCAAAAACTGTGACTGACTAATTATGTTCAGATTTAAAATTTCTAGAAATAGATATTACGCATTTTCTGTCACATGTGCTAACAAATTGTTATTGTGTTTTGTAACAGTTTTATGGAGATGTTGATCATAAACTAGTTTTATGTTTAATTATTCCATCAGCGGTTATCGATTACTGTGTATTACATAAAATATTCGGAACGTACTTGACATTTTTCATCTCTTTCTTTCTCTACGTCATTCTCTCACGTTCGATGTGAGGTGTCAGAGAAATATTCGTGATAATTGTTAAAAAATAATTAGATCCTGAGATGTTTAGAATATTTTTTCCTTTTGTAAATTATGTATTTCTTTAATAAAATCATGCTAGTGACTTTTGATTGTCTGGGATTCATCTAGCGAAGATATTTTTTGTTTTATTAGTTCATTATGAACTGTCACCAAGTATTAAGTGGTGCCTGTAATTCAGGAGATCAATGTTTTGCTGTTGGATCTGTCGAAGGAATACCTTTTACAGTAAGTACTTAGATTAATGTCCGTGTCGTCGTCGACGGCCAAGTCTCGTGACTTGAATCCTGTGCACCTAAACTGGTAATTGAGAAGTGATGTTCCTAACAGGAAAATCTAATTTAGCCTAGTTTGATAAGCATAACATTTTCGTTTGGTCACTAAAAACTATTATCTTCTTTTGTTTGTGAGCGTTTTGTACCTCATTACTTAACATTAGTTACACAGGAGACATACAAGTAGAATGAGTTTCCTTGAATGCTAATTTGCATCAGTCATTGATAGATATTTAAATAACAATATTGCTAGAGGCAGCTAATAACTGTAGAGTTTATGTTATTATAATACAGCTCCTTACCTAGTTTTTACATAAATATATGATATGAGAATCTTTCCATTTACAGTGTATGATCATAATCAGTTAAGTAAATATTTATGAAGTTGTGCTAAAATTAATATTTAACTACTATTCTACACATGGTATAAACATTTGTACAACACAAACAGTTTTTTATAAACATGAGATACATATTGTATCTACTTTTGACCTTATGTAATCTATAAAATCAATTGTGATTAAAACAAATTTAAGCATTTGTGTCTACCATACGACTAATAATTTATGTTTTAAAAGGTTTATTTAAAACTATTGAAAAATGTGTTAAGATATTTTTACTAAAGATTAATTAATAACACATCACAGGGTTACCTAACTACTTGTGTTATTTCCTCAACTCTGCAGTTGTCAAAACAAATAAGTCCTTGAATGCTGATTTGTTTGTTTTTCACACAATTCAATCAAGTACTAAGTCATGTCATACCTATGAACAGTGCCGAGTAATAAAACAATCTAAAGTCAAATCTAAATGTCACTTTCAATTGTCCTTAAGTTCTTCTTTTAAATAAATAATATCAGAGACATATTAAAGTTACTTACAAAGAACATCTGTAATCATTTTAACTAGAGCAGGTTTTTCTTTGTTGTACTCAAAAAAATTGCATATAAATGGGTCCTATAAAACAGCTAATGTACACAGGATTATGCTTTTTATTATTTATTTTAATATATTGTATATTAGCCCTGGATCGAAATAACTGGAAGTCATGAGGAGAGGTCTTTGCCCAGCAGTGGAATGACACAGGCTATCTATTTGTATCAGTAATATAATGTATTTAAAATAAGCAATATGTGATGGGTCTTCTTTTTGTTGGTTTTAAAACATGTTTTCTTCTTTGCAGGCATATGCAGCAGGATGTAACATAGTGATCTTAGCTTCCAACTTCGAAAGAGTACAGATAATTCCGGGAGCGATCCATGGTTACGTCCGCATTGGCTCATTAGACTGCAGTACTGATACAGGGAAGATTGCTGCGTCCTATGGGGCCGAAGTGTGCATTTTTGAACCAACACCGCTTATACATACATCTGCTACCACTCATGTAAGTTATCATAGTAAAATTATGCTATGCTTGTAGTTCAAAACTAAAATTAATGTAAATATATTAATGAACTGCTGCAAGATAATATTCATTATTATCTGCCTAGAATTTTCCCAACTATGTTAAAGCTGACTTCCAGTCAACTAGATGCAGCCAAATACTTGTAGTAGTATCATGGAGAAATTGCTTATCTGACCTCCAAAGCCCAGTTCTCTTGAATTGGCAAAACCAATAAATAGCTCATGACAGCAAAAATAATTGACAGTAAGCAAAGTAGCAGACTAACTTCCCTGGGTGATACTTAAATGTACACAAGGCGCATCTTGTGTCCATTTAAGTATCACCATTCATAAAAGCCATATGAATTTATTGCAAAAACCCTGATAATGTTACCATGAAATTGATAAATATGATAAAAAGATGCCAGATTAAGAAGGATTATAGTAGCTGGTAGCATGCATTGTTATCAAAACAGATATTTACAACAATAACAGTTAAATTGGATGTTTTATATGATACAAAATTCAGTGCAGATAAAGCAGACATTTTTATTACCAGGAACTAAAGAGCATTTTGCTGTGACATATTTCAAATGCTGATATTTTATTGTCTTGGTGCCAGATGAACAGCAAAATGAATAACTAGATAAAAGCTGTACTATGTATTCTGCCATGTACTTTACTATCATTGTTTACTAGCTAGGAGCTGACAATGAGTTCATATGACATTTTAATTGATGTTGTTTAATTATCACAGTCCAGTAAATAGTAATCCTCTTGAGGCTAACTAACCCTTCTATAATTATTAATTAGTAGTTAGTTAGAGTATGTTTATAATTATATGAGTTGGTATTTTTTTAAACTCGATACAGCCTATAACTTGGCAGTTTTTGGGGTATATTTAAGAGGTTTATGCCAAGGCCATTTGGACGCATTTCCATTACAAAACCATTCATTGATTTAATTTAAAAAAATTATATGCATCATCAAATATTTATCGTATTGAATCTCGAGAAATACAAACATAAATAAAAGAGATTCATTAAATGACTTTACAGATTAACGACGCATTGTCCGCAGTCAAACTTAATGGCGCTTAGAATTACGTCACCGAGATCTGAGTTCGAACATTTATCGAATGAAATAGGAGGTTTTACAGATGTTTGTTGCATAACAGGTCTCTGAACTTCGACTATTGCTGATGGCGCAGCGCCAATTGCCCATATTATTATTGCAATTGGTCAATCTCATGTCGTATAAAACTGTTTTCGCACTCGGATTCATTATTCAATTGAACCCGACATGTGACTGTTCAGGGCTTGGAGTACCGGTGGGTGCAAACAGGCAAGTTGGTGGCGGATGGGCCGATCACCGCGCTGTCATGGAATCTCGAGGGCACCCGGCTGCTAACTGGCGGAAAGATACTGCAATTGTGGCACCAAGCATCGCTCTATCAAGATGACAGCCAACGTAAGATATTGTTTTCTTCTAGTTTATCTTTTCTAGACACTAAAATTCTTGTTTCAAGTGCTAGTATCATTGTCATTTACATCTTTATCTCTAAATCAGATAATCGTGATTTCAGACGTTACGATCTCGAATATTTTCCGACGCCAAGTCGCAATACAATTACAATTTTCCTTGTTAATGCGGCAAAGTAACGATTTTAAGGCAGCAAAATTAACCACGCCACTTCTGTCGTGTCGGATGTGAAACTAATTTATAACAATGTTTAGGAACTAGAGTGTTGAGAGTGTACTTAGTATCGATTAATTTGTACTAGAGTGCAGGGGCGTGTCAGTATTTTGTTTCGTTGTTCTAGTTGACCTCATCAGTCAGTTTAGTGATACGGATTCGATACCTGTAATCTATGTTGGTATTTAATCAATCACAAACCATGTTTAGGGATTTTATTTCGATAATGCTATGAACCTGGTCAAATGGTATTTCAAGAGATATTGCTGCCTACCCTTATAGCAATAAGGTATGTTTTAGCTTTACTGCCTTCCAACCTTAGGTACTAAGGGAATTTTACTCTCATGTCGTAAAATGATAAGTCAGTCAGCAAGGATACTAGTTTGGCTGTCGGCCCACGATGCGATGAATGCTAAATACCGCCATACTCATGGCATGATGACTGTTTTAGTATCTACATATTTAATAGATATAACCTGCGTAAAATTTCCATATTCTTATTTCCAGCGAGTTCAGGAGTGACATTCCAGATAGGTGGTGACAAGGAGGACAAACCGAAGCAGGCCGAGGAAGACGAGCCCGTGAGTACAACGCAGATTGTGATACGTCTGATAAGATAAACATACACAATATACTCTACCGTCCGCTCTTATCTTTGTTTTGTTTATCTATTATGGTCTGTAACAACTATATTTAGTATGAATACAATCATCAATTAGACGTACAGTCACGAGCACTTATATGTATCCACGTAACAATTTTAAAAAGAGATTTTCTCCTGCTGTATTGATTGTAATTTTATACTTATTGTATGTGGAATAGGTTTTTAACTCAAAGTTCCAAACGAGGAAATCGCTTCACAATTTTGCAAAATGGACACAAATTAGTGCTCCTGACTGTAATTATAGTTTTTATAGTAGACAATTAGGTATAATTGAAATCATCTTCCCACGAGCCCACCTACTTAAACATTTTAATAACTACGCTAAATTGACGGAAACTCGTTACGGCATTTTCAGTAGTAATTAATTCATTTATAAATGAGTTTTCCAGGCTTGTTGTCCATGTTAAACTTCGTGAAGACTATACTTGTTTGCGTTCCACTTAAATGCTCTCATTTCTGTGACCGCAATATTTCGATAGCTGTTACGTGTTGGACACAACTAGAATTCTGATCTTCTAAGTTTCGTATTTCACTTGGGTTGCGATTCTCCATATGTATTCCCCTGTTTTTCTTCCTGCAGCATCTAGAGTAATCATTTTTTTTTTTTATAAAATCGAGGTCTGCTGTAGGAAAAAAAAAGTTAAGTAATTTTTTTTTTAATCAAGTAAAGAAAATATGACCCTCCAAAATTGACAAAAAATACCCATTTTTACGGCCGTGATTAGAGGACTACCAGACAAATTTGAAAATATTTTAACAAAAAAAAAAATGATAGGAACCTGGACATACTCTTTCTTAAAGTTTTAATGTCAAAAATAATTGATCGAATTAGTTTTCCAAATCAAAAAATAATACAAAACGTCGAACGTCGGAAATACGAAACGTCGATCTCGTAAAAATTTTGTGATATAATCGGTCTGAGCTGCAGCTGTGGGATGTCGCACTCTACGGGAGCAGGCTTGACGCGTGACAACGCGCGCAACAGTTTCTTCAAACACCTATTTTTCTAATTCCTCGCAGGCCTTTCTTTACAAAGCATCGACGACTCTCTATATAATTGTAATTTATAAGTTTCTTATCGCAAATTTATTGATGAAATGTTTCGTAATTGCAATCTGTCAATATTTCAGCCCCGATTCGGGACACAATAAAACATCTTGATAGCGAGATAGTGATTTATTTTTACGAGTGTACCGATCGATTTCGTTTCATGAATGCATTATTACGGCCACGAAAAAAAACCCAAAGCATTGTTAAAACCGACTGGACCGGACTGTGGACATCGGACTTTGACAGATAAGTACTGAAATATTTGTCCGGGGTATGCAACCGGTCCGCAGTTCTCTCCGCTCGGTTAGACTGAGTCAAGGAGACATTTTAGACTGCTTTGTTGGTGTAGTGGTCGCAATTACGACTGCTGAGCATTAAGTCCCGGGTCGGACAAATTGTCATTGGGTTTATTCATCAGGAATTTCTCTGTACCATTTACGGAGACTGGATTTCTGCCGGCAATAGGTTCGCCCTCTATTACATGGGACTTAAAACATAACTGGCAACATTAGGTCTACCATCAGGTACACCTCTACCCAACCCTTCGGAGATTACAGGTGTGATGTTATGTAAAATTTTGGAAAACGATACAAAACAATGTATTGTAATAGATGCCTAATACATCCCTCCCCCCGTGTAAGAATAACGCTCAAATGCGTATCTCAACTAAATTTTTTCTTTCTTAGGGCTGGATATGCGTGTGGCAATGTCACACGGCGACTCCGGCGCATCACCTCGCATTCTCACCGGACGGCGTTCTATTCGCCACATCTGGCATCAACGACCGACTCGTCAAGATCTGGTACCAGAACAAAGGTAATAAAATCATTTTTAAGTACCCGTAAAAATGACACTGCAAGCTTTATGTTCTCGTGGTCGTATCATATCAACCTCAGAGGCCAATGTCAGCGAGATTAGTCATCGAGGCGAGTTCTATTATACTTAGTGCACAAGTGTGTGCACAAGCACAGGTCCTCTCTCTCTCTTCCCTCACACTCATAGTCCGATGTGACAGCAACCTGACGCGACCGGAGAGAGTTCAAGCTTTAGAAAGACACTGCCACACATGTATGAGTGATAAAGACGACATTTTGATTACCGAACTCTAATAATAATTTAAATCCGTGGTGCTAGGCAACTGGGCTTTGTTGCAAACGTCCCTGTGGGCCTATTGACCTGGCTCTGTTCTGTCTCCTGCTTGATATGGAGGGAAGTGGAAATCACGCTTTTTCTTACTCCTCTTTTCTTATTAATTTCGTTGCGGGATCCATCATCATTTTCTTTCCCTTGTCAAAGAGTTTCTTGCCTTGGCGCTTTTCTGGCGGTTGCCACTGTCTATTCTGACTTTCAGGAGTTATAGTGGTTTGAGAATGTGTGGCGAGCTAGAAACAGTTCAGTAATGTATTGGGACACAATACATTACTGAACTGTTTCTAAAACTCGATATGTCATTATTGAGACCAGGTCACTGTTTGACATTTAAACAGGTCGCTGATTTGATCTTTAACTGACGCCTATCAGTGATGATATCGAATTGTACTAGCTTCCATCTGTTAATAAGTGCTTATCAATAAATCTATGCAAATGTTATTATGACTAAGTTGTATTAAGATACAATGAAATGTGAACTCCAAAATGTCTGGCCTGACAAGAACACGATCCGGTTTTGTAAAAATAGATGCTCACATAAGGTGTTATTAATAGATATACCTCCAAATAAAAGTAAGCTAAGCTTCTAATCATAACCAACTTGAGGTTATGAATAACCATCATGATGCATGTTCATGATGCGTTTTAAGATTTTTGTGATGCAGAAACATTCATTAACAAACATATATTATAATGCAGTCTCTTTAAAAGTCGCTTGAATCACGTAAAATTAAGTGTTTAATTTATTATCAGCCTATTATGCTCACACTTCTGAGACTCAGACCACCTTTTAATGAGAGGGAGTGGGTTGTAATCCACGCTCAATGCGGTTTGGTGATGGACACAATAATTGTTAATTACTGGGTGTAAAAAGACCCTTAACGAAGCCGAAAGGCACTTGTTCTCCCCGTCAGTGCGATCATTTTACCTGTAAACCTTCTGATTACAGAGATATTGAAGGAGAAAGTTCTTACTTTAATGTTATAACTTTATTTTGACTCAAGACTCCTATACTTTGCAATGCATTTATCAGCATTAAAACATTATAAGGTACGTTACATTGAGTTTGTACTGCCGTACATCGTGTTTCGTTACCCAAAAAAGTCGTTTCCCAGCAATAATTTATGCGTAGTGTTATTTATTTCGATGTACAGAATGCTCCGCTTACACCTTTTATACCTAGCAACCACTAAGGGCACGTGTAGGTGGTCCCAAACACGATAAAAACCAGTCTGTTGCTTTAAATGAAGATAGCACATCCAATTGAAACTATGACGATGGCTAAGATAAAAACAACCGGTATTCAATCAATAGTTAAATGGTTGGTATGTCGCTAAATTTGTAAAACTAGTTTGTACCCATTACCCGTAGTAATTTCATAGAATGACATTGAAATGACGCGTGATTGTAGAAGCAATCTTCGGCAGGAAAAAGGCAGTGACATCATTTTCTATTACAAAACGAACAATACAATATGCATTGATGTATTTTTGTAGTTTGACACGCTAAATAAGTTTTAACATTGCTGTTCCGATGTTCGTTTAACTGGGTATAAAGTTAAACACAAAATGTTAAAGTATAGATTTCTTATGTTTGCATTATGGGCACAACAAAAAGTTAGATAAATAAAATATGTGGTCGATCTGTAAATCTTTAGTCAAATGTACTACCGAGTTCACTGACTGTCGACCATTTTTCAACCTTACTACTTCAGGGCATAAGGGTGAAAAGTGGCAGACCGTCAGTGACCTCGGTAGTACGTCTTATTGATTTAGCTTAGATGGCCAATGAAATAGTTACACAGTCTGTTTAGCTACTTAGAAGTGTATGTATTTTATTATTTTCAGTATTTAGCCCTTTCCCCTTTCCGATCCTCTCTATTTTGAGCCAGTGGACTAATTCTGGGTTAGACGTAAAGCTCCGCCATCTTCGCCTGGGTCTGCCACGATGTTGCTGGACGGATTCCCTTGTTCCATGTTACTAGAGGTCGGCACAACATCATTCTCACTCACACAATCCATCCATCTTTTCTTTGGTTGTCCTCTCCCTTTCAATACATCAACATTCATATATTTTTTCAGGTGTTCAGAAAAGCAAATACTTAATGTTTTTTGTTTCAGTGCTCGCTCAGGCCCATAATGATCACTCGCCGCCCGAGCTGAACTACACGTTCATATACGTGGCTCATCCTCGCGCTGTCACACATCTGTCATGGCGGAAGACCAGCAAATATATGCCGAAGTAAGTTTTACATTACTTTTGATATACAAAAAGTTCGTGTTATTGTTTAGTATACTGCAGTATTATTGGCAACATCAAGACGGCCGTTCATACTAAGTGCGCACACGCATTTGGTGTGACATTACAGGGATACGATACTTAGCATGGCTGTAAATTTTGGCTAGTATTGAATTGGACCATAATTATGTAGTAAAACAAGTGTTTAAAAACTTCTCAGTCTATTGATCGTAAATATGACTGCTGAATATGAAGTCCTGGGGTAATAGAATCGTCTCGCGTTTTATGGGACTTGAACTGAGGGAGTTATAAACACAGCCACCTATTCCTTTGAGGCGTATGTTATATTTTAAGGGGTTAATTACCGTGTTCATTCTCCAGGGGCAGCGTCGGCAACGTCCTAGTAACATCATGCGTGGACAACATCTGTCGCGTGTGGGCGGAGACACTCCTGCCCGAGGACGAGTGGGGGGGCGGCTGCGTGACGTCACACTCGCGCTCGCCGCCGCGCCGCCAGCGCGCCACGCACCGACACAAGCACCGGTTCATGCAGCGCTTGAAGCATATGAAGTAGGTGGAACTTGTATTTTACACAAGACACAGAAACCCTTCGTCCACCCCGTTTGAATGTTTTACGAAACAGATAGATAGAGATAACAGAAGAAACGATGGTATAGCAAAGTTACTCTGGTAATTGGTTTCAGATGGGATCGATACCCGAACGTAATAAATGTTTGTTAGTGCCTTACAGTCCTCATTGATTGGCATTTCGGAGATTTCTGTTTGAGAATATACCTTCCATAATTGAATAAAGGAGAAATTTATGGAAGGCAACAATAATTAAATCGTTTAAAGAGGAAAAGACCCATGGCAATTTTTTAAACATACCCAGATGCAGAGGAAGCCGACCTTAACATGAATTTTAATTTACTAGACAATATTAAGAAGAGAAGGATAATTTGAATTTAGAATTTGGGACATACAACAGTCATATTATATGTATTTCCCTACAAGACGCCGCAATATCAACAAAAATGCAACAAATGTCGTCTCTTATTATACAAACAGCCTTGACTGTAAACTTTCCATTATGATTCACGTGTTGTAGACATTTATGATCGCCTCGCTTGAACAATTTGAGCGCAACACGCAATATGAGCATTATTTTTATTAATGCTTGTAAATAGTTTAAAATGTACAATAGAAGAAAAAATCTAGGTATCTCAAGAATACCTAGTCACTATGAATTATTACAATACGTTATAATCTCTTGATACTAGGATCTCATACCTTAGTTTAGAGTCCGTACCTTGATTAAAAGCGCATTTCCTTAAACAAATGACAGAGGGCAACTTTTAATACGATTTTAAGGCCCGCGTGCACCACAAATCACAAATGCATTTAACATTAAACGGGTTTAAAAAAAATCGTTCTGTTTCTGTAAATCGTTTGAAGATGACAGAGACAGGCATTGTGGTATAAACGGACCTATGTTAACATAATATAGCACTTGGACTTTATATAACACTGGTTTTTGTACTAGTTTAAAACGATGTGTCTTTCATTGATATTTGATTGTTCCAGGACATGTTTCCATATCAGACGGACGGCGCAGTCGTCAAAACAGCCGGGCGCGCCCATTCCCACGTTACCTTCAACGTACAGCGCCCACGATTTTCACAATCCTTACCATGCGACTTCTTATACTGGAGGTAAATATACTACATTATTTTACTTCGTACACTGTATTCTCCAAAAGCGCGTTAGGTTGACGAACACACGTAACCGGAAAGTATGGCAGAAAAAAGGGAGGACTATACCAGCAGCGGCTAATTCCGGGCTGGTATGCCTATGATGACGATTGTATTCTCAAATGCAGACGTTTTGAAAGTTTTCGTTGCTACAACACATCTCATAGTGGCAGAGACCGCATGAGATAACGGCAACGTATAGAGTAGCGCCTTTTTGTCGACGTTTCATAAGTGCCCATGTAGGCCTATGTGAAATAAAAATATTTTGATTGATTTTGATTTTGAGCGTCCGAGTTATCGGCCGGTAATGTTTCTGTCGTAGGAGATTCGCATCACAAGTAGTATTTTCACTCTATTGTAAATAAGATTTAAGTTGGAAATAGATTTGTTGTTTTTAGTTTTGTGATCAAATCTCTTTTTAAAAGAACCTTTTTACAGCACAATCTAGCACTAGATGTGAGAAACATAGTATTCATGAAGAGGTTATAGTGAAGTCGTTTATTGGCTGCGTTAAAGAGACTTTTAGAACTTCATTTTTATTGGCAGTAAAGATTTTATGGGTCGTATAATATTCTTAATATTACGAAGTTTACTACGCCATATCATAGTGAAGTATCACAAATTGTGAAGTACGTGTGATGAAGAAATCTTGTGTTGAGACAGATAACATCCTGGACCGTCAATTTTTTGCTTCATTTTTTATAGACAATCCTCTCATTCCCAGAAAATACTTCAGGAAATCAGGAATAAATAGTTCATCACGAGCTCGCAAACTTGCTGTTGGTCGGAAGCTTGTTGTTAAAAGATGTAAATAGACCCTAAACGAACCCGAAAGGCTCTTGTTCTCCCCGTCATTTCTATAATTGTTTTATTTTGGACCATAGCGGGAACCTTCTAATTACGGAGATATTGGAGGTCAAAGTTCCAACTTTGTCACAAGTTATTTTTAAATGTTTAGTTTTTAAGGTTATAACTTTACATTAAATAACTCCATGGCCCGTTTACTATTAAATGCATCCATCAGCACAATGTTTTGAGTGCGATACATTTGACCGTAAAACGTGATTTTTCACAACCGCCCCCCCCCCCCCCCCCAAACGTCGTTTCCCAGCAATAACTTTTGCGTAGAGTTCTTAGTTGAATGTACAGAATGCTTGGTTGACGGCTTCGAGAAGAGTCGTTACACTTTGTATAGTACGGGCTTGTACGATACCCAAATCAGGCCAAGTTTCTTGTGGGTTTTCAAAAAATAGCTTCAGTAGCTGCCAGAGCAGCTGGAGTCTAGATTTGATTTTGGATAAGAGGTGCGCCCCTAAATATAGGACTGGCGTAATGTGGGTAGACTTTAAACCTCTGTGTACCTCTTTAGGTATAGTCTAGTTGATGTCTCATACAATTTTAACTATCCCCAGGTCTTCACTTCCACTTGGCAGCTTCGATAAACGCGGAGACAGATATTCCTCTGGTGCCGTCACTGGCTGGTGGTGGCCGCTTCATTCTGCACTGGCTTCACAACAAGGAGATGCACTTCACCAGCCAGGCTGAAGCTATACTGCACGATCTTACTAAAAAAGTAATTAGAATTTAAATAAGTCCGATTGGTACTGACCGATGAACTGGAGAAAGCCGACCTCTCCCCTCCCTCTAGTTTTTATAATATTTTTGTTTGACATGTCAACGAGAAAAAAAATGAAAATGGAACGAATTTACAGAATAAACATAATTTAAATATTGGAAATTGTTGGAAATGTTGCCAGATATTTGAACAAAGAAGTTTTCTTTTTAACTTACGAAAAAAGGAAGACCTTACGTTCCTTATTCAATTATTTTCCTCATACCTTGTACAGGGGCAAAACAACAAAGGTCAGAAAAACAAAAAGAAAACTAACAAACAAACAAACAAACAAACAACAAACAACAAACAAACAAACAAACAACAAACAAACTAACAAACTAACAAACTTTAATAATATTTAAAAGTTGAACTTTATGCCTGATGGTATCAGAAAAAGTACAGGGGATCTAAAAAGGCCACTTTCAGCAATTCCTCTAAAAGTAATTCATTTTCCGAATTCCCAGCAGATCATTAGCAATTCTTCTTATTTTTGTAAAATGGTGACACATATTAGCTGAATCATACTCAATTCATTTCATTATCAGAATCATATTTGTTGTAAACCTTGCCACGTGAAAAAATAAAGACCGTATTTTTACCGGTTATTTTTTCTTTTCAGTTTTTATTAATACAATGGTTTTTTTGTAAGCATTTCAGTGATTTAAACATTATTTCATCAAAAGACAATAATGGCACAGTTAAAAAACTCCAAATAAGCTCTCAAAAAGGGAATTCGAAATGATAAAGATAGTTTTTTTAGCCTGGCAACATAGGCATAGTGTCTAAAATCCCTGATGGAGATGATTTTTAGTTTTTGATGTAGGTACATTATTAATAATTTTTTGTACGATTCTATAGGTGACCTATATCTACTAGAAAAAACTAGTATTCCGAAGCCTGGAGCATTGTGCTCGGTCTATGGCAATAGGCTTCTATTAAAGTAATGTAGGTGGTACTTACAAATTAATGTAAGTTAGGTAGGCGCAAAATAAGAGTCAAAAAAAGGAGAGACTAATAATTTATTTATTCATTATGATTATATTACACATAATATTCCGCTACTCAAGATTATGGCACTTAGCTAGTTGGAAGTTCACGTACAAAATGACGCCTGTTTTTCCCTCTCGTATGTAGTTAAATACGATATAATTATTCCGACTGACGATTATTTTATCCTCACCGATCTCAGTCGGAAGGTTTCTTGTGACTCATTGACTTCGGTTAGGATGATCCTTTATTAGAAAATCTCATGGAAATGGAATCAACAAGCACCAAACAAAATTCGAATGGCATAGGCAAATTGTACTTCGTTAATAAAACCCATGTTGCTGTTCAGTAACTGAATTAATCGAAAGTCCAAGTCTAAAACAACGATTTCAGTTGAAAACTCAATAATAGGAAACGAAACTGCAATTTTTTTCCTGGCAAAATGCTAGTTGACAATTTGACATTGAAATGAGTAGACAAATAAAATGTTTTTTTAATTATTTGAGAAATCGGTGGTATAGTTTACAGAAAAGAGTATTTTATCAAGTTGAAAATGTCTACTAAACTTAAACAAATGTGGAAATTTTAAAATCAATAATATCTTTTATTCGCCATTGCGTATTTTACACGCTTATAACCCTTACTTCGCGGGTAAATTCAATAAATTATTGGAAACTTTTTTGGTGTAACCTCTTGTTTTTAGATGGTATTTTCTTGTCCCAGCAATTTTTTCACCTTTGTCAATTTCGTAAAGTCCAAAATATTTCATTATTTCAATATTTCTTTACAAAATCTGTAAAATGAATTGTAAGATTTTGCTCTCGACTATCTTCTTGTGAATCTGCTTATTGACAGTAAAGGAATTCATATTAAGTGGACTATTTTACGAATCTCCATACAAAACTGTCAAACCAGTGTCTGACAGATGAATTGCGTGATATGAATTAAACGCAGTTAAGTTTATGAATTGTCAATTTGTGACCATTTTAAGAATTGTAACGTGATTCATATTATTATCCTAATATGATTCTGTCAAAATGGCCATTTTAGATCCCCAGAACATATCTTTTTTGCCAGTTATTCGTCGTTATAAACTTATACCGGACGGAACGGAATTCATATTATTATGGTCCATCAAACGGGAGGTCCCTTTGATAGACCATAATAATATTATTTCCGTTATCCCTTTTTTATGCAATAAACATTTATTTACCGCTTTTTTCTTGTCTAGATTTTAGATAAAGAAGAGACAGACGAAGGTGGATCAGGTTCGGATCACACCGCACATCCGGACGGAGAGCATGAAAGTAAGCGTATTTTCACGTTTTATATTTGCTTTATCAAACAGTACTACTGTACACTACACAAAAATATCTATGAATGGTCATATTCCATAATGACTTTGCAAGTTTTTAAATCAGCAATTAAATTTGATTGATTGCTGACATAAGGCATATATTGCCGTGAAGGGCTTTGCATTATTTTGATATTTGCAGCCCCACGAATATGCCATTCCCATAATTGGACATTTGAAGACCGGTCCACACATGTTTATAGAGGCTTTGATATAAGAAAATCATAATTATCAAAAATGATAACTTTGATAAACATTGTTTTAAGCTTTCACGGTTTATAACTAAACTTACATTGTCACTTACGGGATATCTTCCGTGATTATCAATTATTCTGAGCGGGATTGCGGTATGACTGTCATCCTGCGATCAAGACGGGAGATCAGAATAATTGAATATCACGGAAGATATACCCATAATGACAGTGTAGTTTTGATAAACATCTTAATAGTGTCCATCAGTGTAACGTGGTAACAGCTTACTTCAATCGATGTGGTAATTAAAGTAATTTGACGCCTTAATGTAATCGTGGCAAAGTGTATTTTCGTCCGTATAATCATGTAATTCTCATCTAGAAACTGTGACATCGTATTGATATTAGAATTATTAATTCGAGAGTACATAATTATGTCAAACCATTATAGTCTTAAATTATTGTGCTTTAGAGTATAATGTTGAGTAAATCTCGCTTACTTATAAGCCATATTGCTTACTTTATTTCACGCTGCCGTATAGAAAATAGACGTCCAAGTCATCATTTAACTAAAATGCAATCCGAGGATAACAGCAATAGTGATGAACCAGGTAACTGAATATTCATGCTGCATGCTTTATACGTGTGAAGTATGTAGATGTATACAGATGTGTATCGACACCTATTACATCGCTTGAGTGTTGCCAGTCAATTTGACGTTAGAGTTTAGTAGCTTTTACTTCGTCGTACGTATACTATACAGACTGTATCAGAACGGTGTGGTCATGTTTACGAGTGAGATCAATATTTTCCATGGGGCCAATATTCCCATATTGGTTCCATGGAAAATGTTGCTTCAGTTTATCGTGCTAAAATTATCAGCTGCCCCAAACATTTGGGTCGAATACGTATGGCAGTTTGCATGGGATAGCTGATAATTTTATATCACCACACCTTTGTGATACAAGCTGTATATTGGCAGATATTTTACTATCTGACTAAGGCCCGGACTTCACCAAAGATGAGACGGAGCGAGAGATGTGAAAGATTGGACCAATCACAAGAGAGACGAGAGACGTGTCAACCAATGTGATTGGTCAGTTTCAGCACGTGTCCTGTCCGCTCCGCTCGTCAATTCTTTGGTGGTTCTGTGGTGGACATTAAACGGAATGCCACCTAAGAACAAGACATAAACTGGCTCACGGCTTATGTCAGAATTCAGCCAGAAGCGGCATTCAAAAATTCAAAAACAATTGGCGATTTCTTTACAATTGTCAGTGAACTTCACAAATCTCTTATAAAATACGTCCCAAGCAGAACTAAAACACAGCATATTTGCATGAACTGTCAATCTAACGAAATGTGAATATTCGTAATGTAATTGTATGTGTTGTAAAACAGCCAGCGTATGTCCTGGATTGATTTTGTAAGGTATACCGTTTGTCCCAAATATCGTATGTAACAAAATTTTATTTTTTCAACATTGATTTTTTTTAACTGTGTGTGTATCGTTTCAGACTTACAAAGTCAATGAAACTAAGACCTGCTTGCACCACAAATAACTAATTACATTGCGGTAATGTTTAAAACATAATCATACAGGGTGGAAACGACACCGACGCGAAAACGGTTACCACGTATTTAGTACATCATTCTAAGTCCCCCCCCCACCTTGAAACAGCTGTTTTTTTTTAACAACCGATGCAATTTTTCATCGACCGATGAAAATTTTCTATAAGGGGCTCCCCTTATAGAAAATTTTCATCGGTAATAAAAAAAAATTGATTGATTGCAGTTTTATGGGAAACAGCTGTTTGTTTAACAATCGATGAAAAATTGCATCGGTTGTTAAAAAAAAACAGCTGTTTCAAGGTGGGGGGGGGACTTAGAATGATGTACTAAATACGTGGTAACCGTTTTCGTGTCGGTGTGCCTTCTACGTCGTATAACTGTCACTTTCAAAAATAATTGGTAGCGACGAATTCATTATCACACAAGCTGATAATAATTTCGTCGCTATTAAATTTTTGTCCCACTTTTTCTACTCAACTCGATTCTGAGCCAGTTAAGATCAATTCTACCTCTTATCAAATCCCAGCTCGAAATTAATGTTTTTCGTAATATGTGGTGTCAAGCAGGCCTTACAATCAAAGTTAAAAAGAAACATGTCTCTGAACTTTATCTTCTCATCCAGGTAGCAACAACCACAGTCACCCGACTCTATCAAACACGACGTCTATAAACTCTATAGCCACTGACGTCACTTGTACGCACCTCCCCGACTCGCTGGACGCTAAGATCGAGTCATTACTGCGCGACTGGCATCAGAGTCCGGATCTACTGTTCTCTATCCACCCTGTTGATGGCAGCTTTCTGATATGGTGAGTAACTCTATACTCTATGGTTAGTGGTGTCACTTTTACGCACCTCCCCGACTCGCTGGACGCTAAGATAGAATTGTTACTGCGGGACTTCTTATATGGTGAATTATATCACGATGTCTAGGGTTGTGACCAGCAGGGCCTCTAAGCTAGACGCTGGATTTTGACATTAAAATAACGTCCGATTTACTGCAAAATATGACAGTTTAGAGAGCGTCTTATCCGGCATTGTTGAGCGGACTAGTACGTGATCTCTTTTATAATAGATTTTCCTCTATTTTGACCTTTCCGCCTCAAAAGAAGATACCCAAAAGAGGTTTCCTTTTCTTCGTTCATCACTTTAAACTTTTACTTTCTTTTCTCCAGGGTATGCGAATGGTTGGACGAGTTACAAGCGGGCGCGATCCGACAAGCACAAGTATCGTTCTCAGCGCGGATACCATCAGCGTTCCCTCTTGGTGACGCGACCACCATGTGCACGCCGGCCGCGCTGTACCATGCGGCCGCACAGCCCCTGTATGTGAGACACAGGACCAAGCCGGTCATGCCGAGTAAGTTGAGCTCACAGGGATGTATTAGCGGTTGGCCTTTTCGGAACTGAAGCCGCCATCTTGTTTTATCAATATATTTAACAAAAAATGCTCACCTACAGGGCCATTCTGTCAACGTCATTCGAGCGGAAAATCGATTTGAATTTGAATCGATTGCCTTTAAAAATTTTGTTTTAAACTAAAGGATAAAAAAACCAGTCCTGACAGATAATTATCAGCTGAATAACTTGATGTTCTACCGACCTCCAAAATCTTCTCTTAAAAAATCAATGTAAACGTTTTTAATGTTTGTTCCACAATAGTGGGACCACAACCGCCAGAACAAGTGACGACGCCGCTTGCAAGTGTACAGGAAGAAAAGGAAGAGACCGAGTGGCCTCAAGGAGAAGGTGACCATCACGAGAATAAGGAAAATGGTAAAAAAAAAACATTTTAATTTAATGACATTAATACTGAAAAAATATTGCCTATGACTTATGCAAATCGTCTTTTGGTTAGCTAAATTTTTTAGGGAGACGACCTATTTGTAATCTGATATTTGAAAACACAAAGAACATATTTTGGTTTTGAATGTAAATTTAACAACACAGCAATGTGCAAAGGCAATCTCAGAAAAGATATACCTACTGCTGCCTTGACTACGGTTTTTGTAAATCTGACTTAAAATAACTTGCATCTGTCATTGTAAAATTGTTTTATTTTTTAATATAAAATCCACTGCTTAAAAAAACCTATAAGTACCGACAAATCCTGTAAAAAAATGCTACATTTGTCCTGCATTTGCGCAGGAAATCGAGAAGAGAACAACAATGAAATGCAACGTAAGATGAGCGTGGCTACCGAAGATTTGGGAGATAATCCCGAAGGAGATGTTTTGGACTCGGCACCCGTCATATCCATGGTCACCAACCATACTAACGGGACCTTGAACCTCTGGCAGTTGACCTTCGATGATAAGTCCAAATTTTCTCAGGTAAGGAATACACAGATATCGTATTCACCTTTAGAGCGTCATTATACGTGACAAGCAAGCGCGTGCCCTGTACGCCAAACGACACAAATATGTGACAAAATGGTAGTTGAAATTGTGGCTTGGCGTGGCGGGTACGCGTGTGGGTTTATGCTCTGGCGTTCAAAAGGTTAAAAAAAATATCATACATTTTTAGATAATCAGTGAAAACAAAGGGGTTGATGGATTGACAATGAGCCTAGTAAATTACTTTTCAGAGTTAAAATCAAACATTTTTTCAATTAGGCCACTAAACGACACTTCTGAACGTCAAACTTTAGAACAAAGAGGGAATAGAATTTATTATTTTTTCTGTTTTTACTGGTGAAAAGCCCTTACTTTCTAACACGACCGTCTTCATTCATAAAAAGGCGTCTGAATTTGTTGCCTATCATATTCCTAGATGCCTTTTATGAAATACTTTTAGAGATACCGATAGATTTAACTTTTGTTACAGGTGCTATCAATAGGCCACGCGTCGAGAGCGTCGGGCCATAGATTTAGAGTAAACGATATAACATGCCATCCAGTATTACCTCTACTACTAACTACAAGTCATCATAACATTTCTGGTAAGAATATCTTTCTCTATTTTTTCGTTCAGATGTGGTCAGTCCTACAGACTTGTACTGACACAGTGCCTGAGGTCCCTGGAAGGGTGTTGCTGCCCATCGACGGCTGTGGCTGAGCGATTGACTGCTACGGTGTATCGCGGGTACGATACCCGCATGGAACAAATATTTATATGGCATACAGATAGTTATTCCTGGTTCTTTTAATTTCAGTCCAATTTGGTTGTACATCGACGCCATTTATGTCCGATCGGAAATAATTCTGCTGTTGTATGGCTTACAGGAAGCGAACGCGTTTTCTTAGTGACCTTTCTTAGTCCAAAGTTTTGTTTGCTTGCAGAATATTTTGTGCGTCTAAGCACAAAATATTCTGAAGGAATATTAATAATTTATTTGAGTAATGTTCTCCCAACAGATAGTGAGCGGGACCACCACAAGTACGACGACGACGCGGCAGCGGGCGGGCTGTGCTCCGAGCTCATCATGTGGCGCGTGGAGTGCGTGGGCCCGCTCGGCAAGTCGGGCGGCGTGGCCGAGCTGGCGCGCGTCAACTCGCCGCACCTGTCCGCCTTCAGCAACGTCGCCTGGCTGCCCACCTTACTGCCTAGGTAACAATCATTTCAGTATGTATAGCCTGAGTAGGTGCATAATATTATCTTCACATAGAGCGACACACTATGACCTATATTTACTAGGTATATGCCTCTTGGATTTAATCAAATGAAAAATAATAATCACCTTTTCGACGATGTTGATAAAATGGTCGTTTATATACGCTTTTTAATTCAAAAGATCCGATGTTAATATTGAACAATTTTAACGGTAAACTTTGTCCTTTGCGAAAAAGAGGCGAAGCCATACAGGAAAACGAGCAAAATCCTTTTTAGGGGAAAAAAAACAAGAACAACAATAATTTTTAAATATTGCTTCTTTTATTTGCAGCACGACTCTCGGCAACCTATCAAACTCACCATCAGCGTGTTTCGTGGCGAGCGACGGCGAGAGTCTGCGAGTGTTCCAAGCTGTGATAGATGCGCGCACACTATTGGCTGAGATAGCCACCTCGGAGAGACGCCATAAAGATGTAATGGTAAATAGTTTAAGACTCACTACACAGCAGCTTATGGGGTTACTAACGTGCAGGGCAAAAAGTTGTCTTGAAAACAAACAGCAAGTTATATTGTTTTCGGGAGATGTATAGTAAAATCGTTTTAACCAGGCTAAACATGTGAATGTGGCTGACCTGCAAGACTTGCAATAGACTGGACACAGGTTGGCCAAAGCAAGGAAAATCTGTTCAGGTGGAGATTCCTAGACTGCCCTGGAGTGTAAATATGCTGTGGTCCCCAAAAACGATGGGACACTTGGTATCGTGTCTGGCCTGTCCTGTTGTTTGCGTATCACAAGAGCTGATACTGGATGATACTGGACGCTACTGAATGTGCCAAACTGGTTCCCAAATTTTGGGCTGACTCAATTTAGATTGTCATCGACACGACACCAGAAGAAGTGATCATGAGAACTTGTACCAAAAACTCGCAATTGTAAACGATATTTATCGCTACCCGTAATAACTGGTCCTAAATATCATGTCTCACGCGTATCATAATACGCAGGTCCTGTAATTTTTGGTTTTTGGTACAAGTTCACTTGTTTTGCCAGTTTAAAACGATTCTAATATAAATTAAATGGCTGTTCGAGACATCTCTTTTCCGCTGTGCTTTTACGGATAGCAGCCGCAAGCTAGGTCGGTTTGAAAATGTTTCGCGGCAAGCTAAATACAAACTGAGAATTAACGAATAAATTGTATTGATTTTTTGTCTAAAATGCCAATAGACACTAGTGGTCTATTGCAATGAAAATTACACTTCTAATTAATAATTTAGTCTGTGATTGGCGCTAAATAGTCGTGCCTCAAAATTTTGCTCTACGGACAGGCACACTATACATTACTACTAGACCTCCCGCACATTAGGTGGTCAGTTTTGGCAGCGAAACTTAGGACCTATTCCCGTATGTTTAAGGCAGGTCACGTTCAAGTCTCAATCTGTCAAAAATACAATCAGTTTACAGTGGTGCGTGGTTGTTTTAGCACTCGATTTACATTGACAGGAGGTCGCTGTTGGTAAAATTTGTGAAATTGTCTGAGGAAAGAAATAAGACGGCGGTGTTCGTTCTGATTAATGCCCCGCACTGCCGGCTTCTCTGTTCCCTGATCATTGTAATCTGGATCTATTCAAAGTTTGGGTGAATCGGTTTCTTCTACGCAAGTGTGTTCCACTCTAGGCCGCATCATCGCTTCACGGCAGGCTAGTTGCAGCCAAACGCAAACCTATTTAGAATAAAAGAGGCCCCGCACCAAAAGATTCATTTACATTGACATTGATTGTGACTTGAATTTTGTGTGTTTTTGAAATACGAGAATTGGTCTCTTACTTGCTGCGACCTGTCCACATAATGCGCGGGAGGCCTTCCTACGCTTTATCTTCTATTCTTGCTCAACAGCACGACACAATGTCGATGTCATCCGAGTCTACTCTAGAAGAAGGCGGAGATGTACCGCTACATGAGCGAATACAGATCGTATCGCAGCAGTCGACGGCGCGGCCCGGCGCTATCATACAGCTGCACGCGATAGCCGACGCGACGCACGACTGGCACAACACGCAGATGCTGCATGTGTTCCAGGAACAACTTATTACTGGTAAGAGAAAAGACGAACAGAGTAAAGGAACTCCGTACAAATCGACATAGCAAAAACTCGACAAAGTTAGGAGAGGTTGTAGTTAGTAACCACTGGTTCCTAATGTCCTCATTAATTGTCTGTACCAGTACAGGTACTGTCAAATCTCATGTAAGCTGTTGTAACATGACACATGGCGGTGCAAAAAGAACCAGACGGAGTGACAGACATTTACTACGTAATACAAAAAAATAACACCAGCCACTGGAGTGCTTCTTGCCCGTTGCCCAGCCTGCAGAGTTTCTTGCCCATTCTTCTCCATAGAGATCTACGCTTTGGAATGTGCAACTACAGTACTTTCTCAAGTTATTATGCCTTGTGACTGGGACTGTAGCTTCGCTTCTTTTTTGTTTTTTTTTTTGACATTCGAAAGTGGCGTAATGGTCTAATTGAAATAAATGCTTTGAGTTTGAATTTGAACTAGTCCTATATTAGCCCCACTGCTGGGCAAAAGCCCCTTTTCACACAGAGAAGGCACGAGCGTTGATCACCACGCTTGCTCAAGATGAGTTGGTGATTTCAGACTTATATTAATTACAAGCCCAGGTTTCCTCACGATGTTTTCCTTCACCGATGGCTGTGATGTCAAAGATAAACTTAAGCACATATGAATTGAAAAAAGAAAACAAATTGGTACTTACCTGGATTTGCACCCAAAACCTCGTGCATGAGGGGCGAGGCTTAACCTCTGGGTCATCACTCAAAAAAATATATTATTATGGGATCAAAAGTACCTACTGTGTTTTCGAATAATCTTGAAAGGCAGGAAAGTTCTTATTTTCATGCTGTTATTCTAAATAATGCAAGTATTTCCATTTTCATCACCAGGTGAGCGCACATCAGTGGATTCAGATAACGCAGACTCGGGTGTAGAAAATTCCGATATGAACACGTTATTGGAGGCAGGCTTGGAAGCTATAGTGGACCTGCGTAAAGCTGCCACTTTCAACGAGCCATTCTACATCGTGGTGCTGGAGAGAACTGATGGAGGATCCACCGTGCATATGTGGAGACTCACTGTGTCGTCACAGGCGGATCCTAGCGGTGAGTACAATAAAACAAAAGAAAGTAAGTCTTGGATGATATTTTATGCAAATTTTACCTTCTGGCTAACTGGTTCAAAGTTGCTTATAATACAAATTCAGATACGCAGACAAGTTATTTTATTTCTCTATGAACATTTAAGTTTTTTTTTTTAATTTTTATCCGGATATTTATCCACTTAAAAATTTCATAAGGATCATACATTACGTGAACGCAGGGCATCTGACGGTCTAACAATGGGGAAGATCTGTCAAAGCTCATTATAGATGGCGTGACCATAGCTTGATCTCAATCTGGCCAAAGAGGTCAGGCTATTTTGAAATATAAAATAAATTGCACAGATTTTCAGCCAATGACTCTGTTTGGAACTAGCTATGGTAGCGGCGTTTGTTTTACAGATACTATCCACATTAATTTTATCGTCAATTATCCACATTAATTTTACTGACCGTAACTTGTACCTTCCGCAGATGACCTCACCAACAGTATGATGTACGTGCCCGACAGTGCGCTAATACAAGAGGACGAGGGCGAGTCGCGCAAGAACTCCGTGTCTATGGACAACGACCGCGCGCCGCCGCAACCGCTCGCGCACTCACACATCTCTATTTCTACCAAGAAGGTATGTTATTAAGGAGTTGGCAATACAGAACCGTATTTGATTATCATCATCATCATCCACTTTACTCTCTGCTGGGTATATGAAGCCGTGGGCATAAGCTAGTAAATGATATAAACAACATGCGACTACCTCACGATTGTCATCAAATTTCCTCCTCCATAAGTCCTTAAAAAAATTAATTCGGCAGTCACCTGCGCAATGATTTTGCTCGACAAAAAAAGTGGACATACCAACAAAACTTTTATTTCCTGTCTTTACTAGGCTTTAGAACTACAGAAAGTAGTTCTATTACAACAATATATTGTTTTATCACAGGTATGTGAATGCCCATTGTCGTTGCCGGACGGTGTGGATGTGATCCACGCGACGCCCGCAGCTGGTCATCTAAGTTCTGCCTCCATCTACCCCGCGTGTTTAGCGCCATACATCATGGCGACTGCTTGTTCTGACAGCACGTTAAGGTAAAGAAAGCAAAAATAAGATGTCGTGTTCTTTTTTTAAAAAAAAAACCCTGGCCGACACTATCAATTTCTTCTGTATTTATTTATTTAACACTTCAAGCACAGAGTACAGAGGCGGACTTAATGCCTTAATGCTGTATCGTGGGTGCGTTTACAAACATTGAAACACATATACAAACAGCCAGACCCGGAACCACTCACTACCTGTCGGCTATACAAATATTTGCTCCGTGCGGGAATCGTGCCACCGTGCCGTCATTATGTTAATAAGATATTCCCAGTCTGGTATAAGAATATAACAATACTGCTGAAAGAAAGCCGCGTAGCCCGCGATATTCAATTTTTCCTACGTTTTTTTGCGATTTGCAGGTCAGTTTCCAGTTGTTTGTTGATTAAAATATGATTCGAGACCGTAACAAATATGTAGTTACAGATTTATAATCATTAAAATCATTAATACGAACCGCTAAGTTAATTTAATCCCATTTAATGTAGACCTTTTCATGAAATAGTCATTAAATGCAAAAAACCTAAGAAAATTTGAATTTCGTGGGCTACCACGGTGCATCCCCCTTAAGACGTTTTGGAAACCCTCTGGTATGATTAAAATACGGCCGGGTATATGTAAAACCCACTTATAATAAATCGCAATGTGTTATAATTTTGCAGATTTTGGAAATGTCAAGTAACAAAAACGGAAAATGAAGACTTCGATTATAAATGGATAGAATGGGAAATGATGAACAAAGATCAAGAATCTGCGATTGACATTCCTGGTAAGTCATAAATCAATACTATACTTTAATACCCCATCTTAAAAATTCCCCAATATTAACTGGCTTCTACGAGGTCATATAGGCAGTCGCTCGATGTTAATCACTGGTATTCAGCTGCTTCTTGTTAGACTGGAAGCCGACCCCAACATAGTTGGGAAAAGGCAGGCAGATGATGATTACCACTCAACCACTCAATCGTTGGTCAATAAAAAGTGAAGAACTCAATGTTAGTCACTTTTAATTAACCGAATTTGCAATAAAAAGTCCTAAATTAATTTTTGTTGCAATGCAATTTGAACTTTTTCATGTGTGTATATTATAACATTGAGTTTCTATCCCCAAAAACATGAACTGGACTTTATTCTCCAGGTCAACCCCTCCACATAAGCGCCGCCTACTCCGGCCGCATCGCCTGCGCATACAAATGCGGTCGTTCCTTCACGCGACCTAAAGGCGGGACCACAACGAACAGCACGAACTCCGACGCTCGCTTCGTGAACCTGTGCGTCTGTGTGTATGAATGTGAAAGTACAGGAGGGGCAGAGTGGTTGCTTGAAGATACGATACCGCTGAGGAATGTCAGCCTGCCCAGGGTTGGTGTGTGTACGGATACACAGATTGATCTGTCGTATCTACATGATACGTCGTTTATGCAGAAGAAGCAGAGGTTGAATCAGGTATGTGAATTCTTGCATGTCGTGTCGTAATTTACCTCAACCAAAAAAAAAAAAAAAAAAACTTTATTGACAAGTGATTACTCACAAACATCAGTGTAGCCCTGGCATTAGGAGTTCCTGTATCACAAGAGCCAGACCTCTTAATTTCAGAGAATATATATAGAGGCGATAGACAAAAAAGATAAAGAAAGAAAAGATGTTACGAATCGTATTTTAAATACTTGTTCAAGTTTTTTTTTAAATTATTTTATGTAGTGAAGCTAATTGTAACTTCTCCTTTATTGAAACTAATTTATACAATTGCTGTCCAAATTAAACAGTTGCTATTTCAAACGTAACCAGTGTTGTGTTAGGGTGCAACTAGATTGCGGTCGATGCATGACATGACTTAAAATGGATCCAGTGTGCTGCATAGCAGCCTTGATTTCGTTCATCAATCGAACTTTAATTATGTCTAAACTTCTAAACCACTGTTAATACTCATGATAAAACCTGCGTATGGGAATTTTAACTTACAATTATACAAATAGAGTAAGGACACAAATATGATGACCAAGTGATTTATTCGGCGCGACGCGAAGTTGGGGTGGGAGCGAGACAAAGAACACGCCATGTTTTCGCTTTCGTATTTATATTTATTTTGTTCTAGTCTGCGCGCATACTTTTATATTTTTATAGTGTTTATTATATTCCCCATAGTTGTTATATATCAATCCAAATACTGTTTATTTAATTTAATTTTTTTGTTCCTAATTCATAAAAACAAATATTTATGCTGTCTTGATTTCCGTGCGTTTTTTTTATTTTTTTCTCACGGTTTTTTTGTTTTTTGTATGCACGTCATGTCCCTGCGACAAATAAATATTTTTTCTTTCTTTCTTTCTTTCATTTAGAGCTGGAAATTAAACTACAAGGTCAACGTTGATCCACCGTCCAATCTAATCTAGTTACACCTACAAACGTTTACATTTTGGCCAGACTCAACAAAGTATTTTTTCTAGGTACTCCAAACCTTGTCATCAGACGAGAGCCGTAACAGCCGCAACGGGGAGGGCGACACAGGAAAATCAGCAGGACTCCTTGCTGTCCCATCGTTCAGCACCCTTCAATCATTGCGCAAGAGTATCATGGAGAATGGCAACACCTGTCCATTGACACAGAAACATTTAGTACAACTTGATTGGGTGTCGAAGGAAGATGGATCGCATATTCTAACTGTTGCTGTCGGTTCAAGAGTTCTTTTATTCACTCCTGTGTCTAGTGATCTTGCACAAGCTAATTTGAAGGTAAGCATGATATATGACCGATAATATGGCTGGCTCATCTAATTTCAGAAAAAGTTGCTTTAGTTAGCCAACTGTGTGTTACCTCTGCCTTACCCTCAGCGGATTACCAGCGTCATGTTATGATATGACTTAGACCGTTTCTGCCAAGCAAAAAAACGCCCGCGCACTTTTTTTTACTGTCACTGAATAAAAGACAAAACTTTAGTATAATACTAGCTGTTTCGTTCGCGTGAAATTATTATAAAAAATATTACTTCCATTGTAAAATCGAATTTTGTTACCAATTTCAAGGGCTTTAATTTTTTTTGCTCTGACCCTAATTATTTTTCTAAAATTAAATTTAAATTTTTCTTTTTGTGTTTTTGTTTTATGTGTCGTATATTTATTTTCATATGCATTCAGTAAAAAGCTGTTATTTTGATATTACAAACAGACACTCCAATTTTATTTATTTGTATAGATTGGGCGCTCGCGCAACCTCGAGCTCGCGGGAGGAGACACTTTGTTTGCGTCGAATTTTATACTTAGATTCAATACTGATACAGCCCTATATGCAGCGACATAAAAAAGTGCGCAAGTATTTTTCCGCTTGGTGGAAGCGGACCCTTAGTAACTGTAATATCTGTCCTGTGTGACCGTCGCTTTCTAAACCTCAATAAACTACTGTCAGCGCTCACTGACGGTCGATCACTTTTCAACGTTATTACTCAGGGCATAAAGGTGAAAAGTGATCGCCCGTCAGTGAGCGTAGTAGTACCATATTAACTCCCGGGTTCTGTCAATTGTTGGTTGTTAATTTTCTAACAAGAAAAACATTGTTCTCAAGTACTAAGACATTTTACAGAAACTAATGAAAGATCAACCACACCGTTTCTACGTAGCAAGATGTCGTGCTTGTGATGAAGTACGAATGAAAAAACTCAATATGGTTACTGAATTGTTTTTGCTACTTCAAGAGTGTTCGTCAAGTATTGCAATTTAAACCTTATATCAGTGACTTTGAAGTCACATAACGAGCGCTCGTGTTTAGCTAGATAATCACAATACCTTAGTTAGCCGCGTAAAATTAGTTAGATTGAGTGTAGATTCTAAAAGAGAAAACCACTTAATTATATTTTTATTAAAGTGTCAAAAAGAACATCATCATCATTCTCTTGCCCTTATCCCAATTTATTTGGGGTCGGCGCAGCATGTCTTCTTTTTCCATACTTCGCTATTACTCGTCATCTCATCTGACACCTCCTCAAAAATAACAGTATAACATAATTATTTTGAGGAATCGCCAGCGAAGTCAACACATCAGTAGAATAAAACAATACTATTTTCATTATTAAAACATACCTACTAAAAATATCCACAATTTTAGGCAATGAAAGAATCGATCAGCAACAACCGTCCACTCCTGCGCAAGGCGTCTTCCCTAGCCGCCCCGTTATTCGTCGAAGAAATCAGATGGATGCAACTCCGGCGCATTGAGCTGAAGACCGCTGATGGTCTACCTCCGTTACCTATGCAAATATCCTGGGTTCGAGACGGTATACTCGTGGTCGGGATGGACTCGGAAATGCATGTGTATTCGCAGTGGAAGCCTGAGAACCCGCAAACGTCTTCTGGATATATGGGAACACAGGTATGTAGATGTATTATATTGTATGCGTAAGTATGTAGTCTGACAACCAGTCTTACCAAGGAGTATCATATTACCCAGTACTAACTGTGTTGTGGAGGTCTAATAGGCAGTCGCTCCATGTAAGATACTCCATGTAATATTCAGTTGCATCCGGGTAGACTGGAAGCCGACCTAACCGGATACTATAATAATACCAACATAGTCGAGAAAAGGCTAGGCAGATAATGATGCGTAAGTGTGTAGTTACTTAATGATGATTTTGCTCATGTATAACCGTCTTCTAATTAGTTGTGAAACTAAAATAAGCATTAAATAAATCCGAAACCCAATCCGATCCGCATTTGATAATTTTATTAAATTGTAAATCCGTAATTGGCTGTAAGATTAGTTATATATTTTAAGATATAATTTCAAAGAGCTGTGGATTTTGTGATTAATAAATAAATAAATAAATTATATCTGCGTATCAAAGTCTTACCCAATTATACCCAAAACTCTTTATTTATCGAGCCTGTACTATCCTACTGCAGCGCAAAGGCACATAACATCTTTCTTTAATGCATTTTTATTCGCTTCAAATCTGAGCAAGACCTAGAGTAGTATTTTCGTCATCTTCGCTATTCCTATTCTTTGTGTTGATTACTTTACTAAACGTAAATATCTTGTATTTTATACAGGACTTAGAAGAAGGCGGTGAATCCCGTGCGCTACGTGATTCAGACTTGCGCATATCCGCACCGCACCTACAGCGTGTATCTTCCATCAACTTGCAACTATTGGAGCGTGACGCCAGAAGACGTAACAAAACACAACCGGATCAACCTCAGGTATTAATTGCATCATACATACATTTAATCGGTGTAAAAATACCCTTCATGAAGCCGAAAGCCATTTGTTCTCCCAATCATTGTGATTTGTTTTTTTGTTCCGGACCAAACCTTGGAACCTTATTTCAACCATTTCAGATTTTTTATACAATGTTTCATGACATAACTTTTCTTTAAATAACTCCATGACTCCTTGTACTACCCAATGCATTAACCCTACCTTAAAACTAAAAATCGTTTCACAGCAATATTTTTTCGTAGTTATTAAGTTTGATGTACAGAATGCTTTGTTGACGGGCTCGTCAAGGGTCCGTTTAAATCTTGTATAATCAATCCTTTTTCCCAAAGTGTAAGTAGTAAATAAATAACGGCTACTGCTACAGCTGCTGCGGCTTCGTATACTGTCTTAACTTTAGTCACGTTCATAAGCTTTGTGTATAGCCCTAAATACGAAAGCAACTTTATCTGAATTGAAATAAAATGTATTTTGTAATGAGCAAATAACGAATATGTGAACCAATTCGCCAACTGGTTGGACTAGCTTGTGGGCTGAGCTTGAGCTTAATCAGCAATTTTGTTTTATTTACCAGCCTCTGTTGGACTACATGCCAGACTACGGATTGTTCGAAGCTTCACAAATGGCCTGCCCGGTGCTACCTCAATACCATCCGAAGCAATTGATGGAGCTTCTAAACAGCGGCAAAATACGATGGGTTAAAGCCATCCTCGCTCATTTAGTCAGGTATGATATTTTGATCCAAATACTCTTATTTTTGTTGGGTCAGACTCGGGCAAAATTGTGCGTGCAATCTCGGAACGACTATCATGGTTCTTTTCCGAAAAAGAGATGGTGCCACTCGGCCTATATGATATGTCTCTTTCTCGCACTAAAACACGTCATAATTTGGACTCTATTCGACAAATTTAAACATTGCTGGGTCTAAACTGGGTCGTGCAAAACCACTGTAAACCACATTGGTTTTCTATTACCCAGTTTGCAGCTATCAGCTTTCGTGTTACTGATAGAGTTAAATGATTTGACATAATATACTTCCATATTTCTAGATGTATCGGGGGAAGTTTCACTCTACGCAGCTCCCAAGGTGATGAAGATAGTTTGTCCAGACAGGTATGGTCTTTTATTATTACTTTTACAATAATCCATCGTATCAACAGCTGTATACATTTGATGTAGTTTTCTTTGATTGAAAAAGTAAATAAAATGGCATCATAATCTGGCCAGGTCAAACTAACCAACACTTGATATGCATAATAACTGTAACAAGATAAAAGAGATTGTGTGCGTATCAAATGCACTGAATGAACTAATTTTCACTTGAAATTGGATTTACTAATATTATGCTGTATGTCTAAAGAATAAAGTTAAAGGAAACTGTTAATAATAATTAAAACGTATGTGTTTATCGTATTGTGTTTTTCTTTATACATGTTTATTATACATAAATAATCGATATTGTATAACTGTTGTGATTTGATGTAACAGTGCGATGTGATGTATCGCTTGCTTAACAAAGATTTAAAAAGGTTGAAATATTAATAAAGGTAACAATCTGTTCTAGAATTCTATCTAAACTGTTATTAAATAAATCCTTAATCGACTATCACTTCCAGTGTGTGTTTTGAATAACATTTTTGAAATATAAAACACTAAATAATTAACCAAATGGTAGTTCACTTATAATTGAATATATTCAGAAATTCAGTAGTTATATAGACATAACTGAACCACATACCGATATTATAAAACAATCGAAGATAGTTGCATGTGTAATCCCCACTGAGAACATGCAACATGTCATACACTTGCAATTAACGTTCCACAAGAAATCGCTTAAGTATAAATCCCCACAAGTGAAAACATAATCATTTACTGTACGAGGAGAAGGGGGCATTTTCCATAACGGAAGCTATATCCAGAGAAAGAAATAAGAATCGATAATAGAGTGCGACACAGATCATAATGAACGTTACGCTAACTCCCAATTTCGCTTTGTTTTCTCTACAAAATAAACTTTATTCCAATACGTATAAGGTATTTTTATATTGCTTAAAATAAGGCAAATATTTCGGCAAATACGCCGAGTACTGTCAAATCAATACATTTCATGTTAGTTCTCCATTCATTGTGATCCACGTAGCACCATAAATCCTTCGCCACTGTATCATTGTACACTTGCGACTATTTGTCGCGCCGCTGTTGCATGTCGCACGTGTGTTGCAGCGCGGCTGGTCGCGCTCGCGCACGCTGTCGGTGTCGTTCGCTGCCGGCGCCGCTTCGCCACTAGATGGCATTGCACAGGTAACTGTAGCTTTTATATACACGCGCTAAACACTGTATTATATTATGTGTTTATTGTATTGTTCTTTGTGCAGATTTTGATGTGAGTACAACCATTGTAAATAGGATATGTCGCCAAGTTGGATTCGGATCCTTAGTGGAATATTGCGACTATCAAGTTTCCTATAAGATAAGGTTTACATGGATTAGTGATCGCAGATTTACGACGCCAGCGTTGATCCTGAAATTGAGATATCAACGGCAAGCCGAGAGAACCATTTCTTCAGCAACAAGAAAATAAATTTGATATTTTTTTTACAGTGTACATATTTAATATTTTTACTTCTTTTAATGAATTGTTTTCTCTTGTTAACTGTTAACAGTAATATTTAAAAACTTTCAGATTAGACCTATCTAACATTGTTAACTAATACAGATAACAGAGGACGTCCAGCTAGACTACGCTGAGATAACATCTGTACCACCACTGCCTTTATGGACCTTGCTCGTCGCAGACAAGGAGTCCCCACATAATCCGTCCAGTATTCAAGAAGCTAAGGTAAACTTTTTTATTTCTATCTTTTTGGTTTAGTAATGGGAAAGATTTCGCGGATGATTTAACTTTTTACACGATTTGTCATTTCCATTAAACATATAAGTTACATATGTTTTTGTAATAATTGATTAAAAGCCTTCATTTTGATACCCCACTCGATGGTGAAGGAAGAAAAAAAAAATCGAACCCCACCATAAGGGCTTTTATTTTAGTGACACTCGCGCTACCAAGACAAATCTAACAACGTATTTTTATTGATATCGGTTCATCCGTTTAGGAGTTACGAGGAACAAAAAAACGGACATAATACAGGTCAAACACATAACCCTCCATATAGGCTTCGCCGCAGTGGGTGAAACACAATTATTTTATACATTACTCGCCAGACGATTGTCGTCTATTGCTGGACATAGGCTTCCAAGCATAACCCAGTATTACGCTGCCCAGGTCCAACTAATACTCGCATACGTTATCATGGGTTTCCTTCGAATCCTTTTTGAACCATTTGGAATCCAGACTTGACCACGTAGAGAGAGCCTTTGAGCCTTCTTAATTGACCCCATTATGCGCGAGGTTTTTTTAGCGAATTTGCTATGTTAACGGGGTTATTATGATCCTTGTCTTTCAATTTCCCAGGACTATAACGAATTGTTCGAAGGCACAATACAGGATACGGAGGAAGATCTTGATGCGTTACTGTTGGGTGATGAAGAGCGGGTTGACAGACGTCCCTCGATGCCTGAGCGGCAACCTTTGTCACACTTTGGACTGAGACAAGGTAAGATACTATTGTATCTAAGGGTGTTGTTAAACATGTGAATTAAATAGGTTAAGGAACTTTACATCATACATACATGCATAAACTCAACATCAATTTGAAAATTATTTTTAACTGGTACGAGTATTACCGCTGTTTGTGAGCTAAGTTTTTAAGACTCCTTAAAACACTTAGAGATGTGAAGAGCTGTAAACCCTCCAAAATATTATCAGTATTCAAATCACACCTCTGCTCTGTTTCGCTGTTGTAATTTCTAGCAAACAACAGCAGCTACAGCTGCTTTCGAATCTAGCCACAGACTTGGAAGCAAGAGTTTATTGCATATTGATCGATTATATTATTTCATAAGCTGTTGTAAGTTTTCGATAACATTCAACTCTTTCTTACAAAATATTTTTTTACCCACAGGTCGCATCCTCTCCCGTCTTCTCACACACACACACTTGCCGGGTCTCAGTTCCATAGACCAGATGCACTTGTTAGCGCTAGCGGACACCGTGTCCACTTGTGACGCTGACTTCGCTGAACGACTCGCCACAAACGCGCGAGTTGATGTTGCGCAGGCGTGTGGACAGGAGGTTTTACCTGGTAAGTTTATATTGGGAGATATTGGTGTCAAAAATTGTAAACCTTTCTTATTATCCTGTAGCTATCGTTAACCAGATTGCATTTATGTCTACCGGTATAACGGACTACAAAAAAAAAATCGTCATTGTCACTATCCAATCTTAACGAAATTGGTCATTAAATGTCATGCAGCAGATTTAATAGAATATTCTTTTTACGGCCTATTCCTATTCCACCTCCTGCGTAAATCTATGTAAATATTTTATTCAAGCAGGATATACATACACATAGATACAAAATAGATAACACATGAATGAGTGCATCACCTTTTCTCATGACCATTTACCAAGAATACAATTCCTTTTCGAGCTCTACATCAAAAACTTTATCAAAAATATTTCTAAGCTAACAACATGTCCACCAGACTCCCTCGACGACTGTGGCCTCCGTTTCCTCCTCGCCATGAAGCACTACGGCTACCTACTCCGCTGCCTGCCGCTGGTGCAGCGCGCGAGCCTGCAGCGCACGGGCGTCGGCACCTGCAACCTGGTGTGGGCCTTCCATTCGGAGACTCACGAGCAGCTGCTGGCGTTGATACCCGGGTATACGAAGGGAACGCCGAAGTGGTCGACTATGAGGGAATTAGGTAAGTCGTATTAAATATAGAGCTTTATTGGTCTGCAACCTCAGTCCGTAAAAACGGAACCCTTATAGGATCACACTTTGTTATCCGTCTGTCTGTCTATTTGTCCGTCTGTCAAGCCCCTTTTACTCAGGAACGCGTTGAGCTATCAAGATGAAATTAATATCAAATACTCAGATCTGCTACCTCTTGGAACAGTGAAAAATTCAAACTTGCAAGTCAACGCGATCAAAAGATATGACCGTTTATGTCGCATATTTTGCGATTTTGCGAACAAACTTGATACGGAGTTGTAACTCAAAAGAGACCTTATAACTATCCGGGTACACTATTTAAATTATTTAGTATTCATTTGCTTTTGTGGAATTCAAAATATGAACACATCTTTGACGAAAATAAAACCTTTGTGTTATCTTATGCTGTAAATAGTAAATATGGACCTAAAAGCCATTGTTTACCAAGAGACAAACACAAAAAACGACTTTATGTACACAAAATAAGCTTCAGTATTAGACAGTATAATAACAACAACAACATCATTTATTTAAGACTACAATGGCCCATAGTTGTGTTAATAAATAAAACTTAAAACTATATTAGCAGCAATAACATGATTAACAAATCGTTAATATGGCTTCTTACCTCTCAAAACCCAGGTGTCGGTTGGTGGGTCCGCGGCGAGTTACTCCGCACTTGCATGGAGAAGCTAGCCCGCGCCTCGTACATGCAGAAACAAGATCCCATGGATGCTGCACTATACTACCTCGCCATGAAGAAGAGGATGCTGCTGTGGGGACTGTTCCGGTCCAGTAGGGATGACAAGATGACCAAGGTAAGCATTAGAGTACTAGGAATTTTAAAATACCCGTAAATTATCAAGTTTACCAATTTTTGTCCACCCCTTTTTAAGGACGTAGACTACGAAAAACAGTCAGTCTCTGTGTCTGAATAGGTGATCGAGGTAAAACAATGGAAATAATTAAACTTTTTAATATTACAAAATGGGCCTGCTCTTGGCTTCGATCACGCCTAGTGGAAAGCGATGGATGAGGTCTATGATGAAACGAGTGTGCCCAGAGAATACCTGTTCAGTCTTGCTTTGAAGGCAGACGGGTTATATGTGGGAGGGAACACAGATTCCACACTTTGGCTGTGCGCATAATAAACGTGGAGAAGTGCCGAGTACGACTTGTCGGGATATCAACCCAGTGTGGATGGTACGCCGCAGTACGTCTGCTAGTCCGGTGTAAACTTTTTGTCAATAGGCAAAAAGGTTTTAATTTACTCCAAAAAAATCAATAAAATCAATTTTCCTAAGATAACATTAGATGCTAAATTGCATTTTTCATGCCTGTGGCGTTAAGTCCGCCTCTGTACTTTGTGCTTGAAGTGTTAAATAAATAAACATTACATATAAGCATTGTTTTCCATTTAGTTCTTCTCAAACGACTTCACGGAAGATCGTTGGCGTAAGGCTGCGTTGAAGAACGCGTTCGTGCTGCTCGGCAGACAACGATTTGAGCATGCCGCGGCTTTCTTCTTGCTCGGAGGTGCACTTAAGGATGCTTTAGAGGTAAGGATTACACGAATGAAATAAAAGAAAAGTAGACAAAAGAAAACAGAGAATATAACTGACCTGATTTTTTTTCCAAAAAAAAAAGCTCTTTATTAATACTACTAAATGGTTTTAGGTGATAATCACACGTCTCGGAGACTTACAACTGGCCATGGTGATAGCGCGGTTGTACGAAGGAGAAAATCCACTTCCGGCTAGCTTGAAGAAGTTGCTGATGGACGAAATATTAGGGTAAGTTGTTATTTAATGTAAACTTTGAAAACTTAATATAGGCTGCCTGTAGGACATAATCCCGGTCATAATAACGGTTGTCAAACTAAAATTATAAATATCTCTGCCGTGAAGTATTTACTTTATCGTAGTAGACATTCAAATCTTTGTATCTAAAGGCACGGTCAAAAATAATCATGTTTTACACAGGAATTATTACTCCATATTGCATTTTTCTGTCATTTTTGACAGTTTTTACAGGTATTCAGTGACCCGAAAGTCTGTCAACCAGTCTTACCAAGGGGTACCATATTACCTAGTATTAACAAGATTGTGGAGGTTAGATAAGCAGTCGCTCTCTGTAAAATACTGGTATTTAGCTGCATCTGTTAATACTAGAAGCCGATCCAAATAAAGTTGGAAAAAGGCTAAGCAGATGATGATTTCTTAAAGCATATAATTTGTTTAATAAAGGGTTTACAGAACCAATTTAACGCTCTCAATTTTCCCAGCATACATACCCTCTTACAGCACAGTCTGTAAGATTGACAAAATTGTCACTACTTACTTAGTCTTTGGATTACATACAACACTATTAACTATATTACAACACTAATCTTTTCCCCTTCTTAACCCAGAGGAGAAACAGAAGACGGCGAACTAGACCTAGAACGCGCCCACCCAGACCCCTTCGTCCGTTCCATGGCACTGTGGGAGCTCAAGCGATACGGTGACGCGTTGGACACGTTGCTAAGCAACGCGGGACGGTTACATGTGGCGAAGGATAATGAGCCAATGCCAAGCGTGTTCAACTTCTATGTGTATCTGCGCACGCATCCCAGGTTGAAGAGGCATAATATGCCTACTCAGGTTAGTATTTACCGTCCTCCGTTTTAACCTAACCTATGTTTGCTGATCATTGTAACAACGCAAAACAAGGCTGTGACTGAATATCACAAAGACCCACACTTTTGACACAAGTAATAATATGGTATTTTCTAGCTAAAAGTATTTGTGATTTTATGTCGGCACAAGCTAAGATGATATTTGCTTATGTGATGGTAATAATATTAACTAATCAGTGGATTGATAATGTGGCTCCAGCCAGAGTTGTAACTGTATGACTCAAAAATGAAGACCATGCCTAGACTAATATTTATTTTATGAAACTAACATAAATTTATATTTTTATGTGTAATAACTACAAACAACATCATAATTACAGGGTGGTACTTTAGCCCTTCTTCAACAAGAACCAGAAGAAGGCATCACTCGTCTCGAACGTCGCCTCTACTTCCAAACAGCCCACGGCCACTTCAAGGCCGGTTGTCCCGCCCTCGCACTAGAGGTGCTATCCAAGCTCCCTGCGCGAGTGCGGGACGAGCGTTCCAAGCAGCCGCCAGTGCACGCGCCGTCCATGGACGAGGCCGTCATTCACTCGGGACAACTCGTGGATCAACCAGTCAAAAGTACGCAACGTTCACGTCCGTTTGTACGTCCGCTGATTTATGTTTTGTTTTGTGGTTTTTGTTGCTTTTAATACGATGGTTGTTTTTTTTACCTGTTTATGTTTTTGGGTCAGTTCACCAGCTTTGAGCGACGCGTAGAATTATTATGCCACCACTTTTCCAGTGCGAGAGAGAGGTACTATGTTATACATGACCGAAAGCACGATTCCTTTTTCACAACTACTTTATACTTCGGAATATCGGTGAGGCATTGCGCGGCACGAAACTGCGTGTGGTCGCACGGCTACGGTCGCATTTTGCTTTCAAGTTTTATAAAACGTTTAGTGCGACCACATTTATTTATTTAACAGTTTATGAACACACTATAATTACAGAAAAGAAGAAAGGAATAGAAAAAAAATAGGTACAAAGGTGATGCTTATTTCTCAAGAAATCTCTTCCAGCATACCTGCGAAATTAGAGTAGAAAAAAAGAGATGTAGACATGGTGTGTTAAAGAAGAAGAGAAAATACTACCTTGGGCTATCTCCAACGTTTCTGAATATAACACCTTTGATTGTGGTGCGGTTCTATAACTGTTTGTGTAGTATTAAAAAGTTCGATTTCCGGCACGTCGCTTCGCGTTTCAGTGTGAACTGACCTTCTTATAGTGTATTATTTTCTTTCAAACCCAAAACAATAAAGCCGTAACCTAACTATGTCAAAAGGAAGGGAATCTCTTCTATACTCCGTACGCTGTAACATGGTGCGTATGACAGTTTCAGTAACATTTCATTTCACTCTTGAAAGTTGCCGCGATTTACAAATTATGACTTAGTATTTCAGCTGTACCACATTCGTAATATATTAAATCATTAATAACTGTAGTAAATTAATTTAAACCCAACCAGAATGTTCTAGTCCACAAATAAAATCAAATTGAATGAAAAATTAAGCAAAGTGTTATTCGTATAACGTAACGCCATAGACGTATTTAGTGATGGGATGTACTGCTACGATGGAAAGTCGATATTTTATATAATAAAAAACGTATATTGTGTGTAGGTCAATTTTTTACTGTTAAAAGCTATATACCTTCCAGATATGAGTTTAGATGAATGCGCCATAGAGCAAAAATGTTGTCACAAAAAAAACATAAACCCGATTTTGATTATTTTATATAGGTACAAAGATACTTATGTAGCCATAATACATTTATCTTGACAAGTTTATACACGTAGTTACACTGCACAACTGAATAACACACTAATTTTCGTAACAATATTAAAGAGAACTAGATCTAAGCTGCGAGTATCGTTATCGAAAAAATGAATTGCATAATGTCACATCCCTAGTCATGTGGTACTGACAGACGTCAACGTCATACAGGCACCTGTCATACGCACCATGCTATAACGCACGGAGTATAATATCTTGACTGCATGACAATATACATACTTGCAACGAAAACATCTGTGGACCTTTCATCTCATTCAAGGTAAGTTCAAGCCCACAGATATTTTCTTCAAACAATTCAAGTTCTTAGCTTATTCATTTATGCACAGAGGAAGAACCGACTAGCATGGATTGGGGCGCCCCGGCTGTAGAGGTGGACTGGGGAGCGCCGGTGGCCGTGGTAAAGAAAGATGAGCTGGTTCTGAGCTGGGACGATGAAGATGATGATAAGGGGTGAGTTTCTTTGCAGCGTATTTTGCTAGGCACTGTTGGGTCCACCATGACCAAAAAATCGGTCGAGAGGACATTATTATTATACCAACAACTTGCAGGTTAACCATAACCAACAAGTAATCTGTAGATATTTCGCTGTGTTTCGCGTTTATGCTGAAATCATTAGGCTATAGCAGGCGTTAACTGAACATAATTATCAGGGTTATCAATTGAACACTTAAGTCTGTTAATTCTAACCCCTTTACACTGCCACCGTGAAAAGTAAATCTAACTAGACTAATCGTATCTTATCCATAGTTTACTTTATTAAAATTTCATGTCATTGAAATAGCACCCTAACGATCACTTTATTAAAGTCGTTTATGCTAAATGCTCGCGTTATTTATACAATCCGTCGTTAAAGATGTCGAGTATTACAGCTATAGCTTTGATTAGAAGACAGCAAATATAAAGGAAATACCTTTTTTAAATAAAGTTCCTTATCAAAGAGTTCAGAATAATCTGATAGGAAAAATTAAGTAATTATTTTACCTTTACTAACTTAAATATATAATTTCCTACAAAGTTCGGACGGTTCCGGAGCATCCACTCCGCCATTAGAGATGAAAATGGACAAGAAAGAAGAAGAGCCCATAGTGAATGGAAACTCTGAGAAAGAGGGAGAGGAAGCGCCCTCTGTCGACATAATGGCGCAACAGCTCAAGTTTACGGCTTGTCTCAAGATATTAATGGAGGAACTGAGCACTTTGGCTACTGGGTTTGAAGTTGATGGTAAGTAAATCTACACAATATATACTTGCTATATTCCATGATCATCGCCGCTAACTTGGACTTGCAAATGGACTAGATTTTCGGTATCATCAATTCATCACCTGCAAAATCTTGGACTTGAAAGCTGCCATCATGGGTTTTGGTTTTGTAGGTGTCAGTACTCCGAATATCATAACAACGATTGAGAACGCGTTTATTACAGGCTGCCATCTTAAATTTGGTACTCATTTTCGGTATCAGCTCTCCAAAAAACTATAGGAAAACGTCAGGCACAGATTGGTGAAATTTAACATGAAATTAAAACAAATGAGCCGTCCAGACTAATGCAATGCAACATCAAATGTAACACAACAACAAGCCGAGTTGGTTTCAAAGTGTGTTACATTTCACCAATTTGTGCAGGGCATAATGCTGTCTTCACATTCCCTAGGTGGTCACCTCCGCTACCAACTATACATCTGGCTGGAGCGCGAGGTGGAGGCCCTGCGGCGCCTGTGCGGCTACCTGGCGGCCGGCGGCGGCGGCGCCGGCGCACTACTGTGCTCGGATCCCGAGCTCGCGCCGCTACCTGATAGACCTACACTACACCAGCTGTTGGTTAGGGAGAAGGCGGATTTCGAAGCCAAAGTGCAGCGAGCGCTTAATAGGAAAAAGTGGCTGAAGGGTGAGTAAATCCAGATAAAATTAACGTACTAAGTGGCTATAAAATATGTTAAAAAAAACCGGCCAAGTGCGAGTCAGACTCGCGCACCGAGGGTTCCGTACAAACCTGTAGGTATATAAGTAAAAGTTATGGTATTTTTATTGCTAAATGAAATCCATAATAAAATTATTAAAAATATTTTTATTATATGATATAACTAAAAATGTATACTTTTCGCAATTTTTCCTATATCTCTGCTATAAGACGTTGCTTCATACCAAATTTCAAGATTCTGAGTTCACGGGAAGTACCCTGTAGGTTTTGATTCCCTTGCGAGTGTCGAAAATTTGCGGCATAAACGGGAGTATCTTTTGATCGCGTTGACTTAGAAGTTTGATTTTTTCACAGCTCCAAGAGACCATAGATTTGAGTATTTGATATGAATTTCAGCTTGATACCTCCACGCATTCCTGAGAAAAAAGGTCTTGACAGACAGACAGACGGACAACAAAGTGATCCTATAAGGGTTCCGTTTTTACCTTTTGAGGTACGGAACCCTAAAAAAACCTATCTGTTTACTTAAACTAATAACAGTATAGTAACTAAAATCAATGCTAAATTTGTGAAATAAACGAAAGTTGTCCGTTTTTAGTAACGCGACACTAGAAGGAGTACCTAAATATTATTGCACCATTGGAATTTTAACTCTCGATGCTGAGACGACCGTTTAAAATGTAGCAGTGCGCTTTTATTCAGGCAGTAATTTAGATGTGTCTCACTGTTACTGCGAACGGCTCCTAATTATTGTGTACTAGCTCATGCCCGCGGCATCGCCCGCGCTGAGTTCGGTAATTATCCCACGGGATCGTACTACCGGGATAAAAATATATCCTATATGTTATTCCAGGTTATAACGTAACTGTGTGCCAAATTTCACCCAAATCCGTTTAACCCTTTTTTGCGTGAAAGAGGAACAAACATTCGTACATCCCCACAAACTCGCATTTAAATTAGTACTAAGATTTATCAGTCAGTTCAGTTCTCGTAATAATTCGTGCCGACACTAGCAAAAAGACCTACCAAAAGGCTAAAATCTAAACACTTCATCCAACAGCGAACGAGACTCTTCTCCGAACATTACTGTCCTACTGTTCGCTACACGGCGCGGGCGGCGGCGGGCTCGCTTCAGTACGCATGGAGTTAGTCCTCCTCCTCCAAGAGTTGGGACAAGACAAGCAGCACCAACAGCTGCTGTCTCCGCTACCATTCCCCACCACACTGCCGTTGTTGGCAGCGGCTGTTGCTACTAATAACACTGTGGTTGCTGATCCAGTTAGACATTTACAGGTGAGTTATTCATAGTTTCTCTGTAAGATTCCGACTATTACACGTTTATACCGCTTGTAACACCTCCATTTTCAGTGACGAATTGAATGTCTCCACTTGACAAAAAGCATGCAGCATACCACAGATAACATCCTCTACGAGTAGATTTCGCATAGGAGGCAACTTACGCATTGTATATCCATGAATAAGCACAAATATAACCCGATGCTCCTTTTTATCACTTTCGTGTCGACCAGACGTGAGACCCGTGATGACGCTAGCAATTTAGAGAGTTCATTTGGATGAAAGTTAAATTAACTTAACCCAGAATTGGGTTTTCTTACAGCAAACCTAATTTTGACTGCGAGATTTGCAGAAGAGGGTATACCTAGTGGGGCAATAACATTTACAAATTAATTAATTATGATTTACGGTTTACTTAAAAAAAATACTAACAGTAACTATGTTGTTAAATGGTGTGGAAAATTATCCAGGACCTCGTGTTATGAAAAAGATGGGACAATATTCAACTGTTAAGTAAAATTATAAAAATCGACTATTTTAAATTAAATAAATAAACATTTATTTCAGAATCACTTCCATATTTGTTAGTAGCAATGGAAACTTATACACTAGTGTTAGTAACATTTATTCTAAGCTGCGTGAGGCACGCCGATCACCCGACCATGCTACGCGTGCTGATCGACTAGATGAGGTCCAACATTGTTCTAATGTTTTCAACTTGGATCAAATAAATCAAAATCAATAACGACACACCATTCATTCTATATTGATGTTAGCACCATATTATGTTGCTATTAGACACGTTTAACAACCTTTTTGTTTTTTTTAATTCGTAGTCCGTGGCTCATGACATGTTGGGTACTATCGGTGAACTGGGCATCCCAGGTGGATCAGCAACCAGGATACTGTTCACGCTGAGAGAGCTAGCAGTCGCCCTGTCCGCCTGCATCTACCAAAGTCTGTGCGACTCTGACACGTTCAGCCTGAAACACGCGCATCATCATGACTGGTAAGTTACTGCGGCACTAACAGGATACTGCAAGCGCTGAGAGAGCTAGCAGTCGCCCTGTCCGCATATGAGCACATATGGTAGTAAACGCTGAGTTCAACACATTTTCATGATTCTAACCAATGCACGCCCTTAACTAGTCTTAAATTACAGGTTTTCACCAATGAATATCTTGATTGCTATGATGTATTTAAATTGTATTTATTTATCACCTTGGTTTTGTTTGACAGTGTCATAAATGACACCTCGGGTACTAGTCAGAGCATCACGCGACAAAGACGCCATTCCACCGATGACCTCACCGTCACTACACCACCGAACAAATGGCCAGGTATGAAACTTTTACGTATTCTTATTCTTTATTGCACACAACATTAAAAGATATACACACAACATTACAATATATAGCTTATGTATAACGGCGAGCTTAACCCAAAATACGTACGTACATTACGTTACTTATACGTTTCTTATACGTTACGTTTCGTTGCTTATACGTTTAATATTTGATTATGACAGCCCAACTTATCCAGCTGCATTAGGTTGGGCGCTTACTAGAAGTAACTAAGTACCTGGCGAATTTGCAGCACAAACTAAACCTTACAGCCGGTATTTTTCTTTACAGTTTTGGAAACTAAATTGCGAATCCAGCATACGTTATTGACAATGTGCATACAACATTTTTATTAATATAATCCCACAGGAGTATCAGCCCTACGCGGCCTTGCTCTCCGGGCTGCCGAGGAAGAAGACGCGCCCCGCCTCGCCGTGCTACTGGCGGAAGCGTTCTGCGGCGTGTACCTAGCGCTGCTGGGCTGGGCGGCCGCGGCGCGCGACGCGCACCTGCTGTACCGCCTGTGCGCGCACGCGCCCGCCGCGCCCGACCACGCGCGCCTGTTCGGAGGCGGGGTGAGACGGCTGCTCACTACTGCCCCTGCACCTTCTCTACAGGTCAGTGGGGACTCATGTTGGTAACAATATTTAACCCAAAGGTTGACTAGGCGAATATGCTTAAAAATAAATAAATATGCGATCAAAAGAGTTCTTCTTTTGATCGCATATTTATTTATTTTGTGATGACTTGAAAGAGTCAGTATTTGTTCCGGACCACTGTTTGAGTCCTTCGAGCCGGATCACTGTTTGAGTGTCAAGCTCCAGTTGTGATGCTGGTGGCCTCGACTAAATAAAACTGCTTTTCGATATGAAGACCATAATTTTGACTGGGTGATTACCAGTGATCGGAGTAGGTAGAGTGATTTTACGTACTTGCATCATGAATAGTCATAGAAATCATAACATGGATAATCCTTTATTCCGGGATTTCATTTTCGTATTTACGGGATTGAATCAAATATTGTGAATGAAGATTTTTAAACTAATACATTTGAAATGTATAGATTACTACCCGCTGATACCTAGAATTGTTTTCTGCGCAGCGACACGCGCGATGTTCAGTGACGACAAAAAGTATTGCGCGAACTATACCTATCCTTTTCTTGGAGTCGTTGCAATGTCCACCTCTTCTATTCTTTACTGTTTCTCTTCATTCATATATGTATTTTTATTATAGAAGGACGATCACATATTCTATAAAAAAGACAGCAAATGGGTAATACATTTCTTATTTTTATTGATATGTTATTCATCCTACACATTACAATGTTTGAAATTCCTAAAAAAATATTTTTTACGAAATCCCGGGATCCCGGAGGCATATCCATATTAATATATACGTGCCGGAGCATTGACCGCAAATCACTCTACCTACTCCGATCACTGGTGATTACACATAAAATTGGCCGATATACAAATGCGCACGGTAAGTGACGGCGAGCGAGTGTCCCCAGTATGGTCGTTGGTTTTATTGCGAATTAATTCCAGTTTTATAAGTTTTAGGCTAAAACTTCATAAATTGGTGCTAAGGGTAATTTTAATCCTATTCCAATTTATTTTTATGCAATATTTATTAGACCATTTGAACATGTTTGAATATAATTATAAAATCACAAATGCAGGAAAGAATGCCAAAACAACTTCTGCAACACAAATTGATTGTACAAATTCTATCAACTTTATTATTTTCAGCCAAAGTTAGTAGAGCGTCCAGAAGGCACATCAGTGTGGTCTTCTCTCCGAGAAAAGCGCGCATTACTCAACATGCGGCTCCTGGGACTTGGTCCTACCGTGCCGCACAAGAACATACAGGAAGGCCGGCCTACGTATAGGGAACAGTTCGTGCCACCACACTGCAGCATACTTACTTATCTGCTTACGAAGGTAACAATCGTTTAGTTTTTTTTTTATATATACAATACATATACTAAATAGGCGGTTCACTAGCGGTTTATTTTATTGCCGTTAGAGTCGGACCTTCTGAACAAGCGCTGACCCACCTTCAGAATGTAAAAAAAATTGCTACTTTCGCATTTGTATTGAAATTCAGATTTTTTATAAAATTTGTAGAAAAAAAGCTTATTTTATTTTGAACATGAATTTAAATCGTTATTGAAATAAAATATAAATACGTTATAAACACACAAAGTTCGTTGAAATTGAAAATATATTCGCTCAGCTACAGCTACTAATTCCAAAACGTTGGTGATTTTGTTTAATTTGAATACATATACGCTTAGCCCACGGCCGAACAAGACCCTGAGAATTACGACTACGACTCAGCGGAGTCTGGTGGTGAAGATATCGACGACGAGGAAAGCGAAGCCGAGGATGACGACATTTTCGACACCGCTACTGCCAAGTAAGATTGAATTTATATACCCTTCTAACTGTTGTATGAAACCCTAAATCGCACCTGCTTCTTTATTTGCAGAAACTGTAAATAATTATAAAGTAACATAACTTTTTATAGAACAAAAACCGTTCCAATTTTTTATTAAATTTAATAACTAAGAAATGTTGTCTCTTTTCGTTTTCTAACACGTAACCGGTTTTCTTGTTTTTTATTTGGTATCAGGTGGTCATTTTAAATGACCAATATTCTTCCTTTTATTTATTAGATCTAATACCCCTCCCCCCATCGTTTCAAACTTTTTAGCTCGATACAAAACATCTAACTTTATACCATTTTTCAGGCGAATCGAGAAACATCGCAAGCTAGCGAACTCAGAGCACTCGAACCCCGACTCGTACTCGTGGCTCGTGATGCGCATCGCGGTGCTGCGGCTCGCGCAGCAGAAGTTGCAGAACTTCCTGCAGCTGTGTGGGATCGAGATGTCAGGTAAGATACGGCCTAACAGCGCTTGTTGCAGTATCATTTAGAAATTCTTTGGTAAATATTTGTGAAACTGTTTTGAGAAACGTAATGAAAAAAACCGTGCTGGCGGCGTACGACTTGATTAAGGCCACGCACTATAAGATCTCCTCTATTAGGTACACCTCTGCCTAATCCTTCGGGGACAGGCTTGATGTTATGTTATGCTATAACATCTGAGTACTGCCATTTCCTGTCAGATGTCGACAACCGATGATTCTCTACAGGTAACACAAAAGTAGACCAAGTGAATTATTTTTACCGTGGTGTCTATAGAGGCTAGCTTCAAACCATAAGCGACTTCCGTGTGCCGTGACTGGCACAATTCCAAACTCCGTGGCTACCTGAGACAAACCCAATAACACTGCGCGACCTGGGAATCGAAACCAAGACCTCATGCTGAGCAGTTGCACTTGTGACCACAAGACCAACGAGGCAGTCGGTCAAAATTATAGCGCCAATTAAATCACCCGCATTATTGCTAGACCTTCGATGACTTAATTGTCTATGCTGCAAGCTGATATAGCTCCTTGTTTTTATTTAAACAAACAGAACTAGCGACAACGAGTCCTATGGTCCACGGCGCGCTTCGCCGCGTGGATCAATGGCAGCAACAGCTGACGGAAACGCTGGAGTCTCGCGCGCCGCCAGAAGACTACATCCCCGGATGTTTCCCCGAACAACTGCCCACTGGACCTCCTATTAATAAGTACAGGTATGGACGCAGAAATATAAGACGAGCAATGTCTATACATTGGTCGTCTTATATTTCGTTACGTGATATAGTAACGATGTGACAAGTTTCTTAAAGGTATAAAATCTATTGACGTGTGTTTTCTTAGCAAATCGATGTGTTTCTGTGCATAAAAACTCAGTCTACAAAGTGTAAACCGCGAAACAAGTTTTCTAAATAAATACATTATACTAAGCAAAATTACTCATTGCTACGTTCGTTTAGTTAGTGCATGTATTCAGTTTTCTAATGTTACGTAGGAGATGCTAAGTTGTTGTTTTGTTTCAGATGTTTATTAGAGAAGCATAATACCCCGTTCAGCTCGGTACTATTCAGCGCCGCGCCTGCACGAAGATTGTGGAGTTTCCTCGTACGACAAGAACCGGTTCAGGTAACTCTTGCTTCAGGATTTTGAACCTTAGCCCGCGCACGCAGAGCCGCATCTTGGGCTATGGACTTTCTCACGGCTTAGCGCTGAGACGTGAAAACCAACGGCGCGGGTTTTACCGTCTATTGCATTCTCAATGCTTAATGTTGTATTCTCAATGCCTAATGTTGAAAATCAATAAAAAAATCTCTCGTTTAATATCGCCCCTGCGGACGAGGGCTCTGTTTTCGTAATTGTGGTCATACTGAAACATTTGTTTCTTACAGGATCTTTTCATCCGAGCTGTATTCTCTCGTCGTCGAACTCAATCAGTAACAGCGGAGACGATGGCGGCCGAAGCCAGGGGAGGGTGTATACCTCAGTCACAGCGCGAGCGTGACTTAGAGCTACACAATCCTGTGCGCATCATACACAAGGAGCAGGACTCAATCGCTGCCTTCTGTCTCAACAAGGTAACAACACTGATAACATACTCATAAAAAAACAGCATAAGGCATCCGTCGGTAACGTAACACATCGGGCATGATTTGGCCCGAGTTTCGATGCCAATAGCATGTCCCTGGTACCCTTAGCCATTGGAGGTCACCAAGACGAGAGTCTACCACGATACCCGACCTAGAGAGAATTATTCATCCTCTAGTATCCTTTGGTGACGTAACTAGTGTTTGAATGAAGAAAAATAACGTACACACTACACATGTTTATTTAGTAGCTTAAGGCTGCGTTCGACCAGAGATGTGCGAGAATGTGCAGCGAGAGATATGCATAGAACTAACCAATCTGAGCATCATCATTTTGAGCTAGCTTAGCTCAAAATATGAAAAAGACTTTGCTATTTAATTAGTAAGTTTCACGCGCTCGCTACGCATCCTCGCTCTTATTTAGAAACGCAGCTTTAGGTCCTGTTAACAGCCTCTCGCGGCGAGCTTGAAATAAATGCTTTGAGTTTGCGTCAAAAAACACGCGCGCTTCTCTTGTTTTTGTCGCGTGAGTACCGTTGCTCAGCAGGTCGCGTCATAACAATTTATTTCATTTCTTTCTTTGCAGCTGCGCGACGATGATCGATTGAAATTTAATTGATTCCTGTTTCACAGGTCGGCGGCTGCCTGTTAGCCGTAGCAACAGCCCGCGAAGTCCAAGAGATGGACGTGTCTCTGCTACTGCGAGCGGGCGCGTGGTGGGCCGAGGACGAGTGTGAGCTCGACCTGCTAGCACTCGCAGCCGACCCCGCCGCGCTACCAGACACTGGCTTCTTGTTGATACAGCATCACGACAAGTGAGTCCACACAAATTAGGATATAACTTGGTAAACAACTGAGCCTTCTCGCAATCAACTACCGTCTTAACGGGACTGCCCAGAATGTGCCTGAATCACACATTCAGGTCGTCACAACGTCGCTCCTGGGGTTGGACTACATTTCAAATGCATGACATAATTAGCATTCAGTCGAGGTAATACCGTATCAACCTTCAGCAAAAGATAAAAAAATTACTTATTTACTGAGAATGTCTCATTTTTGTCTTTCACCGTCTCACGTATTTCTTTTTTCCCACAGGCCGAACAGCGGTTCAGTACCAGGCACTGGCAACAGCTCGCCATTAAATCCCAACGCACCTCAAGTGCCAGTCGGCATGGCCAGTCAAACCGGTCGAGGTGCCAGCGTTGTAAGTACACACCCATTGTTTAAGTAAACTATCGATTGCATTGCCCTGGAGTGGCAGAAAAAAGAGCATATTGTCCTGTGGTTTCCAAGCAATTTAAACTTTTCAATAAAGGGATTTTTAGTAACAAGGTAGTTCTAAGATAACAGCGCCTCAGGGTGTAATCCTCGAAAGGTTAGACAGAGGTGTTGCTTCGGCATTCCCAAAGAAAGAAATGAAGAAGACAGTAGTAAAGTTAGCCCTATAGACAAAAAAATGTGAGGTTTGGGAGAAAAATCACTTTGAAGCACACATTTTCTTTTCCGATCAATGTATAATTTCGCATTCACAGCTAAATTAAATGCACCTGTTCAAATCAAGGTTAAAGGCGAGATAATACGTGTTTGTTTCGTTTATTGCCCTACTTATTTAATTTTTTTATCAATTACTGTTTAATCGCCAATAATAAGATATAAAGTATGTTATATTGTATATGATACATATAATAAATTATTGCATAACTTATGTATATTATATGTATGCCTTAGATATAAGTTACGTGCCAAAATTGTAGTTTGTTCACCGGAAATAATGCACTAATACAAATGACATTACTAATTTTGGCTTAACACTTAGGTGAAAAAATGTATTGGTATTAGCATGCTGGGATGGTTTTGAGCGAGATAGGGGCATCCCTTTAAGTTCAGGAGCTTACACACATGCTTGGATCGATCTGACAGCTTGGCGAATAAAACAAGGTGTAAATAGACCCATTCCACGCAAAAAATATTGCTGGGAAACGACACGGTGAAGAATCACGTTTTGGTCATGGTAGGATCAATGTAATGCACTCAAAACATTGTGCTGATGGATGCATTAAATAGTACGGAGGTCATGGAGGTATTTAAAGTAAAGTTATTATAACATTAAAACCTGAATTTAATAAACAAAAAAACTATTGAAAAATTTAAATCTTAGACCCCCCAATATCTCCATACCTTGAAGGTTGCCATTTATGGTCTAGAACAAAAAAAAAAAAATGATCGCAATGACGGGGAGAACAAATGTCTTTCGGCTTCGTTAAGGGTATTTTACACCCATTACACAACCGAGCCCGGCCTGTACGAGTCAGGGCAAACCGAACATGTGTGCAGCTCCCTAAAAGTCTAATGGCCAAGTGTGTGACTTCGAAACCTAATTTAAACAGATTTATAATAGTTTCATGTACTTGAGCCCGAAAGGTAACAAAAGCTTAATAATACCCGATGACCCATCTCCACTAATATTAACTAATACGCTACTTTAGAGGGACCTAGAAATATCCATCCTAACACCTAACATAGCAGCAACAAGTATGAACTAACAAGTAACAGGAAAAATAACATTCTAACAGGAGCGGCAGTCAAGCAGCGTACCGACCGGCCTAGAAGCGTATATCGCTACAGTACGTGCACGTAATAACTAATGCACTATACGGACTTACTGGGTGAATCAATGTAAAAGATAAAAAAAAAACGTATAGTTAGATTTTCATGAAAACGATAACGCCTAAAGGTGCTCTTACGAATGCGCCCGCAACGGCAACGTTCGTAGACGAATATGGTGTCTGTCATTGCCATTGGGCGACGTTGCCGGTGCGGTTGGCTCTTTGGGTCGCATTCGAAAAGCACTTTTTGACGCTATAGTTAATTTAAAAAGAGAACAACTTGAAATATAATTTAAAGTTAGTTCATGAATGGACATGGTGTTTCCGAAGCCAGGCTATTTGACCCGTTGCTATTGCAATCTGTTCCGTTCGTCTAATTTTAATTCGAAGTTTCAAAAATGATTGCAAATTGCAATGCACACACCTCAGGTCCCTCCGGTAACATGATACCGTTTTTGACACGAATTAATCAAAATAGAAGCCGCAAAAAAACATTAATTCACCCAGTAGACGTCTAGAAAGATGCTGGGTCAATATGAACGTGGTGTGGTTATTGTGTGCGTGTCTGTACTTGTAACTTTTGTCTCGTGACGCCTCGCGCTTCGCCCGCGCTTTCCTATCTATCTCTTTGTACACCTACTCTCCGAAATTATACTTAACGGAGATCCGGAGATTATATTGTACGAGTTTTACCTTTATTTTTAAAACTTACTTGACAGTTTAGGGGAACAAATATAGTTTTTCAGTCTACTATTAATACAGGGTGGAAGGGACAGTCAGGAGGACCCCAAGTAACACATCAAAGCATTATATCGGCCGACTTATAGCATTTCTGTATCGTTTTCGCATTTTGAGTTAGTTCTATGATAGCATTACAAACGTTTATACGGCTACTGTAATACTAATTTGGGCACAAATTATACGGCTTTAGATCATAAATAAGTTCACAAATAGTTGTTTAATTGCATTACAGGCGCATTATATTAGCATTATTGTGACCAAATAAGTTGCGAATCGCATTATAGAAGCATTATTACGGTCAATGAAGATGTTAATTACATTACAAAAGCATTAGACTAGCATAAGATTGTTCTAAAAGTATGATTGAGGCTATTTAAGTGTTCACAGTTAGAACTTAAATCATCATTGCAAAAACATCTCTAATACCATGGCACAAATGTTATAATACAATTAACGTTGTAATTTCACTACTTTGTCCAGCAATATAATATGGACGAAGATCGTCAAAACTGAGTGACACCATACTTGTATTTGCATTCAAATAAAATTTATAATACTGGCTAAGTTTTTGACTCTTTTGTTATTTCATGCCTATTTTAAACGCAATGTAGTTTACTGTAAATATCTATATAAGTTTCATTGAAAATTTTCACGCGCCTTCGATATTTTGTAGTTTTGATATAAAATGTTATACAAAAATATGAGTCAAATAATCAAAACAATTTTTTATTCCTAGTCTAGAATGAATTTTGCATAATTAACGTAATAGTATTGATTGGGCAGTATTAAATTAAGTTAAATCATTATGATAAAGGTCTATTGCTGTTATAAATAGGTTCGAATGATAAATTTTTTGGTTATAAAATATTTTCAAAATGGCGTGAGTCTACAATAGCCCGGTGAACCTTTATAAAGGCCAATTAATGCCGTCAGCAGTATAAATAGTCACACGTGAACAATCGTTAAGCTAGAGGCCAGAGAGAAGACTTTTGATGAACCACCGTAGTGCCATTGGCTATAAAGTAGTTCTCTAAGGGTTCACCGATATACCAATAGACTTGATGTAGACTGAAATAGTGCCATTGCTTGAAAGTAATTTTGGGGATTTGTATTACTTGAATAATCACAACTTAATTTTGTTATTAGCATAATTATCATAATCATTACACACACGGTTAGGCAACACACCATAAAAAAATGCTGTTATTTGTTGATGTATACACATATTATATTTATGTGCTTTTCCCCAATATGGCCGACAAATGGTTTTAAGAATACAGTAAAGTGAATGTATATATAGCTTTACGCATTACAATAACTCACGTGTATTTGATTAAAGAGCTGTTACTCGCACAACAGCACTCAGTTGATCTTTAAAAATGCAAGCATTATATTGATTCACGTTTATGCTGTTCAGCAGTATTAGGCTTTTACTTAGCACTTAAAAGTGCCATAACACAACAAAGGGCACTAAAAACAACCTAAAGCTGTATAACGGATTTACGGTGCATTATAATGGTACAAGTTTATGCTATTACGCGGCAATAGGCATTATCTTACTGCTTAAAATGCTATTGTAAACCCTAAGGCACTAAAAACAGCTGAAAGCTGTATACTGGATTTACGATGCATTATAATGGTACAGGTTTATGCTATTAAGCAGCAATAGGCATTATCTTACTACTTCACAATGCTATTGTAAACCCTAAGACACTAAAAACAGCTGAAAGCTGTATACTGAATTTACGTGGCATTATAATGGTTCACGTTTATGCTGTTAAACATCATGAAGCATTTATTTTACTACTTAAAATGCTATTGTAGATCCAAATGCAGTAAAAACAACTGAAAGCTGTACAGCTGCATTGTGGTTGGCTTCACTAAAACTAAAGACTTTACAAAAGCATTTTGATAGGCTATTATCCAACCGTTATACATTGTAAAGCATCATAATGGTTTTGAAATACCAATATAAAGCATCAAGACGCTCGGTGAACTTTTATAAGAGTTTATACGGACCTTAAGTTTTACTTAAGTTTACTATTCGTATTTTAAAATGCTTCCTGTGTTACTTGGGTACGTTATTGGGAAACATCTATGAAATTGTCTGTGGAAATTCTATTGGCAAACCAAAATGGCGGCTTTAGTTCCGATTTTAGCCACGCCATCAGATCCAACCAATATAAACAAAAACGAGGGAAAGTAAACATGTAAAAGATTGTAGATTCAAAGCCATCTTTATACTCGAAAGTATTGTATTCATTTCAGTAACTGAAATGAATACAAAATTGAAACTGAAAATTGAGTAGGATGTGGTCCCTCCTGTCTTTAAAAGTGTATGTATGAGTTTATATTCGGTATAACAGAGTGTTGATCGCAGGTGAAAGGTCTACAGTTCCCGGGTTGCCACGACCCGAAATACTGTCGACTGGTGCTGCATCGTTCGAAGCTTCTCATGAAACCGGTCAGTGACAACCCTAGCAAGTCCTCCGCCATCTTCGTTATGTCACATCCCTAGCCACTGGTCGCACACCCCAAAACTGATTTCTAGCTCGATGTACATTTTTTTTTTGTTGGATTATTTTTTTTGTTCTTCTCCCATGATAATTTCTATTGTTTTTTTTTGGTTTCTCATTACTCATTAGGCTGATAAAATAGATGTGCCAGTTTGTTCTCATCAGTCCTCATTTTGCAGCAGTTCTCAAGAGCAGCAGTTTTTTACATTCAGACCACGTTTTTTTTTTCGTTGTAGATGTTCGTTTAGTACTTTAGTAGATGTTTCTGGCCAGTGTTTCCGAATTATTTTGTTAAGTTTCCACTGTCTCTTTTTGCTAATGTATGTTGCGTTGTCTATTGCACATTTTGTTTTAATAATGTGATGCATGATGATGTTCATGTTACTAACCGATCTAATTTTTGAAGATGATTGTATTGTCCGTCATTGATATGTTCGGCGTTTATGAAATATTTTTGTAACAATAATGTTCTATTTAGGTGCTGAAACACAAAATCGACAACATCAAAAGGATGGCAGCGCATCCCTCACAACCATTGTGTAAGTGGATGCTGTATTTAAAATAAATGATTTCAGCTCACACGTTCACCTATCATTTAAAGTAGGAACTTAACCCAAAAATTGAAAATCACCACAAAGAATCAACTGATACGAATTAATATCTAGAGACAATTAGATTACTCTATTTACAATTTAGTAGCTTCTTTACCCACTCCACCTAATAAATCTATTCCTTACCCAAAATTCATCTTGATAGGGAATGCGGATGTGCGAGATCTCGCCCGGCTATGTGGGGAGATCTCGAACGAGATTACCGTTCCATAAGTCCTCGAGCCATTTTTCGAGATTGCATTCCCTATCCTGACCACGCATATGAATCGTATTTTTTTAGATGTCAGTATTTAACCATGATTTCACACCAAAATCAGTCAATCAATCAAATTTCAGACCTCACTGGTGGCGCGGACGGTTCAGTCCAACTGTGGGAGTGGGGCCACCCTTCCTGCGTTTGGTCACCCCGGGCCCCCGGTGCGTTCGCTAAGGTGACGCGCGTAAGGTTCTCAGACTACGGCAATAAGTTTGCCGCGTCGGATGCTGACGGCAATCTGGCGATGTGGCAGCTGCACCCAGCGCCGCATCAGGCGGGACACCCGCATGCGTCACCCAGGCCATTCTTTGTAAGTTGAATATATTTCTTTTTGAAGAATTTACAGATCAAACAACATGTTAAATAGATCAATTGGTAAAATTGAGCTTCCAATTTGGATGGGGCACGTATCTTTGCGATAGGTGTAAAAAGATGTAAAACTATTATTTATGCCTTTGTACCACTTTCTTGCAAACATAAAATATTCTGTTCTGACTATCAACCTTAATGTATTTCTTCTTTCACAGACTCATCAATGTCACAGCAAAGGAATTAGCGATTTCGTTTTCCTCGGCTCCTGCAGTTTAGTTGCCACAGGTAAAATATTTACAATAGTAATGTTTTATTGCTGATATCTTAACTGTCTCTTAAACTAATTGTTATTCAAATGTTTCAGCTGGACACAGCTCCGAGAGTAAAAACGTTGCCATATGGGACACTTTGATGCCCACCAAGAAAGCTTTAGTGGTTTGTGAGTATAAATTAGTATTTGACAAATGATTATTTTTTCAAATAAAACTGACTTCGCCCAGTTTAAATACAAAGATTAATTAATTCCAAGCAATTTTAAATTGATAGCGCCTTTTATTTTGTATCAGAAAAAGTTTTCGTTCTGGGGACTGCGTGGTACTGAACTGATACGCGTTTGATCGTACTCGTCATCATACTGATTTTGTTCAGTAGATTTAAAATGACATTACTTTCTCCCTAAAGCGTGGACGTGCCACGAAGGCGGCGCAGCCTGCGTCGTGTGGGCTGGGTCCCTCGGTGCGCTAGTATCGTGTGGACGACGCGGCGACGTACTCGTATGGGACTTGCGCTCGCGGGCAGTCAGGCATCGTCTGCACGCGCACCATGCGCCCATCAAGTGCGTCGCGCTGTCGCCCCGGGAAGACTACTATGCTATTGGAGCCGCTGATGGTGACATCAAAGTAAGCACTCTTATGTCATTAAAACACTTAAAATCGTGTCCTGTCTATTTGTTGGTTGCACAGTGCAGGAGCTGGTGGACGCTACTGAAAGTGACAAACTCGTCGCCAAAAGAGAATGCTCATGGAAGTATGGAATCCCGTACCATGCTGCATCAAAATGAAACCTTGTTTTTTATAGACTACACTGATCGTATTAACTCCTACAAAAATTATTTTTGAAAAAAAAACCCGCGTTTCAGAGTTATTTTATAAAATCGAAACTAACCTAAAAAGTAGGTCTATTTTTTCGACGCTACCAACGACGTATTTTAACACACATACATTACATTATTGCTCTAAAAACAGCGTAATACACTAATATTAGTAAGAATTACGAGTTAAAGTAACATCCACAGTATGCTTGACTGAAACTCGATTTTATTTTAGACCTTTACATTGCCAATAGTCAGTCAGTACAGTACAAATGTCAGATGCCACAGATAAGATAACTATAAACCATAGAGTATAGTAAGTGCTATAAACTAGTCGGGATTTAGGGATGTAATCGATAAATCAAAATCTTTAGGCTGAGAAAATCTATTTTGTTGCAAATAGCAATAAACCAAACTAAATCGATTTGGTGTACTGATCTTACTTAATTGTAATTAATTTTAGTGTCCGCTCGACAGACAAGGGTTTGTTCAATTGAAACGGAACGTCATTTATATTCAGTTGAAACGGAACGTCATATAAAGGGAGTAAAACAATATTCGTACTTTTAAACTCGAAAAGTATATTTCCAGTTCAAAAATCAAATCCCCGACGCGTAATGCCGTAAAAAAATATGAAACTAATTACTATAATATTTTGGTTTTGAGGCGCGAGACTTTTTGGTACCAACTTTGGTCATTCTCTTTTAGTTTAATTTTTTTATTTATAATTTAATTTAATTGCCATCGACACGCTTAGAAGAATACCTCATACATTGTAATGATTGAAGAATGTGTTTTGTTACACCTGCAAATCTAAATAGTGTATTTAACTACCTATATTGCGAGACTGAAGTAGAGGAGCTCGTGGTTAAATAATAACAGCCGCTCGGGTCGATCTTTAGGTTAATCCTTGCTTGCCTAGGTTGGTTTGTGGATGGGTGACCACCCATTACATACCGAGTTTCCTCCGTGCCTCGGAAAGCACGTTAAGCCGTTGGTCCCGACTGTCATTTGTAGATCTTTGACTATGGTGATAGTTATGTCCTATGCTGCAGGTGGAAAATCTACTAATTTGTATCAGTGAAGCTGTCTATTAAGTTGAGATACCCTTAACCTACCCTATCTAATATTTTTTTCAATATTTCCAGGTATTTTCGTTGACGACGCATCAGTTGCTGTACACGTTCGCCGGGGAGCACGCTCGGAGTTCCTTCTTCAAGCACATCGGCCAGGGTGTCACGCAAATACATATCGGTATGGTTATTTACTTTAGCCTTTTTAGTGATAAAAATAAGCCCGGGATGTTTATATATTTATTTAATTTTTGTTTTTTGAGGGCTTTACACGCCCTTACGGACTTACCGTCGGCGTCAATGTAAATGCACAACACTATTTTTTACAGGAGAAAGTAGAAACTGCTTTAAATATTACCCAACAAGTATGTCAAAGGTCCTAGAGTCGTCTGTTTTACCGACCGTGCGTGCTGACTAGCTATCTCAATGTTTTGCCTCTAGATGGCAGGCTACTTTATCCATTTAAATGGAAAAACTGTATTTCGCCAAAAAAAGTTGGATACCAAGGTCCTGGCGCTTAGGGCTATTTTTTAACACACGAGGACAAACTAGACTAGATACTTGTCAAAAGATCATGTCGATAATAAAAGTTAATCTACAGACAACGCCGGCCGCCTGTTCTCTTGTGGTGCGGACGGCACGATGAAAGTGCGCAAGTTGCCGGAGCGAGACTCGCCGCTGCCTCACCAGCCGCAGTATTAACGCACGCTAGTGACGTCGATACACGGTACGTAATACTTGAATACGGTCATACCTTGTCAAAATGTGCACTGAAATTCCTGAAGGAAGGGTAAGCCAGACGTGGTGTATGACTGTACGTACATATCCACATTTCCATCAACCGGGCATAAATCCTGAACCCGGACTGCCACGAATGTTGTTAAATTTCTCGATTCACATTGTCCTGGGATTCAAACCCACAACTTCATTTTCAGCACAGTAGCCCTTGCAACTAGTTAGCAGGCACAATGAACTAATGTGTAATTTTTTGTAGGCAGGTGAGACGCAGTATAGAGCATAATCTGGTCCGGCGCGCCGCGTCTAGCCTTACACCCCCCCATGTGATGTACCTATTTATCGTTGTTGCTATTCAAATGTTACGAGTATGATAATCATTATACGCCGTTAGACTAGTCACTGAGTAGGCGATGTTGTATCTTATAATGTATTTAAAATGTTAATGAATCTTTAGTTATTTCTAGTGTGAAAAATTCGCTATTTTTAACTTAATAAAACATGTCCTAGATGAATATATAATTTATTTATTAGCACTCGCTGTCAGTCGACCGGCGGTGGCCTAAGTCGCGCCGCATGTATACATAGCGCGGCGGTAGCGACTACCTTAGTGTAACAATATTGTATGATGTGGTGTATTTTTAGTGTAATGTGCAATAACTAACTCGATGCTAATTTATGAATCCGACTACTGACGACGTCGAAGCCTTTACTATAACAGTTTAGCTCTTTTAAACGATTTAGCTTATGTTATGAGTGCATATAACTTGTTGACGCATAATAAAATATTATTTATTAAATACACGATAGGTATATATCGATCTATCTATATATAAATCGCCGTTGGCTTACTGTAACATGTTTATAACTATTTAATCGCGTGGCTCGTACAGTGGCAATCGGTCAGCATCGTGTTTCCTATAACATTATATACTTAATCCCCTAATATGGCACCTCCTGTTTCTAGTAGTAAGTATTTTATTGTTATCTATGTATTCTATATTGTGATGTATTCGAGATTATAATTATGTTCATGTTATTTTTAAAGCAATATTTTTTTCCATGAAAGCATTTCTAAACGAAGCAATAAAATTATAAATATAATTTTGTTTGTGTACTTTCCTGAGCTTTATTTTAACAGTATTATTATGTTTGTGGTGAGGGAAAATAACAAAATTATTATATAATCTGTATAGCCTGCAATGTGTTCTAATATCTAAACTATTCTAAACTGCGCTTGTGATACATACAGTGATAAACTAAACAATATAGCCATTTTCCAATATGTTAACAAAATTTGTGTAAATCTTAAATATTATTTTATATTTATGTATATTTCCAAATTTATTTATTGTTGAATTAGTAAAATCTAGCAACATTACTTACAAAATCCCATGTATCGTACTAACAAGTTAGTAATAATCACTACCTAATAGCAAATAATTCATAATATTGATGTTAGTCATATTATTAAATCCGTTGACTAAATATAACATATTCGTTTAAATGAAACCCTAATCTGAGTGAAATAAAAGACATTGGTTTCGTTGTTTTTCTTTGGTTAACTATTTGTAATATTGTTTAGGTTAATGACTGAACACCAAAGTTTATTCTATCCAACATAATTTGTATAGCTGCTACATAACATTCAATATAATAAGTTACCAAATTTAGGCTTTATGAATGAAATTCGCACAATACACATGGGATGCAAACGAAATATTGAATAGTTCTATTAAGATTCGCGTGATCACCGGTTAAAAGTCTATAAAACCCTGTTCAATAAGTCAATTATTGTCTAATCAATGTCTGTAAGATTACGTTATAAACACCTGTAAACGTAGCCGGTGGCTATTGCTATTATTTCCTCTAGATATCACGTTATGTGTCGTATATTATAGCTGTGATGTGTACGTGTAAATTTAATCTAATTGCAATCATGTAGATCACATCGCATCACACACAGAGTACTGTAAACGCGCAAACCTAAAAGGATTGCTTCATATCGCTTCGCTTATCATACGTACCTAGTTTAATGCTGTACCTAGGTACGCCACAACCCTATCTTATAGGGAAACCACATTTTAAATGAGTTGTAATACACTGCACGTTACGACGATGTAATAGTTGAATGAACAATGTTCAATGCTTATTTTGTTTTATTTATGAAGGAAACATTTAAAATAAAGTTTAACTCATATTTGTTGTTTTATTTTGTTCTGAATTCTATTAGATAAGTATTGGGGTGATGTTTGATTTCCATTATAGTGTAGATGACGCACAATGAAAGAAGAACGGGGTTCAACAATAATTTATTAAAATACGACAAGTGAGAAGAATAAAATGCTATACTATGAAGATGTCAGCACATAAGTCACCTGACCTGGCCCACAAACATTTGAGTGTTTTGTGAATTTGTGGCTGCATGCAATCTACTTACACTTTGAAGACTGCCTCCTAGGGCAACACATTCCACGGGGCAATACCAACCAGAAGTCGTCAGACGATGGACGCTGCGGTTATGTATTTAAAATAATAATGTATTCAGAAATACGTAAGGGTCTAAATTGCGAAATAAGGGTAAGGTGCTCTGACAGACTCATATTATAAGAATGTAATATATAGATAAATAACGAGTTATAAGCAACCAACGCCTACAATAATTAAACAAGCACAGGTCGCGAATAAAGGCTACCGTGTTACAACAAGAATCACATTGCAGTATAGTGTAAAATACTGAATACGATACTGCATTGTTTATATTTCTTAGTATAGAAAACATTATTTGTATGTATTATTTTAGCAAGGACAACATTACAACATTACTTTTTATTTATAAAGCATCAAGTAATAAGGTAATAATAAGTTATAAACGATGTTGGCTTATGTATACTGTTTTATAGCATTTAAAATTATTTAAATAATTTCTTGTCGACATCGCTTGCTTTAATCCCCAAGTAATCTGTTACGAACTTCAACGCCTCATCTTTATTTAAAGTAGGTTTTCCTATCGGATTTTCTAAGAACAATGTAGCAGATTTTATCCCATTCGCGATATTAACAAATTTGCAGAACGGGCTGGTTTTAGATTCGCAATCTTTGGGTTTATTCGGAGAAGCGATCAAAGTTTTAGTATTTAAATTTGTTGTGTCTTTTACCTCAACACCATTACACCATAATGTAAACTTCAAACCGTACAGACCAAAGAGAACAGTAACCTCATGGTAAAGGTTATCTAAAGTTATAAACTTATTCATTTTATCCTTAAGTATAAGACTACCTTGCTTAGTCGCGACACCAAATCGAGGTGTTAAATCTTGTAGAACGATGTTCGCCCAAGGGTTTGCGGGCACTTCTTCTTCCTTTCTCCAAGTTATCACCAACTTGAGCAAAGAACCTTTAAGTTCTTGCGTCTCTTCGATTACGACAGGCATAGACGGCTTGATCTCTTCCATCGGGATCAGAGGCCCTTTCACTGTACTCTCGATAAACTCACGATGCAAGTTTATGATACGGACAATATCGCTGGATTTATTAACAAAGAAGTAAATGTTGACATCATCTGTCGGTACTAAGTGGGCTTTCTTCCGTAACTTTTGAACTCTATTTATTACTTCTCTAGCAAAACCTTCGTCAAGCATATCCTGATCAGGTGTGACATTAAGAAGAATCAGAACATCATTATCACTATGCGCCTCGTATTGATCGTTGCCTTGAGCCTGGAATATAATTCTCACTTCAGAGACATCAATGCGATGTCCAACTAATTCAATGAATCCATCAGCAATAAGTTTTTCGCATTGCTCGTTGTTAAGGTCCTTCAAACCTTGAGTGACAGCCTTAAAATCGCCTTTTAATCTTGTCCCAAGAAGTTTATGATCTGGCTCGGCTCTCAATGTAATACCATACTTTTCTTTGTCACTTGTTAAGTGCAATTGCTTAATATTCAATTCTTCTAGGACATATCGCTCCAAGGATTTCACATCGTCCAAATAAATAGGGTCACGGTGAATGACAACCATTTCTGGTAACGGATACTTGATCGGCACTGTTTTCCTGTCTCTTACGACTCTTCCCAATTCGATCACAACCTGCATTCTTTGAACAGCCCTTTCTATTTCTATGTCGACAAATTCTAACTTTGGATCTGATATCATGTTGAAGTGAACACTCTCCAGTGAATCACCAGGCAAAAGTTGTCGAAGCGTCTTGTACATCAGTTCCGTAAGGAAAGGGGTGAAGGGTGCCATCACTCGTACCATATCGAATAACACACCATATAACGTATCTAAAGCGACCTGACAGTCCTTAACACCACTTTCTCCCTTCAACCTTTTCCTGTTCATTCTCAAATACCAGTTGGTGAGATGGTCAATAAACTTTGTCAACCTCGGCACAACAGTATACAATCTATATGCCGCCATCTCTTTTTTAACGAATTGGATCAGAGATTGCGTAAACGATGAAATCCACTTATCCATGACATTTTCTCTTACTGCCTTTTCGTTAAACTTATAGTCGATTTTATCCTCTTGGACGATTCTTTCCACATTTTGCATTAGAAATCTAAAAGCATTATACCACGGCAAAAATACGTCTTTGATAATATCCCTGACACCTTCTTCTTTAAATCGAAGATTCTCTGCTTTAACCACTGGAGAATTGACGAGATAAAGACGTAAAGCATCAGCGCCGTATTTTTTAACTACTTCTAGAGGATCGGGATAGTTTTTCTTCCTCTTCGACATTTTTTGACCATCAGCAGCTAAAACTAAACCATTTGCAATCAAGTTCTTAAACGGTGGTTTTTTGAATAGTGCTGTCGATAAGACAATGAGAGTATAAAACCAGCCCCTTGTTTGATCGATACCTTCGGCAATGAAATTAGCTGGGAATATGTCATCGAACTCCTTTTTATTTTCGAATGGGTAATGGCTTTGCGCATACGGCATAGAGCCTGACTCAAACCAACAGTCAAAGACTTCAGATACCCTTTTTAGAGGAGGTTGCCCAGGTCGTGACGATGGGATCTCCAAATGGTCAATGCTTTCCCTATGCAAATCTTTTATTTCTTTACCAGTCAAAGCTTCTAACTCCGCAATACTACCGATACAAACTACCTCCAGTTTGTCGCTCGAAATCCACAAAGGAATTGGAGTACCCCAGTACCTATTACGACTAATTGCCCAATCACGAGCTTCCTTGAGCCAATTTTTAAATCTCTTCTCTTTCACATATTCAGGTACCCAATAGGTAGCTTCACAAGATTTCAAAAGTTCTTGACTCATTTGTTCAACTCGAACAAACCAAGAAGGCACCGCCTTGTAGATGAGTGGAGTTTCTGAACGCCAACAGAATGGGTAGCTATGCTTAATTTGTCCTAATTGGATAAGACGGTTGCGAGCTTTCAAATTAGCAATAATATTTTTGTCGGCGTCCTTGACGTGCTGTCCCAAAAAGTCTTTGACTGGCTCCATAAACCTACCACTGGGATCGACAGGACATATAATATCCTGATCCCGAGTAATGATACCTGCCGCCAGACAAACCCTGAAATCGTCTTCACCAAAGTATGGTGCTTGATGGACAATACCAGTACCAGAGTCGTCTGTCACGTAATTATCAACCAGCACTTGAAACGCGTGAGGGCATTGGTTTACAAAGTAATCAAAAATAGGTGTATACTTTATTCCTCTAAGTTTCTCCCCCGCAAACTTCTCAAGAACATCAAAGTCTTCAACATTTTTTAAAACAGCAGGGAATCTTGTTTCTTGGAGGACATAACACATACCAGTGGTTTTTTCTTTTACTTTCAAATAAATAAGTTTCGGATTAACGCAAAGGGCTAAGTTGCTGGGAAGTGTCCATGGAGTGGTGGTCCAAGCGAGCAATGAGAACCCTTCAGCAGTAGGAAATGACACTACAACTGCAGGATCTACAACATCCTTGTAGTTCTGTCCAGACTCAAAATTGGACAGAGGGGTGGAGCAAGCTGTGGAGTAAGGCATTACTTTGACACCTTGATACACCAAGCCTTTGTTGTACAGCTCTTTGAATACCCACCAAATAGACTCCATAAACCAAGGGTAAAGAGTTTTATAATCATTCTTGAAATCTGAAATGAACAAAAGATGATTTACCAATTAAGTAGTAGGACACAAAATAAGTTCACAGTAAACATATTTGTGTTGCTAAACTCACCAATCCAACGACCCATTCGTGTAATTATCATCTCCCAATCACCAGCATACTTCATAACAATTGAACGACATTCCGCATTGTATTTGTCAATGCCCATTTTTGCGACATCTTCTGGACCTTTGATGCCCAATGCTTTATCAATTTCAAACTCAACGGGAAGTCCATGGCAATCCCAACCAAACCGCCTTTCTACGTGATATCCCTATAACATAAAGTACAAAAAACAATGTTAACAGTATAGATTTTTTTCTTTGATATTTGTTCCCATAAATTGTTCAGTAAAAAATATGACTTAAAAATTTGCTTATTAAACCATGGCGGTTTAATAAGCAAATTTTTAAGTACCATAATAATGCTGTAAATAGTAGAATACCTGTTGGTGTGCATATCTGGTGACAACATCCTTGATAGTTCCAGCAAGGATATGGCCATAATGTGGAAGCCCAGTCGCAAAAGGTGGCCCATCATAAAAGGAATACCTGTATAAACAATGTAATAATTCTGTTAATTGACTTATTTCAACTAGGAATATAATATTGTAACCAGTATTAAACTCTCTTGTGCTTCCAAGAATTAAATAAATTTCATTTAAAATCATGAATAAACAAGGCAGGTTTAATGTTTAACCTTTTGACCGCCACAGTCGTGTATAGACGACAAGCCAAAAAGTGCCCAGCACGCCACAGTCGCGACTACACGACAGACTTTTAAACATAAATAAAGCTTATTAAACAAAAATTATTTTTTTATTTCTTTAACTAATTATGTTCCTTGACTCATTCTTATTTATATTAATTGTCCTTCTTTCTTTATATTTCATCTATATTTACAAAAGATGACAAAAACTTATACCAATTCTAAAATTCGAAAAACATAGTGCCCTCCACGCCACAGTCTCCATAGGACGACACTAGTGATGTAGCTAACAGGCAATATAACAAGAATATCGACCTGAACGGTAATCTACGTTATAAATAATTTCTTTAAGTTATTCTACAAAATTTAAATACAAACGTTGATATTGAAGTTTTGTAATTGAGCAATCATGAAAGTTTTACAATACCGAACTATTTACCTGCTCATCAAATGTCGGTGTCAGTTGATTATCGATAAATCATAATGACCATAATGCCCATCCCTATCACACTGTCAAATCGTCTGTGCCTGGAACGCCACAGACATCTATAATTCGTGACAATCCTTTGACGTCATACGCGGAAAATTTAAATAGAGGTGCACCTTTTTTTATTAAATTTTAATAATAACAATGTGTGAAAATAATTTGAGTACTGAGGAGTTAATGAATATATTACAAGGAGTCGACAATGACACTTACATAATGGAAGAAAGTGCGGAATCATTTTTTTATTTTTTTTTTATTTTAATTTCGCCCATTTCGTCATCATCTTCTTCATTTTCCAATGAAGAAGACAAGAAGGTATGAACAATGTCGCTTACAATAAGTTCTCCTGAAACTATTAAATCGTCATCGACGTCGACAAATCTTTGAATGTTGACTATTATTGTCGTTGCTGGTGGCTAGGTTCCAATCTTAAATTCGACACAGACTTCATCGCGTGTCTTCCCACTTTCTTAAACGGATATTAACTTCAGGTTTTCACGTACTGATAACAATTTGAGTCTTCGTTTCGGCATTTTTCACCTAAACATCCGTATGATAGTAAAGCAAAACTTAAACTGAAGGTCATTGATGCTCAAAATTAGTTAAAAACAAAACGATGTTATCTCAGTTACAGAGTTTAATGCATAAAAAATTCACTCGTTGTCTCAGAGAGGTAACTGACGATAAAATTGAAAGAACGAATCCTAGATATAGAGGTTTGCTTCTTCCCATTAACAGAGGTAATTCAGTGCCAAAGTGTTCGGACCTCAGCATGAGTTCCAGTTATGGAGGTTTCTCACTTATCCAGGTCCTACTTAACCAAGTTTCACTGTATATTACTACTCCGTTCCGTCGTGGGTATATACGAAACCATAAAATAAAATCTCTATTATTATTTCGATATTATTAATAAATAACGGTTGTGCACCTCTAGCGCAGAAGCGAGCAAATTTTAAAAATCCGTGCCAGCCACGCCACAGTCATCTTATGACGACAAAAAAGTACTTCATGATTGAACATAGTGCTGTGATGGTATTGACTTGATTTTATCGATTGTTGTTTTTAATTGTGGATATAAATGATAAAGGACGCTGAAATTTTGACACAGATCATTATAGAAGGACACAGCGGGATAAAATAAAACTCCTGTATATTATATTGGTGGTCTTTTACCGTTTATTAAAGAAAGTTTTTATCGATATAAGTCTGAACTCACTACTATTTTGTAGGCATTTAAGTATGAATTCTTAGCTTGGCGCTGAGGGCACGTCTTTGTGTTTTTGACGTGGCGGTCAAAAGGTTAAAAAATCTAGCAAAAATGTTTTGAGTCATGAAGGCAGGATGGTTTTAATTGTATGAATAGTATGTCATCATGTTGATATTATGTGTACATTGTTTTGTTTTTTGTGTGTGGGTGAGCAATACTGACGGCTACCAAGCTCACACAGAAGCTGTGTGCATCTAACACACAATTCTGAACAATTCACATTTGAGAGTTACTATCTCAGTACAACCTTAAAACAGAACTTGCTTTGGGCCACCAGGCACTTAAAAATGATTAAATTATTTTATACTACATAGTAAATAGTAATAAGCATAATCAGCCTATAATGTTCCCACTGATGGGACACACAGCCTCCTCTCTATGAGAGGGAAGGGGCTATAAATCCACCACGCGGGTCCAGTGTGGATTAGTCTTCGAATTTTTGGTTCTAGGACATGCCGGTTTCCTCACAATGTTTTCCTTCACCATTTTCGAGAGCAGTTGTGATGAAATAAATTACACAAAGTAATGCACCTGCCTGGGTTCAAACCCACGACATACTGTTCGTAAGTCGGGGCCACCACCACTGGGCCACCAATAGTAATACTAATATTTTTATTTAAAACTAGCTGCCCAGCGCTACTTCGTTCGCGTGGTGTCCTACCCCTTACCCTACCCTACTCCTAACCTACTCCTACCCTACTCCTACCCTACTCCTACACTACTCCTACCCTACTCCTACACTACTCCTACGCTAATCCTACCCTAATCCTACCAAAAAAAAAAGTATCCTAGTGTTGTTTTTAGACTTATCCAGGCAATTTTTTAAATTTTTCTCGCCGTAAAAACCATCCTTGAACTTCAACGAACATTTAAAAAAAAGAATTGGCCAAATTGGTCCAGGCGTTGTTGAGTTATGCGCTTACCAACACATTTTGCGATTCATTTTTATATTATAGATATACCTACCAACTCAAATCAAATTCTACTAAAATTATAACTTAATGTGATAGTTCTAGAGAACTTTGGGTGTTTGTTGCACATAACAAGCAATAACTGTCCCCTTCAAACAATCAAAAACAATTTTTTTTAATATCACACAATTATTTTCATGCATGGTACCGTACATACATACATACATATAATCATGACTTCAATATTTTGCTGTGAGTACTCTCATCGCTAGATGGTTTATTGGCCTAGGCTACGCGCGCGTCTAATTCACAAGAAAACCATTGTATTTACTTTCCAAAAAACGCATGGAATTGTTGTCACCATAAGGAGCGTAGAATGTACTTGCTGGCTCAACTGACAGTACATAACTATGAATCAATAAATAACTCACACTAAATTAAAATACTATAAGACACAATAAAATCAACATTTAACACAAGAAACAAAACTTTTTGTAAAAAAGTGAACCTTACCTGGGTTTATTTCTTGACTGTTTCAAACAACTCTGAAATGCATCTATTTCTTTCCAAAACTTCAGAATTTTCTCTTCTTCTTTTGGGAAGTCAATATGTTCAGGTACTCTGTTCACTTTTAGGGCCATGATATTTTTTTATAACCTTTTCAATTCCACGCCATCACACAAAATCCTCACACACAGATAAAAGAAAAAGAAAGAAACGTCATTTTTTTTCACACACACGCATGTCTCATTAACGACGAACGGACGAAAACGTCAACTGCGTCAACATGAGCTGGCAACTTTACAAGAAATTGCATCAACTTCAGGAATTTCGCAATATTTCATCATCTGATGTTGTATAATGTTTTAGACATTATGGTTCCGTACCCAAAAGGCGCTAAAGGGACCGTATTAATTTCTAAGTGTACGCTGTACACTTTCTGCCTCATCTGTCTGTCATAGGGTTGTTTCTTTGAAACTATTTCAGTCATTTCAGCATTATCTCATATTGAAGTCGAGCACCTTTTCGAGCATAATTTATTACCTATCTAATTAATTTGATATTCACCCTCTGATTGAAACAATACTGTATGAGCTACTAATACTATACATTTGAGAGCCCACCTTACGTTATGCAGGTGTTTTGGTATTTTGCCGGTTGCACCCAACCAACATTAATATGTTTTGTACATACATACAAATACTATTCTTGCATTCGGGATGAGAGTATGTGGGTAGTTGTGAGTGCTCACGCATGTTGCATTGGTGAGACATTCACGCGTGTGACTGGAAATAGATACTTAAGTACGCTCATGTTGTTAACGATAAGAGGTATGTATGCTCATAACATTATCATTGAAAGGTAGGTATTTTTGAAAATAGATAGACAACATCAATTTTATGCACTTTGTTGTGGATATACTCGACATGAGTATACGACAACGACACTATAATTGCCATAAAGAAAAAATAGACACGAACACTTGATACATGTGATAATAAAAAAATTAAAACGTCAAAACAAATAAACAGCGACTCATTTCCAAACATTCCGCTTGGTTTTAGTTTTTATTATTCTTTCATTTCAGTTCACTATAATGGATTGCCACTGGATGAAAATATCGCCAAGGTGATACAGATATGCAGACAGGATTTTTGCATTTTCTTCTTGCTCTTTCCTAAAAGTTGTATTTGGTTTTCTGTTGCAGTTTGGGCAAGGGTATTGGTGTCATCAATCAACTCGACGAAACAAGATTTGAACAATTTCTCCGTCGAATTGTAGTGAAATTGAAACTTTCGAGTACAGAAATATTTACAGACGATGAAAGACTGAAGCTAGAGAAAATATTTGGCATTGAACAAGAAAACTTGATACTGAGCATCAAAACTTTACAATACTTATTTAAAAGAATGCTAAAGTATATTTTTATGCCTGTTGATTTAAAGAACGATCTCAAAAACATTGGATTGAGTAATGAAAAAGCTGATTCCATAGTTAAAGTATGGTCAGCCGAAACAAGAACCACTCTAAATGAACTTGGTACTATAGCAACAAATGAAACTAATGAGTCTTTAAATTTCTCATGGAAGTTAAATGCTGAATTAAGCTCAGATTATCGCAAGAAGTCCAAGATTCCCAAAGCATATTTGTCACTGTCAAGAGAAATGAATGAAACTGAAATAGAATTGACCCATCCCGAGCTGTATTCAATATTCCTACAATTCGAGTCCATTCAGAATGAATTAGATAATTTAATAACATAAAGATAAGAGTATATTTAGGGTGGAAGGTCAAAATTGATTAATATGTTCTGTGATGGATCAAGTTTCAAAGCAACATCAGTTTCATTAGAATTTTTGTTAAAAAAAAAACTCCTGCGAAGACTGGGAAGAGCATAAAAATTTAGTTCAGTAACAAATTTATTTAACCATGCTATTGATATACAGAGATACTGATATTGATAGACATAAACACACAGCCGGTTACCACATAGTGGTGAAGGTTCCATACAACTTGATTCCTACTGGCTTACCTTTGAAAAATGACACATTCAGTTTCTATAGACAAATAATATAATTATATTAAAGATATTTACTCCGGCTCACCTCTTACAAAAATTTACCATTCTCTACTGTCCCCTTCCACCCTGTATTATATTGCTACTATGACTTTGTAATATTTTTTATTTTGGTTATGCTACTTGAAAATAATAAAATCTCTATCAAAGGTAATTCTAAAATAAAATATTTTTTATAAAATACAAGATTAGTTTTTTAAAAAACACCACTACTGTGATGTTGGTTTATAATAACCCATCATTCTTAGAATGTTATTACTGACCCAATTCTAGTAATATTTTTTGCTCTGAAGAACAAGTTCTTTTTTTTCAATGTGGCAATGCTGCCAGTCTTGCCAAGTCAGAGGTTCATGGGCGGCATAAAACTCTGACATTTGGTTAGGCGCTGACCACACGATAAAGAATGTCAATTCCCACACACTGCATCTCTGTTCACCCCATGTTGGGTAATGAGGTGATTGATATTTGATAAAGTGTGACCAATTCAAATTACACCAATAAAAACCATTGTGTATACGCTGGTGAAGAAGATGTCACATTTTTTTCTAACTTAGAGCATGGTCTTTCAAGTTTCATAATAGAGTATATTTTTATTTAATGGTAAAACATCATTCTGCGGCTTAAAGCTGGATTATTCATTTATTTTACTGTTCCTAGTACACACACAAATAACAAAAAAAGTATTCTTTATATAAATGTAATAAACGGTTTCCGTTAGGCTGGCGTTTGATGATTGATCTAATTATGGGATTTTTTAAATTTTGAACTTGGTAACCCTAGCCTGTCCATACGTCAGAGGTTTTGGCAGCCCGCGGGTGAACTATTTTCTTCATTGTTGACCTTTCCTAAATCTTAGGTGTAATTATTTCATCATTAGACGTACTCTGGCTGCACCCTTATTATCTAGTATACATATTTAGTCAAAGTTTCGGCGATGGACTCCGAAGATGACACAAAGGATGATGTGGATTCTGGGAATGAGTCTAGCGGAGACGATGTCGACTTTGCAATGGACGTTGAGACACACAGTACACGGGAACGACAAACGGAGCTTGAGGAATATCGATATGAGGTGTTATCTACGGAGGAAATCGTTCAGCATATGGTCGACTGCATCAAAGAAGTGAACACTGTTGTCGAGGTCAGTATGTTAGTGGTAAACAATGGACTAATCGAATGAGGTTACTCGTCCACTGTCGTACTTCTTTATGTTCTTTTGTGTCGCATTCCAATTTATTTGTGTTCGATATGGCGAAACATTATGTGTTACCTTTTAATAAGCTACCTACTAAGTTGGGTAATGCTCTCTGCTTGGATAAAATACTGTTGTTCCACAAACCTAATTTTCATATAGAGTACAGCTAATAATCGTTTCACCTTGTTATTTATGTTGCCATTTCTACAATGCAATATTGCATGTTCATAGTAGGGATAAATAAATATCAAAATTATGGAAATAGTTTCTTAATGAATGAATAAAAGTAAAGCAACAAAGGTATTCTTGAAGTAGGAGGAATGAGTCATAACTATGATGACTGCTTTGATAATTATCTGATGCTAATACAATTTACTGTTTATGTATAAATGTGTTTGAGTGGCATACAACACTAACATTGTCAAATATTTTGATTACAAACAAAATGCTTGTTAGTTTGCATGTCCTGAATGTATGATAAGGCTAATCTCATGTTTGTGTCAGGAGGGTATAATTTGTTATTTGTAGGGCTCTCATTCCCTCTTTTATTTGCCTGTATTTAGTAAAACATGAAATATATCTTTTCAGATACCAGCAACAACCACCCGCATACTTTTAAACCATTTTAAATGGGACAAAGAAAAGCTCATGGAAAGATTCTATGATGGGGACCAAGACCAGTTGTTCTCTGAGGCTAGAGTCATTAATCCATTCAGAAAACCAGTCATACAAAGGCCGAAGGTATGAATTTAAATATCACAAGGTTTTTCCACAAACAGTTTTTTTTTGGAATTAGTTATACTGCCACAGAGGTCATTCAAAACTTCTTTGTCATGTTTGAAGCAAGGAGGTTGTACATAGTTTATTAAAAGTGCATGTACTGTGATGGTACATAGGAAACCTTAGTTATTATATAAGAAAATAAATCTAGTAAGTAATGTTGTACTGAGATGCGCAAACTTTTTCCTATTATGATGTCTTTTTATTTGTAAGATCTGACTCATTCAACTGAATTTTAGGCAAAACCGCATTCTAGATCATACAAACAGGATATTGTTAAGGATAAATGCCTTTTTATTTGATTCATTCCATTTTGAACAATTGTCTAAGTGTAGTTATAAGTGTTAACCTCAATTTAAAGCCCAATTGTTTCGTGGGGAAATCCCTACAACAAACGTCCACATTCTTACCTTAGTGACAGAGATTCTCAATTATGCTATTTATTACTAAGCAAATTTTAAAATTATTATGAGTTATTAATACAATAGCTATAAATATGATAGTATATTATTGATATAATATCTAATAATAACTAAAATTGTATACTATAAATAAAATAATAAAATAAATATAAAAGTGGAATTTAAACTTCTGAATGCATAAAATCAAAGCAAATCAAATCATAATTTATTTGTTAACATAGGTAAAAAAAGTACAGATCTTATGTTTGATGAATAGAGCGCTATGTTATGCCCCGAGGCGTACAAATATGGTGTGCAAATCTAGCATATTATTGTGAAAGTAGAAAAAGATATAATTTTGTTTTTAGCTTAGCTAGTGAAATGTTTGTTTTTAGGGTCACAACATTTCACAACAATGGCTTCATTTATGATTTGTTGACACTGCAAAATCATGATAAATATGCTACCATACAGTAATACTGTATTGACGTCATACCCTGGTCTTGCCAATAGCACCTGATGACTCATGACTGAAAGACTGATCAATCCTTAAAATTTTACACCATAGATTTATATAGACTTACAAAATTCAGGGGTATGTCTAGTAGGGTCACAGGGCACAGAGATGCTTCAGCATTCACTGCTAGATGTGAAACCTTCCAGCGCTTTTAATACAAACATCATAGTACTGCGGGTCTTTAGCTGGTGTGGTGATTTGTTCTCTCAGCTAAACAGCTGTAAACCTGACCCTCACAATGTGCTCCTTCTTATGGCATATTATGTCTCATTTTGGCTGTTATCCAATGACATAATTTCTTGCCTAAACACAACAACAAACAGAACTACTTAATAATCAACAGCAACTTTCCTAATATTCTACATTTCACATCAAACAACCAGTGGTCCACATTGACCCTGGATCAAAAGAACTTGGTCATGGCGGAGAACCCTTTGCTCATCTGTGGGATGGCCCAGTTACACGGTAACAGTAACAGTTTACATAGAGAGAGAACTTTTTACAGTTGAGTTACATTAGAATCTGCTAACAAAAAGGTTTTATATACTAACATCAGGAAGTCTGTGTTTTTCTTTTTGCCATTCTAAATCAGCCAAGGATATGTCGAATGACCTTGAAGGTAAACTGTTAGTGTGTATGTTTACGTATCTGCTTACACATAGATTAGTAGAGAAATGAGAAAGGTTTTATTGGTCTTTATGGCAACACTGTGGGAGATATGTCCAGCATTGGGCATGTATTGGCTGGAAAGATGGATGATGATCTTACTCTAATATAATGCATTTTGCTTTATATGAAAGGAAACCATTCAATGAGGCTTAATAGGTTAATATTATGTTGTGTTTTATTCTAGTTGCCCAGACGGATATCAACATCAGGGACAGAGGAATGTGAAATATGTTTTTCAATCCTTCCAACCTCAGTAAGTGTCTTGTTTTTATTATTAACTTTATCTTGTTATTGTTATCTGGTGCCCCCAAAGGAAACTGATAAGATACCAATGGCTAAAGTTTTTTTACCTTTAGCATACATATTTAAATAAACTTCTGTGATTGGTTATGGAATATCACTTTTTATATGGATTTTTGATAGATCATTATAATTGTTATGATGGTGATGGTCCGATGGTAGCGGCCCTGACTTATGTCTCGTAAGTCCTGAGTGCGAACCCAGACCCCTCGTCTTTGTTCAATTTATTTTTTACTATATACAACTGCTCCCAAACCAGTGAACGAAAACATGAGGAAACTGGCATACCCTAGAACGAAAAATTCAAAGATATGTGGCATTTACACTGCCTCACAAAGAGTTAGTCCGTGACCTACAATGGGAACATTGTAGGGCGATTATGAACAGTTTTATGCCCAATATTTTTTTTTTTCTTTTTCAGAAACTTTTAGCTCAAAGTTATTGATTGTTTCACTAGATTCGATTGAATAGATGACCGACTTCCGTTGTTTGCGTTCATTTGGCAGGATATTCATTTTAACAATGTTATCAGTAGACTGATTTTCACAAACACTGCTGAATACAGTTATCAACTATTTTTATTGTCAATAAGCTAAAATAACCAACTGACATAAAGGAAAGCTCGTTCACATTAATAATATCTAGAACAACAGAAAGTCGCTTTTTGTGTCTGTCTATATGACCGCTTAGGGGCTGTCTCCACGACCGAGAGAATCGCGACGATATTATCGTCGTTGCCACGTATTTCTATACATTCTCTTAGAGGCCGTCTCCATGAGCGAGAGAATCGTATTTGTATGGGATAATATCGCCGCGATTCTCTCGCTCGTGGAAACGGCCCCTTAGATCTCCTAAACTGCAAAAATAATTTTGATGCGGTTTGCACCATAATTTAGAGCATTTCTTCCGGCAGTATTATGAACATAAATAATTATCTTTATATCGCCATTGCAACCGTTCCGAGCATGGGCAAGACACTAGTAATAGCTTAAATTAGGAATGGAATAAAATAAAGAAGGAATGTTTGACCTAAATTTGTATCTTTTTAGCACATACTTTAGTGAATAAACATGAAAAAGTACAATACTTTTATAGTTGCAGAGAGTTCGCACAGCGCAAACACGGCGCGACGCGACTTTCTATTCCTATTACCTACATCTTGAATGAAGTTGCGCGCTTGAGCGCAGCGACGACTTGTCTTCGCGATTTTATTTTCTCGATTCGTTGTCTGGATGCGACATATCATGACTAAAATAGATTACATTACCAGATGCTAAGAGCATTAGGTATGTTACGAACAAAAGTGATTTATGTTCCTAAATACAGAATGCCATTACATTACGAATTATGTATTTGTCGATTGGCGCCGTGACTAAGCGACTACTTGGGTTGTGAATTCGGTACCCGCTCGGACATTTGCGTAGTATAATGCGAAAGTTTTTTTTTTCTCTTTATTTAAAGGGGCTTTTTAAATTTGAAGATGTCGCCCCTAAAATAATGCGAATCTTATTCGATACACGAATCTTATTGTGTCCGCTCTGTAAATCGTATAAGAGAGGGTAACTGGCTATTTTGGGGCTCACTGGCAATGTAACTTGCCATGAATACTATTTTAAGGTACCCACATGTTATGTCATCCTGTGCTCCAGGTTATGTAGTAAGGAGAACATAGGTAATGTTCTGCTTACTTTATAACCTGGATGATGACCTATTTTATATTCGAGGCATCATAAAAGATCAAATAAAGACACAGAAATGAATGATGCCATTATATTTTATTTACAGCTGATGACGGGTCTGGAGTGCGGCCACAGATTCTGCACACAATGTTGGTGTGAATATTTAACTACTAAAATAATGGAGGAGGGCCTAGTAAGTATACTTTAGTACTATAATATATATTTGAATATTCGCATAGTTTAAGACGAAGTCTAGTTAAAGTTCAAGTTTTGTTGGGCGCGCAAAAAAATCTTCCAACCGGCATTGGAAGTTCTATGTGTTATTTACTTAGGTTCATAATTATTGCATCTGACCATTCTGACCAACAGATATCCGTCAAACTAAAGTGGGCAAACATCAAACATTCAACACGATCTCCTGTGTTAAGCTCCTGTGCCCAGTTTTGTTTGACAGCTTCTATACAAATAAATAAAATTGAAGTGTCTGTTTGTCATTTCAAAATAACTGCTTGTTACTGAATGCTTATGAAAGTATATACGGTACTTATAACAAAAAAAACATTTATTTTTGTCTGTTTGTTCCGGCTAATCTCCGTAACGGCAGGACCGATTTTGACGGGATTTTTACTGGCAGATATAACTTAGGCTAACTTTATTTTAGAAAAAGAATTAGGGTTCCGTGCAAAAGCAAACCCTTGAAATAGGAAAGCAATATTTTTATAATAATTTGACGCGGAAAAGGGTTGCCGGCATCAGCTAGTGTCCCATAAAAATTGGTTTTACAAAAAATTGAGCATTCATTCGATTAATGTTGTGATAAATTATTATTATTTATTTTGTGTGTGGAAGTCAACAAGGACAGAACAAAAGCGAGAACACAAGCTAACGTATTTGTGTTTGACCTTAATGCAGATACCATTCAATGCGTCATAAATATTACAATCAAAATTTTATTCCGTTTTCGAGGTTACCCCTGCATGAATAACCAAAGACACACACATGCAAAGGATACACACTCTCTTTTTGTTATAAAAGTATAATGCCTGAAACGACTGTGTGTTTTCGTTATTGACCGCTTTTAGCGATTGAAACTTCGGGGTTTTTCCGTTTTAAATATTATCTTTATTATAGTTAACATTGACTGCACGTGTCGCGATGTAGTATAACTGATTAAAATAGAATCATAGTAAAGCTATTGTTTTAGTGTTATTTTATTACATTACATTCTTATCATAACAAAAGCTTGAAATAAATGAAGTGTTTATAGAATTACAACAACATTACATTCTTATGCCTTTTGGGGCAGTAGTCGCTAGCGCGACTTGAGCACGAGGTCATGGGTTCGATTCCCAGGTCGGGCAGTGTTATTGGGTTTTTCTTTCAGAAATTTCTGAGTAGCAACCACGGAGTCTGGATTTGTGCCCGGTTGAAGCCAATAGACTTGCCGCTTTTACATGGGACATAAACATAACTGGCGAAATTTATTACAGGGTCAGACAATAGCTTGCGCGGCTCACGCGTGCGACATCCTCGTGGACGACGCGACCGTCATGCGGCTGGTGCGCGATCCGCGGGTCAAGCTCAAGTACCAACACATCATCACTAATAGTTTTGTTGAGGTAAGTTTTAACATAAATCAGCTCTAACAAAATAAGTGTATTGATATATTTTACTTACTACTTGGCGCCCCGACTGCGCATTGCTTTGTGTAATTATTTCATCACCACTGCACTCAAAACGGCGAAGGAAAACATCATGTGGAAACCGGCATGACCCAGAATTAAAAATTAGAAGACATGATGTGATGATATCTTCCAACCCGCACTGGGCCCGCGTGGTGGATTCCTTTCCGTTCATTCCCTTTCATAGAGAGGAGGCCCGTATCCCAGCTGTGAGAATATTATAGGCTGATTATGATATATTTTACTAACATAAATAGGTGGTGGTGGTTTCGAGCTGTTGTTAATATGTAACTTAGCATACTTCAAGAGTATATTTTGACACGTTATGTAAAATGTGTAGTAAAAGTTAGAAAGTTAGGCTGGATTCAATTTGATAGCTCCTTCTGTCATGGAACTCCATGTTTTAGCACGATTTTTGAATTTTTCCTTTGGGAAATTCTCAACAACAGCTCTGAATCTGTATTTTTACACACAAACCACTTTTGGCGTCCTGTTTAATGAGTGGATGCCGGTATATGCTATACCGTTTGTGCTGGTGGCGACATCTATGCACCAATTAACGTCATATTTTTCTTGCAGTGCAATCGCCTCCTGCGCTGGTGTCCGTCTCCGGACTGCAGCAACGCCATCAAGGTGGCGTACGTGGAGGCGGCGCCCGTGACGTGCCGCTGCGGACACACCTTCTGCTTCGCGTGCGGCGAGAACTGGCACGACCCCGTGCGGTGCTGTCTGCTCAGGAAGTGGATCAAGGTAACATATCGTTGTACATAGATCTGTTGGCGCGTGGCTTTAATAGGGACTAAAGCTGCCATCTTGGTTTTTTCAATACATTTTCCTAAGACAATGAGTCATACCAATGTTTTTTAATATCAACATGTCTAAAAAATAAGTAACTTTCTTTTTTCCTATCTTCAAAAATGACTGAGATATTAAACGTTAAAATCCTATTAACGTGTGACGTCACGCTGCGAGCTGCGAGTTGAAATAATAAGTGCAAACCACTTTACAAATCAAATTTTATGAACGTAAACACAATAAAACAAGTTAAAATAACATAATTTTTGATCTTAAAAACACTTCGCATCACTCGCAATCGGTCATGACACTCGCAGCGTGACGTTATTCCAATAGCGCGCAAAGGAACGCACATCTAAAAAAGCAGTCAAACTTGACAACGCTGTAACTTTGGAAATCCTGGCCCGATTTCGGTGAAACAAAAACTATTATTTGCACGAGTACGCACTTTTATACAAATATTTTGATGTGTTGGGGTTACTCGTTAAACGAATGTTTACCACAGCTCCCTCCTGTCAATGTCATCCAAGCACCAAAAGATCCATACAGAGCTGTAACGGTATATTTTTAATGTGGTTTTTGGTATTGATTCAAGAGAAATCAAGTACAAAACACCAGCTAAAATGTAACTAATGTGGGTCATTCAATATCGCTAAACATGCGTGACGTCTAATGACCGCTATATTGATTTTTATATGACATCATAATATCGTAGAAACAATATTGTTCCAGAATATCGCCTTTTTGTTACATAGTACACGGAAACACAAACTTGTTTTATAGTATCCACACACACACATTTCACACACACACACACACACACACACACCAAACACGCACAAACATTTACACACACACACACACACACACACATTTTGCACACTGCAAAATAAATACCACATTTGGTTAAACTGAATAGGCCACTTCGCCAGATAAAACTTCTTTTGTATATTATAGTTAATTTTAAAATTATTATCTATATTCACATCATAGTTTCCAAGCCAACTTTGTACAAAACCCACATCCCTTTCAGAAATGCGACGACGATTCGGAAACGTCCAACTGGATTGCTGCGAACACGAAGGAGTGCCCGAAGTGCAACGTGACAATCGAGAAGGACGGCGGCTGCAACCACATGGTCTGCAAGAACCAGAACTGTAAGGCAGACTTCTGCTGGGTGTGCCTCGGGCCCTGGGAGCCGCATGGTAGCAGCTGGTACAATTGCAATAGGTACGGTACTTCCTCATGCATCTTCTTAGCGCGTCGATGGGAATCTATATTGAATTGGCCCAAAATATGGCGACGAGTTTGGCACTTTTAGTAGTGTCAATCAATTCCTGCACTGTTATGCATTTATCATTCACAAATCGCAAACGACACTATTATGATGTCATGGTGTGAGATATTCCTCCGCAAATAACTATTAAGATTGGCTCTCATGTGCTCTTATTATCATAGAGATAGATCGAGAGATGAGGCAAAGACCGTTCAGAACTGTCAACTTGGTATTATGTTAAACTACTGCACGTTCTGGAAGCGCTGCCTAACGGTTTTATTACACTAGCGAGTCGCAAGCGTGTTCCCAGTAAGGCGATCGTTAAATCGTGTTAGGCGCCTGTGCTTCTAGTTAAAACCTAAAATTTATTATCCTCTTGTAAGTTTAGTCAAAATCAAATCATTTCTTTCAATTACGCCATTTAAAGGCACTTTTGAACGTCTAACTTAACAAGGAAAAAGAATTGATTCTAGTGGCCCATGTGCCAAGGTAGTTTCATATGAAGAAGAATGAGCTGACATCATTGTCCTCCATTTAACTCAGTGAAGTGCCTAGGGGTCAATATTTTAATCGATAGGTGGTGCCGTGCGAAGCAGGGGCAGGTCGCTAGTAATGTTATAAAGGGAAGCCAACCTTTTTGGCTATCATGAAGGTACCACCACTATAGAACCCGACTTAATATTTGACGGTTCCCCTCCAGGTACGACGAGGATGAAGCTAAAGCGGCCCGCGACGCTCAAGAGCGGTCGCGTGCAGCGCTGCAGCGCTACTTGTTCTACTGCAACCGTTACATGAACCATATGCAGTCGCTGCGCTTCGAGTCCAAGCTCTACGCGTCCGTCAAGGAGAAGATGGAGGAGATGCAGCAACACAACATGAGCTGGATTGAAGTATGTGCAATATTTACATATTTAAAAAAAGAAAATTCCGGCAAGAATTGTAATATTATGATGGCAATAAACTCCGTCCCCTGTGGGGTAGACGGTGTGTTCATAGCTAGGTCCCAATCTGATCTGATAAAATGACATTAACTGATGGCTTGATGAACTGGACTGCTACTTAAAGGATTGGGCTGAAATAGCTCTAGAGAGAGAAGACTGGAAAAAAGGAAGGGAGACATTTTCCCTGAAGTGAGACACAACAGGCTCACAATAATAAAAAATAACAATTTACTGATTATTATCAACGAATGACAATGTTTGGAACTAGCTACGCCACTGCGATTAGTTTTACAAAGTTACCTTCCCCATAAGCCCCTTCTGTTACATAAAACTTAAGACGTAACTGGCGAAATTTAGATTTACGTACGACGACTCGACGATCAATCAAGCTATACAAAACCAGTTTATGCGGATCTCTCATTGTACGGGAAATCTATACAAAGCGAGGCTATGGTATTCTGGAAATGTATTGCTTGGTGGGTACAAAAGGTATACTTTTGCCTAACCCTGCAGTGAATATAGGCGTAATGGTTAATATGTTTTACGACCCTGGTTAATCTTTTCGTCTAGTTTTGTGCGACACCTTGACGCCCCATTGGTAATGCCAGTTGTTTTCTTGACAATACGTAGCTTTGTGTAGAGCTTACTAGTAGTAAGACTAAGTGGCTGTAGCGAATAGTTAAATATTCATATAATCTTTACAAGGAAAAAAGTGTTAGAACATCCTGAAAGGAGTCGTCTTGTGTCTCATTATCTGTTGCAAAGTTGGGGTAGTGTTGTAAAGTTAAAAGTTATAAATGCTAAATTATTATGTTATGTAAAAACTTGAAACCTGTTAGTTTTCGCTACATCATTTCAGTTAAGTCTCGAATTATAGTCCTGGTTGGTTCTCTTGCTGCTTCAAAGGCCTTAAGAGTTGCCAAATCAGTTTTTTCAACTCAAAATATTGAAAACCTACAAATTCTACGAAAATGAAAAAAAAACAAAAGAGAATTCATGTTAATTATTTTGGTCTGAGCAGAATTGAATTTATATGCTACATTGTGAATAAAAACTGCAATATCGCGACAACAAGAAATTCGTTCTTATCGATTCTTACACTCAAAGATAGGAAATTTAAAAATATGAGAATACGCCTGGTAACTTCTTTTTAAGCCCATGTCCATGTCAATGCATGTGCAAGCATACCTCCGTGACGAGAACGCGTCAGTCTCGTGTTAGTATTTATTTATTTATTTATTTATTTAAGGACAACCAACAAAGCATACACCAAAAATACATATTATAGTACTCATGTTATTTTTACATTGTATAGTGTAGCCTTAATTAAAGGCTGCCACGGCATGCATTGATCATAGGAGTAGGAAATGTAGTAACAAAACAGATTTTACTTATTTGGGTACATGAATACAATGTATGTATGCTGCTCAAGGTCATCGGCTTAAAAGCCTTAGCCTTAGAGAAGAGAGCCTTAAAATGAAACGAACTACGATTGAATTTATTGAGCGTGAAAATTGTATTAATAAGAACTTGATTAGCTCCGAACATGGCCACGCGGTAAAAGAACCACGCACCACTCTAACAGTTTCACCAATGCAATCGCAATCCCAAATATTAAAGTACCCACATCTAAACCGGAAATGTGATTATTAAAACTGGTTACAGGTGCAATTCCTGAAGAAGGCAGTGGACATCCTGTGCCAGTGCCGACAGACGCTGATGTACACGTACGTGTTCGCGTACTACCTGCGCAAGAACAACCAGTCTGTGATCTTTGAGGACAACCAGAGGGATCTGGAGTCGGCAACCGAGACGCTCTCCGAGTATCTGGAGCGTGACATCACTAGCGAGAACCTGGCTGATATCAAACAGAAGGTCCAGGATAAGTATAGGTGAGTACTTTGTTTTTAATAATAATGAAACTTTCTAGTTTTCTCGTTCTCTTTATTGTTATTAGAATTTTCTTATGTTACCGATAGTTAAAAGATCATTTTTTGAGTTTTTTTTTGTGTCACATATTTAGGGTATTTTTATTTCCAAATTAGTTAGTACACTAGTGTGTGCGCAAGCTCAGGTGCACTCTCGTAGTCCGATGAGATGGCAATCCGATACGACTGGAGAGCGCAGGACCAACGGCTTAAGGTGTTTTCCGAAGCACGGGGGTATTATACTAACCAAATAAAAAAAACCATGCCAGCAACCCTTACTTTACATGACATCGATTGATAATGATAACCATATAGTTTTCTAACAGTACTTTTTCCGATGTCCGCAGATATTGCGACAGCCGGCGCAAGGTGCTGCTGGAGCACGTACACGAGGGCTACGAGAAGGACTGCTGGGACTACACAGAGTAATCTTGCCTCCTCTCCATAACACACACACATACAAACAAACACACACTACGCACTGCCCACACTCACGGCTCGTCGCCACTTTGTCCCACGCTGGGCGCCAATTGACGATGTTCAGTACAAGACCGTAAAGCTGCGTTTCTACCAGAGATGAGCGAGGATGTGTGTAAAATTAACCAATAACCGCTAGCTTAGAAAATGAAGCAATTTTATTGGTTAGTTTCATACACATCACTCTCTACGCAGCTTCACGCATCTCTGGTAGAAAGACAACCAAAATGTGGCATATCCAGTTTTAGTACAAGTGGAGCATCGTCTCCGTTGCTTTACCTCCGTGAGTCAAAAACTCGATCTGTTACATTTACGATCGGGTACTGTTCTCGTTGGTCCCACGTCGGGCGCCATTAGTGGTCGTGGGCGCACCTCACTACTCCCGCGACACGCTTTTGTTTCTATCGTGTATAGACTAAAAGCTGCGAACAAAATCACATTATATTACCTTTCCTGTCTACTGGGACCGATCTTATAGCTCATAGAGTATGTTTAAGTTATGAGCGAGAGAATTTACTTCAACACTGAAATTATTAGATAGAACTAGTGTGGTAATGAATAGTTTGTATACCGTTCTTGGTTTTATCTAGCGAAGGTTCTAGAAGTAAACTCGCTGGTCCAAATTCGGCTTTAGCATAGGCTTGACATGTTTGAGATCTAAATAACTCATCTCTGTAATGATGCTAGTGTGATGATTAATGGCAATTTCTGTAATTAATTAAAACGGCTGTCTTCCGATAGACAAGGGATTTTCATACTTTTAAAATAAGACTTATTAATTCACATTGGCCCCTAAGCATATTAATGAAAATGTAAAAAAAAATATTTCACAAAAACAAAAAAAAAGATGTTTGAAAAAAAAATGTAAATAGGATTATTTAAAATCAATAGAAATTAAATTCATTGCGGCATATGTTTTTGCAGCTTGGATTAGTCACAATTTATAATATTTAGGTAATGTTCGATCATAAAGAATGGTACGGTCACACCGTAATTTTTGTACTTGTCAGTTAAAATGACGATTTCATTTCAGATTAATATAAACATTTTATCTTCGTATAAAGGCTTTTATTGATCGTTGTTTGATTGATTGTGTTGAGAATGATATCTGAGATTGAACAAGCTTTAAGTTTGTGAAATTATTAGGAGAGTTACTAGCAAAAACTGGATGAATAAGAATTACTGGTGTGTCTGTAATCTACTTTCTCCATGACACTTAATGACTAGAAACACATAAACACACTTAAACTTTGCACAGGCCTGTATGCTCAATACAGATTGAAAAATAACTTGTATTTTCCCCCTCCTTAAGACATATTGACCACCTTTGGATTTAAAGTACAGTGAATTTTGTTCAGCAAATGAAGCAGTGTGTTTGTGTGAATGATACTACTCTTACTTGATTTCTGAAAGACGTTTCAAGTGTCTGAATAGTTCTAATGTCAATCAAATCACAGATTTGACAACAGATTGGTTTGGTTTGAATAGCCTTCCAGAATCCAAGAATTTGTTATGACCGTTGCCTTAATGTCGTGTTTTGCAAGCAAGTGATGTAATGTATTTGATTGAGGTTCACCAATTTGCAAGTGTGTGATTGACTAATAAAAAAACGTGTAGATCTAATTTCTGAAGAGTTTGAATGTATAAAACGTAACCACTTCAATTTTATTCTACGCTTTTCATACATTTCATCCACGTGACGAGATTACCATAAAAATGTTTAACGTTAACAATTTGGTCCTACGATATGACACGGCAAGGAGAGGAATATAAATGATAAAAATTAATAAAACCTGGCAATAATTCGCGAGTACTGAACATTAGTAAATATTTTGTGATAACGTTATATTTGTAAGACTGTTTCCGTGGGACATGAAGTAAAAGAGGTTTTGTCGTGTCACGTCATAGGACCATTAAAAAAAATTAGTATATTTTCGTGACAAAGTTTGTGAGCGTTAATTTGTCATTTTTTTTTTCATGGCTTTTAAATGTATGTTATTCTGAGTTAGTTAACAAACGGATTGTTCATACAAACCATGCTAGTTAAAATACCAGGATTTAATATGATGATTATTATTCTAAATTATTATGAATAAAAATGGAATTTGTGTTATTTTCGACTTTATTTATACTCATTACACAAATACACTCCGCTTTCTTATAATACGAAGTGGTTCTCGATTCATAATCAACGGTTTTGTGATGCTAAACTTTAATTTTATGTTTTTGGAACAAATTGACTGATTACACTGTGATCTTAAACTCTGTAAGCTAACATGTTTCAGTTGTAGGAATTTAGTAAAAGAATAACGAGATGAATGAATTATTATCAACCGTTGAAGCGAGGACCGCCAGTATTAGAGCGAGTACCAAAGAAGACCGCTATCGAATCGATTATAATGTGATTTCGTGATGGCAGCATTTAGTCGAGAGCTAGGTACTCCGGACATACCCGCATACAACTCTGCTACATCTCGTAACATAAGTCTCACATTATAAACATTCAGATCTCCTGTAATAATTTTAATAGAGTTCATTTTATTTTTTTCGACTGTAAACTTAGAATTTATAATTTTTAATATTAATCATTTTTTGATATTTTAAAGTCGTCTTAGCATCGTGTAAATCGCTTAGTGTAGTAAAAGTTTGAATCTTTGTATTATTACGAGCTCATTTCATGGTAATGTACTACGATGTATTATAAGTTTACATAGCGGTGGGTTGTTTCGATTGTCGACTTTATCCTCGATAACGAGTCTTTTAATAAAAAAAAATAGCACAATATGATATAATAACGATTTATCGGTTAAGAAAAAACAAAAAATATTTTTACCAAAAAACCTATTTTTGTTATTAGAGTACTGTATATCAATATAAAACGGTTAGTTCAGCACTTAGTATGTTTTAATTCTGTGATCAAGTTATAATTTAGCGCCTGGAAGGCGTTCAGTGTGATGTTGAGGCCAGGTCGGCGGCCGCCGTCACGTCACGCGCTGCTCAGTGCTCACTTACATTCAAAATAATATTTTAAAGTAATTATAAAGTTTCCCAATAAACATTGACGACTGGTTAAGAGACTAATTAAGAGTTGAAGTCTCGAACTATTTGCCGGCAACGTTTACAACATAACATGGTGCCGAATTCACAAATAAATAACTTTGTCACTAATTAAGTATTTCGGGACTAGATGGTATCGGAGCCAAGTCGTACAAATAGATTCATACATAACTATTTTTGAAGGTTTTCGATTCGCGATAATCCGCTTTTTTGTAAATTAACTCGCGCGCTACATATCTGTCATTAATAAATAACAAATCGGTGAATTGTGGTACGAAACGTGCACAAGTCAGTTGCACTGCCAGTAAATGTCGTAAATTAAATAAATAAGAAGCTTGTTGTACGAGGTTCACATAGTGGACTGTACTAGTGTAGGAGGGCCCTGGCGCGGCCTTCACACACGTTCTACTTAACGCAGAGGGCTTGGTCGGTACACACATACTATTGTACATATAGATGCTGTATAGATATTTATATGGTTACTATGCCTATGTATGGACAAGCATCTTGTATGTGTGCCTATGTTAAGGACACAGTTGTCTTAAGTAAGACTAAGATGGAAATAAAAATAAATAAAAATAGTAACATCGAATGGAAGTTTGTTATTTATCTCATTACCTTGTCCTATCTGTCCCACCATTCCTGCTCCTTTTTATTCTAAATAAAATTTATTGATATTTGGGAAGAAAATGGAGAGGTACAATAAAATCCCGGTGTTGGAGAAATAACAAAAAAATTGGATTAAAATAACAGCTGAATGCTGAGCTGACAAAATTTACAGAACACAAAAAAGATGAATACTGAATTATCGCAAATTTGTCGTTGTGATTCTTCAGTATCACAAAAAAATCTAGTGATTGGCAGAGATGATAATGATTGCCTCGTTCACAATCACGATAATCATCGTCTGTCCAGCCTTTTCCCAACTATGTTGGAGTCGGCTTTTAGTCTAATCGGATGCAGCTAAATACCAGTATTTTGGCTGCCGACTCTGACCTCCACAACCCAGTTACCAGGTAATGCGATACCCTTTTGTAAGACTGGCTGTCAAACTGGGCTTCTAGCACCTGTAAAAAGTCATTACAGGTGCTGCAATCATCTGCCAGAAGTTGCAAGTATGTTGGGGTCGGTTTCTAGTTGAAGTGGATGCAGCTGAGTAACAGTATTTTACATGGAGTGACTAACAATCTGACATCCAAAACCCAGTAAACACTTGGTAGTTCGATATCCTTTGTAAGACTGGTTGTCAGACTTTCGGGCCACTCACTACCTGTAACGACTGTCAAATGTCTATAAATGACATCCGGGACAAACGGCTTAACGTGCTTTCCGAGTCACAGATGAAACTTTAAATATGTATAATGGATGGCAAATATAATGAAAGCAGAACTGGCCTTGGTCAGTCTGTGGATGGGTGACCACCCACGGACTGACCAAGTCCAGCTCTGCTTTACCTTGAAGTTCGACTCGTGCCGCTGTTTTTATTTAGCCCCGAGCCCAACCAGAATTCAAATAGCATGGGCCCTTTGAAAAGCCTAGTCACGCTTTCTCCAGCATATGCTGCGAGATTGCGACTTTATTAGAAAGGTTTGAGCTTCATTATCAGCACGGAATCGCATTTTTCTTTTCTGTCGCTCAGTACCGTCATTTGTTAGAGCGATGACGAGAGCGTGCTGCCTCACGCTTTCTCTTGCGTCCGCTACGAATTATCACGTAGCATCGAAGCTCGACTTTGTATATAGACCGAATCTGCTGCGACTTGACGCTTAGCGCAATACGGCTGTCCCATTTCAAAACCTAGTAAGGGGCATTTTTACCAAAAATCGTTTTATTGCACAATCTTGCTAACCTAGGAAGTCCCTAACAATTACTGAAACACCAGCGTCTTAAACTCGTTTGGAAGCAGATATATTTAAGCATCGAAACCTAGTAAGTGCTCCATTCACTCCCTCGTGACCACTTTAAAACCTAGTATGTCACTTTAACCATTTCAAACCCTAGTAGCTCTCTGGACTTGCTAGGTTTTTAAATGGTCGATTCGTTTTACTAGGTTTTTTAAATACGTAAAGCGAGTGGGGAAGGGGGGGGGGCCCTCTCGCGACACGTTGCGCTCACGCGGCAGTGAGCTTAATCTATGTGTGTGTGTGATTTTTTTACCAGAAATGCCTGCCATTAAAGATGCGTTTTTCATGAGTCATTTGATTACTTTTAATTGATAGGGATTTGGAGCACTTGTGTATATGGACTGATAATTGTACAGCCCAAAATAAAAATTGGACCCTTTACACAGCAATGATTATGATAGTCAACAATTCTTTGAACGATCTTAAAACTATTAGCTACCTAACAAAAGGTCATACCTACTCACATGTCCGCGGATGCCGTACACGGCAATATAGAATTGAAAATGAGGAGGCAAAAAAAATATTTTGATATTGATTTATCTTTCAAGATTTTAAAGATACGGTGATGCAGTCAAGGAAAAATATAAAAGTTGTAGAAATCACATGTAGACATGAATGGGCAAAAAAAGAGAACGGCACGTCATAATGAACCGCTAAAAGATTTTAATTTAAATTCTGTTGTAAAAGTGGAATTTGTCGCTGGATCAAGAAAGCCGTATTGCGCTAAGCGTCAAGTCGCAGCAGATAGGCATCGTAGCTCTACGGTTCCCCTAGCATCCGCTACGGATTATCGCGTACCTACCATTAAACCTCTATGCTTTGTATAGTATCTGCTACGACTTGATGCGTAGAGCTACAGGCGTCGTAGTTCCTTTTTCTAGCAATCGTTACGAATTATAGGGTAGCATCGGAGTTCTACGCTTTGCATAGTATCATTTTGTTATTAGTTGAAGCGTAGCGCTACAGGCGTCGTAGCTCTACGCTTTTTCTATCATCCGCTAGTTCCGCTACCAATTATCGCGTAGCACTAAAATCTACGCTTTCTATAAAATCCGCTACGATTTGACACATAGCGTTACAGTCCGACGTAACGCTACGGTTTGGCCAGCATCCGCTATTTTAACCTGGCGAAGACGACGTACAGATCAAAGCCTTAAATTGACAAATTGTAGGTATCATTTTAAAATTAAGTTATATGGATAGGAACTTCCGATTGATTTAGTTTCATTGCATCACAAAGTAATCGGTAGTTTGTCGTATATATAGCTGAGAGCGTACCGAGCGTACCGAATGTAGTTCGCATAGTACTAGATAGCTACAAGAAGTTGTTTGTTGTCGCAGGGATGCCCTGGCCCCGTCTCCAACGAGACCTAGTAAAGCCTAGCAATATAATGGTGAGTTACAACAAGAAGATAATGGACGTTATTTTTTAATGAGTTTTTGTTTTATAAGGTTGTGAAGAGATTGGGGGTTCAAATGGTATTTTAGCTAGTAGAGCTATGTGTTTTAATACAGTGTTTTTTTTACGGAGACAGTATGGAGATATCAGAGATCATATATCGGGAAACCTTCTTTTGAAGCATTATTCGCTCTTTTTATGTACCTACATGATGATGTTGGTATGTTGTGTGTTGATTGGTAATTCAGTGCTGTCGACATGTTGTTACCATGATATCGGGAGAACCCAAAGATTTCGCGACTGCTCTAGTCACTTACGGATATAAAAGAACCATTTGATTGCTGATCTATATTACCTAACATTCTTTCTGTTTCAGGGCGCAACTCAGTTATTCGGAATGTTTTCTATATAAATGTAAAATCATACAAGTGAATAAAGACTAAATGAATAGTATTATATTTTGCTGCCCTAGTTAGGTTGTTAGGTACATACTAGTATATCCAAAAACTTCATGACATTTTGTAATTTATAAAAATGTATAGGAAAGTTTTGTATTATTAATAAAAAACATAAATAAAAATAGACAGTGCAGTTTTATTTGGCGGGATAGTAATATTGATTGTAATGCGGCAATATCTATAATTGAACTACTGTTGCCCAAGACCTTCGCCCCCATGAAATTATTATAAAAATATTACTTCCCAATTTGAATTGGGTCTTGTTAACAATTTCATGGGTGGGTGAGTTTTGTACGGAACCATACAATTATAAATTAAAAGATATATATAATTAAAAGTAGCGTAAGTTACAACCTTATGACATCAGCTATGTGGCAGTGAATGACCTGTCGAAATCGGTCGATCCGTTTTGGAGATTAGCTGGAACAAACAGACTAACAGAAACTTTGTTTGTTTTTTCTTTGTTTGTTTCCTACAAAAGTGCAATACCTACACGGTCAAAATGTATGGAATAGCTGATTTTTTTCTTATAATTAACCGATGAACAATTTCTATGTTGTTGGAGGCTCAGAATGATGTACTGAATACGTGGTAACCGTTTTCACGTCAGTGTCCCTTCCACCCCGTATTATAATTATAATAAATACTCAATCAAACCTCTCTCATTAAGCAAACTGAACTCACTATTTAAACCGACGAAAAAAAGAGAAGAGGTTATAAGAGTAGGTAGACGTAAATCAAATCATTATCACTGTCCTCAATGTTTTGTTTTCTTATCAACTTTTTAATTTAGTTTTTATCGAAAACAGTATAATTATTAATACCTAACATAAGTAAATACTTAACCAATATTATTTGCACATTTTTCTCTGAAATATAAATGAAAACTCGTGACTTGTCTTGCACTTACGTGCCTGGATGTGTGCCACGAGATTTTGTTCTTCTGGCACTCTACCCACTCTGGTCCAGGCCCTGCAGTTCCCCTTCAGACCAGGACAAACGAAGCGCGTATAAATCAGTGCAGTGCCTGCCGGGGTGGCTCAGCTAGCTGGTGAAGTTTCCGAAACGCGGCAGGCGTTTGTCCTGAAGGACTCTGTAATATAAGGACGGGTGTTATCTGCGAAATTGACTTTATGCAGCTTAAGTCACGTGCTGTTGTTGTTTAAGAGCCCCTGTAGCTAGGGATTGTTTTCCTGGGAATGACAACGAGAAATAAACAGTGTTAATGAATGCTTGGCCAGATTCAGATAACAAATTAGCAGTTACTCTGTGGTAGAGATTTTGCTCTGCAGTAGGGATTAACTTTTAGCGGCACTACAAAAAGTACCACAACAACATAGTACAAATCTACGCTATAGATAGCGTAGATTTGTACTATTGGCCACAATACGATTTGGCCACAAATGAGGAACTGAAATCAAAATCCTTAATCGCGCAGTTAAAGTTATCTGCGACTTAAAACTATATAGTAGAACCCGACAATAACTGACGGGCAGTAGTCCACCAGACACAACACCCGTCTGGTCGGAGGATCCTCCCTTTTTATGGGGGATGAATAAATAACGTACCACTAAAAATTTTTACTTAGGTGTAACAATGATATTAAGTAATTATTAATAGGTATTTTGGTTTTCCTAAGTTAGAATCATCTTGTGAATTTGGTTGGGGTTAGCAACCACTAACTTAATGTATAGAAAAATATGGAAGCATTACTGCTCTGTATGTGAAGATGTGCACTTATGTCTTGCAATGGACAATAACGATAGGACTAGTACAGAACTACAGACTGTCGCAATTTTAATCACAAAAACAGACTTGCTGATAAGTACTTAACTTATGTCACGTGATTTTATCACACTGTATAATTAAATGGCGGATAATAGGTACCTACATATTACCGCAGACAAACGGACAACGAGTTTTTATCTTAGTAAATAGGTACAGTTTTTGTTGTGTCATTATGAGATCACAAAATTTAAAATCAGTTGGTCATCGTTGTTGTGCTAATAACGTGTTATTTTTATTATCTTTCAAAAAAACATGTTGAAACCTGTGTTGCCTAATTTTAGAAGCAATTTGACCAGACAAGTTTCAACAAGTTTCTTCAGCATGATGCTCAAAATTCTTGTAAATATCTTTAATTCTGATAAGTGAGTGAATTATCGGTGACATTTGTTATGATTACTTATTGCATATGATTTATTACGTCTATTTAGTTCTATCATGATTTAATATCTGATTAAGTATTTCCCTATCTAATACTTCCGCACTAAATAGTCTCTGAAACGATTCTAGTCACAAAACCTCAGAATTATGCGAAATGCCAAATGTACCGTCACTTATTAGCTTTAGCTCAAATATTATACAGAAAATAGTTGAAAATGTTTTGGTACCGCTCGCAGATCGTTGCAGTGAACATAACATCGTGTATACTTACTCTCTGAGTCCTCGAGGGGTATGGAGGATGCCTCCGACGGGAAGGTGCCCTGCATACGCACCGACAGCGGCAGGCCCTGCTCCAGGGTCGCGTCCGGTTGGGAGACCTTTATCCTCGTCCTCGTAACGCGCCTATGTCACAACACTATCATTATAACGACGTCAAACATAACACGAATAATCTATTAACAGCCAACGGTAGATCCATCAACGTTCTGCAAATTAAGGCGCTATTGTAACGAATGCTAAAGAATTCTCTTTTGTTTTAAAGTAGTCGTAATGCTCCCTAACTTTTGTCGCGTTTTTTAGATAACGTCGCCGTCGGTTCTTACGGAAAAGAAAACATTTTTAGCTTATTTACATAAGAACATGAAATGCGGAGCATTGACCTCACGATCTGAATTTGTCAAATTTATGAATGTTTTATTGATCATCTAAGTTACCCATTTACCGTCTTTATCCCGTTTTCTTTGAGATTTTACTTACGCTTAGTCATTGTACCCATCCAATGACTGAAACAAGCTAGCCTACTTTAAGCCTAATGTAACACATACCTATCATGAGTTTGTAATGCGCTAGTGCTCGTAACAATACTGTTGGCCTCATACACAACTAGTATTATTACAGAGGCAGTTACTGAGTCAGCATGTCTTGTGAAGGCGTTTAAAGCTAATTTTATTTTGTGTAGTGCTGCTGTCTGTGTGACTAGGATGCGTATCTGGCATTACTATAAGCAGTTGTTTTGAAACATTCCTACTATTATGTTACCATCCCGAATGTACAAAAGAAATTTACGAATAAGTACGTGGCTTGTGTATACCATCAGGGCAGTCAACAAACAAACAAACAAACAACGTACATAACGTTGCTTGCGAGAAATGCAAGTCTCAACATCCAAGATGCGTTTCCCGCAAGCAACGTTATTGCAACCGATTTTTTCTGTTATTATTAAGCGATCGAAAGTTTGCGAAAGTGTCGGTATCTATGTCGAGACTGCCGGCCCAGGGAAATTTTGAACGTAATTGTCGCGACAGCTGTTCGAAAATGGTCCCAGAATAGAAGGCGTGACTAGCGCAAGCCCAAAATGTTACAAACTACGAATCATAACCAACAAAACTTGATTTTCATCTGAATTATTGTTAACTGTAAACAACATGAGCCAGTCCTGTGCAATGCTTGATAAGAGTATGTTATATGCTGGTGTACTTTGATCTCTAACGTTGATTATAACTGGAGATTCTAAAATTTTTGAGGTTCCATGATATTTTAAATACACCTGCATTTCTTTATACATATCGAGTAAAATCAAAAGGGCATTCCGTTTCCGTTCCTGTATTTTCAAGATTTCAAGCATTCTTTAATCTCAACCTCAACCACTAAAAAAAAAACTTTTTGTCTGTCTGATTACACATTTGTACATGAATTGGTTTTCAGGGTCCCTTGTAGTTCAATTTAGTTTATTAACCTTCGATCAACGCTAAACTATTCTTCGGAGTTCAGATATATTTCAACAAAGGTAAATAGACACCAGCTCTCGAAGTAGTAAGTTTCAGTGTTTCTGGTTATCTTTAAGATAGTGTAGTGGTAATTTTTTCAGCCATGCAATGTCACTGCTGCCTGCTTGCTTGCGTGATACAAAATCAGCTCAGCAACGTAGGGAAAGCATTGTTGTTGAATATTGCGCAACTGGCAACTCATGAACTCTACACTAGATTGAGATCCATAAGTAGATAAAAATACACGTGGCGATTGATAATAATACATGCATTATCATCCCAATTTGATATCTGCGCGCTTCTTGTATATATATAAACATTTGTCGCGATATTGCTAGTCATTGCTTAAAGTTCATTCAATTTGTTAAGAGCTATTACAAAATGACGTTAATTTATTATTCGATAGTGCTTATAGTGGTAGTTTACGCTCTTTATTATTATTTTACAAGGAATTTTAACTACTGGAAAAACCGAAATGTACCTGGACCAAAACCAACTGTCTTTTTTGGGAACATCAAGGAATCCGCCCTCCGCAGAAAAAATAAGGGTGTGGAGATTCAGGAAATTTACGATATGTATCCAAACGAAAAAGTGGTCGGAGTATATAGGATGACAACACCTTGTCTCCTTGTACGAGACTTAGAAATCTTGAAACATATTTTCATTAAGGACTTCGAACTGTTCACTGACCGTGGAGGCACATTCAGCAAAGAAGGATTAGGACAAAATTTGTTTTCCGCTGATGGAGAAACATGGACAGCGTTAAGAAATCGGTTCACCCCTATTTTTACATCTGGTAAATTAAAAGACATGTATTATTTAATACATGAGGGCGCTGATCAGTTTGTGGACTACGTTAGCAAAGAATGCCAAAGTAAGCAAGAGTTTGACATATACTCCCTTCTGCAGATATATACGTTGTCTACGATATCAGCCTGCGCTTTCGGTGTTAAATATGATAGTCTCGGTGATAAAGTGCACGCCTTGAAACTTGTAGACAAGTTCTTTTCGGAACCATCTTACGCATTTGAATTAGATATGATGTACCCAGGACTTCTGGAATCTCTTAACCTTTCTCTTGTTCCAACTCCCATTCAAAAATTCTTCAAAAGTCTTGTGGATAACATTATCACTCAAAGAAATGGCAAACCATCAGGCCGAAACGATTTCATGGATCTAATTCTGAAACTCCGTGAAATGGGAGAGGCCAAGTTTGCAAAATACGGAAAAAGAGTAGCGTCTGTTGAAATAACAGATGATGTGATAGCGGCGCAAGCTTTTGTTTTCTACATTGCTGGGTATGAAACCAGTGCAACCACTATGGCCTATTTAATGTACCAGCTAGCCTTAAACCCTGACATCCAGAACAAGCTGACAACAGAAATTGATGAAGTTATTAAAGCACATAATGGAGAAGTAACGTACGATACCATAAGAGATATGAAATACATGAATAAAGTGTTTGATGAGACTCTACGCATGCACTCCATAGTAGAACCGCTGCAAAGAAAAGTTCTCACAGATTACAAAGTACCCGGTACAGATTTGGTAATTGAAAAAGACACTATGGTTCTAATATCTTCGAGGGGTATTCACTATGACGAGAAATATTATACGAAACCTGAAGTATTTGACCCTGAAAGATTTGATCCGGAGGAGGTGGGTAAGCGTCACCCATGCGCTTATTTACCATTTGGACTCGGACAAAGAAACTGCATCGGTAAGTTGGCTACCGCATATTTATAGGGTTCCATAATCAACAAGGAACCCTAACAGTTTCTCCTTATATTTCTTATGAGTAAAAACCATTTTTCGAGTCAAGGTTCCGTTTGCGAAATAAGGAGCGCGGTTTTGTCAGGCGTCACGAGAGAGTCAAGTGTCACCCTCCCCTAAAAGCTAAATGGTTGTTTTGTGTGTAAAAAGACCCTTAACGAAGCCGAAAGGCATTTCGTCTCCCTGTGTTGCGATAGTTTTTTTTTGTCCTGCATCATACCATTCATGGAACATTCCCGTTACGGAGATATTGGAGGTCAAAGTTTGTTAGGGTTTGAGCATTCATTAAAGGGATCATCTTATACACCTTTCCCCTACCCCTCTGAATTTGCGGATTGTATATATTCCACATCGGAGAGTGATAATATCATAGAAGTACATTCATAATGACAGTGACGAAAGTAAACCGTGCTCTTGATCCATTTTTTTTAATATTGGGAAATTTGACTAACTGACTGCCCTGGCCTAATATAAAATTATGCGTATTACGTTCGATTCACTTTGACTTCTCATCCTTTTTAAAAACTGAGTAGTTTACACAGAAAATGAGGAAATCAGTACTATTAAAAGTATATGTAAAATGTTAACTGTTCTAACATGCCTGTGTTTATTTTTAGGTATGCGGTTTGCGAGGCTTCAGTCCCAACTATGTGTGGCGAAGTTTTTGTCCAACTTCCAAGTACAGGCATCGAAGAACACCGACAGGAATTTAAAGGTTGCTCCAGACCGATTGATTATGGGACCAGCTGGAGGAATATATGTCAATGTTATTCCTAGGAAGTTAAAATCATAAGTAAACCTACACAAACAATTACTAAGTACGTCCCTATTCTTCACTACATCAATTGTGTAGTACACTTTCAATCGCAATCCATTGCTTCATGTGTTTGTAAAACTCGTGTTTTCAACTATGTAAATAACGCAATAAATGTTGTCGAACTATCGAAACGAAAGACATTGCCGTTGTAAGTGTGTTACGCAATTACTTCACTGCAAACTTAGAGCATGCTGTAGCTAATGGCTACAAGAAGATTGACCAACATCTTTGTGGACCACATGCCATAACCAATAATTATATAGACCAGAACTTGTTGTGAATGTTGCGTAATTACCTAGGATTGTGCTAATGGTTTTTATTGTGTGAGACTTAACTTCCCCGGATTGGTATGCCATTGAATAAGACAATACTACAATAAGATAAAATTTAAAGATATTTAAATTGTTGCTCTTGTTACAAGAAAGATAAAATAGTATTAGGTACTAAAATACGAAACTGTAACAGAACTGATGAGATATTATACACCATTATTTTTAGGTAGTTCTGGAGCCGAATACCATGAACTCGATCATCGAACTCGAAACGATTGGGACTATTTTTTTCATAAAATAACAAAAAAAAAAATACGAAAGAATAGATTTAATGTTTTTTTGTGAAATAATGATCGTTTCGAGTTCGATGATCGAGTTCATGGTATTCGGCACCAGAACGACCTAAAAATAATGGTGTACTAAGGCTAAGGATATTATATTAATCAATAATAATCACAACGTAAATCGTTGTGATTATTATTGATTAATTGTTAATTAATTGTATTTGTAGATATTTTTAAGGGTATATTTTGTTGAAATAAAAATTAATTAGTTGAAGTATTCGGACTACATTTTATGCCTTTTTTAGAATAAGTATTACATCCCACATTAATAATATCATCATCATCTGCCTCATCTGCCTAGCCTTTCCCCAATTATGTTGGAGTCGGCATCCAGTCTAACCAAATGAAGCTGAATACTAGTATTTTACATGGAGCGACTGCCCATCTGACCCCCACAAACTAGTTAGTACTGCGTAATGATACCCCTATGAATGGTCACATCTACGGATCCCCCTTGGCAAGCTGTGCTTAACCTTGAATATCGACCCATGCCGCTGTTGTTATTTAGCCACGAGTCCTACCAGAAAACAAAAAATAATTATTAGAATTGTTGCCAATAAGCCTGATATTGTGATGGTGGTTCGATTTCGATCAGAGCGGCGCACAATGATTGTTGACATAACTGTCCCGCATGACGAGAACCTCGTGGTAGTCGAGAAAAATAAGCAAATGAATTCTATGTATGTTGTATCTTGACTTGGCTCGCGAGGTTGTCAACTTGTGGGCTCGCCGATCATTGTGTCTCGATCTCGAATACCTGATGAGGCTCTCGTTAGGCAGCTGAATCAAGGGCTTGATGATACAGAAAGAGGTACTCCTGTACAGGGCTCGTATTGTTAGTAGGTTCCCCTCTCTGGAGTCCTGGTAGCTTGCTCGTTCCCGATAAGCTACAATTAAAATTTTTTAAATGTTTTTTTTTATGGAATATTTAAAAATGTTAACTATTTGCTGCTCGGTTCGATCTTTAGGTTAAGCTGCGCTTGCCTAGGTTGGTCCGTGGATGGGTAACCACCCATTACACATTCAAATTCATTTAATTCAGGTACGTAACCCATATTGCAACAAATACAAAATCAACAAAACATACCATTACATACTTACCGAGTTTTCTCCGTGCCTCAGAAAGCACGTTAAGCCGTTGGTCCCGGCTGTCATTTTTAGCTCTTTGACAGTCGTTACAGGTAGTCAATGGCCCAAAAGTCTGACAACCAGTCTTACCAAGGATATCGTATTACCCAGTACTAACAGTTATTGGAACTGTTACCTTTCACCGCAAGATGGCACTGATGTGTGCTGGTTGTAAACAGCTTCTGGGTGATAGCCTATTCTTAGCCTGTTCTAATTGTAATTATTCGTATGACTTGGAGTGCGCAAATATTTCACGTAATCAATTTACTCAATCAATGACTTCTAAGCAAAAATCTGGCTGGGTATGTCAAGAATGTTGCTGTAAAAGACCGAAGGCAATAAACTCTGCCACTCTAGCAAGCCCAATGTTAACCCTGATCACAGATGATAATGATTCAGCTAATGTGACGTTGAGGCGTAAAACTGCATTACCCAGACACACACACACACACACACACACTTACTGACGTAGATCAACTGCTGGAGAACTCAGATGTCGCTAGTGGCGCACTTACCGCTCTGCAACTACAATGTGATGATAATGCGAAGCGTTTAGTTGATCTGGAAATGAAGGATTTTGGCTGTGAGATAATGATCCAAAGACAGCGTATTGATGCTATCGAAAAACAAATAGTTGACAATCATGATGTCCTCGTAAAAACTTCAAACACGCTAACTACTCTGCCAAATAATTGTTGTCATAACTTACCCTTGGATGTTCCAAATCCTATAGTTTTGCCTCAGCAGATTCCAAACCCCTTACCACCAACAACAGCTGCTTACAGTTCCGTATCACAACTGATAAACAACAGGCAACCGTCCGCAAGCACGTATAATTCTAGAATGTTTACGACTGGGAATGCTCAACCACGCACTCGCCGTTCTGTCATACGCGCGACCGGTGCAGCTGATATAGATTTAAAAACTGTAGAGCCTGTGAAATACATTCATGCTTGGAATTTTCATCCTGACGTGTCTGAAGACAGTATTCGTTCCTACCTTAACAAAAAACACCCAAACAATACCTTCTCCGTAAAAAAACCTGATCCTGGACACTCCAGACACAACTACTTTATAATAGGAGTCCCAATGCACCTGTTTGACTTTTATCTGTCGCCTAACAATTGGCCTACAAATACATCACTCCAAGAATGGTTCAGCTTTCGGAACGAATAAATCGTTTTTTCGTGAAAAAAACTAAAAAGTTAGATTTGATTTTCTACCAAAACGTCCGTGGTTTAAAGTCAAGACGTTCGGAAACCAAAAATATACTACGCACCTTCCAAAGTAATTTATTAGCCTTAACTGAGACCAGGCTCGATGACAGCGTGTTTGACTCTGAGGTGTTCCCGCAAGAATACGCCGTGCTACGGTGTGACCGTGTGGGGCGCGGCGGTGGAGGCGTGCTGCTGGCCGCACGCTCGCCCTACTCACTCACACATTTAGATTGTGAGCCAGAACAGTGCGATGAAATAATATGTGCAATAGTGACCAAGTTTTGATTACGGTTCGCATGCTGTGTAGTTTACTTAGCTCCTAATGTACCTGATTCTAGATATTATTATATTTTTAATTGTATAAGAAGAATGATGTGTAACATTAATAAACTACCTCTAATTGTACTAGGAGATTTTAACATCAACTCCGCTAGTGTAACCGTACGTAATGAATTTGAACTGTTTCTCTCTGAATGTAATTTATTGCAAAAAAACATAATTTTTAATGATCTTGGCCGAATGTTGGACTTGATATTAGTTAACTCATGCGTGGCGGGAGTCTCAGTTTCAGTGTGTTCCGGCATTGTATCACCTGAAGTGCACCACAAACCATTAGATATCTCTGTCAATATTAACACACCTTTCGCAAGTTTGAATAAAAATAATACCTACTATTCTAATGACTCTACCTCTACTGCACCTCTAAAGCATAACTTTCGTAAAGCAGACTTCTTGGTGTTATACTCTGAACTAGCTAGTATAGACTGGGAACCAGTGTATGCAAGTGTTGATGCCAATGCTGCTGTTGACGCCTTTTATGGATTAATTAATAATATTATTTCCCAAACCGTTCCTCTAACAAAGAATAAAACTGTGCGACTGAATTACCCAAAATGGTTTTCATCCGCTTCTATTAAACTAAATAACCTTAAAAATCATTATCACAAGCTCTACAAACGGAATGATAACAACCAACTCGATTATGCATTCTTTACATAGGTACTACAGGCGTCTACTAAAAAGAAGTGTTGAAGCAGATTATGCCACTTACACTGACCATATTCAGTCTAATATTAAACGTGACCCAAAAACATTCTGGACATTTGTGAAAAGTAACAGAGAAAATAATGAACTGGCTACCTTCGGAGACATGACACCTATGCAGGTGGCAGATGCATTTTCTAAATACTTTAGTAGCGTTTTCCTACCAAATTTGCCGTCATTAGATCCTGAACTTGCTATCACTACAGCAAATGCGATCCCTAATAATTTGTCCCATCTTGTGCATATTGATTGCATTCATGAATCAGAAGTCCGTAATGCTATGGCTCGGCTTCCTCCGAAATCTACTCAAGGACCAGATGGAATACCGCAGTATATAGTCAAAGACGGCTATGAAATTTTCAAATCACCCCTGAATCATATTTTCAACTTGTCAGTTTCGTCAGGTACATATCCAACTGTTTGGAAAACATCTAAAGTGATCCCGGTACACAAAAGTGGCCCAAAAAGTGACATTAAAAATTACAGGCCAATGGCGGTTTTATCCATATTTGGAAAAGTATTTGAAGCGGTACTTTTCAAAAAAATATATTCCAAACTGCAACGGTGGTTTGCGGAGAAGCAACATGGATTTCTTTCAAATCGTTCAACCACGTCAAATTTACTCAATATAACTACACTCATAGCCAAGAATATCGATGACAGAAAGCAGATTGATGTCGCCTATTTCGATTTCCAGAAGGCTTTTGACCGGGTTGATAATGATGTACTTCTGAGTAAGTTAGCTTTTTCAGGTTTCCCAATAACGGCGCTTAAGTTCTTCGCAAACTACCTTTGCGATCGCAAGCAATATGTTACATTTAACAATGTCAATTCGGCATGCTATTCTGTCACTTCTGGTTTAGGCCAAGGTACGAACCTCGGTCCCCTGTTTTTTTCTAATTGTAGTTAATGATCTACCAAAGCATATAAAGCACTCCACAGTTTTGATGTACGCCGATGATGTCAAAGTTGCACTTCCTATAACTAATTGTAACGATACAGCCGAACTCCAACTTGACATAGACATCATCCACAATTGGTGCACTATAAACAACCTTAAACTGAATATCAGTAAATGTGCCATCATGACCTTCTCTAAAGCCACACAACCCACACTCAATGTCTACACTTTGAACAATGAACCCCTAAAACGAGTTTCTACCGTACGAGATTTGGGTACTAACTTTGACCCGCACATTACGTTTAACCAACATATAATACAAACCTGCAACAAGTCCCGCAAAAACTTAGGTTTTGTTTTGAGACAGGCTAAATTTTTTAACAATCGTCAAGCCATAACCCTAATTTACAACTCCTTCGTCCGTAGTTTGCTCGAAACCAATAGTGCAATCTGGAGCCCCCATGAAAAAATCTATAAACTTATAATTGAAAAGGTCCAGAAATGTTTTATCCGCTACCTCTACTTGAAAATATATGGGTTTTACCCATATATGTACCCTACGCCATTCGTGCTAGGTATGGTGACCAGAGCTTAGAAGTTAGAAGAAATCTTTCTCTTATTAAATATGTCATCCGCCTAATTCGTGGTTCCCTTTTCAATACACCTTTATTACAATACATCTCCTTCAACATCCCACTACCCATCAGACACTCTCTGCGCCCACGCCAACATCCTCTTTTTTCAATTCCTCAAACTAGCACGACAACCCTTAAGACCAGCCCATTATTTGTAGCTCTTACCCATATCAATAACATTTTAATGTATGACGAATCTATGGATATTTTTGCAAGTACTGAATTGATACTCCTCAACACTGCTTCTCGATACCTGGAGTCCAATGCCACTCCTAGCACTATCTCGGGGTAAACATAGTGTATCCCTATAAGATAATGTTGTTATATGATTATGATGATACTAGTTTTGTTCATTTTACTGTAATATCTTGTGTTTATTCTAATTTCTGTCTAGTTACTAAAAATGTTTTGTTTACTTTTATTCTTACATCTACCATATTGTTAACTTCCTAATATTGTTACTATTTTTTATTTTATCTTTAATTCGAATTAGTCATATATGATTTTACTTGATTTTTATGTTCAACCAATAACTTGTATGTGTAGTGTAATCTGTCAGTATAAGTTGGTTATAATAAATAAATAAATAAACTGGGTTGTGGAGGTCAGATAGGCAGTCGCTCCACGTAAAATACTGGTATTCAGCTGCATCCGGTTAGACTGGAAGCCGACCCCAAAATAGTAGGGAAAAGGCTAGGCAGATGATGATTTAAAATAAAAATGTAAACTATTTGTAAAAATAAATAAATAAAGGAGATAATAATATTAACAACTATTTAATGGAAAAGCGCTGGAGAGAGCTGCTAAGTAGCAATGATTCGCTTACACTACCTTCAACGACAGCCCACTCTGCACACCTCAATTCTTAGCATCAAATCAAGCAGAGTGAACTTGACTGCAGATTAAAATAGCCCCACTGCCTAGTCCAGACATTTTCACTACACAAATGAGCTATTCTGAAATAAAATAACTAACTATCTGCTACGACTTGACGCGTAGCGCTACAGGCGTCGTAGCTCTACGCCTTCTCTACCATCCGTTACGAATTATCGCGTAGTACTAGAAATCTAAGGATCTTTTAATAGGATCCACTACGACTTGACACGTACCGTTACAGTCCGACGTAACGCTACGTTTTGTTTTAACCCCACGAGGACTGATGGAATGAAGAAGGGCAATTAAGTTTATAAAACTAATTTGTTTAAAAGATTATGTTACAACCGTATCAGACAATGCAATACCAGCACAATTTACAGAAGCAACACAAGAGACCGCTCCTTACACTCTTGACCAGTGTCACGACTATTTATGTATGTGTCAGATTGCTTTACTAATTGGTGCAGGCGTCCATACTTTCATCAACGACGACCAACGTTCACCTTCAGCGTTGGGAACTACCTGGTGGATTCAGTCAAGTTGCACTTGCGATGCCGGGATACCCATCTGGAGGGTCCACTACTCACTTGCAAAAGGTATGGGATGGACCAGAATGTGTTAAATCAAAAAAATTTAGGTGCATAAACCGTAAGAAAAATCGAATTTCACGGGAGCCTACCCTGGCGATTCCGTTAAGATGGAAACGTATGGAAACTTTCGATTGATTTAGTTTCGTAGCATCACAATGTAATCGGCAGTATGTCGTAAACATAGCTGAGAGCGTATCTACACGAATGTAGTTCGTATAGTACTAGATAGCTACAAGAAGTTGTTTGTTGTCGCAGGGATGCTCTGGCCTTGTCTCCAACGAGACCTAGTAAAGCCTAGCAATACAATGGTGAGTTACATTTTCACTAAAGGCTAGAAGATCATCATCTGCCTAGCCTTTCCCCATCTATGTTGAGGTCAGCTTCCAGTCTAACCGGATGCAGCTGAGTACCAGTATTTTATATGGAGCGGCTGCCTAGCTGACTTCCACAACCCATGTTAGTACTGGGTAATACGATACCCCTTGGTAAGACTGGTAGTCAGACTTTCGGGCCACTGACTATCTGTACCGACTATCAAAGATCTACAATTGACTTCCGCGACCAACGACTTAACGTGCTTTCCGAGGCACGGAGGAAACTCGTTGTGTAATTGGTTGTCACTCATCACGGTCCAATCTAGGCAAGCGCGGCTTAACCTGAAGATCGATCCGAGTGGGTGTTATAATGTAGCCACGAGCTCCTCACTAAACTAAAGGCTAGAAGTTATTTTTTAATGAGTTTTTTTTATACGTTTGATAAAGAGATACGGGTCTTTAAGCTAGTAGAGCTTTGTGGTTAACTTTTTCACAGTTAATTTAAAAAAAACAGCTGTTCCATTCATTTTGACCGTGTAAGGATTGCAAGTTTTGTAAGACAGCTGTTTTTTTTCTTTAATAAATCAAAAATGACACAAGTGACATAATAAAGACTAAATTAATAGTACTAGCAAGTGACGATAGGACATAGTACAATATTTATTTATCTTTGAATAAAATAAAACGACAGAGCAAAGCAGTCAAGTTCTATATTTTATCGTTTACTTAATTTATTTTGTACAAACTTCAACAATATATATAATAAATACTCAATTAAACCTCTATCATTCAGCAAACTGAACTCACTTTTTTGTCATAAGTATAGTTAAAATAAACAATACAATGATATTATAACTTATTGTCTAAACTTAATTAAACACAACTTCTTTGTGCAAATATGCCTAATAGTAGTTATAATCTTTGGTTTCACCAACATAAAGTGACGACATATTGGTAGAGCATGTCGTGTAGAGCCGTATGGAACTTGTCAACCTCGATACCTAACGCTATAAGGAGCTTTAAGTAACAAATACTCTTAGATTGTAGTTCTTATCACATAAATGCTTACACATTTTTAATAAATGCATTTTTGTGATAACAAAATTGAAAGAAATCAGAATTGATCACGTTACACAATTGTACCACCATATGCTCAATGTCCATTTTCAACTTTCCGTTGAAATCTATACACCTGAAATGGGAAAAAGGATTCCGAATCCTAATTTCATTTATTTTGTAAATAAATTCGTATTCGTCTTGATATAAAGGAATTCGTTAAAATAAATTCTGATTTCTTGACCGAGTGTTTTTGTAATAAGAGCAAATAATTATCTAGCTTGATTATAATGTTTACTGGCTAACCATAGGTATATATTCACATTTACTAATATTGTGATAAGCGGTAACTTTACCTTAATAGCTAATACATAACAATTGGTGTACATACGTAAGTGTTTATATATACGGCACTAACTAGGTGAGAATATCAGTATTGTCGAGTTAAATCATACTTCTAAACTTAAAATACTTACGTGACTTTAAGTTACAGATTTTGTTTTTAGATTTTTACAAACACGTCAACAAGGACATTAAAACAAATGTTCAAGATCATCTTATCCGATCAGTCTTCCAAAGCGCAATATAATATTACATATTAGAGGACAGAGCTTGAGCGGCTCCACACGGCTCTGAGAGAACTAGTTACCTTGTGTGAACGTAAAGTAACGTCTGACGTAACGCAAGAGAGGGAACGCTGAACGCAACTCGCCCGCGCGTGCGCCAGCGACGGGGAACCTCGCTCGCGCACCCCGCGCGCTTTTCTTTTATAAAATTATCTACATAATCGTTATTTTGTATTCATAATTATTGCAAAATATGTGCAAAACTGTAAGCGTCTCATTAGTTTACGATACACTGACTCTTTAAACCTTGCAACACTTAGAATTGTCTTGCACTTCAGATATTTTTCACATTTTATGTAAACGAATTGAAAACAACCGGCACACAACTATTCGGTGACATGTTCCGTACAAGGTAATGAAAAGCGAAACCTCTCGTCGAGCACACGTTAACGTTATTGCTTCAAGCTTATTACGTATCGCTGATATCAATAGATAGTAGACATAATATAGTAAATTACGTGTTGCGACGTGCGGTTTGGGATCTACCCGGCAATAAGCTCTCAATATTTACAGAGTAGTAGAAAATTGACCACTTCCAAAGTTAAATTACAAAAATTGAATGATTCATTAGTCTGTTGTGCTAGAAAAGACAATACTGTCACAGAAGTGAACCGTCGTGAGGGAACGGCAACGTCCGGGTTACCCGGCTATCTAGAGAGATGTCAATCGAAAAATAAACAATACTTCAATAATATCTACCTTACTCGGTAAGGGACGTTCGATCTCTTAGGTATATCAATATTATCTTATTGCTAATTTATAGTGATGTCGTTCAAGTAGCCGAATCGGTTGTACATCGTGAATGAACATTAAACATTATCAACATCATCAAAATGTAATCTGCAAGAGCAACACTCGTCGAAGCAGTACCAGCCCGCTCGCTATGTCGGATATATACTCGTAGGTCTATGAGGCGCACAGCGGCGCAAGCGGGCGGCGGGACGAGCCACTCGCAGCGACACAACGACTGTCGACCGTCGCGTGCGGCAGGTCCCGGGCGCCCGTATGCGGGCACCGCACGCCGGGGACCGGGCGGCTGGGGAATGCCGCCGGGCCCCGCAGCTAATGTAATCAGGGGAAGGCAATTACATTAACTAGGAATGTGGAAAGTGCGCGTTACATAAAATGGCTCGATTCCTATGATGCGTACTGAATTAGGACGGAAGTGAATTCTGGTACCGATTTCACAGCTGATCTGTTAAGCTTATATAGATAACGTTGCAAAAATTTCTCTAAACTCTCTTACTCCTGAGGACCGGCAGGCGGCCGTCCTCGCATAGACAGACGCGACCTCGCGTCCTTCGGTACAGTGGAGAAGCTTACAAATTGGAACTATTAAAACTATACGGACAAAATTGATATGAATCGGCGTAGCCATTGCTTCTCTTAAGCGTCTATTAAGATACGATAATACTAGCGCCCGTGAGCGCGGGCTCGCGGCTGACGTAATGTATGCAATGTAACCAAGTGTGGAGACGTGAGGCGGTGCTCGAACATGTTGGCCGTGAGTGAAGCTGAACAAGCGTGCCGCGCCGCACTCCGCCGCACCACACACACACACACACACACGCATACACACACACATGCACACGCCGGGACCGGGGACATCTACTTGTGCTATTGCTCGACACCATTTCGGGGAAGAAAAATGATATCTCACAATCGGTAACAAATCATTAAACTTCACAATATTTATAAGTACAGCTCTGTTTTAGAATTTTACAGATAGACAGTGATATTCATCGAATACAAAAATAAGCTTTTAGAGTTTCCTCAATTTTATCCAATACCTTACATTACATCACTAGTGACGAATAAAAAAAGGGCACGCTCGCGAGAACGATCCTCTCCGATCGACGGCTTCACTCACCGGGAACAGGTCCGCACGCGAACGCAAACCAACGGATACGAATTGGAACGACAGAACGCGGTGAACGCGCGCGAACACGGTCGCAAAACAAACGGTCACTAAGCTTCGGCCACGCGAATACAAAACACTCCAGTAAACACGTCGAACGTCTCTAAACGCGCGCAAACAGTTCCGGGGTCGGCGCGGGCGCACACCCGGCCACTAGCGGCACAGCTAGTGCTCGGGCGGGCTCAGCAGCGCGGGCAGCGAGCCCGGCAGCGGCGCGTCGCCAGCCAGCGCGGGCAGCAGCGCCAGCGCCAGCGCGGGTCAGACCGGCGCGGGCGCCGCGCCGCCCGCCCATGCGTCGCCGCCACCCAGCACCACACGCGGCGCGGGCCCGTCCAGCAGCACGGCGGTGGGCGCGCCGCCCGCCCCGGAGCCGCCGCCCGCCGGCGACTGTGCGCGGCGGTGGCGGCGCCAGGCGTGCTGGATGAGGCGCGCGCAGTACTCCTCGCGCTGGCGCCACAGTGTGGAGCTGACCGGCTCGTAGCCCACTTCGTCGGGCCGCCCCACCTCGAGGTCGCCGGGGTCCTCGATGGGATTGCCTTTCCGCGCGAAGAAGTCTTTGGTGAGCGCGTCGAGGATGTCGACGCAGAACATCATGTCGCCGCGACATATGGGGATGTCCATGGATATGATCTTGTACTTGTTGGGCTTGTGGATCTGCAGCGGCGGCTCCAGCACGTCGAGGAAGTCCGACAGCTGGTCGTAGCGGATGTACTGCGTGCCGTCCGGGTCGAACCGCTGCCAGATCTCGTAGTACATGTCGTAGTCGTCGTCCGTCAGACCTTCCTGTACGTCCTCCGTCGCCTGTATACAAATATAGAACCATTACAACCATATCAGGATCAACACTTAAACAACTAACACAAAATATTGGACAGCGCTAAGTTACCTGCGAGTAATTCTCGAGAATGACGGCGATGTACATGTTAATGACGATGAGGAAGGAGATGACGAGGTAGGACAGCAGGTAGGTGATGCCGATGGTCGCGGAGCCGCAGTTGCCGGGGTAGCCGCGCTCGTTGTCGGGCAGGTCGCACTCCTCCTCGTTGATGATGCCGTCCAGCACGCCGTCCCATCCGGCTGACGTCGACATCTGGGAGACACCACAGAATAAAAATATCTGATTAGTAATAAAGAGTAATCAAATCAAATAATTATTTATTTCGAACAACAAGGGTTAGTGAATAAGTAATTAAGAAACAAATATGTTAGTGGTAATAATTTGATGATTAAGATACATTAATTAAAATTCATTCTTCAAATAATTAGTTCATGAGCTGACAGGTGGCGCCAACAGCACCATGTCGTCCGCATACCTCAAATTGTTGACAAAGACACCGTCAATGTAGCAGCTGGCTTGCATGCTGGTGAGGCCACCTATCAACTCATCAACATATAAGTTGAAAAGTTTAGGAGAATATATACCCTGCCTCACTCCACATCTCAAACCGCAGGTATCCGAAAATTCCCCTGCCCATTTAACATAGTTTATCTGATTGTCTTACCAATACTCAAAAACAGAACACAACTCTTTTGGTAAACTAGTTTTCCTAAGCTTCTTCCATAGCACATTATAAGCCACCATGTCGAAAACCCTCGAGAGATCCAGTAAACACGCGTACACTTGAGTGTCTCTATCGACATAGTACCTTACAGTGTGCTTTAGAGTTAAAATGGGACTCTCTGTACCTTTTCGAAAACCAAATTGCCCGTCATGCAGAATTAGGTGCTTGCTTAGATAGTTGTCCATCCAGAACGTTTGCAATAACTGTGGCCAGAAATATTGGTCTGTAATTGCCTTATCAGAGATTTCTCCCGTTCTGTTTTTAATTATTGGTGCGACAATAGTCTTCATCAGATCCAATGGCAGGTAAGCATGAGAAATACACAGAGAGAAAAACATGGCGAGAACTCGCGGTAGATGTGATCCTGCATACTAAGACCATCATTGCTTGGTGATTGGCCTCTACTCATGTTCTTAATTGTGTTTCTCACCTCCTTCGCTGTATGTAACCCTAACATTACACGACCTGCACCGTCTCGGCATTGAACACCTACTGTTTACATGTACTTAAAGGTGATTCAACCAGAAAGTTGTCTTTAAATAAGTTTGCAATGTCGTTAGGTTCCGTCTGTCCTGCAACACATCCCAGACCAGGTTTCAAATTAAGCTTATTTGTGCTTTTCCAAAATTGAAAGAAGTTTTTGGCGGATCTATTACTAGCTATTGTATCCATTTTTATATGATCTTGTTTTTTTATACACCATTTTAATTTTGCCTTGAAGTTTCTTTTACTTTCACACATATTATGTCATCATAAAAAGTACCACTACTTGGCCTACCGTACCAAATCTAAACCTGAAACTTGCACTTGGCCTCTCTGTGAGCAGCGCTCACATGTTTATTCCACCCTCTGATATTACATGGATTGCGCCTATGTGTACTCTTTTTACACTCATAAAATAAACTTGCGGATTCTTAGAAAATTAATGTTTTTAAGTTTTTATTACAAAATTCAAAATGGTCATCTGCCTGAGATTTTGCCCGTTCACCCCATATAACTTTATTATTCATAAAATTATTAAAGTCAGAAATAGATTTTAAGCGTGCAAGGTTTAAATCACAAATTATTATCACAGGAAAATGGTCAGACCAAACAACATCATTCCATAATAATATAATTAGGTAATGATGATGGAATTATATCAAGAGCAGAGGCCTGTGAGCACCTTTGTTCGCAGTCGTCACCAAGCAAATACAAAAAGTCTATAAGAATGCTCCTGCCAAACAAACAGCAGGCTGATTTGACAATATAGTACAACTGACCTGAAATAGCAGGATCATGCTCTGCACGAAAGTCTTGAAGTTGTACACGTCGTCGAGGCCACCTTTGTCCTTGACGTGCATGAAGAACGACATGCCAAAGATGGCGAAGATGAACATGACGAGGAACAGCAACAGACAGATGTTGAACAGTGCTGGTAAGGACATGGCCAGCGCGAACAACAGCGTCCGAATACCCTTCGCGCCCTTGACAAGACGCAACACACGACCAACTTTCGCTACTCTCACCACTCTCAATAGAGTTGGCGACACAAAATATTTCTCTATAATATCACTCAATACCAAACCTGGGAACAAAGAAATGTATAATTAATAAACTGTTAGAAGTCCTGGAAAGGAAATAGAGCTATCATTCAGGATACTCACTAAGAATTGAGAAATTGACTACTACGAAATCAAACAAGTTCCAAGGCTCAACGAAGTAATGATAGCGTAAGGCGAACATTTTTAGTAGGCACTCTGAACTGAATATCACGATGAATATCATGTTGAGGTAGTCGAGGACAGTGCTGAACGTCTCGGCCTGCTGGTAGTGGTCCAGCGTCATCGTCAACATGTTCAGCCCGATGAACAACATGATGATCATGTCGAACTTCTTGTCCGTCACTATCTCGAACACGATCGCTTGTGGTCGCCACTGCAACAAAAAGTCACGTTTCAGAATTTTTATTAATTATGATAATATTGTCTTATCTGGATTCATCTTTGTCGTTGATCCGTTGGTGAAGTAAATAAGCTGTTGAGAAACGCACTGTTGCAAATTTTAATGAGGTGTGTGTGTCTCCTGTGCGAAAACATGGGTAGTGGCAACATTACGGTCTGCAGGTTGCTAATCTCCCAGGACAAGGAAAAGCGTAGATGAGCTGGTTAAAAAAATATACAAAAGCAGGAGGTTATTATTGTGCGGATGTATTTCCTGATCATTTAAATTGGTCTTTACTGGATTTCGTACGTCCATAGACCTGTTACATTTCAAGATTTTACCTTCGGCCTCGGAATAGCTTTCAACGGTTTCTTAGAACCCATTTTCTTCATGGCATTGTAGTATTTCTTCTGATCTTCAGTCATGAACATCTCGAGACTTCCACCGGCTTTCTTCTTCTGTTCGTTAAAGTTGTCGATGATCACTCCGATGAACAGGTTGAGAGTGAAGAATGAGCCGAATATGATGAAGAATACGAAGTACAGGTACATGTAGATGTTCGTCTCACGGATCGGTTGGCGGCCCACCTGAAATTAACAAAGAGATTTTGTTAATAACTTTAAGTTAAAATGATAATATAATTTTTCAAATTCAGATATAATAGTAGTCTCGAGCAAAGTAACACAAATGACAAACGTACTTCTCTGGAATCAATAGCGTCATTCATGATCTGAATCCATCCCTTGAAGGTGGCAACTTGGAAGAGGCACAGGTACGCCTTGCCGACGTGGTCGAAGTTCATCGGGGAATTCTCCCAAGTGTAGTTCTCTAAGATGCACGCGTTCCGGTCAGGGATGATCTCATGGCTAAGCGTCGTGTGGTTTAGGTCGACGCACTGGAAACAGTTAAAGCATATTTACTGAGCAATTTAAGAAGAATATTTACAACTAGAGTATCAGGGTTAGAGACCAAGTTCGAAAATCAACAAAGTTTTCTCTGTGTTGGTTAAGACATTATGATTTTGCTAAAATAGGTAAGTAATGATGCTCCTTACCTTAAAGTACTTTCCAGCGAAGAGCTGTACTCCCATGATGGCGAAGATGAGCCAGAAGATAAGACACACCAACAACACGTTGAAGATGGACGGGATGGCCTGCACCAGCGCATTCACCACAACCTGCCACATACACTCACGTTACTAACACTGCCCATAGGGGCCTTAATAGACTTTCATTCAAGTATCAATGAGTGTACAGTGAAACACGTACACTTTTATTACTTTTGAATGGCGTGCATTTGTTAGTGGGAGCAAAATATTAGTTTGAAAGCAAGGACGTTAATTTTATTAGTACTGTGCAATTCTATGTAGCATCTCAGGTTAATCTGAATTGTTCCATACTTTGATTGATCATGTAAATGGTACTGATTGAGAATGGTATTAGTATAAGTATATGCACAACATGAAGTAATTTACATAACACCGAATACATCGAAGCACATCTCAAAGCAACATAAATACTACACTACTCTTACCTTGTCCACTAAGTTAGCCATCCACAATGTATGGAATTAGTAGTAATGCATGCGACTTGCCGCTCGTACGATGAAGATACAAGAAGAAAAAATCTAAGGTGCAGAATATAAATTAGCATTCCAAATAACTAAATAATTACAAAACTCTAATCTAGCTAATAATAATAAGACCAATAGAAAAAGAGACCAAAACATGGATGAAATCTCTCCTAAAATAAATCCCATGGAACCATTTCTAAAAGAGGTTTATGACGAACAGTGATGATACTAAGCCATTCAGGGGGTGCCACCGACCACTTCAAAATGATTCACTAATATTAATTCGAAATAGACTACTGCCAATGAATTGGTAACAACTGTTCAAATTAACAATTTAGATCTGGTGATTGATGCAGAAATATCGAAAAAAGGAGCCATACTCGAATGTTGGAGATTTTATAATGTTAATAATGATCGTAGAAGTTGAAATAGAAATGTGAATGTGAAGTGTGGAGCGAAGTGTGTGGTGGATGGATGAGCGATAGGGTGTGTCGGCAGCACAGGGTGGTACGTACCCTCATGCCCTGCATGCGGCTCATGGCTCTGAGCGGGCGCAGTGCGCGCAGCGTTCGCATCGTTTTGAACGCCTGAATGCCGCCGGCGCCACAAAGCGCCGCTACGAAGTTTATAAGCGAGACCTGATGAAATCAAGGGTTGCATATTGAGACAAATTATATTTCAACAATTTGCTGGTAAAAATAAGTTCTGGCGTCTACTTCTGCACCTACAAAAAAGACAAAATTACATAAGACTAGATCCCACCAACGTCAAACTTGAATATTCCATAATTTGGTTGAAGACTCACGACCTGGATAACAAAACTAAGGACAGAATAATCTTTTGAGGAAGATGAAGACTTGTTTACAAATACAGAGGTAAGTAAAGTAACCTATTGCAGAGTATCAGAAGAAATAGAAATGTGATATATCACTCAAGTTACACACATTTGTACATCGAAGTTAATTTGAGGACACCAGGGAATTTTAAATAATAAATTAAGCCAATCAACTTTGAATATTTCTTCAATTAAAATTCTCTGATGTCCCAAAAAGCTACATCACATGTTAATAACATAATCAAGGTATATGTATATAGTTATATATTTTGCAATTTATGACATCGACAGCATCCAAGATCATGTGCCATTTTCAGTTAAGTTATTTTTTTCTTAATTTGGAATATTAATAAGAATAAACTTTTTAATAAACATGAAAACAGCACTGTCTCGTACGACAGCACAAAGATAGAAGTCGTGTTTATTCATGCACTTGAAAATATCAGGATTTCAAGTCACTCTGTGAAGGCCATTATATATTTGGCCACAGGTAAATATCAGGTAGCAGGGTTCGTGGGTAAGAGAGTCACATAGAAGCGGTATCCATAAACAAACAGTACGACATCGAGAGCTCGAGGCAGCGAGGTGAGGCCGTTCGGAGTTTCCACTGCCATAGACATCGAACAATCAAAGCTGCACGCTTTGAGTTACGCTGCACATCGAACACGGCGAACTTAAAAATATCCTTAGCAAGATTATCGAGACAATTGAACCAGATGGAACAACGAGGATAAATTTTTGGATTCTAATAAAATAATTTGTTTTGCGTTCAAATTCTTTAAATTCGACATGATTATTTTATACAGTCGATTTAGCAAAACAATTTTGTAGTGACAGCACATTGGCATGGCTGCGCTGAATAGTGTGTGTGGATGTGCAGCGCAACAGTACCGCCAGGGGTGCTGTCGACTCGCGCTACTCACGCGCATGCCCTCCCAGCGCGACACCGCGCGGAGCGGCCGCAGCGCGCGCAACGTGCGCATCGAGCGGAACGCCGGGATGTCGTCCGCACCCGCCATCACCGCGCCGTGGTTTACGAGCGACAACTAACGCCACACCATTCGTCATTTACTTTAGCATACAATATTTTTCTTACATCTAGGTTTATGTACTTGGTTTAACTCATAATATACTCGGTCTTTCCACTTACAGCATTTTGGGAAGCTGTAGTGTTAGTAAGGACCTTTACAAAGAATTGTAAGACAAACCTGAACAGACCTTTACTTTGTTTCTTTCTACATAATAATGCAAATCAAATCCTTCGCCATGATTTACTTTACTGTAATCTAATCTGTAAAGAAACTATTAGCACAATAAAGATAAAGTATCTCATTAAATATCAGTATATTACCATGACAATGATGAAGTCTAGCCAGCACCAAGCGTTCGTGAAGTATTTCTGGAAGCCAAGGGCAAGCCATTTGATCAACATCTCAAGGAAGAAAATGACGGTGAAGATACGGTCCATATAATATAAGATGTCTTGAAGAATCGGCCGATGTGGTAAATTAACATCTTCTAAAGCCTGTAATGGACAGAAATATTGAATAGTGAATCATTTATTTTAAAAAAATACTGCGATGCCTTAAGATAATGTTTTAAAAACTTACCAAAGCCAAACTACTGAGCAAAATCATGGTAATCACAGCCGTTTCAAAGTATGTGTTTTCAATGAGTTTGAATGTTTTCAATCGGAGCATGCCCCAGCCTTGCCAGAAGGGAGATTCATCATCTCCCGCCAGGAACGGAAACTTCGCGTAACAGGGCTCTGGACAGCAGTCTGCAGGACTATCGTCTACGACTTCTTCATCTGCTGCTACTATAATGTCTGTCTTGCCCAGACCTCCGTCTAGCTTATCTTCTTCCTCTTCAACCATTTCTATAACAAAACGTTAGTTAATTCACTTTTCTACAAATAGTTTAAGTTAAAAAGATTAAATAAAAGATTGGTTTCCAACTGACCTTCCTCTAACCCTAATTCTTCTTTACTGGCATCCTTTTTCTCTTCGCCATCTATCGTGTCTGCTGATCCTTTATGACTTTCATCTTTGAATGACCTGATCTTATGACTGCCGTACGATTTTTGACTAATTGTGTCGTCATCCTACACAAGAAACGTTGTTGTGTTAACACATAATTTCAGAGTAAGTGTTAGTAAAGCATTTGATTTATTTTCTTCTTTCATTTACCTGTATAGGATACCCGTGATGATTTAATTCACAATCTAACCGGTTGTCTCTATGATTATCTGTTATAGCGTTATTTATATTATTTAACAAAATTTTCCCTTTCTTGTATTTATTGTCACCTGGAAGATCAATGGTTAGTGCAGTAAACAGTTTATTTATGTAAACCTAAGTGATTATTTTAAAATTTGAAAAATTACCTGGTATAGTGAATTCCATACCGTCACCTATAGCTACTTCTACTTGGTCTTTGAGTTTCTTGTCTTTGTACAGTACGGCGTCGTCGAGGTCTGTGCCGAGCTCCAGTTCGTTGTCCACTCGCTCTGAGGAGACACAGCGGCCACATAAAGCCGCCTTTAAGCCTACATGTCGCATGGTGTGTCCACGGTGCGTTCACGGAGAGGCCACCCGACGACCAAGCATAGAAATCAGACCAGGACGAATCGACTTAGTGAAATTCGTCAAATTGTTTAATTAAATTATGTCATGTATTAATGTTATTTTGTCTTTAAATCCTCAGTACAATATAATAATTAATACAAAAATGAGACGATTTTTCTCTTATAAAACTTTGTGATGACAATAAATTATTGAATTTCTTGCAAAAAATAGGTACTTACATTGAATCATTAAATAACATTTATCATTTATTAGATCTTACTAGTAATTTTCATTTAATCATCTTAAACTAATCGTAATACAACACCAAAGATGCAAATCACGATAATGAAATACATAATAAATGAAATACATGTAATAGATAATATACATATTGAACGAATAATATACAATCCACAAACAGTAATCATGCATAAACACACAAAAAGCCAGGAACACCAACATGTAGGAATAGTAACAAGTAATGATGATATATCACAAAGCGTAAAAGTCATGAATTACCTAATCAATGATATTTATTTAATTATCCCCGGTCGATATCCACAGGTTACTTATTTAGATTAATACACACCCCCATCATCATCAATTAGATTTAAAAAGATATTTATGATATCAAGATTGTATTTGGGGAGTCGAAGACAAGACTATGAACCAATTACAAGCGACTCCGATAGATTTGTAGACGGATTATGGAAGTGGGAAGGTACATTTGGTATAGCCCATTGCGATATTTGCGAGATTATATATATGATGCTCTGTGTCTGCGAGATATGCCAAATGTGCATAATGTCTCATTGTTTGACGTACTTAATAGACTTGAGTAAAGCAATGATATCGAGATCAAGCAAGCCTTTCAAGAATATCCTGTGATGGTGACTGCAAAACGTACCTACGTAACGTAACGTGCAAAATCATTTCACAGTTTATTCACTTACGGCTCTCTCTTATCTATTACGTTGGCCAACCTAAGGCTTGTGTAAAAATAATATATTTTACACGGGAATCATTCAAATTTCAGGTTAGGTAACATAATACCTAACCGTAAGCAAACTGTGAAGGGACAGTACCTCGTACTGTCTCGTTGTCTGTCAAACTTTGGCGTTAATCGTTACCTACCGTTTTGTACATCTCGCGGCCTTTGGTATTGTGATCGTTGTGAGGTTCTTTATCTAGCGGACTAATTTGGTGCAAGTTTTCTGTTAACACATTCAAATAAGAAAGAAGGTGACTAAATCATTTAAAGCAATTTTTCCACATTCCAGTTTACGAGATATAGAGCGCTATTAATATTAATTAATAATTTCGATTTTGGAACAGAGAGAGAGTTCAGCAAAAACACAGTAGACAGTTAGCCTTAACTTTAACTGGATAAGCTGATTATTTTTGGCATAGGATCATAGTATACCTGACTATTGCGTTGTTTGCCTTTTTTCATAAGGACTTTCATAATGTACTTAGAAGAAGACACAACGATTATTTCAAATGATTGTAACCGAAATGAAAGGGAGTTAGATACAAAATGGAAAAGTAACAGTGTAACGAGGACTCAAACACACGACATTTATACATAAGGGGTCTGCTTTCTACACTTGGATCACTAGGGCGCAGGCAACGCACAGTGTTCACAAATATCAACACGCAATCCAAATAGTTTTTATTGGATACAACAACTCCATGCTACTCCATTTTTTTAACACACAAACAAATCATGCTACAGTTCTCTGGAATTTTAACACTGAAGGTTTTTTTTTTCTCACAGCTACTTTGATGACTACCAATCAATTGATTTTATGCAACAATATGATTGTTTTACAATCTAGCAATTGTTTATATTTTTTTCTTCAGGATTTGAATGGTATTATGTCATATTAGATACATTAGGAAGTTGATACTGTTTTTTTTAAATCAATTTGTAACGATTGGAACCCATTGTTTTTGTACACAAGCTGGGACAATAAAGACTGTATACATATGTATCTACATAAATACAAAAATACATAGAGGTACAACGACATGCCACAACATACGGGCAATAAGACACACATCTTACCGGGTGCGTGGATCGCTATCTGATTGGTCAACTTGTTCTTCAGCAGTTTCATAATGTCGGCCACGTTTCGTTTGACCCAATCAATAAACCTTGATATTCTGTTGAAGGCCTCTGCTATTTTGTTGGTATCTTGGTCGGCAGTTGGTGTCGACAAACTCGATGAGCCAAAATTGGACAGTAACAGGGCCAAGAAAAGGTTGAGTACCTGGAAAATGGTTTATTTAGACAATTTGTCAACTCATAAACTGACTTTTGCTAAACGACAAGCATGCATCAGGTACACAAAATGTAAGATACTGACCACAAGATTACCAATGACGACGGTAGCCAAGAAGAAGGGTATACAAGAGACATCTCCAACCAACATACAGTCCCACATACTCTCAATCCATTCTCCGCAGAGTACTCTGAACACAATCATGAAGCTGTGCATGAAATCCGTGAAGTTCCATCTCGGGAGGTCCCCGTCCGGGAAACGGTCTACGTAATCTGTGCATACATACCGACACATTAATTTTATACCCAAGTGTCTAAAGTTTTCAATACAAGGTGTAAACGGACCCTTCACGAAGCCGGCAACCAAGCATTATGTACATCAAGCTAAGTAACTCTACGCAAAAATTATTCCCGGGAAACGAATCTTTTTTTTGGTGTGAAAAATCACGTTTTACGGTAGGACTCAATGTAACGCACTCAAAACATTGTGCTGATTGAGGCATTGAATAGTATGGGGGTCATGGAGGTATTTAAAAGAAATTTATAACATTGGAAACTTGTATTTAAAAAAACTTGTGTAAAACTTGGAACTTTGACCCCAATATCTCCGTAACTAGAAGGTTTCCAGGTATGGCCAAGAACAAAAAATGTTCGCAATGACGATGAGAACCAGTGCCTTTCGGCTTCGTTAAGGGTATTTTTACACCCATTATTTAAAAAAGACTTCACGTGACAAAAATATCTCCTCTTTACTTATTAAAAGCTTCGGGTTTGTGTTTAGATCTAGAAACATCTATGTGAAAGACAACCACAACACACCATGTAAAAAAATAATAGATAATTACATATGAATATTTTATATATATATTTTTAAATAGATACATATAAGTAAAGAGATATATTTTGATTGATATTTGCATTTTTAATATATTTATAGATAAGCAATTTAGATTTATAATTAACAAGTTATACAACCGTCGCAATATGCTAATTAATTTTAAGCAGTTGTTTAATGAACCAGAATGACACATTGTTATTCTTTATTTTGAACTTTACTCTGTAATTATTAGTAATTTGAATACTGCGACAATTGTTAAAGCTCCTTCTGTGTAATTGCTAATATTGTGTTATAGTACCATAATTATTTGTCTAATATTCTGTGACATTCCTAAAGCAAGCTAGATCATGCGGTTCACTAACATGAGCCTACAAAATAAGCTTCAAACTCAACAACATACTTACTATAATTACAGCATGCCATTCAATAGTACTATAGAATATTAGAGACATAAATATAGCGCTTACGGAAGGCTTAGAAAACGTAAAGATTGAGAATGTCCAAAGAAAAGATGTAAAAGGAAACATGAAAGGTAGCGAGCGTAATGTCTCACAAGTGAGGCGCCTTTTCCATGGGGCTTTTAGAAAGAGGACTGTACATACTTTTAGGGTATCAGGCTAACTTGGAAGGGGACACATCGAATCTTACCAATCGTCTAATGAGCACAACAGTGTGACGCACATAAACACAATATTCACTATTCAAACAGCGACGGCGAGCCCCAATTAAAGTGTGGACTCAGGGAACTAATTTAGATCTGGGCCGTTTAGGATTTGTTAAGCGCAACGTGGTGTCGTGATCGTTTGTAGTGTAAATCTCACACTCTGGAGCTGGGTGTAACCAATGTACTGTGTCTCTTTCATTCAGTAGTTCATACATACATATGCTAAAACTATGTATTATGCTGGTTGCACACATTTAGACATCTATTTGGATTTTTTATTGGTTTCCTGTAAGCCCATTGACTAGCTTTTAGTCAAATCTATGTGCTCAATGCTAATCCTAAGGACTGAGTTATGTTTTGAGGTTCCTTGTGTCTCTTGTGATTCCCGTTGTAAAAATACTTTACCTCCTCTTTACAATCTGTTTTCATTAAAAACGGGATATCAATACAATGTTCTGATCAAGTGTTGATGCGTTAACATGATTCTAAACGTCTTAAAATGTCTGTTTTGTCTGAATAAAGAATTTAGTTTAAACATTTCATCCACGCTTTAACAGATGTAATACAAAACATACTTCAACAGCAGTGAATTCTTGATTTTGATGATTCGCTCAATTTTTTGTTGTGCTGAGCTGTGTATCTTTAAGAACCAGACTGATATAATATTTCTGCTGTATTTTCAAAGATCACGGTAATTAATAGAATAAAAATAAATAAAACTGAGGTTTGACTCCCCTATGCTTCAAGGTTTACTTAATTCAGAGCTAACTATTTGTTGACAAATCAACAACTATGTAATTATTATTGCGTAAAACAAAGAGTAAGAAATACACATTAATTAAATGAAAGGAATCACAATTTCAGAAATAAATAAAAAGATAGGGCGGTAAATGATCATGAATAAAGAGTAGAACAGAAGTTAGATGAAGAAAATTTAACTTCATCTACACGACAACTTTTGTCGGCAGGATATTAAAAAAATATAACAGAAGCGCGAACTTAATACGAAGTAACAATACCGGAAGCTAAGTGATTCTGCACAACATTTGTCCACAGCTGGCAAAATAGATTTACAACACGATACAGTATGAATCACAAATCCGTTGAAATATATTTATGCACTACATCGGGCGCCGCCGCCGCGAACCAACAGTCAACATCTCCAATCAAACACCAATGTACATGCAACACTCCCACCAATTACACTTACCCACGTAATTTTTCCCGAATAGTTGCATACCCATCACCGCAAATATGAAAATAATGATGCACAATACGAAGGTCAGGTTGCCCAAGGCACCCATTGTCCTACCCATTATGGAGATGAGTAAATTAAGTGTCGGCCATGACTTTGCCAATTTGAATACTCGAAGCTGCAATTACAAATTGTGATACAAGGCGTCACACAAGCTCGCTTACCGGCGCTTCACCTATGCTACTGCGGAACCCTTCCACGACCCTCAATCACTCACGTGTCTCAACGGAGGTTGCAGTGCGTGCGGTGAGTGATTGGGGGCCAACATTAGCAAATGTGTGCTTGAGTTACCTATCGATGTGCACAGAGTTATTTCTGTATGAGTGGGATTTATGTTAGTTCTTGTCGTGAGAGCTTTTGGATCGATAACATTTTAGATCAACTTTCATAAGTTCTTATAGGTTCTAATTTTCTGTTTCTCTTATAACTTCATAGATCCCATCAGTAGACGACCTGATGCATCAAAGTACCCTTCGGAAGCGAAGCTGCAAGTCAAATCTATGTTACTCGATGCAAAGCTTAAATAATTATGATCTGAAGCTGCGTGGCATAGCTTTATAACGTGTCTCGTTTCAGGCTCGCCTGCGTTTCTGAGCCACATTCCGTGTTATAAAGCCACAGCGAAGACTTATCAGTCCGTCATGAAAATAATGTTGAATCAAGCCCAGTGTAAAAATTTCTGTTGTGTGAAGCTGAATAATTAATAATGAAGCTTAATTCTTTAATTAGAGATGCTAAATTTTCTTTTAAATTAGAACCTGTGTAGTTCTTGCCAAACAACTGCATCCCCATCACCGCAAATATGAATATAATGATGCAAAGTACAAAGGTCAAGTTCCCTAAAGCTCCCACCGTCCTACCCATTATGGATATAATTAGGTTTAGCGCCGGCCAAGACTTGGCCAGTTTAAATACACGTAGCTGAAAATATTTCACCACATTTATACATAAGTTGAAGTTGTATTAGTATCAGTCTTAACATTACGAGTGATGTATGAAGTGGAAACCAAGACCATGTAAAAAGGAAAGATAATAAAGAAAACAGACACTGTTTTATCAAGCGTGAATGTAACAATAATAGATGTACGAGGTAGGTATAGCAAATTAACTTGTAGGAATAATAATAAAAGAAGAGACAGAACAAAGTATTGACATGAACAGATGAATGATTTTGATTTATGATATTTATTTAAAGATAATAATAGAACAGTAAGAGCAATACATACCAAACGAAAGGAACGCAACACTGACAAACCCTGAACTCCTTCCAATCCCAACTCCAACAGTGATAAGGCCACAATGATAAAGTCAAATATATTCCAACCCTCTTGGAAGTAAAACTTCGGGCTCATAGCTACTAATTTCAACATGGCTTCTATTCCGAATGTAGCAGTGAAAAACTGTAACAAACATTAAGTTACAAATTGACATGGTATAATCTAACAGACATATTTTAGACAGTTTTTATAGTGTCGCTACTCACATAATTGCCACTCTTGAGCGCCCTCTCCATGTCCTTGTCCATGTCGTGATGGTCGAGCGCCATGAACAGTGTGTTGACGACGATACACAGAGTGATGAACAACTCCACGAACGGATCGAACACTAGCAGCGCCACGTACTTCTGAAACTCCAGCCACAACCAACAGCAGTCCCACACACAGAAGAAGTCTATCGCCTTCATCAGGCCCTCGAGGAGCCTCTCTTTAAACGTTGGCCCATCCTCATCGTCTTCCGCTGTTGGGAAGTAGTATACTGACACTGTTGTCCCGTTTACCAGCAGTGTGCGTTTGTGTGTGTTAGAGAGAGAGAGAAACAAGTTTTGTTAGTATTCGCTCATTATTTTTATTACAGTCAGATTTGTTTCCAATAAAAGATGGAGTTGAATTTTGATTGAGATGTCTGATTTTGTTTTACCAATTCATTCTTTTATTGGAACTTTTTATAGTCAATATTTATAGTTAATATCTAGACACCAATATCCATATTTTTTGTTGTTTTGCTGGCTGTCATTTATCTACAAATGATCGAAGGGTTGCGCAAACGGGTGGCACTTGGTGCTGTAGGAGATACTCTACAAGAATATCAATCACACCACGGTGCCAGGTAACCTCGTGCAAATCAAACTCAAACAGTACTAGCGGTGATAATACTCGAATACTCTCAAATGCTTTTAAGCATATTTAGCTTAACTACTTGAAATGCTCATGAATGATGTGAGCTCATTTCATCAATTTTGACTTCCGCAGATCAAAAAATATGAATATCGTGGCTATCCATAGAGAGTGAAATAAGCAAATCTTTGAAGCTTTTTGCATGATAGATACAATATTTCAATATTAATTATGTTTTACGTTCTTAAGGTATTTACTGCATGACATAATTCAGTAATAGTCATGATTAATAACTAGATTCTAGTATTAACAAAAACTAGCGAACACTTGTCTACAAACCATGCAAAAAGAAACACAAAAATATTAAAGCTGCTAAAATACTTCGTCAATATTGCATATTGAAGTTACATCGACGAAGGAAAACTGGTGCATATGAAAATCAAAGTACTGCAAAAAGCGTGGAATAAAAGTACGTAAGAAATTGATCCAACTACAGTGTAACACATGTTAGTGTAATCAACATTGTAGGATAATGTATTGTACGCAAAGTAGGATGTGTAGGCAACTACTGTTCAACACTCGTGTAGACAGTCGAAGAAAAATTTTCTCATTTCGCTTTAACAAGTTCATCACTATCTTCTTTTTATCTATTTTCATTTAGTTGTAAGCAAGCTTTTGTTTTTGAGCCTTACAACCGTTTTCTTTTATGTAAGAACTTTTTCTGTATCGAACCTTCATGCTACAATAGTTATTGTTCCTATTTTCATCAGTTCTTTTTCTTCAACTAAAATGTGCGTGCGAGTGCAATATTCTATTTGCGACGGCTAATCGCCAATAAATGACATCCACAAATGTTCTGTTATTTCCTTTTGCCAATTATGCTTTTTTGTTGCATAATGAGCAAATACCGGGCAAGTGTGATCTGTTAGTGTTCGTGTAGAATTATTTGTTTATTTATCTTTATTTAGTAAACTGTAGGTTTGTTGGAAAGCGAGATAAACATCGAACTTTGATAAAATAAAGTATAATGCGGAGACAGCGTTGTCTTTTGCATCAATATTATTAAGTGTGTGGTGTATGTCATACCGTTTTGATCGCTCGCTCGACTCTGGCGCCCTGCTTGCTCGATGATTTCGTTCAGTACCATTACATCTGGAACATATCAGTTAACACGATAAGGCATTCGAAAGTCTATCTATATCTATATGGATTGAGCAAAGTTTTTTTTTAGCTATTGCCCCACTCTTGGAATTTCTCCTGTATTGTAGGTGTGTTTAAAAACATTTAAAACTCACAAACAGCCAGATACGAAACAACTGTAGGACATACAGTCGCCGTCAGATATATTGTAGCAGACAAGGTGACCAAATACTTCTGAACAATTTAAAATGTCAATAAGTTCCATACACTACAAGTTACCATTAATATCTGAACATTCATTACTTCATTAATATCTGAGCAGATGCTTGTCAATAATTTCTATACACACAACTAACCAAAAATATCTGAACACTTTATTTTTTATTATGCAGCGGCTGCAATTTGCGGCCAATTATTTAAATCACAATTTTGATAAAGTTATCTTTATGGACGAGATAGTTTTCTGTTCATCGGATAATGGCACATTGAATTTGTGGAGACCAGGAAATACTGGGGATGGATGTGCAAAAATGGCCCGAACTGGGGGGTTACTGTGACGTCATAAAGCAGGAGTAATTCCAGTGTGGGAAAGAGACAGAGCTATACGGGTCGTCTAGCGCCATCTCTTTCCCGCCCTGGTGAGCTTGTAGAAATAAGTGGACGAATGAATTCAATGAATTACAAGGAATTTCTTATTTTATCAAGATGAACACATAACGTTCTTCAAGACAATAGCTCAGTGCATAATGCTCAAAATTCAAAATAAACAAGCACAACAACGTACAACACGTACGTACGTTTCGTACTGTACAAGCATGGATTAATGAACAGAGAGAGCTTACTTTAATCAAACTACCGTCAAAAAGTCCAGACCTCAATCCCATTGAGAATTTATGGGGTAAAATGGTGCAAGAGTGGGATGGGAATCAATGTCGAACAAAGGAAGCATTAAGACAACATGCAAATAACGTTTGGGAATCTTTCAGAGGACGAAATTTTTGTGAGAAGGTTGTTGGTTCCATGCGAAAAAGGGCGTATTAAATGCATCAGGTTATAAAAAATCCTGATATTTTATCTACTTAATATGTTGTCACATATAAAAAAATATTTACAATAACTTTTAATTTCATTACAAAACCAAGATCTATTTTCTATCAATAGTTTGACATTAACATAAAATATCAGTTGTATCTTAAAAAAATGATTTTCTATACATTTTTATTCCCTTTCCATCGTATTTATACCTGGAACAGTCATTTGGTGTTCAAAAAGGGAAACCTGGTTTTTTTTCCGGGAGTTTTGAAAATTGGTTATTTCATTGAGTTCGACGTGTTCTCTTCGAATATTCACATTTTAAAAACTTTCCAGGTAAAACTACCAAATGACTGGACTAACCACAGATAGTCAAGTCGATAGTCGTTTTTTGTTCGTCCTTAATATCACGCAGTAACGAATTAGGTAAGCTCAGTGTTTATGTGCGTAGATACACTTGACGTTGTAAGTGTTCAGATATTTTTGGTTAGTTATTTATATAGAAATTATTGACAAGTATCTGCTCAGATATTAATGAGGTAATGAATGTTCAGATATTAATGATAACTTGTAGTGTATGGAACTTATTGACATTTAAAATTGTTCAGAAGTATTTGGTCACCTTGTCTGCTACAATATATCTGACGGCGACTGTACAAATATTTGTTCCGTGCGGGAATCGAACCCGCGACACGCAGCGCAGCAGCCAATCGCTCAGACACTTCGCCAACCTTGCCGTTAAAGTTTCATACATAACTCGCTGCTTCATTACAAACAAAAGTCAAACAGCTCGCTGTTAAAATATTATGTTACTTAGTACAGTATTCTGGTATCATACCTCTCATATCCACTACATTTGGTTGTTGCGAAGATTCTATGAACGGATTGTCTGTTGACGGTTTTAAAACTTTTCCAGCTTCGTCCGTGCATTCACTCATGTCCTAAAACAATTCAATCAATAAGTTAAAGCAGTGTAGTAGTATGTATTTAAGAATATAAGACCGACTCGCCAGCACACAGATAAGCCCTGTGAGATTTGCGTGTATGGTAAAAACATTGTGAAATTAGAATAAGTGTCGAGGAAATAAATAATAAAGTTTATTTTATTTATTTGAAAATGTTATTTAGTTGCAAAGAAAATCTTGTAAGATACGCCTTTATTTTCCTTTTGCGCGTGAGGCTTTGTATAATGGACGAGAATTTACAACAGCGTCAAAGACCCTAAGGGTGGTTTTTAACTAATGACACTGAACGCGATCAAAACGGCGTTCAAGAGCTGTCAGTGTCGACATTCTAAAGCAATTATGACACTGATAGCTGTTGAACGTGGTGTATTGCTGAAATTCGCCACATGGCTACCTATTAAAAAGCTTAGTTAGCTTATTAAATACTATTTAATCTCGCGGTTTCCCCCGCGTGGAGCTCGGGAATTGCTCTCTGGATCGTACTTCCGGAATAAAAAGTAGCCTATGTAGCTATCCCAGACTATATCTCTGTGACAAAATTTAATCCAGATCCGTTCAGCCGTTCTGGCATGATTGAGTAACAAACATCCATCCATTTAAACTTTCGCATTTAAAATAGTAGGAAAGATTTTTATACATACATATTCTCTAAGTGGCCTAGAAGCTAATGAGAAGTCCTGTCCAGGCAGTGGGTAGGGGTGTGGCTGTGACGTCACGCTGTGGTTCCTCGACGCAGAGCGATTCCGAAGCCGCGCTTCTTTTGTTTGCGCCTTGCCACCACCTAACAGGTCCCCGTGGGAAGTGTACGACAGCCGCGACTGGTGGGACGTGTAGGACGAATGACGAGACCCTGGAGCAGGAAAATATTGTGGTTTAAGCTAAAAATTTGGAATATTGTTATTTTGGAACAAGTTTTTTCTGTAAAGAAGATTTCATTGTGAATGTGAGTCCCTTTGAATGAGAAAATGGTACCATTAGGTATCTCATACACGAGGACATAGGTCTTTGGCTGTTAGTATTTTATAAGATAGCCAAATATGATTGTTAACAAATGAGATAATCTTTTTTAGTCGGTTTTTAAGTAATAATCGTGTCATATTTTTGACTCTTTAAAAATTATTTACTGCAACTAATGCTTCTTCCACAAAATTCAAAATATCGATTACATTTGAGACAAGTTGATACTAACCTAAATTAGCGTAGTAAACTGGAATAATGATAGCACCGTTCTCTTCAGACATGGGGGTGACGGCGTTGGAGTCGTCAGCATAAGGCAGATGTTCCTGAGCATCCAGGTAAGTGGATAGCACCAGCGGCTTGCGGTCAGCGCCCGGCGGGTAGCGCGACCGACCGTTCGGCCGCAACGCCATCTGGTGCGAGCCCCTCGAACCCCGGCGCAAATTGAACGGCGAACCAGGCAGTGATAACGAAGCCTGTGGCCATATCTCCAATTCAAAACACTGACAAATTCCCACAAAACATACATTTCATCCTAGTTTACAAGTTCATCATTGACATTGCAATTTTATTTCAATCTTATTTTTAATTTCAAATATTTTATCCTGCATTTACATATTTTTCCTCAATTCAGATCTCGTAGCTTTAAATCGCTGACACTATTTTCGTCTCTCACTAAGATAGGTTTCACTATGTTTGATTCACTATGGATTTAAGTCTATCAAACCGGCTGCAGAGGCTTTGATTTAAGCTTTTTGAAGTAAGTAGGTAGTCCTAAATGTTACTGTTATGTTAATGATTTATTTACTTTCATGTGCTGATAAACAATAGCAAGAAAATAAAGACAGAAATTGAGGAATATAGAAAAAGTAAAGTATAATGAAGTAAAGAAATGATCAGTGCAAGTAATGGTCTACTCGGTTACATTAAGGGCAAAAATAAACAGATTGTTACCTTAATAAAATTTCAAATAATATGAATCACTGCAAAAGAACGTGGAAGATACAGGTTACCACTAATAGTCAAGTAAGAGGTACAAGAGCTAAACAGAGAAAATAAAAGTGGAGTTAATCCTATTGTAAAGGAAGAGGTAGGGGAGCACAAACACCAATGAGGATTGAAGGACAAACCTGTGAGCCCTCGCGCAGTGGCCCATATGGTAACTGGCTGATTTTATTTATGCGTTCAGGGTGGGGGACCTTCAATACACAAACAAAATTTTGAGTTTATTACATTTAAATAAACTTATAACGATCAAATATCTAGCATCCAACAAATAGGATAAAAGGACGGAGAATAGGCATTGCCATATTACACAGATTACAAACAGAACAAACCAAAATGGCATACAATAATAACTGAACATTGCAGCTTGAAGCGAGACTCGTGATAGAAACAAAATTACTCTTGTGAGAGGTTTAGTTGAACTCTACGAGTAATGTGTCACTAGCTTTCAATGAGAGTATATTGAAAAGGCCAAAGATATTACAAATATTTACAACAAGAATTTTTCTTTCAGTTTAGCATCCACGAGGAAAAAAGTACAAGGATCAAAATAAAAATGAGGATGCTCTATAAAACTCTTATTGTAGAACGAAATACGATTAGAAGTAGCAATGATAGTAATGAGTGAAGCAACAGTTAGTCAAGTAACTTTGTTTATAAACACATGAAGTATTGTGGGGTTCTCATGCATATTTGCATACGACTAATTCATAGTCCTATCGTAGCTATTTACTTCATTTAATCTACATCTATAGTCATGACGACTGTTCCTTTGTTCGTCCAAATATTGAAGCCTCCGCATGTCGCTAATCGAAATTGAGGAATTAAATGTTACTTCAATATTAATATGGTCAGGTTTATTGATAATATATTTAGACTGAACCTACCTCTTCATCGTCGATACGTTCAGTTTCGGCCCGGCCCGTTCGGAAACACTCACATTGCAAAAGAAACAATCTACCATGACAATAGACTCATTCGCTCCAATATTATTTCTTACAATCAATCCCACATTACTCCAATGTTTCACAAATAATGACATTTATATCGATTAACAATTATGCCAGGAGACACTTGTGGACAATACAAATATGGCGCGTATTTTAAAGAAATATTATTGGAGACCAACTTACTGTAGAACTAAAGTGTACTACAGTGCATCATTCAATGAGCAAATATGCAACTTCTAGGAACCATGCTAACATTTATCATAACTGATCCACAGTAAATTATATTGAACGAAATTAACAAAGAAGTTTTCTTGCAATAATTAAATAAAATAACATTTCTAATCAAATGTTCGTCGTGCTTGCTAATAAATGTTTTGAAACAGAAAAACTAGATCTAATTGAGGAAATATGTAATGTATCATCTATTTTCTATTTTTTATGCATCTATCTGTGCTGTACATGGTGCTTGTAAACGCGGCCTAATGCGTGGGTTCATGTCGGGGACTGATGATGAACCAGATGTTTTTAGAAAAGTGATGAGAGCACAGATACATGTTAAAACAGAATGTTACAGATACACCTACTTGGAAAATATAGCTTTTAACAGAGATCATGGAACTAATACACATGCTTCAAGACAAAAGTAGTTCTAACATGATAAAGGATCACATAGCTTTAGGTACAGTTAAAAAGAAAAATAAGAGTCGCTGCAAATATTCAGATAGCGGTAAACAGATGTAACTAAAACTCTAATAGGACAAACTAAGACATTTATTTTCATCTGCATATTTGCACTAGCGTAGAAGAAAAACATTGGACATCACTGGCATAAACAAAAGAATTGGAAGCTTGGCGGTAAACACAGAATAATAAAATAGTTCTTTTCAACTTGAGTAAGTTACTGGAAGTGCTAAATGATGATGAGAGTGAGACAGGAGTGAACTTAAAACATCTCTTTGAGAAGATGAATCACTAGTTGCGTTAAGCAGCGTGTTACTCTTAGGGTCAAGTTGAAAAGATACTGCTCGACTGACAATAATTCATTACTATTCAAAAATATGGTAACTAAATCTAATAAAATTCAAGTTAGACTTATTCGACAAATAAAACAAATTTCGTTAAGACACATGAGTATTTAGGTATATATAAAACCAGACAGAACGCGACAGGACTTAATTAAAGTTAGCTCAAGACGTTACAAGTCATTGTTTATAGAAAAGTTAGCAAGGCTGCGGTCAATGACAAAATGTCAATGAGTGTAGTTATGTAACGAAGTTCGGAAACAAGAATCATTGTCAGCGAGGTGATGCGTGTAGAGCGTTGCATACTCACCATGCTGACCTTCCTCGGGCGGCGTGCGTCGTGGTGCGGGTCGCTTGGCTTGTGCGCGGGCTGAGTGCTCACCGAGTCCTGGAAGGGGTCGCTGCGCAGCGACATGCGCTCGCGCGTATTGTCGTCCTGGTTGCCGCGCTCCTGGTTCACGAACAGCTCGTAGCTCTGACACGAGAAGTCGCTCGGCGACTTGGCGGGGTGCGCCTCCGCGTACGCGGCCGCCTGCGCCGCCGCCGCCTGCTCGCGCGCGTGCGCCTCCCGCGCTTCCTGCTTGTCTGCTCGCGCCGCCGCCTTCTGCTCGGCTTCCTGACACACACAATATTTTCAAATTAACGCCAAGTACCTCAAGTGCCAAAGTGTACATACTAAAGATTTCGTTGTAACGTTCAAAGATAACATCGTTTATTTTCGGAAGAGCTGGTTCAAAAAAGGTGTGACAAAGTTACCGCGTCAACTAACCTATTGAAATTGATCAAACTAAAACACAATCTTTTGGTGACACAATGATACCAATATTGTAACATCTTCCCCCGTTTAAACTTGTACTTACCCTGAGAGCCTCCTCCTCGGCCTGTTCCTCTTCTTCGGCTTTCTTCTGCAACTCGTCGTACGACATGGCGACGATGGCCAAGATCAAGTTCACGAGATAGAAAGAACCCAAGAAGATGATCACTACGAAGAACAAGACGTGCCATGACCCCGCTGACCTCAGCACCTACAAACGTTAAATTATTTTTAGATAGTCTTTCTTCTTTCGGATTCTAGATAGACTCACATATTTTTGAATGGTGAGTTAGCAGAAGGTGGGTTGAAGTAAGTTGCAAAATTAAGTATTGTAGTTAATGTGCCAACGTACCAATTGATAAAGATTTTCCCAATAATCCTGTGTCATAAGGCGGAAAGCTGATAAGAAAGCCCATCCAAATGTATCGAAACTCGTGTATCCGTAATTAGGGTTCGGACCGTAGCCTTGCAGACACATATAACCGGGTTCACATTGACTGAAAGCAATATACCACAACAGTAAGAACATAGTCCAAGTAGACAAGAAAAAAACGACTTCGGGGCAAATCTTACCCTGCTCCTGATGAATTTCCACAAAGTGGATATTCCCCACCATCCCCATACCAGTTGGCTGAAAAAGAGGTTAATGTGTCAAAACAATTCATAAATCTCCAAAAAAAAACAGGTTTGAGTGATACTTCATTGGATGAAGTCTTACTCTCGTTCTGGCAAAACCTCTCCCAGTTCTCATCAGTGAGGTTCCCCCAGGAGCCGTCTTCTGGGAACACTTTAATACATTTTTGCGTTAACACTCCCATGTAGATCTGTAGGCCCATCAGTGCGAACACAGACAGTGAAAACATCGTCAGGATTATCACATCTCTCAGATTCTTCACTGACTCTATGACGGCGCCGACGATCGTTTTCAAACCTGTGGATACAATTTGATTTGAATATTGATTCAGTTTACGATATTGCTTAGCTACAGTAAACGTTTCATAAAACCACAAGAATTTTGATTGCAGTTGGCTTAACCAATGCTTTGAGTTAAATATTGTAAAATTCCACCAATTATGTTTTGAAATAAGTTGTCTACCATTGTTGTATCTAATACCTACTTTTACGTTTAACATCTACTAAATTTGATAAAAGTGCCTACATACGTTTTACGTCTATTTATAAAAGGTTTAGTAAGGTAAAATATTTGGAGAGGTTATTATTTAATAGTTTGCTGTAGTTAAGTTACTGAAATAATTAATTACTTCAGAGCGAAAGAGCATCGTTAATGATGGTCATACGATTTTTCTTGGGAATAAAATACCTATGAAATAATCTCTTCAAATATTTGTCGCATTTTTTTAGACGTCATATAATGTTTACCCGGTATGATGGCCACAGTCTTCAGCGCTCGGAGTACCCTGAACGTTCTGAGAGCGGCCAAGTTGCCGAGATCTATGCCCATCGTCACATAACTGGAAACAGACACCCACAACAACAACATCTACGTTAATATACATCACTACAGCACTACAACAATACTCTCTATGTGTTCCTATGAATCTTTTCAATATCAGGAAACTTTAGTTTTTTGTTGCCTTCAAATTGTTATCTACAATTAAATTCATTATTATTGACTTAGATCAATTCTTCAACTGCTCGTCTATATTAATACAAAATTCTCTATTAATAACTAGAAATGACACATCAAATATATACCGATATAATCTACAATTCAACGATTTTAACTTTCTACTATAATTCAATAAAATTGTCTACTACTCACGCTAAAGCTATAACTACGAAGTCAAGCCAATTCCATGCATCTCTAAGGTATGTGAATGGCTGTAGTATGAAACCCCTGGCCATTACTTTCACCGCTGATTCAAACGTGTAGATCCCGGTAAAGATAACTCTGGAAAAATTCACCTCCACTGAGGAACGCCACTCATAAAATAATAACAAAACATTACTATAATATGAGATACAGTATATAAGTTCAGCATCTCAACTTGTAGGAGATGGTAGGTCAATGTATGAACAAAATATTATTTCTAATTAGATGTACGTAAAGTAATATTGTATGTATAATAAATGTAATTAATAATACGTCTAAATCCAATATAATAATAAAAACGGATGTAGATAATATATGTACAGTTAATGAAAGAATTTGGAGTTTGGATTGCAGTCAAAACTGAGTAATGAAGTCATTGCTGGTACCAAAATCTTTTGTTATGAAATCTTGAACGTAGCACACACATGTTCGTATTAGTTGAATGTAAAAATTAAGAATGGTATCTATTAATTTTCTGAACAAATATTGGACAAAAATATGGACATGAATTTTGATTGTTACAGCCAGGGAAATTGTATAATTGTCTAAACGCCTGTCTAAAGCGATTCAGGATAACTATGTATTGAATATACATGTTTTATATTATAAATGTTTTCCAATAATTTACTATAAACAATTTCTAATAATTTACGTCCGTTTATCTAAATATTGATTATATCAATTGGAAAACTAGCTGAAACACTAACAATTTTGAAACTAGCGTGCACTCTACTAATATTCTAGAACCTAAGAAAGGATATGTTCTGTCGTCCGGTGGTTTTTCAGAATTGCAAATTGAAATTCGTAATCGAATAAATCTAACTTAGATGTTGAAAAAAAATGTATCAATAGAATGTATACTCACTCAGTACTTTCGACAGTTGGCGTCGTAGGCATTATCATAAGAATACAGTTGACTAGAATTGTGGTAATGATAAACAACGAGAACAAAGGATGTACTAGAATGTATATCGCCACTCTTCTTATAGGATTGAATGGGTTTAGTAACCATAAGGCGTTGCTGGCCGAAAATCTGAAGATATCTTTACCCTTGCTTATGACTACGAAGGTCTGGAATAAAACCATAAATTCATTAGTGCTACTGCTCTACGATCGATTAATTGCGACGCGGACGAGGTGAGCGGTACCAATATTATTGTAACAAGTTAACAAGGAAGTACCCAGATTTATAATTTATTTAATTTAATTAATTAAACATAACTTTTTGGCTTGATTTTTTGGATTATTTTGATGTTGAGGCTGCTATAATATATAAGTACTTAACAATTTGTGTTTATTGCTTCTTTATTTTCTAGCCGGTTTCCATAAAAATATAAATTATTAACATTTTCACCTCTAGATTTCTGCAAGGTATTAAAATAATATAGTACTTAATCTCACAATAATTAAGTGTTCGAGGAAAATATAGATGGAGGATAATTATGCAAAAGGAAAATATTTATCTAGTAATTTTGCGAGTCATGCGAAATTTGCAAAAACGTTCAATTCAATTAGTCATGTAATGAGATTTTTTATTTAATAACGTGGAGCTTATTATGATTGATTTATTTTATATCTTTTGTTAACTAATCAACGGAAAGTTTTAAAATGGACTTCAAAACGAAAGAACCCAAAGCTAACATTTTGTCTTTTGTTTAAAAAGAGAACAATGTAGCAAACTTTAGTAACACTTGAAAGTTATGAAAAAGAAAAACCCACAAAAGGAACACAAGCCAAGTACTGTAGAGTAGACGACATAATCATATTAGTCGTACTCGTACGTGGACGTTTAGCGGTCACACTTAAAAGTGGTGCTGTCATCATTTTTAAGTTCCATTACTATGCAGTTATTTCAATATTGTTTTCTTTTTTTATATATTATATGGGCCTAGTCTTGACCTCAATCGACAATGAAACGAGCTAACCCAAAAAATTAGATTATCCTTTACTTACAAATCGGACTACTCTATAGGTTACTGAAAGTGCCAAACTCGTAACGAAATTTTGGGTTGAATCAATTCAGATTGCCATCGACACGCTAAGAGGGAGATTGTTTTGCGTTACAGGTTAATTTACTAACTGTAACACATTATTAATTAAAAACTATTAAACAAACTGAAATGAATAAACTAACAACAAACTACGTGTACTAAAAGGGCATTAAAGAACTCCTCAACGCTGTCAGCTGGTAACTTGCTCAAGAGACTGGCGGCGATGCCACGTTGTATGGGTGGTTTTGCAGTTTTTCGTTTCATGGTGCTACTTCAATTGGTCATTTTTAGAAGATCCACAATTACATTGCGGAAATCTCTTGAATAAATTAATAAGGTTTAAGCAACAAATAGGCAACATTTTTTAAATTGTCGTTATGTACCTAACAGTTGTAATACCGAACAAAATAAACTTTTGTTTACATAACAAATATTTTAAACAGTTCAATCTTTTACGAATAGTAGAACCGGTCTTCGTTCTGAATTTAATTTAATTAATACATTATAGTATTTAGTTACTTAAGTAAATAAGCACTTCAACTGTTGATTTCTATTGATTCTCTTGTCACGGTTCAAGGTTTTCTTAGATAAGATCACTCCTAAAATGTAGTTTTGTTAGTCATGCTAGAGACTCTTACAGTTCTTAAGTTCTTATATCACCCAAAAACCGCTAAACAACAACGTAATAATGCACCATTTAGTTGAATGATTTTTTTTGCCGTCAATGATATAAGAATAATTATGTTAGTACAACATCCGTGTTGACTCTATAACCAGTTTCTAACGTTAGGCACAAAGTGACACCGTTCGACTGTTCAATAAAAAAACCAAGAAATTGAGATAAAAAACAGATTATATTTGGAAATTAAAAGTCAAACAAACAAAGCAATTCCCATTTCGATAATCCAATAAAGTGAAGCAAGTAAAAAAATATGACTTTTTATATACCTAATAGAGATACGGAACCATTGGTACCTACCAAGTATTTTAAAAATGATTAGGTAGCTTACATAATCAGATATATCAAGACATATACGAGTTTTATATCAGCTAAAGAATGACTTTTAAAAATGCTGTTTCACTGTGAGTAGACGTAAATTAAATCATTCCCCAATGTTTTATTTTCTTATCAACTTTGTAATTTAGTTTTTTATCAAAAGCAGTAGGTTTCTGTTATCATGTTGATAGTATATTAGTACCTAGACATTACATAAGTAAATAACAAATATTATTTGCACATTTTTCTCTGAAATATAAATGAAAAGTCATGACTTCTCTTGCAGGTACGTGCCTCCATGACAACTGGATATAGTTCAATGTAAATAAAGGCTTGGCCGGATACATATAACAAATTAGCAGTTACTCTGTGCTAGAGACTTTGATCTGTAGTATATGTTATGTTAACTTTTACTTCGATTTAAACATGATATATAAATAAATTATTAAGTAATAGGTATTTTGGTATTCCTAAGTTAGTACTATCTTGTGAATTTGCTCTGAAGCAAAATCTGCTCTTTTTGGGAATATCTGCAAATATATCTTGGACATAATTATGGATAGGATTGTCCAAATTTTTATCACAAAAACAAACACAGACAAGTTGCTAATAAGTATTTATGTCACGTGGTTTTTATATATTTTGTATTCTTAGAACAAATTTAGATGCTAATTAAATCGTGAATAATAAATATTACCGCGGACAAACAGACAACGGCAACGGGTTTTTTATTTATGTACTTAAATACAGTTTTTGCTGCGTCATTATGAGATCGCAAAATTTAAAATCATTTTGTTCATAGGTTGTTATGCTAGTAACGTGTTATTTTTTATAATCTTTTAAAGAAACTTGTTATCTGGCCAAATTGCTACTAAGCATGATTTGCAAAATTCTTGTAAATATCTTTAATTCCGATAAGTGAAGGAATTATGGGCAACATTTGTTATGATTTTACTGCATATGATTTATTACGTCTATTTAGTTATATCATGATTTAATAAAACGATATTCGCATATCAGATTAAGTACTTACCTACCTAAGACCTTCGCAATAATAGTCAGAAACAATGCTAGTCACAAAACTTCAGAATCATGCAAAATGCCAAATGCGCCGTCACCATGTTGCTTCAGTTCAAATATTACACAAAAGCTAAATGAAAATGTTTTGGTACCGCTCGCAGCTCGTCGCAGTGAACATAACATCGTTTATACGTACTCTCTGGTTGTGATAGAAGGGGTCGATGTCCTCGAGGGGTATGGAGGACACCTCCGCCGGAAAGGTGCCCTGCATGCGCACCGGCAGCGGCAGGCCCTGCTCCAGGGTCGCGTCCGGCTGGGGACCTTCGTCCTCGTCCTCATCATCGTAACGCACCTATGTCACATCGCTATCATTACAACGACGTCAAACATTACATGAATAATCTACTAACAGCCAACGGCAGATCCCAAGAACAGAGCTATCAACGTTCTTCAAATATGAAGGCGCTATTATAACGAATGCTAAAAAATTCTCTTTTGTTTCAAAGTAGACGTAATGCTCCCGAGCTTTAGATAATGTCTGTTCTTACAGAAAAGAAAATTACATTCAGTTTATTTACATAGGAATATGAAATGCGGAGCATTGACCTCAGAATCTGCATTTGACAAATATATGAATATTTTATTGATCACTTAGGTTACCCATTTACCGTCTTCATCCAGTTTTCTTTGAGATTTTACTTACGCTTAGTCATTGTACCCATCCAATGACTGAAACAAGCTAACCTACGTTAAGCCTAATGTAACATATCATGAGCTTATAATGCGCTAGTGCTCGTAACAATACTGTTGGCCTCACACACAACTAGTATTATTACAGCAGTTACTGAGTCAGCATGTCTTGTGAAGGCGTTTAAAGCTAATTTTATTTTGTGTAGTGCTGCTGTCTGTGTGACTATGATGCGTATCTGGCATTACTAAAAGCAGTTGTTTTGAAACATTCCTACTATTATGTAACCATTCCGAATGTACGAAGGAAACTTGCGAATACTTCGCCTGTGTATAACACCAGGGAATTTTTGAATCTAACTGACGTCTATTCGAAAACGGTCCCAGAATAGGAGGCGTGACTAGCGCAAGCCCAAAATGTTACAAAAACGAATCATAACCAACAAAACTTGATTTTCATCTGAATTATTGTTAACTGTAAACTATTATGCACTAAACGCTAGCTAGGTGATGCCACCATGCTAGACCTAGATGACGGCAGTCAATGGTGATATGACGAACATGAGCCAGTCCTGTGCAATGCTTGATAATGGTATGTTATGTGCTGGTGTACTTTGATCACTAACGCTTCTTATAAGTGGATATCCTACTATTTACTTGTGTTCCTTTACTCAATAAGAGGACTCTCAAATCGATTGTTTCCTATTGAAAGTTATTTGTAATTAACGGGACATTGACTACGTAAATTATCAGTGAATAAATTATCAGTGAATTCTATTACCAGGTTCAAGGTTATCTAGAGGTTTTGCTATTATCTAATCAAGGATATTACGTGTTACTGTTGGTAACTATAGGGGAGGAATTCATTTTTTTTTTATGTCAGGTCTACTCTATTCGGTTTATGCATTTCTTTATTATTCTTTACATCAGTTGGAACTGGAAGGGACATTTACTTTGTCGAAATGCAAATAAACATGACAAGCCTTCGTCTTAACTACAATAAGATTAGCTGTTACAATTGCGTTAAATCACGAGTAACAGCTAAACTCGTCAACGCAGTTCTTTACTGATACTTTGCCAACAAAGCGATGTGTTTAAGGATAATGCTTTAAATGCGGTCAATATGCATAAATCAGAATGCACTACAAGTTATCGCACTTGAACAAATGTGGCGCCAATGTTTGTGGGAGCTTGCAATATCTTATGTTGAAAGAAATTTCGTTTGTGAAAGCGATAACTTGCTGAAAATTTTCTCTAATAAAAACGAGCCGTAAAAAGGTAAAAGGGGCAAGCAAGCATTCTTACTTCTTTTTTCTTTTTCGTCCGCCCCAAATCGTTCTGGAATAATTTAAAAATTATCCGTCAGAGTTTAACTTTGGTTTGTTTCCGTTGCTAAGTTGTGTGTGCCACACAATTTGATGTTACAGTGATGTTTTTGTGTGCTATCTAACATTTTATCACTCGTGTCGTAAGAAATATAAATTTTGTACCTAATAGTATTTCAGTTTTTCTTCTTTTTTGGTCTCAATATTTTCAGCACTCGACACACGTGTATTAGAACCGTAGACACCCAGAAGATGGTGCAGAAACACTTACCTCGCCTTCCGCTCGTTTTTTCTCGAGTTCCTTTTGCTTGGCATGCTCCTCAGCTATGCGGGCTTCGATAGCGGCCAGTGACTCTCTTGTGAAGGGTCGGAACAAGCTTCGTTCTTCCTCGCTGATCGAGTCCAAGTCCTCGGACATTGTCTATCGAACTCCCCCCGAGTGAACTGCCTACTGTATTAGAAAAGGAGATACATTAAAGTATTATATAACGCGTTGGTTCAACGAGAAGAGGCCTTGCCAAAATAGTTTTATTTTAGATAAACCATAAACGAGACATAGCTATAGCATAGCCAGCACATAGCGCAAATAAGCAAGCAGAACATCGTATCGAAATTGTACCCAGTAACGATTTACGATAGTTGGCATTAACCCAAAATGATGAAAAAGCAACTTGATGTGGCCTTTATTCTTTTGTGGACTATTTTAGCCTTGAAACGAGTTTTTCTTTAAAGTATGGTCTAGTAGTTATGTCTTATAACACTAGACTAAACTTAGTTATGAGATGGGGTATGTATTGTTGATCATTTTCATACGGGAAGTTTTTTTTCAAATATCTTGCATTACTTGACATCAAGGTTTTGCAGAATAAATGACAAAAAGGGTTCCAAATCGTTCTTTATAAAATTGAGTTTTGTTGAATCAGGTTAAGTAAACAGATTTTCCTGCTATAAAATAAGGTCGCATCTAATAAAAGTAAACTTCGAATATAAAGAAACGTAAATACTCTTAGCTTGTTACAAATTACGAGGACGATGAGATGTGGGTATATTAACAATATAATTTCCCCTATGCCTCCTGGGTTCTATAAGACACTGTTTGTGCCTTACAGAACTAGGCCAAGGCCGTCCCTTATATTGTGCGTTACTTCTCTTAGGTTATTTTTATTCCTTTTCTTTATCGCTTTGGGATAGCTTATACAAGATTAATATTTGTACAAATAATAAGTATTTATTGCGGTTTGGTTGGCTGAAATTGTTTGCCAACCCGTTAAATACCCCCGTCGGGCTCTATGTAAGCTACAATTTTTGAAACATTATATTGTTCTTAATTTCTTTTGTCAATAACATTTCAATGAGCTATTCAACTGATCGATCATATATCTGTTAAACTAATCCAGTCTTTTCTTCGGCAGATACGCAATGCGGGAGGAGAAATTGTTTTCCCCGCAGTGCGCATTCGTAGTGACACCTCTACATATTTCTTTGTTCTAATCCTAGTGTATCATTATATCAGTTTACTGCATATTATTGAGATTAAAATATGTATTACAGCTTCATCCATTCCTTTCTACAAGATAATTTTCCCCGTTTGCTGCAGTCGAATTACCTACAGGCGTTAAGTGTTATTACCTGATAAAGTCTTATCACGATAAAGTTAATTTCACTTAAATAAAGCTTTAAGTCTCTCAACAAACATCTTGAGTTGATGTAAGCTTCAAAAACATTTGGAATGCGGATTAGTTTCATGTAATATTTTAAAAGATTGTGGGTTGGTTCATTTTGGCATAACGGGGCCAATTTTCCCAGTCTATTTTTCCTGTTGGAGCGATATTTTGCTGGCAGTGGTTGAATGAACAATTCTTAGATTCTTACCTGCTAACAGTGAATGGGCGGGTGTGTGTGGTGCGGGAAACGCGCGCGGCCGCACGCTCTACGCCCGCGTTCTCCCGCCGACCACCTACGGGCGGACCGCCCTTCTGCGGATCATCATCAATGTTACGGTTAACCTCCAGCAGCTTGCACTACACTTAGCTTATTCGTCCAATATTTCACACGGTCTGCTTTATTTGAATGCACCTAAGGGTTAACACCACAGATGCAGTTAGTTTTTGTCCCTAACAAAACGTAATCCATTGCGTTAAAGTTCACTTCAATTTGTACGGAATGATCCTTGCCATTTTTGATATTATACCACACGGTGCCAGTTCAGTTTCAGTATAAATTGAGTTTACGTTATCGCGATCGAATAAGTAAACTCGCACTAACCCCTCAGAACAACGCGTGAGTCAGTAGTCCCATCGATTAGCTAGATACCATCATGGACAATGGCGGATGAACACTTTTCACCCTTGTAGTAAGAAGGTTGGCAAGAATTGGTCAACCGCAATGGTGCGTCATGGCTGAATTGCATTTTACATGCATTCACTTGTTTGTACCCAATATCCCCGTATTTTTGCGTGAAGTAATTGTTTATGTACACGTAGGTACATATATATCTACATTTCTATATGTACTCGCGGCTTGACAATGAATGTGAGTAGTTAAATATTTTTATTTTATTTATTTATTAACTCATCATCACTATTACAGGGATTTCCTAATTCAATAGTGTGGCCATAATTAAAGTTTTATTATTTACCATAACATATTCTGTACATCATATCTACAACTGTATGTAGTTTATTGACCGTAGTCAACAAAGCGTATTTGTTTCAGCCCTTTTTCATAACCTCTTTTTGTTATTTTGACACGCGATGCCCCTTTTGACCAATCGCGTTTGTAGTACACGGTTGTGGAATGCCATTTTGCTTAACCCGCAAGGAAGATTACATTCTGTAAGGACACAAGGCTTCTTTGTATCCGTACATTATGTAATCTCTGTCATAGGTTGGTGGCATTTATGTTGACGGACACCCAAGCAACAAAAAACCGTCCTGTCTTGCTGAGAAGACCTTCATTTTATTATATCTTCTGATTTATGTTGTGTTTTTGTGTGCAAGCGTTTAAAACTGGCTATCTAACCTTGAGGAAATGCAACGAAATAATAATCAAAATCGATACCTTAAAGATATTTGTTAATAATAGTACTGTGTGAAAACAACAACTAAATTTAATTGTTGGTGTTCTGATTTATATACTTAGCAAGTGGGGAGTTGGGGACCCACTTGCTAAGTGTCATCCTCATCCTGTCCACTGAACCGTTATACTCGTACCTACAGCGTGTAGCAGAAAAGTGTGATATTTAACCCGGGGACAAACATCGCAATCATGGAAAAATTATACGTTTGGGACGACTAATTACTGAAGTTTTTTATGGGACAGCTGATTTAGTTTGATGGGGTACCACATCCTTCTTAAAGTTGGACACTACATTTTGATCGTCTAAACAAAATTGACTATCGAACGATGTCGAACGAAGAATGTTTTTCGGAGGTCACACTGACACTAGATGTCTGGTGCAAACTGATTGCATATATTCCCTTGGATTCCGTGTAAAACGTGGACCTATAATAGGTAGGTACCTGACAGTGTGCGTACACAGGGTGGCAAATATAGGAAGTACTTTGATCATCCTCGTGGAGTTCCCTCACTTCCCTCGAACTAAATTAGTGGTATTAGCAATTCTAAGTGAGTGTCCGATTAGAATTGTTAATACCATTTCTATTTGCCTACATTAAGTGGTTAATTACGATCGGATAGAAACATTATGCTCAAGATTTCCTGGAAGATTTTGAAATCTAACTTACTTATTTTTATTAGACAGAATTCAATCTATTATTTATGAACCTTACTTTTGCATACAATAGATATTTTAGTTGTTTAAAACAACACTGAAATATCGAGCTCTATGAAAATATACTCTGTTATTGAGGGTTTTATCAGCGTAAACTTCTGTACAAGTTTCAAGCGAATAAAATTTATGACTGGATTTAAGCTAAGCGTATTTTCGTCTTTTGCCTTTTATTGTTCTGAGGAATAACAGCATTGTCTCAAGGACGTTAAACTGAGGTCGACTAGGCTACGGAGTGTATCTAGACAAATAAATGTCTAAGGAAATTAAGATTTTTATAAGACAACTAAATAAATAAGTAGCAAACATAAACAGTTGAAGAATTTACGTAAAACGCTGGTTACATTGAATTAGTCACTAAACTCGCTACTTAACTAATGCAAATGTAAATCCAGCATAAGGGAGTAAAATAAAACGGTAGTTCGATTAGCATTTAACAAAGATTTCTACGGCAACTTTTTTCATCGATTGATTTCCTTTGCATCCAACATCGGACACCCTTTGATCTTTCATCTTGTAGCTAAAGTTAATTAGATGAAGTCGCTTTTTTCAAACTTCAGCAGAACTTAAAAAACTGGGTGCCAAATTAATGTATATTTTAAAAATAGAAGTAATTATTGCCCTATTGTTAAAAGAAAAAAAAAAAGATGCTTTATATGTACCTGGCTGTGCACATTGTTTAGCTACATCATTAGGAAAGTCTGTAAGTCTGCCGCGGCGCATTACTATAATCCTCCTACATCGCTGCACTTTTTAGTATCGGAATGCGATGCGCTACGGCCTGATGCGCTCATGGCTTTATTTTAATATAACGTAAGCTTCGCTTTACAGTCCTACCTAAGTAAGTGGTGTTCGTTTACTACTTGTAGATATGTACATGGGTACTGACCTGTCGTCCGCGAGAGCAGTGTGACCGCGGCTACTAGAGAGGTGAAAGTTACCACGTGATCGCTGATAGGGACAGCCAGCAAATGGGCAAGATTTTTCATGACCGACCTGCAACAAACAATGTTTATCTTGAAACTCATTCTAGTCAATTATTCTACGAAGGAGACTTTATGGATCTTCATAATTATTTTCTAAAACGTAATGATTAGTAGTTTGGTTAGCTAAAAGACTTAGGATGTTTATTATACAATCACGCTCAAATGATGTTGATGAAATTTAGAACACAGGTGGGCTAAGCCCTGAGTTAAAATATAGGATACTCTTCATCCGAGTACATGACTATAATTAATTTCTACAGGATGCTAGTGAAATCACTAGCAGTAACTAGTAATCTACAGATTAACTAGCTTTTGCTCGCATGGAGTTTAGAAATAATCCCACGATAACGTACTAAAATTATAAAAGTATTTAGCTAAGTTATTACAGCCGTAGCTAAAGTAAGTCTGTAGGTGGGTGACCAAACCATGCATCACACACCAAGACCCCTCCGTGTCTCATTAAGTCTGAAAGTCTGACTGCAGTCGCTCTATGTAAAAACTGTTTGGACTGGACCGTAGTTACCCCAGCATAGTTGGTTAGGTTCGGCACTTCGGCAGATGATGAGGTTTTAACCTATTTAATAAGATAGGATGTAGTATTTACCGTATATAGTGCAGTGCCTAGGGGTGTGTGTAGGTCTAGAGGGCGCGCGGGATGGTGGCCGCGTCGCCCGCTGGCCGCGCGCGCTCCTCTCTCCAGTTTCGGCGCGCGCGCAACATCTGCGTCAGCCCTCAGCCGCGTCTGTTCAACAAAAAACACGTAATTGAAATATGTATTTAACTATACTTAATAATTATTATAAGAGACATGTGATGGCTGTTTTTTTTTAATAATGCATATAGTTTAGCTAAAATCGGCTAAACGTGCATTTTTTGAGCATGTTTCCTTTAACCTGCTAACTGATGGAAAAAGGCAAAAATGTACTGTACAAGTAATACCAGCAACTAAAGTACCTAAATTTAAATACGTAGTACCCATTGACCTCAGTGGACGTAGAAAGATCTTTATCTCTTTTTTTGGTCCCCTTGTGGGGGAATAAATTGTTGGTATGTTAGAGATTTTTTATATCATTTAAAACATATTATTTGCTTAATTCACTGCCATTTCAAACAAAATTTATACAGATTTGGACATAAGATAAAAATTACTAATCATAAACCGTTACCAAGGCCATGGTTTATCGTATTACAAGCCTACCAAATATACAGCGATTACCGAATCTCAGGTTTATACTCGTAAATAAACGAGAACCCGTGTTGTTAGAACCCGTGTTGTCTCTACTAGAAAATATCTTTTAGAACCAAAACTAAAGGCTTGACCAGGAAAACCTTGGTAATAAACTTCGTATTATAATTAACGCCTGTAACTAAGAATCCCCTTCAAAAATATTGATTTATTAAAAATTTATGCACAATTAAAAACTGTAAAAAGGCGGGCTTGATGCCTTGGGTATTTTTTACCAGTCTACCTTAGCAGATATGGCGTTGGATGAAGAGTATCCATTTAGCCTAGTAAATTTACACATTTTTAATTGATTTACATAGTCTTACAAATAATCCCTTTTGTCTTGTGTGTACTTGTGGCTTGAGCCAAAAATGTATTTTTTTTCTTTCAGTGCAGGAAACTTATAGGTACCCATTTTCACTAAACTATGCGAAACCTAAATAAATTACAAAATATTATTGCATTTTTAGGCGAATGTTGAAAATTTTACTTTTATTTAGTAATTAATTTAGGCTAAGACTAGCCTAATGCCCCATCATAATGCAAAAGCATTGCGTTCGTGAAAATGGAGCATTAGTTTTATCTCAGCCTTAAATTAACACCGTCTTGTTGACACCCATATAATGCGAATATTATGAGACTGCCAAATCGCTTAAACATGACATTTAACACATTAAGATTTTGCTCACTGATAAACAGAACATGTGACATAATATTCAGTACAGTTCTAATTAAAACACCATCAAACAGACCCAGCATTTTCTGAATAAACTAAAAAAAATACAAAGGTAGTAAATGCCATTCGATAAGTTCGTAGGCAAATGCGATAACGCCCGAAAATAATCGACGTCAGTCCTAATATCAACGACTTCTGTCGGTAGGTATATAAAAACATGCTGAACGTATTTACTATCATTAGTTTATAATTTGTGGCTGTGTTAAGAGCTCCTCAAAATGTTGGCCTTTTATTTACCTGTGGTGATAGTAGTGATTGGTGGTGCTCTATACTACTACTTTACAAGGACATTCAACTACTGGAAGAGCCGAAATGTTCCTGGTCCAGAGCCAACTGTATTTGTTGGCAACTTAAAGGAATCGACCTTCCGCAATAAGAATATGGGCGTCGTCATGCAAGATCTCTATAATGAGTTCCCCAACGAAAAAGTGGTCGGTATTTATAGAATGACAACACCGTGTCTTCTTATACGAGACTTGGATATCATAAAACATATCATGATCAAGGACTTCGAAGTATTCAGCGACCGTGGCGTGGAGCTCAGCAAACAAGGATTGGGGCAAAACTTGTTCCACGCTAATGGAGACACCTGGAGAGCCTTGAGAAACAGATTTACCCCTATTTTTACATCAGGTAAATTGAAAAACATGTTTTATCTACTTGAAGAAGGCGCTGATGCTTTTCTCGAGCACGTGAACATGGAATGCCAATCGAAACAAGAGTTTGAAATACACTCCCTGATTCAGACATACACGTTGTCTACGATTTCTGCCTGCGCTTTCGGCCTTAACTATGGCAGTATTAGTGATAAAAAGGAGATCCTAGACCTCATCGACCAGCTATTAGATGCACCGAGTTATGCAATGGAATTAGATATGATGTATCCAGGACTTTTAAAAAAACTCAATCTTTCTATTATTCCTGCTTCTGTAAACAAATTCTTTAGAAACCTTGTGGACACAATTATTTCTCAAAGAAATGGCAAACCATCAGGCCGAAATGATTTCATGGATTTGATTCTGGAACTCCGTGAAATGAAAGAGGTGAATACTACTAAATTCGGAAACAGTGTGGCGTCTGTTGAAATAACAGCTGATGTGATAGCGGCGCAAGCTTTTGTATTTTATGTAGGTGGGTATGAGACCAGTGCCACAACCATGTCCTACTTGCTGTACCAGCTAGCGTTAAACCCAGACATTCAAGACAAGATAACGGCAGAAATAGATCAAGTTTTTCAGGCGAATGAAGGAAAACTAACATACGAAACCGTAAAGGAATTGAAATACTTGAGTAAAGCATTTGATGAAACCCTCCGTATGTACTCAATAGTAGAACCACTCCAAAGAAAAGCTTTTAGCGACTATAAAGTACCTGGTACAGATGTGGTAATCGAAAAAGACATGACAGTGATAATTTCCCCGCGGGGTATTCACTATGACGAGAAATATTATCCCAAGCCTGAAGTATTTAACCCTGATAGATTCGACCCGGAGGAGGTGGGTAAGCGTCACCCATGCGCTTATTTACCATTTGGACTCGGACAAAGGAACTGCATCGGTGAGTAGCTTAAAGCACTTCACTACATCTTTTATTTGTTTGATGTCCCATGAAATCTTATAAATATCTAACGTTTTTAAACAGTGTTCCCAATTTTATATTCAATGTTCTTATAATTTAATCAGTTATCTTTACATAATCAGCATAATGTGTCATAAACATATAAATGTGCTTGTATGTTTTAAAACCTTTAGTAAATATCGATATTCTTAGTCATTTCAATTATTTTTATTGAAACAGTAGTCCATACTTTTATAGAAAAGAATCAAGGACAACAGCATCGCTACAATTTAAATGTACTTATTATTAATATGTGTCATTATTTCTTCTTTTTAGGAATGCGGTTTGGCAGGCTTCAGTCTATATTAGGCGTAGCAAAACTGTTGTCTAAGTTTAGAGTGGAGGCATCGAAAAACACCAACAGGAATTTAGAGGTCGCACCAAAAAGAATTCTAATCGGACCAAAAGACGGAATTCGAGTTAATATTATTCCTAGAAAAATAAAATCATAAGTAAATCTTCATACATTTACTTTGCAATGCATGTCAACAGCTAGCAAGAAGAATATACGGTGATTATACAAGCCACTTTGGTTGTGAAAACTTGAAATAAATAATGTACCTTGTCGATACATTGTAGATCCTAAGGATGAATAACACTGGTACGTCGATACCGAGTTAAATTTTCAACCCTTCATGGCTTCAGCCTCAGTAAAGTTTCAATTCAATGTGAATATTGTTGTTAAAAGTGATAAAGCTATTACGAGGTCAATTATGCGTGTTAATACACTGCATTAGACAAAATAAAATTAAACATATTGTACATAATTTAGTATTAGACCTATTCTACCTTTATTTAAACTGGATGAATATATTTTTTTATCTAAACCAGTGAATATTTGTTTTCCATTCATGGGGAAGGTGCTTTCATTATGTTCAGCCTCGATTCCATTCAGTGGTCGCTGGCGGCGACAAGTCTGCCATTTTCCTTGTCTAGCCGTCGCCGTCGCGGACATTGTCGCCCCTTGACAACTCAACGTGACTGCAGCCCAGATATCTCATGAAACATTTTGACTATTATTGTCACCAAGCTTTAATTTAAATACATATTGTACATTGGTTTTATGAGCATTGGTGTCCCTGAAGTAACGGCCCCGACTTACGTAAGGTCACGGGTTCAAACCCAGCCAGGCACATAACTTTGTGTAATGTATTTCATCACCGCTGCTCTCAGAGCGGTGAAGGAAAACATTGTGAGGTAACCGGCTTGTCCAAGTTCCAAAAATTCGACATCCATCAACCCATACTGGATTATGGCCTGCTCCCTATCATGCAGAGGAGGCCGGAGTCGCAGTAGTGGGAAAGTTATACGCTGATTATGTAGTAAAATTCTATGACTGCCTCGCTAGTCAAGTGGTCGCGACTGCTTAGCATGAGGTCCTGGATTCGATTCCCGGGTCGGGAATTTCTCAGCAGCAGCTCGCCCCTATTACATCGAACTTAAACATAACTGGCGAAATATGGGTGTATACCTACTATTAGATACACCTCTGCCTAACCCTTCAGGGATTACAGACGTGATGTTATGTTATTCTGTGAATTATTTCAAACATGTAAAAAGCGGAAATTCGTCGTTTTCAGTTTTTGTTACGATTTGTACTTAATAGTTTAATTATAATCTGTGATTGTAAATTAGTGCAGCAAGTCCCACTGCTTGTACCGCGCAGTTATACTGACTAGGTGTAATTGAAATGACTTAAATATTAATATGGCAATTCATTAGGTACTTACTACCTGCCACATTATACATTCTTGTAAATGTTATTGTAAAATTTGTTCAAACCGATTTTAATTATTTGTTATTCTGGATTTTGAACATACTCGTACTAGATTCAGGATTCAACTGCACCGTATTTTAGGATTAAATTATTTTAAGATTGTTTGTAAATTTGATAAGCTTAGGTATATTTATTTGTTCCTTATTTTGAATGAGAGAGGTTTAAACAGTCAATGACAAGTTAAAATAGATATTTAGACAAAATAATGGGTTTTTTATTTTATTTAATCAATAAAAAGTCACTGAGCACGTCAAACCTGTTTTCCGACCAGCATTCACATGCCTTTTTATGATCGCACCGCTGAGTTGTGATCGAGTAAGCTAAGTTTTTTTTTTGTAAGTCCCAGACAAACTGGAAGGAAATAGTTCAGATCGCTGGTTTTGTATTCCTAATATTAATTGGTATCATTTTCAGTATTTTGAGAAATGAATATCCAAGATGGCGCGATTTTCATGGTTTTACGACACCCGTGAAAACAATACCCGAAAATTTCATCGTCATAACCTTAAAACCTAAATTCTCATATTGACTATTTCATTATTCTCATTTTTGTCATTAGCGGCCCCGAAAACCATGAAAACGATGCCCATAAATGAAAAACCTGAAAAAATTATCGAAACCATCTTGGATTTTATTTTGGAAAACCCAATGACACCCATTGAAATTAGGAATAAAAGTTTCACGTAAGTATAACATGCGAAAATGTCTATTCGCAGCTATGTCCATTCGCGCTAAGGTAGGGCCCGATTAATCGGGTTAACCGGTTAGACCCATATGTTTAATTTTAACAAACTATTTATTTATTTGTTTATGTACACACAGATACTTAACAGGACAATATATTAACATAGAAGAGCACAAAGGTACTGCTTATTTCATAAGAAATTTCTTCCAGCAGACCTGTGAGAGGAAAGATGGATTAGAAATGTAGACACAGTGTGTAGAAAAGACAAAACAAGGAAATTTAACTTAATTTAAAACAAAAATAGATCTATAAAAAAAAAACATTGTTTAACAAACCATTTTACGGGTATAACCTTATAATTTATGGGTTAATCAATTAAATTTTGCTGATAAACCAGAATGGTAGAGACAAAGCACTGAGCGCGGGCTAACTCTATCACATTCTTGCATATTTTTATGTACAAAAATGAATTTTATGTGTGAACAAGTTACTACAGGGTGATTAACCCTATAAAACGTGTTAACCTTTACTCTAGGGCTAACCTAAAAATAACCTGATTTTCGGTCCTCGCGCAAATGTCCATGCGCTCAAATGTCTTTTCGCGTGTGTCTTTCGCGCTAATGACTTACGCGTAAGTGTACAAATAAGAAAGTAACTTGACTGTGAAGTCGAGTTTCCAATTGTTATTATTTCCACTTTAAACAAGAATCTACTTTATGCCCGAGTAAATTAAATTGTATTTCAGAGTGATTAGTATCTACTAATGCAAAAGTTAAAAAAGATGGAAGTTATCAGCAAACTGAACTGTAGGCAATTAGGCAGTAGTATTACAATACACGTATTTGCTAACATGTTTAGAAAAATCTAAATGGCGAACGCGATATTACTGATATTCTTATAATGTAAGAGAACTTACGAAAGGTTATCAGTCAATATATTTTTAACAAAAACGTCATATAGGTAATCATGTTCAAATTCAGTAGATCGGTGTAATTATTGTTCCTATGGCACAAATATAAATATTAAATGAAGAGTAAATTCAAATTCATTTATAACAAGGTAAGGAAGGTTGATAGGTTTTTAGTATCAAGTATAGGTACGGTGTGTGAAAAGGCTAGGCAGATGATGATAGGTACGGTGTTCTTGGTAAACTTACTAAATACAATTTTCGTCTGACTAGGACGTGCGCTAGACTTGACAAAAAAACTGCTAATTTTAGAATGAACTCATATGTTTAACCTTGATTACATTCGGTTTTAGATTCTAATTGACTATTCTTACCTAGCGTAGTCGATGTAGTGCTGGGAAGTTAACAGTATAACTTTTGAATTATTTGATCGCTGTCATAAAAATCCAGAAATGTAATGATTCGATTCCTGTTTTCCAAAAATTTTGATTGCGGATTTATACTTAAAGGACATCATTCACTTTTCGAAAAATTGTACCCATAAATTAAAGTGCCTGCCAAAAAAAGAAATACAATTTTCTTATGGAGTAATAACACCCTCAATAATACATTTTGATACAAGTGGGGAAACTTTGTCATTGCAGCCGAGGCGGAATTCACTTCATTTTTTTAATCTCAGCAAGAGGAGGCACACACACACACACGCACACATGAAACATTATTATTTATAAAATAATTTGCTTTTATCATTTATTAACAAATTAACATCTATTCAATGAAAGCTCTCGTACCAAATCTTCTCTCTCTTTCTTATTTTTAACACAATCCATCCCAACCAAATTGAGGATCACATTTGAACATTTGCTAATGTTGTACAACCTCAATTTGGTTACAAGTAATACAATTTGGTGAATCGACTATTTTCATCAAGAACGTAGACTTTACCGATGGATAGTTGTCCAGATCGAAGTCTTAAAACTAGCTTAACTTTTGTACTTAGTTTGTTTGTTTTACTTAGATGAGATTGCGACTTGAATGTGAAGGTTTTTTTTAAGTACTATATTTAAAATGAACGGTCTTGCTAAATAATAACAGCTGCACCGGTCGACCTTCAAGGTTAAGCAGCGCTTGCCTAGGTCAGTCCTTGAATGAGTTCATAAACAAGGGAACGAAAGGAGGTATGGCAATACGCAGTACTAACTGGATGGTGGAGGTCTGATAGGCAGTCACACTCCATGTATAAAACTGGTATTTAGTTGCATCCAGGTAGACTGAAAACAGACCCCAACAAAGATGGGAACAGACTTGGCAGATGATATGATGATGCATTGGTCTTCAGGATCCCTTGTAGTTCGATTTAGTTTATAAACCTCAGAGCAACGATAAACTATTCTTCGTAGCTCAGATATTCTTCTAAACAAATAAACACGTGCTCTCCAAGTAGTGGAATTTTTTTCAAATTACATAACTGTAAATCTTAAAGTCTTCTCAATGTCACCGCAACCAGCTTGCTTGCGAGATACAAAATCAACTCAGCAACGTAGGACCAGTAATGTTCGCGTAGCCCAACACTACATTGCAATAAAAATATCCAAAATTAGATAAGAAAAAATCATTTGCTAACTGATAATATATGCATTATCGCAATCCGGAGTCCGCGCGCGTCTTGTATATAAACATTTGACGCGATATTGCTATTCATTGCTTAAAGTTCGTTCAATGTGTTAAGAGCCACTTCAAAATGACGTTAATTTATTTTCCGGTAGTGCTCATAGTGATAGGTTATGCTCTATATTATTATTTTACAAGGACTTTTAACTACTGGAAAAGCCGAAATGTGCCTGGACCGGAACCAACTGTATTTTTTGGAAACATGAAGGAATCCGCCCTCCGCAGAAAAAATAAAGGTGTGGAAATGCAAGAAATTTACGATATGTATCCAAACGAAAAAGTGGTTGGAATATATAGGATGACAACACCTTGTCTCCTTGTACGAGACTTAGAAATCTTGAAACATATCTTCATTAAGGACTTCGAAGTGTTTACTGACCGTGGAGTGGAATTCAGCAAGAAAGGATTAGGACAAAATTTGTTCCACGCGGATGGAGAAACGTGGACAGCTTTAAGAAATCGGTTTACCCCTATTTTTACATCTGGAAAATTAAAAAACATGTATTATTTAATACATGAAGGCGCTGATCAGTTTGTGGACTACGTTAGCAAAGAATGCCAAAGTAAGCAAGAGTTTGAAATACACTCCCTTCTACAAACTTACACGTTGTCTACGATATCGGCCTGCGCTTTCGGTGTTAAATATGATAGTCTCGGTGATAAAATGGAGGCCTTGAAACTCGTGGACAAGTTCATTTCGGAACCGTCTTACGCAAATGAATTAGATATGATGTACCCAGGACTTCTGACATCTTTGAACCTTTCTATTATACCGACTCCCATACAAAAATTCTTCAAAAATCTTGTGGATAACATTATCGCTCAAAGAAATGGCAAATCATCAGGTCGACACGATTTCATGGATCTAATTCTGGAACTCCGTGAAATGGGAGAGGTCAACTTTTCAAAACACGGGAAAAGTGTTGCGTCTGTTGAAATAACAGATGATGTGATAGCGGCGCAAGCTTTTGTTTTCTACATGGCTGGGTATGAAACCAGTGCAACCACTATGGCCTATTTAATGTACCAGCTAGCCTTAAACCCTGACATCCAAAACAAGGTGACAACAGAAATTGATGAAGTTATTAAAGCACATAATGGAGAAGTAACGTACGATACCATAAAAGATATGAAATACATGAATAAAGTGTTTGATGAGACTCTACGCATGTACTCCATAGTAGAACCACTGCAAAGAAAAGCTGCAACAGATTACAAAGTACCTGGTACAGATCTGATAATTGAAAAAAACACTACAGTGCTAATATCGCCGCGGGGTATTCAATATGACGAGAAATATTATCCCAAACCTGAAGTATTTAACCCTGATAGATTCGACCCGGAGGAGGTGGGTAAGCGTCACCCATGCGCTTATTTACCATTTGGACTCGGACAAAGAAACTGCATTGGTAAGTTGGCTACTGTATAATATTTTTTATTTGATAACAAAAACGTGATCACTGAATATACTCAATAAACTTGTTTTGAAGTTACCTATGCCTATTCGCGGACATTTGCAATCTAAGAGATACATGATAATTATCAAATTATCATGGAAGTAGATACATTCATTATCACAGTGACGAAATTAAACAATGCGTGTGATCCATGTTCTTCAGATGTCTTTATTTTTTTCAAACATTGTTCTTTGACTGAATGAATTCCGTAGCCTCGTATAAATTGCCCCCAAAATATTCAAAAGAAATACTTATTGGCTTTAGTTCACTTTGAAGGTTCTTCATTTGTAAAAACTAAGTAGGTAAACCGGTACCGTTTTAAAATGTTAATTTTTTTAACATGTCTGTGTTTTTTTTTTTAGGTATGCGGTTTGCGAGGCTTCAGTCCCAACTATGTGTGACGAAGTTTTTGTCCAAGTTCCAAGTACAGGCATCGAAGAACACCGACAGGAATTTAAAGGTTGACCCCGACCGATTTATTATCGGACCAGCTGGAGGAATACATCTCAATGTTATTCCCAGGAAATTAAAAGCTTAAAAGTCTACTAACGATTATTAAGTATGTCGTGCACCCCAACAGCATCTGAACTATTTTAAAGGAAATTAAATATCTTTTATCCATGCTTCCTGCGTTTGGAAAATTCGTCTGCATAAGAACGTGAATTATATAATGAATGCCTATAATAGCGAAAGACATTGACATTGTAAGTGTGTAACGCAATTACTCCACTGTAACTAATGCATACGAAGAAGATTTACCAACATCATTGTGGACCATGTGCCATAACAAATTGTTATTTAGACCAGAGATTATTATGTTAGTAAATGTTGCGTATCTTTTTACATTTTACTCCCGTGAGCAGGGGGGTTTTGGTAATGTGGGAGACTTACATAACTTCCCCGGATAGGTTTTGCCATTGTATTAGACAATAAGACATACTTATAGATTTTCTAGATACGAGTTTAAAAGATGTACAATTAAATAAGGTGTTTAATATTGTCTTTGTTTCTCTTGTTACTAAATATAAAATAATATTACTAAATTACAAAACTTTAACAGCACTGATAAGATATCATGTTAGGCATTTATGTTATGAAAATAAATATGTTATGATAATTTGATTAAACATTTATTATTTAGAATTGTAGATTTTTAGAGGGTATATTTTGTTGAAATAAAAATTAATTTATTGAAGTAATCCGACTGTACAGTTTAAGCCTGTTTCCAGAATAAGCATTACCTCTAACATAAATATATATACATTAGAAGTAATTATTTTCACCTCAATGGAACGATCGGCCAGCATCGAATGATGTATTTTCATCGGTGGACCTTCAGTAAAAGTGGGCAAGAGAACTATATTTTAAGAAAATGAAAGCTACATTCTAGTTTACCGTAAAATCGCACCCAGTAAGCGAGTGTTGCTGATAATTTGGAACAAATAATATAAAGGGTGTAACAACACCCTTAACGAAGCCGAAATGCACTTGTTCTCCCCGTCATTGCGATATTTTTTTTGTTCTGGACCATACCTGGGAAACCTTCTAGTTACGGAGATATTGGGGGTCAAAGTTCCAACTTTTTGACAAGTTTTTTTTTTTGTTAAATACATGTTTTTAATGTAAGATTTTTACTTTAAACACCTTCACGACCCCCGTACTATTCAATCCATCCATCAGCACAATGTTTTGAGTGCGTTACACGGTTACATTGAGTCCTTCCGTAAAACATGATTTTTCACCCCAAAAAAAAGTCGTTTCCCAGCAATAATTTTTGCGTAAAGTTACTTAGTTTGACGATAATGCTTGATTGACGGCGTCGTGGAGGGTCCGTTTACACCCTTTATGTAGAATTGATCAAGGAAACTGTCAAATTATTTGCATTTTGTTGTTAAGGTTTTAGATTACATCTTAAAAATCTATTTATCAAATAGTTGTGACAAAAACATGAGTTATGTCTTTTATAGCGCAGAATTGAATTATAATGAAAGTATTTAAGTAAATTCTTAAATTCTGCATGAATCATAAGTAACATACATTCACACACACATAAAGACAGACTACAGAACGCCACTTGCCACGATCCTTACAATACTCCTTTAGCTTCGACCACGTTCATACCTCTAATCATACACGTCGGTTGTGAGTACTAAGCCACTGACCGTTCTGATGAACATCACCTTTAAGATTAGTGTATGTCCTTCTTGGGCATGTTCTCCCGGCGTTTCCACTCACGTAAGACTTGTAATTACCTTTTGTAATAGCGTTTCCTTCCAAAATAAGTAAATATTAAGGAAATTCGCAAAATAATTTTGTTGAACCTATTATACAAGGCAAATTGCTACACAATCAGGATACTGGTAACCAAATAAAATAGATTTTGCTTATGTGGTTTCTTTCAAATTCAAATTCAAATACTTTATTTCGAACAACCAAGTCCATATATGGGTTAGAAATGCTTAATAACTTAATAACTATGTTAGTAGTAATAATTTCTATGTTAGTAGTAATAATTTCATAGCCGTCATAGATACAGTTAAAAATAATTACAATTGTTTACATAAATGTCTACACTTAATTATTCTAATGATTCCTTTTAATTCAATTCAATTTATTTTAATTTAATTCTTTGTACGATTAAATCCAAACAACACACTACCCAGTGTGTTGTTTAAACCATAAATACCTACCATTCTAGAAAATGTCATCATCATCATCATAATACTCTATTATCTAAGTTTCTTATTAGGCCAGCCCCATCCCCACAATTCACCCTACGGGATGATACAGAATGTATTTGAGTTGGGGTTTTTCTTTGTACATTCGTGCATATCTTATAGGCTCCACTCTAATAAGGTGGTTGCTCGATGGTATTTGTTGAGTTTGTCAAAAGTTTCAATTGTAAGAACAATAACTACTACACAGCATTTACATTTACTTAGTTTCCTTATTATTTCGCTTCCCTCCTCACAGAGAGCGCTTGTGGCTCACCAGGCTGAGCGGCTGCCGAACTGACCTCCTCGACCCAATTACACGGAAACACGATTCCCTTTGGCTAGACAGGTAGTCAGACTTTCGGGTTTCTGACTATTCTTATCGACTAACGGCAATACTAACAGTCGGGCCAATAGTTTCTGGGGTTTTCCATCAGGAATTTCCTTGAGCTAGGAAGCTAGCTTTTGAGCTAGGAAGTTGGCGTAAAGGTTAAAGGCGTAAAAGTTTGGAATAAAGGAATGTTTCCTTTGAATAAAATTTGCTATTTGAGTACTTTCCCTCCAGGTGAGGTTGTAAAATTTCACCCTATATATACGTAACATACAAGTAATCTGAGAATAAAAATTAGTCAGTTTTACGTTGCTTTTGCCTCGTCTCTTTTCTCGCACCCCTCTTTATGACCAAGACACCATTAACCGTCAGTTCCCTTATTGTCGTCATCATCATCATACCAGCCCAGAATCACCCACTGCTGGGTATAGGCCTCCCCTTTCTTCTGCCACACTTCCCGGTTCTGTGCGTCCCTTATTCAGGTGTTTCCCGCGACTTTGACGATATCGTCAACCCAACGAGCCCTTGGCTGGCCCTGGTTTTTTTTGGCCAAACCTGGGCCTGGGCCTTGGGTCGCATGGACAGCAAAATTTGCAAATCCTTTTTTTTATTATTTTCCTCCCACAAGTGACCTCCATATTAAAAAATCATATATTTACGTTACACGTCCATGTTTGGGTCACAAAATTTCATATGTGCACCTAATTTCAACTAAATGGGTTAAGTAAATTCGGAGCAAAAACGCTGTAACAAACGGACAGACGGAACAGACACACGAGTGATGTTGTAAGGATTCCGATTTTTCATTCGGACGTATGGAACCTTCAAAAACTAATGAAGATAGTATTCTCTGAATGCTGTTTATTTACTTTCCTATGAATTTTATTTTATTTATCAAGTAATGTGGAACTGAAAAAGACACTAGCTTTTGGTACCCTTTATAGGGTGACTGGTAATTAGTGACCCACACTTAAACACGTGTTTGTCCTCATGATTACAAACAACTTTCCCAAAGAAACATTTTTTTATACATACTTTTATCACAATAAAAAAAAACCGAATGAAATTCGCGCGCGCGCTTGTGGCCTCTCAGCTGCTCACTGCAATAAGGCAAAGAGAACGGTGCGGGCGGTGGGAGAGCGCGAGACGCTACTAGTACATTTGCCCTTTCTCGAGGTCAGACTATCAGCTGATAGATCGTACCTACTTTTAATGTTAGGGCGCGCGCATTCCTGTATAGTTTGTAGTCATACGGACATACGTTGCATCTTAAAATAATACTTAGGACTACTGTCAAATACGCAGTCTTTGGATATTGTTTTTTAATTTAGCAACAACCTAAACATGTAGGTTCGTACACTGCTTACGTACACTGATAAGGGCACGTGGCGGCCAGTGTGTGGCGCGGGCGCAACTTACGGAGCGGGCTTGCGAGCCGCGCGGGTACTCTGCCTACGCACTGTTACACGGTACGCTAGTAATGAGACAGAACGGCGTCACGCGGCTAACAGCTGAGAGGTCACAGGCGCGCGCGCGCGCATGTCATTCGGCTGTTATGTTATTGTGATAAAAGTATGTATAAAAAAATGTTTCTTCGAGAAAGTTGTTTGTTATCATGAGTACAATCACGTGTTTAAGTATCGGTCACTAATTACCAGTCACCCTATATTTTTTACGATATGTGTGATTTTTAATGTATAATTTGTTTTTTAACTTTTTCCTCATTTGTCCTGAAGCAGTAGTTAGAATAGAGTACAGAAGAATATACTTTATTGTACACCAAAATTTAAACACAACTGTTTTACAATCATTATTGTTACAATGCCAATGTTATGTAGCTAGCCAACTTTTCCATTGTTGTATGCCATGCAATAAAAAAAACGAATCGTTTGATTAGAATTGAGATTAGTATTTAGATTCGTTGGACACAGCAAGAAAATATCACGTTAGCATAATTGAGTTTCGCGTTGAGTATATATAATCACACTTAGCAATAATTCTTTACATAATTATCATCTATACACGGTTCTATACATGGTTAACGTGTTAAAAACTCATTAAAATGTCAGTGTTCTATGTGTCAGCAGTGTTAATAGTTTTAATTTCCGTTCTTTACTATTATTTTACAAGAACATTAACTACTGGAAGAGCCGAAATGTGCGTGGACCGGAACCAAATGTAATTTTCGGTAACGTGAAGGAATCTGTTCAACGCAAAAAAAAAAACATTAAAACTCACACCCTGTATTAGTAAACAAATCAATGGCTTTACTGATTAACATTCACAACCAATCAGGATAAAATCACGCCTGTCATGCCTAAAGGGATAGGCTGAAGTGTACCTTAAGTACACCCACATATGGCCAGTTAAGTTTAACATAACATCACACGATGAACTACTACTAAGCATAGGATCAGGCTGAAAGTGTGAAGAATTGCAATATGTCTCTGAATACATACCCAGTACCCAAACACTAGTCTCTTTCCAGGCCAGACAATATAAGGAAATCACACGAACCAAAAATGCCTGGAAGAGCTACTAGTTTATGAAGGAGCTTATGAAAGAAAACCTTCCTTCATGGTCACCTTCTTCTCATTTTGACCTATCAAAAACTTACATTTACCAATCATTTACGGAATACGCTCCAAAACACAAATTACTGACTTCTGTGGAGACCTGATACAATCAGAAGACGTCGCGGAAAACCTCGTTGAAGATGGCGGGACGAGCTGGATAAATGACCAGTGGTCCACCATAGCCCTGAATCGAAAAATCTGGAAGTCGTGCCCAGTAATGGGAGGACACAAGCTAACAATATCATTATAAATAGGATCACGCCTGTAATCCCCGAAGGGTTAGGCAGAGGTGTCCCTAATAGCACACAAACATTTCGCCAGTTATGTTTTTAAGTCCCATGTAATAAGGGGCGAGCCTATTACCATCAATCGGGCACAAATTCAGACCCAGTAGCTGCTACGGAGAATTTCCTGATGGAAAAACCCAATAACACTTTGCCTGATTTGGGAATTGAACCCAGGATCACATGCTCAGTAGTCGCGCTTGCGACCACTAGACCTGTGTGATATTTTCACATATCAAATCAGAAATGACGTGAGAATTCAAACACGTGTGTACGAAAAGCGAGAAAAAAAGATAAGAAACACAATCTGGTAGTTGTGGTGGTGTTATGCCCTCGCTTGATTAACTAGTTAGTTTACTAAGACAAAGCTGGATGTTGCAGTCAGGATCATGAATAATCATCTTAGTTTCACTCATAATGGTGACTCACCAAGTTGTCGTGGTGTATAACGATACAAGTCGAATATAACCCCATGGAAACGTACTATAAAATAGACGCGATAGAACATCAGGTATTTATAGTATTAACTAAAGTGTAAGTGTATGTTTTTCTATGCTGAAACCATAACTTGCCAATTCATAGTTCGAAAGTTACGATAGTAACAATAATAAAGTCACAAAAAGACTTAATATTATCATCCTAATCGACTTACTCGGACTTCGGTATAAATAATCATGTCAAGCGATTTTGCTGTTCATATCATAGTATTCAGTGAATCTGTTAAGAGTTACGTCATAATGTTGATCTATTATTTTCCGGTAGTGTGCGTAGTGTTAGTTTACGTTCTGTACCGTTATTTTACGAGAACATTTAACCATTGGAAGAGTCGAAATGTTCAGGGACCAGAACCTATTGTTTTATTCGGGAACCTGAAAGAATCGGCACTTCGTTACAAAAATCTGGGCGTAGTAATAGAAGAAATCTATAAAATGTTTCCAACAGAAAAAGTGGTCGGAGTATATAGGATGACGTCACCTTGTCTTCTTATACGAGACTTGGATATTTTAAAACATATATTCATTAAAGACTTCGAAGTGTTCACTGATCGTGGCATAGAATTCAGCAAAGAGGGATTAGGACAAAATTTGTTTACTGCGGACGGAGACACATGGACAGCCTTGAGAAATCGGTTTACCCCCATTTTTACATCGGGTAAATTAAAAAATATGTTTTATCTAATGCATGAGGGTGCTAATACATTTGTGGACTATGTCAGCGCCGAATGTCAAAAGAGGCAAGAGTTTGAAATTCATTCTCTTCTCCAGACGTACACGTTGTCTACAATTTCTGCCTGCGCTTTTGGTGTTAACTATGACAGTCTCGGCGATAAACTGCAGGTACTAGAACTTATAGACCAGGTAATTACGAAACCAACTTACGGAAATGAATTAGTTATGATGTATCCAGGACTTCTGAAAGCACTCAACCTTTCTCTTATTGCGAAACCTATTCAATTATTTTTCAAAAACCTTGTAAACGACATTATAATTCAAAGGAATGGGAAACCATCAGGCCGACGTGATTTCATGGATTTAATATTGGAGCTCCGTGAAATGGGAGAGGTCAATAGTTCAAAATACGGAAGGACGGAAGCAACGGTCGAAATTACAGAAGAAATAATGGCAGCGCAAGCTTTTGTATTTTATTTAGCTGGGTATGAAACCAGTGCCACAACCATGGCTTACATGCTGTACCAGCTAGCGTTAAACCCAGACATTCAAACGAAGTTGACGGCAGAAATTGACGAAGTTATTCAAGCACATAATGGAGAAGTAACATACGATACTATTAAGGATATGACATATTTGAGTAAAGTATTTGATGAGACCCTACGCATGTACTCAATAGTAGAACCGCTGCAACGAAAAGCAACAAGAGATTACAAAGTACCCGGTACAGATTTGGTACTTGAAAAAGACACTGTTGTTCTAATATCTCCGAGGGGTATTCACTATGACGAGAAATATTATCCCAAGCCTGAAGTATTCAACCCTGATAGATTCGATCCGGAGGAGGTGGGTAAGCGACACCCATGCGCTTATTTACCATTTGGACTCGGACAAAGGAACTGCATCGGTAAGTAATTAAATTGACTTTTCTATATTACGTTACTAGCGACCCGCCCCGGCTTCGCACGGGTGCATGTATATATAAACCTTCCTCTTCAATCACTGTATCTATTAAAAAAAACCGCATCATAATCCGTTGTGTAGTTTTAAAGATTTAAGCATACATAGGGATATAGGGACAGAGAAAGCGACTTTGTTTTATACTATGTAGTGATTTGTCAACGTGAATATTTAGTCAATAAAATATTGCGCATCAGTTTAGACTACCACAAACAGGATCTTAGTAATTCAAATAAAGCTACTGAGGCCTTTTGGGTGAGAACCGCGGAGCATTAACAATTTCTGATGATTACATTTAATTTGGCTTTACACTGATACGATTATAATAATTCACGTACAAATAACATTTCAATGTTGGAAATGTCAAGGTTATTATATCACTAGTACATACGCGTACTTTCGTTAAAATCTAAAATATGTTTTTATTTATTTTTAGGAATGCGGTTTGGCAGGCTTCAGTCTCAATTGTGCATTGCGAAGGTTTTGTCCAAGTTTAGAGTTGAACCATCAAAGAATACTGCTAGAAATTTGAAGGTAGCTGCTCGCAGAGCTATCATTGGACCAGAAGGAGGAATACATCTTAATATTGTTCCTAGAAAGATAAAGTCTTAAGAAAATCTCTATCGGCCAGACAGATTTAACCAATCAATGTAGTCAAGCCAGACAGATTTAACCAATCAATGTAGTTACATAATGGAATGGAAGTTGGGTAGGCCTTTGGTGTGGGACACAACTTGCGTCGACACCCTTGCGCCATCCCATCTTCCTAGCACAGTGGGCTGCGCTGGAGCGGCTGCCGGTGCCGCAGGTGTTGAAAGCCTCAAACGGCGCAAATACAATAATTTAATTGGTAGTTATTTGTTTGAACCGTTTGGGGTTGAAGGGCCATGGGGTCCGAGTGCCCTCCTAGTATTTCGAGAAATCGCCAAGCGGTTGGTCGATTCTTCACGTGACCAGAGGGCGGGCCTATTTTTTGGCCAAAGCTGATTGCATTGCCCTCCAACGTGGCAATGCTGCCCGCCTTCTGGGTACTTTTGCTGTTGATAGTGATGCGGACAAATTTTTGGACGCCCTGTAACCCTTTTCTACTTGTACATATTTATTACTATTATAGTTTTGTAGTTTGTAAATAATTGTATTATCTTTTAAATTAAGTTTTTTATGTAGTTACTACTTGCTTTTAAGATTTTTCAATTATAATGTGTAATTGAAATAACTCCTCAAAGCCATCATAATGAATACTGGGATCTAATTGTACTAATTATGGAATCAATCCTGAAAATATGAAAAATAAATAAGGTGTTAAAAAGAATTGCCGAGATAGAAGTAGATACTCCGGTACGTTTTCGCGATTTCAGTACCTATTTGGCTCAAATAGCTGACCGTAACAAATATTAATTAATTATATTTGATCTCTGGTTTGTTTTGGTGTTTCGTCTCAGAGACGTCACTAGATTTAACAATAAAAATTATAACGTGGGAAAGTATTATTTATTTATTTAAACTTCATGTATAATAGTGGCACATAGGCGGACTTTTCTGATAAGAAATGTTTAGTAGCTATTGTTATTTTATTATTAAATTAAAACTTTAGAATTGTTTTGGAGATTTTTATTTTATTTTAACGACCCGGCCTACCTATCTATCGATGTAAACTATCCTATCTTTTAAGCTGGAACCGAATACGGATTAAAAAAATTATAAAATCACGTTTTACGGTAGGACTCAATGTAACGCACTTAAAACATTGTGCTGATGGATGGATTGAATATTGCGGGGGTCACGACCCCCGTACTATGGTGGATATGGTGATATGGAAATTTTTTAAATTGTACATTAAAAACATGTATTTTTTTTAAACTTGTGAAAATGTTGGAACTTTGACCCCCAATATCTCCGTAACTAGAAGGTTCCAAGGTATGGTCTAGAACAAAAAAATATCGCAATGACGGGAAGAAGTGCCTTTCGTCTTCGTTACGGGTAAACCTAAAAGTTGGCAATCTCTCGAGGAGTATTTAATAGGCTCTCTGAAGCCGCGGCCCCGCCAAATACGGGGTCTCGTTAACGCACAATCAGGTCAAGGCATATGTTCAGAGTCAAGCATCTCTGCGACTTACTCTAATGACGTTGACAGCATTCACTTGTGAGATTCAAGACCTTTTTCTTTGATGTTACTAGAAGATATCTAAAGCTTTACCTAAGTGACAGTGACAATTTTTGGGGCTAGAATAGTTCTACGTTCAACTACACAGATAGGGATCCAAACTTTCAGTTGTGTTTTTGGCAACGAAAAATGGTTGAGCTAACTGTTTTTTTATGTATTAAAAAACCAAACCGCTTGAATAAAATTAAATTAGACCAAAAATAGATATAAAATACAAACATCAATGATGGTTATTAGGACACCAGAATATAATATACCCAACACTGTTAACAATTTGAATACGAACAGTCCCCGTATAGTTACATCACCTTCAAAATGTTCAGTAATCACGAACGTTAAACCCAAAGTGGCACATGTAGCGTATCTAAAGATGGCAGGGTGTGAGAGAAAGTAATAAACATCGGGTTCTCGGTGTTTGTAATTCAATGAGTGCTGGTAGATATGTCTGGGTAGGGCGGGCGAGTTGAACAAACCCAGTGCCGCATAGATCGATACCGGCGACCGGCTCCGACGAAACGCCCCGCACATTGCAGCACTTTATGAAATAAACACTATCTTTTTGTATGTTTTATTAATATTTTTGCAAAAAAGACGATCAAGCTTGAACAATCATCTGAATTTAAATATTAAAGAGGAGAAATGTAATTAACGATCGATAAATATCTGTGCATTCTTGTTTATTCAATTAAAGCTGAAGCGATCCAGTCCATTTATAGAAAAAATGAGTAAAATTTATAGCAAAAGACCATCTAACCTAGCTGTCCGTCAGATGGTCACTCCGGACACTCGGCTGCCATGGATGATAGCCGGCGACATCACAACTTTCAAATATTCATAAAATGCTAATGCGATTAGTTCCGCATTGTTTTTGCTAAATAATATATCATAACATTTCCGTAAGTATTTTTTTATATTAGGTCTATACCTATGAAATTGGAGATTTGTATGAACATTTTAAAATATAAAAATTTTGGTTTTATTTTTATTTTAGCTTATCAAAGTACTGGCCCAAATTATCTACATAATTTTGCCATTTTGTTGGCAGTTTGTTTATCCCTTTACTGTAGTAGTCTGCTGGACGGGCGGCGATGAAGTCAGCGAAAGCGTTTTGTACTGCCTCTCGGGTGTTGATTTTTTTTCCACTTAAAAAGTTGTCTAAATTTAGAAAAAAAGTAGAAATCTGTTGGGGCAAGGTCCGGTGAGTACGGTGGCTGACGGAGAGTTTCCAGCTGTAACTCTTGTAGCTTTGCGATGGTCTGTCGTGAAGTTTGAGCTCGCGCGTTGTCCTGGAGAAGCAACGGGGAAGAGCGATTGACCAGTGCTGGTTGTTGAATTGCGAGGTTCTCTATCATTGTTTACAATTCTTGGCAATAGACTTCTGCCGTCACTATTGTGCCCTTCGATAAGAAGCTGTGATGTACAAGGCACTAGTCCACCAGACAGTCACCATCATCTTCCTATGAGTAATTTTTTTTTAGCGCACTGGTTAGATGCTGTACCCTGGTCCACCCAATGAGACGAACGCTTACGGTTGTCGTACAGGATCCGCACTTTACATCGCAGGTAACAATTCGATTTAGAATTCCCTCGTTTCTATGCCGATTCAGTAGTGCTATGCATGCTTCGACGCGTAGGTAAGTCTCGCTGTTGGTCGCTTAGTTCGTGTGGCACCCACTTATCTAGCTTTTTTATCATTATGATTTGACGCAAGTGCTTCAATGTTGTTTTGACACTAACTCCAAGGCCCGGAGCAAGATTAGCCGTAGATTGAGTTGGATCCGCTTCCACTATCGCCTTCAATTCGTCGTTGTCGATAATGGTTACCGGCCGACTGCGAGGCTCGTTCTTAAACTCAAAATTTCTAGATTTAAAACGATTGAACCAATAATGGACCGTGTTTATGCAGGCAGTGTTAGGCCGATACACGTCGTTAATGTTTCGTGTTGTTTGCGTAGCGGTATTTCCACGTAGGAACTCAAATTCGAAATTTGTACGAATTTTCAGTTTATCCATGGCGCCAAAAACTAAAACAATTTCACAAAAACAAAACACAATCTCAAAACAAATGACTGAATTTGAAATTAAAAGAACACGGCTTTCGAATAAAATTTATTTGAATTTCGAATTACGCGCCAATCCATAGATAATTTAATCTGAAAATGCTGGTTTTAAAAACTCCAATTTCATAGGTCAAAGACCTATTATAAAAATACTGGTCATTTATAGAAAAAACGCGTACAATTTATAGCTAAACAAAACAGTAATGAGACATTTTGCAATGCCGATTCCACGACACGGATTGGCTTTTGTCGCCATCTAGTTGTGAACAGCGCTAACACTTTTTATAAAAGGAAAATTACTGTGTAAATTGTTCTTTTATAAGATTCATTGTAGCTTATTGCTACAGAAACATATAATACCTAGCTTTTGCTCGCGGCGTCGCTCCCTTTATGTACAGAAATTAACGCACGGTAACGTTCTAATGTAGCCCGCGGTGTATGACTCGCGGGGATAATGTAACTTCCCGTTAGTGAAAGAATTTTCGGAATCATATCAGTAGTCCCGAAGATTACCCCGTACAAACAAACTTAAAAACAAATTTTACCTCTTTATAATATTAGTATAGATAAGCTACCTCAAAGAATAATTGACCGTAACTTTAATTTTATGAAATATCAGAGTTAATTTTCTATGAACTTTTTAAGCAGATAACAATCACTTTTACGCACCATCATAACTATTGTTAAATCTTCTGTGAAAAACAAAGTTTTGCCAAGAACTATGAATCAGCTAGGGTAGCAAACAGCAAACGTATTGAGTCACATTTTTCTTGGAATAACAACCCCTAATGTTGATATTATGCAGAAGATGTACCTAATCATACGTCGATAAATCATGTCATCCCCTAACTATAAAGCTACAAAACGTTGTGTTGAAAAACATGTAGATCCTAAGGTAACTGGTTACGATTCATAAGAAAAAGATCCGTATATGGGAATCCGTGTAGTGTTATCTATCAAAGGCTTTGTTAACCTTTAAATGTCCTCGTTCCGTAAAGGTCATCAATAAAACGTAGTGCCAGTAACTGTGGGCGGGATGCGTGCCGGGAAGTTTCAAACATCCCTGTGAATTTACATAAAAGTGCACTGCTTATAACATAACATAGTTACAGTGAGTTTTTCCTGGAAAAACTGCCGCTGCACAAGTCTGAAGATTGTTTATTTCGACTTTTATTATGAGGATTTGTGTGTTTAGGCAAAATATGATAAAAAAGATAACAAAACGCCAAAAGTAGCGTTATCTGTAATTATGTAATTTTGTATGAATACAAATGATAGTTTTCACAGTTTTCATTACTTTCTAAAATAATGCAAAATAATTATTAACACGCAAAAGCTCTAACTAAACATATGGTTTGTCTTGTGGTAGTAAATTACTCAGAAATGACTAGTAGCTGAACAACTTACTAGATAAACTCGTGCGTGTGTGCTTTCCCAGCGCAGACTTTGTAGTAATGTGGACTCTCCGACTAGCTTTGAAAGCAAACATTGTACTTTACAACTTACGGAGAGCTTGCGCGCTCGCGACTTTTCCTTTCCTTAGCTTTTATCGATTGCTATCCTCTCGGTGACTCATTCACTTTGAATACGAGAAAGTTTGAAACTAATTTTACTTAATGTGTAAGCCACTGCTGAAACTGATGGTTGATACTTATTTTAGCCTTTAAATACGGAACTCACTGAGAGCCTTTCCTTGATATCGCAATAAGGATTTATCTACGTTGTCCTCAATTGGCTTTGACAATGGTTTTCAAGAAAAGCCGCTTTACTTGAAATTAGTTTTTCGTTGACAAGAAATAATGTAGTATGAAAGTTGTGGGCTATTTTCAATATCCCAAAACATACTACTATTTAACTCTTAGAAAACTATATTCGTCCTATGTACTTGAATACTACCTTAATATTTTTGTTAGCTTTTAAATAAGGGATTCACAGACAGCTTTATCTTTGATATAGCAATAGGGATTTCAACGTAGTCTTCAATTGACTTTGACAATTGCTTTCATTTCAGTAGCTGAACCAATTCGTTTAACTCTAATAACGATGTATTGACATATTGTCTGCTGAGATGACGAGAATTAAAGAAGTTCCATACTTCACTATGCGCTGACCCCAAATAGATGATATATTGCATTTATAAACTTATATACTATCTTAAACCGACCTTTGTAAATCAACGTCAGAGATTTACATCAAAATATGTATTAGTAAACATTTGAACCACAATAATAATGCTCCAGGTGTTCCCAGTGTGAAGTTTTCAGTGTAGGTTCTGTTGTGGTTTCTGCTCACAGAAGGGGTGAGAAACTCTATTAATTGCCGAAGGCCACACAACAATGTAAACATCAATTTATGCATGAACTTTAATTATTATGTAAACCAAATAGTCGAATGTCAAAATAACAGCAATCAATTCACATTAAGTCGTTTTCAGATAATTTGTGGAATCATAAATGAATAAGGTTGAGATTGATTATTGCACTGTCATTTTTAATTAACAGCACATCATTATGCAGAGTAATCCTGGTTAAGAATATAACATGCAACTAAAAACTACATTTAAAGATTACATACAACACACCAATCACCATAATTATTGTGTTCTTAAAAAGTTGTTTTCAACTTGTTATCTTTCTCTACCTCTTAAATCAGATTTTTTACTTATTTTAAAACATAAAAGTTATTTGTTCTGTTTATAATCAGGGAGTACTTAACATCGCGCCTGTAATCCCAGAAGGGTTAGGCAGAGGTGTACCTAAGTACACCCATATTTCGCCAGTTATATTTTTAAGTCCCATGTAGTAGGGGGCGAGCCCGGCGAGCCTATTGTCATCAACCGGGCACAAATCCAGACTGTTGCTGCTACTGAGAAATTTCTGATGCAAAACCCAATAACAGTTTGCCCGACATGGGAATCGAACCACATGCTCAGCAGTAGCACTTGCGACCTAGCAACCTGTTTTCTACTTTCACTTAATTTAAATCGGTCTTTAGCTGCGTTAACATGAAAGAGGTTAAGAAAACCCAAGTTTAATGGAGACTGAACGAGGTTTAATGGTGCCCACGTTTAGATCGTGAAATCACCGTTGTTGCAAACAAATCACGTTAGTGTCTGTCGAACTAGCTCAGTATCGTATTACTTATTACATGTAACTTACTCTTTTTACTACTGGAGACTATAATCCGATTGCGTTGTAAGCCTAGCGTAATAGGTATTGTACTTTAAACTGCCAAGAAGTACCTATGTAAAGGTTACAGAAGTAACTAAGTAACTACTTGTTATTTAACCGTCTCCCAAAAAGAGGAGGTTATCAATTTGGCAGTTTTTTTTTTTTTCGCCAATATCTTCTCCAATTCTGAACCGATTTTGATGATTCTTTTTTTTTGGAAGCAAATTATTCCGCGCTGCGCTGGTCCCGTTTAAATTGGTGAAGATCTGATGCTGATCTTCAGAGATAAGCAATGGAACTATACAATAATAGACAGCGAATCTGCCGTGATAGCTGCAATCGCTTGGATGTTTATTGTTTACACAACATCATATCATAAAATCACGCCTATATGCTCTGAGGGGTACGCAGATGTGCCAGTACACCCACATTTCGACAGTTAAGTATGTTAAGTTCCATTTTATTGGGGATAAGCCTATTGCCATGACATGTATGGTTAGTGGTTCACTAATGTTTCACCAAAACTCCTTTGAAAATTTTAACCAACTTCAAAAAAAAGAGGAGGTTCTATGTTCGACTGTATGTTTTTTTTACGTATGTTTACCGATTTCTCCGCCAATTGTGGACCCATTTTCAAAATTCTTTTTTTATTCGAAAGCCTATACTACTGAGGTGGTCCCATTGTCACCAAGTCAGAATCTGATGATGGGATCCCAGGGAAATCGACGGAAACCCTGAAGTTTTATAGGCACACACAATGTTTTTCATATATGTACTTTCTAAAGCAATTCAAATTTTTGTGCCTGGTAATCATCATCTCATGTTGCTAAGCTGACGATGGAAGGTATAAGTCCGGATCTGATGCTAAGCTTCGGAGATATACAATGGAACTTTTCAATAATAGAGCAAATCTGTAGTAATTTATGCAATCGCTTGGAAGTTTATTGTTTGCTTAATATCATAACATAACATAACTCCTGTACCTATGCTCTGAGGGGGTACGCAGATGTGTACAGTACACCCAGATTTCGACAGTTAGGTATGTTAAATTACATTGTATTGGGGATAAGCCTATTAGAATGTAAATAAATGCAGAGCAAATATTTGTATAGGATATTACAACTGAAAATAGAAAAATAAAAAAACTTTTTTGCAAAAAATAAAACCAACCTCTCCGAGTCGGTTAGTGTTATTGGGTTTTTCCTTCAGGAATATCTCAGTAGCAGCCACAGAGTCTGGTTTTGTGCCCGGTTGATAGCAATAGGCTCGCCCCTTTATAACATGGGACTTTAACGTAAGGGGAGAAATGTGGTTGTACTATTAAGGCATTTCTGCCTAACCCTTCGGGGATTACCGGCGTGATGTTATGTTATGTTTTGTAAAAGTATATTTATTAATAACCTGACCTAACTTGTACGCAGTTTCGCTCTCGTGAAGGTTTAAAATCGTCCCACGGGACTGTACTACCGATATAAAAAGTATCCCATGTCCTAACCTAGGTCATTATCTCATTGTGAGCCGAATTTTATTCAAATCCGTTCAGTACTTTCGCATTATGTTGTTATTAGTATGGAAGTTGGATAATAATTAATGGAGTCTATACATCAAAGCCGCCATTACATATGCATCATATACCTATTTTGCGACAAATGGTGGCAACTGAATCAAGTACTGCAATCGACTAATGGCTATCGCTTTGTGGATTAGAATTAGAGAGCACTTAGTCATCAGCCAATCATCTAATATTAACATAAATATGATAATATTAACAGAAAAAGAATTGGTTTAAGAGCATGGTCTCTGGTAAGCTTACAACTCTATTCACAACCACTGTTACTTCCCAAAACATCAACAAAGGCGACCACAAAAACAGCGAAGCAATGAAGGGATTCCACAACGAAATAGAACTACGGAGGATTAACCAAAAACAATCACACTTGCGTGACAGTCTCCTCCTAAAACTCGACCCCGGATGTCTCATATTTTCGCCTGAGTCGTACCGTCGCTATGCACCAATAAAGTACTACAACCCTTCAACAATGTCCTCCGTCATCGTACGGCCCTTCCCTCAAAGGGTTCCTTCCTGAATGTTACGGGTCAAGGAATAAGGTAAAGGTGAGGTACGGTCCGTAATTATAACGCCTCCCACTTGTTTGACTTCAAATCGTAAAAATATTTGTTATACAAAACAAAAACTGTTTGTACTCGTTTGAAAAGGATGAGTCTAAATTATGTGATATTTTGTTAATCGGATTAAATTTATTTATGTTTTTGGGGAAAGGCAATGACCTAGCAGTGAATTTTCGGTACAATAAAATGGTTTTAAGGAACATGCATAAGCTGAAAATCTGACACAAGTCAAAGTCACATTCTTATCAATAAAATAATATAGTTATAAACTTAAAGAAAACCAAAATAATGCACTTTCACCAAAGAACCAAAAGTAAATATCAGACATAGTAACTGTGACGTTGAAGAAGTTAAAATAGCAAAATTCTTAGGTTTATCCCTTGATAACCAACTTAACTGGAAGGCCCACATAGATGACCTAAGTAAGAAAATAAATAAATCAGCATACGCACTTTTCCAAATTGCTACAAAAATAAGTATGGATACGCTACTAGGTGCATAACACGGAATAGTAGCCTCAATTTTGCGATACTTATGGTATTGTTTTTGGGGCAATTCTACTGATATTAACGTTTTTAAGGCACAAAAAATGTATACGATCAATTAGTGGTCTGAAAATTGATAATTTCAATCAACATTCTTTAAATCGCTGAAAATACTTACCTTACCATCATTAAATATTTCTGAAATTGGTGTTTTCGTCAAAACAAACATGAGGTTGTTCGAAAAAGTGTCAACGTTTCGAGATGTTGCGTTTCGTAGCCAATACGCAAAATCAAATCTCTTTTAACAAATCAGCGTTGTAAGACTGCCTTAGTGAGAAAAAGTGTTTTAGGCATGGCACCGCGCATCTTCTTGGTGTTGCCGGCGACCTTTTTACGCGTGAAATTATTATAAAAAAATATTACTTCGCTTTGAATTTGTTACCAATTTCAAGGGTTTTATTTTTTTTGCACGGATCCCTAATTCTTATTCTAAAATAAAAGTAGTTACTACTTAGTTACTCCTTATAACATCAGCTATCTGCCAGTAAAATCCTGTCGAAATCGGTCCAGCCGTTTCGGAGATTCGCCGGAACAAACAGACAGACAGACAAAAATAAAAAATAAATTTACAAACAGTGTCTGTTTGTAATTTTATTTTTTATTTTTGTCTTTCAATTTTATTTATTTGTATAGATAAAACAAAGTCTTAGGCTTAGATCTTTTAAACTACGCAACGGATTTTAATGCAGTTTTCAGCAATAGATAGAGTGATTGAAGAGGAAGGTTTATAAGTATATTATTTATATTGCATTCGTGCGAAGCCGGGGCGGGTCACTAGTTTACAATAAATTACCAGATGTCATAAAAAATTTAAATGTTTCACAATTTAAAAAAAAAACTGTTATTAATTGAAAAATGTACGATTACGAATACGACTGATGAATTACTGAATGACAAATTAATGTAGACTTATTCGACTGGAGAATACACCCAATAAATAATTTTAATTGAATATTGAGACTAATTTTAATTTACGATTATTTATTTAAGCATTGATGACTGTAGAAATTACTCCTTAGTGTGACATTTATAATTTTTATTTATTTATCATCATTGTATTAATTTTGACATACCTCCCAAATAATTTGTGTTTACCTCTCGCATGATTAATATTTTTTTATTTATTTTATTTCGCAAGTAACCATTTATACGCCTATTGTCATAAGTTCATAACATAGCGACCTATGAACTTTAATTTAAGAACTGCATTCACTACCTTAATTTTAATAACATCGCATTAGCCGTTCGTTTTTCCGGGACTTTTCTAACGTCAACGTATGTACTTAGTACGGCTTCCTGATTAGATATTTCATCACACACTCATGAGTTACATAAAAACGTCTTCAATAGAATTACATGATATATCAATTATGCCGCTGCTGATGCCTAGCAAACACTACGGAGAAGACCAATAAAAGCTGGAATCTGTTCCACAACACCTCACCCGAACTAAATGAAAGCTTGCTTAGGTACGGTTCAGCAAGATTCAACCTTCAAACCACCAGGTTTAGTATTGATTGGGAATTTTCCTACATTCCTTCCCACAATAGTGTGCTATGTAGACGCTAGATATATGTACGTAAGTACAAAGATGCAGGTCGGTGACGTAATTACATTTTCATTAAAGAAGAATGCCCGCGTGGGAGTGCCCATTGATACAGGCAGTACAGACACTTTAACGTACATTATACACCTATTATTGTGAACGAGGGTTGATTCAGTGCTCCTATTAGTAATTACACAATCACACATCAAGATTTATTTCGGTACGTGTCCTTGGCAGCAAAATATACATTAGAATTTTCCATGCGGTCTGTGCGGAGTCATGCTGAATTAGACCGATCCGAACATCTGTCAATCTAAGAGGCTCGACTGGTTTGTAATGACACCTCACCTAGATGTAATAATATGTAATATCAACAACAACTTATAAATAAACATGGTGCGTGACGGAGCACTTTGTGTATAATAATCACATGTTTTTATCTATTCACCTAAGTTAGGAACTTTTTAGTATGGACGGATACGAATGACCTCTAACCTACGTCAACAGTAAAAACTATATGGCTAACAGTTTTTCATATAAACGTTTATCATATAAAAAACTTGGAATCTTAGTAGCGAACATCAAAAGATTAGACACATAGTTATGCACCGTCTAATCTAAAAAACAAAAAAAGGGTTTGTCAGGAATAACATCAACCATTAATAAAGCAGCATTAAACATGAGACTTGACCGAACAGCCTTTAGAAACCCGGGTTAAGGTTTTCTATCCGGCCATAATGTAAACAATATCGGCGCTACCTCAACACCGGACCACGTAATACCTATATATATACCACTCTACGTTCAACGGGTGGTCAACGTGAAAGCCATTCAGCCTGCTCGCCATCTGCCCACTCTGTACCTACTAAATATTCCGCTGAAAACCGCAACAGTTGTAATGTGATATAAATCGAATGTTTCCGATTTAGTCTCAGTGCCGTTCCGGTTCGGAACCGGAGACACTATCTAAAGACTTCTCGCGCCCGGAACTAGGTCAGACAGGCCTTTGAACGAACTCATTGCCTAGAATACTACTTATAGCGCGTATACTATTACACATTACGTGGGATTGGCTAATTGTGGCTGAGTAACTTAAGCCAATTTGAATGATAATGTTTCCGAGTATGATTATCGGCGCTTGGAAACATAATGGGTTTTCTAACCTACACTTACTTTCAGATGTGATTATTTGGAAGAAAATATAAATTGAACATATACTTATGCTAAGTACTTTCTTCAAGCCACGTTCTTGAGAAGATACGAGTGCCACTGACTGATCAAGTTGAAACTGGAATTAATGTAGGTATTTCATATACGATAAAGTACAGTACACCAATATGTATACACTTTCCTAAATTTAAAAACAATTTTCGCGAAAAATGACGATTGTATCTTGGAAATAGGATCTTTTTCATAAAATTATGAGTTCCAAAATGCCATGTACGTAATAATATGAAATTTTAATCAGAAAAATAAATTTTAATTAGAGTAGGAGAAAAACACTTAAAGTTGTCAAATGTTTACATATTGGTGCTCGTGACTGTACATCATTCACAATGTAACATATTTGTTTCTAATACAAAAATGAATTAATATTTATTTTAAAAGATTGTTTATATAGAATGAACGGCTTTTACTTTATTTATTTCTTACTAAATCTGTGTGTACCTATAGGTATACCTTTTTCTGTATTTTCCAAGAATACGTAAAATAGTTCTTGTTTAGATTAGTTTATCAATGTTAGTTTATACATAGTTAACTAGTTTTTACCCGCGGTTTCGCTCGCGTTAATTAGATTTTGACAAATCAACTCTTAACACACTACTAAAGTTTCTATAACAATATAATTCAATCATGATTCGAAAAACACGTGGCTCTATCTATAATCATAAGAACGTTATTGTTGTTTTCCTTGGGCAACAGTACTTTTTTCGGGATGAAAGGTACGCTATGTCCGTTTCTGTACACCTGACAACGTATATGCAATATTTCAGGATGATCGGTTCAGTGGTTTAGGCGTGAAAAGGTAAAAAACAAACAAACTTACTTTCGCATTTATAATATTAGTTGGATAACTGTTAGTATTATTCTTTCGTTTCTTTTGCTTTCTCACTATTATTGTACACTCTAAGGGTATGTTGTAGAGTTACTTTACAAAAAATAACACCTTTTTTGTGAACAACAATAAATATTATTCTATTCTATTTTTTTGAAAGACAATATCATAATATGAAAATCTTTTATAACAGAAAGGTTCCCCCCCCCCCCATTCATAGTTGGGTGATATTATGATCACAAACAGACGCGCGTTCCTACCCTCGTCACTTGGACACAAACGTATAAAATGTAACCTTTGAAAGGATGATATGCATATTTACTATAGGTTATAGCATTTTAAATAATAACAAAGTATACAGGTAAATGTTCACTTGTAAGGCCTCGAGCGCTAATATCTACTGGTTGTTTGGTAATTTGGGTGCATTCCCTGAAATGGGTGGTACTAGACCTAATTTGCACCAATTTTGAGCCCATAACTTAGCCCAAACTGGGTTGTTTTAGAGAAATCAAACTTTTAAAGTTTTTTGGAGATTTCATTGAAAATTTTCCATCATAAACTGCCGATTGTGAGAAATCTACACCAGGATTTTTAGCCGATAATGATGATATTCTACGACCAAATTACTTTTGAATTTTGCCAAGTGTATGCTATGTATTATAATAATGCTCGTGACTGTACGTACACGAGTCATTTATCGATTGGAGTAAAATGAAAACCATTATAGGTTGTATAAAGCTTGTGATTCTAAAAAAATGCAAAACAAAACACAAATATATGTATATCGTTCAAATCATTTGGAACATTCGTGCCATTAAATTCGCTTTAAAAGAACACGATCATGTTGATTTAGACAACTGACAGCAATTGAAAATATTGAAAAGAACTTAGGAATCGTTGTATGAGCGTTATTTGCTATTCAATGCACGTGACTTATACGTACCCAAAACAAAAACACATTTATCTATTGATAAGGATTCGTCTGTACTATGTACTCGCATGATAACAATCACAAGATTGTGTAATTAAGATTAATTGTTCGTAAGCCGTGCACTTAGTTATCATTATATTTCCATGTGTTATCATTCCTATTAGAAAAGTCTTTCACACTCACCCACAATACCTAATTGTGAATGGTCATGCAAAACGCATAAACCACAACATTATCAAGTTTTATTAGTCAGAAAATGACAGCTTATCTTACTAATCCCTTGTTATTATTTCAAGCAATTACTCCTTAAGGATAACTTGCGCAGCTGTTAAGCTCTTAATTAGGATTATTTTTACGGTGGACCTGAGCGTAGTAAGCTAATTTGCATTACTTACAGCAAGTATTCTTAACGTTTACGCTCAATCTCAGTCTCGTGGTTACGTTAAGGAATGGACTATCTTGTTTGTTTCTTACCACGATTATTTACTTTAGAAAAGTTTCAAGCTTTACGAATATTATACTGAAGTTTGATCGTTCGACCGTGTCATTTTACTAAGATATGTAATTGTGTACAGATTTTTATGTACATTAAAAATACATTTTTCTTGCATCTGAAATTGACTTCTAAACAATAAATCATCCCTGATTTTTAATTTTTTTATTCTATCCGAAATCGACTCATAATCGCCTGTTAATGTTAAAGTTAATGTTAAAATAACTTGCTACGCTAAGATCAGCAGTAAAAATAATCCTATGTTTAGAGTAAGCTAACCTAGGTAGAAGTAACCACCCAAGTAGAGTTGGGCAATGACACACGGGCAATTTCAGGAAAGTTGACTAAATTGAACGGTTTTACCGATCACTGAACAATAACGTTCATGTTTCAGTAGAAATATATCTGTAACTATAGAAGATGAAAGGACTATATTGGCTGCTTATCCCGCGGTAATCAGGGGCGAGTTTACGAATAAGCCCGAGCGAATCTGGGCTTACGTAGAGCGGAAGATTTTAGCGGGCGGCAAGAGCCCTTATTAAGATTGCCAACCCTTCAGGAAAATTCCGAGAAAGAGGTAAAAATATTTATGTTGAAGAAATACTAAGAGAATTCTCAACGAAACATTTACTACATTAAGTATCTTAATTAACAAGAATACCTACAGATTTCATTATGGCACGTTTTAAACGGTGAGAAAATTGTGATCAGTATTTCGTAATTTAATACTTGTGATGCCTAAATAAAATTGTTATGTGCATTCGGTCAATTGACAGGACGAAGAGAACGATGCATTCAGATCTGATTTATTAGAAAATATTTTAGCAAACTCAAAAGAAACTCCAGACGGCTGATCCAACATTTTCGAGTGAAATATTTAAAAAGATGTAAAATGTTATCACGAACAATTCAAAGAGCACGAACGATCGTTTTATTATATAAAACGTGCGTCAATTTATATAATGGTAACGTTTGAATGTATCTTTATTACTCAATTACTCTTTAACAATTGAATGGTATAAATTGGTGCCTGATAGAAGTCAATGTACACTGGACTTGGAAATGAAAATTTATAGCATACATACATACAGGGTGCACGAGAAAGCCGGAGAACGTCGAAGCTACTATAGATAGTGTTATTTATTCACATTGCAAGTGCTTTCTACGAATTCTACCGGTAAAGAAGTCTTTAAGTTCAAAGCTTTCTATTGTTACAGTCCTTCGTGATTTTGTCTGACGCCAACTATTCAGTATCGATCCCACATTGACGTAGAAACAGACGTATAAATAGACCAATAATTGTGATCTTAGCATTGAGGATTTAAAAAACAGAAGAATGTTAATGTAATAATGACAATATGAATTTTCAATTGATACAGAGATGACATGAGTATTGATAACTGCGTGTCAGCTATTGCAGATTATTGCGTAAGTTCAGGGGGTCTAAAATGGCCGCTTTAGCAGAATCATAATAGGATAATAATCTGAATTACGTTTAAATTCTTAAAATGGTCATAGGCGTACCTACTATTATGAATTGTCACCTTGTGACCATTTTACGAATTTAAACGTAATTCATATTATTATCCTATTATGATTCTGCTAAAGCGGCCATTTTAGACCCCCAGGTGAGCTCTTGATATCTTTCACCCGAAGGAGTCCTTGGAAGAAGTACAACAAAATACATTGAAAATAACGATTCCTACAGGTCATCAGAGAAACTAAGACATTTTCATAGACTTCTAACTACCGACCCGCCCCTGCTTTTCACGATTGTTATGACTTGACAAAACATTGTTGGGATTTGTTTATTATGTGTATATGTTTTATATTAATGCATCTATTACAAGTATCCAGCTTTAGGAATAAATTAGCTAAATAATAGTGCAAACCACATTAGGTATTTTAGAAGAACATCAACAGTAAATGGTAATGAAAAGAATAATAGAAGAGTTGCTGGATACCTATAGCTTAGCTAGTCTCTTTTTTATTCGTGAATACGTATACTTACAATGTCTATTAGTTCTATTAATGTCAATTATTTATTAGACAGTGAAAACATCTGTATTTCATAGATTATAGTGTTGCTAACGCCTTGCTTTTCGAAATCACGGCTCGTACTCACAATCGACTGTTTGTCGGTTGGTGTCCCGTCCCTGACCTTTCACCATCAGTTGTTTCAACCAACAAATAGCGTGGCGAGATGTCACCGTGATATGAGCCTTAATAACGACAATTTGAGACAGTTCGAGCAATTCCTAGAGATATTGTTTTAAGGGAAAGAATAAATGTAGGTTTAAACCTAGCAATGTTAAAAGTATTTGGTCTTAAACAAAAGCATTAACTTCCTACACTTATTCTATCAACTTATTTATTCTGAGCATGATAATTATTAAACTCAAAGCAATGAAGAAAAACATTGTGCAGAAAACGACATGTCCGGAACAAAAATCCGCATTGGCCCGTGTAGTAGATTATGAGTTCATGACCCAGTCAGTCAAAGAAAAAAGACCTGATTCCAGGAGCTAGAAAGTTACCTATATAAGCTTATGTAAATGCTAAAAGCGTTCAGCCTCAAACAAATATGTTTTGTCTTTAACTAAATTTATTCTGAGCTTCATTTTGTCCTGTAATTCCAGTAAAGCTGTTAAACCCTGGATCGGCCATTAAACATGCAGTATCGCAGTGCCAGATTTGTAGGTAAATAGTTAAATTAAAATTGGCATAAATTAGCATGTCGGCACGGACGGAGTGAGGCCGTGGGCTAGCACCGCGATCGCTCCGGGTCGCGCGATCGATTCCGAGGCGCCGACCCGGTCAGCGCTTGGCAGACAACTAGCCTGCCGTTTGACCCCTGCATGGTAGTTAATGGTACCTGCTAGCACGATCGATACAACTATTTTCCTGTCATGTGAACCCGATACTAGTTCGCGACAATTGTTCTGTTTAATTGATTATGTAGTTTAATTATTCCGATTCTACAAAGTAATTCTCAGAAGTTCTGAAGTCTGCATTTATGCCCCGTGGCCGGCAAAAGGCCTTATTACGTGGGACTTAAACATGACTGGCGAAATGTGGGTGTTCTATGGGTACCGATCTGCAATAAGTGTGAAGTTCATAGCAGTGGATGAAGTCCTAACTGACCTTACCCAACCTTATAAATGTGCGCTATTTGCCACTCTATCGTCATTTATTTTACGGAAAATGGCGATTATTTTCAATAACATGCACAAAGCGTTTAAAATTACCATTTTGATATTCCACATAAATCATACTTGTGTTTCGACTGCCTATCGATCTCAAATATTCTAGGAATGTAACCATTACGGTCGACGCAAACCTACGCACACACTACTATTATACGTATTTACCAAAATAGCTGCGCGCACGTAAATAACTATGTATACCGCCTTGTACATACCTACTTTTATTGTTTTAGTTTAGGCTTTCGTTTACATCCAAATTTAATAATGCTATTAGAATGAACTCTAAGCTTTATTTTACCTGTGTTTAAAAGATCCATAACGTAATTTATATCATTTACGAAAAATGTTATACCGATTTTGAAATTTTCATCATGAAAAAACATGAAATGAATGAGAATAGATTTAAACGCAATATACGCGAATTGAGTATATTGCGTTTAAATTCAAGCTTCCATTAGTAGCATTTCTGTCATCCAACTCAATTAGCAATGCTAGAATTAGAGATACATTTTTGCATTAAAAATAGGTAAAATTAATGGTTTCATACGATGTAATCGCAAATATGTAAAACAACTAATATCAAAAGTGTTAATCCTGTTTGTTTAATATGTCATATTTTACCTACATTATCTAATTACATTCGTGAAACTACACAATTCAACCATTTCCATGAAAGCTCATACTCGCTGTAAACGTTTGTGTTAATTGCGTTCGTTCCGTGTCAATCAAATGTCCAGTGTTTGCCCTGGGGATACCCGGCCAATTACTGTGTGTACATACTTCATGATCCGTTTCAGCCCGAAAATCCCGAGTTACGAGTCAGTGAGCCTTCAAGTTGTCTACGATTGAAATATTGGCGATTCGTATCATGTTAATCGATTTTAATATTAATCGAGTAATGATCCAATGGTTCATGGTATGGAAATAGCTCGTCTGATTATTTCCTATGAAATGCTACTAAAGCGACTAATTGTATGAAAAAATACACAGAACTGCTGATCAGTTATGCAGATTAATGACTGTTGCTATGATCATAAGTAATTGCCGAGATAATCAAACACCTGCTAAGCATGAAAATTAAGTATGTCAATATTCCCCAGCGTTGACCTTACTAACGACGTACAACGTTGGCCTATATCACTATATCCAACGGGCTATAACTAGATAATGTAACATACCTATATTTCACGGCTTATCTCCAACATTCATTACATATTCTCCTCTCGTCCTTACAAGACGTTGTTAAATGTTGTTTCTGAGACATCGCCCTCGCTGTAGGTACAAGTTTTTGTTATATTTGTGCATCTGTAAGCAGGAGCCTATTTTGTAATACATTGCGCAGACATTAAGTATTACGAGTATATAGAGATAAGGTAATAAAATACTACGTTGAATTAGTTGAAAAGAACAGAAACTTTATTTCATTCACGCAAAATACTTGACTTAAAACGTAATAAAAACATTGTTTTCTCTGAATCAAAAACAGACGTTTCATTCTGAAAATTCTTTACCATTAATAACTCAACTTCCATTTAGTAAGTAGGTCGTAATACAAAAGCGATAAATCTGGAAAAAATGTAACACGAAAATCTTTATATTGCAATTGGTAGGAAAGAACGTAAAGTAGAAGGGAGATAATACAAGGCTTTAGAAATGACATGCTCCAATTGTCTTGTAACTCGAATGAATGGGAACATTGGTGAGATTTCATGTCTATGAGGAACAAAAGTCTTCTGTTTAACAGTGAATGAGTAAGTTATACTTGAGCGTATCTAGGAGTTGATTTCAGAAGTTTTCAGTCTTATGTCATACGCGTTTTCAATTTTGGAGAGATAGGATAAATTGGGTCACTTTTGCTAGGCATTTATTAAGATAGATTAGTCTATGGTTTAAAGACATGCAAAATGGCTAAACCCAGTGTAATACGATCTAAACTGAAGTTCTCGACCACCAATCAAAAGTAAAGCTGGCGATATATAGGAAAAGCGCCCACTTTTCCCGCTTCCTCTAATGTCACTCATCCCGTCCGTCCAAGTTTTTGATTGGCTGAGCGCGACCAAATGACAGTTTCACAGAATTTTCCGCCATATACCACTGATATAAGACGAGTGACAAAAATATCCTGACTCAAATGTAATAGCTAGGTGAAAATGAAACTTTGTTCAAAGATAGTTGGGGCAAGGGAAGGACCGTGTGAAAAGAACAATGGCAAAGATTCAAGGTATGAACGGTACGCGGCCTTTGGCGAACGAATCCTCTTTGAAAGTAGGCAGGTATCGTACATATCTAGGTACATAACGAGCGGGCGGCAAAATGAAACACACATACGCAAACCGAAATTCGTACAAGTAAAATACTTGGGTATTTTGTCTATTGGTATTCACACTAACACCCTTACTTTTCCTTTCTAAAACCTACTAAATTGTTAACTAGTGGATCTAGATATGAACCAAATGACCTGATGTTAAACAGTTATCAGGTATCAAAGTTCAATGCACCATAGTTACCTATTATTCATGCAAAAACTGACTCAATCTCATTGAGTGCTTTTGTACGAATAGGTAGTCAATCTATTTAGACCGATATAGACTAATAAAACGACGTCTAGTCTAGGTACATAAATAAGCCTTTATAGTAAATCAAAAACATCAAATTCGGGTTGTCTCGTTAAGTTTTTACCGGGTTAACAACCTAAAACAAAATGCAAAACTACGCCTACATAGAAACACACTAAAATATACAATTCACGTTAATTAAGCCACCTAGTTTACCATGCTCTGTCAAACAACGTGTTATGTAGAACATCGCTTCCACGACATACGCACCATTTTCACACGCCACACTACTTCTTTTTAGAATTTTTAAAGAGCTCTCCGAGCCGGCTTCCATTGTGGTTATTCCGGGTAAAAGCCTCCTGTGTTCGTAGCTACAACGAGGTAATTCTGCTAGAAACTGTCGCATACATGTCGACTAGTCGTTGTTTTTAACAAACAAGGCGAGATGAGAGAGAAACATATAAAACATTTTCAGATGTTGACAGCACAGATTACTAATGAATTTTCTCACCGAAAACGCCGACGAAGTTCTTGAAATTATTCAGACAATTTTTTTGTCCGATGCTCCGTTTGTCTTTCATTTCAGGTTTGGGCGATTGGTTTATTGATATTCATTTATTATTAAATAGCGTTTTCTATTAATACAATAGTTTTAAAGAATTTATAATTCCGTTATTATCGATTTTTTTTTTAAAGAAACTTGAAAGCTGGCCATTAAGAAACTAAAAAAACAAGCCGTGAATGATAAAAAAAGAAAAATAGTATTTTCCTTTTTTATGGCATCCGAGACCTTTTTTAAGGAATGATTGCCAGATGTTTTTTCAACTTCAGTAAAGAAAAAAGGTTATAATTCTAAAACCGTATCTAACCTTTTGGAAAGGAAATGAGATTCTTCCTTATTAAAAGCTCTTGCGCTCTTTGATCATATACTTTATTTTAACATAAGAAGACGAACCTGATTTTTATTCTATTTCTTTATCCTTAATTCAAGGCAGAAAGAGGTCTCGTAAAGGAAAGCAATGCAAAAAAATGGACATGACATACTAAGCTTTTCTCTGTGGTCTATATTTCCGAGCTGTGTGCTACCTGGTTACATAGGAATGACCTAGTTTAGTGGCAGCCGCATCGGCGCGCATCGTGCACGGCTGTTGCCACTGGCGACACCACGCGATCGTGATTACATACTAATTAATACTGTTTATAAATAAAATAGGTTCCTCCATCGGTTTTTGCTGAATTTTGTCTATGATTTTCTGATGATACGGAGTTTTTAAACCCTGTTCCTTTATAGGGCTGCATGGTTCTTTTGGCGCGTGGCTTTAGTTGGAACGAACACAGCCATCTTGTTTTTTCAACACAACAATTGGCACTGAGAGTTCCACAAATATTTACCAACATCGCAGTTCTGTCATGTTATATATCACGTTCCTCGCATCACAATTACACGTAACTTCAAAAGTGTTAAGTAATTTAATTGCCTTCAAGTCATACTTACAAATCGTTCTTTAAAAATAATCATGTTGTATTAATCATGCAAATCATAAATATTGTATTGTAAATTGTAAATGTTTTCCAAATAATGCAACGATGGTAGAACGTATGACAAATCGCTTAGCTGTTACCGATTCGGACAGTGAAAACAAAAATATAAGTTAAGTTAGGTACTTTATGACACGGTTGGCGCAGTGGTCAAGCGATTGACTGCTGCGCTGCATGTCGCGGGTTCGATTCCCGTACGGAACAAATATTTGTATGACCTACAAGTAGTTGTTCCGGGTCTGGGTGTTTTTCTATCTATAATATGTATGTATTTACAAAAAAAAAATGTATATATGTAGTTTATCAGCCATCTAGTTACCATAACACAAGCATTAGGTTGCTTAGCTTGGGACTAGATGGTGCTGTGTGAAATGTCCAGGGATATTTATTTATTATTTATTTATTTATTTATGTTCATAGTACAAATCTATACACATGTATAACTTGCCAGGTTAATAGGCTCGCCCCTTATTACATGGAACTTAAACGTAACTTGCGGAATGGGGTCGTACTGTACCTCTGCCGAAAGTTCGGGTTATACCTACACACGTGGTGTTATGTAAGAGCAGAATAAAAACAGATAAATAATTTAATGATGCTTGAGCTATGTTATTTACTTTCAAGCTGGAGTCAACATCAACTCAGTTAAATTAAGCTCGAAGAACAGAACGTTGAACGACAAACTTCTCGGCTCTATCCAAAGACACTTTCCCTTCACAAATCAATATTTCCCATTTTGATAGTTCATTCAACTTTGGAATAGATATTCTTATGGCTTTTTATATTATGGATATCTTCCCATACGAATTGCTCTACATAAAGCGAGAATAAAAGCAATTTTTTATCAAAAGCCGAGTAACAGCGGGTTTAATGACCCCTGTGGATATATCAAGATTTATTGATGGCGGTTTATACTGGGTGATATTTTTAACGTTGGCAACACTTTACGGGCTCACAAAATATATATGTCTGTCACAAAATGTATGATAAAACTAGGCAGCTTTTTCTGGATTTCGAAAGCTGAGAGCTATGAAAAGGAAATTGATTTTTTAGAGGTTATGGGTCCACGAAATCGTGAAAAAAAAAATCTGCTGTGGCATACATGGTCGCGTTTTTTTATATAAATGAGCGCTCTTTACAACAAATAGTCTTAAGAGTCCCCTCCCTTTCATAGCTCTCAGCTTTCCATGTCCTCAAAAAGCTGCCTAGTCTTATCATTTTTTTTTCATTCGTGTAAACGCACAAAATATAAAGGCAAATTATACAATAATATAAGGCAATATTGTCTTCGACTTGTAGTAGGTATGTCTATTTATTAAACTTACATCGAAAAAGATGTCTACATTTTCTTTTTGTAGACATAAACCTAATTTGCAGCGTTCAGATTTCAGTTGGTATACCTATTACAGCCTAATTTGTTCAACACGATCCCTTAGAAAATAACAAAGTAAAAGTTTCTAGGCATAGGAATATACCTATTTCAAGGTAATTTTAAATTTGGATATACTCGTACCTAACATCTTCGGGCTTTTCTCGGTAAATCCTAATAATACGAAAAGCTTCCAAGAATAAAAAAAATCTATTCTAAACATTGGTATTTTTATTTTGACGTCATTTATTTTGAAAAAAAGATCAGTTTAATAGACTATTGCTATAATCACCAAATAATATGAGAAATTAGAGGTGATCGGTTCTTCTCCATAGGAAACGACCAACCCGAACCGTGCACCTTTTTGTCGACGTTTCATAAGTGCCCATGTAGGCCTATGTGAAATAAAAATATTTTGATTTTGATTTTGATCGTGGAAAAATTATCTAGAGACAGTACCCACAAAGAATATTAAAAAAAGGAAAATAAAGTCATCGACACAGGCTCAGGATCGAATTACCATATTACCAACCCCAAGTCATAAATACTTCTATAAATTGATTATTATTTAAGTAGAAAAAAAAAAACATAATTTTCAAAGACATTTTCGATAATATATATTTTAAGTTTCTCGTGACAGAATATGGAAATCAGGAAAGTTAGAGAACGTAATCCATACTTGGCTCGCTCATATCCTGAACCTAGTACGTAATATGTCAAGAAAAAAGCGTTAAGGAAAACTTGTATTGTGGGGAAACGAAGAAAATAAATACAAGGAAAAAATCGTTTCAAAACATAACTAATTGTGTCAACATTTTGACTCCGTTGTTAAGATAAGACAGCTCTTGTACCCAGTCAACTTTACTCACACAAATCCGTTTCGTTTTCCTAAGAGCTTTTTGGTAAATGGTATAAAGCTAGGGATTAACTATGGCATGCTGATGTAGTAACAGGTTAATTATAAATGAGCTCGTGTGTGGATGGCCTTAAATGCGACAGACACGACAGCCGGCGTCACGCGACGTGAAGCGAACGTAGTTTTTGTATTTCGAGGTAAATGCAGGTACATTTGGTACTGTAGTTAGGTTGATAGTACCTTCTTGAGTTGGTACCTTCTGTGGGTCGAAGTTACAAACTGCCTTTACATCACGTACTACGGGAGGATCGGGTAACATAAATTGGGTTAGAGATTATTAGCTCTATTTGTCTGTGGTACGATCTAAATAAAAGTTTTAATTACAATAGAAATTGTTTAAAAAAAAAACTAAATCAATTAGGTACAAGGTTGTTGCACTATTAAATGTTTTATTGCCATGTAAAAAAACCTTAATTAAACTTTAATTAATTATAGATTGTTCAAACTGCTTCATTAGTACCCTAATAAGCCTAATTTAATGCAGGTATACATTAAGTAGGTAGGTAAGTATACAGCGCGACTGCTGGACATAAGGTCCTGGGTTCCATTTCCAAGTTGAGAAAAGTGTTATCGGGTTTTTCCATCAGGAATTTCTCAGTAGCAGCCACAAAGTCTGGATTTGTGACGAATAATGGCAATAGACTCGCCCCTACTACATGGGACTTAAACATAACTGGCAAAATGTGGGTGTACTATTAGGTATGTAAATACACCTCTGCCTAACCCTTCGGGGATTACAGGCGTAATGTTATGTTATGTATATAGTAGGAACAAAAACCTAATAATCAATGATGTAATAAATATTGACAAACAGAGCCTCTCAACCCTCAACAAAAATCACAAGCTTTTTCACACAGTAAAAATCAAGATCGTGATTCGTGGGCTTAAGCCAACTGAGTCGGCAAAATATCTACAGTCTCCACATCGGCACATTATGTAATAGGCGCGAGAAAAAAGATTTGCTGTCGGTACATTTATCTTACTTATTGACCTTGTAGATTCTTACTCGAAATCCCCAATTTTCCGCTAGATATAAAGCATTTAGCCTAGATTGTCTGCATTAATCTCAACACTAGAAAACTTTACACAAAAAAATCTTCACTATTTTGAATGAATTTTTTAGAAGTTACAAATAGAAAGTGCTGTTTTGGACGAAAGCGGATAAAGCCAGTTATCCAAATGAATGATAAATCAAGTAAAAAGTCAGAAGTCAAGGACATACACTAAACGAGTGCTAAAACTGAAACCAGAGCATTAAAATAGCCTACTTCAACAATTTCAAGGTTGCCTTCTCACAAAAGAATTTTCATAAAATGCTTAACTGCGAATGTTTACCAAATCGAGAAATTGAACCGAAGGGGTGTTTCCCAAATATAGACGCCCCTCCCACCGTACCTGACTGAAATGGAACCATTTGATTAATTTTATTTTTGTAATGAGTCGTACGAAGAAAGGCAATATAAATTGTTGCAGTCAGTAAAAACTAACTGAGCTACCTAATACAATTACCCGTTGTTATAAAAGGAATACAAGAAATAAATGTTGGTCGGGGGTACCCACCCCCACGGTGGGTGTTCGAGGGGGTGCGGTAGGGTGTGTGGGGGGTGGCGTCAAGGTTTAAGTTCGGTTCGTTCGGGCGCCACTGCGGACTATGCGTATTTCTACGTGTGGCTGTTAACCGGCCGGGTTACATACAACTCGATGTTTGACGTCGACTCGCTCCGATTAACTCACGAAATGCTTTGTAACCTACCAAGATGTATTAGCTGGTGAGACTCATAATTGAGCTTTGGGATTCTGTTTCGGTTGTGATTCATGGTACTACCTTTCGTAATAAAACTGTTTTTCGATAACTGTACAAATAATTTTCAGGAAAAACATGTTAGCAGGCCTTGAAATGGTGTCAGTTTGTGTCATTTACAGGGAGAACAGCAATGATATTATAAATAAAAACAGGTAGATATCGCACTAGCACGCGCAAATTGTCGCAGACAAATTCAGACAATTGTCGTAATTTAAGTACTTCAAGCGCAATAGCTATCTCTTTCTGTATCATACGTTCCGTATTATCTATCGCAGTCGTAACAACGCAACAATTTTTGAACGCCGCTCAGTATGAACGTAGCCTATTTTTCTTTATAAAATCATTGGAGAACAGGGACTTCACATATACATTTATGTACTGTGATTTCAAACGCAGAACTTATAAGCGACTACTTTTTGCTCGCGGTTTCGCTCCCGTTATGTACGGAAATTAACCCACCAGAATGTTTCAAAAGTAGACATGACACTCATTGATAATGTGCTTCCCGTTAGTGAACGAATTTTCAGAATCGGATCAATATTCAGTAATTCCGAACTTCCGAAGTTTACCCCCTACATATAAACTTACAAACAAATGTTACCTTTTATCTACTTATTACTCTTTATATATTATATTATATTAGTATAGATATCTAAATTTTTAACGAACTTGTTAAAAATGGAAGGAATATCTACATAGTTTCCATTGACATTTAGCGACGAAAATGTCAGGAAAAGCTACAGTAGTGATTAGTGATTACCATTGAAGTGTCAAAAGCTCATAAACAATGCACCATTTCAGATCTTTATCATGTATATAATATGTATATAGCTCAGTATCTGTACCTAGTTCGGCATGAATCGTGCCAAAATAGACTCAAAACAGACTTTATCGCTTTTGACTGCCTTTTAACTAAATAAGTACGGTTTAAAACATAAATTATTGCATAAGGCATTTGTTTGCTAACAGTTAAGCTTTTCATTTCATGAGTACGCTGTGAAAGAAAATCGACACCTAATCGTCCTAACTAAAGTAAGGTGTCTCACAAGTAGTAGGTACGCCCGAGTTCACTGACAGTCTTTTCACCCTTATGACCTAAGCAATAAGGTTGAAAAGTGGTCGACCGTCGGTGAACTCGGTACTACCTACTCACGCTTATATTTTTCTAGAATCCACGATTAATAACTGAAGTTAATGCTTTGAACCCGATAGAACTATAATATAATCAAGCTAATTACACACACACACATACATGCTAACATAATATTAAACTAGGTACCTATTGTCCATGTAGTACACACGGGGACACATCAAGGTATTAAATTCCAGTATAACATGGCCTCACTTTGTATAGATTTCCCGTACAATGGGAGATTCGCATAAACTGGTTTTAAAGTTTGAATGGGCGCCGTGCGTACCTTAAGTTTCTGATAAACAAGTTTCGCTCGCTCGATTCGGTTTTTAAAAATCAGATTAAGTACTTACCTGGTACATGGGTCTCATTAAATCTTGATTGAATTCGCATCCACGTACGAAAGGTAAAAATAGGGATTGTACTCACGTGAAAAATTACCAATAATGGAGTTTCCTAAATTAATTTATTGCCGGTTCACGTTGGTTAGACACCTATTTACTTGTCCAGAATAATTAGATAGCTTTATGTTGGGTTGGCGATTTATTTTGTTTATTACTAGGTGTTGCCCGCAACTTTCGTTCGCGTGAAATTTTTGTATATAAAAAATATAACTCCCCTTTTTTAATAGAATTTTATTACCAAAATTTCAAGGATATTATTTTTTTTGCACGGAACCTTATTTATTTTTCGTAAAATAGAAGTAGCCTAAGTTACTCCTTAATACATCAGCTAAAAATGATATTTTGGTATATGTACCGTATATACATTCATATGCATGTGGTAAAAAGCGGTTATTTTAATATTACAAACAGACAGTTCAATTTTATTTATTTGTATAGATGTATTGTCTGAAAGCGCCAACCCGTCTTGAGCAAGCGTGCTGATCAACGCTCGTGCCTTCTCTGTATGAGAAAAGGCATTTGCCCAGCAGTGGGACAGTAATATGCTGGTATTATTACTATAATATATTAAATATAATACGTTGAATTTATCACAAAACTTCCACGTACCTGAACGTTATGTGTAAAAGGATAAACTGCGACCTTTTTCTTTTAAATCTACAGTAACAACGACTTTTTAAGCCAAAAGTGTAAACGTTTATTTCCTGAATGTAGTTATTCAGGGCGCCCCAACATACGTAGGTGTTCACTTATTGCAATTTACATAACCCGACCGTGACGACCCCTGACTTTATTCCACAAAGGGAGGCGATGTTACACTTATTTTTTACGCAGGTGGTTTGTTTATGTTTACGATCCCTGGCTAAATACGTGTGGCCAATAAATAAAAGTGAGGTCAGAAGCAATACAATGTATGTATTTACCTAAATAGCGAGATAATTATGATAGATTAAAATATGAAGGTATTTTTAAGATGAAATCACACAGATCTTTAAATGGACTTCTTCCAACAAATGTGGCCATTTAATAACAAACAGAAATATTATTTTTTTTGCACCGAATTCTAATTATTTTTCTAAAATAAAAGAAGCTTATGTTAGACCTTATAACATCAGCTATATTTCAGCAAAAGTCCCATCAAAATCAGTCCAACCGTATGGGAGATTAGCCGGAACAAACAACGAGACAGAAAAAAAATACATAACTGAAAAAAAGTATTTTTATTAAAGTACCGTTTATGTCACATGCATTCAGTAAAAAGCTGTTATTTTGATATTACAAACAGACACTTCAATTTTATTTATTTGTATAGATCAAACACTTCGAGAAAATATGAAATAATGTTTTAAAGCAAGAGTTGCAGAAAATACAGCCGGCAAAGTGCTGTTATTTACATTGAATCGGATATCAAAGGCGACTCCTCGAGCGACAGAGGGCGAAGTAAAGTCCTCCTCGACACTTTTGCATTCCGATTACTGTCGGTGGTTTTCCAACATTCAGTTTTGTACTGAATGTTCTGTTTAATAGTGTCTATTTTCCTACAGCTATGTAATTTAGTTTAGTTTGGAGATGAGTGATAAGTAGATTCTTAAATAGAATTGATATTGTAACTCGGCAATGCAATAATATTGACAACACATACTTCTAACAGCGAATCGGCAAGCGTATGGTGGGCCTTTTTTTTCGGATGGGAAATCATCAAATGACTCCTCCCGCTCTGGGCGGAGCGGAAGGGAGTGTCAGACTTTTACTGACTAAAAACCATCCATGTTCCTTCTTTTGCCCTTTATGTTCCAGGGCCGTGGTATCTCTTTCGAACAGTCCCGCAGCCGTATGGTGGGCCCTCGGGCTCGGCGGAGCGACTATCTTCGCAGTAGCTGGTAGCAACTGGATGACAGTTGCCGAGAATCCAGTTGACTGCGATTGAAGAGGCCTATGCCCAGCAGTGGACTGTTGTAGGTTGATGATGATGATGATGACTTCTAAGAGTCGGGAATTACCCTACTGATGGGCAAAGACAGACAACAGCAACAAACAACCACGTTGCCCAAGCTCAGTGTAAGTTACCGATTTTAGACGAGAATTATTCTAGTTTCTTAATTAAATTTTCCTTCATCGTCAGTCAGAGAATAAAGAGCGGATTATAAAGACCAGATATCTCTCTATTCCTGTATCCCAATCCATCCGCCTCTTCTTGGCATCTAGCCTAACTCCAAACACGATTGTAAGTTATTTTATTATTGACAGATTAACTTTACAGTGACTACTTTACGGTAAAACAATTTAGATGAAAGCTTCACACGAATACAGGTATAAGTGTTGTTTTAAGTTGTTTGATCAATGGATAAATTGATAACGAACGCCTACTTATATGCGTAAGGTTAGGTGTTGATCGAGGGCAGCGGTTATAAAAATGTTTAAAAAAAAGTTTAATAAGCTCTGAGAAAAAGAATCTTCAATGATAAAATCCGTTATCTTGACAAGTTATAGACTTGATATGAACTAAAGGCAATGAAAAACTTGAGCCCCCAATGCCGATCGACGATATAGGCCAAGGGCACTCGGTTTTGGAGGGGAGCTCGGAGGTCGGCGCGGGAAGCGTGACCAATGAAACGCATGAGACATTTACCATTCTTTTACGTTCAGAATTACTTATTTAGAATGGTTTGAAAGCAATTTCAGTTCGCAACGATATATATTTTATAAGACTTATTTAGTTAGATCGACCAGAGATCTGGTGTCATGCAGTCATTACCCAGCAGTTATATAATACTGGCTGACAGTAACAGTAATATTTATTTTAATTTACCTATATCTCCCAATCAAGCATGATCTAATACTATTTCAGAATTGATGGTCTTCGGGTGCGCTGATCCAATACTTTTTACCTACAACAAACCAACAACGCAATATATCACGAAAAACATGTTTGTTGCACTCCAAATGTCTATATGAAAAACGCCCTGACAGAAAACCCATAAAATCGGGCCCTTGGTGGGCTATATAGACCAGAGAACGCCGGGTACTCCGCTATAACCCGTGCTCACTGCGCACATTTACATACGTTAGGTCGCTGTGACGGCGCCTCTCAACCAAATTGCTTCCAGCTTTTACCAAGTATAAAAAGAATTCAGAGTTAATGTATTCATACTCTCAAATTACTGAGATTTAATTAGAAACAGTGGACGTAATTTATCTAAGGGTGACAGAACAATTAAGTTTGATCAATCTTTCAAGTCGGTAGGTGGATACAGAATATTTTTACTTAAGTATTTTTCTCAACGTAAATCTTGGACGTTTTTTATGAAAAGATTGCTAAGTCATCCTCACTTGATGATTTCTTTGCCTCAGGATGGATGTGACAGGATATGTAGCGATACAAGTATAGACAAACACTATTATTGTAGTAAAAAACATCAGTTAATTGTGGTTACTTAAAATTGATTCTATTTATAGGAAGATAAGGCATGCATCACATGCAGCTGATAATTTATGAATCATTGCAAAAAATATGGCAGTCTGCAGGAAATGCACGTCCTGTTAATATTTTATTGTGATAAAGTGGGAAGCTTTTTGAAGATTGCAGGGTAAAATACTGTTCAATTTACGATGCCAAACAAATGAGTTCGAAACAAAAGACGATTGACATTCGATTGACGATTGTTATCACCGATCCCCAAAGGAATAAACAAGGAAAAATTCAATTGGTAAAGGAACAAACTTTCGGTCATTCAATATGCACAAACCCAAACGGGTAAGGAGTAGATAGGACTGCCTATAATAATAATCTTCTTTCTGCCGTTAAGGCGTAGAAAAAGTAATAGTTTATGAGAGATAACAATGATGGAAAAGTCAAAAATGTATGGGACTGACTAAACGAACAGAAAATATATCAGGCCCATTAAAGAAATAAAAAACGGGTTTTAAGCGCTTGCCACTAGTCGAGGTCCCCTGGTTCCATGCTACTTTGGGTCAGCACAATATCGTGTGTATAATAATAAATAATATGATTGCGGTAAAGGCCAACAGGAATATAATGGTTTTATTTCTCTTCAATTCTTCCTAGAAACACCAAAAACTTCCCACTGGCTATCCTTCATTCGATTTAACATTGTATTTTCCGTCCAGTGAAACGGATAGCAATTTCCTTCTTCAATACCCATTAGATTCCCATCAAATACTTGTCAGTATTGTACATGTGGGTAGTAGATATAATATATATGTATGGGGTAAGCGATGTTGTCCTTGTGTGTGAGAAGGACGGAAGGCTGTTCAAATTTTACTTTTACAGGAGTGTGGGCGGTCGACGTTTGTGACACAATTCAACAACAATGTACTATACTTGCGCAGCTTTGGTACGAGTTTTATTTACGTTCTATCTACGTAACAGTCAATGGTGAGTGGCAACTGGTCACTGATGTTTTGACAACGACACCGAACCGAAACTTAACTAACACCATTTTCACAGCTTGATTGAGTCTTTGTTGTATTAAGTTTACATAATGCTAACAGTCGTGATTGGTTGACGTGACATTTACAGTAGATAATTAAAGGAGCTAGCCACAGATTAAAATAGAATAAGCTTTCATTACTAGGAGACAATCTAAGCATTCTCATCACATCACATCAAATCAAGTAACTCTATGCAAACTTTTTGCTGGGAAACGATTTTTTTTGGGTGAATAATTACGTTTTTGAGTAGGACTCACTGTAACGCACTCAAAATGTTTAGCTGAAAAAAACCTCCATGAACCGCCGTACTATTCAATGCATCCCGCATTGTAGAGTACGGGAGTCATGGAGGTTATTAAAGTAAAGTTTTAACATTGGAAAACTTGTGACAAAGTTGGTACTTTGGGCCCCAATATCTCCGTAAGTAAAAGGTTCAAAGTAAGGTCCAGGACAAAAAAACTGACCGCAATGACGAGGAGAACAAGTACCTTTCTGCTTCGTGAAGGGTATTTTTACGCCTATCGTTAGTCTTCCGTCAATAAATATCTCATCTAAGTCATGATATACTTAGAAAACTTTTGATTCATAACTTTTAAAAGAACTCTTTTGCTAAGTCTCAATTTCAATTTTCTTGCGTCTATATTGTTTAACTTCGATTGTCGCTCGAAATAGTCAGCGCTGTTCTTTAGAAAGTGTAGAAAGCCAGGGTTTTAATAAGAAGCAGAATAAACTTTAGAATAGTAATTTATATTACTCCGCATGAAATTATTATAAAAATATTACTTCCTTAATTGAATCGGATTTTGTTTACAATTCAAGGGTTTTAATTTTTTTGCACAGAAATCTACTCCTTTTTCTAAAATAAAATTAGCCTATGTTATTTCTTATAACATCAGCTATCTGCTAGTAAAAGTCCCGTCAACTTCAGTCCAGCCGTTTTGGAGATTAACCGGAACAAACAGACAGACAAATGTTAAAAAAAAGTTTTTTTGTTGTAAATACCGTATAGACTTTCGTAAAAAGTTGTTATTTTGAAATTACAAACAGATACTTCAATTTTATTTATTTGTATACATGTATAGATATTACTTAGCTCGTGGCTAAATAATAACTGCCGCACGGGTTGATCTTCAGGTTAAGCTTCGCTTACCTAGGTTGGTCCGTGGATGGGTGACCACCCATTACATACCGAGTTTCCTCCGTGCCTCGGAAAGCACGTAAAGCCGTTGGTAGCGGCGATTGGCGGCGGCGACCTCTCGCGTCCGGCCCTGGTTCAAGCCATGGTCCGGGGCGAGAGGGAATGGGAAGCCGTCGCCTCCTTCTGCGAAGCAGTCATGCTAGCGAAGGAGGCGGCGGAACGTGAGAGGGAGAGAACCTCCTCACGTCCCAGCCGCCGCGGGAGAAGCACCGGGCGTCGGGGGCCACGCCGTGATGGCTCTCGGCCACCGTAGGCGCGGGCCTGTGGACGGCGAGTAATGGGCTAGCTCGCCGTCCGTCCGTCGTATGACGACGGGCAGGCCGTGTCGACGGCGCGTTCGTGTTCCACGCGCGCCTCAAAGAGATGTCAGCAAACGGGAGGGGCCCGCAAGGGCCGGTGCCTGCCAGGGCTGCGGGACTGTTCGAAAGAGATACCGCGGCCCTGGAACATAAAGGGCCAATGAAGGAACATGGGTGTTTTTTAGTCAGTAAGAGTCTGACACTCCCTTCCGCTCCGCCCAGAGCGGGAGGAGTCATTTGATGATTTCTCACCCCCCAAAAAAAAAAAAAAAAAAAAAAAAAAAAAAAAAAAAAAAAAAAAAAAAAAAAAAGCCGTTGGTCCCGGCTGTCATTTGCAGATCTTTGACAGTCGTTACAGGTAGTTAGTGGCCCGAAAGTCTGACAACCAGTCTTACCAAAGGGTATCGTATTACCCAGAACTAACTGGGTTGTGGAGGTCACATAGGCTCATTAGGCTGCATCCGGTTAGACTGAAAGCCGACCCCAACATAGTTGGGAAAAGGGTAGGCAGATGATGTTTATAGATATTACTAAGCTTATATTTCTGAACAGGCCTCTCTGTTGGTGTTAGGGGGTTGGGAATCAACGTTGGAATATTTCTAGCAGTTATTTTAACCTTGGTAGCTGGAATCAAACTCCGTTCATTCATTCATGATTCTAATTATATTCTTACCATTAATTAACGTTATCCACGTAATCAGCCAATAACGTTAACGTTATAATGGCTGGGACAGAGCCCCTCTCTCTGAGGCAGACAGGGCCATAATCTACCATGCGAGCCCAGCGTGGATTGGGGGATTTTTTAGAGAAAGAAATTCAGTCTCAACTAACGAACTTTATACCAAAAAGAAATACTTCCAACTAAATAATAATTAAAGTAAAAACTTTGAAAAGTTAATTACGAGCGTATCGCTACGATATATTCCAATGCCGGTTTATAATAACGGGGCACAACAGTCTCAGGTCGCGTGCAGCAATGTAAATGAAACGCTTGCCTGCCCTGACACAATCACGCATGCAGGTGGAACGACACCCACGTATTATATTAGCTAAGAGCAGTGTGCTTTAAACTGGAATTAGGTCATGTGACAATATTGTACAGGTATCTTACGTATACGGGGTGGAAGGGACACCAACTCACAAACGGTTACCACATATTCAGTACGTCATTCTGAACCCCCCCCCCCACATACAAATTATCATCGGTAATTAAAAAAACAGCTTTTCCATACATTTTGACAATGTAGGTACTGCACTTTATTACTGTTTTTTTTTTAAATTACCGATGAATATTTCTATGTGGCCCCAATGATGTACTGAATACGTGGCAATCGTTTGTGCGGTGGTGTCCGATTCCATTCTGTGTAGAAACAGCGCTACAAAGATATTTTGGCGTTTCAATGACATTCACGGGACGTTGTTGGTAAACATTTGGAATTTGTTTCGGCGTTAGTTTCGACTTACGGCATGCGCCAACAGATCCTTGTGCAACTGTTATATACGCGCGTTTTCCGCTTCAGATATGAAGCGAGTGAGGAGCTCGTGGGTAAATAATAACAGTAGGTTGGTCCGTGGATGGGTTACTGCCCATTACATACCGAGTTTCCTCTGTGCCTCGGAAAGCACCTTAAACCGTTGGTCCAGGCTATCGTTTTTAGATTTTTAAAACTCGTTACAGGAAGTCAGTGGCCCAGTGGCCCGACCGAAAGTCTGAAAACCAGTCTTATCAAAGGGTATCGTATAACCCAGTACTAACTGGGTTGTAGAGGTCAGATAGGCAGTCGCTCCATGTAAAATACTGGAGTACAGCTGCATCCGGTTAGACTCAGAGATATGAAACTCAGATGTTGATTCAGAGATGAAATAGAAGATACGTACTATGTAACTACCGGTTCAAAATCCATAAAGGGTAGCGTAGGTAAGTTAGGTTTAGGCTCATAAACCTTGAGTTGAAATTTTAGATTACAGATAGTTAGCAAAAATCGACGCTAATGACAAAGATCTAACCAACATTTAAAAAAATCTAGAATGCCATTTGAATAAAGATTGATATTGTTTCGCTTTTCAGCTCAGTTGAAATATACACTACTGCTCTACATGTGAAGACATTGGAATCAAAAACGACCGTAATTACTTCCTCCACAAAATTAATCGTACAAAAAAATAAGACCCTGTTTGTTGAGCGGGCAGGCCAAGGACGAATATTTTTCTACCCTCCCTAATTAATCACGGCACTCAATATTCATACCGAATAACCCTTTCCTCATTACGGAGCAAAAAACAAAATATTTTTTCTATCTCTTCGAGAAAAGGATCAATTTTCCTTGTAACATGATTTTCCTGATTTTCATAAGTTAACATAGAATCAGTACTTTCTGAAGTATGCTCCAAGAAATAAAATATATAAACTTACAGGTATTTCCATTCCCTAAAGAATAAAAAGCTTGAATAATGAAATTCACTTTGATATAGAAGTGGAACGGAAAACTTGCGAGGTCAGCAAATGTATGGGTGACGTTTAATGTGCACACAACGACACATCAAGCTATACATTTCCAGTATAACATGGCTTCAATTTGTATAGATTTCCCGTACAATGAGAGATCCGCATAAACTGGTTTTTCATGACTGGTCGCCGTGCGAAGTTAGATACGTAGATATGATCCTGTTAAGTGATGTGCCTACGTCAGACTGAGCTAACACCAGAATACACATTGTGTGGCTAATATAGCTAAGTGGCATAGTTATTAGGACAACAGGTATTATAGCGCGAAACGAGGTTTTAATCACCTCGTGTGTTAAGTAATTCTACGTTTGTTGTGATATTTTATAACGAAAAAAAGCGTCCCTTTAATGGACTTAATAAAACTCATCATCATCGGGTCGGCTTCCATTCTAACCGGATGCAACTGAATGCCAGTATTTTACATGGAGCAACTGCCTATCTGATTTCCACAACCCAGTTAGTACTGGGTAATACGATACCCCTTGGTAAGACGGGCTGACAGACTTTCGGGCCACTGACTACCTAACGACTTTAAAAGATCTACAATTGACAACCGGGGCCAACGCCATAACGTGCTTTCTGAGGCATGGAGGAAACTCGGTATGTAATCTATACTCATATTATAAAGAGGTAAAATTTGCTTATAGGTTTGTATGTAAGGGGTAATCTTCGGAACTAGACTAACGGGCAGCTACATTATATCTTTATGAGCTGGACGCTGCACTTGGCTACCAATTGAACTAGATCGAGAAAAGTGGAAAAAAGGTAAGGGAGGCCGTTACCCTGTGTGGGACAAAAAAGGCCTATTATACTTAATGATAACATTAAAATAATAACCACATATCGCAATACCCAGTAACTTACAGTGTAGATCAAAAAAGCAGCTCGCTTCATGTAAAATACTGGTATTCAGCTGCGTCCGGTAAGACTGAAAGCCGTCCCCAACATATTTGAAATAAGGCTAGGTAGATGATGATATCAAATCAAATCAAATAACTATTTATTTCGAACAACATGGTCCATCTGTGTTAGTGAATAAGTACTTAAGAACTATGTTAGTGGTGAGAATTTGGTGATTACTGATTATTGGAGATACATTAATTAATTAAACATTTTTCAACTTACAACCTTTTACAAATTAATTCATCCCTTTTATGGTAGTCGTCTTAGTCAGCACCCTAATGTGATGACCTAGAATAGGGCAGTCAAATTTATCAGCAATAACCGCCAGAATACTTCTCTTATTATGGTTTACAATAAAGTCTACTGTACCCATATATCCACAGAAAACCCAAAAAGAAAATCAAAACCGTGTTAAACGAGACAAAAAGAATGATCTAACTTCGACTTGAAGTTATGTAACATTTTATGCTTAAGTCTGAAACGCCTGGCAAATTCTCAGAGCTTGAGTTTTCTCTGCGACTCGTAGACAAAACCGATTTCTTGTGTTACATAAGTGGGTGTTGGTCTTTTAGGTTATTTTACTGAATATTGTAACATGAAAAGGAAAAGCTACTTGTTCATAAATTAGTTAGTTAAAAATAACAACTCAAATATTTCTAATCTCCGAATGACTTGTTAGTTAAACAATTTGCTCTGCTAATTTATTGAAGGAAGAAAAAAGATTTATTTGTCGCACGGATATGATGCATACAAAATTAGAAAAAAATAAAATAAACAACAAACATGACAAACATTCAGAATACAACATGACGGAACAACAAAAAACAAATTAAAAGTTAGCTATTGCGTAGGTGGAGTCTTTTTTAGAACATTTCGCGAAGTGTTATTTCATTTTTGTTTGTTTTTATTAGCTGTAAGTCCTCCATGTACTAAATAAATAAAAAAAATAAGAGTTCAAAGAAAAGCTTGTTTGTAAAATAAATATTGTAGTTGTTTTTAGACAGTATCTATTCTGTTGTTACAAAGGAAAATGCCTTGATCAGGCAGTTACTCCTTTGAATATTTCATAGCTTATTATTTCAACCGCGAACAGTCATTAGAAGACAAAAATAAAAGGCGATTAATGACCAACTTGAAAGAGGTATTTCAATGAAGTCAAGATAGCTATTAACTCCGGAATTCGTGGATCGGATAACGATAATAACTTAAGAAATTGTCAAAATTTTAATGCAATTTTATCGGTCTTTTTGACGATAAAAATTTAACGAGGTACGCTTCTGAACATAAGCATTTCCAATATTGTAATGTATTTTAGAATAGTATGTTTAAAAAGTTGTGTTTGTTGAACCACTCTCAATTGAATTGGCAGAAGAAATAGTCAGTGACCTTCTATAATAATTTAAAATCGAAAACGAGATTAACAAGAATTGCTACGTGTCTCTTTTCGAATCGATCTTACCGATCTAATCATCAGACTCCGTCAAATAATGGTATAGATATCTACTTCTGTGTTTGTTTCTCATATTATGAATACAATAGTCAGTTTCGAACTTTCGACACACATCCATATTCTAAGTTACAAAGTACACAAACTAGTAAGTCAAACACCCGCATGTAACTTATAGTTCTACTATTTGCGTAGGCGTTAGTCAATAGATTTTCTTGCTGTGCCAAAATTGGTCATTAATTTCATCCACCAAACAAATTAGTTTCACGAAATTCATGGAAAGAACATCGGCGTTAGGGAGGCCATGACTCAACATTGCTATCATTAAGACAATGAACACACGAATTTTGTCTAGACCATACGCAGAACCCTTTGGATTAGTATTTTAACAGTTGTTTAATTAAATGACAACTGTCAAAGTTGTCATTTAAAATACGAGAGTGTTTTGTTGCGAGTGTGGCACTATAGTTTTTATAGAGCAATGTCAGTTAAGTCTGTTCACAGTCTCAGGTCACTATTTCAAAATAATTGCTTCGGTACGCCTTATAATGTGATTTTTTATATAATTACTTCCAATATAAAACCTTGCACAGTTGCACATGCTGCGGAACTTAAAACCTTGCGAAAAAACAAAGAAAATTATGCAAAACTTACAACTAACCTTCACTCGTTAGTGGAGCATTCAGTAGCTAACACTAAAACGTCCTCTTGCTCCATTTTCTACAAATAAACCAGTAGGTACGAGACGGATTTAAGTTAGACCGCTATAATTCTTAACCGAACGAGGTATCCGAACTAGAAAAAGATCTTGCCAATAAATATTTCTGGGCCAATCGCTAACCTCGGGCCTAATCTGCGCACGAGGGCTAGTTCTTATAACAAAATAATGGATTTTCAGACGCTAAACAAAAAAATTACAAAAACTAGTTTGGGCTTAGATACACTGTCATAACATAATATCACCCCTGCAATCATCGAAGGGTTAGGCAGTAGTGTACCTAATAGTAAACCCACATTTCGCCATCTATATTTAAGCACATGTCCTATGTACTATGGGGCGAGCCTATTGCCATCAACCGGGCGCAATTCCAGACTCTGTGGCTGCTACTGAGAAATTCCTGATAGAAAAACCCAATATCTCTTTGCCTGACTGGGGAATCGAACCCCTGGACCTCTTGCTAAGCAGTCGTGCTTGCGACCACTAGACCACGAGGTCGCAGCATAACACTGTCGTATTATGGAAATAAAGTTATTCTAACTTGCAAGTTGTTTTCAGTCGCGTGGGAAGCTCTGAACATTGCTACGTTAATTGAAAATTACTCGTCACAAAGCCTTAGCAATTAAGTTCCGTATTCAGTTTACAGCGGTCAAAGGATGCTTGCCAATCGCTTGCTACGGAATCATTTAATTGCTTTTGAGATATCAAAAGCAACTGGTACTTTATATTGTAATGTAATTCTTCTATACCTTAGAGATGCAGCTTCCTTAATTTATTTCGTTGATAGTTATTTGCACTGAGCAAAATACTAACTTAAACCTACATTTAGTCAAATCGAATTCAACATATTTTTGTGAAAAGCGAAAAGAAAGTTGGCCTTTAATTTTTCTTTCATTAAAAATAAGCATGAATCTTATCACTAATTAATTCTCCTCATGAACATCGCAGTTCCCTCTTCAAGCTATCAAGAGATCTCGAATAAGGGTCAAATACTCTTATGGGTGGTTCTTGGTAATTGGATCATTTGGTCGTGTACACTAATTATATATCCTGCTTCCCCTTTACTCATAATACATAAGAAGAAGATAGATAGAGATTATTTGACCGCGTCATCACTTTTGAGTTTCGATTATTACAAACATGAAGTTTAATTTTCCTACCATTCACATGTACCTAAGCTTAGTTATTTTCAGTTTCAGAATTCTCAGATATTGTTTTTGACATTAAATACGTTGCTTCAAAAGATACAGCCTGTACCTACGATCATATCCATCCAAAAAAAAACCAGCATTTTTCTACCCTTCCCCAAAAATGTCTGAGTCGAATTTTAGTGTAGGCACATGTGACTGAATGTCTATCAGCTCATGAGAATTCAGTAAACTTTATAACGGTATTTTTCCGTGTAATCCCGATGACCTGTGTAATCCATCCATGAAACTACACGGTCTGTTTCAGTTTTAATACCACACACCTGATACGCAGAGATTAAAGTGAACCGATACGACAAATGAAAGGGAAATCACAATGAGGAAGGTGCTCTGTTTTGCGGGGAAAGTGGATTGTTTATAGACTTATCTACGGACCTACATTTGCCTCATAATGCGTTAGTAGACAAAACGATGTACTGGGAAAGGACTAGATACATTTTTAACCGACTTCAAAAAAAAGGAGGAGGTTCTCAATTCGGCAGGTATATATTTTTTTTTTTTTTATGTATGTACACCGATTACGCCGAAGTTTCTGAACCGATTTACGTAATTCTTTTTATAATCACAGATTAAAGATTATCGTAGATTATTATAACGTAGCTTCGTTATTAAAATTATTGTTTAGGTACTTACTTTGAATTGTTTAAATTTTGTTTTTGTTTAATGTATATTTTATTAAAGATTTAATATTAAGTAATTAGCTGTAATAACAGTTAAATTTAATACTCATAAAAACTAGGTACAACCACCACTACTACTTAATGACTGGGCCACTTAATGTGTAAACATTATTTGTTCGCCTTGCAAGGAAGCACATAGTGAGACAGAACTATTTTGATATCACCATGTAATAAACATATTTGAATTTGAAAATATTACCAAAGCTTAAGTTTACCAAAAACTAAGTACATGGTTTGTGACTTAAACGGGTATTTCCCTTTTTCTGGAAGAAAACGTGTGCCAATCAACCACTCCCCTGGTGAATAGGGATATAGGTACTCACAGGGTTATGTAATCAACACCGAAAAGGATCTAAATCAAAAGCTGCCATAACCCGAATTTCCGGGGAAATTGGCGAGGCCAGAGTTTTTGTCAAACGACCGGCGGCCTTCCAAACTAAACCTATAAATTCTTATTACTTTCACGTCACGTTATGTTCAGAAAGCTTCTAGGTAGCTTAAAATAAATGTTTATAAGTAAGTAGTTTATATTCTACTCACTGAATCCTCTTACTCTGACTGCGTTGGTTGTGTTTGATCCCCGGGTTGGACAAGATGATAAGAGGGATTAGATAATTCTCAGTCTGGAGACTGAATTTACAAATAGTTGGGTGTGGGAGGTAAAATCAAAATCAAAATCAGTTCAAAGATGTCCCCCTTTTTTAACTTAATCTCCTAGCTTAGAAAGAGCATGTATCCTTCTTTTTGCTACCTAAAGAAAACCTATTACAGCAACAAGCCAAAAGATCCTTAAGCAATTATATATCTGCCAGAGTATGCATGATCAGGGTGCCTTTTTTTTCGGATGGGAAATCATCAAACTCTCCAGACTCCTGCCGCTCTGGGCGGAGCGGAAGGACTGTCAGACTTTTACTGACTAAAAACCATCCATGTTCCTTCTTTTGCCCTTTATGTTCCAGGGCCGCGGTATCTCTTTCGAACAGTCCCGCAGCCCTGGCAGGCATCGGCCCTTGCAGGCCCCTCATGTTTGCTGACATCTCTTTGAGGCGCGCGTGGAACACGGCCTGTCGTCATAAGACGGACGGACGGCGAGCTAGCCCATTACTCACCGTTCACAGGCCCGTATGATCAGGGCGCCTAACATTACAATTCGTAAAATGGTCACAAAATGACAATTCCTAATATTCTGCGTCTTTTTAAGAGTTTTAATGTGATTCATATTAATTATCCTATTATGATCCTGCTAAAGCGGCCATTTTGTGCCCCCAGTTCTTGTTTCTCAATCAAAAGTGGAATACAAGTTCGTACTCGTACTAAGATAGGATTTCTTCCATACGCACACGCCGTACACCTTGGATGTTTACGAGAAACCTGACAGGAACGACTTTACGACTTTCCCTTCGAATAGTAAAATATAACCTTGATTTGAAGGTGACTGTGGTGGAATATAGTGAATATATTTTTTTATTTTATTTGATATCAAAGTATCTAGGTGCATACGTAACATCACGCCTGTAATCCCCGAAGGGTTAGGCAGAGGTGTACCCTATAGTACACCCACATTTCGCCAGTTATGTTTAAGTCCCATGTAATAGGGGGCGAGCCTATTCAAATTCCTGATGGAAATACCCAATAACAATTTGCCCGACCCGGGAATCGAATTCAGGATCTCATGTTCACCAGTCGCACTTGCAACCACTAGACTAACGAGGCAGTCAGGTCAGGTCAGGATGGAGACAGCCAGTCAAGGTGCATACAGTTTTCACCTTTCAAAAAAATAATTGTTTTATTCTCCGCTTGTAATGCCTACTGCAGATCTTGCCGTCGAATGAGTTCAATAGACAACATTCATTTACGCAATCGTTTTCATAATCTGCAATCTTGGCAAATGAGTTGGTGAAAATAGTTTCTCAAATGATGTAACCTCCTTTCTAGATTCAAGCAGGATAAACAGTTGTTTTTCAACTTTGGCGTATAATATAAATGCGTAGTATATTCTATTCTAAACGTAACAGTCTTCAACAAAAGTTTCCATAAACAAGAAAAAATTATCTCTTCATACATTGAAGAAAACCCTTTGACGTTTGCAGCACAAGTTGACGTGTTAACCAATTTCTATGAAACGACTTGAACAAAAGTAAATTCTATACAATTTCGTGTGAAACTGAACTAATGTTCTACTAGCATGTTCCAGCAGATTATAGCAGCCATTAAAACCCTGCAGTGTAACTGTAGTAGTTTAAAATTGCATAATGACAAAACGATTAACTATTCGTTTGATTTTAAGCCAAAACTAAGTGAAGAAATCAATTTTATGGTGAATATGAAACCAGATTGAACCCTCAGAACCTTATACAAGAACTTATGGAAGTTAATGACAAGACTAAGTACGTATAGGAAATTGGTTTTAATGGCTTAGTAGCAAAAAAGATGATTTTCGATTGATGATGAGTCAAAAAATTTTGATCTTTATCATGTCAGTCATCATACTTAGTGGCGGCTGGCGGTACTTTCGTACAAGCCTAAAAGCTTGGCTTGCATAACCTACTCTTCATGATGTAAGGGTTTCTGAACAGTCTACTTGCCTTATTGGCTTGCCGTATGGTTGGCCCTTAGGCACGCCACTGTGATATTAATTATATCATGAAAGTCTACCATCAAACTAGCAAAACTCCTTCCGAAATGATGTCCTCACAAGAGGTTCCATTCACCACCTTCCGGATTTTGTAAACGCCAGTCGCCAATCCCTATTGGTCGAATCATACTCATTGATGATTCTAACATTCATTGATAACCGTGAAGATGTACAAAAGCCTTTCAGAAAACGTCCTTTACATAATCAGGTGCCACCGATAAAGTGATCGTATTTTTCTTACAAATGTTGCTACTTTGATCTACGCATGCTTAACGTGACAACGTTTGCGCACTGGCGCAAGCTAATTCAGATGTAGGAAAATCTTAGACAGCGAAGGTCAAAGGAATCCTTGTTTTAAGACCCCCAAAAACTATTGGGCCCTGCCAGTCAAACATTCCAAGCAGATGAGGATGTTATTATGAATATCATGGTAAATAAAGATATTAGTCCTGTCTTTTTCTAACGTAATACTTCAGTCGTCAACTTAACCGAAAAGTTCGTAACAACCCGAGAAGAAGCAGCTTGGTCAATACGTAACCATAACGGAAAAGTCACACAAAATTCGAAAAAGATCAATTCTAGAAAATATTATTCTTTTTTCCATACTATCAAATATAATATAGAGCTTTCATACTCAAATAGAAATAGAAAAGTATTGTGTAATTTGTCAAATTCAAGACAAAGCTTTGAAAAAGTTGAAATAAAGAAAGTCGTAGCTAATAGCTACGCTTTTGTGTAGCGCTACGTCTACGATCGTGCTACGTAGCATGTATGTAGACCGTAGCTCGTAGCCACAATCGTAGCAAAGCTCGTAGCAAGACTGACTTAACAATTAGAAAGTTTATGACTGGTTAATTTTAGTTGGATAAAAAGAGAAGAAAGCGGTAATAACTAGGGGTGAATGGAGCGCAAGTTATCGCTTTACGTAACCAGCTGAGCAAAGTATAAAACATCGGCCTGAACCTTTTAACCTTATTAAAAGACTGAAACTTTTGTGTAAGACTTAATATTTATAGAAAACATCGGTTCAAAGTATTATACCCCATTATAACGACTATGAGTCTATGACAAATGAAATTATTGTTGACGGTTTGCGTCAATAGTGAATCGATCTGTCGAGCTGTCAATAACATATTGAGGAACAACAAGCTTTCTCGTACGGAGCCAACCTCACTCCGGCCTCGGAGGACACAGATGACGTATCCTGTCAGCAGCCCAGCTTCCGTGGGGCTTCATGACTGTCATGTATGATGTAAATAATGGTCACAGCTGTAAATAGGTTAAGTATAGAGGGGAATCAATAGCATAGAGCACAATGGTGTGCTGAGGCAGGTCGACGGCGGCGGTGGCGGCAGCGGCCGGCGTCGCAGCCAGCGCGGCGTCCTTGCGGCGCGGTGGTAACACGCGGGAGTCACGCGACCAGGTCGATAGCGGGCGCGCGCCACAGCCTCCGCGTCAATTATTCAGCACGCGACCGCAACCGCCACCACCACGCGCGGACAAAGGGCGAGCGCGCGCACTGCGGCGACACCTACCAGCACCGGCGGCCCGCGCCCGGCCTGCGACGTGTCCGAGCCGGCTGCGACGATATGTTGCCACACTAACAGTGAACACTCCAACAGAAATCCTCGGTAAGGCGGTGAGGAGCGCGAGTGCGCGCGGTGGTCGCGCGTTACGTAAAGGGCGCGACGTTGCGCGTATCAGCGCGGGTTGCGCGCTCGCGGCGGGCGCTCGGAGCGGGGTCGCGCGCGGAGTGCCGCTACACAGTTATGCAACGCGCCGCCACCGTCACCCGGACTGGGAAAATCGAACAAGAGGGGCGCGGGACTGCGCGCGCACCCGCATCGATACCGCGCCGCCGCACGACCCCCGCCCACCCCGCGCCCCGCCCCACCGCCCCCGCCGCCCGCAGCGCCTCCCTCGCACGACCACCGCCATCCGCAATTGACATTACACCGGAGACACCAGTCATTTTTGGACGTAACGCAGACACACAGACGAGCTTTCCTCACCGTGGGCCGTCGACGATGGACATAATTATTCAGGCTTTGTACAAGGAAAAGTACTTAGTTAATTACGAAAACATATTACAAATTGCTTTTTCAGCCCCTGTATAGTACTCAGCTTAAGATTTCCCATCAACTGTGAAAAAACGAGGACTCGATTTCCTATCTCGATCCTTTGAGACATAAAACAAAGTTGTGAAGTTGCGCACATTATGGCCAGGTTAAATAGGACAATCGACTAGCATTAGCGGGTAGCCAAGGATCTTTGCACAAGCTATTAAAGTTAGCACTTCGAGGAAGCCTGGCGCCGAAGGTCATTCGTACGTGACCTGATTATGGAGTTCCATGGCGATCGAACTAGTTGTGTCTGCGCTAACGTTCTGTCCTAGAATTGAAAGTTCAGAACAAAGAAACATTAGCATAATATTCTTGAGAATATGTTAACTTTGTTACTTGTTCTAGCTTGTACTCCTGTTATAGTAAGTAAAAATAATCTGGTGATATCAATAATAGGGAAAAGCTGACACACATAATATGTTGTATGGCTATGGATGTAAATGGCACAGCTGCCTGTATACCATTCATGCTATCGGAGTGTCGATGTCGAGTACTAAATATAGTTATCTCAGCGAGACGGGGCGGCGCAGTTCCATCGCATTGTGGTCGCAGATCAAGTATACAATTTCATGAATGGCTTCACTCCACCCGTAAATAGGACGTTTGTAAATAAACGTGTCACTTAACGCAATTAAAAGTGGAGCGATATTAACGTTTACATTTGTTTAATGGGTGAAAATGACACAACAATATAGGTTTGTCGAAAGGTCGAAGCTAGAGAGCTCCTACCTACCGACACTACAACAAATATTTTAGTTAGATTCGAATTGAAAACTTGAACAGCCAGTCAAATGGTTAATGTAAAGTTTCTCGGCGTGAAAACTCGAAAGATTTTGAAGTTGTCAATCTGTTTTAGCATTGTAAATCAAATTAGCCTATAAAAGCCTATAAAATCCTGTTCTTCTTAGCGTGTCGATAACAATTTAAATTGAGTATTCAGTACAAAATTTGGCGACGAGTTTGGCACTTTCAGTAGCGTCCTTCAGCTCCTGTGGTGCGCAAGCAACAAAACATGCAGGACACGATATCAAGTGTCCCATCGTTTGTTAGACATTACCACATTTGGGTACACTCCAGGGCAGGGTCAGAAAAGGCAATACCTAGTAATGAATGGAAGATTAACCAACTAGAGACCAGTACCAAGGGGAGTTCAGCGGTTATGCCCACTATTTAATAGTTCAATAACTTTTAGGGACGTAAGTAGTAATTTTAAAAGAAACTCAAAGGACCAACAATATTGTATTCAAATAATAAGAAACGAACCCCAACCGACCTACTTTAAAAGCTTGTCAGTCGCCTAACTTACCAATCATAAATTGATTAGGATAGTCATTTGAAGTTTTATTGACCAAAAGTGACATAATATGTACCTATATTATAACATAAATATTGTTGTATATAGTCTTCTATTTAACTTTTCAAACGTATCAACCCTATCTTCGTTTTACATACATTTTGTGTCAATGAGAATAGCTGACTGCTTAATATTTTCGAATATCTTCAAAGAAGCAAACGAGACACAAACTGACGAATATATTCAAAATGCCAAATCAAGTATTTGAAATACTAATTGCAAACTGAATTCCGTAGGTATCTAATTAGTCGAAAAAATCCGCACTGCTAATAGCACAATAATTGTATGCAGCAACGAATCTGCATAAAGTTTTTGAAACTTTGTGAACAAATTGGTCGAGAAATTAAATCGCGTAGCCGTGTCTACCAGTGCCATCTATTGTCAAGGACCGGTACCAACAATAAGTGTTCTAAGCTGAACTTTGCACGTTCGTACATCACGAGAGGCAGTAAAAGCAAGTATCTTGTTCTAGTAGTTACTTCGTCTCACCGCAACTGGCTCTTGTGTACATTTCTGTAGTTTCGTAGATAACTAGATTTTGACTTCATCTAGCTTAATATTCTTAAACGGTCCTAAACAAAGCGTTTGTAGAACGAAATTCGAAACAATTGAGCACTTGAAAACCAACATTCAACGCATTATTGCCAAAATTCAGCCTCGACCTCCAGGTTTCCGCATGTTCGCGCCAGCCGCGGAGACCACATGACCGAAACCATATTCATACATTCATCGCATAAAATTACCCGTAAAATAAAGCCATTTTCATGGATTTCAAAAATATTTTTCTGTTTTCTTTCAAATTAAAACCTAACTTATCCGAGGCGGGGTGAAAAAAATATGGAGCTCGCTTGCTCGCTCTTGCATTCTATAAGGGCCCGTATTCTCAAATGCCTAGGGCCTCCAATTGGTTAAAGACGGCCCTGACTATAACATGGTTTATTTTCGATTGACACAGTTTGAATGATCTACATGGGCATGTAAGGGGGTGTGGTGACAACCCCCCAACTCCCCAAGTCACTCTTGCAAGCTTAAGTTCTTAAGCTGTTCTGCAGAATTCCTATTTCTGTACGAATGGAGTAAAGAAAACCTATTCTATTCCAGGCTAATTCTATTCTAGCTGAAGCTTTTGAGCTTATACTTCGATCGCTCTTGCATCCTACATTATCTTCATTCATAAGCTTTTCTACAAACAGTGGCGGATTTACCAGCAGGCTGAGTAGGCTGCACGGCCGTAGCTAGGGGGGGGCATTGTGGGGCAATGCCCTACCTTAAAAATACCAAAAACTAAGATACATTATTATAATTAAATTGTTTGTTCATAGTTAGAGAAAAAAAAAATGTAGCGATATGTATCTCAACTTTTCCGATCATACCACAGTTTGTGACATTCATTTCATATTATAATAATTCTTTGTTCTGTGTATAGATAGCATTTGAAGCGCCATCACATGAAGCGATGGGTCTATTTCATTATGGAAATAATAAAATGGAAAATACATTGCAAGTTTTGTACAGGCAACGAGAGGTTTTCAAAGATACATATGAACTTTTTGCATCTGTGGCGACCATAGGATGTACATGGACTTATTATAAGGATGTAGCACTGCAGTGTGCGAATCTACGTTTTCAACTTTAACTGCAATCAATAGGCCTCAAAAGCTGTCAATGCTTCACGAAGGAATGGCTGGTATGGTATTTCTGGCCTTTGAAAAAAAAAACAAAATAACTGATTTTGTTATTTTTGATCTGAACGAAGTTCTTCGCATTTTTAATAACATGGCTAATCGTAGAATTCAGCGTTTTAAATATTTTTATTATTATGTTTCGTTTATTCATCTTTAAACATACTGTTTACATTTTTAAATATTTAAATATAAAACAATATAAAAAAACATTTAAAAATGTAAAAAATAGTAGCCCACCGATATCGGGAACAGGGTCCAAGCTACCGGCAGTCACGGCTCCAGAGAGAGGAACCTCCTAACAATGAGCCGTGTCCAGGAGTACCGCTTTCTGAATCAAGCCCTTGATCCAGCTGCCTAACGAGAGCCTCCTGAGATGTTGGTCGAGGCTCTTGGCAATTAAGTCATGCTGACACGACTATCGGCACAATGATCGCTGAGTCCACATCCCACATGTCGACAACCTCGCGAGCCAAGTCAAGATACTTGATTTGCTTATCTTTCTCGGCTTTCACGAGGTTCTCGTCATACGGGACCGTAATGTCAACAATCATTGCGCGCCGCTCTGATCGATCCACCACCACTATATCAGGCTTATTGGCTACAATAGTCCTGTCAGTGATGATGGATTGATCCCAGTACAATGTGATATTGCCATTTTCGAGAACTGGGTCGGGCACATACCTACGGAACTTCCGATTCAACAAGATTGTATTTTAGAGCAAGTTGCTGATGAATAATCCTGGCTACAAGGTTGTGTCTATGCAAGTACTCTCCGTTAGCCAGACGAGAACACCCGGAGATAATGTGACGGATTGATTCGCCTAGACGGTGGCATTCCCGACATATGTCAACCGTGCCGTCCTTCACAATAAATCTCCGGTAGTTATTCGTCATCATAACTTCATCCATAAATGCACAGACAAAACCTTCAGTTTCCCCGAAGAGGTCCCCGGAACGTAGCCAGGCTACGGACGCTGATAGGTCTACATCGGGCCCATGCAGGGCCCGGAAAAAGCGTCCGTGAAGCTCCTTACTCTGCCATACCTCCCTGCGGTCGTTAGTATCAAGTACTACAAGGTTTGCGCCAGTTCTCTTTAGCCAAGGAGAGCGGGGTGAGGCCCTTGTCCACCGCGACCACATCTCGATGCATCCCCACGTCGGTTTCTAGGAAATATTCCCTGAGACTGCATATCTCGCGATTGTGGAGAGTCTTAGCGTTTAAAAAGCCTCGACCCCCACACCTCCGCGGGATATACAGTCTCATAACCGAGGAACGCGGGTGATGCATTCGATATGCCGTCAACAATGTACGGACCCTCCTATCCAGGGCGTCTAGTTCTGTTTGAGTCCATTTGAGTATGCCGAAAGAGTACATCAAAACTGGCATGACCCAACCGTTGAAGGCACGCACCTTATTTCCGCCTGATAAAAGACTATTAAATACTTTTTTCAGGCGGCCAAAGAAGCGCTCCTTCAACGAATGCTTCATGTCAGCAACATTGATTGGGCATCAATGTTGCTGACATGCTTCGGACGCTTCCGACATACCCAAATACTTATAGGTTTCGGTTGCTGAGAGGGATCTAAGATTTATGGAATCCGAGAGCTGGGTTCCCACAGATTCCACAGTCTCCCCTCGCTTTACATGCATGACCGCACATTTGTCCACACCGAATTCCATCCTGATGGCGCTACTGAAAGTTTCAGTTACCTTCAGTAGCTCCATCAGTTGCAAATCGTTGGGGGCAAAGAGTTTCAGGTCATCCATGTAAAGGAGGTGAGATATAGGTAACTTGACCACCTCTCCTCAACCGGTAGCATAGACCTGAATCCTCCAGCAGCGTGCTAAGAGGATTCAAGGCCAAGCAGAACCAAAGTGGACTCAACTATCGCCCTGAAATATACCTCGCTCTATCCTTATCGGTTCGCTATTCCCCTGGATTTGCCGACATCCTGGATAGCGAAGGACTGTCCTCCATTGCCCCATACATGACATCAGGAAAGTGCGCAGAGTTGCATCAATTTTATACAACTGTAGCACCCTCATGAGCCATGTATGAGGCACCGAATCATAGGCCTTCTTATAGTCTATCCAACATGTCGACAGATCCTTTCGGGAGCGGCGAACCTGTTGGCTAATGGCCATATCAATGAGGAGCAGCTCCTTAGTACCGCGGGACCCGTTCCTACATCCATTCTGAGAGGTAGACATGATAGAATTACTCTCAATATGTTGGTTGATTTTAGCTGTCAAAATGGATGTAAGAACTTTATAGACCGTTGGTAGACAAGTGATTGGTCTATAATTTTTGGGCTCCGCAGTACTACCTATTTATTATGTTAATTATTGTAATAAGTTTGCAGAAACAATATGATCTTAATGGTATTTTTGGTCGTATTATGTACTCGTATCACCCCACCCAACAATTAATTATTACCTCACTCTCACTCAGACGTGGATCTCTACATCCAAATTTGGAAGTTTACCTAGGTATCTTGTTCGCCTGTTCTTCATCATTGAGGATTTAATAGTTCTTAGATCCATGCTCATGTTCTGTCCCAGAAATTATTTGTCTACGAATATCTATTGAATGTTCATCACTGACCTAGAGGTCAGTGATAAACATGGTGATAAGGTGATTGATTTAGGAGCCCGCGCTTCGAGCGCAGATCAATTATGATAAATATTTTACTTCCGCCCTACCTGTAACCAATGCTGCCCTACCTCAAATTCGACTCTAGCTACAGCCCTGGTAGGCTGGAGCCTAGGGTGGCAAATATGGGGCCAATTTTCTATTTATGTCTTACAGAAATTAATGTATTCATATTTGTATTCCTAATTGTTATTAAGTCCACACACAAACAATTCCATATGTGTATGTTTCACCAGTTAGATGATTTTCATCTATAATTTAGTAATTATAAAAGAAGCGACGGGAATCCATACTTACTAATTTTATAAATGCGAAAGTAACTCTGTTAGTTTGTTTGTTACCTTTTAACGACTAAAGGGCTGATCTGATCGTAACAAAATTTGGCAAGGAGATAGATTATCAAGGGGAAGGACATAGGCTATCTTTTTTTTCTCACAAATGCCTATCAAAATTTCCACCCGAACGAAGTCGCGGGCAACAGCTAGTACTTTATAATTTAGAATAGCTGGAAACGGCAGTAATGGTAATATATAAAAATGAGTAAATTGTCATCCTTTCGAATTAAAGCACTTTTCTTGAAAAAAATCTATCCATATGATTTAAATAAATAAAGTCATTTTATTTCGGACAACTAAGAGATCCATAAATTGTTAGTAACAGGTTTGTATTTTAAACACTCTTGTTAATAACTTAACTAAAGACGAATTAGTGAGAGGACCACCCATAGTAAATAGCCAGGGTACTAAAAGTCTTTTCACAAATTGCCTTACTATGGTGGAGGAAGTATCGGCCGCCACATCCTTCAGGATGCTACATTGTGACATGACATCCTCTTATTCTGCTCCTCCTGAGCAGAATAAGAGGATGTCATGTCATGAGGCCGTTGTCTTGTCTTCTTGGATGATGGCAAGAAACCCATCGGTATGGGTTCCCGCGATCATTCCTGATTCCAAATTTAAAGACTGACTTAGTTCAAGAATGCATACATTTTCAATGCCATCTTTCTTCTAAAAGAGATTTGGAGAAACCAGATTCTGGATCATTGATAGTCTATCTTCGGCAAAATATTTACAAACGTTTATCCAAACTTGGGTAGGTACAGCAGTTCGCATGGCAGGGCAAAATGTTCGGGTGAGAGAATCTTTTCTTGCTTAAAACGGGTGAAAAAATATCTGAGATATACCAAGAAACAACATAAACGCTTTAAATTAGCACTTTTGTACATCGAGTTAGAACTAATTAACGAGATTCCATACGACATTATAATTGATAATTTTGCGAATAGAAAATATCGGAAAAAGGTACCTATTGTAAAACTTTCATAACTTAATTAGGTAATTGAGTTTCATCATCACCATCAGCCGGATTGTTACCAGGTAATTGAATATATTTTTTAGTAGTACCACAGAGTACATGATTGCGGTTTTATTGCTCAGAAATATACTTTAGCGGTTATTACGATTTAAGGACATATTTATTGGTAAATGGTCGCAGTGGGTTACTCAAACTATTTCTTGGGTAATCTTAACAAAATCGTTGGATTGTAAAAATAATCTTAAAGGAACTAACACAATTTGTAGAAGTCAGTAGGGGCGACAAAATTTGTAGCTCGCCGTCCGTCCGTCTTATGTCGACGGCGCGTTCGTGTTCCACGCGCGCCTCAAAGAGATGTCAGCAAAGAGGAGGGGCCCGGGGCCTTTTATTATTTGTAAAATGTTAAATTTTGTTGATGTTTCTTAAGTGTGATTTATTTTATTTTAATTGACATGTTCTATTTGTAATCTTTTTTATTTGTTTGTAATTTTAATTGATTTTTTCTATTCTAATTTGTATGTCAGTAACGACAAAACATAACAAGAACCTTAACTATTTATAAGATCCCTTATGTTATACCTATGTTTAACAAATAAATGATTCTGATTCTGATTCCGAAAGGGCCGATGCCTGCCAGGGCTGCGGGACTGTTCGAAAGAGATACCGCGGCCCTGGAACACAAAGGGCAAAAGAAGGAACATGGATGGGTTTTAGTCAGTAAAAGTCTGACACTCCCTTCCGCTCAGCCCAGAGCGGGAGGAGTCATTTGATGATTTCCCTTCACAAAAAAAAAAACAAAGCGGCGGCAAAATTTGAAAAGCCTACTGACGGCAAATGTGTAAATCCGCCACTGTCTACAAAATTCCATTTTGCATTTTTGCTTTTTTGAACTGACGCGGAGCGCGTAAGTTCAAAAAAGCAAAAATGCAAAATGTCCTGTAGGTATGTCACGAATAGGATAAGTCCTCGGACCAACGTCAAGTCATGCAGAAATAGGGATAATTTTATGGAATTTTGTAGACAGTGGCGGATTTACACATTTGCCGTCAGTAGGCTTTTCAAATTTTGCCGCCGCTTTGTTTTTTTTTTGTGAAGGGAAATCATCAAATGACTCCTCCCGCTCTGGGCTGAGCGGAAGGCAGTGTCAGACTTTTACTGACTAAAACCCATCCATGTTCCTTCTTTTGCCCTTTGTGTTCCAGGGCCGCGGTATCTCTTTCGAACAGTCCCGCAGCCCTGGCAGGCATCGGCCCTTTCGGAATCAGAATCAGAATCATTTATTTGTTAAACATAGGTATAACATAAGGGATCTTATAAATAGTTAAGGTTCTTGTTATGTTTTGTCGTTACTGACATACAAATTAGAATAGAAAAAATCAATTAAAATTACAAACAAATAAAAAAGATTACAAATAGAACATGTCAATTAAAATAAAATAAATCACACTTAAGAAACATCAACAAAATTTAACATTTTACAAATAATAAAAGGCCCCGGGCCCCTCCTCTTTGCTGACATCTCTTTGAGGCGCGCGTGGAACACGAACGCGCCGTCGACATAAGACGGACGGACGGCGAGCTACAAATTTTGTCGCCCCTACTGACTTCTACAAATTGTGTTAGTTCCTTTAAGATTATTTTTACAATCCAACGATTTTGTTAAGATTACCCAAGAAATAGTTTGAGTAACCCACTGCGACCATTTACCAATAAATATGTCCTTAAATCGTAATAACCGCTAAAGTATATTTCTGAGCAATAAAACCGCAATCATGTACTCTGTGGTACTACTAAAAAATATATTCAATTACCTGGTAACAATCCGGCTGATGGTGATGATGAAACTCAATTACCTAATTAAGTTATGAAAGTTTTACAATAGGTACCTTTTTCCGATATTTTCTATTCGCAAAATTATCAATTATAATGTCGTATGGAATCTCGTTAATTAGTTCTAACTCGATGTACAAAAGTGCTAATTTAAAGCGTTTATGTTGTTTCTTGGTATATCTCAGATATTTTTTCACCCGTTTTAAGCAAGAAAAGATTCTCTCACCCGAACATTTTGCCCTGCCATGCGAACTGCTGTACCTACCCAAGTTTGGATAAACGTTTGTAAATATTTTGCCGAAGATAGACTATCAATGATCCAGAATCTGGTTTCTCCAAATCTCTTTTAGAAGAAAGATGGCATTGAAAATGTATGCATTCTTGAACTAAGTCAGTCTTTAAATTTGGAATCAGGAATGATCGCGGGAACCCATACCGATGGGTTTCTTGCCATCATCCAAGAAGACAAGACAACGGCCTCATGACATGACATCCTCTTATTCTGCTCAGGAGGAGCAGAATAAGAGGATGTCATGTCACAATGTAGCATCCTGAAGGATGTGGCGGCCGATACTTCCTCCACCATAGTAAGGCAATTTGTGAAAAGACTTTTAGTACCCTGGCTATTTACTATGGGTGGTCCTCTCACTAATTCGTCTTTAGTTAAGTTATTAACAAGAGTGTTTAAAATACAAACCTGTTACTAACAATTTATGGATCTCTTAGTTGTGATTTATTTTATTTTAATTGACATGTTCTATTTGTAATCTTTTTTATTTGTTTGTAATTTTAATTGATTTTTTCTATTCTAATTTGTATGTCAGTAACGACAAAACATAACAAGAACCTTAACTATTTATAAGATCCCTTATGTTATACCTATGTTTAACAAATAAATGATTCTGATTCTGATTCCGAAAGGGCCGATGCCTGCCAGGGCTGCGGGACTGTTCGAAAGAGATACCGCGGCCCTGGAACACAAAGGGCAAAAGAAGGAACATGGATGGGTTTTAGTCAGTAAAAGTCTGACACTCCCTTCCGCTCAGCCCAGAGCGGGAGGAGTCATTTGATGATTTCCCTTCACAAAAAAAAAAACAAAGCGGCGGCAAAATTTGAAAAGCCTACTGACGGCAAATGTGTAAATCCGCCACTGTCTACAAAATTCCATAAAATTATCCCTATTTCTGCATGACTTGACGTTGGTCCGAGGACTTATCCTATTCGTGACATACCTACAGGACATTTTGCATTTTTGCTTTTTTGAACTGACGCGGAGCGCGTAAGTTCAAAAAAGCAAAAATGCTGGATTATTAACTGCCGACGCGGCGGGGGCACACATGTAGACCTTAGTTGTCCCAGCTATGAATAAAGACATCAAAATGGTCCGTAGTCAAAAACAGATTGGGAACCACTGGTCTAAACTTAACCATAGCCAGGGGGCAGCCCCTGGCTATGCAGAAGCTGGCTGGACAGCACTAATATCCATCTACATTTTAAAGAGTCTTGTATTGTATAACGGGCTGGTGTCCGCAAATCCACGTCCAAAGCGCGTATTTTACTTCCTAAAGAGTCTTAGTAGAATGTTCTTAAAAAGTAATATTAAGACTTATCCTAACTTCCTAACTAATATTATAAATGCGAAAGTAAGTTTGTTTGTTATTACCTTTTCACGCCCAAACCACTGAACCGATCATCCTGAAATTTTGCATATACTCGTACGTTGCAGGTGTACAGCAACGGACAGGGTGCCTTTCATCCCCAAAAAAAAACTGTTCCCGAAGAGAACAACAATAACGTTCGTATGATAACAGATGTCGCTACGTGTCTTTCGAATACAAGCAAAATACAACCCGAATTGATTATTATCAAATTCTAAATTAACGCGAGCAAACCCGCGGGCAAAAGCTAGTTTATCTATATTTTTTTACCATTTAGATTACGCAAGAGAGTTCTTGGGTTGGCTTTAGTATCATGCGGCACGCGGAGGGGTTTAAAAGTGGTTAAATCTGATAGAGGGTGGGTCCCCGATTATAACGCTACCACTCTTATTACAAGGCAATGGGTATTTTTCCAGAAATTTACAAAAATTGTTTCTAACCTCAAATTCGTAATGTTTACGTTATTAGTTGAAACGGAACGTTAAAATGGGCGATTGACAACCGAATGTTTATAGTATATTGTCTGTAATGTTCAATGTCGTACCAAATTAGGGAAAAGGAACGCAAAAAAAGAAAAAAACTGTCTCTGGTATTTGCGTCACGTGACATTTGTTTTGATTGTATTGTATGCATTTGTATTGTTGTTTATTTTTATAACAAACAACCTAGAGAGATGTGGAAACCTAGAAAGATGTGCTCCGTCGACGACGCCGTTACTCTTTAGTATGCAAGAGCGAGCGAAGCGAGCTCGGGACTTGGGGCACCCCGACTCGGACAGGTTAGGTTAGAAGGGTATGGCGGGGTCAAAGACCCCGCCATACCCTTCGTGGTTATTTTTTTTGAAAACCACCCAGAAGTAGGAGCCCCGCGAAGCGGGGCTCCGTCGACGACGCCTTTCCTAATATTGATTGGAAGCAAATTTAGACCCGTACGTGATTTTTCCCGACCAAAATAGGTGATAATAATGTTTTGAGGTTAGGTTACAAATATCTGTTTTTCTCAAAAACGGTGAGTTACCTTTTCACGGGAGTGGTACCGGGGGGGTAGGGGGACTACCCCCCTCCCCGCCCACCACCTCCCACCCCTATCCGCGTGCCGCACGATTCTAAATTTTACCCCCGAAATTCCCTCATTTTTATTTCAAGTTTTTTCATTTGAATATCATAGGTACCTTACAAACAACACATACATATCGACCACGAACTACCAATATCTCTATCTAAAAATTTGCAACTTTACAGGACACGAAAAAAATGTCTAATTTTTTTTTATGTTAATAAATGTCCCTTATTTATTTTAATAATCTCATTATTGGAATAGAAATATGGTGTGAAGTATATTTTTATTCTAAAACTACCATTTACAGAGTTAGAAGTTAGTTAGGAGGTATTGGTTTCAGTTTAATTAAATTAAGGGATCATAGGAGGTATTAATAATATTAAAATAACATCAAAATTTTAGTTTTATTTATTATCAGTTACCTGTGTCTTGTCTCTTATGTAAGGACTAACAAGAAACATAGTCTCAAAAAAATTAAGGTAGAAAAAATATCTGCAGTGAAACTTAGGTCTCACTTTAAAATTTCAAAAAAATTCTAACAACTTAAATAAATTTATAATCAAGTAATAGTTAGAGAACACTTTAATCATAATAGTGAAATAATCAAATTATTTTTTTTCCCCAAAGTTTGGCAATTGTAAGAATAGCGTACCTTAGTACTTAGATTATTTTAATTTGTAAAACTAAAAACCACTAAGCAAAACTTGAAAAGGTATCAAAACTCCGTGCCAACAGATGTCGCCACTTTCTTCAATCAATCGCTCATTTCGAACTGAACTCAAGTCAAGACGCCAGATAGATAGACCACGCGCAAGGGTCAACACGTTATTAGAATAGATTGGAGGTTTTTGCAGTAATATCTTTTCGACAATTTCAATACAATAACATAGTAGATATTTCTACTAGACGCTAATTTATAAGTTATTTCTATTAGTGTTTAATAGGATAAATAGTTAAGTTAAATATCGTGTTAGGAGGTTTTGCCAGTACACGCGAAATAGCATTTTATCGATTGGCATTAAAACAAAAAAATCTAAAATCTAGGTAGTTAGGAGGTATTGGTATTTCATCGTCGACTTGTTTGGCTCAGCAATTTTATTATAAAATACTTTACATTTATTGTCTATGAAATCAATTGGAATAATATTATACTGAGTTACATTATCAATTTATCATTCATTTAAACCTTTCACGATTGATTTCATTTTATTATAAACACGCAACCTTGTTGGTATAATATATTTACAACCGAAATTCATAAATATTAATATCATAGTTTAGAACTAATCAGTTGTCACAACAATTATTAAGATATAATTAACATGTCAATAGGTTTTTTAAACATTTACGTTTGCTTACAAGCATAAACAAGCAGCCTTAGTATTGTGTACTTCGAGAATAATATTCAAAATTCGAACATTCTTTCAACTTTTTTTTACGTTTCTGGTATTTCATCCCAGCAGAGATCAGCACTCCAATCACGGAACACACTTTCAATCACAATCTGAAGGATTTTGAGAAAAAATCCATTCTTTCAAATTGTAACAAAAAATTGTCTACAACAACATAAATGGCGCAATGAAAAATACATTAAATTACATTGGGATTGGAGTGTATTTCGCAATTACCCCGCTAAATACTTACTAAATATAATTTTTCATATTTCAGATCAAACAAGGCATAACAATATTCGATATAATTAATTTATGGTGTGGTACTTGGTGAATAATTTCATTATGCATAAGTATCACTTAATATTAACATCCTGAATGAGATGATTTTCTCATCATAAAAATTACACTCTTCAGTTTCTGTCTCAATACATATTTCATCACTCACTAAGAATATAATACGAAAAAATCCTCAATAGAAGAAATATAAAAAAGCCTCAATAAATAACTCACATATTATTATGTTTTTTTTTTATCACCTCACTTGCCACCAATTACCTTATTACCATATTACGAAAGAATACAAGCTGCCCAAAACTAAACCTTAACCCTTTGACCATAAATAACAAATTAAAGTGACTGTCACATCATAAATTGTATTATGAAATAAGTTTGAGAACCAAGAAGCGAAAGTAGACTTTACTACGAAACTATTAATGTGCCTATTCCAATAAGCGACTGAGCAAGCATACGATTATGAACTTTTTTTTTTACAAATAAAGTTCATTTTCAAACATACTGTACTTAGCTTGAAAAAAATTCAAAGTTTGTTATAGAGATTTCAACCTAAAAAGTAACAATTATTGGTTCAGTTTTGTGCTGGTCTAGATTATAGCTTGCTTCAGTTGTGATTTAGAGCCTAGAATCATAACCCAGACAACAGCCCTAATATACTACTCAATTGTTCCTCCAACTTTTGTTTCCCATCACTGTTATCTATCAAAAGATCCCATTCACTATAATCATCCAAGCCGCACTCAGAAACCCCATCATCAACTTCAGACTTGAACAAAAAACCTCTTTTAACTCTAGTATCTTCATTTGCCACTATCCTGATAGTTCTAGTTAGCTCGCCATATTTTTCTTTGAACCATTGGATATCTGTTTTTCTTCTGATGTCGCTGACTATCCATATAGGTTTCTCCTCAGCTGGAATAAGATGAAAAGAATAATTACTGTTTAACTTAAACAGGGTGTGTGGACTGTGGTGCATTGTTTGCCAAATTGACCTAAAGGAGGGGTCATTTGCTAGGGGCTGAAGGTATCTTCAGCCCCTAGCAAATGACGATGATGCCCAGAAAAAATTCATCCTTACTCCCCAAATTTATTATTTCATCTTTTTTTAAATCGCAAATTATTTGAAGCAAGAATAAACTTGAAGTCAAGTTTTAAGTTTATTTTTACTATTTTCAAAAACTTTGTGAGTAAAAAAAACCAAAATTTTATCTGTAACCAAGTTTGAATTCTATAGACCCAGAATGGAGTAGACATCAAAATTTAAATTTAATTTAGCAGTTAAACTAATACCTTTTTTTTAAATTAAACATTAAATCGTCATTGAAGTTCTAACACTAAAATAGCAACTTTACAGAAGATTGAAAAAATTGCTTAATTATACCAGGTTCAATACCATTTTATAATTTGTGTTCACTTCAAATTAGATAGAGATGTTGCTTATTTCTGTGATTGGCTGAAACAACGCATCCTCTGATTCTATAGCAAACGGCATAAAAAATCAAAATGACAAAACCACCTAAAATGACTTACGTGGTGTTAGAACTTCAACAATGAAATATTGAATTTTGCGATGTTTCAAAATAAATATGACAAATTGAAATTAAAACATCTGTGGGGCCAAGGATGAGTTACTAACTTGAGGTCAAAGTGACAAATGGACTGATGAATAACAAGAAAGAGAAAGAGTTATATGTTAATTCTTAGCTTCCTATTAACCTACACTTAATAAAACTTGATCAACACTTAAATTTTTCTTTAGTTATGTCATCGATTAAGTATTAATTGATCTCAAATACTTTTCAAATTTTTAGATATTTTTTGAAACAGAAGAATAAAAAAAAAATTTAATATCAAAAATAGTAGCCAGTAAAACAGGGTTCAGGCCTTCGACTCATTATTTCCTTTCAATTTTCAATTTTCTGTTGTTTTTATATTTTATGCTATAACATTCCAGCACTAACGTCACTACAACCAAAACATGTTTCTTTGTTCTTAAACATACCATCTTGACAAGCGATCCTACAGAAATATCCATAATCTTGTATTCTCATCTCGTCACTCCAGTTGATCATATCTAGCCGGTATTGTTCCTTGTACTCACTGTCGCCTAGCAACTCATTGAGATTCAAATTCTTTTCCTTGGCCCAGTGACTTTTGATGGGCTGGGATATTTTTAATACTTCACATCTGTCTGTGAGTCTGAAAAAATAATTAAACAAAATAAATAATCTTTTTTTCAAGAAGACTAGTATACATATTTATTGTATATATTGACAAAGGACCATAAAGTTATGTAAATGTAACATGGGTTTTTAAACTGGATAACAATGGCCTAAGCTTATCGGCCCTGCATGCTCTCCTGAAAATTAAGTTTCAAATTCAAATTTTATTATTTATTCCATCTCTACTGTTTCGTGTTTATGTCAATACTGATAAGTATTGACATAAACACGAAACATAACTCACAGGTTTTGAATAACTTTATCATGAACAAATATGTCTTAATATTAACATAAAAACATGTTTTACAATCCTTTTTGTATTCTGACGTGTTTCTACACATTAATGACTGCCAAATTAAAAAGAATTACGCGTAAAGGACGAGGAAACTTACAGTTTCTGTAAATGTGTTGTTAAGAAATCCTTGCCGGATTTTCTCTTCCCGCTGAAAAGTAGTATAATTTGCGGCATTTCTTTTATACGGGAACAGAAATTGCACAACACTGAAAAGTTAGGACAGGTAACAGGACGCTTCGATTAGAAATAATTTAAGCCAGCCAGACTTTACGTTCGATAAACTTTTTAAGTAAAACTACTGTAGGTACCAGTTGTGTATGACTATTAAATTATTCGTTCCACTTTCTCGACCGTAACAAGCACTCAATAATTACACAGTAAGGCTGGACACAGGCAATCAAACTGACTGACTGATAAGACTGATTCCTTTGACTGATTCACTGAACTGTGTTAAACTATGATTCTCTGCTACGTAAACCAGTATTGCCAGATGACCATCTCGCGTTCTCCCCAAACTATCCCTGAAATCCCCCCAAAATTAAGGTTTTGATGATAAAATACCCCACAAACGGCAAAATTTTTTTTACTAATGAAATATACAATTGTATACTATTTCAGCAATAACTTTCATTACACTCTCTGTCGTCTGCAGTTCCGTACATTTTTTCTAAGTTAAATATCCTTTTCATAATTGAACTGGGTTTAAAATGAATATCTTACTCTTAAGATAGATTTGTTAGTGTGAATGACTAATCTGTATTGAAGCTTTTCTCTAATAGTTGCTAGGTACTTGTGAGAAGACACTTTCCACAAATGCGTTAGAAAAACGCAACGACAAAATTCCTAATTCCAATTTGCTGACAAAAACATCATAAAAATCCCCCGATTCCCTCTAAACCCAGTTTTTTCCCTCCATGAATCCCCTCAAAAATACTGTCCCCCTAATTGTCCCTTCATAACTTTAAAAACCCCCAGTTTTGGGGGAATTCCCCCCTATCTGGCACCACTGGCGTAAACTCTGATTATGAAACAAACTTCAAAATTTTTGTCATCTGTCAGTGTCAATGTCAATAAGTTTTGACATAAAGTTACACGTTCCGAAATACACATTATCAACATCATTTGCCTAGCCTTTTCCCAACTATGTTGGGGTCGGCTTCCAGTCTAACCGGATGCAGCTGAATACCATTATTTTACATAGAACGACAAGCCTATCTGACCTCCACAACCCAGTTAGTACTGGTTTGTTTCTGAAACGCACATAAGCTTTCAATAATGAAAAATTATTTTCTTTAAAATAACCATTAATGGAGAACATCTTTTCTTGAAGTCGGATAATCAATTGTAGCGTTGACCAGTTGATGGTGGTTGTGCTAAGCTAGCCCACGAAATTCAAATTTGACGAGACTAGATGAAAATGAATAAAGTTTACGATAGAAAGCGCATAATAAGGATTTATTCGTTCTAAATTTCCCCAACAGAACTAGTTATTTTATGTATGAAAACTAAATAATCATCATGCATTTTTATCATGGCAGCACGTTTATTGCGATTTGGAACATGTTCAGCTGTTAAGAAGTTGTCTTGTTACACCGACAGATGGCAGCACACGTACTCAAAACAGTGTTTTATAAGCTATCAGAGTTAGATTCTTTAAAGTTGCCCAAAAATGTATTTCTAACTTTGAACATTATTCAATGGCGTCTACACATTTTATTTTCATAAAGCACATTGAGATTGCCAATTAGTCAGGCAATACTTTAGGTGCCTACATAATTAACGAGATTATGAGGAACAAGGAAGGAAATCCCTTGTATTCGTGAAGTTAGGCAGGAATTTATAAATAAAATACCTATTTCATTAGTAGTTATCATGTTTTATTAATACAATAACATTGTAGGTAGGTAAATATTGCTATTAAGTAGTTAGTTTAATTTGAAAAATCATCTACCTACCTAGTTTAACATTTTCTGAAGAAGTTTCGAACATAGAAAATAAATAAAAAAATAAGGTAGGCAGGTAGATATACCTAACTAATGCCTGATCTACAATTTTATATCAGACAGTCCCCTTGTCTGATCTTGGCACCTAATAGATCGCCTTTTAATAGTTTTCGCTGTTTAAACTGTGACCTGCTTCGTCCTACATCTGTTCCTATTTATATAATTCACAAAAGCCAGAAGGGGAGACTGGGGAGAAAATAGTCAGTGGCGGACAGGTACGATGTGAAATGCATGTTTTGAATGCTAATAATGTTGAGTGGAAAGTTTGTAACAAGATAATCATTTCTACCTCCACGTACCTATTCGTGTAGCTTCCAAACCTAAAAGGATATTCCAATTTGACTATGGTGTAATCATCTATCGAACGCATCATCATATAAATATCCGTATCTAGCAAATGAACTACGACGGTATATTCAATAAAACTTATCAATATTGTTCATTACTAAACCGATATCCGTGACTAAGTGAATGAATACCTTCGCTGATACCTACCTCGACACGTAGGTACCTACCATACCATCGCCCACGCTATGTTATTATACCCAACAACATATATCTAACTATTAAATAAATTCGTGCCGACACGAAAAAAATGGCGTTATTTGAATGCCGGCCGATAATTTAAATGTAGCAACAACCGCTTTTAGCTTACAACCTTAATTGACTTAAAAATGCTTATCAATATGACGTATTAACAAAAACTTGTGATCACGTTATTATTTTCACTAAATTGAACTTTAATGGCGTGATATAAAAGTCAATGTTAAAAGTCAGCGGTCTGGACTTGCACTGTTTTGGAACAAGAGTGAAGTTGGAAGCACGATGCACGCTCACGACTTTCTGAACAACTCCGGACATGACATTCCACGTTTCGCTGTAGATTAGAACGGGACGGATAGCGACCTACCCGCTGAAAAAAACGAGACAAGCGACCACCGAGCAGTCCACGTGGACTGCTTAATATCAACACAGGAGCAACGACCAATAGAAAACGGTACCGCTAATGTATTTCTCACCTCCGCACTCACACCAAGGACAGCTGCCATTTTTACATTATTCATACAATTCTGAACTTTCTGCCGTTGAGTTACGGTTGTAAATTTGGTGCGGTGGTGAAGGCGTATTCCATTTTCGAAATGACTTATAAAAATGTGATGTTATGATTCTGGGTCATATTGCGAGGGTGTAAGGTATATTGTCGTGTTTGGAGTGTTCTGCGGTTCTTGAATTTAAAACGATTCCCAAGAACACGGGCGCAAGTTGGTGAAGGTTGGAGGAGGCCGCGGTGCAAACTGCATCGTCACAGCGCGAGCGCCCCCCGGCCCACCCCGGAGCTCTCCCGTCTTTATTGTAGGTTCAGTGTATGGCGCTGTATGTGTACGTCTGTTCAGAGTCAACTGTTGTGCTGAGGCACGACGTTTTCATAGCTCTCCGAGAGGTGCATGCAGCCGCCAGCCGCTGCACTCAACGCTCGCAATATTTTGCTCTAGCAATATGCTGTATCTATTTTTATAATTATTGCGTTTGTTTGACCAAAGCAAAGGATTTTCGCATGAGGTAATTATATGGAAAATACTCGTACCTTGCTTGCTTGTTCACATTAAAAGTAACGACTATTTTAATCCACGAACATACATATTTATTCAAAATAAATTCTAAGCGGGTGGAACCGTGAAACTAAAGAAATAAATAAGAAATAAGTACATAATAAGATTGAGAAAACAATTTTTCAATCAACCGCTACAGATATCTAATAAATATAATAAAATCTCGAACTCTTCTAAATACCTACATTCCTCACAGATTACCCTCACTCACTCGGGCAACTTTTTATGAAAAACAAAATAACGAGATTCAAATCAAAAGCCGTTCTTAGAAACAAATCGACTCTTTAAAAGCTCTTTTACGATTACGTTTTTGATTCAATGGAAAGGGGATCTTTTGTCGACGGCACACCCGGAAATATTACGTTCGGAGTGGTTCAGATGTGCCCGATTCCCCCCGACCCCAGTGATGTCTTCACTCATGCATTGAACACAAAAATACGAATATGAACAAACATAGCACCGAATTAAAAATATAAATTGCCAATTTATTTGTATTGCTATCATCTTTTATGAAAATAAAAATTGCTGCTCTCGTTTTTCATCAACGGTGATGATATAGCTTAATGGTATTTACACGGTTGTAGGTGCCTATTAGCCAAACAATTAATTATTTTAAATGTAGCATTACATTTGAATAAATAATTAACATGAATATTAATTACAGTAGTTAGGAGGACGCACATCCTGTCGCAATAAAAATAATTTTAAATAGACACGACGCGTCGTCTCACTACGAGTATGTCGGTCGTAGACGTAGTAATTACTTTTTGTGTGCAAAGGCAAATTATTATAGGTACACGACTACGTGTCAATTGGCTCATTCTCATAAATTGATTAAACAGCCGCCCACCGCAGCGCTGCAGCGCTTCATCATACAAACTCGCTTTTGTCAAGTGAGTTTCTCGAAAGTCTTGAAACACTTCAAACGCCTCGACTAATGGCTACCGACGACGCGTTCCATATCGGAAGCTTTTTATAAATTATGTGTACCTACCTCCGAACTGAGAAACGATATCACAGTGTTGATAAAGCGTTCACCGCTCTATTTGAGCTAATATTTGATTTATAGACGAAGTTATTAGTCTGGGCCGCCCGCCCCCTCGAGGAAAAAAACTGCAGAAGAAACTGTTGTCTCAGTGTGAATGCTTTTAGGTTTTTTTTTATTTATGGCCCTGTGACATAAAGCGAGTTTCAATGGAAGAAAAAATAAGTAGACTGCTGAGATAACGTAAGAGGGGATTAGGGACACAAAAACACTAGTCTTATAGTATAGTTACACATGCTGATACAAAATGCCAGGTAAGATAATAACCAAGTAAAAAACAGATTTTATCTCTTTAACCCATTTACTTGAAAGTGTAAGGCGAGGAGTAAGTAATCTGTAATAATCATGTATCCTGAATTGATAGCCGACATGATTATCGATATCACGTCATCCGTCATTCATAACACGAGGCGAGGTTGAGTGCGGGCGGCGCGCGGCGAGCCCGTCGCGGCCTGATGTGTGCCGATGTGCCCGACACGCCGCACGACACACTCGCATTACTCAACACAAACAAAAAGGGAATAAATGCTGGAATAAAATACTTTTAATTTCCCCGGGCGCCGCTAATCGGGCCGCGTCGATGGAGGGCGCCAAATCGCCCTTTTTATTTTACTGTATGAACGCAAATCCGGCGGGAAAACGGCGTTAGGCGAGGGGGGGTGCGGGCGGGCGGGGCGAGGGGGTGTGCGGTCACGCGCTCGGAATTAGCGGTCCGGGGGCCGCCGCGCGCCCCGCACTTGACCCGCGCGAGGTGTCACCGAGCACGTTACCTACCCGCAAAAAATAGGGGGTGAGCCGCGCACCGCCAGAGCCCCATCTCTGGGAGGTACCGCACGGATTTTGTTTTTAATTTTTTATGATTTCGTTCGATAGAAGACCGATGGGTAGGTACCTACCGTGTTGTGATTCCTGACCCGACCACGACATGGAACGGAGATTTTACTATGGCACAAAATGGTTATTTTAATTGTGTTTTATTGTGCCACATATCTCAGGAATTTGTGCCTTGTACTTTTTGAATAATAAGAGTACGATTGTGGTCGGGCTGGGGATCACGGTTCCTGACCCGACCACAACCAGATCTAATAAAATATCAATAGTGGGAAGTTACTGATTATGCCAAAAATATGTGTCAAATTGTGCCTATGGCACACACAACGCATTAAGTCAAGTAGTCTTACTCTATGTGTAATTTAGTCTGCAATTACACATTTAAATTCTGTTAGTTAGGATTTAACTGAACTGTGCCTTGTCGTAAGAAAACTTGGTCATATAGGGTTACAGAGTAAGAAATAAAAATGGAGTTTATTTTGTCAGCTTTCTAATAATTGTATTTATTGAATTTTTACATAAAACAAAATAAAATAAAAAAACTTATTTTGTGAAAATAAGCACAACAATCAGCGATTTTGATTAACATAAGCGCAATAATCACGATTTTGATGTGATGGCACAGTTCAGTTAAATCCTAACTAACAGAATTTAAATGTGTAATTGCAGACTAAATTACACATAGAGTAAGACTACTTGACTTAATGCGTTGTGTGTGCCATAGGCACAATTTGACACATATTTTTGGCGTAATCAGTAACTTCCCACTATTGATATTTTATTAGATCTGGTTGTGGTCGGGTCAGGAACCGTGATCCCCAGCCCGACCACAATCGTACTCTTATTACTCAAAAAGTACAAGGCACAAATTCCTGGGATATGTGGCACAATAAAACACAATTAAAATAACCATTTTGTGCCATAGTAAAATCTCCGTTCCATGTCGTGGTCGGGTCAGGAATCACAACACGTACCTACCCACAGGAGTCGATTGAAAAAATTAAAAACGCACACCGAACTACCTAAAACGTTTTATACGTGTTAGTTTCGTACGAGTCCATACGTACCTACGTACGTACCTATACCTAGAACTCGCCATAAAACTTCGAAGCATGTATCCGGTGGGTGCGAGGGCGGCGCGGCGCAAGCCACTAATTGACTCACAAACAACCCATAGAGACCGCAAATACTGAGATATTACAGCTCTACTACCAAACAATGACTCACATTGTGTCATTTATCGAACTGTTTTGTAAATTATATTAAAGATTTCCTTCCTTGTACTACTGATAGTGAAGCTATAATAGGAAGCCAGTCTGCATTGGTATTAATTAGGTAGTACAGTTACCTGTTTACATTTTGTTCTAAATAGCCTACTTTAACTAACTGGCGATGGTGGCGGTATAATTAGGAAAAAAGGAAACACATAAATAACAAAATACAATAAGTACCTAATGCGGTTTTCATGCGATGGATGTACTCAGTACCCAGGTCAGGAGCGTACTTACCTAATTATTCAGATTTTCCTCTTAACAATAACGTTTAGGCACGTTGGTAGTCCTGTTTCTGAAGCCACAAACGCTAATATGGCATCATCATTTACGAGCGCATTTAGCAAATGTAGTAGGTACGAGCGTGTAAATAAGTTGAAAGTTTTCAGCACGTGTAAGTGATTTAGCAACATGTTCGGAGTCGAGAGGCGCCACCGCCGCGTGAAGTGCGATCGCGCGACCCCACAAGAGATGTCGCTAGTCGCTACTCGCTAGGGATCGCGCGGTCTTCAGCCGGCAGTAAAAATACGTGCGGGTATTTCCTGTGCCGCGACAGCCTCGGCTGGGGAGAGGCGGGGGCGATAAATAACTCAGTTTGCGGCCGGAGGGGCCGGGGGTGAGGCGGGGTGTTATTTGTAGGGCTCGCGTGTGAATTATTCGTGGGTTCACGCGCGCTGTTTGCCCGCCGTCTTGTGGAAAGGCGCGCCGACCCTCGTTAATGAAATTTCATATCGTTCCCGCGACGCTACCCATTGTAGCTGCACATCACTATTGAAACTAGCGGATTGTAACACTTCACTGCTCCTAATGAGTGGCGTCTGCTTCATTGTTATTTGACAATACGTTCGCTACATTAGTAGGTGACGGTCTATAACGGTGGTTTACGATAACCAACTAGGTACCTACAAGTACAACTAATAATAGGTAACTTTTTAGTCTGAAACTAACATTAACGAACGCATTACGCATCACGTCAAGTGATTAATTATACACGATTACCAATTTAAGTAGCAAAAACAGCTCGTTAGGCTCACTGTCCACTGAGGCGTATCGCTATACATTTCGTGTTCGTGCTGATAAGCAATAAAGATTATGTAAAGCAATAAGTGTTTTTCGCGGTGGCAACGTGGCTGGGCGTCAGTGTAACGTAATTAGACGACCCTTATTGTGTGACTGCGTTGGTCCGGACCAGCTGTCGCAATGTTTAGAATATTAATAGGTAGCCTTTGGCTTGTAGTTAGCCGCGCGACGTTGTCGGTCGTGCCTAGGAAGGCGGTAACTATCAATTTACCTAATTTAGACTGCACCGGTCGCGCAAGGATTCTTGACTATGTGGATAGCTGCTAGTAAATTGTTGTTTATTTAATGAAATGTTAACTGCTAATCTACGCATTGCAGTCGCGCCATTAACTTGTCTTGAATGTGGAAGATGAGTGGCTTGGGACGAGGGACACTAATGTGTGAGTTACAAATTATGTGGCTAGGGTTTGACACTATTCTAAGTAGATTATCTAACTAAGTAACCAGTTATACTACTTATCTCAAACGTAGGTACTTATTAATGAAGTTGTAAAACATAAACGTTTCCCAAATACAAAACGAAACGTGTTAATTGATTGCCATTACATCATACAACGGAGGTGTCGCCGTTAATCGCGAATAGGTAAGTGTGATAGAGCGGCCAATTGTTTTCATCGCACCATGAATTATGGTAACATTACACTCTAATTAGCTATTGTAATTAACACGTATCATCTGCTGATCTGCCTAACATATCCACATGTTTATTCCGTAACACAAATATATATATATAATTATAGTGTGTCTGTATGACCAGATGTTTGAACGTGGATGGAGTTAAAGGAGTATGAAATATCGCAGCAGGTGGCGTAGGTACTGTAGATTCTGAATTCTGCCTACCCTAATGGTTTAAAGGCGTGAGTTTTGTATCTTAATTTTATTTTCACACCTATCTTTATAAATAACATTTCAATAATTTACAGGAGCTATGATTAACATTACGATCTTTGAAACCGACATAGTAGTTGAACTGCCTTGTGGTTTAAGTAATATCATTGCACCTGTTACCTACCCCCACCTCTGTGGAACTGTTATGCGTCACTGTTCCATTCTCTAGCGTGCACATATTGTGTTGAGGAGTAGGTACTCGTAAAAAGGATATTACTAAGTATATTATTGTGAGTGTTTCTTACCGATAGTCCGTCGAATAATGCGCACGGTTTACACAGTTGCTTCTTGGGTTGTGTTGTTTTAACAAGTCAACAACAGACATACTTACAGATACTTATGAATTATTTCAAATATTAAACCTACTCGAAATATTTATTGAGGCATTTTTAGTAGCACAAAAGTTGTATAAGAGGTAAGAGGTAACTTCTGTAAGAGCGTTATAGAACTTGAAGTTGTATAAGGGGTTTTAAGTTTTATTAGATTTCATTACGAATCAGTTTTTAAACTGAAAATTCTCATATGATTTTAATATTACGGCTACAAGAATAGTCGTATCATCATCTGACTACCCTTTCATAAAATTATTAGGACATGCGGAGCCGGGTTTCGGTCCCAGAATAAAACCGGTGTTTCCCGGGTTATACTGTGGGACCTATTCACCTATCAACTATGTTGGAGTCGGCTTCCAGTCTAATTGGATGCAGCTGAATACCAGTATTTTACATGGAGCGGCTGCCTATCTGACCTCCACTACCCAGTCAGTGCTGAGTAATACAATACCCATTGGAAAGACTGGTAGACTTTTGGGCCACAGACTACCTGTAACGGCTGTCAAAGATCTACAAAATACCTACAGCTGGGACCACCGGCTTAACGTAATTTCCGAGGCACGGAGGAAACTCGGGATGTGATGGGTGGTCACCCATCCACGGACCAACCTAAGCAAGCACAGCTTAACCTAAAGATCGACCCCCAGCGGCTGTTATTTTTAAACCACAATCTCTTCTGTCATATACTTACCTGTTTTATTATTATATTTATAATCACAAAGGGAAATTTTCTTAGTTATTGATTAAAAAAAAAAATACAAAAAACATTAGGTATAGTGCCTACCTAGATGCTGCCATTTCTTTTTAACGCCCTGTTATAGTAAGTGAAACAATAATTGTGTTTCAAAAGTGATACGTCCCTAGTTACAACTGCAACAAAACAGTGTAGATCGTGTAATATGTATATACGCGAGTGTTTCTTAGCGATACAATGTGCGCAATTGACACAGTTGCGTTGTGCTCTGTTCACAACATGTGTTACTACTCGTACTTATTACTGAGCCACATCACTTGTGGCACTGGCCATGTGCATGTCTTATTGGTACATCTGTGTAAGTATCTACTGTAGTTTACTTCTACAACGACTAAAGCTCGACTTTTTCGTCACTGACAGTCCCATGGCCCTAGCGCGGGCGCGTAAATGGGGTAAAAACAAACGACACGCACTAAATGGCACAAGTATTGCGGTATCTAAGATGAGTCTGCACTTCTGCAGAAAAAAAAATGTATTTTAGGCAGTAAGGTCATCACAATAATACCTATTTTTTTATACGTAACTGATAATGACAATGTCAAATTACACGGTTAAGCCGATTTTAAAGACCTACAAACAATACAATCCGCTATAAACCTACACCTACCTACTACCTTATAATAACATGATTTAATATTATCTGAGTGCTCATATCGAACATGCTTATTTTATCTACTTACATTCGAGATATTTTGACGCAGTTTTTATACGCAACCATATCTTGTAAATCGATAAGTATCTACACCTCAAACGAAGTAGCTAACCCGTATCTAAATGATACTTGTATAAAAAACCTTGACCTTCCTGAGTACGATTCTTCTCAAATTATTACAAATTAGAGGAGATAAAAATAATACAAAAGATTTGAGAGTAGGAACTTCTTAGAATATTTTACCTGAATCCAAATTTGATAGCATGGAATGTCACAGACAATAGGCGTCTGTCATAGGCTGGTTTTCTGGGAATCAATGATGGCAATAACTAACGAATTTGTACGACTTTCCTGTATAGTTAGGAAACCAATCGCAAAGCGTTTTAGTGAAAATACCTATTCTCTAAAAATAAGTAGCAATTAGTTATATTACAGTCTTATAAGCAACCTTGAAGTCATTAATCATACCTTTATAAATAAATACGTCCTCTATGTCAATCTAACTTAGCCCCCCAAGTAATCAAAATTGAAAAACAAACAGAAACAGACTAGTCCAGGGCCGAGCGGCCGACACGAAGTGGGCGCGTTATAGAACATCAGTAACAGATGTCGCTCTCGTAAACAAATATGCTATTATTGCGCGCCGATTCGTCACACCTCCGCCACGCCACGCCGGAGCGAATCACCGAACGCTTATCATTTCCTATTTATACATGTTATAAATCAAATACCCTACACACGTTAGGTAAGTACATACATTTGCACCTACATTATTTAATTTGGAAATATCTTCAGGTATTAGTAATGCTATCTAAATGAAAGTAAGTAGGTAGGTATAGGTATGCCCGTTTATCAAAACGAGAAATCTTGAAATGTTATCTGTTAGTATAAGGTGTTAAATTAGAGATTGTAAAATACTCAAATATTTTATCTTAGTAAGTAGGTAAATATTTCTGGGAAAGTACGGAATTTAAACATCGGAAAATAAGTATCTATTAATTAAGATGTGTAAGTGTGTAATTAGGTAGTAGCTGTTACTTAAGCTGTCTAGTCAGATTTCCCTTTACTCAATTAATTATTTAATGTATCGTACCCTTCAGTTAATCTCTACATCCGTACAACTGTCAACTTGTGAACTTCGTAAACGTAGGATGAAGTTACAGAATAGTTAATTGTTATCCTTGTTATATTTTAATGCAATTAAAAGCATCGCCAGCATTACTGAAGAAATTTACCAGGTCATTATCAGATAAGTTTAAAACATTTCAGAAGAAAAATTAATTTAAAAAGTTCGTCTCAACTTTTTAGAGCCGAGTGGAGTGGGTCATTCTCATCTTACAGTTCTTACACTAAGGGACAGACCGACAAAAAAAAATTTTAGTCTGGAAAAGGATGGGTGGTTAATATTGGTGACGCATGACAGATGTTGTATGTCAATGTTGGAATAGCTACTAAAGCTGGAGAGTACAGTGAGATGGCCGGTCAGCTAGCGGTGGCGGCGGAGGCCGCGCGGAGCGGGCAGCGGGTTGCGGCGACTGGGTCAGTGCTGTGTCGCTGGCTGTAATCATTCTAATTCAATTTGTGCGGACGTCGCCGCCGCCCGCGCGCCACCCGACCGCTTTGTTTACATTACACCGAGCCGTGGCTGCCACTCCACAGCGCCTCGATTAAGGACAAATCAATAAGGCAGCCGATACCGAGCGAGTTTAATAGAGTGAGCGAGTCGAGTCGAGCGCCCTCATTACCCCCGCAATTAGCGCACGGCGCGCTCCCGCCGACGACGACGCACCCCGCGCGAAAAACGAATAAAAAGAGCTGCCCTCAAAATGGCCGCCGCCTCCCCCCCGACCACCCGCCGGCCCCCGCGCCGCTTCGTGATTGCATCCCCGCAGCTCTTATAAATATGGCCGTATTCCTCCCGCCTTTACTGATTGCCCGTATACCCCCCGGCCTCCCCCCGCGACCGCGCCGCCGGCGTCTGAATAGATAAACGAGTCCACGTGGACTGTAGCTCTTATAAAAATCGACTCGGCCAATGGAGCGCGTTCCGCGCACTACTCCAGCCAACTGCGGCGCCGGAACGCGTGTAACCCCGCCCTTAATAAGCGATCTCGGCGCGACAGCCAATCGGAGCCGCGGATTCGTCAAGTTCTACTCACCGACGACGAAGCGGTCCACGTGGACTGACGCACACACGGACGCGCGTATAATGCCTCGAGTGGAAATAGCTATGACGGCGAAATGTGCGACAGCGAAAAAATAAAATGCGGTCGGTCGGTGCGGAGCGAGCGAGTGGGTGTAAACAGGGGATATTTCGGTGCGGCTCGTTCATTATTATTGAATGCGCGGCGCTAATGGCGAGGCGCGGGTCGCGACACAACGCTTTGCTCACCAGGTGACGACCTCGCTACCGGTACTAACGCACCTAGAGCGCGGGTTCACGGGGGCATTTTAAACAAAAGAATAATATCCCTGACAAAATATTTCAAGTGAAAGAGCAGAACCAACTATACTTAACATGCCCAAATAAACCACACAGCGAAACGCAAAACCTAAAAAACAAAACATCAATTCAAAAGATCCGTACAAAGCTAATTCGTATTCAACAAAAAAAATAATCAATACAGAAAATCAGGCAACAAAAGCGTCGACATTAAAAGCACAATAAGACGGCTGAGACAGGCAGTCATACATAAGTATAGGCGCGGCAAGCGACCTCCATCGGATAAGGCGGGCTTGTCCGGTAGCTGGCGAGCCACACTTCGTGTAAAAAATAACTACGTGAGTACGTACATACCTGCACACCGCACAGCTGACAGGGCTGCCAGATTTTACTGACGGAAACCTGTCCGTGTGAAAGGTTCAAACCATGTGGCAAGCGTGCAAAGCGTCTACATTGCACTTTTATACGATAAATAGTTCCGAACTTGGCACAAGCTCGGCTAATGTTCGCCTTGTATAAACTGAAATTATGAATTCTGCACCAGCTTTCGCTTAATTCCGTATTATAGCTCAGACGATGAAAGTCTGGTTTCAATTAATTCTTCTCAGCGTAAACTAGGCATGTCATTTGACAGCCCTAAGCTTCCTTGCGGACTTGTAACTGTTATTTCTTTTATGTTTTGGACACTAACGCTTGCCTATCTATCTAATGTCCACTTGTGAAGTGGTTCCGTGCCTGCATAGATGAATGATTAATGCGGTAACTCCTATCTAGAACTGAGTAATTGCCCGTTCTTTTCGAGTTGATATAACGCTATCTAGAATCTGGATCGATGACTAAGTACGTGGTTCGCCACGTAAGTTGATACCCCAAGCAGTGATACTGTGTTGTACAGCATTCGAGAAAACATTCCTTCAAATAATGTGGTCGTGATTGGTTTTATAAAGGTTATAACTAGTTTTTGAACAGCTTTATCGTTTCTGCTTCTTGGGTTACAATTTAATGCTGACAATAGCTCTTTTTATTCAAAGGTAACCTATTTTATAAACTACCCCTTTGTTTTAAAAGATTTAAATCCATTAAATATGACTAAAAAGTCCTTTTAACACTTTTATAAGACTCTTATAAGCTTACTGTAAACTTTTAGTTGCATAAAGGTGTTGTAACGTTGCTTTATTGCACCCTAAGGTAATAAAATTAAAAGGTTTACTAGTTCGCCTATAATTTTGACTTACAAGTACAAGTAGTAATAACTATGTCTGATTTTATGTGACAAGTTGTTGCAAGTGTTGCTACTACAAAACATAGTGCTTTGCAGCGTGTAGGTATATTAGGTAAACAACATCGTTGACCTAGGTATAGATCTCGATTCGAATAGTTAAATAAAATATGTCGGTAATTATTGTGGATTATAAGGGATTCTACATAAAGGAGCTATTATCTTAAATAATATCCCTTAGTGGTATAAATATAAACAGAAGTTAACGAGTAGGGACGTGTTTTCGAGCAACCAGCTACAAGGCATCCTCATTTTAATACCCACCTAAGTCCTACGTTATGGTTACATCTTTTATCTCTTAATTAATAGCAAAACCATTCAAAGCAATCTCCGACTATCTAAACTGGCCACGTATCGGCGGATCGCTTTGATAACTGACCATTGATATCATCGTTCGGTGTAATTAAATAATATCCGGTTCAAACTGGCGATGTATGCGTAATTTTGGCGGGTGGCGAGTCGCCGTCGGTTTACATGTGGGTAGTTATCACAATGAGTTGATGTGTCAATCATTGCGCCGCGAGTGCGCGGGCGGCGCGGGCGGTTCGGGGCGAGGGGGAGGGGGGGCGGTGTAAGTGCGATATTTACGTTCATTGTTGGCAACTGACGGCTTTACGATACGGAACCATTATGCAGACGACTGACAGTGATTTAAATTCGCGTAGATGGCGAGCCAGCGATGCCAATGACATGAGTCGCCAAGAACTTTTGGCTCGTATAACTGGGGGAATGTATGGTGTATCGGTTACATAACCATTAATGGTATATTCATAAACTTAACGGGTACAGACAGCTTTGGCCCTCGTTTTTAGTGGGTACTTAAATGAACGACTGTTCAATGTTCACCCTCTTTTGTGGAGGATCAAATCAAAGCTCGATATCATTATCTGTCAACGGCACGGCATATCTATCTCTATTGTAACAGCAATAGGGTCACTAAAGACTTGCCACAGCCTCAATTTGACAGTAATAAACGTTAAAAGACTATAATGAGTATTTGTCTCAATTGACACATAAATAAATTGACGCATCAATTTATTTTTCTTCATTAAATATTAAACGCAGGTCAGCTGAGGCTTGGCGGTAAATTCGATATTATTGATTAAACTGTCGCGTTTGCTCATGGTCAAGAATCGAGATAAATAATAACAGATATTATGGTCAGTCGACATGATGAAACAGCTGGCAAGTTCGCAAAGAAATCGAAAATATTTTCTTTACAACTTAACGTAAAATACTGATTTCACCTCAAGTTACTATGTCCTATAAACACATCGAGAATAACCCATAGGTACCTAAACACCTAACATGGTAGGTAATCAAAAATAGACGCTGTTGGAATACATAACCTACTCCTTTTTAGAAGTCGGTTAAAAGTACAGACGCCAGCACCTCAAGCTATAGGTACTACAATCTGTCAAATTTATTTAATAGATGTTCCAACTTTATCACTAGGGTTCAAAGGTTCAAGGTTGATTGGGAAAAGAGAATGCTCATGGAAGTATGGAATCCCGTACCACGCTGCATCAAAATCAAACCTTGTCTTTTATAGACTACACTGATCGTATTAACTCCTACAAAAAATATTTTTGAAAAAAAAACCCGCGTTTCAGAGTTATTTTATAAAATCGAAACTAACCTAAAAAGTAGGTCTATTTTTTCGACGCTACCAACGACGTATTTTAACACACATACATTACATTATTGCTCTAAAAACAGCGTAATACACTAATATTAGTAAGAATTACGAGTTAAAGTAACATCCACAGTATGCTTGACTGAAACTCGATTTTATTTTAGACCTTTATATTGCCAATAGTCAGTCAGTACAGTACAAATGTCAGATGCCACAGATAAGATAACTATAAACCATAGAGTATAGTAAGTGCTATAAACTAGTCGGGATTTAGGGATGTAATCGATAAATCAAAATCTTTAGGCTGAGAAAATCTATTTTGTTGCAAATAGCAATAAACCAAACTAAATCGATTTGGTGTACTGATCTTACTTAATTGTAATTAATTTTAGAGTCCGCTCGACAGACAAGGGTTTGTTCAATTGAAACGGAACGTCATTTATATTCAGTTGAAACGGAACGTCATATAAAGGGAGTAAAACAATATTCGTACTTTTAAAGTCGAAAAGTATAATTCCAGTTCAAAAATCAAATCCCCGACGCGTCGTGCCGTAAAAAAATATGAAACTAATTACTATAATATTTTGGTTTTGAGGCGCGAGACTTTTTGGTACCAACTTTGGTCATTGTCCTTTGACCGTTTCGGGTAGCTTAGCAAGTCAGAAAGACAGTAGGTATATCATCAGCATCAATAGAAGGTTGTGCCTATTGCCAGTAATTAATTAAGTAAATCACAATGGCAGAAATACTAAAAAAAAAGATAACCAGCTTCTATCCATATCTTTTGCATCGTAATTTCCAAATGAACACGAAGTTTTCATTCATATTAACTTGCAACGCTGCACTTCCGAAACGTTTTTTGAGTTCTATAATAAAACACTTCAGTTACCTACCTAGTTGCCTTTACATCTACAGCATGTATCAGAAAAGTGTGATCATATTTAAGTAAGGGTGTGGATACGTAAAAACAATCAAACAAAACAACCTTCTGTCATCTGCCTAACCCGTTCCCAACTATGTTGGGGTCACCTTCCAGTCTAACCGGATGCAGCTAAATACCAGTATTTTACATAGAATGACCGCCTATCTTACCTCCACAACCCAGTTAGTATTGAGTAATACGATACCCCTTGGTAAGACTGGTTGTCAGACTTTCAGTCCACTGACTACCTGTGACGACTGTCTAAGATCTACAAATGACATCCGGGAGCCCGGGACCCAAATGCCTAATATGACCACACTTTTCAGGCACACACTGTATGTACACATACATTACAAGTACTTACACGCATTGTGTAACGAGTAATAAAGAGTTTTATTTTATTGTCAATCAACACTTGAGCGTGGAGCGTATTTAATTATGGCGGCTGGCGGCTGTTCACACCTATATTAATATCAAGTAGGTGCTTGTACGGTGATAGTAAATCTAACGTTACCTAATCAATTGATCATAAGTCTTGGCTATTAAAATAGGTGCCGCGAAGTCTATTAATAAGTCGTAATTATTTTTTTAAGCCGCGTTGCTTTTATTGTTAATTATCTAAGTAAGTACCTACATATAAAATAATCTTTCTGATAATACAAAGCAAATTACATTTTTAATTCGCTTGTCAAACTGCAGCCGTGATTGGTATCGAATTTTCGATATCCAATATTACATGGATTTTTAGGGGTGAATGACCGCTAGCCTGGAATAACAACTAAAAATAACATCTGATCATTATTTTAGTTGCGCGTTATAGGTATCTATCATCTTTCTTCTTCAGATCATGATCTTCATTCTCCAATTTAGTTGGGGTCGGCCATGGGTCGGCGCCGCATGTCTTCTTCTTCCATACTTCTCTATTACTCGTCATCTCCGGAGGGACCTCCTTTCTTACTTCTGTAGATTTCGATATCAAATATCACGTTTTATGATTTTCGATAGCTACCTAATTTAATTGGTTGTCTCTGTAATGTTCCTTTTAAGGAAGTCCAATGACAGAGAGAGGTATCCGTGAAAAACTAGTAAACTTACTTCTGCAGTAATCCCGACATCTCTAAGAGAAAGTTAAGATCAGACTGTCACAGTTATCAGATTACCCGAGACATTAAATGCGAGAGTATTGGAAAGACAATAGCATTAAACTCGATTCCGTGCAACTGTCAAGACTCACTGAGCTCAGGAACGTTTGCAATGGCTAAGCCATTATCGATACGTGAGGGCGACATGCCCTAACAACAGTCTATCTAGGGAACAAGGGATGCACGTCAGCTACAAATTGGGCCTCACGGCTTGTGAACCTTTGTGCTAAAATTTTAGTCTGAACTACAAAGACAAACTATAATATAGATAGGTAAGCTTGCTAAGGAGCTTTTGTAAATATTTAAGTTAGTTTATCGACGTCAATCCTCAAAAAAAGAAGTGTTTAACTTGTTATCAAGGGTCGATGTTGAAGGCTAGTACCTATCTACGTTTTAATAACAATTAACCTTTCTGTCTGTGCTCTCACAAAAGCTTGTTTTCACAAAAGCTCCCTTTGTTGTCAGTGAGTATCTGTTAAGTACTCGTACCTAGGCGGGCGAAGCCAGACGTGCGCTATCTAACCATCAGATTCCCTTTTACATCGGTGTGATTTTGAAAAACCATGATTCACGCCACCACACCGCGCAAAAGTAAATAAACTGAGATATCTAAAGAGCCGATCGCATGCAATTCCAACTGCAGCCATTAAATATTAATTCCCGAGCAAAAAGCCGAGCTTGCAGCGAGACAGAATCCGAGCCTTCTGGGAAACAGAGTGGCTTTTTAAAAAAAGTAGTCGCTTTTACGCGACACAATGGCCGGTTATACAACTAATTGTTCGCGCCGGTTAATTATGCAGCTTGTTTTGTTTGTTCGGGCACTGCGGCCGGCTTGCAGCGACGAGCCGCGTCGCGCCGCGTGTCCCCGCGTCCTGCCCGCACACAGATAACGCAAGTTTGCATTGACCGCTGTCTAGCCAATTAATCCACCGTTGTTTATGTTGTCCCGTAACGAAGTCAATGTTTGAAGAGCCTCCTCTTGGTGAAACCATGTTATAAAAACATGGCCACGAGTCCACGACCACTGAAATTCCAATGCGTTCCAATGACGGTTTGTACTCAGAGGCATTCCTATTAATTTGAATAAAAGCGTACAATACGTAGGCGTTATGTTCTTTTTATCGACTACTACCAAACTACCTACACTACACGGACGTTCCCAAACTTATGTAGAAGCTCAAAACTTTCGAATTAGGGTTAAACAATCTCCATTGTAGGTGTTTATTACAGTCATCAAGTGTGTAAATTAAATGGACAAGAAAATAACGGGTCGATTAAGCGGGGCTGCCTAATTAATTAAGGCTTATCTTGCACGATGCGATCAGCGTTAAAGCAATGGGATCGTAAAAATTTTGTTTGAGTCAGGTAGGGAGATAAGGCGATGTAGTGCGGGGGCGGCGCGATGTCGCGCGATACCGCTTGATTGTTATTTATCCATTATCGGGGATCGCGCCCGCCTGGCCGCCTGGCCACAGCCTGGCCGCCTGCGCGGGAGCCTGTATCGCCCCATCTCACCGCGACCAGATAAATAACCATGTCTATTACAAGTTATGGAGCTCTGTGAATGTCGTGTCGGTTCTTTTTACCAATAAATAGGAGATACATATGTCTGTACTGACTCCCGAGACGTATCATACATTAAAACGGATTAACCTTTCGCGTAAATAAAATATCCAAGAAAGCGCTCAAATATCACGATTTAGCAGATGTGATCGATCATTTGATTGTGTTTTGTAAAAGAAATCCCCCACCAGTGCCAGCCTACCTACTCGAGCGGAAGCGGTTGTTTTTAGGGAAGGAAGTCCTGTCCCCGAAGTAATGGATTTCTCTTGCTGCGTATTAAGTGAAATAAATGATGCAAATCTCTTTTTATTATCTTAAAAAGGAAACAAAATACGCTTTTATAAGGCATAGACTGTTGCAATGAAAATAAACAAGGTGTATAAATAAAGAAATGGTATTACTGTAAGTGGGTAAAAAATAATACAGGCAATATAACAATGTAACCTTCTTTTAACACAGATAAATAGATAAATGAGCGTCGGCGCAGGTAGGTAAAGTGATGGGTGCACGTAAAATGCCTCGGCCATTGTTAGCTGACATCGTTGAAGCGACATGTGGCCGCCGACGGACAAAACGACCGATTCCAAATAAGAATTAAAAATAAACTGCTAAGGGTTGTGGCCCCGTAAACGTGCCGGGTTCCCTACGTTTGTACAGGCTTTTATTTAATTAACTCCTCTTGTGAGTTCAGTCAAATCTAGCTATTAGTTTAACAGGCACAGTTTTGTTTTCACAGAGAAGACTAATTATAAGCGCTACTAAGTTATCAAAAAACGTTTAAAACTTTTGTTTAACTTGGCCATGTAAAGAGAGGTATTGGAACGATCTGTGTGCTTAAAATCTGTTTAATTTTATAGAACCCATTCACATCAGACACTTGATTTAAATACTATGGTTCGTGTAATGACCCCAGGGCCGGCAGTCTCGACATAGATACCGACAATGTCGCAAACTTTCGATCGCTTAATAATAACAGAAAAAATCGGTTGCAATAACGTTGCTTGTGAGAAATGTAAGTCTGTACATCCAAGATGCGTTTCTCGCAAGCATTGTTATTGCAACCGAATTTGTTCGTTATAATAAATCGATTGAAAGTTTGCGAAAGTGTCGGTATCTATGTCGAGACTGCCGGCCCAAGTCTAGTCTCAAAAGTTAAATGCCATGTTTTCAGCCCTTTTAATATTCTCAAAATGAAAGAATAACGAGTTCTGCGGTGGACTTAAAAAATCTTGGCAAAATTTTCGAGGGTGCTCGACAGTGGGACTCGAGCACGAACCAAAACGAGCTCGCGTCGCGCGTCGTGGTTTGCTCGTTTTTTTGTCGCGGCTCGTTACTTCGCTCGTGTTCGCTGCGTGAATTACCAACAACATACTAGCGGATTAAAGCACCACTACTAGAGATGGGCGTATACCCGGTAAAAACCCAAGTTTCGGGTAAATACCCATTTATACCCATTTTTACCTTCCCGTTTTTAATTTATACCGGGTAAAAATTAAAATCAGTTTAGTTTAAACTAATAATTGTATTTTTGGAACGAAGTTCCTTATGGCGCGTTGCGAAAGGAGGCTAGACGGAAAAAATTCAGACGAAAAGTGTGTACGACACTTTTACCCGACTGCGCGACGCAAAGGAGGGAATGTGTTTTTGCTATAGTAAGCTATTGTAAGCCGTGCGGCGTGCGCATGTTATAGAAAGCAAGCCAGATATTTTCGTTTCGTCTTTGGTCTGTGGATGGGTGAGCAAGGTTAAGCAACGACTGCCCAGGTCTGCCTGTGGATGGGTGATCCAAGTTATGCAACGGTTGCCGAGGTCTGTCTGTGGATGGGTGGTGATGATGATGATGATGATGATGATGATGGCGATGATGGCGATGATGACGATGATGATGATGATGATGATGGTGGTGGTAGTGGTGGTGGTGGTGGTGGTGGTGGTGGTGGTGATGATGATGATGATGATGGCGATGATGGTGGCGATGATGACGATGATGATGATGATGATGATGGTGGTGGTGGTGGTGGTTTTTTTTTACAATTCCTTCACTACTTAATCGAAAGGAACTTCGTTCCATCCGGGTGTCCCTTGACACCTCTCTAGTTTTTTAATACATACTTGGTACTTTGATACACAGAATTTTATAATTTATTTTTATTTGAGACCGTCGTCGTTAGCACAACATACGCGGACATTATTTTCTCATTAGAACAAGAGAAGAGTATAGCACTATAACAGACTGTTCAATGAGAGACGACGAGGCGGGGAGGGAGGGTGCATTTCATCAACTGGCTAGACCTCCGCCATTTTGTTGCGCACGCGCCGCGCAGTCGCGCTTCTGTTCTGTTTTCGTGTGGCTAACTTCCGAGTTATACGAGTACGTTTACAATTTATATTCAGTTTTTTCAACGGAATTGTGTCCAGTCACAGATTTAGCTAATTACAAAGCCAGAGATGGATTTTGGAGAAAGCGCTTCATTTGGGAAAAAGTTGAAGATATAAGTCCCGTAACATGGTGGAAGGGACTTTGCTCGTCTAAAAACCTTAGCAAAATAGCAGTACGCATTTTAACTGCCCCATGCTCATCGGCAGCAACAGAGCGATCGTTCAGAAAGCATGGCAGCATACGGCTCCCTAGTTTGGTGGCCCAGGACCAACCTAAGTACAGACCAGAAGGATCTCGAGAAGCTACAAAGATTTGCCTGCAGCATGAGAACATCACCCACTGCCGCGTTACAGGTAATGCTGGGGTTACCACCTCTACACCTCGTCGTAAGAGAGGGGGCGGCCCTAGCTACCTTCAGGCTCGGAAGTAGCCGGCACCCTAAGTAAGGATTCCAGAATCAAACATACGCGCATAAAAGACGATGCAATCAAACAACAGCCCATGATGGTATCACCCTGCGACAGAACCTTGAAGACCCACTGCTTCCAAAAGCACTACAACATAGAGCTCACAGCGGAGATGTGTGACTACTCAGGTCGAAAAGAGCTAAGGATCTACACTGATGGATCAAAAACCGACGATGGGACAGGTGTTGGAGTTTTCTCCGACGACCTAAACATCAAAATATCCAGACCCCTGGGAATGCTCAACTCTGTATATCAAGCGGAGTGCATAGGCATTATCCAAGCGGCACATGCCATAAAGGCCAGGGAAGTTACGGTTACCCATATTCGCATACCTTCCGACAGTGCCTCAGTTCTCCAATCTTTAAAGAGAAACCAGATCACGTCGAGACTAATACTAGAATGCCATAATGCCCTAGAACGAGTTACGGTACTAAACCGCAACACGGTATACTACAATGGATTAAAGGACACAGTGGATCACTTGGTAACGATGCAGCTGACGAACTCGCCAGAAGGGGATCCAGCACAAAAGCCTTCGGACCCGAACTCATTCCCTTCAAGCAGCTAAGAAGTTGGCTAAAGGATCACACTGAAAAACAAGCGGAGAAGTGGTGGACCTTGACACCAGGGTGTAGGCAATCCAAGGAAGCTATGCCATTCCTGGATAGAAAGCTGACCAAGCGCCTTCTGCGTCTGGATCTGCGACTGGTGGCGGGGACCATCACTGGACACTGCTCACTAAACAAACACTTCCACACCCTAGGGGTCCCTGACAGTCCCCAGTGCAGGGTGTGCATGGAGGCGGAGGAAACGGTAGCGCACGTACTCCTCGAGTGCACTGGCGTCACCCAGATCCGCGAGGAGACTCTTGGAACACCAAGATCTCTTACGGATGCCCTGAGAAGACCGGTAAGTTTGATCTGCTGGTTGGAGTAACGGCCACCATGGCTCACGCACAATGGTCCACTTTAGGGACGAAGAGCGGAAACCAAAATCCCTAACATAGAACATAGCACAATCAAAATGTAGGATTTTAATATATTTTTTGAATTGATGATTTTACTTTAAGTTGAGTTAAGTTAGTAACTTTAAGACGAGTGCAATCAGGACAGAACTCAATATTTGTTTTTATTCTAAACAGTTTATTTTATTTGTGTTGATTAAAGATTTAAAAGATATTAACTTGTTTTCATTTAAAATCAATATTTTATCTTCAATGGTCAAGGTCTAAATTAACATGGTAGATCGTAGTATTGATGACGAAGCCAATTAAATAATATAAAGACAGTATTCATTTCATGACAGCTATTTAAATAATATATAAAGACAGTACTCATTTTTTACCCGGTATTTTTTATTGATACCCGGTAAAAAAGGGTATTTTTTCTTTTTTACCTTTTTTTACCTTTCCTTCCAATTTTTACCTTCCCATTTTTTACCCACCCGCCCATCTCTAACCACTACCCATTACCGACACCATGTGAACTTGAAATGTCGTATTAAGGTGGAAACGCCACGGTAGCTCGCGAAATTCAATTTTTCATACATTTTTTTCGATTTGCAGGTTAGTGCCAGGTTGTATGACTGTATGTTGAACAACATATGATTCGCGTCCGTAACACGTATGTAGTTGCAAAGACATCCACGCTTCCAGCCTTCCACCGTCATCATCGTTCCATGCCTTACGCCAAGTTGGTACTTATGTAGGGGTTTTACTTTTAGTAGATGCGGGTATAGGTACATACATAGGTAGGTTTTGGTAGGTGCTCCACAACACAAGCAGGCCAACGAATAAGCATGTTTGCAGGATTACTTGATATTTCTAAATACTCCGCTTCTACTCGCGAAGGCGAAAAACAACGACACTCTATAGGAAGGCAAAGCCTGATCAACCCTGATATGCAAAGAACGATAACCCACCCAAGCTTTGCTTACTTAATTTAGAAGATTGATCGTACTGCGAAACGCGGCAACTTTTTAACCAGCCTCCCCTCAAAGATGACGCATAATTGGTAAGTATCGCGAAAGTTGGGGCAATCCCCACGCCTCGGTAAAATAAAACATGTGACTTAGCTCGCTCCCACTGCCAACTACTTACTTACTACCAACTTGACAGATGACGTGTTAACTGGTACTTGCGACGAAGTTGGGGTGACGCTAAAGTTACAGGATTGAATGCGGGCGATTTAACATTACTTGTTGGGTGGGAATTGTTTTCGCGCCTGGCTTCTTTACCAAACACCCATGACAAACAAAAAACTTCTATCAAGAGTTTACGTAACACGTTTCCAAAGATATCCTAAAACTAATTTATGTATGACACACCAATACACGTCCGAGCAAATAAACCACTCCAGTTTCAACATTTTATTTAACCCTACCCAAAATAAGTATTTTCAACCCGTTAACGCGACAAAATAGATTCGTCCCAGTTCCAGCGCTTGTAACTGACAGTGGACAGCGTATGCATTTTCACAACCAAAGGACAATGACCAAAGTTGGTACCAAAAAGTCTCGCGCCTCAAAACCAAAATATTATAGTAATTAGTTTCATATTTTTTTACGGCATTACGCGTCGGGGGTTTGATTTTTGAACTGGAAATATACTTTTCGAGTTTAAAAGTACGAATATTGTTTTACTCCCTTTATATGACGTTCCGTTTCAACTGAATATAAATGACGTTCCGTTTCAATTGAACAAACCCTGGTCTGTCGAGCGGACTCTAAAATTAATTACAATTAAGTAAGATCAGTACACCAAATCGATTTAGTTTGGTTTATTGCTATTTGCAACAAAATAGATTTTCTCAGCCTAAAGATTTTGATTTATCGATTACATCCCTAAATCCCGACTAGTTTATAGCACTTACTATACTCTATGGTTTATAGTTATCTTATCTGTGGCATCTGACATTTGTACTGTACTGACTGACTATTGGCAATGTAAAGGTCTAAAATAAAATCGAGTTTCAGTCAAGCATACTGTGGATGTTACTTTAACTCGTAATTCTTACTAATATTAGTGTATTACGCTGTTTTTAGAGCAATAATGTAATGTATGTGTGTTAAAATACGTCGTTGGTAGCGTCGAAAAAATAGACCTACTTTTTAGGTTAGTTTCGATTTTATAAAATAACTCTGAAACGCGGGTTTTTTTTTCAAAAATAATTTTTGTAGGAGTTAATACGATCAGTGTAGTCTATAAAAAACAAGGTTTGATTTTGATGCAGCATGGTACGGGATTCCATACTTCCATGAGCATTCTCTTTTGGCAAATTAACTAGTCTGGACATGATCGGAAATAACTGACCTTTACGCGTTTGGTAAAACGGGAATAAATATTGGAACTTTCTGACTCGGTCAAGGTTAGTGGCAATGGCGATGCAATAATACAAATGATAAATCCTCGTATTCAGCGGGGCCATATTGAAACGGTTATAAACTAATAACTATAAACATCGTCATAAATAATGACGTATAAGACACATTACTCAGGAACGATTTACGTGGAAGTTGTTTTATTTTTTCCATATGGTTAATGACGCCAAGCCGGTGACCGCAATAACGCATCTTTTGACTCAATAGCGAGGAAATAATAACTAAAAAACGGTGATGATCTAAGAAGCCATTTTCCTTCTGCATCTCAATGACTATTCAGGAATGGGTTGGTTTTGACAATATTGTTATGGCTATTAGGTATAAACGACTCGAAGGAAATCGTGATTTCAGGTGGCAAACTAGTGATTATGGTATTGGGGCAGATTTTATTGTTATTTAGAGCATGCATGCACAATGAAAACAAATACTTGTACCCCGCAACTAAATCCTAAAAATATTTGTTTTTTTTTAAGGGCTTCCCGGTGCGAATCACATCACTCGTCCCCATAAAGACGTGGGACTTTTCAAAGCTATGTTTACAGATATAATATTATTATAACACAAACAAATTGAGTATAAACATTACATAACTAAACAAAGTAAATCTCAGCTTTGAGAAGTGTTACAATAAAAACTAAAGCTGTGTTATTGCGAGCGTGTGTGGTGGCGAGCAAAATAAAATGTAGCTACCTACCTACTTAACGTTCCGGCCGCGCTCCGTCACAAAAACCGCATCGTATGCACCTGTCGGAATGCGTTGAATAAACATAAAGCATAGCTAACTACGCCTCACTTGCCCACATACATACACATACTCCTTTTTATTCATTAACCTTTTTTATAAAAATAAAAATGTCAACAATATCCCATTGTGAAGTGTTCAGAATGTTCAGATAGATTAATTAACGTCTAGAGGTTATTTTTTCTGCACTGCATTGTACTCGTGAATAATGGACGTTTTATAATAATTTAAGTGTTATTCATTAATTTAATTTGCATTTTTTTTTGGTCACTTCAATAGCTAATATCTACCAGCGAAGCCGATGTCGTGACTGTTTGAAGAAAAAATAAAAGTGAGAACAAGTTTTATTACTAAGTATTTTGTGAACACTTCAAGATAAGAAAGTAGGTAGTTACCTAGTTAATTTATTTAACAGACATAATATTTTTATTTATGGTCACACTGTCTCATTCAAATTTCATACATTTATACTTTAGTCAGGGCACCCACATGGGCTCTTTATTTATCGGTCTATTAAAAAGTCTTTATTTCATCAGTCATCCATCACAAACAATAGCTAATTATTTAATATTCCAGACCAAGTGTCTTCAATACAGATGCTGCTTTTTCTTTTTAACTTCCTCGAAAACTGGCTCTTATCGCACTTCGATTAGGTTCAACATGCAATGTATTTCACACACGTGGATTTTTTTCATTTATCTCAACGTTTGCGAAAATAAAAAGTTCTACAGATACTGATACTACTACATAATACATTGCCACAGATACTACATATGCCTACTAAGTCCAAATTGTTTTTTTTTAATCTCGGCAAAGAAATATGCGTCTTTACGGCGTAAATATTTTCCGAACATTTAAATTGTGTTTATAAATAGAATATCATAAATAAACAATTATTTAAAAAAATATTTTAATTTTCTATTTTTACCCGACTGCCAAGGAAAAACATAACCCATGTTTTTCGCGCGTATCTTGTATGCATGTAAGTAATAATTCTATTCTTTATTAAGTACCTTATATCTTCCAAACCGCTGCACGGATTTTTTAGTCGGTACCTATCCATTAATTAATAATTTAGACTACTTAAATCATTCTATTCATTATGGGTCCCGTCCCGACTATTGCAGCCAATAATGTTCCGTAAGTATTAGAATTTATTATGTCACAGTCACTTCTGGACTGAACATGTTTTTTTCTTTTCAGTTTTTAATTAGTTATTTTTCACGCAGACGGGTTTTTTATGTTCAGCGGCTTCAAACCCTTCTTCTTTTTATTTTATTTCTTCGAAAGTGTATTGAAAAACTTCGTTTGATACACGTGGGCATTTGGTACTGCAGTTCTCGGCTCCATAACACTGTGTTAATCCCGCTTCGACAGTTTCCCCACTTATATCAAAATGTACTATTTTTATTAGACAAATATCCGTTATTGCTTTTTAGAAGAGCAATAAACTAAAGCCGTAGACAGATATACATATATTATGCGAGTTTGTGACTCGGGAAATTGTTGCGTATATAAATGTCGTTACAAACTATCATCGCTCAAGCAGAAATAACTCATCAAGTCATCAAATTGACGCTTCATTGGAACCACTATCTTTTAACACCGATCAGTATTCCACTACTATACATATACAATACAATAAAGTCGTTATTTGACTGTTTATCAGCTAAATTCACTGCACATCGAGAAATAAGCTTCGTTTGTTTCTCACTACTGTTAATTATTCCAGGGTTGTCAACGTAATAATGACCGATTACCGTATTTACACGCAATACAGGGTGCTAAGCTTTAAACGACTTCTCATTTGGTCACGAAAGTATAACACGGAATTTTAGAGCCATTTCATTCCTTCGTGGTTATGCGGCCATTGCGATAAAATTGTTGATAATGCCATGAACATAATTTAATATGTTTACTGGTACTTTATTTATTTGTAGCTAGCTTTTTATGAAACTACTTAAGTACCTATGCCGTTAATCCTTCGAAGGTTGATAACTGTTACTATTAAATGTGTGTAGGTATGTTTGTATGTAGGTATGAACACTAATTTAGCAGTTGGCACTTTAGGTACCACCTTGTTTTCCTCGTAACATAGTAAAAAGTAACCTAAGACCTAAGACCCGTGGTCCGGACATGGATATCCCTAATTCAGGCATCGGTTCCAAACTACTCGTAGTATTGGTTTTCCCGGTAAAATATTGCATATTTCGTTTGACAGCAAAAATACAGTTTGGCTTAAATTCCTTGTTTTATTTTTTCATCTAAAATAAATAGCTATCATTCGGACTTTGCTGCCAAATATAAATAAATAAATATCTGATCGCTGGCTTTGTGAATTTTGACAACCTGTATATTCCACAAGCATGTACAGTCACGAGCACCAATATGTAAACACTTAACAACTTTTAAAAGTGTTTTTCTCCTACTGTTGTTGTCTTGTTGTTACGAACTTAGTATTTTGGGACTCATATTTTTATACAGTGTTACATAAGTGTTCATTTTTTTCCGTATTTCTCTGTCCTGCTCTATTTTGACATAAACTTTTATGATTTACCTAACTTTATCAGGTTGTGAATAAAAGATAGGTGAAAAAAATGTTAGTATTATTATCTTCATTAGATTGTGATGTTGGTTACCTACTATACTACTTACTAAGTAGTAAGGTACCGTTCTTTAGATTTGTGTTAAACAGTTTTGTCAGCATTACTTCTGATAATTTTAGGCTTTTATCCGTTGAACAGTTACAAATTACACTTACCAAGTAATAACTTACTTAATAGATTGAACAAGACAACTGGGTAGTCAGTTATCTACCGATATCGTTCTTAAGGCGGCAACGCACAATAGAAAACAACATAAGTAATTATTTTATTATTTTCGCGATGTTAACTTGTTAAGGAATACCTCAATACTTTAATCACCATGTCGGCATCTATTTCGTCCCTCTGATAAGCCAGATTACAAGCCCAGGAGTGGCAACAACAAGTGGCGTCTATCTTTATCTTACTTCTTACTACTATAATTTATTATAAATGCGAAAGTTTGGATGGATGGATGTTTGTTACTCAATCACGCCATCGAACGGATCTGAATATTTGTCACAGAGATAGTTTATAGTCTTTTATCCTGGAAGTACGATCCCGTGGGCACTTCCCGAACTTCCTACAGGCTTAATATATCATACTAGCGTATGTTCCTTTCCCTAACATAAGCTAGTGATATAAGCTGATAAAGCACCTACACCTAGCCAGGGAATAAACATATTTTTGCATCATTTTAATTTTTAACGTCGTGTAGGTTTGACTGTCGCATGTCGTCATTAATATTGGAAGTTAAATAAATTGGTCTTGTAAACACCTACTTAGGTACATATTTTTCCTGGATCATGTACGTATACCCTTCAGTTCCTTTTCCTTTTGTGCGTGTGTGGCAGCCGAAGTAAAACGCTTTGCCACTCTGCATTAGGTATGTTTCTAGCGGGTTTGATGAGACTGCATGATAGGTAAGTACCTACTAGTTACGTAGAGGTAAAACAGTATTGTTCTTAGTAGGTAAGTAGGGTCATTGCGCCGGTTAGCGACCAGTTAGCTGGGTTGCCCACAAAAGGTGAGGAAAAAAAAATGTTGTCTACACGCAAAATAGTATATGTTAATGTGAGTTTGTCCCAAATATAGTCTAGTTTGGATATAAAACGTAAAATAAAATACATTAATACAAAAATATTTATAAAATGCTGAAAAAGTGAAAATTTAGCGAAAACGTCGGTTTGCGACCATTTTTATCAGTTTACGACCACCAGTGAGCTGGTTTGCGACCGCTATTTTAATATGAAAAATTTGCCATTAAAACAATTATAATCACTTTAAAAATATTTTAATTTTTGCCTCTTATTATAAACAAATATGGTAATCATTTGGTGTAATGTTTTCTTATAATAAAACAATAACAATCTTACATTTTGTAGGATCTTAGTCATAGTTGTATGTAGTAAAGTAAGTATGTAGTATAACATTTAAAAATAATCAACATTAATATTTTCTAATCAACTTAATTTAATATTATTGGTTTAATATTATTTTAGAAATCATATTCCGCCTTTCTTATTCATAATTATGATACACCTCTTCCCACTAAGCCGATCTTGTATCGTGGTCCTTGGGATCTGATACAGTCTACATGTTTCTCTTATTCCCTTCCCTTCTTTTCGTATATCATCGAGAACTTTTTTCAGGGTTTCTTCAGTGTACTGGACAGTCTTTTTCTTTCGTTGACTGAATTATTTAGGAGCTCCATCTAAATAAATAGTAATATAAAATACTAAATTATGGTGGCCGAAAACCAGTGTTTTTATTTCGATTATTTTGGTTTACGACCACCTGTTTAACCCAATTTTGTACGTAAATTAAACAAAGTTCTTTCAAAGAAAGTGGTGGTCGCTTACCAAAGAACTACAACGAAATACTTTTACAATGCTACATTCAAAATTGTAACAGTCCTGTATGAAGCATTAGGGTCATATTAATCAAAACAAAATAATGCGTTGCACGTCGGTTTGCGACCACGTGGTCGCTATCTAACGTTTTTGATAAATAAGCATTTCGATTACCGACCACTTGATTTTATCTTAATAATAAGTTAAAAAATAGCAAAATAAAACTAAATACTATCCAAAACTTATCGATTGTACAATTTAACAACTAACTTGTGTGTAAAACATGAAATAAGTAATAAAACTTACCTTTGAACGCCGCGCGCCGTGTTATTTTTTTTCTAACTCGCGGTACGTCCAGTAACCACTGAATCAAGACGCGCATTGAGCATTTTTTTTTCGGCTCTGGGTTAACCCATTTGTTTCAAACTGTGTAAATTCTTATTTCCTAATTATTCATAAAGCACGTTAGATTTATTTTTTATATAAGTTTCTTCTACAAATACTATTATCTTGATTTAAAGAAACTTAGTCCGTCAAATGGTCGCCTACTGAAGGTGGTCGCGATACCGGCGAAACGACCCTACTCGGGGAAGCTCTATTGATAAGTTATCAAAGTTTCGGCATCTCGTAAGCTGTTGCTTCGTCATAATTCTGGGCTGGGCCTTATCAATCTAATTGAGCTCTTACATTTTAATCCGATTGCATTTTTGTGTTTTTCACGTTTCGACATAATATGATATTGATAGTTACTAATTGTGCTTGCCGCATAAAAAAAAAACAATAATAAAAAAAGAATAATAATAGTAGTTGTATTTTCGAAAAACGTTCTAATTTACGTTACTTCGCACGTTCATGCTAGGGTCTCTAATACAGAGTACTACAAAAATACTTAAGTATTCAGGTACCTGACAGTACCTACATTAAAGGCTAGTATACGACGCGGGGGTACGATCGAGCTCGTAAATACGCAAAGTGTGGTAGCAGCTTTAGGGCGCTCCGGCCGACCGATACCGAGCTATCTGTATCAATTACCTGCCCCTCTGCGGATTACCGAATTAACCAACCACATTAATATTTTAATCTATGCCCGCAAATGTACGTGTACGTGGCAACACTGGCCACGATAATGCGATCTATTCTATTGAATTGACCACAGGGCCCAGGCATTTCGCAGTAATGTTGCCAGTGACAAACGGTAATTATATGGTTAATTGACAAGGATAACTCTCCACTGTTCTCTTGTCCTGTTGAAGGTGCTTAGTTTCCTTAGCTTTTGTACGTAAGTACCTAACCACACATAACCTACCTTTGTCATTCTGATTAGATAGGTATACTTATACCTATGTAAAGTTCTGGACACATTTTCAACTTGCTAGTAACAAAACAAACAATTTATAAGGTTTATTTACGTTGAGACTGAATGACATGGTTGTTTTAAATTACAAAATAGTAATTATAGCTGTCGACAGCATTGTTTAACATTAATTAACTACCTACTTGGTTACCAACAGTATGGAATGAAATCAGACTTACATAACTAAAATCAATTGAAGATTATCAATTTATTTGTGACACCATTTAATGTGTCAAGTATATCTACGCAGAAGAAGACATAGCAACTTTGCGATAAGTGTCTAGAAATCTTTATTAGTCTGACATCTGACCTACATAAATAACTATGTGACTTAGGTATCAAAGACATAAGCCTGGCTAGCTCAGACAGAATTGCAATGCAATATTGTTTGCCAAAATAACATCGGGCAAGTCAACCGCAACGAGCCACCAACCCGTAACACCGACCCACCACCCCTCGTAGAAAATCCCCAGATAATACGTATCTATTAGAGCGTATATCTCCGATTCGGCTAAAGTATTCCTCAAACATGAAGATAGTCGACGAAAAATTCGAGTGGAGAAATATGTATGGCAGCGGCAATCGGCATGCGAGGGTCGGTCGCCCGCCGGGGGAAGCGGCGGGTGGCGCCCCCCTCGTGTCAGTTCGCTTGCAACGTTCGCGCGAGAACGACGTGCGTCGGTAGTTTCGTCAGCAGCGGATCGTCGCGTGTGACTGACTCGGAGTACGTGCGTGGATCCTGTGTTGTGTGCCCCAAGTGGAGTGTGTGCTGTGCCCTGTTTTACTTATAGTGTTTTTGAGACCATGAGCGTGTGTGTTTGACGGAGGGATGTATCCGAGCGCGGGCGCAATGAACGCCGCCGCCGCCGCCGCAGCCGTGGCGGCCGCTAGGCATCCGGTAAGCAAGCGACACTAACGCGTACATAAATCACTCCTTACTGATAGTGATAAACCATCTAGATCTCTCTAAAAACAGATGCTTTTGTTTTTGCACTCGTTAATGTCTTGGAAAAAGTTTCTGAACTTGCACACGCTTTACATAACTGAGGGTCATTTGGTTGAATTGTACTTGCTAGGTTGTCTTGTCATACTCATTAATAATAATTACTCAGAAAGCCAAAATTTAAAAAATTACCAACTGTCGTTCTCAAAGGTTAATTGACAAAAAATAATAAAAGTTCGTTGCGTTGATGTCTTTTATGAGAAAAACTTTCTTTCGAACAATTCTCTTTAAACTGCAAAACTAAGTGATATAATTTTACAACACAGCTCAAATAACACGTAGGATGGTACCTACGTAAGTTAAGTTATTCAGAAAGTTGAGTGGTAATAAAAGCATAAAAGTAATAAACAGTGGAATGGCACAAACAGACGCTGGTACTTGCGAGCCCCCCGGACCGACCGCCGATCATTGTCAGCCGCTCAATTACCCGTGAAATTGTCTGCAAAGGATTTTATCATACTCGGAAATCTGGGGACGAAATTAACAAAGCTTACTCGACACTCAATTCGTGAAATAACGTGCTGCTGAGATTAAAAAGAACAGTTATGTTGATGCGTTTATTTGATAACGTTGTAACATTGAAGTACCTACCTACGTTTCTGTTTGACATGGAATATCGATAAAAAATATCTATAGCAACTTGAAATTGGTCGCATTTCGATCACTAATAACATTTTCCTCAATATTAGACACGTCGTAAATAAAGATCTACGATGTCGATAATATTATCATGATTTACGCACCATTTCTCAATAAAATAAAAATAAGTAGGTAGGTACCTACTTATCTACTAAAGGCTAACGGGACATCTTATAAACTGTGTTTAAGGTAGGTAATCTTTTACACCTGATATCAAAATAATGATCACGTTGGCCATAAAATTAATTGACAATGACATGCTTTTTAATCTTTAATAGTCATTAAAAGGTCAAAATGTCACTCCGTTATGTGAAAACTTAGCTACAACCCAGTGTATAGACCGTAGGTACTTGAATAAGAACTAAATTGAAATACCTATTAAATCTTGTGCACGTTCCGCAAGCATTTTCAAAATTATATTTTATGAACGAAACTGACCATGTGCCGTCGAAACCGCGGCGAAGTGTGTAACCGTGTGTGAAACGATTCTCAACTTTACGACGTTGCAATAGAGCACAACGGTAGCCGAGTGGTGTTCAAAGAAGCGACCACAAGCCGCAACCCATCTGTCGCCCGCCGCTAGCCGACGGAAAACTAACCACATTTCGAGAATACATTAGTGTTATTTTTAAGGAGACACCGTTCACTTAGTTCTGCGACCCTTGTAATTTATTACTCTTTCAAAATGTTTTGTTGCTGTGGTTTGCAGCCGACCACTAGAAAGTATAAAAACGAATTTACAAAATTACCAAGAGAACAGGAAAGAGTAATTTATAATTTAAACAAGCTAGCCTAAATGGTAATTTAAACTGTTTAAAATCTTCGTGAAATTATTGTTTATAATAACTACGTGAATATTTGCACTGGCAGGAGTGGTAAACATTGGGCGAATTTAAGTTCACAACATATTTTTTTACATTTCATCGACCTATCTATCACCTGTTTCATGGTGTATAGGCACCAGCCAGCACGTTAAGCTACCCGAAACAGTCAAATTTTGGAACCTAATGCTTTAGCGAAAAAATTGAAAATCTATACTCCGTGCGCTGTAGCATGGTGCGGGTGACAGGTGCCTGTATGACGTTGAAATCTGTCAGTACCACATGACTAGGGATGTGACATTATGCAATTCATTTTTTCGATAACGATACTCGCAGCTTAGATCTAGTTCTCTTTAATATTGTTACGAAATTATTTTAAAAAAGGCGGCAACTTTCAAGAGTGAAATGAAATGTTACTGAAACTGTCACCCGCACCATGCTACAGCGCACGGAGTATAGTAAAGAAATTTCATAGATTGTAGCTGCTTGATGTACTGGCGTCTGTTCATCAGCACAAACTTTTATAACCAGGGAAAAGGCTTCCCTGGTTATATTATCCGTATAAATTTCGAATTAAAGGGATGTGAACGTGAAAACCCAAAGGTTATATTTATTTGAAACTGATAAACCTTTAATCAGAAATTAACACCTATCTTTTTTAACTTGAAACTAATTTAGCTGCATTTAACAATGTTAAAGACTAAATAATCTCATTACTAACACGATTAAATCCCAAGCTAATTGCTCAACCATTACTTTTTTCATGCTTTGGGCGGCTGTATTTATTGAGATAATAAGTTAATGCAGAAGTTATTAGTTGGTACGAGTACATTCCCACGCGCACGCATTAACCGCTTTATAAATGGACAAACCCGACCAATGTGTAATGACCTCCTCTGCTTATAATATCCTTTTAACTACATGAAATGGTGCCATACATTTTGGGGTCCATCTGCACTGGTTGTACGGTCAGGAAGTCGTGCGACGCTTGTCGCCTAATTGATGCATTCATACCAGTTTCAAAGAAATACACACCTTATTAAGCCTTCTTGGCATTGATAAGTAGTCGGTTGTGACTTGTGCCTTTTAAAAAGTTTCGTTTAGTCGACGACGTCGTGTGACGTATGAAGTTTGTACTATTTACCTAGATTACTTTGTGGACACCATGGGAAAACATGTCATTAATTTGCTTTTGTTTTACTTCGCAATATGCCTCGTCAAATTATGACGAGGCATATTGCGAAGTAAAACAAAAGCAAACACATACTAATGTCCGCAATCCCTACGTATCATGATCTTCTCTATCATAATTATTATCTGCAATAAATTTGGTTTTTCCTTGTAAACCGTGGGCGAAACTACGTTACGTCTTGTTCTTGTAGTTTATTATAAGCGTCACTCCACTCTATGAGTGTGTCGGGGTGGTGAATGAGCCGCGGGAGGGGCGGGTCGGGTGTTAATGTAAATGCCTATTTGTCTATTTGCTTAAAATCCGTGTCGCGTCCTACTCGGTAAATATTTGACTGACAGAATTACCGCTACGGACAAATGAGATGGCGTCTCGTCAAACATTCCAAGTTTTCTTCAAACACGCACATAAAGTTGAGTTCTAGAAATAATAAATCTGTGTCAAAGACGATTATTTTAATATTTTCGAGATGAGTTTATCAACGGAAATGTCTTGTCAGGATTATCATCGCGATAAGTGGAGTGCCTTGAGTCAATGTTCACCCAAAATAATGACTTGATATTTGTAGAAGATAATGCAGTATCAGTTTGCACAAACACAGCATTTAGAGTACGCAAACAATGCTTCGTCATAATCAAGATGCCATCAAACATACTCGCTGCGCGGGAACGGAGGGCTGACATACTTACGTTTGAGACCGCCGAGCGGGATATTATTATTTTCACTGTTGTTGACGTTTTCACGTCGGTTCCGACTTCAGTAATCTGTTTTCTAAACGAAAAGATATATGTTTAGGGTTCCGTATTTTTATTAAAAATATTAAAAACATTTATTAAATGTTTATGGTACAATTATTAAAAGTAATCGATTAGTATTTTGTTGTCTATGTATTTTTATTACATACAACTGTTCTTACAGTTGTTGTTATTGGTCAAGCTCGCCAAATAGCCGATAGAATTAAAATTATGATCAATAGCCCAGCCTACACCGCACTCACATCGGGTGGCAAACGGTGTTGTATTTCTGAGAAAATAAAATCAGCTTTCCGATCCCCGCGCTACCATATTAGTTTACTAGCATTTTTTTTATTTTCCCAATACAAAGGGTAATAAATCCCCCCGTTACGCTCGTTTTTATGAGCTCTAAACCGAACACAATAGAGCAGAAATTAGCTCGCGGGGTTTTGACGTTGAGGCGTTACGTTACAAAGCCAATCTTGACGTTCAAATATTTGTCTATGCTTGTTTGGTTTGTAAGTGCGAATGGTGTTTAGATGTTTACCAAGCCGCTGAACTTGTGTGAGTTGTTAGCCGAGCGGGCGAGCTTCTAATATTACTAATAAACAGTTGACATCGATCCACTTCTCGGAGTTTTCCTCGTAACGTAACGGACGTCGATGTTAATATAAATCACCAAAGCTCTCATTTCAATTTCGTATTCGAGCAGAATTCATTCAGCCGTTTCGGAATTCGAATTTCGAATCCAATAAAAAGAAAATACTCTCCGGAGCGTACAGCAGGTAGACGTGGGCAGACGTATTCAATAATTTGAAATAAGAACACGTATTTCTTTTTATATCCGTTTAAACGCATTCTGTTTAGTTTTGTTTTTGTGAGCGGCCGGTGGATGCGGGCCTTTCATCCGGGCCCTCAACACAATACTGCCACTCAAAAACTGTTCATTGTATTTTAATTTGACCTTTTCGGCGATAATTTATGGGAATCTTTTTTTTTTGTCGAGGGGAACGTTTACTCAGTCTATTATTGCCGAGGATTATTTTAGTTTCTTTTGTGATCGATTTGAAGGTTGGATCGAAGTTGCGACTATTAGTATCGGAGGGCATATATAAGCTTTTAAGGCCGTGGGAAAAGCAGAATCGATCCAGAAAAAATAGTTTCAAATTGAAATTGAGTAAGTATTACACAGTAGCATGTCAGAATTAGGAAACAAGCTGTTAAATAGCAAGTTAACACAACAAACAACGTGTTTAACTTTTCAATTACTTTTAATCATGTGTAATTTTAATGCGATCGCGTTAAACGCGTCGAGAGTTGAGAATGATATTTAATTTTGTGCCAATATTGTTCACTTAAATAATTTGCACGTTAAATAATACAAAATTTACGAGAGGTCAGACAGAGCTACGATTGGCATATTATACAATTTTATTACACAAAAGCGTTTAATTTAATCCGTAGTCGTAATGTTATTTTATATGGTGATTTAACCGTGGCTATAAAACACTTTAACGTATATCGAGGGATCAGGTTTGTTGGACAGTGAGAGCGAGAGAGCGGCAGTGTTGCCCGATGCGATAAGCCCGATAACGACAAATAAAACAAATAATTAAAACGACGACGACGCCGTCACTTATTGACGCAGATAAATAATGTCCGGTTGAAGTTAAGGCACGCGCACACTTGTTGAGTGTTTAGTGATATGGCTCTTGTTGCATACATGATAAGCAGGGAGAATAACTAATGGAAGGTCTGATAATAACAAGAATACACCTACATGTTATTGTCTACGAAAGTCCATTTATTTTCTTGAATGGATTGGCAAATCATTCATGTTTTCCATAAACATGTATCGAAAATAACACAGTACAAGTAATAAGTATTTAATCCAAAATGAAGACATTTTTTGTGTACTTAAATATGAACAAATCTTCAGTGGCCGTACGACAAGTGTCGTTATGCTGAGTGCACATTAGCCGAAGAGCTTTATTACTTTTTGCCTGATTTTCTGATCAATAAGGTTTGAAGTGTCTGAAGCGAGGAGCCGAACGGTACGTCGAGACTCGAGTGCCGTCGTGTAGCCTCGCCACACGCGAGCCTGCTCTCACACTGCTACTGTCGATATCGTTTTGTTTTTGCCTCCAAACACACGTTGTGTTAGCTCGTAACTTTAATCTGCTTTTTGTTTTGTGATTCAACGATATGAACATGGATAAGTAATTGCTTGTGTCGATTTACATCTCCCACATGCTTGTGTGGCTTTCATCTTTCTTTTAATTAAAAACGTTCGAAACCTACAATAAAGCAATTAACAGAAACATGATTGGCGCTTAAATTATTTTTTGATACGATAGTGCTATGCTAGATTGCTAGACAATCTCGAGTTATAAATTTGTTGTAAATAAGCACGAAATGCGGTGGATGAATTAAGTTAGAATGTTGCGAACAGTGCCTAGACGTTGTGGTTAGGTTATCCACGATGTTACTATTACGTTATTAAGTGCGATCACCCATTACGCGGAGCGTGAGACGTCGTCGGCGGCGTGGAGGCGCGCGACCGCAAGCCCGTCTCCCCGGTGGTTACATTCACTAAATTCCCGGCCACATTTTTCCCGAGCCCGATTGTCCGCAGCTCCATTTACAACGTCTACACGCCGCGCCAGTTCCTTTTACGCTTTTATTTACGCTCCTTTTATTATTTTTAAAGTCCGTTTGTTCCTCGCGCCGGCACCGAGCGGCGGTTATTTATTTTTTGCCGTCGGCCTCCCGGCGACCGTGTGTTGTTGTGTCCCTCGCTTTATTTTTATTTTCGTGCTTCTTATTATGGAGTTAGTTTTTTTTTTCTTTATTATTACGTGCTCGCGTGTTCACGTTACTTTATTTTTGTGTTAAGAGGCGAGCGGTCGATGTTGTTTATTTTTTTTCATTAATCGAGGCTCACACCGAATTATGGTCATTAAAGGATAATTTGTATTATGGTAATTTGGGATGCGTGTAATTTTTGTTTCGTGATAGGATTTTTTTTGTGCAGAGTGAGATTGACGAGTTACGTCGTATGCTCTTAATGTTTAGAGCGTTGCGTGTTCAGTAAACGTTTGTAAATGGTCATTTACAGAATGAGTTCAGGTTTTAAGAAGTCTTTATCGTAGCGGAAATTCTTTGGTGTTTACTTGCAGGTCATTAACTGTTGATATTTTTGTTCTCAGGGTCCCCCACAACCCGGGCAACCCATCAAGTTCACGGTGGGAGAATCCTGTGACAGGATTAAAGAAGAATTCAACTTTCTACAAGCCCAATATCACAAGTTAGTATTGTTTTAACTCGATTATTTAATGTAATTTCGATTGATTAAACAGAGATTTACGAAACCGAATAAAATAATAATCAGTCAGTAACCAACCATTGAAAATTACCTAGCAACAGTTGGCTAATTTACTAAAGAAATACTTCAACACAAACAGGAAAAAAGTTTTAAAAAGTATCAGTAGAATCAATGCTTAGGGTTGTAGGATTTACTACAACAAAAATAAAACACGTAAAGTGGGATCATCCGGGATCCCCTGTCACCGGGAATCAAGGTGAATCAACCCTTACCTGCTCCCCGTACCCTGCCCTTTGAGCACCCTGACAGGCTTTTTGCGACGAACCATTGTCGTGAAACAAAAAACCTAACAATAGGGTTTATTTACACGACTCGTTTAAAATAAAGACGAAAAAAATAAAAATGAACTTAACGTTTTTGTAGATTAGGTTAATAATTTAATATTTAACTCGGAGACAGGTCAATTTCGCCTGTCTCCGACTTGTTTTGATTCTACCTACGCATTTCCCAATGAAGTAATTAAGTTGTTTTTGCAAGTAGATAAATTGTTAAATATTACCCATATTTTGTCGAATAATTATGTCAGAACTAAAAACACAAATACATTGCTTTTATTTTAAGTAAACACTTCATTATAATTTTCAAGTTACTCTATCAAAAACGAAAAAAGAAGAATAATGAATGGATAAATGAAAGTTGTTGTTGAAATAACTACAAGTTTTAAATACTTATATAAAATCAACTGTAAATTAAGTTTGTTAACAGCAGACTGACTCGGTGCTTCCAAATAGGTACCTACGTCAAATAAAAAAAGCTTGCATATTTTGCGGTATTTTTTTTTTGTTTAACTACTTAATTGCTCCGCACAAAAAGGGGCGGTAAACAATATGTGGTCATCGTGTACACGGGGTTTTGTTTTAAAAATGATCTGATGTAACTTTTGTCGATGGTACTTACTACAAAACGTGAATAGTTGAATCAACGACGTTTATATTAAAAATCGCAAAGAGGCTTCACTTTAAATGAATAATAAATTAGTTTAAGTTTCAACAGCATTAACAGGCGAACGAGCAAACGGATCGGAAATCCCTCAGTGCTGTTATAATAATATTAATTTTCAATTCCTTTTGCTCTCATTTCCTTCCCCCTTTTGGCTACTGGTCTTTCCGAGTCAACGATCAAAGCGCGATTACGATTTGGTATTATCTTGTACTGCCGAATCCACAATGGGTCTTAAAAACTGACCATTTTAAAATAATTAACGTAAAAACAAATTAAGTAGCTATAATAAAACAAAAACTAAGCACCTACATTAAATCACTTTACTACAAATCTTTCGTGGTTAACAGAAAAGTTTACAAAGTTTTTGTAAAAGTAGCGATTGTTAAGCAATATGTAAATCTATGTTCGCGAACGCCCGACCTAACCTACCTATTACCTACTTTACTACAAAGTTATTATGTTATAAAACTCTTATCGGGCCACGTTTTCAGTGATCGTTAAGTACGTAGGTAATAATCTAGAATTGAAATTGAACAGTGTAGTTAAGCGACGATAAAAACTATAACCATAACAGGTCTGACCCACTATGCATGCGATAACAGTATTATAAAACAAGCTGTTCATTTATACATATATTTCTTATCTTAATAATGTTACAAGCGCTCCTTAAATAGAACTTCGAGTGTTAGTTTACCGAGTACACTTGAGTTTTTAATAAGTTAAAATTAAAAAGTCACCAAAGAGCCCTAATACCTCATTGCTTTGACCTATTTTCGCGGAGGTTATCGCAAGTCTGATATTGGACCTAGAGATTAATAAGAATAGTCCAGAGAGCTTGTGTGTTGGAACTCTCTGATCATAACACTTTACCACGAATAAATTTTAATAGATCAAACGTACAATAAAGTCTTGTTCGAATCGAAACCATTCAAGACGTAGCGCCATTAACTGGCAGACTTGCAGCTATAAAAATTAAAACAAACAATTTCATGAAAAGATTTCGTTGAGTCTTGTGAAAAACGTAACAGTTTTCTCTTTTGTTTCAGTTTAAAATTAGAATGCGAGAAACTGGCTAGTGAAAAAATTGAAATACAAAGGCATTATGTTATGGTGAGTAGAAATTCTATATTTAAAAAAGTTTTTTCTTGTTCTTCAAAGGAGGAAAACCTCCCTAATCCCTGAGTAAACATTAAACAAACTGTACCAAAGGACAAGCAAGTTATTAAACCAGCAATTTATTGTTTTCAGACCAAAAATACACATTGGGAAACTTGTAAATAAAGTGTGGTAACATGAAATGTTTTATTAGACCGCTACGAGAGATTGGGGTTAATGATAATAGCGACGATGGTACAAACATAATTACGTTCATACCCGTACAATAAAACGAACGCAACAGGCTTTAAAACGCATGTCATATTATAACAACATAGTTTAATTTAAAGGGACAGCTAGTTTAACAGCTAAATAGAGATGTTTATCACATGTAACATTTGTTATGGCGTGTGAAATCAATAAATGGGTTCCTTTGTTCGCCGCCCGCATGTCACATGTTTTCTATTTGATTGGCTCCAATGCACCCTCCTATTAAGATAATTGTCCGTATGAAAGAATTATTTACTCAATTACTGGGCAGTTTGTCTCTTCACAAGGAACATTTCAGACGTTTAGCACGTGTAATAAAATATGTTTAGATAAGATATTGTAACACCGCCGTATCAATCACAGCGCCAACCGAGCTGTCAGAAGCGTGCGTAGGCAAACGTATTAGTGGCCAGTTCAAGAGCAGACAATATATTTCAAACGAACAGATATATTTTGGCATGCCTTAATCCCCGCATGTTCGCTCCATCCAGATATGAATCACGATTAAGTGTTGCCAAATCGCTCGCAATTTATTTTAATACGCTCGAGAGGAAATTTTCGCGAGAATTTTTATGTGTCGGAAACACTTCTGGCCGACGTCCAAACTGTGCCAGTGCGGATGTTTAGTCACTCGACTCCTATAATTTGAGGAAGCTAATCTGTGCCAAAACCGTACCGTGTCACTGCTCGCTCGTTACATTTACTCGCATAAATTGTAATCGATTAAACTAAAGCGTGTTATTTATGTTTCAGTACTATGAAATGTCGTACGGCCTCAATGTGGAAATGCATAAACAGGTATGTACTCTCATGATCTTTAAATATATTTTGTTTAGAATAAGTTTGTATTTGTAAACGAAAAAAAAAAAAATGTTTCCACTTTCTGATAGCAGATGTTAAACATGTTTTAAAATAAGGTAACACAAAAGGAAGATGAAGGGGAAAATATGGCTATATTTTAACAACAGCGGTCGGGCGAATTGGCGCACGGGGAAATGTTGGAAAAGCAAAAAAACGTGTTATTGCGCTGCGCCTGTTTGTTGGATAAACGTTGTTTGACAGCAAGCCCGCGGGCGCACCCCCACCGGGGGGTGGGCGAATAACGCCTGGTCAAGCCACTTTGTTGACATTTCGGTTTTTAATTTGCACCAACGTTGGTATTTTAATTGCATACTTATCTTTGTTATTGTCCGATCTTTAATAACAATAGCCTACATTATGTTCGTATAACTATAATGCATGTCGAATAATCTCAGCCGTCGCGCGGTTGAATTAATATTATGACGGAGTTTCATTTCAATAGGATACGTTATTATCGAAATATTATGGCGTAGGGAGCGAAAGTTGTGCAGGCTCCCCCAATGCGCGTGACTAAAGCGCAGAAACTATATCTATGAATTAGACGCTTAGTAGAATTCACAAAAAGGGGCTGGTAGGGTTGCTAGCATACATAAAAATATATAATTTTCTTATTAATATTAAAACACAAACTACTATAGGTTCTGTTTCTTTTCAAGAACTGTATTTTTCGGCGCGAGAATTGATTAGGTAGAGGAGTACATCTTTGATCGTCGATTGAAAATTAAGTAACAAAGTGTTTAATTATGTGAAATGTGTTCGAATAGCTCACTGGTTAATTGAAATATTATTGTGACTGAGAATACATGTGTTCGAATTGATTGAAAAATAATAATACCTGATTAATTTTCATGCTGTTAATTTCTGGACGCGATAAAACAGAAGCAATGAAATTGCGACGAAAATAATGAGTGTTGTTATTGCTAAACAAAATGTTAGTGGGTAAATATTTTAGTCTGATTTGATGTGACAGCCCTGACCAGTGGGTGCTCGCTTAACAATAGCTATCGTAACAAATAGGTACGTACACACAGGGGTGCCTCGGCGAGGGTGCCGTGGGGGGGCTTCATGGTAATCTGTTGATTTTACGCTCGCCAGCTTGTCTCGGATCCCGCTTTTATTAATATCACCCTGCTGTATTTTAACACGTACTGAAAAAGGAATCACAATCAATTTACTACACGGCAAGCTACTCGGGTAATAAGAAACACTCATTCGTTTCACACAATTAATATTCACACGTGGATTTTTAAATGAACAAGACAGGTGTTCGCTCGTACACGGTACTGTTGTTTATTCATTTTCTTTTTAAGGAAAGAATGATTATAAAAATAAGTTTTTGTTAGTTATTATGTACTACATTTCTTATTAAAATATAGGCTTTATAGTATATTGATAGGCAAGATATTAGATTGACATTGTTTATGAATTGTTTGATAAACTCTGGACAATAGGTCCGATCCCTAGACCTCGAAATGTTAAGCCGTCGGCGCGGTGAGTGATATTTGTTTAGGTTCTGGCAAACTAGCAAACGAGGGGTGATTACGAAGGGTCGTATTGTTTGCCGCCGCGGCGGACAGATGGCGGCCTCCACCACTAGTTCGATGCTTGAATGCGCTATTTAGCGTACACTGCCGAGCTTCATTGTAATGGATTATTACATTAGCACTTAAACACGCTCAGTCGAGCAAGAACCAGAAATGCACCCCGTCGACTTTGTTAAGCTTTTATGTGTTGCATGCGAGCTTAATAGAATAACAAGTAATGGTTTTCCTTTTTTTTTATTTAATAACGTGTTTGTTTTTTTTTCTGAACACCGAGTGACGGTCGCCTCGGGTAAACACTTCATAAAAACAGATTGAAATTAATTGTAATCGGTGAAGCTTTCGGTACGGTTGGAGTTTTTCATTTTATTTATTGTGACTCTTCATGGTCTATACAGGGCCATCTTGAAATACATCGAGAAGTTTACACGAACATTATACAATATGTCATTATCGTGTCAATAAGGTCGGTTTTGTCGCATCAACACGCCGTTTCCCGCGCGTCGTGACCGAGTCGCACTCGCCGGCGTGACCGCGACTAACGCGCGTTTTCCGCTCTTTCTGACGACGACTAATTGCTTAGATTTTCTTTTGTTAGTCGCGGGGCCGGACCGTAGTGAGACCGTGCCGAATCACACCTACTTACGCTGTGAATTGATTGTTTCGTCTTTGTGTGGCAGTATCGACACGGAGACTTATTGTTCTGTGCTTCAAGCTATTATTCACGCCCGGACTGACTTTCACGCTGCCGATTATGGCAACGGTTTCCTTACTTAGAATAATTTAGAATCGTCCGGCGACGCAGATCCTTAGTATCGAAACTGTACTCGTAAATTTAAATGAGTGTGTGTCGTAACTTGTAATGTAGATAACGGGTAGTTGAAGAGCGAATTCATACGGTGGAGTGATTTCATGAAGTGTCACGAATGTGGAGAGAGACAATAGTGAATAGGGTCGGTGCGCGGCGCGGCGGGATGTCGATAAAATACTTTGTCGAGGTTTACGAGCGTCGACACCCCTGCGGCTCGGCGACTGCCTCGCTGCCACCCCCCGACACACGTTCCGTGCTCAATGCTCGCTTGTTATGATATATCAATGTGGACTCGTTGCTTTGCAACAATAAGCCCTTTAGTTACTGATTTTCGATATTTTTGATTTGATAGTTGCCTTTTGTTTTATTTGTTCAAAAAACGACGTTTTGGACGATGTGTTTTCAATTTTCATGACATGTTTTGTATACTATTTGTTTTTTGACATGTCGGCAGGTGCTCACTTAATAGGTGCTTTTGTTGGCTAGCTAATTTCGGTTAGTATTTGGCTTTCCTAAAACTATAAAAGCTTCTTCTAGAAGTATTCCGAAACTATGGAAGTGACACCAGATTGTTTTTATTAAACTGAACTCACAGTCACAAAAATAATGATTACTTCACCGAGTCCCCCCTATCATTACACGCACACATCAAAACAATTAATCCGTCAAATCAGTTAAAACTCGTTTTATCACCAAAGCATTCTAGCGAAAAATCCATTTCAATACTTTCGAAAGCTGTACGTGTCCGTATATTTTAATAATCTCGGGGTTATTGCGATTCCATGCATTCCATGCCGTTGGGGGAGGACGCTGTGCTCAAACCGCTCGCATCGCTCGGCGCTCAGACCGCTCACACCGCTTGCTCCGCTCAAATTTATTCATGTGCGGCCCCAAGGTTTGTTTGTCCTTGCATTAGGGTGGTCGCACACCCGCGCAATCGCTCTCATTGATAGAAACAGTGCACGTGCCATCAGCTTACCTACTGTTTATTATAATAATCGGGGGTGGATACCCAACGCGTCTTTAGCCCTCTTTGTTTACGATATCGATAGGTATAGGTATTATCAGGATATTAGGTATCTTTAAGGATTATCGAGAATTAAAATATTTACTGTAATACCGATATTAGTTAGTCTACACACTTCAATATCAACGATACCTACACGATTTATATCTTTATTTGTACCCGTTGTAAATTGTTTTGAAGTAGGTACCTAACAAAGTATACAATCATATTTGTAGCTACTTAAAAACTGGCTAATTTAGGTTATTTCAGGATATCGCTGTGTAATCATTTCAAAACTGCATTACTGCCTAAATGCATTCCAAAGACAGTAGGTAATTTGACTATCAACGAACTCGTTATGTTTTTATTGTTAGTTTATGACAAAATATAACACCTAATAACGTGACTCGACGTCCTGTTACTCAATTCATGAAGGCGTAACAATAAAACGTAAAGTATAAACAACAGTGAAGGAGTATGGCAGCGAGCGCAGCGTGCCTTATCAAATTATAGCCGTTGAGTGTTCACATCAACATGCAGGTAGTCGTTAAGGGTCCCGCATAATGGGAGCGCTATCTCGTACATCTACAGGCGGATACAGCGCTGTGAATTGTCTAAACGAACGCAACAACTCACAATGAACGCTTCGCCGCGTATCGTCGCGCGTCGCCCCCTCGCTTTAAAAGCGAAATTATCTCTCCATCTACAGGGTGCGTCGCGCGGCAGATGGCGCTTGCAATAAAACCACTAAACGCGATATCGCCGCTCGCTGCCCCTCAGCTCGTCCGCTTTATTATTTGATCGGGGAGCCAAATTAAAGGATTTGCCGTAACCCCTCGCTTGCGACCCTCGCCCGCCAACAATCACCTCTGTATTAAGTCTAATTGTGTTTTCAAATTCGACCCCTATAATATGGAGGGACGTGATATTCTGAACCATGTGAAAAAATAGGGCGCGTAGCGCGTACTCACGCCGCCACCCTCGGTGCTTTTGTGCTTTATTAAATTTGCTCATACCATACAGTACAGCGTGTTCCGTTATAATAACGTTCCATTTATCAAAAATTGGCTAATTTAGTAAAACTTGTGTTCGTGAGCATATTGAGTTATTTCATGTTATATGTCCATGAGCGTTCGTGACTAATAAACAGTTTATAGTCGGTCTAAAGCCACGCAATAAAACAACGTAATAATAATAAGTGCTCACAATTAGTAAAGACTTGGCTGCGTTATAATCTTCTTGATTCACATGTCATGATGTATTTTTTTACTGATTACTCACTATGTAATTATCATCATTATTCAACAATAAACTGAAGCATTGTCGTCGCGATTTGTAAGAATACTACTTGTTTCTTTTTTATTCAGAATATTTCGGGGTCCATACTATATCGGATAACATACAACAGGATGTGTATCTACCCGAGCATTTAGACGTGTCTCGGTAAGCGGTGAGCAAACTGAGCACTGAACTTCCAGTAGGTGTACATTTAACGTTACTCCACTACGCCAAGAATTTCTACTCGTTTATTCATGCCCCCTCTAGCCGGCGGCTACAACGGCGTCAAACTAATTACACTGAATACGACCCCTGTTCCACGGACCACCTTAATTGCACTGATTGAGACACGGATATTGATTTCGAAACAGTTTGCGTGGACGCCGGTGCCGAGGAACCCGACACTCGGCTCTGCTCGGACCCTGTCGGCGATGGTCGGGCGTGAAACGGCCCTCATGAATAATGGACGCCTTGTTCGCTCCTTGAGTTTCATTTAAAACAGACGATTTCTATTCGACTCGTAAACTACACGCCTATGACTCACTCATTTCCCATTCAATGTAATAACCCGTAAAACTGCATCCCCAGCGTTGTAAGAATTTTAAGTGGCGGCCTCTATACTTAGCATACTAAATAAAATGTTTGAGAATTAACATTGTATACTTATGTGCGTGTATAAGTAATGCGGTCGTGCAGTACGGTAGTCGCGTTACTCACATAGATTGTATCATTAAATCTCGCTTACATTATCATGAAAACGGTAACAGTTGTAGGGCGGCGGGTGCTCGTACTCTATTCAAATACAGCGAAACAATGCAAACAAGGCGAAGGGGTAACAAACACGGGGGTGGCGACCCTCGCAGCTATTGACGGCTGGATCCCTCGCAATCTGACAGCTCCCCACAATACACTTGCTGGATTTGTGTTTAAGTGCACTTTATTAGTGTTGCTGACTGAAACCCTGATCAAATTGTAAAATACTTACTCATGGTTTTATTGATAATACTAAATGCAATAAACAGTTTAAATAAAATAACACGTAATTTCATATTGTTATTATCATTATAACAACAGAATACTAATTCAAATAATAACAGATAATCTATCTATTAGTTTAGTACTTAAGTGGTACTTATTTTCTAGCTTGCACGGTTGTAATTAGCACCGACCAGACGCACGTTTTGTAACAAGTCTTAGTTGATAAGTATTCATTAATGAATAGTATCGATCCCAGTCATAATATCTTGTAGTTATGAATGAACCGGATGAATCTCTCTGCTCCATAGCTATCTCATAACACTGATGATGACGTGCAACGTTCTCTAGATAAAAATAAACATCTTAAGGCTTCGCAGATTGGAATTTACGACGCTATCAAAGAAACTCGAGCGTTGTTATTATCAACTGTGGTCTGACGACGCTTCTAATGATCCCCTTTATTTATAACGCTTTTTATGAATATTAAACACCAGGATATATCAGTATAGTAATTGCAAGGCGACATGTTGAATTATAAATAAGAAACCTGTAATAGCCGTACATTACTCACTCGGTGTCCAATAGAATAGAAGGCCATTAATTACGTATTTAGTATTGATAATAATGTATAATACATTATACATAATAGCTTCTGAATAATTAAAGATTTAAGTGTAAATGCGGTTTGAATTAATGTGCGCGATATGACTTATTAACCTCTCACCTTACTGTGACGTTAACTCAAAGTTTAACTGGTAAATTCATGCCCAATTCATATGAATATTAATAAATTATGTGACAGAATATTTCCAATGCATTTATATAGTGAATACATTATGAAAATTATGTTTAGCTATCACATTTATCGGTGAATATTATTGTCGAATTACTATTCATAATGTGTCCAATCGATGACCTAATATTCAGTTAGTTCAGTACCCAGTACCAACGATAGGGTAAAGTGGGGAGATTTGTAACGACGCAGTAACTTTGAGCACACCTTTATCGTGAGTCTAAGCTTTAAAGATCTATGACACTATTAATCCAATGTTGTTTCCCGATGACATTTACGAATCGTGACTTCGTACTTCAGTGGTAAATAAAATGCAGGTAGCATTAAAGTAGAACGGTGAGTAGTAGATAGCTAAGCACTCGATGTTCCGTGGTTTTGTAATGGTGTGAAATATTCTCCAGTCGAGGAGCGAGATCATTATCAGACGACGCGACGCTTTGACAGATGCGTTCCTCAATGGACACTAGAATCGCAAGAGTTTTCAAAACTATATATATAGCATTATTAATTTATTATAGGTTTTCTACGCGAGCCTAATTGTAAAAAGTATTGACGTACGTGCGTGTTTTTTTTTTATTTCTTGATAATATCCATCATATCAACATTAGTAATGTAGCAAAAAACGACTAGAGAAGCAGTAGTAAAAAATATGAATTCTCCGCAGGTAACATATTGCCGAAAAAACTCATATTTTAACTGTACAGTAGCTGTACACCGAAATAGAACGTACATACCACCGTCAATTCGTCAAACCACCTGACCTCAAAAGCTCAAACATAGTTAACTGTCTTTTAAACGACGTCAAAAGGTTAATTAGCAAATGATCGCCCGTTTACACTCTAGTAGAACACGGTACTGAATTATTCCAAACCCACATGTGAGGTTTGTAGTCTCTGCTTGTATGTCTAGATGTACCTACAATACCTAGGCAATTCACTTCGCCAGCTGTAGGTACCCCAACTACCAGCTACCGTTTGCAACTGAAATTGAAAACAGCCGATATTTATATTTCAAGCGACATTTCTATTCGATTTACGTTAAATTGGTATAACAACAAATGAAATAAAATTATTGAAAATATTGTTGAATTTGTGTTCTGCCTTGTTTGTTTAAATCGTGTAAATGTAGTGCAGAATATCGCAATAAAATCGGCAATATATTAACAAAATTTAATTTAAATATACACCTTGTTTGTACGAGTATTAAATTAAATGTTTTGATTTATATGAACACCGTACAACCAATAGGAGTTTCACTTGACTGCCACATGACACACCACGGGTGGTTTTCTTAATAGTGAGGCCACGCAATTAATTTTGTCTAAGAACTAAGTCATAGTAAAGAATAAACTTGCGACATCATATACTAACATATTGTTAATGTTAATAATCATTTACGAAGGCGTCGAGATCAAGTGTAGAGACAAGTCCAGCTTAGCAGGCGCGGCACAGGGGTGAGGCGCGGGCCGGGGGTGGCTGCGGGTGCGGTTAGCCGCACCGCTGCGGTCTGCGGTCGCCGAGCGAGCCGCGCCGCACGCAGACCCCGCACTTGCTCCCTTTACCCGCACCCACTCAAATATACTACGCTGTTTTGTTTATCTCAATACTTTCCATATTTAGCCAATTTGAATATTAAATACATAATTCGAATAAATGGTCGCTCATTTAACTGTTTTGGCTCAATTAAATACACGTTAATCCTTTTAGGTCGCGAGGAGAATTGCCTAAAATACTCTTGTTATTTTATCATTTAGATTCGGCACAATATCGATTTGCTTGCGACGTTGCGACCCTATCGAAGCTCAACAGGAAATCATAAAATATTTAAGGATCCTGTCATAAATATTTTATTGTAAGTAGGCATTATTTCCAGGTAATCATTAAAATAAGAATTTTTATTCAAATGACTGAATTACATGTTTGCGGTTTACATTGTAGGTATTACGAATATTATATGAGAAATACGATTATGTAGCGGTAAACTATGACAAATGAACAATGTTTAGAACTTTCACAAAGGCGTTCCAAACATTAGCGGAGGAATTCTGTCAACGTTTGAACTTTGATAGTTTCCAAGAAGCGTGAAATTTTACTTGTGAACTTTGTGAGTCGGCAACAGTCGCCGCTTGACGCATCCAACAAATTAAACAGTATTCGTAGACCGCGGCCGACGGACGCTCAGCGCTCACAATAAGCATCGAGCTCGCAAACACGCCAAGTAAACACCGCCTGTGTAAACTCACAAACTCCAGCCCTCGCTTCGCTCAGTCCGCTGCGACTACGCACAAATACTTGCAAACTATATTAAATATTTACGTATACTTTACATCAACCCGCCATAATATAACTGATCTTTCGACCTCTGTTCTTGCTTCTTTTGATTCCGATTCCATGTCTAGATAACCGAACATCGTACTTAAAAGCATTCGGTAAATCTTACGAGTACTTATTGTTCATGGAATCATTGTTCTACGTTCTTTGATCACGAATATTGTTGAGTTGTGTGCCGTGTCGTGTCGTACCGCAATACTGCATAGCAAGAATTGCCAGTGAGTCGGCGACTCGGCAGCCGGCACAACGAGATCGCAAACAGTACAGTGCAAACGGTCTCCGTAAATAAGCAAGCTTCCATCGCAACTGGACGTCGTCGTTCTGCACTTGTACATATACATATACGACCTACGATAAACGTTATCCATGTTGAATATAACCAACTATATCTACGACTGATTCTATCACTAACTCTGTTATGTTAAGATATACATTTCGTTTGATTTGCACGCTATTTCAATTTGAAGTCACCCGATAACTTCGACTCACATAAATTATGACTTTTTATGAAGGCGATTAGTTCGCTGAGACTGACTGATACCTGCATAATATCTCTCGTGATATCGACTGTTTATCACAATTTAACATAGCTTTTATCTAATACTCTTATCGCCTATTTTTCTGATCACACAAAAATAATACAGATACATAAAGTTTATCGTGGAACCGTCTGTAATCAGCCCAATCAATTTTAGTACAAAATCCGTGATAACTCGTTATCATGTCTGAACGAAAGCAAGACAGCTGAGTATAAAAATCATACTAGATAATACCGAGCAGATAAAGCTTTAATGATAACCATCGAGTTTTTAGGATGAAGTTATCGATATGTATTAATGTTGTTATTCAGAACAAGCAGCTGATATGAAGCGTTCTAATAATCCGCGATAGCGATCCTGCAACCAACGTTGCGAAACTAAAAATAATAATCGTCGCGCGTCGAACCGAAAATAATTTGATGGCAACACGAATATATTCAGACAATCGGTGTTAGCGGCGCGTGTACACGACACGGAGCGCGGCGCGGCGCGAGTGGAGGCTCCGCTGCACATTGCATAAATTAGGACTGTATTAACAGCGCTAATTACAGTGCTATAGCGCTACCGAATACACTAGTATTTGCGTAGTAGCGAGCGCCATTGTGTTCCAGTACAAGGTGCGCAACACATAAGGCGCCGGAAGTGCGGAGTCATTACAGCCGCACAGCGCCGCCGCTCGTTACGTCGACAAAAAAGCTCCGTGTGCACCGCGATGATTGATTCGTCTATACTACACAGACCGCTTGTGAAACTATCCAGCGTCTACAAATTGGTCAATTCATGTGCGTCGAGAAACTTGTTTGTGTTTCTTTATTATCACGTAAGCGCTTGTGCGGTTTCACCTCGCTCGCCGCGAATCAACTATGATGTAGTGCCTCCTCCACGTCTTGTTTGTTTACGGCTTTTACCTCTAGCGATTGCATTTATACAACAATGCTTCTTTCACTTATATAAATATCTGACTGCGTTGTTTTTAGAATGTCAAGTAACATACACGTTTATAAGCGCTCTCATAAAAAGTGCCGAGTCAAAAAGGCTTCACGCTTTGCCGAGAGGTAAGATACACAAAGGGCAATAAACGTTTGGCGTGGACCTAAACAAACAAGGGTAGCTAGGAAGCTGGCTCTTTGTTTGGCGAGAAACATGCGAGTCAATAGAGCGCTCACGCTTGCCTGCCCTGGCTGTTATGAAACCGTGTGTCGCGAGTCGACTCTCGTGATATGTCGACTGTCGACGCTAATCTGTCAATCAGAATCGCTCGGACGCGGACCGATTGCATTCTAATTTCTACTTCATTTATAACTGGGACTGTTTGAATGAATCTGACCGTGACGTTTTAAGGCCACTTCGTCCGCCTCTCTAAATATTTAATGTGATTTGATTACACTGCAATATTTTATCGTGTTTGCTGTGTATTGTTTAAATATTTGGAGATTCGATTACGTGTGCAAATCATTCGTATAGGTTTTCGGTTTTCACAATAAGTAACGCAACGTCCAAAATCAAATGTTTACGAACGGTCTACAATTTCTACATCATCAGAGATTTAAGTTCCATTTATCTTGCTCCAAACATATAATGATTCATGAGGTCGACAAGAATATTATTGTATTGTTTATTATCGTAGCTCGGAGGTTTAAATTGACAGGTGGTGTGTAGTGGAGCGTAGCCGGCTCTTGATCGCGCAATTACAATCTGATTACGAGGTGACACCGGAGCCGGCGCGGCTCGGAGCTCGGCGCTCGGCTCGATACCGAGATAACGACGTGTCCCACTACACACCCACTCCACGGCTCTCCAATCAACTTGTTCTTGCCAAGTAATTATATCCATTTGTTTATAATGAATATTAATGACGCGCCTTCCCGGCCGCGTCCGACGATTCTGTTTATTATAAGTATCGACGCTCGAGTAGCAATTATTTTAAGTAAAGCCAATTATACTGTCGTTCACGAGCACTTCACTCAACTGCGTAGATAATTGAACCCTGTTTAAATATTTCAGATGCAATCCTACCCCTAATCCCCTGTTTGTTGAACAAACTCGTGTAAAAGTTCACGATGTACATTGTACAGGGTACAATTACAGCAGTGAGTAATTAGAAAGCTAACGAGAAGCGGTGACAACGGTTGGCAGTGTGCATTATCGATGTGCCAGCCACTAATGTTCCACGCTTCCACGGCAGGCTATGTTTAAATAATTATTGCTCCGCGAATGCGATACGAATCGATGATAATGTTGGCCTCTGTCTGCTGCAATAATAGCCCATTTATCGACTTGACTGCCATTTCGCCGGAGGGATTATTTATTGCGGGCCATAAGAGCGACGTCGCTTTCAATACAATAGCGTGCCTTTTCGATTGGCGACTGTTTTGTTTAATAAAGTGGAAACTTGGCCAGAGCGCCGCCCGCAGGCAAGATAACCAGAACGCAGCGTGCATAAATAATTCATAAAAGAGTCGGGAGGCATTAATGAAGGCCGAAACCTCAGTAGAAGTGCCGCGTCCGTTCAGTTTATTCCGCGGAACACAATCGCGGTAAGAGCAGTAAAAGTTCATCGCCGAGGCGCCCCGGGAGGCGGCCGGATGCGCCGGGAAACTTATAACTAAATGGTTATGCCGTTTAACCTCTTCATTTTGATTTAATATCTTTGTGGCGTAAATCTTTTATCAATTTAATAGCAGGTGTTAAAGTGAAACCATTATAGCCTGTAGTTACTCGTACTTACTCACACATAATTTATGGGGCCATAGATGTCCTTTAACGCTGTTACATAGAGCATTATGGATTGGTGACATTATGTAGATGTTATCGGTTAGTATTCACGTGGTGGCTGGCTGGTCACGATGTACGCAGCCGCACCGTGCGCGTACGAGCATTCAAGGGAGACAATAAATTGTGGCGTGGAACCGCGGCCCGCATTCAGGTCACAGCTCGCGGCATGCACCGTGCACTCATGTGCCATATTCCGTTGTATTGTGTCGTAAGGAATCCTGATGGTTTTACGACACCTGAATTCGAATCAGCACCGTCTACTGACACTGCAAAAGAGAAACAAAAAAATCTCTCTTTTGTTTCTTTTGTTATTCTTCATGCATGTCAAACAATCATTAAATTAAAACCTCTCTCATCTGAATTTTAATTCGCCATCTTAATGATTCATTTCGGAGATATTTCTCGTCGCTGGTATTTAGACGATAATTTATCTCAGTCTTCAAATCAATTCGTGACGAAATTAACGAATCGATTTTACATTTAAATGTGTTTATTAATTTAAATTGGTGGATTCTTATTGCCCAACACTTTTAAATTTTATTGCGAATATCGAAAACTCGCCAAGTCTGCATAATAGCCGTCGATAAAGCGTTTAATTAATTGACTCTCGTGTTCTTCATTAAAAAGATGTTTGGTATAAACTCGAGCGTTGTTTGTGGTGGAGCAATAAATAATAGTGAAACAAATGGAGCACCGTTGGCGAGATGCGGCCGCAGATTAAAAGCTCCACCGACTAAACCACGTGAAAATCGCGCAAAAAGAGGAGTCACCCGCGGCATTAGCGGATGAGTGTCGGAGCCATTAGTGCACCTCCTCGCCTCGCGTGCTGCCCCCGCCCCACACCCCGCGGCGCCCTCTCACCCCGAAACCCGACGTTCCTCTTTTATTTCTCGCGCGGGGATGAACTCCTTAATGACAAACCGTACTATATCTTTTGTGGAGAGCTCGCAAAAGTACGTATTTTGTGGCCCTTTTGTGCGCCCGCTTTTTATTCCTCCGTCCGTACTCGTAGCTACTGCTGTAGAGTTATACGAGGTGCAGATGGGACGGGGATTGTGCGCCTCGTAACGACAATAAGAAAAACTGCTTTAATCTGAAACCCTTTGTCGATATTTTGCGCTCAATGGTGCTATTCTTTGATTGAATTTCAACATAGCGAAACGTAGGAATGCGTTGAGCACACGCTACGAGAGCGTTCAAGTATGGGAACAATATGATAGGTAGACAAGAAATTTCGCAAAAGTATTTGAAGAGCGCACGAAATTCAACATTGCATAGTGATTGCTTTTTAAAGTGTTTAGTTTTGAAGTAATGCGTGACCAACCACTGAGCTCATCTCCGACAACAAGACTCATTAGTTCATTCATTACACACAATAGCATACAGGCCTTGCATTAATTAATATATTCAAATAATAACTTCCGCTATCTTTATTTAACTGATTCAACTGTCCTGAATAGTTCTATTTATATAACACTATTTTCACTTTTATGATCACGTTAACAATTAACTCATAGCTGTTAAAGAAATTTCACACGTCCGAAATTAGTTTTAATTGCTCGCTAATTATAAATTCATAGAGTTCTCACTGTCTCGAGACCTTCTGAATCATGCGGCTGGAGGAATGTCCGATTCACTGAGAAACAAAGATATTACCAACTCTCACTACAATTCTCTGCAATTCACGGTCCGTTAGTGTAAAAATTAATATTCGTCGCTGTGGGAGTACCAAAGTCGTTTATCATAAAAAGCGTTAAATTTAGAGGCAGCGGCGTTTTTCAGTTTAGTAGTAAATTTTCACAATAATCTAGTGGTAGAGGCGGCGAATGAAAATGTAATTTGTGGTAATTCGGCGCGTCGGTCGGTCGCGCGGTGCAGTTGCGGCGCGGCTGCGGTTGCCAATGTCAAGTCAACATCACACATTTTCGATTGCTGCATCAATGGTTATTACTTTTTGAATTTTGTTTACACTTGTTTGTGTGCAAGTCCTTTATGTTTAGAGTCCGTGAATATTTCTTTGACACCACATCATATCAAACCAAGTTCCGTGATGGCTAGGGTTATCAACAAGTCTGACATCATTCATATCTGACAATGGCTATAAAATATAAACTTTCTTGAACCCGCAACTTTTAATAAAAACTAACGATTAATTAATCGTCCGTTGATAAGAGGAAACAAACTTGTTTATTCCACACACAAATTGAATACGTGAAGCGATGGCCTATCAGCCAGTTTATTAGCACATCGCTGAGGAAATTTGCATTACGCACTAATATTCCGATAGTTGCACGACTCTCGAAGTTAGATGTTTATCTAGTAAATGGAGGAGCCTTGTTGTTGTCTTACTTCTAAAAATATATCGCTGGCCTTATTTATTCTTCATGTTTATTTATTTACGCTCTCATAAAAATCGTACCTACTTATTTAAATATTTGCGAAAATAATTCGTGTCCCAGTTTACATTAGGAATAATGGACGTGCTGAAAAAATAGCGCTAAGAATTAAAATTCTAGTAGAAGTTTTTCTATTATAATAATTTGTTGGCCGTACCTCATGATGAGTCAGATTTTAAAAGGTTTATTTCGCCGTTAAAACAAAAAGGTATCGGTTAACACATAAATAGTGAGCGCAAAAAACAAATATGCGTGGTGTGTGGAGTAAATTCGCGCGAGCTCGGGGCTCGGACGCGACAAACAGTCCATTTAGCGAGGCGGAATGAAAGTACAATTTGCGGCGAGCGCTGCGGTCCGCCGCGTACCGCGCCCTCGCTGCCTGCCGCGCGTACGACCGTACGTGTGCACACCACTATACCACGGCTTAATGTAACTCAACGACGGGATAAATGTTTTGTATCAACGCTTTACTAAAAAGCTTCGACGTTTTGCTTCACTTCAAAATAAAAAAGTCGACCATATAAGAACATTCGCTTAACAAATTGCACATGACATACATATCCAAGAGACAGTACAGCAACCATTAATTTAACTGATCAATAACACGCAAAGACAACGAACGAAAGCTCACAATTTATTTTATAGTTTCATTCCGAATGAAAACTAAACATTGTATAAACAGAGGGATAATATTACTTTAGTGATTGAGTCTCAGATAAAGCAAAAGTATTTTTCATCTCGGTACAATGTTGGGAAATAGATAAGTAAGTGTCGCCGCGAATCCCACGCGGAGCTGCGAACAAAAGCTTGTTCAAACGAGGACAGCCAGCCCTGCGGCGAGTAAAGAGCACTGTTTTAATGCAGTCCACTGATTACTTAGCAATGTAGGTATCTACACATAATATCTTACAATTATTGTAGTTTCTAGGTAACATAAAAAACATCGCATGACTTGTTGCGGTTAATTGCGGGAACACGCCTTCTTACGATAATCTTGAATAAGTAATCTTACATTGAAATATTATGTTAATCACTCTGCTCGATCTCTAATTGCAGAGCATTCTTATAATAGTTTCAATTTAAGTTTCAATGAAACATAAAAACTTGTCAACAAACTAAAGAAAATCTGTTTAGACATAATGCTGAGTAATGAACTCATCAGCGTTCTAGAAAAATAAGCTTTACTGTAAATATAATTAAATATGTTGTTTTGAAAGATAATAAGAAAGTTGGCAAGTGTCCTGACATTCTGAAATGTATGTAGCCATGCAATTATGGCACGGGCATTCTGTATTGGTGCGTGGGCGGCTCTGTGGCGGTAATAGAGCATCCGTCGTGTTCACACAATATCGTAATTTAACACTCCGGCAGACATGTGCGCGCCATGATTCCATACGCATTGTAAATGTCAATGATTACATCTACATTTAATTACACTGTGGATCATCTTACTAATTAACTGTTATAGCGATGTATTATAACAGCTTTTTTACTCCTATTGTTATTCCTAACAATCAACACATTATTATGTTAAATTCACTCAACAACTCTACGGTCGACCGATGATGACAAAATAAAAATAAACCGCCGAACAACTTCATTGTTTACACGGGCCGACAAGGGCCGATATAATAATACACTCAATTATGTTAATTCGTCGTCGATTCACTGTGAATCTGCGAATAAAATTAATGTGCATTTAAACGGAAAATACGAACAAAGCCAATAAATACTGCGGGCTCGGTAACGCGGCGATTTATCATCTCATACCGCGCCGACCCGCGCCGCGTCCCACCGCGCAGCGCCGGTGTTATTGTTTATCGTGTTAATTTTATTTGTTGCTTCTCGCTCAGCTTATCAACTAATTATAAATGTTATTATTGAATATAATCTGCTTCGGAATGTGGAAACATTTTTGGATGTGAATTTGTATGTAAGCAGCGATCAGCGGCTAGCGGGCCGTCGTTGTTTCATTTATAGCCAACTTTATATTAATGTTAATGTTGATTTTATTCAGAAAAGTAGATTGGTGAATATTAAACAATATTAATTATTCATAACGTGTGTGATATCGGTGTTCGTTCGTGATGATATTGTAATTTCGTCACGATGACCTTATGTCGTGTTTATAGAAGATTGTTTAACATTAATTATTGAGATGACTTTACTAAATAGGTTGATTGTGTTTCAGACGGAGATAGCGAAAAGGTTGAACGCGATAATAGCCCAGATCCTGCCGTTCCTGTCCCAGGAGCATCAGCAGCAGGTCGCTTCGGCCGTGGAGCGCGCGAAACAGGTCACTATGACAGAACTTAATGCCATTATTGGGGTGAGTACTCATTGCCTGCTCGCATATTGTTAACAGTACTAACAACATGTGGGGCACATCACTAATGGTTCATCTTAACACCTAACACAACATGAGCTTGCTTCCAATTGCGTGGGTTCACCGCAGTACTTCAACGGGGCATGTATTTTATATTCTGATCGCCTGAATATTTGTGCTGTTTTTATGTTTATCTAAATATTTACGCGTTTGACGATAACATAACACATAACAGAATAACCCTCAGTAGATCTCGCATGGCACAAAACAGAATCTTGTTGTAATTATAATAATCACAATTTGCCAAACACGCCTGGCTAACTACCGGGGGCTTTAGTAAAGACGTGGTAACAAATACCTACTGTATGATCGCTGAATTCAACGAAATCGCGTAGGTCATCTTTAAAATTCCGAGTAACGAAATGAAATTTCTTCAGCGTCGGTAATATTTCACGTGAGACCGATCTGAACAACACGTGCCTTGTTTGTACAGCAGTGGGCTGTTGTAAATGTGGCGTGGAATGTTTAGCTGCCGGCTCGCACTGCTCCCAGTGTGCCAGGCGGCCAGCGCCAGTGTGAGTGTGGCATCTGTCCAAACATTCGCGACTCCGAGCTGTCATTGCTTAGTTGTTCGCTTGTTGCACGCACACTAAACTGGGAAGGTCGATGTTATTATAATAGCCGTGCATAAATCACACCTTTCGGTTAAAATGTAATATTTTACACGCTTCTCATCCGATGATTCACCTGCAAACATAATCGTTTTTCACAGAAGCTATCCACCTCTCTAAAACATGCTTTATTGAAACAACAAACGTTAATATTCCAATTATCGCTGCTGACTAATTCGCAGGCGTGGGTAAAATGTTATTGTTCAGAAGCTCAACTAAAATTCTCGTCCGGAACAAGTGGTACTTACGTGTAAAGTAAGTTGATTCTCCAAAAGCACGGCTTTCAACAGGTCGAAAGTTCGACGGTCGTTAATTAAACGATCTAAGCCGCGCAAGACGAGTTGGCGGCGATCCAACTACGAGGTATTGATGAAATTGCTACAAACTACTACCATTATACCTATAGAAAATTATTTTATTAAACCGACGCCCGCCACGTCCGCGGCGAATTAGCATGTTTATATAATTTTCAAACGGCCATTTGTCATCGGCGTGGGCGAGACACGTAGAATATTGCTACCGACACTGTCCAAGCGTAATGACAACTAAATATTATTAGCTCTTACTTCAATTTGCATACATGTCGTTAACAACACCTCCCGCGTTACGATTTAGTGTCTGTCCTCAAATTGCGGCTCTAACTAATTTCACAACACTCTAATTGTACTTTTTAGCTATAGTAAGTGTCGTGAGGACTTCATTGCCGTCTATTATTTCAATAGGTTCATTCGCAGCCGGGTGCCAAGTCGTTAGTGCGACCTATTCTCCGTATGTGTTAACGTTTGGCGTTCGAAAACCATGAATAGATGTACCGCGACTAAAATAAATCTCTTTAAAGATAATGAGGGCGAAAATAAAGTGGAAGTCAGTCGTCGCTCGTCCGTCTGCGGCCGATAGAGTGTTGCGGATGGACCGCGCTGGCGCCGCGCCAACTCGATCACACGGCGTGCCCACTGTGTAGCATCACCGCACCAAACGACGCTGCCTAATACTACGTAAACTGAGTTACGACAAAAATTCCCCACATTAATACCTGAGACCATAACGTTTGGCTACCCACCAACTATTTTGTTTACAAGTATACCACTCCAATTAATAAATTAGTCGCACATTAGCGTGTGACATATTGTACGTATTGTTTATTGCAACATTCTAGTTGCTCTTTTACTTTATCTCAGTTTACGCACTTGTCTCGTAAATTATTTACTCCGTGCCGTAAGACTCTTCGTCCGGTGTCTACGATCGGAAAACGGCCACCGGATAGGAGAAAATACCTTAAGAGTCCCCAGTATTTGCGGAAGGTTCGCCGCCCCCGGACCGTGAGGATTTACCTACATGTACGAGTATAGCTTACTGAACAGCCTTCGAGACACTGGCAAAACGCAATATCGCCCTCCCCTCATAAAACACTCTAATTTAAATAAAAAAGCGGCGCCACCTTCCGTATGTCGGGCCTTTTTTATTACGTACCTTTTTTATTTTCGGGTCAGCTAGGGATCAAAGGGGCTCTCCCCAGAGACTGGCCGCCCAGCCTCCGTCTGATTTGCGAGCGTACGCGAGAGCGCCGATTTGTGAACGTGAAGTATTCCTCACTTTGCAAATAGGGGACTGTTTGCTTGCCTATTAAATTCACTTACCTACAAGGTAAACGCTACATTTCTCTTGCGTCAATTAAATTAAACGTGCTGCATTATGTTTTGAACTTTTGATGCTTCTGAATGATTTGTTTTAAATCTCTTTCTTGGCAGACTAACAATAGTTGTTATATATTCACTAAACGATTAAATCAAGTAAAAAGCATAAATAAGTCTAACCTACGTATAACAAATAACAATACGAAGAGTCTTGTTGTGTAATAGAATTCGAGTATGATAGATAAGGTGGCGAAACGATTCAGCATTGTGTTTGAGCAATGTGCGTGAACTCGTCGTCAATAACCGGGAGAGGACGGAGCGTCGTCGGTGCGTTATCGGCGGGTAAATCATTTCTCGTTCTGATTTTATTCCACGCCAGCGCCCGAGGGGTGGCGCCCAACCTCTGCAGAGGTAATAGCTTACAGATACGAAAACTCCCTCTCAAGCTCACCTATACATGACACGAATGTTCACATTGAAACAATATTCACGTAACTTGTGCAGATCGATCGGGACGTGCGACCTCGTGTCATAGATACGCGTTACGAATCCAATACTAAATCTCATCCTTATATTTACGATCGAGTCCGCCGAGGCCGTGATTGAAAAGCCGAATCAGCGCAAGTATGCGAAATAAACAAGTGTATTATGCCTACAACATTTATGCAACATTATCTGACGAGATAGATGTGCAAACACGAGCGCTGGAGCCGTGCAAATAGAGCGTATCTGTTTCCCCGTCGATGGCTTTATAAACAAGCGAGTCGTGAAAACATTTCTATCTAGTTTACGTTGGGTCCCGCGCCCTCTGATAAAAATTACGAGGAGAATAAATCGGGGCGAGAAGCGCGCCGGGGTCGGGCGTCGGGGAAACATGAATTTGTCATTTTTTCCCAGGCACGTTCGCGGGCGGGTGATAAATATTGCATTGCAGGCCCTCGACGTTTCTTGTGAGTCGCACGACGCGTCCTCCCGGCGACTCGCATTAACTTTTCCCCTGTCGCTTAGACGAAGCTCCTTGTTTTTCAACGCAGAAAAGTGAGTTAGGGCCCGTTCTGTCGTCGCTTCCAATGAAATTATGTAATCAGTTTTACGACTCATCCGGCCCGCGAGTGTCACGAGTTTTTCTTATTATTATCTATCTTTTCTTTGAGTATACGAAGTTATTCAAAGTTACATGTTGTAAGAATATGAGAATAGACGTTGTTTATTATAGTCGGCATTCGGTAACTTTATTCAAGTCGCATGTCAAACATGTAGCTTAGTTTACCGTGATATTTCAAAGGTCGATTGTTTTTCTGCAAAATCGTGTTTATCCTTAATGTGTACATATACATAACATGTATTTAGGTATAATACATGTGATTAGAAGCAATTATGTTGAAAGTGTAACACGTGTCGGCGTCGCGTGTCGATACGGCTGGAGGCTCCCTGTCTAATGGTGCGTGCGTCCCTTCCTCAGCCCCTCCTCGTCACTCGCGATATCCTACCCCTTTTGTACTGCAGCTACTACTTACACATAAGACCGGTATAGCATTACAGCTAATTACAACACCGAAGTATTAAGAAGTCATGCGCCTAAACAGGCATTGTCTAACGAAGTTTATAAATATGTATTCTGTGTCGATGTCATGCCCGTGTCCTCACATAGGCACTTAGCATGAGAAACGTTAGTATGTCGCAAATTTACGAGCTTTTAATGTCCCAATGTGTAAAGTGGCGTTCATTTTGTTTCGCTGTTCTACTGCTTGGTATATTCCTCTTTATTTTTCTTGACACGTCCATCACAATGGCCGTTAATGGTCACCATTGGAAGATTAGAATGTAGTTACAGCTTTGAATTTGTATTGTTTTATTGGTCGTAACATTTGGCTCGAAGCATTAACATTATAAGAGTTTAAAGTTCCTTCTGTTCTAGTCATGCGTGTCATGCTTACCACTTCCTGGTTTTATGTTTTAAACATTGCAGTCAGGCATATTAATACATTGAAACTCATTTTAGTACCAATGGCTCAGATTTTAATTGCATATTACGGTATTACCGAAACCCGTTGAATTCATTATGGTAGTGGTTTGCTTATCGAATAAATACGCTAAATCTAAATTAACGTATCAGAAAACAACCTCATTTTGATTTTGTTCAAGTTTTCAACCTTTGAACAATAATTTTATAACAAGAACAGAATATAAGACAGTTTTACACGAGCGCCGGGGGTTGATTCAATTATGCGATACCATTACAGTTTATAATCTGTTCTTGTCAGTGTTGGCTGGAGGCTGGAATCGTCTGTAACAGCCCTAATGCGTCTCACACCACGAACTAACGGACTCTTAATTATTTAACAACTGCTAGGGTTGGCGTACGTTACAATTAAACAACGTTATTAGCAGATCGTTGTTTCTTTGAGAAAAGATTCAGTTACAACTAAAAATACAGCTTAGTTATTGAAAAGGAAAATGTATGCTGTTCCACTTGTTTAAACTTTGTTTTCGAGTAGGTACTTACTACTTTTTGTAAACGAATGGTTATAAGTTTGAACGATGCGCATATTTAATTTCTCATTTTAATTAACACAGGTCTTGAAATGAAATTGTAACTTCTGCTTTAGGCAATTGAACCATTGCTTGGTGTCTAACCTTTGTAACTAGATTACCAGCATATAAGCCATTGCTATAGTGGCTATTGTGGCAGCAGTAATTCAATGAAATCGCACTAAAAACCTGCTTTACCTATATGAGATCGACGCGTTACAATGCTTTTCAGAAGCCCTCTGGCTACCTGAATAATCGCTTTTTCCGTCGAATATTGTTTGCTGCTTCAATTTATCGGGGATCCTTTAGTGACCCTACTCTACAGTGGAATATTCTCATCTGATGAGTCTCATTAAAACGTACTAATTGTAGGTTAACGTCCACTTACGTGTTGATTGCCTCTTCAGCCCATAATTGTGTAAACAGTAATTATTTTTAAATGTTCTTGCTACTTATTAATTGCTGACCATATTAAACTAATGTGTTTATAATATGCTGTCGATCTCATTCCTTAACACTGGTGCGAGAAAATGCGTCATAAAAATCTAAAACATGTGTTTTTTTTATTTCCAGAAATTATCTACCCTTTAGCACGCTGTGTGAGAAATATTGCCAGTGAACACCTAAAGTAATCGTTCTTCTAAATCTTTAACCACACGAAATAAAAGTTAAGTCGGGTGTTAAATTCAGGATGCTAAAAGCAATTTATTGTAAAGCAAAATAAATAAAACTCCATAAGAAGTGAAACTCACATAAAATTGGCTTTTAAATTGTAGAGAAAAGTTTTAGACTACACTCGAAGAGAACCACAAGAACCGATTTTACAATAAAATAAAAGCGGTTTTCAGAAAAATTAAGAGCAATGATTGAAATCGTGACTGAAAATTGTCACGTACTAGAAATCTTATTGATACTAAAGTTCAACACTATCTACCTAGCACAGAATACGCATTATGAGTAGCAAAAAAAAAAAATGTTTGATCAAAAAAATAATTCTTGTTAAACCTGGCGAAATATTTATGCGTGGAAATCTGTGCGGTTGGCGTGCGCTATCCATTTATAAATGAAGAATAATCCCCGGAGCATAGACGGTGGTAAATGTGCCGTGAAAACCCGAACGCGGCGGAGCATTTTTCTCATGACAAAAGCTTTGGAGACAGCTCACGTCTGTTGCTACTTCTACCCACGTACCGACACACGCGAAATTACATAGACCTCGTATGAACACGCTGATATAGCACAGATACAGAAAAATAACCTTTTGTATGTTTTTATCTATCCTAATCCACCCAGACAGTTTTTTCTTTCAACTCAGCTGACACACAAATCTTTATAATACAGCTTTAATATGGCACTTAAGACAAACATAAAATTCATTCTCATCACTTTTGTATGGGAAAATACAGAACAATAGTCTATTTACTTACTACTTTATCTACAAGAATTTGAGGTTAGTGGTTTTTGTTCGGATTTATTACTGAATCATTAGTCGCGTGCCTCGTGACACCGATGTGGGAATAATTCACATCACTTATCGCGTTGACGTTCTGAATACATTACTCTTGATAATATTTTGAGCCTCAAAATTCATTATAAAAATCAGATATCTCCCCTTGTAGGAGGGGAACTTAATCAAACTTAAATTCGGTCGATAATATAAACACCAAACTTCGTTCAGAGATAAAGTAAACGGATGGAAAAGTCGTTAGGGGAACGAGTTTTAATCCCGGGGAGAGCGTATCGACGCTATTTAATCACGTCTAAATATGGAAAAAAAATGTTGGTGAGGTATCACGCCACGTTATTGTCATTCATAACAGGCGGGTGGGTGCCTGTGGGGTAGCGGGCGTGACGGGGGTGAGGTGTGAGCCGGGGTGAGGCGCTCTCGATAGCGATAGCTGCGGGATCACGCCGCCGCAGCGTAACGAGGGAACAGTTAGCTCGAGCGAAATGTTTGTACAGGTATGTCTCCCACTAGCGAGGGACGAATACGTAATTAAAACTCGCGCCACATAAAAATACAGCCACATCGCATACGACCAACGAATGTAGACATACTAAACTAAACTACACTTGATGACTTGATGTACCTACTAAACTTTATTTATTAATTTTCCTCGCGAATTGCTCATTTATCTCTATTTTTATTAGGAAATGCTTTGTAAATAATTAATAACGATGTCGTTTTATGTGGCGTAGTTAATAAATAATCAACTACATACTGCAAGACGTAAACGCAATCATTAGTTCCAGCTAAAGGTTTTTCTAATAGTATGTAATTAATTATTTCAGCATAAATTCGAGGAGAAACGTCGCGGTGGAAACACACATTAATGATAGATTCTAAAAGTTTTTATTAGTTTGAGGGAGAGGATAGGTACGTCGTTTGTCAGGACGGATGAGGGTTCACCACGAAGTCTAACGCTCGGGGACAGACCGCTTTTTAGGTCACCACGTTGTACATTTATGTAGAATCACACTTTTATCTTCTTAGAGATCTGCACGAGAATCCTACATAGGTATTGAATGCTCGTTTGTTGGAATTCGTCTGTCTACATTTTTTCTGTGTTTTGATCTTTTACAAGTTTTTAAATCAGCTGGAACTGTCATTAGTCATATCGTGGCGCCAAGCAATTAATCATCAATTTCGAATCACTCTCGAACACTGTTTTTTAATTAACGAGACTGTAAAAACGCATTTATAAAACACGCTAGACAGAAACTATTTATTTTAATCATTCGAGCATAAGACATGTAAATGCCCAAATGGAATAATTTGAATTTAAAAAATCCCCTTTTGTAAAAAGCACTCCCAACTAAGTGGCGCTCGCCACCTTTTGACACACAATAAATCACAGCCGTGAGCGGCCAATAAAAAATATGTTCCACCCTCGGCGAAAATCCAATTAATTTTCGGCGGTTAAAAAAAGAACCTGCCCGTCCGAGCGGAAAAAGCTTGGGCGTACTGGACGAGCCACAAGCGAACAGCGAGCAGCCTCGCGGAAGCGATAGAGGTAGCGGAAGCGGCTAGCGAAGAGAAACACGCCGATTATGGGCACAATTGTAACATGGACGCATGTAAAAAATAAGAGGTAAAGAACGGAAATGGACATAGCGATAAGCTGTTAAAATATAGCGGTGCGCTTGGTTGGAGAAGTGCGCCGATCCACAGGGCATAGGAATAATAAGGTTAAACGAGACGAGATAGGAACGGAAAGTGCGGGGAAAACAGGAAAAGTGGAAAAAGGGGAATAATGGAGAAGGAGTAATCAATTTCGCTCAGTCGTCGCCGCCGCCGGCGAAGCTCTCATTTAAAATTTAAAATATCGCGGAACGGAGGGGTCCCGTGGAGGACTTTTTAATTTGGCTTGCCGGCGGTTTAAAAATGCACGGAGCTCTGCGGTGACACATCAATCCACTTTGAATGTTGACGCTGAACTAAAATACATTACTCTTTTAAAAAACAATACACTTTAATTTGATTGTGATGTTGCCTGAGATTTCGTTTTATTTAGAGGTACGAAGCAGAGGGTTGATTCTGTTTAAACGTTGTGGATTTTAATTAGTGTCCTACCGTAGTTGCGGTTTTCAACCTTCGCCCAAGAATGGACCGTTTGGCTTTGCTTTAATTTGGTCTATTCGCTATTTGTCTGAATGTTTAGCTGCTTTAAACGATTTGGGGGTACTTCGGTTTTGGAATTGATTTGTTTGGAAACGAGTTGTAATGTTTGTGTTTCTCGTTGTTGCAGCAACAAAGGCCAGACCTGCCGCGGCTGCTGCAGCAGATGCACGCGGCGCATCTGCCAGCGCACGGAGCGCCTCCTCTGCCTCTCCTGGGCCAGGGTGCTCTGCCCCCCGCCGGCCTGCTGGGGCTCGGTGTGCCTCACCACCCTCTGTCAGTACTAGCAAAACCTCCAGACTTGCATCGACCAGATGATAAAGGAAATGGTAAGTTAATCATGAATTCATGACCAAGAAACAAGTTATATATCAGTAAGGTCAGGTCAGCCTCAGGTCACATAAACTATCGCTGAAAAGTCCAAAAGAAAAAGGAATCCTGACTAACCTACTGTATAAGTAACGGTTCGATACAAAGATGAATATTTTAAGAGGTTGTCGCGTATTTGTGTATTCGCCTTGTTTGCTGTGTGCCTCTGGAGACTATTAGTGCTCCTCCCCCCTCCCCCGCCCCACCGCCCTGCGCGGCAGACGTCTCCGATCCCACTTCTGTTTCAATATTTACAATCTTCGAGTGGCTTTTTGAACTCACTGTTTGCGTGTTTTCGGATCGCTGACGGCTACGGCTCGCCCGATATTACTTTGAGAGTATGAATAAGTCAATTCTCCGAACTGGTAGGTAGTATCTACGCGCGTGTTTGGACAGAATATGTAAACAGAGATGTGGAACAGATTGGTGCAAAACATTTTTCCTGTTAGTCTGCTATATCCATCAAACAAATAGGCACTTTATAATTCGAGGGCAAGCCGAGTATTATTCATATCAAACAACGGGGAGTGTTTCCAGTTTTCACGGTAGCGCGAGTAATCCCGGCGCGGCGGGGACGAGCGCGCCACAAATGAAAATGTAACACAGAAATGGATTTGGAAGCCGCCCGTCGCTCCGGTTAATTACAAAAGCAAGCGGTAATCTGCGCTCCGGGATGTTCCGGCTTAGCGCCCCCTGCCACCCCCGAGCGCCGCCTGCCACTTCCCCGGCTAATTTGTGCCATTATCGGTGTACTGATGTAAGAGTTACCGCGCAGATGGCCCCCGCCTCCCCCCCTCCCGCTCGCGCACACCGCCCCGCCCGCACCTTGCCAGAGCTCAATTAATTATTCGTTGCTGGTGTGAGCGTCGCGTGTTTTAGTCAATTAGTAACGTAATTTTGCGGCTGACTTGAGTGTGTGCGGTCGCGGACCTACACGAAGTCGCGCTGTAACCAAATAACATCCACGCGTTGCATTAGAGTAAATAATAACCGCCCTAGTCGTTTGCGATGTGTCAGAGCGATAATAATGTACTCCATGAATATTAAGTAGTTCAAAAACACGTATAAAACCTCTAATTTGTCTGTTATGACGTGATTGCATTGTTTGAATCGATGTGCACGAAGCGTTCATGTGCAACCGGGCAATATAGGGGAATAGCCGGCCAATAATTGAGGCTATTGCGTTTAAATTAATTGTGGCAATACATGCAGTGCTAATACGGCGTCTGGCAATATGTACGTACATATGTACCGATGTAGCGCACGTGAATAGTAATGGGATTGGCTGCAATTGCTCACAAACTTGAGACGAATCAGGCGGCGGAGATAATGCCTTTGATGTATGCAATACTCCGTAACTATGGTATGTACATACGTAATCTACAACGGATTTGCTGTTTTGATTAAACTGTGGCAACGTATTCTGATGCTGATGTAGGTAGTGTAGATACTGCAAATACATCATCATATTTGTAAAATTATCAAATCTATGAACAAGTTTCAAGTTAGCAGCTAATTGATCAGAGTGAACTCTGAAACTTTCAAAATGAACACAATATCGTTTCATTTCGAGAGTAATTAACACCTTATAAAATACATCAACTTAAATTATCATACTTTACCAAATACAATTTCAATTTTAAACAGAACTCGTACACCACACATTGAACACACGAACACGCACTAAATAAGTTCAGTAATGTTGTCTAGTCTAGTAACCATGTAATTTAACTTGTAACTTGAACTTAAACATAGACTGGAAGTTTCCCCGTAATCGTGAAGGCGTCTATTTCGGGCACAATGGCGGTGTCGTTAACTCCGCCACTATAGCTCCGTGAATAGTCACGATTGATACGTGCTGACGACAGCGGGGCTAATTCCGCCAGGAGGGGGGTAAGACAGCCTAAACGGTAGTCTAAGGTCTAGTTCGAAAATAGGTACTGTTTAGTACTGATATATACAGGGTGGAAGGGACAACGACGAGGTTACCACCTGTTTAGTACATCATACCAACCCCATAGACATTTTTCATCGGTAATAAAAAAAATCTCCTGTTTCCTTCGAAAATGCAAAATCCACACGATCAAAGTGTATGGTACAGCTGATTTTTTTTCACAAGTCCTGTATCATGATACGCGTGAGATATGATATTTAGCGATAGGTAGTATACTAGTAAGGGTAGCAAATAAATATAATATCGTTTACAATTGCGAGTTTTTGGTACAAGTTAGAAGTGGTGGTTACAAGTTCACATTTAATTATTTTAATTTGACTATAGGCCTTCTCGTCTTTCAAAATAAATGAAGGTTCGAGCGACGAGCCCTAGTCACATTTAGGAATATGTTGAAAGTTTTCTTTCAACTTCGATATTTATTTTATAACAATACTTAATGTATCTAGTTCATTTTCGTAATTTAAAACGTCTGATCTTTAATTATACAGAAGGTTAACTACTTGTTAACATCTGGCGGTGATTTACTATTCCTACATATTGTATTGCGCCACTCTGATTACCAATAATAATTTATTAGTATTCAATTTGCATGCAGACTACTGTTCCATACAACACAATATATCCACATAAGTTACCATATTACGTCGAGTATAGCATAATATTCTGTGGGATTGACAGGCAGAGCTAATTTCGCCAGTAACATTGTTTCCAATTATCTCGGAGTTAGCAACAAATGACAGCCCACTGTCACAGCCGATGGCTGGTTAAAGTGGCTAGGCGTTGATTGATAACTATACTAGATATACCATTGCATGATTTAGATTAGTAGCCTAGTTCACAGATTCAAAAGAGAAAGTCTATAATGCGATGATATTCGATCCGTTAATCACGACCAGTCATTCGTGAATGAGAAGAAAGTATCGATTCTTTCCATATTGAAAATAAAGAATCAATCATCCGGGGTTATTAGTCGATTAATTTACTTCTAAGCAAAGTTACGTGTGAAGGGGAAGTGTTTCCTTCGTGGAACGTAACATTAGTGAGTCGTTTAATAAGTAAACAGTAGAGCTATGGCTGGTATAGTGTGTAACAGCATTAAGGTGTCAGGAACGCTGGCAGTGGCGGGGGTGTCGTGACGAGCCGGCGACAGGCTCTGCAATATTCATCGACCACTTTACCCGGCTCCTCATCGGATCCACCTCAATTACACTCACACGTGCCCCTCCCACTCAGATTGCTTGTATAAAATAAACATACGACTGGTTCGTGGTAGGCGGTAATACTGCTATTTCCAGATCTTGCATATTTGTTTGTCAGGTATACTGGGAAAATGTTATCTCAAATATACCAGGCGATCCGATTCTGAGATTAGACGAGCTCTCATAATGAACAAGCTCACAATTACCTGAAGCATCTACTGGTCTAACTGCATACATCGTTCTGACGTACGCAACAATTACGAAAATTAGGATTTCGCAGAATTGATGTTGGCTTTGTGCACGTGAATACCGCTGCTAATCTGATTCACGTAATCTCTTAGTAAAGCCACAATATAAGCTGTGAACCATTCTAATCATTACCAAGTAATTGCGATCAATTAATACTGCGGTTACTAACAATTCCCGTGTATAACGTGTAATATAATCCAGCTAACTTATCCCACTTGGTTGCAGGTATCAGTTCAGCAGAGGAGCGACATGTGAGTATAGAATAACTTTTTTCCAATTTCGCCCGAGTTGTTAAAATTCCGACGGCACAATTTTGCTTTGAAAAATTCTCCAACAAGCGTACCGACGTACCTATAACGTAGGTAGTACGTATATGTATGTACGTAGTGCCTTTTCCATTTGGGAATGTGAACGCGGAGAGTAGTGTTGCGCTCGAACACGTTGATTTCATAACACGGCCCTGACTGAAACAAGTGGGTGGTGCAAGTGGCGCACCCCGCTCAGGGGTGTCACGCTATAACGTGTCGTTCACATTTTATCTTGATTGATACTAACTTAAATTGAAACTAGTTTGACGTGTTACTTTTCCTTTTTGTCGTCAATATTTTAGAAATCAGTTTATGTAAATATTTAATTATAAAGGTTTAATAAAAAGAAACATTGAAACACGTGTTGTTTTTCATGTTGCGTACCATCTGTTACTAAACAAACATAGTTCCGAAAACGCGTCACGTCATCCTTGCATCCGTTATTAACTTAGGCAGCTAAAGCACACGAAATTGGGGTTCGCCCCCAATCCCCTAAGGGACTTGGGGCCTGGCACTGTCACTGTACAAGGGGGAATGTCCGAGCCAAAAGCGTACCTCGCCTACACTTTACTCATTTGGGATTTACAAGCGTGATCGTATAAATGGCCTTTAATTAATCCTATGAGGTAATCTGTTTTATGTAACTTAGTTCTAACTTGAACATATTGTCAGCGATTATCGTTATCCGCGCTCCAGTCACGTTCAATTCGGTGTTTTGTGGTTTGTCAAATGGGGTGTGGGAAAAATTGATTGGTGGAACAGGAAAACTGAAAATAATGTGAGTAGTTGTCAACCCTGTGTTGAAGTGAGCTCGGTCGCGAGTGCGTCGTTCCCGAGGTGTTGCGAATGTCGGCTATCGCGCTACCGTGGGGGGAGGGGGGTGAACAGTGGCGCACCGCACAGATGTGCCGACGAGCACCCAGAAATGCATGCGAATCGATACGCCGCACCTACTTGGAACACTGTCTTTGTTGCACTAACCTACTTCATGACAATGACAGCAATTATTCACTTTTGCCTTTGGCAATGTCTGATCATTAGTGCAGTCTATTGTCAGATGACTCCTTAGAAGGATGTCCTGTTCCGGTTGCACGATCCTCCTTTCTACATCAATTAACGTTCCTTACAACCGCAACTGGAATAAATAAATTGGCATTTTATGAGAATAGAGTAGACACAGGCACACTGAACTAGGTAATTCATTTATGACCTAGGCATAAACTTTATCTGCCGCACCAGTAGCCGACAGAGCAGACACTAATTCCACTTGACTGGGAAAACATAATCAGTCACGTAGCGATCACATTACCGCACATCAGCTCGTACCGCATACTTTAACAAGTTTGTTGGAAAACTTGGGTGAGGTGAGCGAGTTTATAACTCGACGACAGCACGTGAAGAGTTTATCTTGCAGTGTGACCCCGATACGGCGCGGCTGTGGCCTGTGTTGGCAGTCCGCTCACGGAACCGTCGATCTGTGCAAACACGCGGCGAGCTGAGTAATGCACGGACGCGCCTTACAATTTGAAGCGAGGGAGTCGTGGCTGGCTGGCGGGGGGGAAGAGGTGGGAGGGAGAAGTGCACTCCGTAATAAAGTTTACATAAACCGAGCGCGTCTTGGCTGCGGCTGCGGGGGCGTCAGGTTACACTCGACCGAGCCGCACCCGTTTGTCCACACTATGTTTTTATTGCGAATCACGAAGGTGCTACATAGTTGCAGGCACATTGTTTATTTGCAAACATCGCGCGCCGTATATTTGATTTTCCGATACATCGGGTCCATGTGTACATTTCAGTGTAGGGAAACTTTTCATTTCAATGCCGCTCTGTTTTGAAGCTCTATTTTATTTTTATGATAAAAATACTTATCATTTCCGGATATAAAACAAAAGGTTTTTGTGTGCTATCCAAAATTGATGAAACTCGGATGCATGTTATGGTATTATTTCCCTTTACAAACTTAATAAAAGGTGCCCGAGTCACCCTTTTGTACTGGCAATTATCACCTAGCGGTCGAACCGTATAATTATCCATTTATACATAAATTAAATTCTAGAAAGGTGCTTAAATTCCCGCAGAATAACAAAGTTTACGACTAGCAATTTACACCGACGCGAAATTGAGCAGCCGCTGTAAGCCTAACAGAGCGAGCCCTTCCACAATCTCATTTGAGTAACATAATAACCGCGGATTTATTTCTGCCGCCCGCTCATTCGCTCTCAAATCGCGCCTAATATTCAATTTGGGCGCCCGAACCACACAAAAACTGCTCGGAGCCGGTTCATTACGCCGCGCATCTCGCCTCTTCATCCTCCTTACCTTATCTAAGCCACTCTGAATAACACACCCCGTGCCACCCCGACCCGGCCGCGCACCGCGCCCCGCACCCCGCGCCCGCACACCACTTCAAGTGGAAAACTCGTAGGGCGAGGGCCGCTCAACCTTGTTTAGCATTCTCCTCGACTTCTTTATTTAATAGATACCGAAAAAAAAACTCCGGTCAGAATAAATTTGCGTTTGTTCTTCGATATGCTGGGGTCGTTGCGTTTTAAAGGTGCGCTCCTTTAATTAAGGTAGAAACGGCGAGTATAAATGACTTACATAAATACAGGCGAGGACCGACTACTTTATTAAACCGTTAAAACAAAAATGGGAGATTTTCCTTTTAAGTCTGTGGGTGGTAGCCCTAGCGGCATGTTTACGCGCGTTGTAACAGCGCTCGCTCGCTTCGCGCCCGCGACAGCCCTCACAATTTATAGCTCGAGACTTTTCTTAATTGGAAAGAATGGCCACTTGTAATTATTAAGACGCCCTAAAGTGAAACAGATTGCGCGGTAGTCGTCCTCTTATTTTACTTTTTTACATTTTATACACCGTCGGCTATCTAAGTAACGGTGGCTTGTTTATTGAAAAACAAAAGTTGGCGCTACTAAAGTGAATGTTTAATGTAATTTATTTATGCTGCTTTCTACTTTGCAGTCATTTGAGTATACGGCTGCGTGATCTTCCTGTTTATTCTAGAGACGTTTCTTGCAATTATACAAATTAAACTTCTTGTAGATAGTGTACAGAGATACGGAACTACATTGTGGATAAGTGCAAAATTATTCTTGAGCACTTATCCTTCAATTTCTGAGAGTAATATTTACTTATATTATACTTATGGGTTGGATATCTTGAGCCAGCTACTTTGTGAAGAAACGATCAGATAAAGAACAGGTTAAAGAGCAGTTACTAGGTAGTCGCGATGGATATCGATCTCAGGATTGTACCCCTGGCTAGAGGCGCAGGTAGATTGCCCACGGAACATTGTGGCTTGTTATTCATGACATTTCGATGAAATTGTGCGGCTTCTAGGAAATTGGCTTCGGTTTTAAATGGCCACTCTGCACGCAATTATTGGTTGATAACTAATAGATCTCATTAAAAACAAGGTACATTTAAGTGCTTTTTATCGTTGAATAAATAAACATTTAATTTATTGCCCCTGTGGTTGTAATATAAGGCGACACGACTCCTCCCCACATAGTAGGTGACGTCACCGCATGTTATCCAATTCGATTCTGAGAGCATTGTTATAATATTTGGCAAGGTAGCGGATCCTTGGGTAATCCCTAACATGGCTTCTGTTCAGTCGGTTGCTGCTCGAGACCCGGCTAATGTCTCGGAGCTGAGGCACTGTACTTAATCCCCTTACACTGTGTGTCTCTTGATAGGGAATAACACTTAGATTATGTCGGTGCATCCACATTATTCCGCGCGGATTATCTGTCGTGTCGTGCAGTCAGGGCCTCTGTCTCTAACTTGAATTTATAATCTGCCAACAGAATTAATCAAGACTTAGTTGGGTAAAACACTCGTATATTTCGCATGGTAGTCCATGTAAGTTCTGAGTGAAATCTTTTAACTTAGCTTTCGAAATAAATAATACGATTGCTTACATTTTTACAAAGGACACATAAAACATAAATAAACCTTCAATTGATATAAAAAGCTGACAACTTAGGTTCGTTTATTGAATTCCTAAAATAACAATACTTAGCTACCTGTTGTAAACTTAGTATGAGAAGGTAATAATCCGCCTACTCGTGTGAGAGCAAAAAGTATATCGGAATTCTTTTCATAATATCGTTTGTGTGACGATCGCTCGGTGCTGGGTGGATGTGTGTATGGTGGGTACCGTGGGTAGGTAGGGTATTGCTCGTCTCGGAGCGGGCTTGCGGCTTTGTTCACGATCCGGCCGTATCGCATCGATTTATGCAAGCTTGATCGAATCGCGCCTGCCCCCGTCTGCCCTCCCTCTTGCTTCATAACAATACCTGGCTCTGTCGCTGCATTGTGTTAACACAATTTAATATTCATACTTTATAAAATGATATTTGGAATCTGAAGCTGAAATAATCACTTTTATCCCTTTAAAAGTGGTAATATTAGTCTGTTATGGCAACCTTAGGGTTGGCATTTCTCCAAACTACCGCAATATCGCTTTATCTTGATGGATGACACTCAAAATACCGTATGGCAATAACTTAGCCAACCTATAAACTTTCAAGTCAGCTTACTTATTAAGCTTTACCTTGATTTAAATCAACAATATTGTTCGATTTGATTAATTGTTTCACTTTGAACAGATCGCGTCGATCTAACCAGCCGTATGTAACAAATAACGATGATACGCGCTCCCAACACCACAGATCACGTTCCATATTTCAAATGAAATATTCAATAGATATTGCATTCGACGACTCGTTTCAAAGGTGCTTTGTTATACTAAGTGCGTCAGAATTCAAACAGGGTGCCTCTGTAGCAATTATCGCGTATAAAAGATATGCAATGTATTTTTGTTAAATGTGTAGTAAATGGAATAATAGTTAGATACTGTTGGTGGTACATGGGTCTGGAAGTTACCCGCACGTGTCGTAAACAGTGGATGAGTGTGTGGTGACCGCAGCCTGACGAGGCAGCAGCACGTAGCCGCGCCCGCGCCTGCGGTCGCCACCGCCTCTGTTGCGGTCACACCACTATCACCCACCGCGCTCTTTGTCGCCCGGTCGCCCTGTCGCCCTCGCCACGTGTGTGGTCCACATACATCGCTACCGATGACGCAACACAACACACACCACCACATTTATTTATTACATTCGTTTCTTTTAAATTTTACGACACCCTATAACCACTAAAATCTAATTGCATCCATAATACTATAACATCTTTACAACACGCTATTACGTGTGTTAATTGTGATTTAATCGCCTCGGACGATGTTCAATAGCGGATAAACTATTAAAACAAACCAAGCATGTTTGTTGTTGAGCAAAAAACACGCTAGATAGAGCGCTCGAGTAATTGAAATCGCTGCATGTAATTAGCAGGTGAGGTGGGTGCGATAGCTCGCGGCTCGCTGCACGTCTTCATAATTTATCTCAATTAGTCGCCGGCGTAATGAGAGGAAGGGCGGACGCTACGCTAGTACGGCTGCAGTTAGCGTAACAGCGCATTCTGCTAATGGCTGACGGTTCATTTTTATTTAATTCATTGCTTCTCACCGGGCTACAGTTCGCGTTTAGGAATGACGCGTGAGTTGAATATTTCAATAATTATGACCTTGTTAGCTCTGGATTTAAATAAACGTTTGCTGTGTCTATCATTATTCATTACTTAGTTGGCGGATATTTAGTTGCAAATTATGCATTATTGTAGGAGTATGGACTATAATAATTATGTAGGTAGTGTAGCGTGTAGGCTGCAGTTGTCTGGCGGCATGTTTAACAATGCGGCGAGCGTGCGGCGTGTTGCGGGCGTCGTGTTGCGGCAGCACGAGGCGCCGGTCGCCGTGTCGCCGAGGCGCGCCGTAGGCCAGCCTCCGCGCGATGCGGCCCCCTTCGTGCTTATCACACATTTACATATGCTTCGCCCGCTCACTGCCGACGCCGTGTACTAGCATCGAAAATGTTTCATGAATAAATTTGTAATCCAATTTGGTCGTTAACTTCTGACTCCACAAACACGTCGACTCCGCCTCGCTTACAATAAAAACAAACACACTAAACACCAGTAAACAAACAAACACAGGCAACCTGATCGAATAATCTTCGGTTCGCTTAAAACGATTAATCATAAAAAGTGCGCGGGTCGCAGCCCTTTTTCGAGTTTCCTCGTTACGGACTAAGACGAGAATCATTAGGAATTAAATTTCCCCTTTCATTAGTCCCTCAACCCTCGTATAATTCCGGACGCGGAGCAATAACAATATAAATCCCCCGTCGCGCCGAGCGGGGGATTACGGCTTGTCTCGACCCTAATTTAGGGCTGCCCCCGCCCCGGATTAACGAAGTGGCGGAATCCGCTAGGGTTGTCGCTGCGCATAAACTTGTTACGTGTTTAATGTTTTATTGACGGGTGGCTAGGGAGCTCTCATTTAAATAACCGCGCGGCTTCAGCCCCTTTCGCAGCTCCGCGCCAGTTCTACTCGTGTTGATCACGTGAACCGTGGTCCGGTGTACGACTACCCCTGATATAAGGACACTCGTGGGATCGTATCCAAGCTGAGAAACACTCTCAGTGTCATTTTTGTTAAGAACTCCTGAAAAGCAGAATATTAGTATTTCTTCAGTAAATTCACCTCTTACCTCCACCCGCCCCACATGAAAGGCACACAATTTATAAAAAATCTAAGCAACATTATGTACAAGGTCAGATTGTCTTTTTTCGGGACTTAATATTTTTGTTGAAATATAATACCTACTGTAACTGTTTTTACAAGCTTTAACTTACTTGGTTTACAATGTGCGTAACACCGGTGCCTGAGGGTTACATTACAAGTTACAAGTGGAAGTATAAAGAAGTTAAAGTAGAAGAAGTGTGTTTTAAAGGTTGTTTCGTTTTTTTATTCAAATTAATTTTTACTACTTTAATCCACGCTATCAAATTGAATCTTTCGTTAAGGTGGAACGAATTCTTTATAGGCAGTTTACAGCCGTTTTGACGCACATATTGCAGTCCAGGCGGAGAAACCTCTGAGGGCGCCATTCCGCACCCTACTTGATTTAAACATGGGGATCATTATTAACGGAGTCGGCTTTGTCAACGCGAATTACTAGCGCGAGATATTGTACTATTATTTTAAAAAGGCATTTTGTCATTTAAATTCTATATCTTCATATTTTTAAACAAATATATCCTCAATTTAAAATTCATTATGTAACCTTGTAAAGTTACTTTATTTCGTTGATGCCAATTTTCCAAACGAGTTGTCTTTCAGTATGGCGACGAAACTCCATTTCAGGTAATTTATTTAAGTAATTTTACAAAGCGAAGCCGCGTACACCGTATTAAAATTTGCCTCGAGACCGCAAAGTAGACGCAAACACAAAATTAAAGTCGTCGACACTTAAGGGCTTCGTAGTTTCGAGGGGAGTTTCCGTGAATTTTCTCTCGGAATGTCGAAATGGCGGATGAATTTCGCAAGTCAACTCAATTATCGTTTTAATTAAGGCGCCGTGCCACGTGACATTTGTTTGCGTGCGTGAAAGCGATCGCACCCCCCCTCCCGCAGTCCCGGCCCACCACGCAGCCCCCTCGCGCCTGCTCCTGTTAATTGTGCTAATTACTCCTGTAATAGAGCAAGGGGGCGGAGTGAGATTGCTTATCGATGGCTTCCCCGGAATTTACTTTGTGTGATACAGCTGCCCCACGGGCGTTAATTTGATATAATTTGTAGTCCACTTGACTTCGCTTTGCCTGCACACTTAAATCGGAACTTCTGTTTTGAATAGCCGGTTTACATTAGACGAAGTGGAGCCGTTTAGTAGGGAGCGTCGACAGGAGCTCGCGCTCACGCTCGGTTAACTGCAGGTTAACAAACAGTGCGGTAATGAACATCAATTGTATCGGGCAAGTTTCCAAGAGTATTTGTAAGTGCACGGCGGAGTTTCCGCGAGAGAGCTCGTAACGCCGAGTGGCGGCATAATGGGCGCTGCGACCAGATTGTGGAGCGGGGCGGCTGGCCGCGAGCGCGCGTCAGTCGACAACGAGCACCAGGCAATTTGGTTATTTGGGGTCGGCCATAAAGCGATAGCGAGCGCAGTAAACGCAATCCTCCACTCGCGACTATAAACTTTACGAGTCACGTAAAAACGCGCTCAAAACGCCGACTCGCTTCCATAAATTTATGCTAATGTATTCTTTATAGGAGTTTAATGTGTATTCAGAAATTCCTCCATTATTTATGTATACGAATGAACCGGTAAAGTTAATTTTAAAGTCGCACAGCACCCCGCGGTTTATGCGCTCGCTGACGATTAATTTTTTGTAACTTTTTTGTGGGCCAGGTTTCCGACGAGCGCGGTTTCTCGTTTCGGACCGATTAACGTGAACGTTTTTACGGAGGTCTCGGTAGCGCTTGCGACTGCTTTAATAACGCGTTGATCCGTATGAATGAGCTTATTCAATGAGGGCCGTTTTATCGTATCGTTAAGCGCCACGATATCGTTTGTTATAAATTGACATCGTAATGGGACTTAAAAATAAAATGTACGCAATAAAACTTTTCGACGACAGTATCATAAAACGAAGTCGTATAAAATTGGTATTCTCGATAAAAGCTGAAAACGTCGCGTGTAAATCACGTAACTTTCAAAACTATTATGCCTGAAATATAGTCCGAACTCAATCCGTACATTTCCGAGCGGCGGGCGGTCTATTTATCTATTTCCCCCGCTTCCACCCCAGAGCGTCCGGTTAACCGCCCCCCTTCCGGTTAACCGGGCGGCGGCGGCGGCGAGGCGCGCGGCTAAACGGCTCGTCGCGTGACCGCAGACAATAAGCCCGGCCGGCGTTAACAGCGCGCCTGTGTGTTGCCACTTTATATGTTACGTCACAGCGACAACGCCGAGCCGCGCCGGCGATTCGCGACGCGTGTGTGCGACACACGCGACTCGCGACGGTAGCCGATAACGCAGAATAAGTCGAGTTGTCGGGGCTTGTTCGTCTAGTACTTGTTTAGCGTCGCAGTCTCCCGTCACCCCGCCCCCGCGACCCTTCGTACCGCGCTCAATTGCCTTTTTCTTGAGGTCGACGCGTGTAATGGGATAAAGTAAAGATTAGCTCTGTTCGCTTTTCTGTTGAAAATAGAAAAGGTTGCGCGACTACTCGTTATTGAGTGTTTTGTTTGAGTAAAGAGATACGAAGACAGCGAATACGTAGACCTTAACAATCTCTTTTTATTTCGTTGTTTCTTGTCGTATATTACTTATGTTATTACGTTACAGTCCGCCATACATAGTGAACTGCTTATTTATACTAATGTTAACGTTTCTACACTTGTACTAATATCGGTAATACACAATTTCCTTTTGTAAGCACGCATGTTATTGACGAATAACACTTTAAAACTACGTAAGAAAAGAACTCGTAACATAAATTCCATTAGAATCGACCACATCCAACTACTCATCAGCCGACCACAAATTCAATCTATTAATTTAACGATTAACCACAAACGATCTACCCTCGAGCGAATGACTCGTATGGGCAACATAAAATCCATCCAATCGAATCCGACACGTCACATTAAGGCATCGAGCGGTACCGCGGTGGGTCCTCGACATAACGTCACTTGAACCGAGTGTGTCGAGTTCTGTGGAGATCGGTGATCGTAAAATTAGGCCTCGAGTGCGCTCGACCCCTGAACGTGCACCTCGCTCACCTTTCTAGATGCTATGTGGCTATTAGACACGCTGTAGTATATATGTATATTGTGACTATTCGTTGCGTGTGTGTTGTGTTCCGTTCTCCACTTTTATATTTGTTGTATCCGCGGCTGGTGCTAATAATAAAAGTTTATTGGTTACATCTTGCCTATCAAATATCCAATAACGACGGTCGCAATAAGCTGTGTTACTTGTTTATCTAACACGGTGATGGTTTGTCCCAATGTTATTATCTAATTTCGTGCTCGTAAAAATCTGGATTCGTACATGAAAAGAACTTTTATTTTTATGCTCTCAGGAGATTATTGAATGAAATATGGGATGTTATGTCGGTCAAGATAAATTAATCTACAAACTTCGCAGTACAGTAAAAGAAACGGGCAGATGATGATGAGATACTTTTCATGGTATTGAATTCACAGTAGGCCTCTGGATTACATAAACGATATTTAAATCCAGAATTTGGGATTTAAATGACGCTCCTAAGAGTCGCATTCACTATATGATGAGGCGTTAAATAGATGCAAATCTGTACGTAAAGTATGATTGTGTACGATCTCCGGAGTGCGGGAGGGCCGTAAGTCACCGCGGGTGGCGACAGGTCGCCGTCTCACCGAGCAAATTAACAGCCGCTTGCCACTCGCCTCTAACTTAGTGCCTCGTAAAATTAGGCCCGTTAGATCCCTTCAGGCACCGCCTACCCGCCTGCTCGCCGAATAGCCTGGTAGACTCCCCGGGGACGACGGTTGAGCCCGAACGATTTAATGTTCTGCAACACTTATGACTTACGACACCATGTGTTGTATAATTTAATAGCCTACGAATGATAAAGATAACCAATTTGCCCGTAAAAAGTTAAAATCGAAACATGCATTACAATTTGAAACTGATATGAAAATCCAATCTCGAGCGATTGCCATTTCTGCAACGGCGCGGCGTAGCGCACCTTGTAGACCTACGGTGCCGCGGCGTAGCGCACCTTGTAGACCCAAGTTACCGCGGCGTAGCACGTCTAGCGGAGCTACGGCGTAGCACGCCTCACAGAACTACGGCGTAGCACGCGTCACGGAACTACGGCGTAGCACGCCTCACGGAGCTACGGCGTAGCACGCCTCGTAAAACAATTTACTACGATCGTGTACAAAAATTTCATTCAATTTGTAATATCAGCATTGCCAATAAATTAACACCTCATATGAAAAATAAATCCGTCAACGATTACGTGTAAAGTGAAAATATAAAAGCGCAATACACACAGGGTACTCATACGGAATAGCTTTTCGCTCGAATAACTGCATTCGCTGCTCAAACACTTGAAATAGCATCTGTCTAGCACACTGGCCGCGGGTATCCGACCAAATATAGGTATTGGTAATCCCATGTTTTCGATTTCAGGAAAAGTACTGATTTTGAACAAATAATGTTTTTTTCATTAGGCAAATGTTGTAATGACAGTGTTCAGGTTCCCAAAAGTTTTTTTTTTCTTATGGAGTTCTCATAAAGTTTTATTTTTGTTGAAGGCTCCATGTAAATACTTGATTGTATGAATGAAACATTTTATTTTTGCCTGGTCTCGACCAGATTATTCGCAATCACACGTGCCGCTTTTACGTACACCGTTGCAATTTGCCAGTGGCATGGCAGCTGGCAGCGCGCATCGCTAGTCCGTACGTATCGTGCGGATGTGCGCGAAAGTACGCAATGTCAACACGAACGGAATCAGTGAAGCGCGCGGCGGTTGTTCGTCACGTATATGATTATTTCATTAGTCCGTATTTGCGCGCTCATCCAAATGTTGCGGTCGCCCCCTCCCCCCCGCGCCTGTACTCGGGCCACCCGCCCCCCCCGTGGCGTGGGGGCGATGACCACTCCCGGAGCTAATCATGCGGTCAGTTTGTTCTGCCTCAGCGTGTTTTGATATTGATATTGACTGTAGCGTTCGCCTCGCTGCGCGCCGATTTATTTGCGAACAATGATCGATTGATTGCTGTAGGTACGTAAGCTCGCCGTAAACGTTTTGATTATGTTTACCTACTCGTATTCGTTAAACAAACAGACCAATCCTGCCAATATTAATGGTCTTGCGGTTTGTTTTGATCGTTTTCTGTTTTTGTTACAGAGAAATTCTATATCACCCGGTGAAAGGGAAAAGTATAGGACACGGAGTCCGGCAGAACCTGATCATAAGAAACTAAAAAAAGAAGAGAAAGACATGGGCCACGTAAGTAGACCAGAACTTTTACAATAGGACTTGTTCTCTGCCTTTATGTTGTTTTCCAAGCTCTGCTACTTTTGTATTCGTGTATTCCAGGAGTTGGTAGTTGACGACGCCAGTGAGGAGCCCACGTCACCACACAATGGCGCACCTTCGCCAAGGGAGAACGGACTGGACAAGCTCCAACCCAAGAAGGAGCACCCGCCACACAGTCCCAGGTATGTATCCCGTATATCTGCACGATGCAAAAACAATACAAAGAATAGTAAAAAAAAAATGTTACGTCAAACAAAACTTGGGCTTGACAAATTACATTAAAACCGTGGCGGCCCATTTCACTTGTAATTAAATACAACAAGTAATACATTAGTACGAACACGCTAAGCCGCACGCCCCGCGGCGTTTCCATCGTAATACTCGCCGACTGCGTTAACTCGCGATAATCGCTCTATCCGTTTAACAGAAGCCCTAGTGAGGAAACTACTTGTACCCGAAAGGTCATTGTACGCCCGGAGACAAGTTGTCCAAGTCGAAAGTTAATCCGCCTCCGCACTGAATCAATTACGTATACACGGCCGAGGTTCACTGGTACTCCCATTAACACCAATCAGATTAGACGCGTTGATGGATAGCGTTCAGTTCTCTTTACAAAAACTACATACATTTTGTTGTACTAAATAAATACATGCTCATGTTACTACCGCCTCTTCATGTTCAAAGCGACGGTTTTTATAACGACTACTTTAGATTCTTTAAAGTTCCATTACAAGTTTTTGCGGTTAGATTGATCGTTTGCCCGATACAATTAGCGGGGCATTTGATAACTCAATTTTAACAATCATCAGATCGGGCACGTCTAGCAACGCGTCGACGCCTTCTGCCAAAAAGCTTGACGAGAAGCCTAGCACGCCGATCTCGAAGCCTGTCACTCCGACGTCGGGGGCGAGCGGGGCGGGGTCTGCGGGGGCTCCGCTGAAGGCCGCGGTGAAGCCCCCGGCGCTACAGTACCCCTACCTGGGCAATGGGGCGCACGACGCTTACGGCCTCGCGGGGTACTCGGCGCGGGCCGCGTTGGCATATGAGCCGCTGCGGCCTCCCATCGGACCGGCGTCGCTGACGCCGATACCGGGTGGCAAGCCGTAAGTGATCCCAGCTCATATTCGTTTTAGTTGTTCAAAATTTGTTAGAAAAATTCGTTGAAACATTCGTTACACTATTATCAAATATTTTTTGAAAATTTATCAGTCACCATCCCGCTTGCCCAGCGTGATGACATTGGCATTACTCCCCTTTTTGTCCTCCTAGCAGTGAACTGCGGCTGACCAATCATTACATGTAATCTAACTGTGAACTAACTTTATTCCAGGGCATATTCATTCCATGTTTCGGCGGAGGGCCAAATGCAGCCGGTGCCCTTTCCGCCTGACGCGCTGATGGGCCCGGGCATACCCCGTCACGCGCGTCAAGTCTCGGCGCTCGCGCACGGCGAGGTGGTGTGCGCGGTCACAGTGTCTTCGCCCACCAAGTACGTGTACACCGGAGGGAAGGGCTGCGTCAAGGTCTGGGACATCAGCCAGCCCAGTAAAGCACCAGTCAGTCAACTGGATTGTTTGGTGAGTGGGTAACTGTCGTCGATTCATGATACTTTGGTATTTTTATTTTGGCCTTTAGAATAAAGAAACAGCAATAAAAATGCTAAATTCCAAACTAATGTTAAAAATATTTAAATCAAATACAAAACATTTCTTTTATTTTCCTAAAAAACCGCATATTTAAATATCTTATTATCATTTTGTAGCATTACCTCGAGAAAGAAAAAGATTTAAAAACTTGTTCCGTCAATTTTCAGCAAAGGGACAACTACATAAGGTCTGTGAAGCTTCTGCCCGATGGTCGCACGCTGATCGTGGGCGGGGAGGCGTCAAACCTGTCCATCTGGGACCTCGCGTCACCCACTCCTAGGATTAAGGCAGAACTCACTTCATCAGCACCCGCATGCTATGCGCTTGCCATCAGTCCCGACTCCAAGGTAAGAATATCAGAAAACTTTTATCATCATGATATCTATGTCAAATGATTTTTTCCCCATTGCCGGGCAAAGGTCTCTTCCATATTTTTCCAAGTGTCTAGTTTTTGCTGTCTTCGGACAATCGGTCAAGAAGCGTCCAAATCGACACTTGGGCTTGTCTCTGCAACTTTTATCTAGCAAACTAACTAGTTAGCTCCTCAGCAGCGGGACCATGACCCAAGCTAACGGTAGTCAGGGCTCCACAGAGAAGAACCTCCGTACTGAACATATTGTATCCAGTGCTTCTGTTTATTTAATAAAGCCACTCGCTCAGCCTTCTAATGAAAGCTTCCGGAAATACTTTTATCGACGACTTGCATCATGCTCAAAGCATTTATTTCAATAAAACCATTTCCAGGTATTTTTGATTTGTCAAGGAGTCGGTCAGTTAGACATTCTTTGGAGATTAATGACCAAGAAAATACATGGGCATTCCATCACTTTTACTTAACATTGATTGTTGTTCCTTGCAGGTGTGCTTCAGCTGTTGCTCAGATGGCAACATCGCGGTGTGGGACCTTCACAATCAGACTCTGGTGCGACAGTTCCAAGGTCACACGGACGGCGCGTCTTGTATCGACATATCTGCTGACGGGACCAAGCTCTGGACTGGAGGACTTGACAATACTGTGCGGTAAGTATCTCAGAGAACTGTTGGTTGTTTTGGTGACAGATGTAGAACTTATATATGTATGCCTCTGAACTTTCGTTTATCCCAATGATATTATAAGTAGTAAAGTTACTTATAATATCATTGGTTTATCCCGTCATATTTCAATATTCCGACAGGTTTCTAAGACAAAACTATGTCGAGTTAACTCCTCTTATAAAAAGGTGCTGGCAGTATCGAAAACAAAATTTTGTCGATTTTAAAAGAACATTGGGTGCTCCTCGAGAAAATGCGACGCAATTTCTAGGGAACTGTTTTTCTTCTTTTATCTTCTCTGATTAACGTCGTGTATCACCAAGCATGTGCTTATGGAAGTATTTCTTTGGTTTTCCAGGTCTTGGGATTTGAGAGAAGGCAGACAATTACAACAACACGACTTCAGTTCTCAAATATTCTCATTAGGATATTGTCCGACAGGTAAGCCATAAAAAATTGGTTTAAGAAGTATGTATAATTTCCACTTAAGTACCTCACTTTTGTCAGTTGAAGGTCAAGTGCGAGACGCACAATGGAATGTTTTACCGCCACAATTGTCGATGTTATGATAATTACTGCCAGTATCAGCCGGCGAGTTGATTGATACATAGCGATAGTTACAACCTATTGACCTATTGCTACGGCCGATCCCAATCATTCATAATCTACACATGAATGACGCTCAAAGTCGTCCTCTATGCGTAGGAAATTGGAATAAATGTTTCAACTGTGCAGCTAAAAAAATTTTTAATTAAACTATACCATTATTTTTAAACTGACTTAGGATAGTCCTAAAATGAGTCTTGTCTCTTCTTAATCAAGGAGAGTTTTAGTATAACAACACCTTTGGTAAAGCAACCTACTAACGAACAAACACTGTTGTCCACAGGCGAATGGCTAGCAGTAGGCATGGAGAACAGCAACGTGGAGGTCCTACACGCAGTCAAACCTGACAAGTACCAGCTGCACCTGCACGAGTCCTGCGTGCTGTCACTCAGGTTCGCGTCGTGCGGCAAATGGTTCGTCTCCACCGGCAAAGATAACCTGCTCAACGCGTGGCGCACGCCTTATGGGGCCAGTATATTCCAGGTAAGGAAAAAATAATTTTGATTGGCTTCTTTGAGAATGACATGCTCAACATTACAGGACGTGAATTCAAGTTGTAGTAAGAAGGAATAACAATAAGAAATAATGCTCAATGTGTAACTGCAATAACAATAGAGATGCAACTCTTTCAAACAAAAACGTGGTAGGTATGCCTGACACCATAATTTATTGATGTTATAGTCTGAGCCTACCACCTGTTTAAATATTATAGAATGCAATAAGGAATATTGCCCTTAAAGCCGCGTTGACACGATCAGAGTATGCTCGGACCGAGTGGACTCGGATACCTAGTCGGACACAACTCGTATTGTGGCAACCCATATCAACCCATCATTTCGATTATGGATTGCCACAACACAAGTTGCGTCCGAGTCAACACGGCTTCAAGTATGAAAAACTGGCCTACCTCGTTGGTCTAGTGGTCGCAAGTGAGACTGTTGAGCAGGAGGTCCTGGGTTCGATTCCCGGTCAGGAAAAGTACTATTAGGTTTTTCCATCAGAAATTTCTCAGTAGCAGCCACGGGGTCTGGATTTGTGCCCGGTTGATGGTAATAGGCTCGCCCCCTATTACATGGGACTTAAACATAACTGGCGAAAAGTGAGTGTACTGTTAGGTACACCTGTGCCTAACCCTTCGGGGATTATAGGGGGTACATACCAATTTAATAAATTAATGAGTGGCACCAGAGAGAAAAGAGATGCAATCTAATGATAATTTGTACAAACTTTGTGCACGGCAAATGGTACGCGAAAAAAGTCGTGAGCTAGTTCTATATTAATATAAAATCCATTTAATTGCATCCAGTACATGAATAAATCAAGTGTTTTGAGTACGCATAGAAGCATAAAACAAACTGAGCTGAATGAATTTACCGCAGGCCAGCTTTACATCATTATTACGCCGTATGAGGTCTGATGTTATCAAAATATAGGTTTGAAATCAAATGAGCTTAGAATACCTTATCTCCAATGTTATTATAGCTAATAGTAGAGTGAGTTATCACAACATAAAGCATCTTCATTCACTTTTAGGTTATCGTAATTGCGCTAAGTGGTTTCAAGTGGTACTTTAGGATTCATTTTGATTCTGCTTACTCACGTCTCAATAGTGTGATGATAGTTGAAAGTACTTGAAGTATTTTAGTCAAATGATGATTAAATTTGACAAACAATGAGTGTAAAGCTAATTGTTTAAACTTTACATCATGTTGATTTATGTGCCATTATCTTTTATGTGAACTGCCTACTGGTGTAGTGGCGACAGCTGAGCCTGAGGTCCTGGGTTCGATTCCCAGGTCGGGCAAAGTGTTATTGGGTTTTTCCATCAGGATTTTATCAGTAGCAGCCACAGAGTCTGTTCTTGTGCCCAATTGTTGGCAATAGGCTCGCCTCTATTACATGGGGCTTAAACGTGACTGGCGAAATATGGGTGTACTATTGCATACGCCTCTGCCAAACACTTTCGGGATTTTAGGCGTGATGTTATGTTATGATCATTTATATTATTTTAAGAGATATGATATTGCTCCAAAATTCAACACACTAAACAAATCAATTTCTTTATTTCCAGTCAAAGGAATCGTCATCAGTGCTCAGCTGTGACATATCTTCAGACGACAAATACATAGTGACGGGCTCCGGCGACAAGAAGGCCACAGTGTATGAGGTGATCTACTAGTGGGACAAACAGACAGTTAAACAAGCGAACAAAATAGATCAACAAGTGACTGTGTACCTTAGTGAGTGACGAACGTTCTGGGAACGTGGAGTGGCAAGTGGTGATATAGCTTTAGTGTATGTATAGAATATATCGGGAAGCCTGTATGTACTTATGCGACTTGTTTATATAGATTAGTGTGCGCGATTTATGTTTATTTGTTGAGCGCCGTAGTGTATGTTGGCAGCAGATCTCAAAATGATGATTTCGTTTCAATATTGTTGTAAAATGCTCGTATTAAAGAAAAGATATGCGCAACCCGTATAAAACTTACTTTTATTCATTGACCTTCCCTTTCACGCTATCAACGTAAGAAATTCATTTCAATAGAAAATCGATCGTGACTGCCTCGATGTCGTTGTCTAGTGGTAGCAAGCGCGACTTCTGAGCATGCAGTCTTGGGTTCGATTCCCAGGTAGAGAAAAGTGTTATTACGTTTTTCCATCAGGAATTTCTCAGTAGCGCCCGGTTGTTGGCATTAGGCTCGCCCTCTATTACACGGGAGTTAAACATAACTGGCAAAATGTGCGTTTACTATTAGATACGCCTCTGCGTAACCCTTCGAGGATTACATGCGTGATGCGTGTTATATAGAACATCGCTGAAGTCATGAAAGTTTCGATTCCCTTTTATTTAGTTTTGGAATCAGGAATCAAGAATAAAAGGACATTCAAGTACTGTTACCCAACAAAATAACTAAAATCTACTGTACAAGGAATTAAATCCTTCATTTGATTCCATTCGATAGCTTTGGTAAAGATTTCTAGTCTTTTTTACCATAGTCATAGAATTAGTAGAATAAATTATTTAAAAAGTGTACATTTAGGCGCAGTGTGTGTTATTTTTCATACAAGAGTATAATTAGTACATAAAAAAAAAACTATAACTAAAATATAGTTACAAGTAATGGTAATGTTCATTGGTTGCATGCAATTAATGCATTTTCCCCGGTAAGTATGCGGGAATCACTCTAGTTCTAGTTTCTAAAGCCATATGAAACATCACGACTCCAACGATTACAAGATTGTAATTAGATGGAAATGGCTTTCTAACTGTCCATAATAAGCACTGAACGAGATCTTCAATGGTGTGAACGGAAATTAATCTGATTGCGAATCGAAAAAACTCGCGTAGACAAGTCAGTAAAAAAGTTGGCAAGAGAGCAATGTCATACTCGTCTTCCATGCACTGACCTTTTGCAGCAAACTCAATATGGATATTTTATTTGTATAATAAAGACATTAGGTAATAAGTATGTATATAATGAACAATTTCCTACAGTTTATTACCTTCTAGTTTCGGAGATAATGGGGGTCAAAGTTCCATCTTTTTCACAAGTTATTTTTTTTTATATAAGTTTTTAATGTTATAACTTTACTTTAAATACCTCCACTAACCCCGTACTATTCAATCCATCCATCAGCACAATGTTTGGAGTGCGTTACATTGCGTCTTACCGTAAAACGTAATTTTTCATAAAAAATAATATTTTTTGCGTGTTACTTAGTTTCATGTACAGTATGCTTGGTTGCCGGCTTCGTGAAGAGTCTGTTTACACGTTTTATACAAACTAAAAATAGATCTAAATTGCCATCCAACGTGGCAATGCTGCCAGCCTTCTGGGCACTATTCCTGTTGACAGCGATGCGGACGAATTTTTGGACGCCCTGTAACCCTTTTCTACTTGTACATATTTATTACTAGTTTTGTAGTTTGTAAATCATTTAATTACGAGTATCTTGAAAATAAACATTAAAATTCCAAAAAAAAACATTAAAGACTAAAAGTAATTACCTACTTAAAAACAACGACGACAATAGGGGTTGCAGCTGAAAATCAGCGTCAGGTAATACACCTTCTTGTGCCATCTGGCATAATGCTGAGCTGAGGCCCTTTTGGCATTATTAGTTTTGTTTGTTTATTTATTTTGTAAAAATTTTAAGATGTTTTTAATGCCAAATAAATTCAATTTTCTTTCTTTCAATAGGACACTTAGGCGTTGGAGTTCTCAGATTTTCTAAAAGCATTAGGCAAATATATTTTTCAACACAAGAATAAAACCGGTTGAACAGCAGTAATTGGGACTTGCTAATTTGCGAGGTAAACAAACATCGCAAATTCGCAACAACATTCATACGTACGAGTCAATGAACCTACATTACCACTATAATAGTTCATGCGTGTCAATATTTGGTTAATAACGGACGAACCTAGCATGTCCTCGTCAATCAAGGTAACTAAAACAAGGATGTCAAAGGAGCCGTGTTATGTGTTTGGTTTGTTTTACTTCCACAAAAGATGTCGCTTCGTACATCTACCACCTCTGTATGATATGCAATGAATCGACTGCCTGCAGCATAATCAGCCTAGCCTATAATGTTCTCATTGAACTCATTTATAATCAAAATTTTATTTAGTACTACCTGTTGCGCGCGACGTTCGTTCGCGTGAAATTATTATAAAAAAATATTACTTCCCTTTTTGAATCGTATTTTGTTACCAATTTGCAAGGACTTTAATTTGTTTGCACGGAACCCTAATTCTTATTCTAAAATAAAAGTAGCCTTAGTTCCCCCTTAAGGCATCAGCTATCTGCTAATAAAAGTCCGGTCAAAATCGATCGAGCCGTTTAGGAGATTTGGCGTTTGAATCGGATTTTGTTAACAATTTCACAAGGGTTTTAATTTTTTTACACGGAACCCTAATTATTTTTCTGAAATATTAACATATTGGATCCAGGTGAGAACTAGGAACTATCTATGTGCCAAATTTCATCTAAACGCGTTCAGTACTTTTTGATTGAAAGAATAACAAACATACATCCACCCATTTCGCAAACTTTCGCATTTATAATATTAATAAGTAAGATCACTTGCTTCGGTGAAGGAAAACATCGTCAGGAAACAAGCATGCCTGAGAGATATTTCTTGACGGCATGTAAAGCCAAGTCAGAGGCCCATGGGCACAATATAAATATTTATATTGTGCCATGGGTGTCATAAAAACTGTGACACCAGGTTAGGCACCAACCCCACGATAAAGAAGAAGATGGTAACAATGGCATAAGCAAACCGCTATTACATTACATGGATCGATAAATCATAACCAAGTGAAATGTGGATGCTATGAGTGAACTGCTGCCTACATTCCGGGGATTACGGGCAAGAAATTGCGTTAGCTTCCCTGTTTTTTTTTTTGAATAACATAGAAATGAACCGAACTAGATGATCAGAAGCAGATAATAGACATGGTGAATGGCATCAAGAGTCATCCAAAACCATTCAACATTCTATGGAGAGAAGTTTACATGAAGAATTACTCCCGGTCCTGGCTCCTCTAGTCCTCAATAATGAAATTGTGTTCCAGCAACACACAGTTAGTTAACAGCTTTTGTGCTCTCTCTTTTCTTTCTCCTAGATACCGTCTCATCTGAACAGGGGAAGCCGAAGAGTTACACTATCTTACCAGCCAATAGGTACCTAAATACAACTTGGCAGAACTCCGAACATGTGCACAGGCTCTGAGAATTCAGTGAAACACAGAGCAACTTGGCCACTCTGGCGCTCTGCTAGGTACTCGTAAGTATCTAAGTAGTTTTGTATAATTTCCTTTTTTTATCATAGGTATTTTGTAAACAAATAAGTCTTATGTACTGAGCGAGATAACCATCTTGGAAAAAATACGGCTCGACTACATCTTACATGTACGAGCTTTTGGTGTAGTTCATACCCACTGTATGTATATGCTAACTTTTAAATGCTGTGCTAATTGCTTAATTCAAAACCTATGTTTGTTTACAAAACAAGATATTTAAGTAATTGTCGTTACAAACTACGTATGACATTTGTATTGCGTATTAGAAGCACGTGTGTAGTATCTCGGCGGCCTCATTTCTCTTAGATAATGCGGCCGACTCGCATCCAGACGTTGTTTCCGCTAGTCAGACCTAACTGAAGACCTAGTTTCTTTCTGATGAAACTAGGCTCGTTTTTACGTTTTTATGGGATCTACTCGTGTGGCAAGGAAGCTGGTCTGAAAGTAAAGAACCTGTACTACAAATAGTGCCTACACACGGTTTCACCCAGAATTGGCCAACACAGTAACACAAACGTTCATTTTTAGCTAAGGTACCTAAGCTGTAGAATATCTTGAGCCGTAGAAAATGAAAAATAGACTCTAAAATCACATATTTATCTTCGCAATAGTTTCATTGTTTAGCGCTGATCTTCAGCCTAGGACCTCGTCGCTATTCTTCTATCGCAGAAACAAACGACAAGCAAAACTTAAAACTTTTTTTTTGTTAGGCTTAACTGTCCCACTCCTGAGTCTTGGGCAATGGCCTCCCCCCATTCCTTCCACTTTTCTGGATGCTGTGCCTCTTCTCGTAAATTAACGAGAAAACCATCCAAACTGCACTTTTAAATTCTAGATTATAAATTACGGTAACTTACGATTACTTTGGCTAATGGTGACATCCCTACCAAAGTTTCAGATAGGTACCTACTATTGTAGAGCTTAAGTTGGTTTTGATCAACCTTCAGATAACTTCACCGTAAGCCAGAGGCGTATTTAAAGATTTGGCGCCCCGGGCCAGTTAGCTTTGCCGCCCTATTCATTTAAGAAAAAAATCCTGTTATTGGTGAATAAAAAAATGGAAAAAAAAAAACTTAGAAATGCACCATTTATTCACTATAATATGTACTTAAATACTCGTATTTACATTTTTTTTTCTGTGTACAAATTGGTTGACAAAATCTTCAATGACGCTGTCAAAACTTATAGCGTTTGTCAACTCAGCTTCTATATTCAGAACAGCTAAGCTGTTTAAGCGTTCTTCGCTTATAGTGGAACATAAATAATTCTTTATCCTTTTAAGTACAGAAAACGAACGTTCTGTACTGCAATACGTCACTGCGGTGCAAAAAAAAATGCGTAATGCAATCTCTACATAATTATGGGAAAGCTTATTATATGTCGTTATTAACCGACTTCCAAAAAGAGGAGGTTATCAATACGCCAGTTTTTTTTTTTTTTGTGTAGTATGTTCAAGTATGTTCAGCGATATCTTCGCCAATTCTGAACCGATTTCGATGATTCTTTTTTGTTTGCAGCAAATTATTCTGCGGTGGTCCCGTAAATTTGGTGAAGATCTGATGCTGGTCTTCAGAGATAAGCATGTATAAGATGTCTGTATAAAGGCTATTTGAATTGAATTGAATATTTCGTTAATTTGATGCGCTAACTTGAAACGAAACAAGTGAGTGAGGTCACGTCACGACCCATCATTTCGTCGGCCGCCGCCGGTACCCCGACCCTTGAGAGTGTCAGGAGGGGTCAGGGGTGCGTTGCAGCACGGTTCGGGGAGTTGAGTGTCGTCATCGGAAGCCATTCCCTCCCCGTGCTTGTGCTCAGGGACTTTAATGCCATGTCCGAGATATGTTACGTGGCAATGTCCCGAGTTCAGCCAGGAAGCGCCCGGCGGCAGGTGTACTGGTGGTCGCGAGAGCTGACGTCTCTGTGTGAGGCGTGGGAGGAGATGCTGGAGACTCGACGGAGATCCGTGGGGGCGCCCTTACAAGATGGTGCGGGACAAACTCCGCACCTGGGCCCCCCCGCTGACGCAGAGTCTCCGGCCTCAGCTTGTGGAGGACGTGGTGAGCACTCTGTTCCCTTCGCGAGGGGAACATCCTCCCCCGCCTATGGCTCGCCGCTTGCGGTGCCGGAAGCGGACCATTCAGACGACGATGACGAGACTCCGGAGGTGACCGGGGTAGACCTGAGAGTGGCGGTAAGCAGGCTTAAGGCCAAAAATACCGCCCCGGGACCCGATGGCTTACCTGGCAAAGCCTGGATCCTGGCCTTGGAGGCTCTCGGGCCCCGACTGGAGGGGCTCCTAAGCGCATGCTTGGAGAGAGGCCAGTTCCCGCTTCGTTGGAAGACAGGGAAGCTGGTCAGTTTGGTTTCCGCGAGCGAAGGGGCGCTCGACGGTGGACGCCATCATGCGCGTGAGAGCCCTCGCGACGGGGGATGCGGTGTCCCGGGGTAGGGTCGTCTTGGCGGTGTCTCTCGACATCGCCAACGCCTTCAACTCCATGCCCTGGAGCTGCATTAGGGAGGCACTCCGGTATCACCGGGTGCCGACCTACCTTCGTCGTGAGGTCAGGGACTACCTGACGGACAGGGCTGTCATCTACCCTGGTCACAGCGGAGAGTGAAACCGACGAGAGATGTCGTGCGGTATTCCACAGTGATCGGTTCTAGGGCCGCCCTTGTGGAACATCGGTTACGACTGGGTGCTGCGCAACGACCTCCCTAGCGGCGTCAGTGTAATTTGCTACGCTGACGACACGCTGGTGCTGGCGCAGGGGAGGTCGCACGAGGCGGCGGCCGAATTAATGAGGCTAGGACTCGTCCTCGACAGCCGTTGGAACTTCGTGGAGCACTTCGGACGTTTGACTTCCAAACTGGAACGGGCCGGGGCTGCCTTCAAGCGGCTCTTGCCCAACCTGAGGGGTCCAAACGCCTCCTGCCGAAGGCTCTACGCGGGGGTCGTGCGATCCATGACCCTTTACGCGGTGTGGGCGCGTTCCTTGAGGCGGCGAGCCACCCACTACCTGAACGCGTCCCAAAAGGTGGTAGCCGTAAGGCTAATCCGTGGGTACCGCACGATCTCCCGCGAGGCGGCGAGCCTCCTTGCCGGATTGCCGCCATGGGATCTGGATAGTCCTCGCGCGCCTACACGAGTGGCGTGCGGAGAAACTACGCGGGGGAAACTCCGCTGCCGCGGCAAATTGTCGCTCAGCGGACAGACCTCCGGCGCGATCTCATGGCGACATGGACAGAGCGACTGTCGCAACCCCATGCAGGGCACGCCACGATAGTGGCGATAAGTCCCCTCTTTGAGGAGTGGCTAGAGAGGGTCCACGGCGCCCTCACCTTCCGCCTGACGCAGGTCCTCACCGGAAACGGTTGTTTCGGGAGGTATCTGCACCGAAACGCCCGGGTGTTATCACTGCGAGGATCGCCCGGAGGACACGGTGGACACCGTGAAGGTCTGCTCCGCTTGGGCGGAGCACCGCCGTGTCCTCGTAGCGGCGATTGGCGGCGGCGACCTCTCGCGTCCGGCTCTGGTTCAAGCCATGGTCCGGGGCGAGAGGGAATGGGAAGCCGTCACCTCCTTCTGCGAAGCAGTCATGCTAGCGAAGGAGGTGGCGGAACGTGAGAGGGAGAGAACCTCACGTCCCAGCCGCCGCGGGAGACGCCCCGGGCGTCGGGGGCCACGTGGTGGCTCTCGGCCACCGTAGGCGCGCGCCTGTGGACGGTGAGTAATGGGTTAGCTCGCCGTCCGTCCGTCTTATGACGACAGGCCGTATCGATGGCGCGTTCGTGTTCCACGCGTGCCTCAAAGAGATGTCAGCAAACAGGAGGGGCTCACAAGGGCCGATGCCTGCCAGGGCTGCGGGACTGTTCGAAAGAGATACCGCGGCCCTGGAACACAAAGGGCAAAAGAAGGAACTTGTATGGGTTTTAGTCATTAAAAGTCTGACACTCCCTTCCGCTCCGCCCAGAGCGGGAGGACACATTTGAAAAGGTCACGTCACGACTTTCGTCACCTGCGCCGCGCTGTGTGCTCCGGGCTTTGAAAGTATTGGTACCTACCACTACACCTTGTTTTATTTTATTTAATCATTCTTGAACGCAAATGTTATTTAGGCACTTGTTAGTAGGTATTGACGGTATTGTAAATTCTGACACTCCCTTCCGCTCCGCCCAGAGCGGGAGGACACATTTGAAAAGGTCACGTCACGACTTTCGTCACCTGCGCCGCGCTGTGTGCTCCGGGCTTTGAAAGTATTGGTACCTACCACTACACCTTGTTTTATTTTATTTATTTTATTTAATCATTCTTGAACGCAAATGTTATTTAGGCACTTGTTAGTAGGTATTGACGGTATTGTAAATAATTTGTTGGGTTTTGGGTTCGAAGCGTTCGTTTATTTTTAATTAAATGTGAAATAAAATATAAAATAAAATATTGATTGTAGTTAAGCTTGACAATAAAAGGCGCCCAGAGAAGTCGGCGAGGGGCGGCTTCGCCGCCCCTCGCATCCTGCCGCCCCGGGCCATGGCCCCCTTGGCCCTAGGGTAAATACGCCCCTGCCGTAAGCCAGGAAGTAGAAATCATTATATTTTAGCAAAACAACCAGACACCGGACACCTACTTAATTACCTACCCCAGTTATTGTTTTCCAAAACAGATGTGCGCCGTTCCTATTTATTTTTTCACAATCCTACAAATATTTGCGCTGATTTCCATGAACTCGGGTAATTTCTGTTAACTCTGCAGTTGAAAACAAAATGACCAATGCTTCGTACCCTTTGTACATTGTCATTCGTCAACATCGTGATTTTTGTTTGTAACTTGATTCCGAAACGATATCAAACGTGTTTCCCATTTGTATTCCCGATTGACTAAAGCAGTACCGTAATGGTGCCATATGGTCTATTAATGACATTTTTATCTAATACGCTTTCGAAATTAGGTATCACTGAAGACCATTTTTATCTTATTTTTTGCAAGCAAAGTTCACAACATTTTTGTGTTTACAGAAATGGTTTGGTTATCGCTATCTAGGCCACACGCAGGAGACCACTGATGCTCATCATTATGTGTTTGCAAGTGCTTCTTCATGCCAACACTTTCACGGATGTTGAGCTTAAAAGATGCTTTTTACGCAGAGTACCTTCTACCTACACACGTACAATTGCCCCGTTGGTGTCGTGGTTGCAACCACGACTGCTGAGCGTGGGGTCCTGGGTTCGATTCCCGGATCAGGTAAACAGTGTTATTGTATTTTTCCATTAGAACTTACTCAGTAGCAAACCGGAGTTTGAAAGTTGGTCCTTCGCCTGATCTCTCACCGGTCGTGTCGGATTACCGTCCCATCGGGCTAGGAGAATAAAGGAACAGAGTGTGCACCTGTGCCTGCGCACACATTTGTGCACTAATAGGTATCTCTCGTGCCGATGTCTAATCCCCGCTGCGATTGGGCGCGGTGGCCGAAAACGGTCAGTTATTTTATGTTAATTATTATGTACGATTTACTTAGTACATAATCTGAGTGGTAAGTTCTGTACGAGTTTCCAAACTGGAATCCTGGGAACTCCAAGACCGTCATGGTAGACCTCCCTACGCGCAACAAGATACAAAAAACAATTGAGATAAGAATAAACTATCTTAAATATTTGTGTAAATAAACTAAATTATCTACCCAAATGTTAGTAAACATACACCAATGTTGTTACCTACTTATAAATAAATGGATAATCTAAAGTTTTAATGTTAGTATTGGTGCACAAGTAGGTTCAAAGTATGCAGTGTCTGAAACAGATGGTGGCACCGCCAGCCACCGGCGGTTATCTCCTCGGACACATGTATAAATGTAACGCGACCATATTCACTAAAGCTGATAAAATCAGATTCTAGCCGTTTTATCTAGTTTTCTATTGTGTGACACATATTGGGATGGCATGTCAAATATTTATGCGGCAAATAATCTCAATAAATGTTTGCCAACGTTTTGAGTTCATGTAAATGTTCGGTCTAATTACCGAGAAGGCTCAGGACACCCAACTCTGACAGATCATCATCTGCCTCACTAGGCACTGCTACTACTAGTCTAGACTTTTTCCCAACCACGTTGGGGTCGGCTACCAGTCTTACCGGATGCAGCGGAATACCAGTATTTTACTCACTTACTCCACAACCCAGTTAGTATGTACTGGGTAATACGATACCCATAATAAGACTGGTTGTCAAGACTTTCGGGCCACTGTAACGACTGTCAAAGATCTACAGATGACAGCCGGTACCACGAGGCACGGAGGAAACTCGGTATGTAATGGGTGGTCATCCATCTACGGACCAACTAGGCAAGCTTTGCATAACCTGAATGTCGACCTGAGCGGCTGTTATTATTTAGCCAAAACCATCTCTGACAGTAATGTACTGAAATATCTATGAATCTATCAGTGTAACGAACTGATAGATACATAAATATTTCCACAGCCAGTCCGCGTTTTTTCCGTACGTATGTACCATGAGGTATACGTTCTTATCCAAATTCCATCATTAGGTAGTTAGGTACACCTTTCTCCTGTGGATGCAAGACGTAGACAGAATGAGACAGCCCCGTGCTACGAAAGGCTACGCGATCGTAGCCACTCGTAGCACTGGGTGTCCATTTAATTTGAACGAACTTCATTTTCGATCGTCCATAAAACAGCTTATTCCCGTTGGTAAATATCGATGTATCCAACGGATATGGATTGAACTACTCAGTTACCTATTTGAAACAGGTAAAATCTATTTAAATATTACGGCACACTTGCGGGCCTAACTGACAGACATTTTATTTTAATTAAAAATAGGAATTAAAGAACCCGACATGAGCTAAGTATCAATCACTGGGTCAATAATGCGATTACTTATAAGAAAACAGTTATTTTTATAAATTATAGTAAACAAAGATCAGGCTTACGTATTACATAGGTATAGGTTTATATATATTAATATTTATTATTTTTGTAGATTCGTCATGTACAAAAACAAGTTATGTACAAATTTATTATCTATTAGTACGCAGAAATCCGGAATTGGTCGGAAGTTCCTACAGCTCATCATTCCGGATATTTGTGGGGCTTTCCGAAGTGTGATATTATTTTTTTGATTTTTTATGTTAAGTTCTAGATAACCATGATTTAAGTATATACTTATAGTTAATACGTAGATAAACTAGTACTATACTCATTGCTTACCACTTTCATTCTCGTTGGTTTTTAATATCTTATGATCACTTGAGAATTTGAGATGAGTCAGTAGACCGTATCGGAAAATCTGAAATTATTCTAGGTATATAGAACTGTTCTAAGGACACACGTTATCAATTTAATTACTATAGACCCAGAATACATAATATTACGATTCTAGTCTATAGACCCTTATTTGAACTATAGGTTCAGAATGTCATTTATGAACACAAGTGTTCAGGCAGGTCAAAATAACCAATCAAACAATTCGGAATACGAGTATTTGCGTTACTTTCCGAATTGATTATTGGCTATCGGTTTGCAGTTAAATCGGATGTCAGTGTAACGTGAGCAGGTTGGTCGACGTAGCCAGATGGTGGCCGTACCAGCCACCGCCGCGAGCGATAGCGCTGGCTAGACGCGAAATCATGACGCAAGTGTACGCAAGGAAAAAAAAAGTCATCTGCGCGTAAAACCTTGATAATTTTCCCCCGCACATTGTATGTACTAGCTGTGATTCAATTACGCATTCTGCGTATGTAGATTGTAGGTACTGTTAATATTACGCTGCACGCTGGTGACTTTTTATTTTATTTTCCACTGCGTTTTTAATTGCGTTTGAACGCCGAGCTTATGAAGACGGTATGAGTTTGTGGTTTACCTTGCTTAAATTCTGATTAGACAATAATTGAAAAGAATACACAGGTCTGTGATGAGAAGATACTTCATTATTTTTCAAATAATATTTTTTACTAAAACTGTATTTGCGGTGCACCAAATCATAAATTTCCAGTTGTTCTTGCGCAAACACGTTAACATTTTTTTGTTAGCAATTGACGCAATAATATACACTTCTGGACACATCTATTGGCCCACCTTAGAGTTTAGGTTTCGATGGCCCCTACCGAAATATGATTGCTAGATTGAACAAAAACTGTTGATGCAGTTTTAAACCTGATACATTTTACCATCTTTTTCGATCGTATTGTTTTAAATTTGAATTCAGAATACCATACGACATGGAGCTATGCCTAACAAGTCGGATATGCGCCTTGTTAAAGGCAATTGATTTTTGAATAAAAAACATGTTTTATCAAATAAAGGTTTAATTTAATAACGCGTGTTGCCTCCATGGGCATCTACCACAGCTCTCATACGATTAGGCATAGAATTTATCAACCGCTCTATGAAATTTTGAGGGATCATCTCCCATTCCTCTTCTATGGTAGTTTTCAACTCCTGCATCGTCTGGGCAACTGGCTGACGAGCCCTAACACGTCTTTTTAGCTCGTCCCACATGTGCTCAATGGGGTTCATGTCTGGGCTTCTGGCTGGCCAGTCCATAACTGTGATGTTCACATCCCGAAGATCCTGGGAATCCTGACGATGCCGGCCGCATGGGCTCTTGCATTATCATGCATAAAAAGGAAATTTGGGCCCACATAGTCCGCGTATGGTATCACGTGAGGTTCTAAGCACTCACGAATGTACCTTTCAGCATTTAATGTTGGCAGCCGTGGTCCTGTAACAACCTCAAGTTGAGTTTTGCCGCTCGCGGATATACCGCCCCAGACAGTCCATGAGCCACCGCCATAAGCAACCATCTCTTCAAAGCAGCATTGTGCGAAACGCTCTCCCTTACGTCGGTAGACCTTCTTCCTTCCATCATTGCCATGTAACACAATTTTAGACTCATCAGAAAAGAGTACACGGCTCCAATCTTGCTGTGTCCAATTTAACTGACTGCGTGCGAAATGAAGGCGCGCTGTTCGGTGGGCTCGCGTTAGTTTGGGCCCATTAGCTGGCTTGTGTGGTACCATATCGCGTTCTTTTAACCTTCTCCGAACAGTTCGAGCGCTCACAGATACTCCGTGGAAGTCGCGAAGTTGGTTTTGTACCTATCTCAATGGAGGTAAGGTGACGATTTCTCAAGCTGGTCGTCACGATGAACCGATCCTGCTTTTCAGTTGTGACCCGAGATCGTGGCCTTCCTTGGCGACGAACAAAGCCGCCAGTCTCTAGGTACCTCCGATAAACATTTCGGACCGCAGATCGACTTAAATTAAGTTGAGAACTCACGTTTCTTTGGCTGTGTCTGGCCTGAATAAGTGCCACAGCTTGGGCGGCGACTTCAGGTGAAGTATCCATAGATTATTGATAGAACCTCACCTTAATGTTAAGAATAAGTAATGTTTGTTGCAAAACCAAAGATATCAATCACTTTTTCAAGAATTAAATCCAAGTAAACCAATAAAACCAAGTTTTCTTAGTATTCGATTGTTTGATATCAACAAACAGGCTCCAAATTGTCTTTTGTTTCTTTAAATTCTGTGTTCGAAATTCAAAAAAAGACTATTGAATGAAATTGTGAATGTGCCAGGTTCAAAACTGCATAAAAACTTTTTGCTCGACCTAATATAAAATTTTAGCTAGGACCAAACGAAACTGAAAATACAAGGTGGGCCAATAGATGTGTCCAGAAGTGTATTAATAATACAGTTCCTACACCTACGTACTATAATTTATTAATACCACAATGGGTATCGTAACGGAAAAAATAGTGATAAGAATCCTTGAATGGATTTTAAGGGAATTCATGAATGAATGCATTTCGCGTCCTGTCCGCGCTTGGTTACACAGATAGGCGTTATTTTACAAATATAACCAAACTTTAGAATAGAGAGTACCTAGTTAATGTTACGGTAAATAGTAGCTGAAGATCACTTATTAACAGAATGTCCAACCAAAATCCTGTTAATTAGTATTATTATAGAAATTCCGTAATTCTGTTGAATATGGTAACGTTCTCCATTGCTTTCCTCACTGTTTCTATATTTCGTTATTGCAAATGATTACTTTTACTTTGTTCTTTTTTTACTTTGTGCAGCTTAACAAAAAAAATATATTTATATTACACTTTCATTGATGAACGCTTCTGAATTTAAGAGAGTCCTAAAATGCCGATCTCTGCGTGCGTAGTTCCCAACTTAATGGAAGTTTTGTAGTTCATCACTTATTTCAGGCGAAAGCACATTAACTCTGATTAGCATAATCAGCTTATAATGACCTTAATCCTGGGACACAGTTCTCATTAGACGGCTGTAGCCGCTGTAGGCGAAGCGGGCCCAGTGCGCTTTTCTCTGGTTGGTGATCTTGATTTTAGCAACCAATTTTGTTTTTTCGGAAATCGCTACATTTGTTATCTAGTGATAGGTACAAATAAACAGAATAATTTGTAACTAAAAGGAACGCACTAGATCGGAATATCGGATGCGAGATTGTAGACTTTGAACTCTTGCGTTCAAAAAATATAAGGGTTTATCTCAGTAGTGTAGCAAAATATCGTTACGAGAAGCGAATTTAGAAAATGGTCTGATTCAAAAAGCAAATAAAGTGCCCTGATAAAAAAATGTAGTGTAGCGGTCAACACATACAATGTTGGATGGAAAGACTTTGTTATAAATGTTATAAATTACACTTCAATATTGTTGTGAAGTGAACTTAGGTAAAAGAACTGTGGGACAAGCCGGGCAAATAACCGATAACAGCAGAAAATGAATGAGCCGCCTCTCGGTTATGTTCAATAAACGGCTTTTTTAATTGATATTTTCTACTTGTTTTATCTATTTAACTGCAAACTGTATTAAAATGTAGACAAAAACAATGTTCTTAAACATACCCAGAGGTGAAGTTGAGCACGTAACTGCAAACTATGACCGACTGTTATGTTTGTTATTGATTGCGCAAAGGGTTAATCGGTCTAAAGATATTTTTTTCATGTGTTTCCACTCGGTGTTGGATGGCACGGGACATGTGCGCGCGCGGATCTGCGTTAATCGGTGATCGTCGTTATCGCGTCCGTCGCACTGTCCGGCGCGGGCGCCGATGCCGCTCCATCTCGAGCACACTCATTCCAACCCCGGGACGCGACACAGCCGCCTGTCTACAGCTCATCCTGAATATATCCGCTGATATTACTTACTAGTACTAAGTTCAGTGTTCAGTGGTGGACCACCAATTAAACTGGCGACGCAACAAAGAATTAAAAATTGTTAGTAACTAAACATCACAAAAACTTTTCGTTAATGATTTTCTTCTCTTTCATGAAATTTAAATTAACGGTTTTGTTGTTAACTTCCAGGTCTACAATGTTCTGCGACGGCTCCGGACCGCTGCTCGAGGAGGCTCTCCTTAACGACCAGCTCCTGTTCGAGTACTCACCTGCGGAAAGTCTCATAAACTTCGAGCTGCCGTCCCTGGACTCAGACGGCGACTGGCAGCTCAGTGACTTGGATCTCAACTGTGATAGTTTTGTAAATAGTGCTAGTGACATAAACAAGGAAGCCGCTAATATCCTTGATGGATCAGTTTTCGACTTCGCCGATTTGGACAAGAGCATAATTGACGAATATCTTCTGGAAGCATTGAGCAGTGATGTGTCCAACGACTCGCCACAGTCGCCACACTCGGGAACTGACTCGTCTTTCAGCAGCGAGTCCTTGTGTGCTCTGAAGACACACGACTACGTCGCGGTGGACAAAACTTGGCAGAGTAAAACGCGGGTATACGAGAAGACCGATTTGAAAGTTCGATCGTTTGGTGAGCCGAACTTTTGTCAGGAGTTGGGTGCGTTCCGTTGTCCAGTGGAGGACTGCGGCAAACTGTACGCGAAAGCGTCGCACGTGCGGGCTCACCTGCGCCGTCACAGCGGCGAGAAGCCGTACCGGTGTACGTGGGGCGGGTGTGCGTGGAGGTTCGCTCGGTCAGACGAGCTGGCTCGGCATAGAAGGAGTCACTCTGGGGACAAGCCGTACCGGTGTGCGGAGTGCGGCAAACGGTTCGCGCGTTCAGACCACCTCGCCAAGCATGGGCGCGTGCACGCGCGACGTGCCGCTGCTGCCGCCGCCGCAGCCAGGCGCGCTGCCGCAGCGCCGCACGCGCATCGGAGATCTACGAGAGGAATACTACTACTGTGATGATACGTTACGTCAACCATACATGGTTTTGAGTAGGTAATAGAGACGCTGTTTAAAATAGGTGATTCCGCGATTCGAAGTTTCGGGTGAATTTAAATATCCTGTAAATAGACGCAGGTAAAAATTATGGAAATTAATTACTTGAAAAATCTAAAAGGTAAACTTGACATAATTCTCTGCAAATTTCTTCAAAGTAATGAAGACTGAGTTCGATATTATTAATCTCAAATGTTTTTTTATAAAAATTTACCCTGTTTCTGCCTGAAATGCTAATTATAAGGAATGCTGATTATTAGGCGGCCTAAATGCCTATGGCATTAAGTCCGTCTCTGTACTTTGTGCTTGAAGTAATAAATAAATATAAGGTGAAGCGACAGTGGTTGTATGTAACATACAAACTGACACTGACCTGCAAATTGCAAAAAACGTAAAAAAATAATAATTTCGCGGGCTACCCTAGCACTTCCACCTTAAGTCTACTAAGGTATAGGACTGATCGACTTCTCGATCAAGTGACTGCTTAGGCTTCGTAATTTGTAAAGTAGGTAATAATAACAACTAATCGAAGCTCTACTGACAAGAAATAGAGAAACACAGGGTTTCAGAAACAGGAGTTTAATTATTTTTAATTAATATAAATAAGTATTCTGCGTATGAATGGTTACCAAATACTGACTGTGAAAGAAAGATTTGTAAATATTAAAAAATAGCATTTATTGTACTTAGCAAGTAGTTCTACTTCTGACTAGCGTTATTTTATTTTGTAAATATAGAATAAGTAAAGTTAATTAATCTACCAATGTACTTATATCACTATTAGTAGCGAAAATTACTTAATAAAATGCATGGTATTTATTGAAGTTTTTGTTTCTGTCTAAAGTCAAAATCTTAATCTTCGCCAGAAGAGGTTGATGCCGACTTTGATCACAGAGTAGTTCTAATCCAAGTTTAACTTGAAAGATCTTACATAATTTTCAACAATGAATAAAAACAGTCTACAGGTACCTATAAATACCTCATATCACGCCTGTTTGTATTCCTGAATGGAGTAGATAGAGACGGAACTGCTATGCATTTTACCACAGAAATTTTATTTGTATGGTAACTGCACTGCCATTAATCGCAAACAAACCCAGTCTCTGGTAATTCCGGGAGCTCCGGAATCCAAAAAAACACACCTAATAAAAACTCAGTAACACTGCTGGGTGAGGAGATCGAAGCCAGAACCTCAAGTTCTTAAGTTAGTCCTAGATCAATAAATTATATGTTTTCCTGTAGTTTCGCTACCTTAACAACGAACATCAAAGCAGTCAGTCAGGCAGTAAGTTTGTAGGAGTACAGCTAAGATTATAATTGAAATTTTAAAGTTCAAGTTCAGTGTTACATTTCTTATCATGCAGGCTGACAAGGCTATACATGCCGAGTGCGGTTGGCCAAGGTAGTACAGCTACTAAGTTACATTAATATAAAAATTAATAATACTGGGCTTGGGAATTTTTGACAGTTTCTGACCTCATTGAAAATCATAAATGACTAGGTCTGACTATTTTCATTGAAGTATGAATACCTGTAGGCCACAGAGAGACCTTTAAGCACCGATCCCAGTGTCTACCTAGTAACTAAGTGTATTGACCTCTTTATTAACCACACATAATTGATTTAATTAAATTTTTTTCCACTTGTTATTAAAGTAATAGTTATCCACAGGCATATGGATATGATTATAGCCACAACAAAGTTGTGTCAAACGTGCCCGAGATAAAAACATTACTCAATTTATTGACTTTAGGTGCAGCTAATTCTTCAAAACATAAGTACCTACTGGTTTAGTTTCCATGTCAGTTTCAAGTTGCATGCTTAATATATTTTCTGGATTTAATTGTGATTTTCAGATTACTTTCCGGTTCGTCTGTAGCGTAGAAAGAGATCTTATGCAAATACTCAATTCATCAAACTGAAATCCAACATCCTAAGTAGTATATTTATTTGAACGAGTGCGCTGTGTACGTGATGTGTCTGCCAACGGAATCCCCGTCACATCCGGAAAGTAATTTTCCCCGTAGACAAAAGGGGACTGGGCTATACGGTACCACCGAATTCAACTCCAAACTCAACCGGGCGAATGTCAAGCGACGATCTGTTGGTACAATTATGTGGTTTCAGTTGCGGCCACAAAAAACCTCACACAGTATGATTTTTTTTTTAAATCATTATGATTTTAATAATTAATTTAACTTAGATCTATCCTCAAACGCTGAAAGAGAGGTGCCGCCACTATCAAGTTCTGATACTTTAACATTTATGTCCCCCGCTTCTTCTTCTCCTCTTTCTCGCTTCGAATTCTTATGATCTGGTGAGTGGGGTGGTTGTGCAATACCAAGCATGTAGACCGGAGCCTGTATTGGAATTATAGACCTGTGCAGTTTTTATGAGGTCAGCGTGAATATAAGGCAAAGTAGTACGGGGGTCAGCGTGAATCGGTTTCGTAACAACCAGAATTTATTATTGTGTACTGAGTTACTAATTGTTTTTTACAGTCCACCAACCGTAGACTGTCCGACTTATATTAGAACTTCTATTGACACGTACTTATTACTTCCATCATTTTACCACAATCTTTTGCCGAATTTTCCGTAGACGATTTGAATAATCACGCCAAACATGTATTATAATGTTGCCAACCAAAATTAAATTCATAACGCGTTTAGGAACTTAAACTGAATAAAAATATTATCTAAGAATAAAATATAATTATGTTATATTTTATTCTTAGATAATATTGTTATTTGGTCATACAGTCCGGCTAATATGGATCTATAGTGCTACAAGAATCTTTTGGAGCCTCGGAGAAAATCGTAACTAAGAAAGTAGCGTTTACCAACAGTTCTCACCCAGTTATTGTCCACCAAGCGCCAAAAGGGCGCCAAATGATGAATCAAATCAAATAATTTATTCGCATAATATGGGTAGAAAGATGGATGCGTTAGTTCTACTTTTGACAATGCGTCTATAGATTTTTTTACTATAGCAATCAAAGAGATTTAAAAGAATAATTACAAATCGCTCGTTAATATTTGAGTCTTTGCGTAGAAAAATATAGCGACATGAAATCGGGTCGGCCAAAAAGTGCTCTGCGTCACAAAGACTCGATATCGCGCGTTTTTACGCCTTTTTGCTTTTCTCTGATGGTATGTTTTGGCGTGTATTTTACATGAATGAATCTAGCTTAGTAGGTAACTGTGAAAAAGCATCAGTAAGCAATTTCAAAAGAATTCGTTGTCTTAAAATTCGATATTTTAGAAATAATTGCAGAAAACAGGAAATCAAAAAATACTTGAAATATGCATTACACCGACAACAAAGAAACATAAAACATACCATAAATTAGCTTTGAATGGATGCACGTAGGTCGCACCATTACGCCACAATATGAATACGTCGAATTTGAAGTTATTCATAAACGAAAAAAAATATTTCAAAGGAACAGTGTGCCCAGTACACGTTAATTGCATTCATAGTTCATACACAAAAAGGCAGAAACGAAATGCATTCCCATTTCACTGGTAAGATTGAGTTGTACGCAGTGGCGTAGCAAGGGGGGGGGCGGAGGGGCGGACCGCCCCGGGCGCCACCATTGGAAGGGCGGCAAAATTGGTAAAAAATATTTTGTGAGGTCACTGGCGGTTAGTCAGACAATTAATTTCTCAAGAAGTTAGCTTATACCCACTTACCTACACATATTAAATGTCCCTCCCGCCCAAAACAATTGTTGCAAATCACGAGTGGCGGTCAGCCCTTGTTTGTGTTTAGACGTGTACACCTTAACACCGTGCATGTACGTACATGCACGGTGTTAAGGTGTGCACACTGTACCTCAACTTGTACCAGTAATATAGTGTATTATCTATGGTAACTTCTTCGTCTGCCGCGCTGCCGTTTTAATAGAAAGTAAGTTTTAGTTTGTTTTTTTTTTATTATAAGTCTCACGGAAAATATAAACAAAATCGATAGTTCAAGATCCCAAGGCCGCCAGACATAACTCATTTTCTGATGGACAAAATATGCAGGACAGTAGTGTTAGTGTATACCTAAATTAAAGCCTTTGTCAAACAGCGAGCTCGACGGTAGCGCGACGCGAGTCTGGCGGGCCGTAAGCGCGGGGCGCGATAGTCACACTGTAGGAAGCACGCCACGGGCTCGCGCCCCGTCAGCATCGGGTCCTGTGTACCGGTTATCATAGCAACGCCTAGCGATCACGTCACGCTGCGCCGTCCGCCGTCATCAAGCTTGGCGCGACGTCGGCGATAGCGTATCGTGTTTTGTGTGACGACTTACATACAGGGTGTAAGGGACATCGACGCGCAAACGAATACCATGGGTCCAGGACATGATTCTGGACCTCCCTTTTTTTTTCGGATGGGAAATCATCAAATGACTCCGCCCGCTCTGGGCGGAGCGGAAGGGAGTGTTAGACCTTTACTGACTAAAAACCATCCATGTTCCTTCTTTAGTTGCCCTTTATGTTCCAGGGCCGCGGTATCTCTTTCGAACAGTCCCGCTACCCTGGCAGGCATCGGCCCTTGCGGGCCCCTCATGTTTGCTGACATCTCTTTGAGGCGCGCGTAGAACACGAACGCGCCGTCGACACGGCCTGTAGTCATAAGACAGACGGACGGCGAGCTAGCCCATTACTCACCGTCCACAGGCCCGCGCCTACGGTGGCCGAGAGCCATCACGACGTGGCCCCCGACGCCCGGTGCTTCTCCCGCGGCGGCTGGGACGTGAGGTTCTCTCCCTCTCACGTTCCGCCACCTCCTTTGCTAGCATGACTGCTTCGCAGAAGGAGGTGACGGCTTCCCATTCCTGACGCTTCCGCCAATCGCCGCTACGAGGACACGGCGGTGCTCCGCCCAAGCGGAGCAGACCTCTACGGTGTATGGAGCACACCGTAGAGGTCGTGTCCTCCGGGCGATCCTCACAATGTTAGCACCCGGGCATTTCCTCCCGCCCGATTCGGTGCAGGTACCTCCCGAAAAAACCGTGTCCGGTGAGGACCTGCGTCAGGCGGAAGGTGAGGGCGCCGTGGCGCCTCTCTAGCCACTCTTCAAAGAGGGGACTTATCGCCACTATCTTGGCGTGCCCTATTCTGGACCCCTCTGCGTTGGAATTTTTCGTCGGCTTTTTCATGATTTTTTTTGCGCGTAAGTCCCGAAAAGTAGAATTTTAGACTGTTTAGACTTTCTGAAACGTATTTTTATAGTGTAAATTGTTAATGTTTTTAACATATTCATGTTACTTACACTGACACATTTCCATGGTTTTGAAATACATGTTTTTCGCTCAATTCTTTCATTTCGTTACGTTTTTTCTCACCAACATTATTATTTTTAAGACGTCAAAAGGGCGGCAAATTATGACTCCGCCCCGGGCGACAGTAACTCTCGCTACGCCACTGGTGTACGGGCTATCATTTTCAAAAAATCATTTACCTATTTTATAATGCAAATATGCTAAAAAGGGGCATCAAAAAACTCCCCATCCACGCTGTCAGCTGGTAATGTGTATTATAAATTATAATTTATAAAAGTACTCTGTGTAATGTGTCCAAGAGACTGACAATGACGGCGGCGGCGACGCATATGGCAACACTTGTCTCAAAGCTAGCCCTTGGGTCGCGGAAAACGTTAACTACTCCGTCCACACGGTCCCAGGGTTTCAACCCCAAACGGCTTGAAAAATAAACTTTTCTCGTAAAAATCGGTTTAAAACCCATTTTAGAACTTGTTTGGTACGCGTGAGCCATTTATTAGATTTCAAAAAAAATAAAAAGAAATTGTCGTTTGTCTATTCTTGACAGTGATTGTCTTTGATTTTATACGGCTAAATTCAGAAGTCCACCATTGTGGTAGAATTTATTAAGTTTTGAATATATTTTAAATTATCTATTTTTACATTGATACACGATTCAAGTCGGACACAAATAAAAATGGTGGTTCTATAGATTAGATTTCTCTGATCAAACTGTTTATTGAAATAACAAGCGAACCTATCCAAAAGTGTACAAGAAATTGAAAACTTTTTTATATTTTTTGCCAATATTAGAATATAACTGGTGCGATTACGTGGTGCGTTGAGAAGAGTTGTGTTTGACAAATAACAGGTTGTCGGAGACACCGATTTCGCTACAGTTTTGTATCTAATGTGTTGTTTTTTTAACTGCAGTAAGTTTGTAAGGTGTACCGATTTTCAAATCATAAACTAAGTGAATATTTTAACTACGATTAGTTGAGATAAGTGGAAAGAAAGTCAACCAAAGACCTCGCAATAAGCTGGTCAACTGTTCTATTCAATCAGCATGTGACCCAAATCTGAGATTTCTCTTCTTTGTGTTTTATTGCTGGGTTCATGTTTACACAGTGAAACGCTAAATCAATCAACAAGGAATATACCGAACGGTGTTCCGAGCGGCAATCATCATTAAGGACATGATATTTTATGAACTTGTCACGGTTGACTACCTGTTCAACTCAGTGGGGGTCAGGTGCAGTTCGCTGAATATTCACATTTTTTAAAACATCGACTGAACTTACGCTTTACTGGAAGACATACTTATCAACATTGAATGAAAATACACAAATAAGATTGCTGTGGGAGATACAGAGATAACATAGATCAGTGTTTACCTGAAATGTATGTAAACACTCACAAAAGTATGAAACAAGAGAAAAACATTGTGCTAAAATGAAGATCTGCTGTAAATACATTGCATTAAGCCACAAAGAGTAGGACAATGTTGCAAAATGGCTCATTCTGAAAATCACAGGTATATTGTGCAGGTCAGTAATGTTTTTGTTCTTAATATTTTTTGTGTAAAAGTGGAAACAAATTGAACTCAGTTTCAAGCTGCTACATTCAGTTCTTTATCAAAGTTTTGTGTAAACATAATAATTATAAAACATTCATATTGGTAAAATGCAGAGCAACAATAACCAATGAGTTGTAGATTATTATTTAATTAGCTTATCATTAATTAATTGAACTGCCACAAACATATGGCAGTTGTAATTCCTGAAAGTCTTTGTTCTATGAAAGTGATATAACCATGTTTTTAATTTGTGGTTCAGTTGAAAGTACTTCATTTATACAACTGACTCAATGTCAGGATTTTCAGCTGTGTCTCCACCCAGTAAATGTTAATTAGCTACTAACTTCCTTGTACAAGAAAGGAAAACAGAAACATTACAAATAAGGCAATGACTCTCAAATCATGTTTAATTTTGAGCAAAGTTCAATGCCAAGCTTGTTTATAGTGTACAATCCTAGAAAGTAAACAGATGCATGTTTACACTTTTATAAAACGTCTAAAATGACAGTAGAAATTATTGTAATAACTGAAAATATATCTTATTTCTTTAAATAACACTATAACAAGTTTACAAAGTTTATTGGTAACCTATGAGGAAGTTGTTAACCAATTTACCATTTGTCACACACCACATTGAGTTTACCAGCTGAATTAATGAAATCAACTCAATTATGTCACTGTAATAAGTATCATTCTTTTACTGTATATTAGTTACAGTTTCATTGAACTATAGCAACAGTAAGAATTTTAAAGACAATGATTTTAAAACTCCTGGTTAAGGTAAATCTAGAAATCTTTTCTCATACTGCATGGACTCTAGGAAACAAAATAGATTGTCTGAAATATTTTTCAGATCAATAGAATACAACCACTTTATTGTTTAGCTAAATTGTTAAACAGGAAAAAGTTATTTTACAATGGCGGTCTTATTTCCAAAACTGTCAGTTTCTACAGTAACTGCATATTGTTCCTAAAATTTAAGTGCATATACAGGTGTATGTGGGGGCACTGTCGCCGCACTACGAAGCCCTGTCAGTAGAAGCCTCGAAGCAAACCAGCTCTGAAGAAATTGTTTGCTGCATCACTGACAAACTCGGTTTGACTAATGGATCCGGTGGGCCCTATGAATTGGCTGAGGTAGGTTTATTATTTCTTTACTATGCCTAGACAAGGTGTAAAAAGACCCTTGACGAAGCTGTCAACCAAGCATTCTGTACAACAAACTAAGTAACACTACGCAAAAAATATTGCTCTGGAAAATATTTTTTTTTTTTGGAGTCAAAAATCACGGTTTACGGTAGGACTTAAAGTAAATCACTCAAAACATTGTGCTGATAGATGCATTGAATAGTACAGGATTCATGAAGGTATCACTACATAGTATAAAACAAAGTCACTTTCTCTGTCCCTATATCCCTATGTATGCTTAAATCTTTAAAACTACGCAACGGATTTTGATGCGGTTTTTTTTAATAGATAGAGTGATTCAAGAGGAAGGTTTATATGTATAATACATGCACCCGTGCGAAACCGGGGCGGGTCGCTAGTTTAATATAAATTATAACATTAAACATTTGTGAAAAAGTTGGAATTTGATCTCCAATATCTCCATAACTAGGAAAGTTCCCAGGTATGGTTCAGAACAAAAAAGTAGCACAATGACAGAGAGAGCAACTAAGTGCCTTTGGACTTCATTAAGGGTGTATTATATATCCATTTTATTTTGAGAGCAGTAGTGACCCAGAGTTAATGATTTAGTGTGATTTCAAACACAGACACCTTACTTTATTTATTTCATCTCCACTGCTCTCAAATCGGTAAAGGAAAACATCATGAGGAACCAGGCATGTTCTAAAACCGAAAATTTCCAAGCTATGAGACATTCATGCATTCACCAACTAGCAGCTTGGTGGATAACAGACCTACAGCCCTCTTCCTCTTACACAGAGGATGCCTGTAGTCCTGTACACACAGCTCCATTAAGTGGTAACCTCCCCAAAAGACATGACACAAGTTGGTTTTTGTATTTTGCAAAAACATTTTAATATAATTAATGTATTGTTTTAAGGAATAAATAAGTGTAAGTTAGTAATTATTTTAAAAATCTACTTTTAATATTGTATTTTTTTTTCAATAAAGCAAAGTAGATAGATAATTCATCACATTATTAACTACCTAACTGGCTTAGTTGGTATGAGCTAGCGCTAATCAAAGAATAACCAATGATTTGATGGTTCGAATCTCGTATGGGCATATGAAAACTTTTTATATTATTCTTAATTATGTATGTGTTTGAATTGCAAAGTTGTTGTAGCAAAGTTAATTTTAATGCAACTGGATTAATTTTATAGAAAAAGTAGGTAAATAAAATTTATGGTATAAGTAAAATGTATAATATATTTACCCTCAAATTGTGACTCGGACGATAGTAGATAACAATTTCATCGCAATTCACATGGGCTCGCTGGCTAGTTCGTCAAACTGCTGGTATTAGTATGACGATGTTGGGTGATGCGATGGATCGAGATCGAGTCCAAGTCAAAACAATGAACTCTTTTTGAAGTAAGTTCTTTAGATTATTTGTAACGAATTAAATGTTGTAGCAGTGTAACATTTTAAAACTTGAGGGGTTAGCACATATTGACGCAGTGTGTACCTGTATCGTAGAATGGAAATGTAATTGGCTGATTTTATGCTATGAGCATATTCACATGTCACATGTGAATATGTTTTACTAAAGGTATTCATTATTGGAAAACTTGTTTAGCTATTGGTCTGAAACCCTTTTTGATCATTAACAGCTGGATTTTAATTCATAGAGGAAGTAATAATAATGCAGTAAAAAGAAGCTAATTTGACACTATGTGCGGCACAGAGTATAATTAGCAATGTTCAAATTAATTATGATGTACTTTCCGTAAATTATTAGTTTATTATTGCCAGTATATTTATGGCTCTCTGAAAAGGCATATTGTATTTTATCTCTTTTCATAAACTCTTAACTTCAGGATAAATCTTTCAATGTTAATGTTAAATTGTCAAATCTTATTTGAAAAAACCATACAAACAACAAACAAAATGTCTGAAGCATATTTACTCGGTATCAGTTAAAAGTTAAAACAGCTCACCACATTGATGTAAAAAATTGATTAACAATATAAACACTGCAATTTTTTGCTCATTGTAACTGAATGAGTCAGCTTATGTCCAAGATGATTGCTTCCTTTAGCTTGGTCATCAGTGAGACATTCTACATGTGCATACCAGCTCATAGGCGAGATTATCGTATTTTGAGGAAGTTACAGATATGATAAAGAGTTTTAGAACAATTTGTTTTTAAAAAGTGATAACATTTGTGCTATTTTAACTATTTGTTTTTATCTGAACTGTTGAACCTCTAGCCTAAATCCAATTTCATTTGTGATCAGTGTGTTTAATACATGGACAAAATTCGCCAAATAATCGTGTCTTGATTTACTATGAATATTTGTGTGTGAAATCTGTTCTGTTCTAATGTGTACCTAAAGACAAAGAGGTGGTCTATGGGAAAACATTCGTCAATGAAATCTGTAAAGGACTACTTTTTTTTAAATTTTTTTAGGTGCTTTATCAGCCGAAAGCGCACGAATATTGGTTTATCGTGCATTTCGTATTGCCTTAGTTAACCCTTAGCGAAATAGGATTACCTGTACTCACATAATTGGAGGAGACTAAAAATATATGTCCTTATTAGGTGGTGGGGGACATGCTTAGCGGCGAGTGCAAGGAGCGGCGTCTCGGGCCCAATGAGTCGCCCGTCGCAGTCATGCTGCTGTGGCCCAATAACACCGGCTCGGGACAGTACAACAGGTCAGTACTCAGAAACCTTTCATGTGTCATTAACTACTAATTACATATGACTCATTTTTGCATCGCTTTAATCATATCTGTTTAGTAAAGGGATGCTTCACGGTTGTCGCCATTTCAATGTTTTAATGAAAAACAAATGTTTCACTGTGTTAACCATTTACTCTTGTTACATGCAAGTTTTTCCTGCTATAATTAACACTGTAACGTTCAACGCATGATTAATTTAATTAAAAAACAGACTGTAAATGTGGCATACCTACCCTATTTGAATATAATTTTTCCTCGACGCAAACAGTAGTCTGTGGCAAGTTCAACAATGTCAAATCAGGTTTTTCTATATAATTATCTTATTCCTGCAATTATCTGTTACGAGAGATACATCTAACCTTGTCTTAAACACCTGCGTGTCTTGTATTTGTTATACCTTTATATATAGTTGTGTCCGTTAGCGTCCTGTCACCGCAATACTATTTGTATACTATGTTCCATTGTGATGATTCAACTTAATTTATTTAACGCGAGACGTGATTACCGTAATTTAAACTTCTATGTCCTTATTTGTGTTCGGGAAACGAACAACTTTAAATTATTTACGATCTACAGAATTTCTATTATTATGCATTTAAACACGCGTAAATACGGACGCAAGCTAAACGTTATCGAAGCCCCGCTATGAATGTGCCTATTATACATATTTAAGTGCTGGAATGAAATAAGTGTTGTTTAAACTACTACTTAGTTGTTTAATGAAGGGCTGTAGCAGTGATTGGGGATAATATCCGAGTGTGGCGCATGACTCACTCTTCCTGCGACAGCGCTGTGATAACGCCGTCTCCATCCTGCCAATCAAATTGAAACTTTGCTGCTCGATCAAACATGGCCTCTAAAACTATACCACAACTCACAAATATTTAGATTTCGGCATTATGACTCAAAAGTAAAATTTTATTTTTAGACATTTTCTCGCTCTTTACTGTCGATATCTCAGCTCAAGGATTTGGTTTCTGTTTGCAGATTTTACCTCCGCGAGAAGATCCCCGACGAGCCATGGATAGAGAACTTCTCGGTGGATCCTCAGCTGATAAAGGATTACTTCCAGCGCTTCCTGTACCAGCCGAAAGATCGCGAGTATCCCGACTTGTGCCAGTTGCCGGAGCTCAACGAACAGACGCTACTAGAGAACTTGAAAGCGAGGTTCTCGGCTGGCTACATCTACACATACGTCGGCTCTATACTTATAGCACTCAACCCGTTCAAGTTCTACCCGATTTATAATCCGAAATATGTGAAGTTATATCAGAACAAACGGATAGGATCCAGTCTTCCGCCTCACATATTCGCAGTAGCCGACGCCGCTTATCATTGTATGCTCCGAGAGAGAACTAATCAATGCATAGTGATCAGTGGAGAGAGTGGTTCAGGAAAGACTGAAAGTACGAATTTTCTTCTGCATCATTTAACGGCGCTCAGCCAAAAGGGATCTCATGGGAGTGGAGTGGAGCAAACGATATTGAGTGCAGGTCCAGTGTTAGAAGCGTTTGGCAACGCGAAAACTGCCCACAATAATAACTCCAGTCGGTTTGGCAAGTTTATCCAAGTGAATTACAAAGAAAATGGCATGGTGCATGGAGCCGTTGTACAAAAATATTTGCTGGAAAAGTCAAGAATATGCAGTCAGGGTCGCAACGAGAGGAATTATCATGTGTTTTATTATTTATTGGCGGGTGCTTCCGAACAGGAGAAGGAACAGTTGCATTTACTCAGTGTGGACAAATATAACTATTTATCAAGGACTGGATGTAGTGAGGTGCCGGGTATTGACGAACAGTACGAGTTCTCGCGGTTAAAACAGTCTATGGAGATGGTGGGCTTCACTATGGACAAGCAGAAGCGGTTGTTCGCTGTGTTATCGGCCGTACTACTTTTAGGTAAGTTTTTCGTAAATAAATGTCCATCTAAGTACACATTATAAATTCGTCAAGTTTCTATTAGGAAATCTTATCAGCTGATATAAAAGTAATAATCTTGATATCTATTACTATCGGTCATAATATTGTTGAATCATATTATGCCTCCACATAGCAAACAAATTAATGACTTGTACACATAACATTTAAATATGTGTACATAATTCATTGACAGTGGTGCTAATAATAGGAAATTGATTCATTTTCCTCCTACACTCGACAAATATGGTGGCCCTGCATTCTTGCATTAGTTATTAACACTAATTTTGTATTAATCATTTTACCCTTTTTTTTGTTTTTTTTTTTTTTTTGGGGGCTTTAGTTCATAATACAGTGACATGCTTTATTTACATGGAGGGACAAATTGAATGGTATTAGATAGTATGGAATGCCATTATATAAGTCATGCATGACGGTAGGTTAGAAACTGATTATCGCATTAACACGTATCTGATAATGAAAGGAAAACGAGTCCCTCTGATAATAATTTGGTTCTTATTCATATGCAATACTCAAATCGAGAGAATAAACTACTATAAATACCAATTTATTCAAATATATTGAGTCTTATCTACAGTAAAGCGAGGAAAATGATTCTATTGATAATGCTTTTAATAATGACGTAGATTCATTATTATAAACGAATATGTCTAAATTTAGCAAAAGTATACTATTGAAACTTGTTTTGAGAGAGGCCTATGCCCAACTTACAGTTTACTGTAAATAACACTCCTTTTTTGGGCAGTCATGTAAAAAGAGACAACATTTTGAATGTAACCTCACAACAGTTTACAAAAACCCTACTTTCTATCTTTATCTAATGTCTAGACAATATTTAAGGGCAGAATATGGAATCCATTTTAAATGAATTTGCAGAGTGAGTGAGTCACACATAAATTGATCTTGAATCTGTTTGTTTTGGCATTTCCTCTAAGAATTTGTGCACCACCATTGATCTATAAAAAATCAAAGAAACATCAAAGTGTCCTAAAAATCAACACGCCAATTTATCCATCTTTAGAATCTATACTATACCAATAACTGTAAATACGTGTCTGTCTGTTACTTTTTCACGGCTGAACGGATTAACATTTGTAGCAAAGGTTGAGCGAAGCCGCGGGCAAAGTTTAATAAACTTATACACACTTGCTCGCCAAATTTCAACTGTGATGCCAACATACACACTTGCTCGCAAAATTTCAACTGTGATGCCAACAGCCTCGGAGTAAAATGGCTGTGACGTACGGACGGACAGACAGAACAGACAGGAAGAATGTGAATGTTTACACACATACCTAAACTCACTCCTTTTCCCATAAGGATAGGTAGAAAAAACAAAACACTACCTACTACTTACTATCTTTACATACTCCTATTACAATTTATTTATATGTTGACCAACCTCAATTTACAGACCAATGTCAGTATGGTAATGAAAATGGTATCATTTACAGGTAACGTGGAGTTCCAACCACAACGGAAGTCGTATCACCACGACGAAGCGGTTGGCGTGCGGAATCCTGAGGTCGTTTCGCTTATATCCTCGCTATTGCGTGTTAAACAGGAGACTTTGTTGGCCGCCCTCACGTCTAAACGGGCTAGGGCTTCGGGGGAAACTCTTGTTATTAATTACAGGTAAAGCAATAGAAAAAAATATCTACTTTATTAAGGGATGACTCCTGGATGGTAACCAGCTATATAGTGATCGGAAGGAATCTGTGATCAAAACAGATAATGGCTATCAGGATTTAATAAAGAGGTAAATGATCGCGATCGAGTTTGATCTTGTAAAGGCTGCAAATCTGGATCGCTCATTGACTTGACTTGAGATCATAAATAGCGATCGTCGGTAAATGGGTCCGATTTTAGACACTACGAAGCCGACCGCAACTCGTGACGCGAAAGTCACTCACTAGTGGTTGAATGTTTATTTAAAGTAAAATAATATTCAACGAAAACAAACAATTTCTTTGAAAAGGGGCCAAGGCATACAATGTAAGGCAGTGGAATCTTGCCAGCAATTAGTATAAACTGTGTGGAATTTATTCAACAAGAGGATAGGCTGTATCTGTTATTGTAATCACTGATTTTGTGATTATGTAAACAATGTAATCATGTAAATTGATGTAAAGTTGGATTTAATAACCATATGCTCATTGTACTAGAAAATGTGGCTTTGTTTACATTCTTTTGTAGTCTCTCTCTTATCTATGAAGAGATAATCGTCTTATTTCGAAAACACATTCCTTTTTTATGAAGCGTCTAAAGGATTACGACGCGTCAACATCTCTTGATATGATCCCGTAGTTGTTTGGTAACTTAGGCCTAATTTCTAAACACATACGCCAACAAGTACGCTAAAATTTGAAAAGGCAAGGCTATAGCTGATTATGAGATCGAAAGTTCTAGCCAGTATAGAAGCCGACATTATTATTATTTCTATATACGTGAGCCTTCCCTCATACAGAAAATACCATTACAAGGCTAGATTACTTTATGATGCTATTCTTTACCACAAGTCAGGCCAGTGAGCTGAGTCAGAATAAAATAATGTTAATACATTAATATAAAATGTTTTAGTAAATTCAATCATTTGCCTAGCCTTTCTGACCACAACTTAGTTAGTACTGCGTTATACGATACCTCTTGGTAAGACTGGTTGTCAGACTTTCGGGGCCCACTGACTACCTGTAATGGCTGTCAAAAATCTACAAAAGACTGCCGGGACCAAAGGCTTAACGTGCTTTCCGAGGTACAGAGGAAACTCGGTATGTAAGGGATAGTCACCCATCCACGGACTGTCCTTAGCAAGCGCGGCTTTACTTGCGTTCGTGTGTTATTATTTAGCCATGAGTTTTACTGTGTGCTTTAGTTAATTATTCCTTATTTACATTACTCGTGTTGTCTTGCAGATTGCCAGAAGCAATAGCGACGCGCGACGCTATGGCGAAGTGCTTGTACGGTGCTCTGTTCGACTGGATCGTGATGCAGGTCAACCACGCATTGCTCTCTAAAAAGGATACGCTTAGAGAACATCAGGGACATAGTATAGGTGAGTTCATTATTAAAATCGTCTAAAAAACGTAATGCCTTAAGTAAACGCATTCGATACGCTGCTGTCTTTTACAAATACGTAGTTTATTTACCAAGGTTTGTACTACATTGCTTTAGCTAGTGATAGAAGTGTCCTTTTGTCGTAAATAATTGTGGAAAAAAGATAATAAAGCATCTGAACATGCACATCATCTCAGTTTTAATGTGCACAATATGCTACGCAACTTCTATGCAACTTAACATTTCCTGAACATGCGACATTTACACTTGTATTAAGCTTTAAACACGTAACTAAATTGCGATAGATCTTTAACATTCACCATGCTGATCGAGCAATTGAGTTGCATGGCACTCATGGCAGCCTCATTACTTAAAAGAGAATGCTCATGGAAGTATGGAATCCCGTACCATGCTGCATCAAAATCAAACCTTGTTTTTTATAGACTACACTGATCGTATTAACTCCTACAAAAATTATTTTTGAAAAAAAAACCCGCGTTTCAGAGTTATTTTATAAAATCGAAACTAACCTAAAAAGTAGGTCTATTTTTTCGACGCTACCAACGACGTATTTTAACACACGTACATTACATTATTGCTCTAAAAACAGCGTAATACACTAATATTAGTAAGAATTACGAGTTAAAGTAACATCCACAGTATGCTTGACTGAAACTCGATTTTATTTTAGACCTTTACATTGCCAATAGTCAGTCAGTACAGTACAAATGTCAGATGCCACAGATAAAATAACTATAAACCATAGAGTATAGTAAGTGCTATAAACTAGTCGGGATTTAGGGATGTAATCGATAAATCAAAATCTTTAGGCTGAGAAAATCTATTTTGTTGCAAATAGCAATAAACCAAACTAAATCGATTTGGTGTACTGATCTTACTTAATTGTAATTAATTTTAGAGTCCGCTCGACAGACAAGGGTTTGTTCAATTGAAACGGAACGTCGTTTATATTCAGTTGAAACGGAACGTCATATAAAGGGAGTAAAACAATATTCATACTTTTAAACTCGAAAAGTATATTTCCAGTTCAAAAATCAAATCCCCGACGCGTAATGCCGTAAAAAAATATGAAACTAATTACTATAATATTTTGGTTTTGAGGCGCGAGACTTTTTGGTACCAACTTTGGTCATTGTCCTTTGATCGACTACCAATTTATGTATGTGTGTGTATCGAGTGGTCGACGTCGGTAACGGCAATCTAATTGCATCTATGTTAGGGATTTGGTTTCCGCACTTAGTCCCTAAAGTGGACCATTCTGCGTGTTCTAATTGCATCTTTATAACATATTTTCACGTCAGTCATCCCCGAAGGGTTAAGCAGAGGTGTACCTAATAAATCACCCGCATTTCGCCAGTTATGTTTAAGTCCCATGTAATAGGGAGCCTACTGCCATCAACCGGGCACAAATTCAGACACCGTGGCTGCTACTGAGAAATTCCTGATGGAAAACCCAATAACACTGCCCGACCTGGGATCGAACCCAGGACCTCATGCTCAAGAGTCCCGCTTGCGACCACTACACCAAAGAGGCGGTAGTCTGACCTTCATTATTATTCAATAAATTTCTTCCCTCAGGCGTTCTGGACATATTCGGTTTCGAAGACTTCGGTCTGAGCAACAGCTTCGAGCAGCTGTGCATCAACTACGCGAACGAGCACCTGCAGCACTACTTCAACCAGCACGTGTTCAAGTATGAGCAGGAGGAGTACAAGCGGGAGGGCATCCCCTGGACGGATATCGGCTTCTCCGATAATACGGGCTGCCTGCAGCTCATTGAGGGGAAGGTCAACGGTCTGCTGTGCTTGCTGGATGATCAGTGCAAGTGAGTATCTATAATAATATTTGTTTATGGCAAAGTTCAGACATTCCAAAAAGCAGTCTGTTTTCTTACTGTGTTCTTTTCTGTTCATATGCCAGATTCAGGTGTGCATAAAATGTTCTTTCTTTTGTAACATACCCTATATTGTAATGGAAATAGTTATTTATTTGTATTTGTACTGAAAGAAATCCTATTTCTTACCATGAGGTGTGCGACTTTTGATTAATTAACTAGTTTGCTTTTTCAAACCTTGATCATTTACATTGCAGTTTCCCATGGGCGACGAATGAGACGTTATTACAAAAGTTCAACTCGGTGCATGAAAACAATCCATTCTATGAGAAACCTCAGAGACGAGAACCTGCCTTCGTTGTCAGACATTATGCAGGCAGAGTGAAGTATCAGGTAAATCTATTTTGTTAAATATTTCCAGCAGTTAGTACATATTGGATACGAAAAATCAACGACTTCAATGTAGACCTCCATCACTATACATTATATCATAGTTTCTTAAGTCAGACGCATTATTCTTCTTCAACCTATTTGAAGGTATTCAGTGGGTCTAATCTCAATGACTTTTCAGATATTTTTTTGTCAATTTTTAAGTGATTTATGACAAAATAAAGTAGAGAAATTGTGACTGCCTCGTTGATCTAGTGCTCGCAAGCGCGACTGCTGAACAGGAGGTTCTGGGTTCGATTCCCGGATCGGGCAGAGTTATGATGTTTTCCCATCAGAAATTTCTCAGTAGTAGCCACGGAGTCTGGATCTGTGCCCGATTGATGGCAATAGGGTCGCCCCCTATTACATGTTACTTTAACATAACTGGCGAAATCAGGATGGCCCCTCTGCCTAACCCTACGGGGATTAAAGGCATATGTATGTAGATATTGCGATTATTAACTCACTAGATGTGTAATAATAAGCCAATTCTTTTTATTTATCAGGTAACAGCAATGCGTGAGAAGAACCTGGACCTAATGCGGCAAGACATCGTGAGCGTATTGAAGAATTCTTCGCTAGCATTCGTGAGGGAGTTGGTCGGCGTGGACCCGGTAGCTGTGTTCCGCTGGGCTATAGTGCGAGCTTTCTTTAGGTAATTATGACTAGGTGTAATATAATAATTGCGTTGGAAACTTTGTCCGTCTTGATCTTTCAAGACGGACAAAGTTTCCAACGCAATAAAACGCGAGAAGGAGAGGAGGAGGGTTGGAGTTGTCTTCAACTGACGTGAAATCGATCAGGAAGAGCGAGAAAGCCCTAGTTTGCTTCGTTTTAGTCTCTCGCCGCAACTCAACACCTTGCCGAACTATATGCGGCACAGATTCCGCGTCGAAAAGTATGGGTACTCCCTATTTCAGCGTATCGCAGGCCACCGCTGCCGCATATAAAATATTATATAAAAATATTCTGAAATGGTTCTTGTTTGTGTACAGAGGTTACTTCGCGTTCCTCGAGGCTGGCAGAAGGCACCGCGTGCAACGAGTAGACGGCGCCTCTCGAGTTCCTCGCGCTTCCATCCACGCGCCCAACGACAGCATTATAAGGTGAGCTCCACTCCAAAACACACCATACTGCAATGTCATTGTGTCCAAATTGCATTACAACGTTAAATACAGCTTCCTTGACAAGTACGTAAACTAACTGCAGATTTTGCAATACCATATTAACTTGAAAGGCATGATGTCTATTACCTACTTATTATATGAACAAATTGGCAGACTTAAATCTTACTGAAAATTATATTGTAGGTTGTGCTTACACCGCAAATGCTTAGTGAGAAATATTGCAGATTTCTTTCGGTAAACACTTTGAAAACTTTATGCAATTAATTATTCATTCGCCCAAATGCGCTTGCATTTCAAATGTAAATAAAGCACTTGCGGTTTGAATCACGACCTTGATGATTTACATTGTATTGTTATGTATAAAATATGTATTACAATATAGCTTTGCAAGCAACGTTATGTGACGTAATGAAATGTGTCTTGTTGCTCAGCCAACTGGTGACAGTATCGTCAATCAATCTTGCGATCAACCGCATTGCGTAAGTCACCGAATTTACGGCATGCTTGTTATATGTTCTATGTGCACCTAACGCATGGACATCCATGTTTTTAGTCAACCTGTAACACACCCTTTGTTGCGTTTATACTGTGCCCGACGAGACCGCGGCTCGGCTTGTCGCACCGCGCGCCGTCTAGCCGCGGTCTCACTTCATGTCTTGTTGACTCGCTATTAGTCCCAGAGCAATTAGTTTCCATCTGTTAGTTCTCTAATAGGAATTTATTCATACTCACTTCGCGGTCACACCGAGCAGGTATGCATGCATCTCACAGAAACATTTAATTTGGTTAACTGACTTATTTTTGTTACATTAATTTTGTAATCCTCGATTCCTTTCTCACCCTACATCGACCGGACGCACAGAACGCCTCACAGAGCGGCGGGTAAGGCGCGTGAGACGACGCCGCGCGCGGGCGCTGACACTAGGGCGCGGAGCGAGACGCCGAGCGCTACCCGCGCGGGTGGGAAAGGGACAAAAAATTACAGAATCGCCGAGACCCGCACGCGAAGGGTCGAGCGAGAGACGTTCGACGACACCGACGTCATGCAGCGCGCCAGCCAGATCGTTATGTACGTGCGACGCCACGCCCACACGTGACATGCTCTGTCTCTGTCCCGCACTTCTCCTTCCTCAAACAAAGTCGACACTTGAATGAGTGCAAATACTACCAATCATCGTCAAACTCCAATCCAATTTGAACCGTTACGAAGGCGTTAGTTCTCTTTTCTGTTTTCAAAACTCTTAACTAGTTTTTATTTGGACTCATTTTAATTTTTAACATTACATTTTGTTTGAAGAATTTGCGTGTTTCGGTTGGGGTCTCTCTTCACTTTTCTCTTTCTCACGGTGATGGCTATGGGTTTTAAGTTTTCGTGCATTTTTCTGTCGCATTTCTTTTGTGACGTTTTTTATAACGTATTTATGTAATATGTATTTAGTATTTTAATATAGCGGCTGTTTTCAGCCACACGCACACAATTACATCTTCTATTACAAAATGATTTAAAGCAGTAAAAGTAATAAGTATGTAGATGCTGTAATTGTCGTTTGCTGCTTTAATGTATGGGTAAGCGTAGTTAACAGGTTTCTGCAGATTTTTATCAAAACACCGAGCTGTATATCAATGCAAAACATCAAAATTTCTCTTATACATAATTCTCTCACATTTTGGCTTATTTTTAATCGCAGGTACTTAAAATGTGTTATATCGGCTTGTTCTGGATTGCAATTGCTCAAAAAAGTTTTGTTAAAGAACACTTTACTAGCATGTATGTAAATAATTCGCACTTTCTCACCAAGCAATCTTTACTTAGGTGGTTGGTGTAGCCCCTTTAAGAGATCTCATGGAACTATGGATATGTAGTCAAAAATTAAAGAAAAAGCTTTTTAAAATCCATATTGCGATCTCTTAAAGACTTGGCCTCCAACGTTCTAGTTGTTCACACAATTTTGATTTGGTTCTACAGGAAAAACAAGTCGTTTAGGCCTAGAGAGCGAGCGAAAAAGGGTTTAAAGAATCTTCAGAGTGTAAAGACGTTAGCGGGCCGCACGGCCGCGCCCGCCGGCAAGCGGAAACAACCGCAGACGGTCGCCGCGCAGTTCCAGCACTCGTTGTCTGCGCTCATGGACACACTGAATCAAGCGAATCCGTTCTTTATTAGGTAAGTGGCTAAAGAAATGTTAGAATGATGTTCTGTTACTGCTTTTTAGCATATGTAACATTACAGCCTACCGGTTTTGGCTGCAGATTGCGACCAAGAAGAACAATTTTGCGCTGTTCTTGTCCTTACACATTAAGAGTACTTGGAACAGGCGACATGTCTGTTGGAAATTGACACCATTCAATTGTAATGACTGAGAGAAACACTTTCAGTACTGAAATGGGTCTAGGTCAATTGATTTTATTGACGAATGGCAATTCAAACACCAAACTTTACAATTCCCAGTTGGTTTAATTCGAACCTTTATCCTCGCCAGATGTATAAAATCAAACGGCGAGAAAGTACCCCATGTGTTCGACGACGAAACCGTACAACGTCAGTTACGGTACACGGGCATGTTGGAAACGGTCCGGATCAGGCAAGCCGGGTACAACGTGCGGCTCACCTACGAGGAGTTCATTCAGCTGTACAGGATACTGCTGCCCAAAGGACTGCTGAGCTCACAGACTGATGTGCGGCACTTCCTCGCTACGCTGAACTTGGATAGGGATAACTATCAATTAGGTAAGAAATATATTTTCTGATTTTAATGATAGCACATAGAAATATTCACAACAGTAAGTAATATTGGTTTCCAATGTAGTGAAGATTGAAAGACAATTTTCAATTAGCCTATGGTTTGAACTTACTTTACTGTTTTCGAAATGAAGAAGTTCTCTGTGGTTTAGAGAACCTCTATACGAAACATTCAATGATTTCAATTGAGTGTTAAAAAATGGCATAATGTCAAAAAGACAAGTTCCTAGTTATGGTAGGTCCTAAAGTGAATAAACGGTTTAGCATCTGCGGAGACTACCGATGCTGTCGACCGCTCTTTTCGGCCACAGGCAATGTGCTTATGGGTTTGCTATTTAGCTTATCTATACTAATATTATAATGCTGAAGAGTTTGTTTGGTTGAACACGCTAATCTTAAATACATTTTGCAGTAATGCTTAAGTCCCATGTAATAAGGGACAAGCCTATTACCATCAATCGGCATCAAAAGGCTTGGTAATTTCATCAATTCACAATAACCGACCCGTACTATTAGATACTAACTGTGCCCGCGATTTCGTCCGTGTGGACTTAGATCTGTCTCAACCTGTTTTTATTAAACGCAACATGACTTTGTCTGTTCGTTAGGATGACAATTTACACTATTGTTTTGGTGTTTGTTGATTGGGCAGGTTATAGACTTGATTCTTGACCGTCCTTGCTCTTACCCCAGCTTACTTATAACAACATGTCACAGGTGCCACAAAGATCTTCATGCGCGAAAGCGAGCAGACGAAGCTGGAGTACCGGCTGCACCAGCAAATCATGGCGTCCATCATCACCATCCAGCGCTGGTTCCGCGCGGTGCTGGAGCGGAGACGCTTCCTCGCGCTACGGAGAGCCTCCGTCGTTATACAGTATTTTTGCAGGTATGTGTCTTATGTATAGGGTCCCGCCTTCCGCCTACTCTTTTTATCTCAGCTTTCTCCTCTAGTTTGTTGCAGTGACAAGACCTATCAAAGAAAAAACTCGCTCAGCGCCACTTCTTACATACCCTCTCGATTATAGTCCGGCGACAGAATTACCCGAACTACATACTTACTGCTCGTTGCTCGCTAACTCGTTACTAGTTGTTAGCTTGCTTGCTTGTTGTTTGTTTGCTTGCTTGTTAGCTTTTCGTTAATCGTTGGAGGTGGAAAAGGTACCATTGCTTGCATTGGCGGTGGAAAAGGTACCATAGCTTGCATTTGATGGCAATTATTTAAAAACCAGAATTTAGCTTGCTGCCTTTAAGTTTTGTAAAAGCTGATTTATATTGATCCAATATTTCAATGCAAAGAAAAGAAGCATTCAGTGTTGAAGTTTAATAGGAAATAAAAGCCCTTAATTAGTTACTACTAACTTTATTATTCGTCATCAAAAATTAACAATAATTCACTAACGGAGAAACTAAATTTAAATAAAATGTTTATGAGCACACAGAAATCTATGTTCATTGTAAAAAATAACAAATATGAGGGTAAGCGATCACAACAATAAAAAAAACTAATGTATCTAATAGCTAACTATCAACCAAGCAAACACATCAATTTAGAACACTGGATTGAAATACTAGGTCAGATTAAATCTGCCTTTTTACAGTTATAGTCATTATACAACATCTTCCTGCCTTGTGTCATGCAACTACGCAATTCCTTTTTTCTTCTATTTTCTAGTCTCAACCTTCACTCTATTACTTACTCCTTTTTCTTTTCTCTTTTCTATGATCATCATGATAATAACCTAGAAAATTCGTCAGACAATGGCTATCAGCGCGTCAGGAGGCGGCAGTGCGCGTGCAGGCGTGGTACCGCGGCGTGCGCGTGCGGCGCTGGGCGGGCCGGCTGCGGCGCGGCCTCGTGCGCTTCCAGGCCGCCGCGCGTGGACACCTGCTGCGCCGGGCCCTCGCCGCCAGCTCATCCGCCGCTCTGCTGGGGCATACCGAGGTACGGGATACGTTGATGATCCCGCATGACATAGTATTCTTCCTTATTTTCTTTGAAGTATGTTTGGGTGAGGGATATCGAAAATTATGAAATTGATTTAACCACTCCTATGCCGAGTATATAGACACAATTAAAAAGTGATTGTGTCTCGTGTAGATCTACGTTCCGGCATACGAAAGGTTAATGAACATTGATGGCTTGACCACTATTGATGTTTTGCGACGATTACTTTATATAAAATGATATTTATTTCTTGTAAATAATTCAATTACAAAAAATGTTTTATTGCACTTTCGTCAAATTCACACACACATTACATTACCTCCAGATGTTCAGTGAGTGATCTCGGTTTGCACCCCTTTCCGATTCGATGTTACTTAACTCTTAGGGTTGGTTTTACTACCTATTATTTACATTAACATAATATTATATTACTAGCTGTTGCCCGCGAACTTCGTCCGCGTAAAATTATTATGAAAATATTACTTGCGATATTTGAATCTGATTTTGTTAACAAACTCGTACGTTTTAATTTTTTTCACGAAACCGTAATCTTTTCTAAGATGAAAGCCTAAGTTACTCCTTATAACATCTGCTATCTGCCAGTAAAGTCCCGTCAAAATCGGTCCAACCGTTTCGGAGATTAGGCGGAACAAACAGGCAGACAAAAAACAAAGGTTTTTGTTAAAAGTACCGAATATACTGCAATATGCATTCAGTAAGAAGCTGTTATTTTGAAATTAAAAATAGATACTTAAATTTTATTTATTTGTATAGATTGGTAGTGAAACTAGTCCTCAATCTAACCTTGAGTTAATGTCACTAATGGCGTGAGTAAAGTGTGGTAGTACACACGCGCATACAACGTTGTGGTTGGTGTTTGTGTTGACAGCATGACGGACGCGCGCCGCTGTCGCCCGACAACAATGTCACGCTGCGGCTCGCCAAGAAGGACCCCTTGTGAGTACATGTACAGTACATACGTCACCGGTATCTTTTAACCTTCGTTAAGTCTTAGATCAGTGCCTTCACGGAGTGGCCATTTTATCGATACAGAATCGACGTAGCTTGATAAAAAGAGCTTTCTTGTAAAGCAAAATGCTTCCACATTTATGTGTGAACCGCCAGTCTGTGGAATTCACTGCCGGTTTCTCTGTTTTCCGATTATTATAATCTAGATCTTTTCAAAGTCGAATGAATCGGTTTCTTCTATACTCCATCGGTTTAGGTAGTTAACTAAAGGTAAACAATCTTGATATGTCTTTTTATGTAAAATAAATCGTATAAAAGACATACAAAGATTATTTAAATGAAGTTAATTACCTAACATCTATTTAAGTAAATACCTAATTGTAAACATTTTTAGATACAATTTTTAGTCATTTTTTTAGATAAAAGACATGCTAAGATTGTTTACATTTAGTTAACTACCTAAACCGATGGAGTATAGAAACACACACAGGCGTCCAGGTTCACATCAGGCGACTTGCGGCCAAAGGCAAGCTTACCGTAAAAAAATAGAAACGTATGTTATACGCCTCGTTTTGGTTCAGACGACACGATTGAACGCCGCGCTGAATTTAATAATGACAGGTGATCAGCTCAAGCAGATTCTGCGTCAGTAATTTTGGCCACTCCCTAAAAGCGTAACGCTCGGTCAAAATGAAAGGAATCGTTATTTTGTGTGTTTGTAATTAGGGTACAGTACGCTGTCATTGTGGGTTTAAAATAACAACAACCCATCGCAAAAGCTGGGATCAGAAATCACAGCACATTATATATGAAATAAGATTCACTGTTTTCACTGTCCACGAAATCACACCCACAAACACACGAACAAAACACGACACAAATTTTGACTTAAATTTTTTAGCACATCCTTACATTATTCGTTTGCATATTACTCCATGGTGTTATCAGGGCCATCGGAAAGATTAAATTCACGCTGGGTTGTAAAAATCGATTGGTTTATTTGAATCATCATTTCATTGACATCTCATATTTTAGGTATATCTTACGAACGGACCTGGAAAACTCGCGGCAACTGAGAGCGACACAGTCATTGCCGATTCCAAGGTAAGAGACGAACCACGTCTACTGGTACAGATTCATTTAACTCATTGGGAGAAAACACAACATGCTTTGTCTTGTTTGTCTGTTCCTCAAATGTAGTCCGCGAAATTCAAAATTTCTGCCGTATTTTGCAAAAATCTTGAGTTCCAAAGATACCTTAAGCAATCCTTGGAGTTTGACAAGTTCTTAATTTAGAAAACAGATGTGTTTGTCAAAACAATTATTGTTAAAGGTAAAATAATTTGATTATAGGGTCGAAAAGAAACGAGAAGTCATCATAGATGCTTTAGAAAATACAAATGCCATCCAAAAAGCCAAGAAGAGGGTTACGAAGACGGATGTTCCGTTGAAGCAAACCAGTACGACTACGAGGTAATGCATCAATAAAAATTGGTTTTAAAATATTTCTATTGACTGCTACAAACATTTTTTTGCTATCACCCAGCTTTTTTTTTTCGGAAATTGTTTTTTTATTACGGTTTTCTGTTAGAATGATAAAAGGGAGGAAACTAGACGAATAACACCATCATTATTTTGCAACAAAATAATTGTTACTTTTTAAACAAAGCGGGTCTTCTTTCTTTTTCGCGTAGTTAGTGCCTAACCTGGTGTCAGTTTTTATGCCGCCAATGGGATTCTCGACTTAGCTTTACGGTCTCTCACAAGTGTTAACGATGTCCTACAATACAAATTAGTCTTTGCCAAATGTTATCTTGATATATGTAATTTTCTGCGCGAAACATCCCCGAATCCGATTGACTTCACATGAGTTTGCATGTGAAATTAGTAAAAAAAAAACTATTATCCATTCCCCAGCTTAATACCCAAAGAAACGAGCGAGTGTTCGCCAGAGGATGAACGTTGGAATGTGACCACGAACAGGTATCCTCAAGCCGCCGTCACGCTGCCCAACAAGATCACGCCCGAAGACTTAGCGGACGAGCTGCTGTGGCTACGGCTGGACCAGAACTATCTCATGACTGAAAAAGAAGTTATTACTAAGGTACGTTAGTTATTATACAGGAAATTAGCTGGCGGAAATCCATTGATATGACAGGCATTTAAAACTACGAAAGAAAAGTAACTTTTAAAGTAACTACTCCTACTTTTGGAGAAGCATTTGCCCAGCAGTGAGATGAAGCAGGCCTTTTTATTACAATACCTTTTGCTTGAAGCAATCGGCCGTAAGAGTCACGGACTATGAAACATATACGTTTTAAAACTCAATTTTTGCTGTAATATGCGGGGTAATGGGGAAATTCGTATCATTTTAAACTGTGCCCAGTACGCCTGTTTCCCCTTGGTTGGTCCCACATCAGTTTTCCTTTTGGGAAGCGAGTGGACTAGTGAACAAAAATATTAGACTTGGAAGAAGTTCCATCAAAGTGGTAAAAAATTTACCTGTTTATAATGTTATTTTTTATTTAATTTTGTAGAAAAGAGAAAAGCGAGAGAAGGAACTGGCTGAGCTTTTGGAAACAATAACGAGTAGCAGTGAAGAGTACCTTAGACAGATAGGCAATTGGAATTCTTCAGATAGCACGGAGACCACTAAAACTACTGCCAGGTAAATAAGTCGTCGTGTGAATGGTAGTCTTAAGGCAGACGTGACGATTTTTTGCATGAAACATTGCACATTATAGGCACACACTGGCCTTATTTGTATTGAACTGGAGCGCTGCTCAAAATACAATCAGAGAAAGTTAGAAATGGAGTGCAGTCCTTTAATGAGAATAAAATTTACTGTGACATTGTTTTGGTTGCCAGTGGCAGCACTTATTCCAACGCTTGTATAATTAGAGGTAAATGAACAAAGGACTAACCTAACCCAATAAAGTTCGGTTGCAATAGAATTTGAACTGAGCCTTGTATGACATAAAGTTTGTATCCCCAAAATTTGATAAGTATTTCAATTATAATGGTTTATGTGCAGACGCGGCTCAGCGGCGGTGTACCAGCGCAGCGTATCTAGCGCCACGCTGGAGGGCCGCGCGCTGCACTCGCTGCCGCCCGTGCGCCGGGACCCGCGCGCCGCGCCAGCCGCGCCCGGGCCCACTGCCGCGCCACGACCTGATGCAGGTATGTACCAGCGCAGCGTATCTAGCGCCACGCTGGAGGGCCGCGCGCTGCACTCGCTGCCGCCCGTGCGCCGGGACCCGCGCGCCGCGCCAGCCGCGCCCGGGCCCACTGCCGCGCCACGACCTGATGCAGGTATGTACCAGCGCAGCGTATCTAGCGCCACGCTGGAGGGCCGCGCGCTGCACTCGCTGCCGCCCGTGCGCCGGGACCCGCGCGCCGCGCCAGCCGCGCCCGGGCCCACTGCCGCGCCACGACCTGATGCAGGTATGTACCAGCGCAGCGTATCTAGCGCCACGCTGGAGGGCCGCGCGCTGCACTCGCTGCCGCCCGTGCGCCGGGACCCGCGCGCCGCGCCAGCCGCGCCCGGGCCCACTGCCGCGCCACGACCTGATGCAGGTATGTACCAGCGCAGCGTATCTAGCGCCACGCTGGAGGGCCGCGCGCTGCACTCGCTGCCGCCCGTGCGCCGGGACCCGCGCGCCGCGCCAGCCGCGCCCGGGCCCACTGCCGCGCCACGACCTGATGCAGGTATGTACCAGCGCAGCGTATCTAGCGCCACGCTGGAGGGCCGCGCGCTGCACTCGCTGCCGCCCGTGCGCCGGGACCCGCGCGCCGCGCCAGCCGCGCCCGGGCCCACTGCCGCGCCACGACCTGATGCAGGTATGTACCAGCGCAGCGTATCTAGCGCCACGCTGGAGGGCCGCGCGCTGCACTCGCTGCCGCCCGTGCGCCGGGACCCGCGCGCCGCGCCAGCCGCGCCCGGGCCCACTGCCGCGCCACGACCTGATGCAGGTATGTACCAGCGCAGCGTATCTAGCGCCACGCTGGAGGGCCGCGCGCTGCACTCGCTGCCGCCCGTGCGCCGGGACCCGCGCGCCGCGCCAGCCGCGCCCGGGCCCACTGCCGCGCCACGACCTGATGCAGGTATGTACCAGCGCAGCGTATCTAGCGCCACGCTGGAGGGCCGCGCGCTGCACTCGCTGCCGCCCGTGCGCCGGGACCCGCGCGCCGCGCCAGCCGCGCCCGGGCCCACTGCCGCGCCACGACCTGATGCAGGTATGTACCAGCGCAGCGTATCTAGCGCCACGCTGGAGGGCCGCGCGCTGCACTCGCTGCCGCCCGTGCGCCGGGACCCGCGCGCCGCGCCAGCCGCGCCCGGGCCCACTGCCGCGCCACGACCTGATGCAATGAAACTTTAACCAGCGTTTAATAGACCCCATAGTCTCATTCCGTTGTGACATAAAAAATACCTATCTAGCTGTAATAATCGAACGAATCATACAATTTATAAACCAATCACAATGTGGTTTTCGGAAAACGTCCAGTGGACTTCAACGATATCGTGGCAGACCCAGGCGAAGATGGCGGACTTAAACGCCTACGGGCAAACTTGGTGTTTTTTTAAACCACAAGAAAATCATGATTGACTATGGCTTGTGAATCCGCAAATTATGCTCAGATGGTCAAAAACTAATATAGTCAAATTGTTATTTTTTCCAGCAGTTTGAAATATTTGTTAATTAGTTATTGTTACTGTGTCATTAGGTTATTTAATTCTAAGAAGTCATTAGTATACATCCAATCTTTTATCAGATTTTAAAGCCCTTAATCAAACATAATTTATATAAATAAACAGCTTTTTAAAAACTGTTCCGCATTTGTGTCAGAATCTTTTAAGCGTCAAAATGTCAGTAACAGTGATATCTTCAGAAAAGAGAAAAAAAATCTCTTGCTACATGTTCAAAGTTAGACTGTTGGTTGTGTTAACTGTGATGGGTTATATAGTGGAGTTTCTTAAATTCGTCGTTTATTACTATTGTAAGTTATCCTTAATTTTTATCTTTAAAATATCTGCGGTTCCATACTACTTACGTACACGGTCAAAATGTAAAACTTTGGATTAGCTGTTTTGTGTTTAATTTATGGGAACGCAAGTTGCGATGTACCTTTTATTTATTTATAAATAGGAGAACCAACGGCTATAACAACTGAGTAACAATTGTATATGCAACACAGAGCCAATTACAGGTTCCCACGAGTAAACACAGAAAAGGTATTAAAAATATTAGGATCACTAGTCCACAAGCACGATATAAAATAAAATAGGATACAATAAGCACTATATTATTATACACTTTGACATCAGGTTAGGCATTAATGAAACGGGCGAAAAAAAGAAAAATAAAGCACTACGCGGTTTCAAAAAAAAATTGCATTATCACAATCAATTATTTCTCATAATGTAAGTGATTTTAATTGAATGTATGATTTAGGTTGTCCATAACCCAGACACTATGCGGCACGTCTGCCCACATAATATCCTAACAAAATCATCCCTTTGCCGCCCTATTATATCCAATATTTTAGTGAAAATATCTCAAGTCCCCGTCCCCCCACAGCGGGCAGCGCGGAGTCCGTGGCTCGCTCGGAGTCGCCCGCGCCGGCGCCGCCCGCGCGGTCCGCGCGCCGCTCTCCGCGCCGCTCGTCGCGCGGCCCTCCGCCCGACATCATCGTCGACGCCTCGCTGTCGCTGCACGACCATGATATTAAACGGTAACTATAATAGCTTTCAATAATTCTTTAATGTTGGAAAATGCACATGAATGTTTTGGTTCGGCAGTCTGGTCTTAAGACCTACTTGCACTGCATATCAATAAATACGATTACCCTTAAATATATTTGGTGATTTCGAGTTTCTTATCCGCTTCATTATAAAAAGGCTCCTATAAAAGTCCCAGAAAAATGACCATGTCTCACACAAGCGCCGAGCACTTTCTGAAAATACCAATTAAAATGAACGCAAATATAGTTTTTTTTTGAACTTGTTCTGAACTCCTCAGTGCGTATATTTTAACAACAAAAGTCCAATTGCTAATCAGTCATACCATACCATAACGATTATACCATACAAGGAGAAACTGTCTATTGATTCTTTACAGCCCTATAACTACAAAAGACGACACCACTTGGAAAGACTTGTTTTCAGAGTTTCTTGACTACCCTTAACGACTACGACTTACCTATACGATGTACGAACATTATGATTGCATATATATTTTCCTACTCAGTGCGGCGTCAGATCAGATCGGCGGGCTGGTGGTGAGCGTGGTGCCGAGCGCGGCGCTGGTGTCGGCCGCGGCGCTGCGCCGGCGCAACTCCGACCCGGCGCCCGGCGACGTGCGCCCGCTCGACCCCAGGTCCACGGACTTCATCGGACAGACCGGGAACGGACTCTTCCGGATCGCAGGACACAGGTATACAGATCTTCTCCTTTTTATCGTACTTCATCTGCCTAGAGTTTTTTTTTCTGTTGGGGTTGGTTACCAGTCTAACCGGATGCAGCTAAATATTAGTATTTTTGAAGGGGAGTGACTGCCTATCTATCTGCCTCCATATCAAGTAATAAGGTAACATGATACCCCCTGGTAAAACTGATTATCAGACCTTCGGGCTCCTGACTAATCACAATAATAATTGCTATTGACATGTACCTACTGTGAGATTTTATTTTCATCAAAATATTTTGATAAACGATAACTGAAGTAAAATAACAATTATTTACAAACATTAATTTATTAACCTCATAAAATGCATTCCAAAATTATGGTTTCCTAGGTATTAAATTTAAATAAATTCCTCCCTTGGGACACAATAAAAACCTGCGTGGATCGATCTCCATTGTCGTGTTTTTAGAAGGAGCCAGCCGAAACTTGGAGAGTAGCTTGATAATGCAGATACCTGACTGGATTTTTGCTAGTCGTAAACCTGCAGTATAAAATTTATACATTTAGTATTTTATTGTAAGGCGGTACGCTGGACAGTCATCCACTTGATTACCTTACTGACTATTTTTTTACAAGGCCGAGGTTTTAAGATTATTGTGTAATTAATATCTAGCATTTGACTCGATAACAAGCTTAAAAAAAAAACAATAATTATAATTATTCATAGATTTTTTTGAAGAAGTTCAATGAACCGGAAAATAAATCTGAATAGAAATTCCGATGTTTTTTTGCAAAACTATGCGGGACAAAAAAGAATACTAAACTTACCCACACAGTTTCTTGGCCCATTACCAAACGGTAGATAAGCACAGGGATGACGTTCTCCTGCCTCCTGCGAACTGAAACGTTCAGGATCGAATACTTCAGGATTTGGATAATACTTTTCATCATAGTGAATACCCAGTAGCGGTATTATGACAGTCTGTCCTTTTTTGATCGTAATTTTCGTGCCTGGTATAGTATAATCTGCCTTCGCATTCCTCTGCAAAGGATCCACCACGGGGTACATTCGTAGGGTCTCATTAAATACTTTTTCTAAAAACGTCATTTCGTTAATAACGTCATAGGTCAGTTCTCCGTTGGATTTCTTCAAGACAGTATCAATTTCGAGTATCACTTTGTCCTGTATCATCGGGTTTAACGCTAACTGGTATAGTAAAAACGCTAATGCAGTAGCGCTTGTCTCATAACCAGCTGCGTAAAAAGAAAAAGCTTGCGCGGCTATTATTCCTTCAGTTAACTCTACAGTCACTTTTTCTGATGTTTCATACTTCTGCGGTCCTTGAATATTCACTTGCTGTCTCAACTCCAATATCAAATCCATAAAATCCTTCCTTCCCGAAGGTTTTCCATCCCTCTGACTAATTACGGTCCTGACTAAATTATAGAAAAACTCCGAGGCTTCTGCTGGATAAAGGGATTTGTTAAGTTTCTTCAATAAACCGGGGAACATCATGTCGAACTCATAAGCGTAGTTCATATCAAAGATTAACGAATCAATTCTCCGTAATAGTTTTTTCGTGTCACTGCTAAACTTGTCTGCGTCTAAACCGAAGCCAACCGCAGCAATCGCAGCTATCGTGTACTGTTGCACAAGCGTGTGTACTTCCTGTTCTTGCTTATTATCACAAATACTCTGGACGTACTCCATAAATTTATCCGCTCGTTCAGTCAACAGATACGTCATGTCTTTCAACTTGCTAGTGGTAAATATCGGTGAGAATCTATTCCTCAATGCCTTCCACGTTTCTCCGTCGGAATGGAACAAGTTGGCTCCCAATCCTTCTTTATTGAACTCCACTCCTCGATCGATGAAGAAATCGAAATCCTTTATCAACACATTTTTAATGACATCCAGGTCTCGTAGCAACAGGCACGGTGTGGTCATTCTGTATATACCCACAACTTTTTCTCCAGGGAACTGTTCGTATATATTCTTCATCACGGCTGAAATATGCGTTCGTCGAAGTGTGGATTCCTTCAGATTGCCAAAAAATGGTACAGGCGGAGGTCCGACGACGCTTCTTTGCTTCCAGTAATAGAAGGTTCTTGTAAAATAGTAATACAACAAATAAATAAAGGATAATAAAACGAAACATAGGAACAGCATGGTCACTGACACGATGTGTTCATAATCTATTACTGACCGTCTCGTTAGTAAACGTTTTGTTTATATATTATGCCTTTTTTATAGTCATGTTATTAAATGGAGAACCGTTTAAACTCATTGGTAGGCAAACTTTTTATGTTTGTACCGGTTTGTTCATGATGCCGCGTAAAAAAATAATCACATAAAAATATAAATATATTAAGATAAATCTTATCAGTTCAATGTTAGATCTAGACATATTAAGCTTTTTTATGCGTAATTATAACACTCCATATTTTAGCCTGTACTACATCTTCCAAAACTAATCGCCGTGTTAACTCCTTAAATGAGGTTAAGTAAACATTGTGTCGGTCATGATTTGAACGAATCCTTGACCAAGACCGTGTTTGCTTAACCTCAACCGATCACTGACCATCGCAACAAAATTTACGGGCGCGAGGTCAAGCGATAAAAGCTTCGTCTAATATAACTGTTGATCTTCGGCTGTAACTCGTTACTATTTATTCAAACTGGTACGTAAACAGTGAATAAAAGTTTTTTGAAAGAAAATAAGCAGATATTAAATAATACATCCGACCTCGTTTAAGTGAGATCTATTTATATAGAATGAATGTGCAAAATCTTGTCTTCTTGTAATTACCATAATTGTATATTTCATGCAAAGGCAATTTAATAATTTCCATAAAAAATAGTTAACTACTGAGGCCTCTTATTCAAGGTTTATTAAATGGATGAGACATGCAGTGTATACACAAACACAACATTTATAAAAACAAGGCTTAAAAATCAAGTTACACGAAATATTACTGCAGTGAACATTGCTACTTAAATCTTTTCGAGATTTAACATACTGCAATTTTACAGCATGTTAATAAATTATTACTAGCATCAGCTTAGGTAGGCGGATGTATTTTCAAGATTTTAATCGATACAAGTCGCGTTAAGGATATCTAAGTGAGGACTTTGACAGAGGCAAATTGATATTCAAATAAATGTTCATTTCCCAGGTTTCGCAAAGGCACCCGTTTCGCGAAAGGTGACAAATGCGTGTACTGCCATCAAGCCATTGACGCGTTCATCACTCAAGGTCAGCGGTGCATCGACTGCAAACAGCTGTACCACACGAAATGTATACAGAACAAGGGAGTCATCACCATGCCGTGTTCCAGCCCCGTCACACCCGCCAGCAGAGGCCGCCATAAGAACAGAAAAAGAATCATTTCAAACTCAAATTATAATTTATTAGATAACTCCAAAGGCTCCGTCCCATCGAACTTTAACTTAACAGGGACTTCAGAATTTATGGATAGAACAGATAAGATTATATCAGACGCGACTGAGTTACAAGCCATGCAGAACTTTATCACGGAGAAGATTTATGAAATGGAACCAAATGAGAAGAAGAAGCAGTCAGAGGTGAGCTGGACTAATACAATAACGTTTAGTATTGCATTTATTTAAACATGTCATATCGAGAATTAGGTCTAGTTCCATAATCTTTACTTAGCATTATATTTTCTGCCACCGCCGCGCAACTGTCAAACTAGAAGTGCAATATGAAGACGAGGACATGTATGTGGAAGCTTAGGTGACATTGATAGAATATAACCTAAGTGTACGAATTTTCTCAAAGCACTTTGAAATCTCCAGATCACCAAATTAAATATGTTTTCTGTCAACAGGTCGACAGGGTATTCAAACACGCATTACTAGAATTCAAAGACAACTTAGTGGCGACGTACAGCATCGTCGAGACGCGGGGGTCTGCGCTCAAGTACAAGGATCTCATAGGGAACTTCCTTCACGTGATGGAGACGGTGTGCGCGCGGGAGGGGTCCACGCTGTCCATCACGATGGGGGTCAACGCCTTTAGAGGGTTCATGGACGAGTTCATGAGCCAACACGAAACAGATAAGGCGAGAACGAAAAGAAAAAAAGATAAAAAGAGAAAGGTAATTGATCCCTTCTAATTATGTTTTTTCTTAATCCTCCACTGTACTTTTCTGTTTTAATTTATTTGTAGGATCCAAGCAGTTTTCTGACGGTCACCACTGTTGATTTTGGTTTTCAGGAGAGGATTGACCTCTTTATAATGGTTCGAACACCTTGCAACGTTTTTGAGTGTTCTTATTCTATTCCTTTTTTTTCAGGTGGACGACCCGATACAATACAAAGGTCATACATTCATACTGTCCATGATCAACATACCAACGGAGTGTGAGATCTGCAAGACTTTCTTCATGTGGCCCATTGAACGGTCGCTTATATGCCAGACGTGTAAACTTGCCTCGCATAAGAAATGTTATACTAAGGTATGTCTATTAGAAGAATATTTTATAACAGAATCTGGGGGAAACCAACCATAATATTAATATTATTTAGGAAAAACGAACATTTTATCGGACTAGGGTAATTAGGAACACATGTGTTATGGTATTCAGCTGCATCCAGTTAGACTGTAAGCTGACCCCAACATAATAATATGTAGTTGGGAAAAGGCTGGGCAAATGCTGAAGATGACATGTGTTATAAAACATAAAAAAATAAATGGTGAATGTAGATGTACAATACGACTCTTATGTTGTCCTTAAAAGTTAATCAAAATTGTCAAAATCAAATTTTATTTACTTTTGTTTGATTCTCAAATCAAAATATTTCCAATTAAGGTCACTTTGTATTTCGGAAAATAGTTCTGTGTTGTTGAAATCGTATGTTCTGTTTTTATTTGTGTAGGTGTCGACGTTATGTCGTAAAGACAACCAGTCATCCTCGGCTGCCATCGTAGGCGCCTTGGACGCCGGCGGACGAGAGCAAATGGGAGTTGTCTCGAGAGGAAAGGTACAAACAGGATTAATAATAATTTTATACCTAGTTTTCTTACGAGTAATTGGTTCTGATAAGTAATAGATGTGCTGGACTGACGCAATATTATTTTTTGCTAAACTGCGCGAAAAAAGAACAATGGGTTATTGATCTGGTGGCCAGAAACGAAACTGCTCAGAGTGGAGTTCTGAGTTCAGTGGCCGGCTTGGGCAAAGAGTTCAGCACTGAAATGTCTCGCGCCTTTAAGTTGCGCCCAGTTAACGATTTAATAATAGCGGGCGGTATGTGAGTCCTAAACACCTCGCGGTATCGAGCCGTGGACTTACGTTATAAGATTATGTCATATAGCTTGGTTTCATACAATGACTCGTTCTTTACAGGTGTTTGGAGTACCGTTACCTGACCTGCCTACCGGCGAGAGCAATATCCCCATAGTCGTGGACAGGCTAATAACCACCATAGAAATGACAGGTCTCTACACAGAGGGCTTGTACAGAAAGAGTGGACTTAGTTCTAAGGTAAGTGTTCATGTCTAAATAGTTGCGCAGTGTGTGTGCTTTTATTGTACGTTACAGCAAGTCAATCTTTATATGTACGAGTATGTCTGAATATTGCTTTGTGCATTGTGATGAACTGTGAAATTCTTTCAAAGTTGCTGGGCAGTTTGTCGCGCTACTTCTTTCCAACTACAATACTGGAAAGTATTTTTGAGGCTGTTATTTGTAGCTGTGGTCACTCAACAACAGCAAATTCTCAACTTAATTAGAATACGTATCGTACCCGAGTACCCGCTGTGTACACCTAGCAGGAAAATATAAAATTTCTCAGGCTACCTTAGCGCTTCTCCCTTACTTACGCTCACCCCCTTGCTTGCTTAAGCATGGCGTATCAGCGACATAAGAAGAAGATTAAAATATGTGTTTTTTTTTTGTAGGTTCGCGAGCTCCGCCGCTTACTCGACGAGTCTCCGGAAGAGGGCGCGGACAAACTGGACGCTTACGCGGTGCACGTGCGTGCGTCTGTACTGAAGACCTTCTTCCGCGAGCTTCCCGAGCCTCTGCTCACATTCGATCTCTACGACGACTTCATACTCGCCTCGCAGATCTCTGACCCACAGGTAAACTATCCATTGAACTTTAGATTAAGAACAATACTGTATAGAACCCATTGTGATGCTTCACACACTACGTTAAATAGCCGTTAAATTCCATTGCATACGATTGATAAAGTATGACAGCTGTGATTTGTACATACAGACAATTTGAATTGATAGCCAATTTTGTAAACATTCCACTTCCCTGACTGCATAACAATCTTTACCGCTCCTTCATTTATAATAAAAATTGTTAATGCCAGGTTTCCAAGGACATACCAGTCGAAAGAATTTTGAATACATCATAAATCATAAATAATATAATGGTTGTTCCTATATTTTTCAGGAGCGAGTATCAACAATCTTCACGATATTAAGAAAGCTGCCAAAACCAAACTTTGATCTTGTGGAGAGGCTAATATTCCACTTGGCGAGGGTGGCACTGGGAGAAGATCATAATAGGTAATTTTAGTTTATGTTCTGAGTTTATGGTTGCCAAAGAACAAATAGCAACGCCGTTGAAGGCCCGAGCGTAGATGTCTAGACGAACTAGGCGCCTTCATGAGACTGATCTACGACAGCCCCCGGCCGTTAGAAATGGAAGGAGGCCTTTTGCTCAGCAGTAGCACATATCGTAACGGCTTGTAGACATTTTCTGGCCAAACTAGACCCAATTTATTTAAATCCAGAACTCCTCGTTCCTCATAAACGGCCGTGAGCTGTTAAAAAGTGTGTTCCTAGCATATTACATTATTGAGTAAAACATTTGTTCAGGATGGGTCCGAACGCGCTGGCGATAGTGTTCGCGCCGTGCATCCTGCGCACGCACAAGGTGCAGCCGGCGCAGGACTCGCTGCACGACATCGCGAGACAGACCGCGTGTCTGGAGGCCATACTCGTAGATAAGATGCGCACCGTAAGTAACACTCATCTATCTATTATGTTTTTCTTACCGGCCGCTGTTCTTTTCTGATTCGTGGCGAGATCCATGACTGTTGTGAGTTGAGTTTTTTCACCGGAACTCGTCAAGTTTCATTGCCTCGGTGCTTTTCTGCTACACCACTCGCTCGTGTCTGCTCGGGTGGCAATCATGTGTTGAAATCATAGCGTAGCGACGACGTAACGCAGCGCCCATGTGCTATGCTGTACCGATAGATTGATGTTTAATTTATTAAGCAATGATTGTATTCCTCAGGTGCGCGGCATGCTGGCAGACATCGCGACGCTGGACACGGCGTGCCACACGGCCACGTCGCGCCTCTCCACGCTGCGCTCGCACTCGCACGCGCCGCGACCCGAGGAGCAGATCCTCGTGGGGCACATCCACGAGATACAGAAGGAGAAGGCGATCCTCACTTCGCACCTGCCCACGCTCATCAGGTATGATGACGAGGAGACTTACACTTCTTCAAGACTTATTTTGATATTCGTTGGCCAGTAAAAACCGCGCCGCGCTAGAGGTGCGTAATTGGCCTTTTCACTCACTAATGCATAAATTGCTCTTCCTTTTAGCTTTGCCGTAGTCGAAAAGTATTGCAAGCTAACTAGTACTTCGTTTACCATCAACCTTAGCAGTCCACTGCTACCCACTGGCCATAAACCATCTTAATCGCGCGCCATTTAACTCTTACCTTCGGACACTCACATTTAGTTATCCTGCGAAGATCATCGCTCCACCTAGCCTGAGAGCGTTTTACCCTAAATTTCTGCGTTTGCAAATAAATAGTTCGCTATTTATCACACTTATATTTGTGGTCAGAGCGACGTCAGACGACGACCTGCTGTCGACGACCGACCACGACGGCGAGCTGGGCAGCACGGACGACCTCAGCACCGGCGCTAGCTCCATGCGCTCACAGAGACTGCTGCACCGACAGCTGTCCTCAGACGACCCCATCATGGTCTAGCTCACCTGCCAAACTACTCCCTGGACCAAATACAACTCTACATGATTGAATGTCCGAGTCCGTAGTACGTAAGTACCAATCGGCAGCCTTCAACCAAATCTTATGCAAACATGTCCACGTTTTGCCATGATATTTAGAACTAGTGTTGTCAAGTAATGCGTTAATGGATAAGTTTCGCATTCACAGATTTCTTAACATTCCTGACAGAGTTAAGTGAAAAGAAATTAGATAAAATGTTCCTGTGCGTGTTCCTTCACATTTTAAATTGTTTAGGATGATCGAATGTTACATTATTGTTAAGTTTTATGAAACGGACCGTGAAGTATTTATTTTATTTTTGCGAGCTGTCTCCTGATGTTGCTAACTGCTAGCGACGTAGTAACTACTTATAGAGATCGATGTGAAGCAAGCAGGTATGTTCATGTTTCTACCATACACATCCGTGCTATGTAACTGAGCTCTGTTTTAGACGAGTATACATGCAGTAGCAGTACGTGAAGCGCCCGCGCAGTCGACGGCGACTACATACTCTGTAGCCGTCTGTCGTCGCACTACTGTACTTAGACGTAGTGATGAGCTTATTTCTGTAAGTCCTAAAACTCGCCGTAACGATATCTAGGCGACTGCCCAAGTGATGTATGAATATAGAAGTATTTTTTCGTACATAAAAATATTTACATCCATCTTTGCACTGACATTTTATGATATATTTTCTGTGTAAATATGTAAATCTTGTCTAAAAGTGATTTTAAAATTATAGCAATATCGCTCTTCTGTCAATAGGCGTATTTGGTTGGATATATAGATGACATGTGACTGTATTTTTAAAAGTTTTCGATTAGCTAGTAGGTTCAAACTTGCAGGCTCTTAACATGTTGAGAAGTGATTCATTCCATTTAATTTTATGCTTGTATTTAGGCACGTCGTCCGCTTGTCGACGCTGAACCGTAGCAGAGTTGATTTGATTGCTAACTCTTCAAAAGAAAATGCCAAATTGGTGTTTATTCTTAAACTTCCCTATTTTGTCTAGATTTTAGAGGTAACATTTGATGATTATCTATTTTAGATTGTCTATAATTAGCGATGTTGTGATTCTGAGTTAGCATTGTGTCGATAAAGGTACGGCGAGCGATTATTGTGTAGACAAAAAGTTCAAAATTAAGCTTTTACATGCCAATCCAAAGACATCACTTAAATGAGGTTTAGAATTACGCAATTTAATTGAGTGTTTTGTGATCCTAGTTAACTATCATATTCGATTCCAAACTATACAAGGTATCATTTATTTATAAACAAAATTGTATCTAGTTTCTGTACCTCATGTAAAAGACGAGTTTAATTCAAACCTATTTTAGCAATTTATAATATTATGTATGAAAAATGAATGTTTTGTGATCCATTCAGAACTTAAAAATCTGATATGTTTAAAAGTATATTTTAACTTATATGTTTACATTAAATATTATTGCCTGAGTACTTATGGTCATTATTTGTCTTAGACATTTAATACTTATTTTATGTGTAATTGAATATAATGTATTTAAACATAACATTTTCTCTCGTTGCGGTACTTGGCTCCTTGGCAGGATCGTTATGTTTCTACAACATACTCCTACAATTAAAATATTATCCAAAAAGTTATCATAAACACCATGTACCTTGCCTCTATCTTAATTTGCTTTCATATTCTAAAAGACTGTCTTATAATAAGCTATTAAATTTATTGTTAAGTCACAAATATTTTACCCGCTTTTTATTAATTAGTTCGTAACTATTTACTATACAAACAACGAATGACTCTGTGACAACTTGTATTGTTTGTAAGCCTCTCGTTTAACTATCGTCTGTGGACATATTTTATAGCTCAATATTTATGATGGACTGTATTAAACTTACTATATCTAATAAGCTTACACACTATTTGTAACGTTTTTAAAGCCACGAAATTTGTTTGAATCTCACAGTTGATACTGAGGCGTACCTTTTGAGCTATTTACACAGAACAGAAATATGAAGAAAACTATTCTTAGATTTATTTGCATTTGTTGAAAATGAAACACCCATAAAAGTGCATGTCTCATCAAGGTGCCGAACAAATACTATATTTTTATGTATAAAAAACTCTGTTGATTCTGTTTTAGTGGGGTTGTGTCGCAGTAATCTAGTGTACTTTCTGTGCCTTCGACTAGTTTGCTTTCAGCAGTCTCCGACTGGCCTGAACACTTGTGAAAGTCTAGCTACTATTGTTGATGGTTTACATTGATTAGTATTCTTGTATAGCGTTGTTAGCGTCAACAGTGTTTTGAGGTAATATAAAGATAGATGTGGTTAGGTCTCGATAATATAATCGTATTGTCTGTTTTCCGAGCTCCCCATCAGCAAACATACTCATAATTATAAAGAATAAGTTATTTTACAAGAAAAGTTAATGAATGTGCAATGTGGCTACAACTAGGAATTTATTGACACTTTAGAAGTGTGTGTAGATATTTGCCCGTTCCGCGTACGGTTTATGTAAATAATTTATTAGTTACTATGACAACTTTTAGCGAGGTACTATTTTATCTTAAGAACTGCTATAGTCTTTGCCACTGTTTATTTGTAAAAGTGCCTATCAATCGATGTTTCATTTTAAAATTCTCTATTGGTGCATTATATCATTGGATTGTTGAAATTTTATGGTAGTTTGTCGTTTCAAGTTGAATATCATTGGAAATTAAATATTAGAGCTAAATTTTTTGTGTAACATCACATTATATTTTCTGTTACCTACATCTCTGTAACAGTTATTTTATTATACCCATGTTTATGGAACTGAAGTTCTGAATTTTAAGATATTAGTTGGATATTTCATTAAGAATGAATCGCATTTGTGTTTATTCAAACTGTAACTGTATTTGCTATAAGGACCAATAATAAGCTGTTTACACATGGTCGTTTTATATACCTGTATGTCATTTGACTGTGAACTTTGTCCTACATGTTAATCAATAATGAATCTTGTATCATATAAACATGTATATTGTTCAACTATTTTTAGGAATCCTATAATGTGTCAATATAAATGAAATGTAACCAAAACATTATACTGTATACAAAATATGAAAATAAAAAAAAAAGAATAATGAGATAAATGTGTTTTATTGCATACACAACTTAATTTGTTTCCATTTCAACTACATTTTCCGTGCTATGCTTCCAAGGAAGTCTACCAATAGGACATGAAGACCAGTCATGTTCATTGGAAGCTAATCTCCAAATGCCCATTACCATTTGTTGTTGTTCCTTTCCATTATCTTTCCCTTCATTAACTTCCAAGACTTCTGCATTTTCAATAATCATTACATCATCATTGACATTTTCAATAATTATAATATCTTCATTTTCCATTTCTAAATCCTCTACTGTATAAATAGTAGCTGATGAGGTCATAGGAAACTTTTCTGGACATGATATTAATCTTGCCAATGTACAAATTCTTTCCGCAACCATGGCAGGAAGATTTGGTACAAGTAATACCAAAACATGTGATATAAAATAAGAAAGATAGTGATTATATGCAGCGATGATTGGTTGAATGAAAGTGATATCTTGTAACTCTTCAGGAACAGGCTTTTTAAGATCCAGCACAAGGACATCTTTCAACCTACTGTCAGGGTACAATTTTTCATATAGTTCTTTCAAATGTTTCTGCTTCTTGGATATATTATCAACATCAGTCATTCTGGAAACATAAATCAAAGTTATAAATATTAGCTATAATTGACATCTTGCAATGACGTAAATTATAAATACCAGAATTATTATTGGCCTATCTAAGCTGACTGCCTCATTGGTCTAGTGGTTGCGGGGTTTGCTTCTCAGGCTAGACAGTGATATTGTGTTTTTCCTCCTAAAGAAAGCTTCCGGCTTCAACCATCGTCTTCTGACAACCTGTTTTCGGACTCTTTCTTTGGAATTTACTATTGTAGTTTAAATTATAAATTCCTAATAGATAAACCAACCCAGGATCTCTAGCTCAGGCAGAAGCTTATGCATAAATGATGGTTTATAAATATTTCGTAATAATTTTTAACATGTACTGTAATACTTACTTCCTCATTTTTTTAAGGATGTTCTGAGATATCTTGAGTGCAGCAAAAATTTCTGCAAGCCATAACGCAGACAGCCGTGCTCTAAAATGTCCACCTTCTTGAGTTTGTGTTATTTTTATAAGAGCCAGAATGAAATCCAACAGTAAATCATTTGTATGTAAAAATGTGAGCAGGACTTCAAAACAATGAACATAGCTTATGTATAATTTGTTCCTATATTTAAAGTCACTTGCGCTAAAGAAATATAAAAGCTCTTTTGATAAAAACAATCCATCATCTCCAAGTAAAGCATCATTTACAACTGTGCTGACATCTCTAGCTTTTAACAGCTTTTTACCATGTGTATTTAGTACATTGATTATTGACCTAATAGACACAGTTTCTAGATTAGATAGATCAATGTGGTCTCCGAGCAATTCTTTTGCATCAGCCACAATGGACTCTCTCATAGTCTCGTCTGGTATTTCTGATAAGTTTGTAATCTTCAATTTTGAATGGGAGCATATACCTAATGATATGCAAAAATTTATTAGTGTACCAATTTTATATACATCTCCATTAGTAGTGTTGTTCTGCTGACCACATACATAATCTTCAATGAATTCTACGTGTTTATCCCAATAATTTGTTGTGAGCCACTCTAGACTGATAGAACATGCTTCTCTTAGTAGTGCGATAGGAGGAAGTGTATTGTTGTGAGCAGTATCATGTCTCAGGTCGACAATCCAGTCAGGAACGCCCAACCTTTTAGCTGCTTTGTACAAACTTGCCCCTTTGACTGTCTCAGTATCTAACATATGGTTTACAAATCGCATGATGGCAGAAGAATAAGCTAAACGCAGTAATTGATCATCGGACGCAAACTGAGAAGTATTTGAGTCCTCTACAAAAACTTGCAGCAAGCTTAGTGTTGATTCTATGCCGGACGGCAAAGATGGGCTTCTGGCTTTCCACACAAGTAAAGTTTTAAGCGCATGTTCTTTACTTGAAATTGTTTTTGATATATCTTCATAAACTTGCTGCCACTCTTCACTATTATACCAAGGGACAACATGGTAATATTCACCCATATTCAATGATTTTTGTCAAAATACACAAACTTATAACCAAACAGCGGGCACAGCGGCACATACAACATAACCTCTAACTAAGAGCTCACTGACGTTTTACGTTTAGTTGCAACGACCCTGTACGCAGAAAATCTGACCATTTTTTGGGACGAAAACGGAGACTATCAAAACGTTTTGCTGCATGCGATAAAGTCTAGCCGTTTGATCAATACTCACTAAAAAATAATAGAATATTTTATCGTCACTAATGGGAAAAGGCTAGGCAGATGACACACCTGACTAAAGATCATCTAAATCGGATTTAGTGTCCTCGCCACCCTGTCGCTGCACGTGTCATCGGGTCGCCGCAGGGCAACGAGGCTCGGGAAGCCCTCACTGTGTTACTGCTTCCCGAGCAGGGTCATCTTAGGACGACCCTTCTTTCTTCACGCCACCCCTCGGGTGGATTCGGGATTGGCCAATACCATATCAACTGAGATAATACAAGATTGTATAATACACTTCTGGACACATCTATTGGCCCACCTTGTATTTTCAGTTTCGTTTGGTCCTAGCTAAAATTTTATATTAGGTCGAGCAAAAAGTTTTTATGCAGTTTTGGCACATTCAAAATTTCATTCAATAGTCTTTTTTTGAATTTCGAACACAGAAGAAACAAAAGACTGGAGCCTGTTTGTTGATATCAAACAATCGAATACTAAGAAAACTTGGTTTTATTGGTTTACTTGGATTTAATTCTTGAAAAAGTGATTGATATCAAAGATATCAATCACTTTTTGCAACAAACATTACTTATACTTAACATTAAGGTGAGGTTCTATCAATAATCTATGGATACTTCACCTGAAGTCGCCGCCCAAGCTGTGGCACTCAATGATATTATAAGTAGTAAAGTGGTGCAGATAGGTTACATATACAACATTCGATATTCAGAATCGGCACACTAATGCACACTTATATAACTTAATATTGCAATAGCACACTAAATTAATACGTTTATACGTCAAATTTGGATGGCACGATTCAGTTATCGCGGGCGAAAAAGAGACAAATATAATTTGCGACAGTGCGTCGTCTCGTGTACTAGAAAGAAACTATATAGAATAATAATCAGATATGACATTTTACCGCAAAACCGTGATTTTTGCCTAAAAATTTGATTCACTCATGAGTTCATGTAGGCAAAATTTAAGCCTTGGTTTTTTTGAAGGTTGTTTAAATTTACCAATAAGTGCCACTTTATTTATTTTTCAAATTCGTTGAAGATAATTCTTTTCGATTCAAAAGTATTCCTAACTAATTTAAGCATGTGACAAGGATCAAATAACACTGCTACTTCTCTATCACAACTGGGATGCTTGAACGTGGTATTTAAATTGTTTGGATCTTTCAAATGACAACCCATTAAATTTGCTGCGGAAAAATTAGCTTGACAACCGTCGAAAGTGACTGCAACAATATCCACTTCAGACTCAAAACACTTCTGCAAACAAGAAGTAATTAAGTGTGCTCTTGTTTCACCACTGATACCTTTGACGAAAAAATATCCTACTGGTATTTTCCAGTTTTCATGTAATGCGACTAAAAGAAAAACATAGGCTTCTGTTGCCATTACTTTGCTATCCGTAGTACCGCCAAAGTCCACCACACCCTCTGTCTTTTTTCAAGTCCATTTAGATTGGTGTCGAAGTGCCATTTCGATGTGCCTCAGGTTGGCTGGACAAATCTTCAAAATAGCTTGCATTTAGCTAGGTCAATAGGTCACTTTATGTGACGGCTAAACACCCTTATTTCAGAATTTGTGACGCTACAGAATCTTAGGTAATCGATCGAGAACGTGTCCAGCCATCTTGAAAAACCACTTTTCGCCGGTCTCTCAATCTCGGTAACGGAAGTGATTTTGACGACTTTTTGCATATCAACGGGCGTCACATAAATTTGTGACGGGCACCGAGCTAAAAGTTTTGTGATAAGTACAGTGGTTTAGTAGAAAAATGCAAAAATCTGTGTCCAGCCATCTTGAATTTACGTAAAAGACTTATGGCTGGCACTTCCGAATCTCAATAACGGGGGCGTTTTCGAATATGGTTCCTTTACTAATACTTGGTGAAATGGTGACGCAATGTGTGACAGTAATAACGTTTGATTTATGGCGTCACATGTAAGGGTTTACGAGAAATTAATAAAAACTTAATGTCCAGCCAACCTGAGTTCAAGATGGCTGGACACCTGTATCTCCACTGCCTGATGATCTACGACCTTCGAAATGTGTTCAAAATGTTGTGACGGGGACGATAATGATAACCTGAAATTGTGACGGAGAAACTTTGCGTAGTTTCAAAGATATTGACCATTTAAATTTTCCCATACAAACATCCATTAATATTGTGAGGTGACCATAATTTTACATAAATAAAGGATTTCTTTTTAATCGATTAATTGGTCGGTAGCATCCACGCCTGCTTTGTATTTGATTTCCCTGTGGGAATAAAAGGTTTTCCTGCAGTGAAAAGAGTAAGTATGTGTTAATTCAAAATAATAATTGACCACCAGCGCTGCAAGAGAGAGCCCACTTGTATTTCGCGTTTAGTTCATTATCTTATGTAACTGAAAATGAGAACTAAACTCGACAGCCGGCAGTGTATGTACTTTTAGAAGTTTTATCACTAATCAGAGTACTAGTAACTATTAATTAATCTGCGGGAAGACAACCTAATTTATAAGATTTAAGATTCGACCAGTTGTCCTAGTAGTACCAACTTTAAGCAATAGATGGCGACACCAACATCAGATATCATAGCAGTATAGTTTGTCCTCCGACATTTTCGTGGTAGCCCGCGAAATTCAATTTTTCTTGAGTTTTTTGCAGTTATTTCTTTCGTCCGCGGAAACAAATAACTTATAGATATGTATGATGATTCTTATGGTTATAATTATGTAAATACATACTTGTTATTGTCGCCTATTGGATATAAAGTTGAAAATCTATTGAAGATTACATAGCGTTTTCGTTCGTTCCGGTTGCTAACGCTCAGTAGTCTTTAATAGATTTTCAACTTTATGCTCTTAGGTATAAAGTTGAAAATCTATTGGAGATTACTAAGCGTTCACGTTTATCGTTTGCAACTTGGCTAGGGGGCAGTTTACACGCGTGATCGCCCGCCGCCGCGCCCGCACCCGCCGTCGTCCGGTACGCGGCCTTAGGACAAACAACGTTGTGGTACAAGGCGAGGGTTACGGAAGTGCAAATGCGAGTTGATCATCGTCATTTTCGCCATTTGAAACGCCGTATAAGTACAAATAAATAAATGTGATTTTATTTACAGCAAACATTATTTTTTCATTTAAATACCTTCAGAGCATTAGTTTAGTTCTCCTGACATAATATATACCTACTAAAAAGAATAGATATCTGCACGTAAATAATCAATAACATTTAAAAATTACACCCCCCCCCCCTTCCTCACTTCTACATTCTTGTCTTCTATTGATTTAAATATCTACAGTTGTTCGTATTAGTATCACCAATACACGGATTTTCGTCCATTAAAGAAAACACCTTAAAATATACTTGTCCTACATAAAACCAACAATATTGGTTACCCTACTGCAGTGTTTGTATGGGGAAATTTAAATGATCAATATCTTTGAAACTACGCAAAGTTTCTCCGTCACAATTTCAGGTTATCATTATCGTCCCCGTCACAACATTTTGAACACATTTCGAAGGTCGTAGATCATCAGGCAGTGGAGATCAGGTGTCCAGCCATCTTGAACTCAGGTTGGCTGGACATTAAGTTTTTGCATTTTTCTACTAAACCACTGTACTTATCACAAAACTTTTAGCTCGGTGCCCGTCACAAATTTATGTGACGCCCGTTGATATGCAAAAAGTCGTCAAAATCACTTCCGTTACCGAGATTGAGAGACCGGCGAAAAGTGGTTTTTCAAGATGGCTGGACACGTTCTCGATCGATTATCTAAGATTCTGTAGCGTCACAAATTCTGAAATAAGGGTGTTTAGCCGTCACATAAAGTGACCTATTGACCTAGTTAAATGCAAGCTATTTTGAAGATTTGTCCAGCCAACCTGAGGCACATCCATTTCGTCGACCACCAGAGTGCAGATCATTCTTTTATTCGAAATTTCAGTTCTCTTTCTAAGCATATCAAATGCTTGCGCAGTGAATCCTGGTGAAACTTAACTATTCTCATACCACTTGCCCAATACTCTCGGGTGTGGCAGAGTGCTATGAAAAATTCTCCTCACATATTTATACGCAGCTGGCGAATAAAAATTAAGGTAAGTGCGAACTTTCAACAACTGGTGGTGGTGGTGATGGTGGTGGTGGTGGTCGTGGTGGTGGTGGTGGTGGTGATGGTGGTGGTGATGGTGGTTTTTTTTGTGCCATTTTTTTTTTTACAATTCCTTCACTACTTCATCGAAAGGAACTTCGTTGCCAGTAGTGTACTTGTCTTCGACTCTAAAATGAATGGAGCATATTTTACTATATTTACTCGGTTGTCAAAAATCTTCATTTCTCTCTTTGCGGACAATATCCAACCACTGGATGCGCGTTAGTTCATTTGTTGGAAATCTAGAAACAATTAATAAATTTAATACTTACACCCAAAGAAAACATTCTCCTTTACGACTCACTAAAACAATTAATGTTTTGATTTTTCACGTGACCAGAGGGCGGGCCTATTTTTTGGCCAAAGAATCAGCATTGCCATCCAACGTGGTAATGCTGCCAGCCTTCTGGGCACTTTTCCTGTTGACAGCGATGCGGACGAATTTTTGGATGCCCTGTAACCCTTTTATACTTGTATAGTTTTGTAGTTTGTAAATAATTAATATGTTTTGATTTGAATATAATAGTGTTACATACACTATATGTATGTATTTATAAAAATAAAAATTACATTTAAGTCTAAACAATGTGCCACCATTTCGATATGTATGAATCCGTCGCTTTTTAGTAGTCATTCAAATTTGGTCGGATAACCAGCCGTTGTTTACATATTTTGGTTTTTTGTTAATATTTACTTAATGCGAAACATTCCAAGCTGAATATTTTCACCATATATTTTTGACTAAAGGCACATGATTTTGGTTTAAACCTACACATCTGGGATTGAGCCGGTTCCTTGTACTTTGCCATCAAAAGTCGTTTTGACTTTTAGCAAGATTATTCAAAAACGCATGCATGAACAGTTTTGAAACTTTGTATGGTTATTATTAGCGTCAAGAAGGACCGAATACAGTTTTCAGCGAACTTATACCTTGTCTCATTTAAGCGCTGCGATGTTTTTTCGGGTTTTCATAAAACTGCGATAACTTGAAAACTATAAATATTTTCTTAGATCTAATTGGGGCACTAAGGTGTGCCCCTTAAGAGCTACTCGTGTATGTTTATTCTACAGGGGCACATGCAATGGTTTTAGAGATATACGATTCATCAAAACGTTACTCCAGCAGGAAATGCAATATCTCGGAAACCTGAAGGGGCACAGATTTTATTTTTGGGGGCACATTAAGGCACACTTAGAAGCTCTCTGGCCATGCACAATTTTTCTCTCTCCGATCATTCGTTTAGAATTTTCCTGCTAGAAAAACGTTACCCCAGCAAGAATCGTTTTTTCCGTTTTTTTGCAAAACGACACCCCGCACACATTTTTTATGTGGGGGCACATTTACAGCAGATAAGGCACCAACTATACGTTCTACTCCTATAACTCTAGGAGATACTTTCTTGCTGGGGTAACGTACACCTAAAACTGGCACTGATCACCTCCTTCCAACATTAAGGTCCTACATCACTCACTCACAAGTCAAGTATTACGAAAATCGATTGACCAGATCAGATCAAGTAAAATTTTTACTTGTGCCCTACCTTTAACCGCCGTTACCCTACCTTAAATTCAACTCTATCTACGACTCTTGGCCCATAAGGCCCTAATTGACATTGTTTTAGTGATGGCACACACTCGATCCCGCTACACTGGCCCAAGACCACAGATTAGTCCAGATACTTCACTCAGTAGAAAATTTCCAATACCTATTACGATAATTGCCTACTCCCTCGCGTCAACAACCACTGTATGCTAAAATGCGCCTAAATGCTCAAGCGTACAGCAGTGATTGCTTCGCACCGCGCGATTCCACAGTAATCGCAGGGCTGCCTCTTCGATAAAATTAAATTAACATAACTTTTTATCTATGTTATTGAGAACTGTGAATATGTTCTGACTTTTATGTGACAGTTAAAAATTTTATCATTTATAAAATATTTAACCAACTTAAAAAAATTGACAGGTAAATAATAATAATAATAAATAAATAAATAACGTGTGTCGGGCATGCCACCGTCCGGGTGAGTCCATCAGACATATTATTTCTGGTTGTTCTCGTCTAGCTAACGGCGAGTACTTGCACAGGCACAACCAAGTAGCCAGGATTATTCACCAGCAACTTGCCTTGAAATATAAACTTGTGGAATCTGAGGTACCGTAATACAAGTATGTGCCCGACCCAGTTCTCGAGAAAGACCATGTCACGCTGTACTGGGATCAGTCTATCATTACTGACAGGACTATTGTGGCCAATAAGCCTGACATAGTGGTGATAGACCGATCAGCGCGCCGCGTAATGATAGTCGATGTTACCATCCCGCATGACGAGAACCTCGTGAAAGCTGAGAAAGAGAAACAAATAAAATATCTCGACTTGGCACACGAGGTTGTCGACATGTGGAATGTGAACTCGGCTATCATTGTGCCGATTGTCGTGACGGCCAATGGCCTTATGGCCAAGAGCCTCGATGACCATCTATCGAGGCTCTCCTTAGGCGGTTGGATCAAGGGCCTGATTCAGAAGGCAGTACTCCTCGATACGGCTCGCATTGTGAGGAGGTTCCTGTCTCTGGAGCCCTAACCACCGGTAGCTTGGACCCTGCTCCCGACACCGGCGGACTACTATTTTTTATATTTTTAAATGTTTTTTATATAATTTTTGTTAATAAAAATATTTAAAAATGTAATTAGTATGTAAGGAAAATAAATAAAGGAAATAATACTTTATTGATACAAATCCTTACAATATGAATGCTTAATATCTAGCAAAGTTCACAATAGTTAAGGCGTACAAAAGCTGAAACCCTGACTCCTAAACTAGGGAAACCTGTGACTTAGGAGTCAGTGTTCTACTGCCACTTGGACACTATATACCTTATGGAAATTGAGAGCTGGTAAGCTGATATTATTCGTAAGAGTATATTTATATAGTGTTATAAAAGAAAAGAAAAATATGTTTGTAAAACAGAATAAGAGTTGAAAATTGAATTTAAAAAACTTAAATTTAAAGTGTTACAATAAGACGTTAATTAAAAAACTATAAAATTACGGTGTGGTGGATTCTGTATGTGTCTGGAAGTTGTATAATTTATTTGCATTGTGTGTGAGTGTGTTTGTGTATGTGTGTGTGTGACTGGGAGATGAGTGTATTTTTGTGTTGTGTGAGTATGATATGACGAGCCTTAGTATGTGGATATGGTGGTGTCGGGTGTAAAGCTGAATAATCAAATTGTTTGCTTGGTGTACAGACTGTGTTACTCGTTTTGTATGGAATGTAGTGAGTTAAGCGTGAGTAGTTAATAGTTCCTCAGTTTGAGTGTAATCTAAGAGGTACAACCTGTCTTTCAGCTTAGTCTTTGCTTCGTGCTTGCTTAGTCTTGCTATTTGGATGGTCTTACTAACATTTCTGAAGACAAGAGAGCTCAGTACATACTGCTGTCTTCTGGCGAAGGCAGTTCTATGACCAGGAATTGGGCAAACTATTCTATGACCACGTTTGTTTGAGTCTGGGAGAGGAACTTGGCAATGTTTCCAAAGAGCGGTTCTGAGTACAAATAACTGTCTCACGGTTAAAAGTTTAAGCTCGGTGTAAAGCTCATGAGTCGGAAAGCGAAAAGGTTTTTGCAACATAACCTTAAGTACTGCCCTTTGCGCACGCTCCAGCTCAAGGAACTTTGTTTTGGCCGATCCACCCCAAGCTAGAATACAATAGCCGATGATGGACTGGCAAAGTGCAGTGTAAACCATTTTTAGGGTCTCTACGTCACTAGAATGCCTTAATGACTTGAATAGATGAATTGTTTTCCTGACTTTGCTTGCAGTAGACTCAATATGCTTGTCCCATTTCATCCCATCATCGATTGTTACGCCCAAATATTTAACTGATGTTACTGAGGGGAGCGCTATACAAGAGCAAGTTGCAGTGTCCAGGCAGGTGTGAGCTCTAATCGAGTACATGCTTGGAAATGGAAATCATTGACAGGTAAATGGAAAAATAATAGGTGTTTATCCCTTCTTTTGCTTGATTTACACCCATCTACAGCACATAAGGCACCACACGGCATCGTAATACGCGTACGAACGAACAGCACTATTAAAATTGAACGGCGTGCGCGCGCTTCGCTTGCGAAAACCGCACTGAATTTGATCCGCCGGCGGACCGAGACCGCTCGGCTGGGCGGTAGGCACTTATAGCGCGCAAGTACATGGAGTGACGGAGGCCTGCCAAGACACTGTCCACCCGCAAGTCGCGTTCTCTTGCGGTGATAAATCGATATCCCACTGAAGGCTTCATAACAACGGGAGCCACACACTAGGTCGGTCGGTTTTACACTGCTACGAGTCAAGCAAAACATTAGTAATAGCAATAATGTTGGTGGAAGCACCACGAGCAGCGAAAGACGGAGCGGCGTACAAGAAGTGCACCGCACGTGGGCAGCAATGGATGCCCTATAGATAAATAATAATACTTACGAGCCTATTGCTTTCCCACTGCTGGGCAAAGGCCTCTTCTCATAGAGTGCACGAGAATATTATTCACCGCGCTTGCTCACACAACCGTCCACAAAGCATCATAATTATATAATACTGGGTAATATGATGCTCTGTGATACTGGGAACCGCCGAAACTATACCAAAGAGTAGAAAAAAAATATTTTCATTAGGGTCAGGTATGCAAACTGATTGTTGTATTGGCTATCTTAGCCAATACTTACCCAGCGATAGTGTTGCTGTTAAGGATCCTGGGCTGGCATTCTCGACATAGATACCGACGCTGTCGCTAACTTTCGATTTCGAGAAACGCATCTTGGATGTACAGACTTAAGACTTGCGTTTCTCACAAGCATCGTTATGGCAACCGAATTTTTCCGTTATAATAAATTAGCGATCGAAAGTTTGCGACAGCGTCGGTATCTATGTCGAGACTGCCGGCCCTGGATAGTTAGGATTAATGATGACGTTAATGTTACTATAAATAATATTATATTATGTTTGACGTGCGGTCGATCTACACAATGCAGACATAACATCACACTTGTGTTCCTCGTAGGATTGGACAGGGGTGTTTAGTACGTACACCCACATTTTGCGTATTGCAGAGACCCATTTAAAAACGAGCATAAACTCCCGAGTCCGGGTAGCTCCTGAGAGATTTGTGATGGAAAAATCCAAAAACACTTCGACCGACCTGGGAATCGAACCCAAGATCACTCGCGACCACAACACCGAAGAGGCTACTCAGACGAGTACGTGTGATAAAGGGTAGGGTATAGACAAATATAAAACTGCATTAAGAATTTTTTTTTTTATTAAAAAACTGATTCCAAAGCAAATGTTGATCATAATATTCACATGCAGTTAAAACGCTACATGTTTAAAATCTTTTAATGATTTACATACATTACGTAGGTTCATATCATCTTTTCAATTAAATTAATACTTTATGTAAGATGTCCTAAGTACACATAACAATCAGAACTGATAATACTTCACAACAATTAAATTACTTAACAGTGGGCGAAACAGTGGATCGCCGGATTTGAATCAGATTATGGCAAAGAAAGTTGTAATATATTACATTGGTTTTGAATTACAGAAACATACTGCCATATTATACATTTGTAGACAGATTAACTGATGTTTATTTTTAAAATTTTCCTTTGGCACTAACATAACGTTCTGAAAAATAATAACAATGTTCCAAGACGTCATGTCGCGTTTTCACTGCCGGCGATATCGACGGCTCGTCTAAATGCACATTTGACTGGGCCCCGGGCGGCCCGCGGCCGCACACCGACCGACTAACTCAACGAACGAAACGACACGAGTACAAAACGACGCGCCAGCGCCGCCGACGCCGCGATAAATATCTATCAATATATAATCTCGATCAACAAATATAATTCAATATAGGCAATAGTAGGACAATACGAAGTTTAACTCTACAAACGTTATCACAATGCACGTTGTCATAAGTCCACGGTGGCGAGGTTCTGCGTGGGCGCGCGCAGCTCGGCGGGCGACGCGGGCGGCGACGGCGGGCGCGCGTGGAACTTGCCCGGCAGCGCCGCCAGCGCCGACAGCGCCGCGTCCGCGTGCGGGATGCGCCGCATGATCTTGCCCGACGTGATGAGGCGCCCGAAGCCCTCCTGGTGCGCGAACGCGTAGCCCGAGCGCACCGAGCGGCGCGCGCGGCGTGCGGACGGCGTGCGCGGCGCGGGCGCGGCCGCCCGCCAGCGCTGGCGCGCGCGCAGGCGTTCGGCCAGCGTCGGCCGCGTCCACGAGCACGCCAGGCGCCACGACACCACCGGCACCATCAGGATGATCATCTGCAAGCGAGCGGCGACGTTATTTATAACTGAGTTCATTCTTAACCACCCGCCGATCAGATCTCGTTGATCACGGTATACTCACAGTGAGAACAGCGGTGAACCAGAAAGTGGCTTGCGTCAAGGCGACCGTGAGCGAGCCCACGTAAGGCCCGCCGATCGCGTAGTTGTAGAAGTAATCCAGCACGAAGTAGGACACGAGGGAGCCCCATATCGTTATGTGGTTGAAAGCCGTCCAGTACGTCGTGTCCAAGGCTATCTGGAAATTGAATAAAGATATCACTAATCCGCATGGCCCTCATATTATTTGACCAAAATTATATCTGCACTTGTCAAGAGACTGTACACGCCGCAAAATAAGACATTTCTAAAATGGTCTGTGGAAATTGTATTAACTAAACAAGATAGCAGCGTAAGTTCTGATATGTAAACGCGCCAAATATTCGTGTACCGGTGTGCCAGTCTCTTTCTGAAGCTCGATGTAATATTAAAACCTGGGCACTGTATTGGTTCAAACGTTGTATTTACCTGTGTTGTATTGTCTATAATTAATATTGTTGCTACTACACTTCCTAGTAACATGTGGTCTGATAAAATTTTGCCATCAGGCGCCAGGCCGTCTTTGTATGTACCTGGAATAAAAATAAACATGTATTAGTCCGACTGCTGTTGACTTAACCGCATTCTAAAATTAAGACCGCAAGCAATCATTTTGCCAAGCCAAAAAGTTCTCGAATGGCCGAAGAAGCAGCGTCGATAGAACCAAGAGAACTGGTCAATTAGTGAACATCGAGGGAATCAGATGAATGCTGGTATTGCTGGACCTATCCTTCTGAAAATACTTGAAGGAAGCCTTTGACCAACAGCAGACACCTTTCGACAGAGAGAAATATGACCTTATCTCAAATTGAAACTCACCATAAGGTATCAAAAACAGCACAAGCGACGTAAAGCACCCGTGTAACGTAGACTTGATAAACTCCGTCTTATTGAACAGCTGGCTGGTGTGTCCGGGCGCGTAGAGCTTGGGGAACTGCAGCGACGTCGTGTCGGCCACGTCCTGCTCGAACACGCCCAGCGCGAGCACCGGCAGCGATGTGTAGAACAGGTTGTACACTGATATGAACATCTCGTCGAATACCGTCTGCGGAGAGAAGTGGGTGAGTTGTTAGTTGTGTGAAACAGTCTTCACTTAAATTATGTCGGAACAATACACGACCTAGATGGCTATGAAGTTTATCTCATTAACCTTTTGAACGCCAGAGCATAAACGTACGCGCGTGCCTTCCACGCCAAACCACAATTTCACCTACAATTTTGTCACATATTTGTGTTGTTTGACGTACAGAGCATGCGCTTTCTTGTCACGTATCTGTGACACTGGTCAAAAAGTTAAAGAACTGCTGCATTTATATCAGTTTCAGTAAGTTAACCTTAAAAGAAACACAGAAGCGCGAGAGGAATTATTGTGGGGAATGTGAACTATGCATGATATAAATATTGAGGACCTAGCTTGAAAGTATTTAACATGAAGTATAACTAACCTGCGCACTAAATCCACAGAAGAACGCGAACCAGAAGTGACAGACGGTGAAAGCGAAGTTCTTATAGAAGAAGTAGCGCAGGAACTTGCACATGCGGTAGTAGGACCAGCGCCCGTGCACCAGTAGCAGGCGCTGCAGGAACCGGAACTGCGCTATCGAGTAGTCGGAGGCCAGGACCGCTTGCATGCCTTCCTGGCCGGATATACCCACGCCTATGTGGGCAGCTAAGAGAAAAGTAATAGTGTGAATAAAAAAGATCATCATTATCTTCCTGCCCATGTACCATGTAACTCGGAGTCGGCGCAACACGTTTTTTCTTCCATTCTCCCCTGCCAACCATCATTCCGCACACAATCCATCCAACTTTCTTTTGGTCTTCCTCTCGCTCTCCATCGACACTATTTTGTGGTTAACACTCGAAAGAAGGTGGGTGGAGAGGGAAAGAAAGACGACAGCTGGTACATGAACAGTGTTAACTAATTATTGCTATTCACATTGTGCCGAGTGTTTTTGTTTTATATTGTAAGAGCCTACTCTTGACCTCAATCTTGGCCTGAGGTCAACGATGGAACGAGCTAACCCAAATGGACCTTATTAACTCGAGATTTAAATAGATTGGGGTCATATGAACTTGGGAACACTGACGCAGGCAAGGAATTCGACTCCTTGGCTGTGCACATAATAAACGATGTAGCATTTTGTAAAGCCATTAGATCTTTTCAAAATAATAATTAAAACATGGAAAGGAGGCTTCTGTCCCAACTGTGGGACAGTAGTATAGGCTGATTTAATAATATAACTAGTCTAGAATATTACCTTTGATCATAGAGACGTCGTTGGCGCCGTCTCCGATGGCCAACGTGACCGCTTTCCGGTTCTTCTTGATGAGTTCCACCACCATTGCCTTCTGCAAGGGCGTCACTCGACAGCAGATCACTGACCGACATTGTAATACTACATCTAGAAATCTGGGGAAGATATATTTAGTTATAATTATGGTTTGTACGATAGGTAGTTGCTCCATACTGGTCTTCAGTTGAAGGAATTAATTTTGGAAAGAAAAGGTTTTAAGGTAATGTCTTCAACGTCTGTGTTCAATGTTTACGCGTTATTTATCACCCTGTGATGTCCTACTTAAAAGTACATGTCATCAGTGGGCGCACTTTGGGTACTCAGCCGCGTTACCTCCTTGCAGGCTAGCTTATAATGGGTGTAAAAGTACCCTTAACGAAGAGGAGAGGTATTTGTTCTCCCTGTCATTGCGACTTTTTTGTTGTAGACCTTACTTGGGAACCGTCTAATTACGGAGATATTAGGGGCCAAAGTTTCAGCTTTTCAGTAAGTTTTCTTTTAAAATACAAGTTTATAACGTGATCACTTTACTTTAAATACCTCCATGACCCCCGTACTATTCAATGCATTAATGTGCTCAATGTTTTGAATGCGTTACATTGAGTCCTACCATAAAACGTGATTTTTCACCCCAAAATAAAAAGTAGTTTCCCAGCAATAATTTTTGCGTAGAGTTACTTAGTTTGATGTATAGAATGCTTGGTTGACGGCTCGTGAAGGGTTCGTATTTTTACGTCATTAGCTTTTCTCATCTGATCATTTATTTTAAACCTTTTGGATTAATAATATAATACAAGATTGAATACTCACTTCTCCTCTAACTTAGGGTGCAAACAGTGCACTAAGGAGTGGCCGTTGATGACGATGGCGAACCCGTTGGCGTCGTCGTTGTTGTGTTCGTGCGAGTCCGCCGAGTACGGCCCGCCTCCCGACACGTACTCGTTGCTGTAACAGTCTGGCTCACTACAGTGTTTCGTGTTACGTTAAACTTTTATTTACGGATACATTTTAAAATCAGAGATGAAAATCCATATCCATCTCTTGTGGAGAAAAATATGGAATTTTTTAAAGAAATTGGATTTTTAGTGAGTAATTCCGAGAGACAGGGCCACTATATGCAAGCCCAGTTTTCAGAAAGAAAGATTTATTACTTATAATGACCAAAGAGACATCGAATTCGCTACTGGTACTTTATATTTAAGTTTTCAGTAATATCTTCAAATAATCAAAATTTTCTCACAAAAATATTTTTCACACAAAGCAAACCGGCAAAACATGTTTTAAGGACCCAGTACACAGTAACCTTATGATACAATTTAACAAACTTTACGTAATGGAGAACTTAAGAAGTACGATAGTATTTCATTAGGTTCATTGTGTACAAGGGTCCATTAAACAGCCAAGCTGACATAACATCAAGGACACACAGGACATGAACAATTCACATCGGTCACACCACAGCACACAAATTCATTTTATTTTATTTGTTGCCTCTGAGATATTGAGTTACCGAAAAAAAACTGATATCAAAGTTAAGTTTATAGACCTGTTGTTTGTTAATCTATAACCACCTCTTATAATAATATTTCAGGGTAGAAAAGATTATTATTTATCGTTTATTCTCTCTTCACAAAGTTGACTTAAAGTTAATGTGTACAAAAAATGTCTCAGCTGTATTTCACCTTTGTGATAGACTGGTGCCTGATGTAAGTTTTTTGGGGTTTATAAACCTGTGTTACAAATCACCAGGCTCCTGCCCCGGTTATTTTGGAATTAGCTTTTACAGACATACCCTGTGAGAGTAGGAGTTAAACCGCATCACTTTCCCACAGTAAAGTAAGATTTAAAATGACTGCTATAAGAGGTGGTCAAAGGTCCCGGGCCTAGGATAACAATTTCCTTATATGCACGTGTTATTGAATTTCTCAGAGCCAACATGTTAACATGCTAAAATCAACTACAATTAGCATGTGATATCTACAGTTCTATTCTAGGTGTCGGATTAAAAGAATTGGTACAGGTTAGAGAGAGAAAGAGCACTCTGGCTTGGTGTTCAAACAGAAAACTGTGTGGACAGTACTAAGAGTATGTTAGTAGGAAGTGAAACAGTTTAATTACAAAAGTCGGTTAAGAAACAACAGGGACCATAACCACCATCTTCTAGCATTATTATTATAATCTTACTTCTGCGTGCGAAAGAGTTGGAGCTATACGTACAATATACTGCATCTCTTTCCCACACTAAAGAAAGATTGAAATAATACTGATATTAAGAAGTTATGGTTGGCCCCTAGGTCGATTAAAAAACAGTCAAGCGAATAAGAATTAATCAAGACAACAACTATCGATATAAATTGGAAATTAATTCGGACAACACTAGAACAATTAATGCGATAATACATGTAATGTCTTGTCTAAAGCCACACACACACGCACAAGTAGTATGGATGTTAACATTTACTAATGAAAGCGAGGCTGACTCACATTATTATTGGCTTTATTTCGTTACTCTAATAGAAAGTAAGTACGATGTTTCATAGATTTGTTATAACATCTACCGAAATGGTTAATACATATGTAAAGGTATTCATATAAATACTGCATAAATTACATATTATAACTTAATACATACAGTTACAATAATCATACTGCAGTTTTTTGATGATATTGTTTCAAGAATTCTATAAACAATGATGAAAACATGTCTATTGTATAGATCAACAAACCTGCGCCAAATATGATGTATTGTTGTTATCCATAACTCACGACTGGATGGTCGCATAAATGTTCAAAACGCGTTGCTAATATATAAAAAAAATCTTACGTTGGCAAGATGCACCACACGTTAAAATTCATTCCCAATTCACATAATTAAATAGCATACAATAAAGCCCGCTTGCACCACAAATAACTAGATATATTTAACGTTATACAACGTTTAAATAATATTTTGTCTCTATCAATGTCAAACAGTTGAGAAAACCTGAACTATACGGGGTGGAAGGGACATAGATGCACAAACAGTTACCACGTATTTAGTACAGCATTCTGAATTCCACCCCTCACATATAGGCTTTTCATCGGCAAAACTGATTAAAAAAAATACCGATGAAAAATTGTTACGTGGTTCGGAATCATGTACTGAACACGTGGTAGTCGTTTACTAACATAGTTTTATTTAGTAACATAATTTGTATTTTATCATATGTATGTATGTCTGTAAAGTATATAATAATATCTATGAGCCAGTTGCCTGAAAATAAATGAATGTTATGTTATGTGCATCGATGTCCCTTTCACCCTGTATTTGAATTATAAAAGGATCTATGGAGCGAGAACTTAATCGGAATTAAGGCCACAACTTGTTTCTTCAATAGGTACCTATTCTTCATTTTGACATAAAAAATGATCTGTGTAGCACTATATTACTGTATTTTAATTGGTTAACCGCTAATGTAATCAGTGATTAGTGGTGCAAACGGGCCGGTAACGGGCACGCGATAGACGGTGAGCGACAAACACAGGCTGTGTGAAGGATAGCGGTGATACAAGTTCGTGTCTTTGTCTCTCTACCTGTGTGCTGTGTGTGTGTTATGTTCCCACCTAAATGTGACGACGGACACGGCGGGCGCGTTCAGCTTCACGTTGGCGCGGCCGGGCGACGCGCGGGACACGCTCGCGCCGCCGTTCGCTGTGTCGCCCTCCGGTTTTGGCTCGCTTGTTGGACCTGTGTGGGATGCTTGTTGTTGTAGTTTTAGAGTGTTTTTTGGATCGTTTACCTATAGTGTTAGTTATAATTTGTTTGTCTACGAATGTCTTGTGTTAACTTATTGATTGAAATGCTTTTATAAGATTTACTGATCCTTTATTTTTCTGCAATATTCAACAATCTATTATAGTCAGAAAGGTGAGAAAGCGATCAAAATTTTTGGCTACTGCTGCAAAATGCATGGAATCTAAAGCATCACTCATACGTTCCGCAATAAAACCATTGATGAAAAAAAAATGCATCATGATGCAGTCTGTTTACACATACATTTTTGAGTAAGGATCTCTAAAACGTGGCGCAGCTTTATTAAAAAACTAACCTGAACAACGTGATGCACAACTTACCGTGAGGCAAAAAAGTGTTGACGACTCTGATACTGTCCCTGCATTTGGCGAGCTGCCGGTCCACGTCGTCGTACGAGGCGCCGTCGATGACGAACACCTCCGCCATGTCGTCCGTCAGCAGCTGGCACGAGTAGCCGATGTTTATTGCCGTTTCTGTAACGTTCCATAATGGGTAAGTTAGTGTGTTCTTTGAACATCCAATGTATCAAAAGAAAGCTTATAATATGCGATTTCATTGATTTCAAATTATGAACAGAAAGTAAAATTATTTAAACGAACCTTGTTTATCACCCGTTAAGACCCACACTTTGATGCCGGCCATACTGAGATTCGCAATGGTTTCTGGTACTCCGTCTTGTAATTTGTCTTCTATGGCTGTTACTCCTGAATCAAAAAAGTTGAATAATTAGTCAATCTTGAAATCTTGGAAGAGAATATTGACTGGGTAGTCTAGGCTGAACGTTCGACTGTTTTGGGATTCTGATTGCCCCTAAAGTTCGGAAGGCGCTCATAACGTACCGATGAGCAGCAGGTCAGTCTCGATCTCCTCGTAGATGGCGTCGAGCTGCTCGTCGCGGTCGTGCAGCGCCAGCGCGGCGGCCTGGTGCCTGCGCTTCCACTCCGCGAAGCCGCGCTCCTCCAGCGGCCGCCACGCTAGCGCCAGCGTCCGGAGACCTTCGCCGGCGAATTTCTGTTCAACAATTACTACATCTTTAGGAGGTATGTCGCAGGAGAAAGAGGTTTAAAGCCTGGATCAGAAAATGTTGGTATAAAGAACGTTTGCAAAGAAAAATATAACGAAAGTACCCGGGCACGAATGTGACACTCATGCCCCGTTTTCACCAAAACTAGCCGACATCCAAATGAATGCCGCTTCGAGATTGTCACACAAGTAGATATGGTTGACAGAGAAGACGCTTGACACAACCAAGCTTTTGAACTAGGCCCTTTTATAATATCACCAGCCGCTTACTGTATCAACATTTGAATATGGGAAAGTGATATAAATAATACAATAACAAAATAAACTTACATTTAAATGTTCCTGCGTCTTTGACCTCACTTCTGGTTGGTGACCACTTTTTAATCTGTCATATATTACATTATCAGCACCTTTTGTATATAACCTAATTTCACCATCCTTCCTCAATATCACGGACATTCTTTTCCTAACATTATTAAAATCTAATATACATAACAATTCATACACCTGAAACAAAGAAAATTTCAATCAATATATTTATGTATTTATTAATTGAAGAAAAGTGTATAGCATAAGATAACATCACGCCTGTAACCCCCGAAGAGTTAGACACAGGTGTACCCATCAGTACATCCTCATTTCGCCAGTTATGTTTAAGTCTAGAGATGCAACGAATATTCGGCAACTATTCGGTATTCGGCCTATTCGGCCAGTTTTTTCAGTATTCGGTATTCTGCCGAATAGTAAGCAGTATTCGGCCGAATACCGTATACTTAAAAAAGTAGCAAATATCTTATAAAAGGGAATAAAAAAAGCAATTTAATCGAAACATTTAATTATCCAACAATCGTTAATTGCGAAAACAAGAATACAACATCAGTATTTTTAATATTTAAAATTAATTAAAGGCACATTGTGGTGAATACAGACAAGTTTTTCGGGATTTGTTGGTAAGAGACGATTGCGCTTTTCTTCATATACAATACCTGCTTCTGAGAATAGTCTCTCACTGTAAACACTACTGCACGGTGACGACAGGTATTTTTTAACAAAATATATAAGCTTTGAGTACGGTTTTGAGTACGGTTTTGAGTTGGTTGACCACCAGTTGTACGGATCTTCCGTACGATTAAGACCAGCACTCTTCAAATAAAACTCATTTGCAATCGCACTTTTTTCTGTTCCCGCTGTTGGTAAATTTTCAGCATCGACTTCGTCAAAACAGTGCCAGAAACTTCGTCACCGCCGCACGCACCGCATCAAAACGTGTCGTAACTTGTTAGCGTCGACGTCAATTGTACTGGATCACCCGCCGAATATTCGGTATTCGGCTGAGAGCGCCGCCGAATATTCGGTATTCGGCCAAATCACTATTCGTTGCATCTCTATTTAAGTCCCATGTAATAAAGGGCGAACCTATTACCATTAACCGGGCACAAAACCGGACTCCGTGGCTGCAACTGAGAAATTCCCTATGGAAAAATCCATAAACACTTTGCCCGACCTGGAAATCGAAGCCAGGACCACATGCTCAGTAGTCGCGCTTGCAACGACTAGACCAATGAGGCAATATAGAACAATAGATAGAGGCGGACTTAGTGACATAGGCTTTATCTAACAGTCAATCTTTGGGAGATGCAGCAACAAACTATCTACTAATGTTTGTATTTGCCTCACCGGTTGATTGTGTGGTGGTAAATATATGTTTATAACCCATTTAAATAAATAAATGACTGATGAATTAGTACGTACCTCTGTTTTACCCATTACTTCTATTGTAATACTATTAGGCGCGCGTTCTCTGAACACGAAACCAAAATTTCTGGCTGCTGATACCAGTGCAGATTCATCGGGTGATTGCGCCTGAAATCAAACAATTTTGACATGCAGAAAACCATAAAAAATATTCCCAACCTATAGTCAATACTTATTCTATTTGCATCTTCATCTTTTTAACTTACTCTCAAATACAATGAGATAGTCCTACTTTTATAAAACGGTCTATTCATCAAACAAAATTCAAACATTTTAATTTTGGATGGTAAACTAAGGCCCGTTTGCACTAAATGCGTTTAATTAGCATTAAAGTTAATTAGAACATCTTTCCCTGTTTTGCACGATTGACTATATTTTAAATAACTTTAGCGCTTAATTATTACATACATTTACTGATTTTTGGTGCTAGCACGCGTACACTAACAAATAAACAGTTTTTAAAGCTCCAAGCTAATTTTAAACATTATGACAGTCTGCTTACCTGGTATTCCAGCCTCCCATTCTTCTGATCCGGCATGACCGTGTGACACAGCGCGAGCAGTCGAAAGAAATCGTGACAATTCTTATCTCCCCTCTTCACCGCATCCAGTAGCGTGCCGTCATAGAACTTAAACTCCGGCTCGTACTCAGGGTTGAACGAGAAGTCCAACGGCTCTGAACTCTGTAGTACGCAGCAGAAAACAATGTTAATCCCACGAAGGAGGATTTATGAGGACAAATCTACGTCTTTTTCTTTGTCTATGATACAATGGGAGAAGCAACTGCAGATTGATACTAAAATGTTTCGCAAATTAGGAAGATGTTTACGCTAATTCTAAAACGGCTAAAGTCTGCAAATCACGAGCGCGTTTTGGGTGAGTTTTATTGACATTGCTATAAGGTTTAATTTACAATGATTGGCGCGCTCGTGAAATGCATCAACTATAATGGAGACACTGAGCAAAGTAAAATGTTTGGTGAAGTTAGTTCCGTATTCCAATGGGCTGGACATGTTATTAGCATAGTTATTACGAAGGTATTGCCAATTGTTTTAATTCTGTGTTGCCTTTCCCATAAAACAATCTTTTTCAAAACTTTTTTTTTTATTAATTTAATTGTTTTAAATGTTATTTCATTTGCTTATTTTATTTTTTATTATTGTAGATTTGTCTGTTACGCAGTTAATAGTGTTAAAGCGAATTACAATAAACACACGATGCAAAGCGTACATGCAAACATGAATTGATACCATTGGTTAATTACATATGGACAAACATTTATACATTAGCGGATAGTGTGTGGGAACGTTAAGTACAAAGGGCCCAATAGAGGTACATATTATTTTACCCAAAACAGAAGAAAAAGTTGGTTTTATATTTTTTCAACTGTGTATGTAGTGTGTTTTGTTTCTTTTTTTTGTTGGTCACAAAGCTTTAATTGGTCTTTTCAGGATCTGAATTATTTGTATAATTTTAAGTGTCATATTGTTACATTATTATATTAATTTTTGTTATTACTGCTTAGTTATTTTTTTGATTAGTTAAAAAGTTACAGTAAATAAAAAAATATAATCGTGTTCAAAATGACAAGAGGCCTAATTCATAAATAAGTATAAATAAAAAAAGTGCGCGAGCGAGTCTCATGAAGTGACTGGCTACATTTGTGTAGGTTAGCTCGAAATCATTCCAAAGAAACAAAGGGGAGATTCAGAAGGTCAGATAGATACAGGAACGGAAATACAGGCTAGATAGTTTCACTGCCCGCTCGAAATACGAGTCACACCGACAAATTAAAAACATCGATCGCCCTAGAGGTCATATTCACGAACAAGCGAACAAAATGTCGGTAGCGCACATAATCGTAAGTAAGCATGACGAGCTTTCTGAACCAACGTTTTAGGCTTTTGGTTGAGTCAAGAGTGTTCCGCACGCCGCGCGCTGCTAACATTTGTTGGCGGAGTTGCCGCGGCCGCGTAATGCGACATTTTGTGAGTAAGTTTAATGCCTGTAGATATGTACTATAATCCGATATCAAAAGCGATTACACTCATCATGAGATCGAAATAACGAATACCGCATCGCGCTTGCGGCGTGCGAAACACGCGTGATTTGGTCAAAGTCTTATTCGGCATCAGAGCTGTCGTATGTCGAAGCGGGGCAGCAGCGAATGAATGGGTTTTAGAGACATGTAGCATCGCGCGGGCGCGAGTTACTCGTGGTGCGTACGCGCGGGCGCCGGCCGCCGGGCGTGCTGCGGCCCGCGTCCTGCTCCAGCTCCAGCAGCCGCGCGCGCGCCGCGCCCCGCCCCGCGCCCCCGTCCGCCCCGCCGCCCCCGCCGCCCCCGCCGCGCTGCCGCTGCGTCACCACACACACACACACATCACACTTCGGCTCCCTACACCTCCCTACCTATTCTACAGTATGTGACTCCCCAACATACGACTAGACGTTCAACTGTTAATTTATTTTATTCGAATAGTTGTACCCCTAGTCGCGATGGACTTTCTTTCATAGGTATAGGTAGGTAATAATGACCGTCATAATAGTACGGTGATCAATGTGATCATGGCACTGGGTGAATTGAGCTACCCCCTCATGACCCGTGTCCCTCATTATGTGTTGCTTGTCAGCAAGGCACATTGCTGTACCACTAATGCGGTGTGTGACCATGCAAAAAACTCAAACAAAAATCTAGGTATCTAGTGATGCGACAGGTGGACGATCGGGTGAGATTCATCCGTGAAGTGAACGTATTAATTACACAAACATGATACTGAGGTGGTACTATGATAATCCACAAACTAACTGTAAAACAAACACAAACGTATGGACATGACAGTAAAATTCAAACACTTCACATGACCCGAAAGCGTGAGCGAACGAGGACAAAATTTCATAATTTACAATAACAAACGTAAAACTTCAAAATACATGTTTGAAAACCAAACTCAAACGCATGCTCAAAAAATAAAAGATGGTGGAACTTCGGACGTGCGAGTCTCGTCAAGTTTCGAGTGCTTAGTGATACTTAAGTCTGCATAAACCTACATGCATATTGTGTCTATTTGTCTATGGTCTATAGCATGTGCTGTTGTAATAGTTTGAAAGAGGTACTTGTTCCGTTGGGGGTATAAAATTGAACGTACATGACGTACCTCGGCGAGCTCTATGGTTTCACCAGTGGTTTCGTCCACGACGTCTCCGTAGCTGATGCCTGCTATCGAACACTTGTTGAACGTCATGATGTTCTGTGTGAGTGTGCCCGTTTTATCTGAGAATATGTACTGGATCTGGCCTGGGAACAAAAATATTCACAACATTTTATACAACTATCTTAGAATTTTTGGGTTTCCTGTCCCGAAAAAAACTGCCCGAAAGTATGAGAGGTTTTCGGAAGATTATGAGGGAAGCTTTTTTGAATTTTAGCTATAAACCAGACACCCAGAAATAATGCTCGACAACCTTGGGTGATGGTATCTATATAATTTATAAACTATAGAACTCATCATAAGTCATGTCTAGGTTGTAAGGTTTTTCATGTTTTGTAATAAAATTACAAAATAATTATGTAAGTAGAGCTCATGTTATAAACTTATCATCTGTATTAATTAATTAATCTGAATACTAACCAAGTTCCTCATTTAGCGTGGTCGTTCGCGCCTTTGCCGCCGTACCAGTCTTATCGTAATACATTTTCTCGTCCCAGTTTATGAGGAAACTCTGGGCAAACCTTATTACCTACAAAAACAGGAAACTATTATTAAAATAATTAAAGTAACAATATAGCTTAATTAGTTTAACGTATTATTTAAATAAAAATTAAAATATTTCTTTGAGGCACTGATTTAAAGTGGCAGTTGTATAAAGTAGTTTTGGTAAGTTAAAAATTACAAAATGCATATTCATAAAAAGTTCGGCAGTTAAAACTTAGCAGTAAAGTAAACAAAAATGAGTCGTAAAAAATAATAAAATGGATCATTTAATAATTATACTGAGCAGTAAAATAACTAAATTGGCAGTTACGAGTGGGCAGTTATTCGCCTAAAATCCTATTTCTCCTCCTATTTCTGTCTGCAGGGTTTAGGTACAACATAACACCTCAGGGTGCCCCAAGTCCTGGTGTCTCCGCTCCCTATGAACTGCCGAACTATTTATTGCATATTCCATCATTTTTACTCGCCATTTATATATTAGTCTGCTTACGTATTTTTAGTACTGACATTGTAAGACGAAATAACCGGCCAATTGTTTTTCTTATTACTGTCTATGTTTTACTGTCGTACAAATTTACCAACCGCCGATAAAAAAAATAACTGCCCATAATTTTTTAACTAATCATAATAACCTCTCGAATGTTTAAATAACAGTTCAAAAAATTAGTTCCCTTTCTTTTATTATAAGAAGCTGATCAAGATCATACCTACACTTGAGTCACGCAATTTACGTCAAATGGTATTTGTTATTCATAATTACTGCGGTATGGGAGTGGAAGGATTAGCGGCTTAGTGCGTAACTACTTATTTCTCAAGTAATTACGTTTATTTAATACGGAGAGTCGAGCATTGTGATCATCATCTGCCTAGCCTTTTCCCAACTATGTTGAGGGTCGGCTTCCAGTCTAACCAGATGCAGCTGAATACCAGTATTTTACATGGAGCGACTGCCTATCTAACCTCCACAACCCAGTTAGCGCTAGGTAATACGATACCCCTTGGATCTCTAATCATAATATATAATTATAGATATTGATATTTTTTTCCATGCGGGATGTGTGGTAATTTTCTTCTGTGAAAACTTTCGCGCGACCTAAGTACAGTGAGGGTATATCTGACGATTTTAATATTTATCAACTGCAATGTTCTTGAGCACAGGTTCTTAACTAGCACTAGCGAAGGTCGCGGATATCCGTTGTAAGCCTTCAGCGCAGGAACAGCCTTGTCTGCTATAATTGGAGGAAGCCAGCATCTAATGAATGTCAGATATATGATAAAGATGATGTACACTGACCTCAACAGACACATATAGCGATATAGGCACGACAGTGTTCATGACGATGGCGTAAGAGAAGAAGACCAGCAGCGCGATGACGAGCGCTCCCCACGTGGGCTCGGCCGGCACCAGCGTGTCCCACGGCAGGTACACCTGGAAGTAGCGGCCCACCATCCACTCCCACACGCCGCAGGCCACCGTGCAGAACACGCACATCGATAGCAGGAAGAATACTATCTGTGGGAGAATAGAAGGAACGGTTATAAATGACGCATTTATTTTTACAGCAGGATTAACTCGAGGACAATTAAGTTTCGACGTACAGGCCTTATTGGTCCAAACTAGATTCCTTGTTAATTAATTTTGTACTCACGGACTAAAGTTGCATTGCGATATTTTCATGTCCGCATGTGGCTGAGATGCCACCAATTTATGTTGAGAAAATAAAACAATTGAGTGTCGGTCGCATTCAATTCAAAATTATAGTACCAGCTGTTGCAGGCGATAGTGTAGAAATATTAAAGAGATCTAAGTAGTAACTACAGATTTTTTTCACACTTTTCGGCAGTCAACTGCCCGCAACGTACACACAGCGTCAGTATGTGCTAATCCCTCAAGTTTAAAAAGGTTACTCTGCCACAACATTGAATTCGTTACGAATTATCTAAGAATACTTAAAAAAGAGTTCATTGTTTCGAATCGGATTCGAACCATCGCATCACCGAATGTCGTCATACTCATATCGGCAGTTTAACGAACTAACCAGCGGGCCCATATGAATTGCGATAAAATTGTCATCTATTATCGTCCGAGTCACTTTATATTTAGACTTTACTTTTTATTTGTCTCTGTCTAATCGATAGATGTTATAATTACCCTCAAATTATCCATTAATTTTACTTACCTACTTACTTTTTCTTTATAAAATTAATCCATACCTTCAAATTACAACTACAACGTTTGACTAAATTACCCAAGTTGTATTGAAATTAACTTTGCTACAACATCTTTGCAATTCAAAGATATACATCCTTAAAATAATACAAAAAGTATTCTTATGCCTGGACGAGATTCGAACCATCGAATCATTAGTTATCCTTTGATTACCGCAAGCTCTTACCAACGAATCCAGTTAGGTAGTTAATAATTCGATGAATGATCAATCTACTTTGCTTGTCGTTTATACGCAATAATAAAAATATTTTATTGAAAAAAAAAAACAATATTAAACTTTAAGAAGAAAAGAAAGAAAGAATCAAAAATTACTAACAAACTTATTTATACACTAAAACAATACATTAATTATAATAAAACGTTTTTGCAAAATACAAAAACCAACTTGGGCCTATCAAGGATTTAAACGGACATGTCTTTTGGAGGGGTAGCCACTTAATGGAGCTGTGTGTACAACGGTGAGCGGTTGCAGGAGAAGACCGCACTGTTTTGTTCTCGATTTCGGGATTTTTTATCAGAAGTCTATTCTCACATGCTATTATAATTAATATTCTATAAACCTTATCTGTATGCCAAGAGGCCTTTGCCTATCAGTGGGACAGTTATAAGATAAGCTACTATAATTATTGTCAACTCACCCCTATAATAAGAAAATTAAGTAGCCTATCTATGCTCGTGCGCTTGAATTTAGTCTTGCCGGAGTTCTGCATGAGCTTGGTGTCCTTGCCGGCGAAGACGACGACGCCGTAGCACCACTGCGTGTTGCGTAGCACGCATCCACGCAACAGGATCTTGTCGTTGTCCAGCGAGAAGTGCTGGTTGCGCCAGCTAAGCGTACCTGGGAAAGACATATTTTTGTAAGTTAAAAAATAAAAAAAAGAATACTAATTGGCCTAGCCGTTTCCCAAGTATGTAGGAGTCGGTGTCTACATAGTATAACTGGATCCAAGTGAATACTAGCACTGTTCATGGAGCGACTGCCGATCTGACCTCCACAACCCAATCACTGGGCAAAACGATATCCCTTGGTAAGACTGGCTGTCAACTTTCGGGAAAACGTTTGCATTTAATGGCAATAGTCTCGCCGTCTTTAACGGAACTCAAAAAAGTCTGACTGAATAAATAATAATAAATAAATAATAAATATCCCTGGACATTTCACACAGCACCATCTAGTCCCAAGCTAAGCAACCTAATGCTTGTGTTATGGTAGCTAGATGGCTGATAAACTACATTATATACATTTTTTTTTTTGTAAATACATACATATTATAGATAGAAAAACACCCAGACCCGGAACAACTACTTGTAGGTCATACAAATATTTGTTCCGTACGGGAATCGAACCCGCGACATGCAGCGCAGCAGTCAATCGCTTGACCACTGCGTCAACCGTGCCGTCGAATGACTTCAGAATGTGGACAACATTCTGAAGTTTCATAGATCCAAATGAAAGTTGCAGTATTATTACAAATTTTGGTAATACACCTACGCTACGTAGACATAAAAACCTAAATAAATCCCTAAAATTATTAAACTGATGAAATTTTAATTATAAGAATTTAGCCGAGCGTTGAAAATTCAACAGTGTACACACGGCGACACATCAAGCTATACATTTCGACTATAACATGGCCTCGCTTTGTATAGATTTCCCGTACAATGAGAGATCCGCAAAAACTAGTTTTGTATAGCTTGATTGGTCGTCGTGCGTACTTATATTTTACCATTTATTAAGGTTTCACGTGTTAGTGCAAGCGGGCAGATAATAAACCAATGATTAGACCTGCTGTCTTGTATGGATCAGAATGTTGAGCTACAAAAGGGAAGAATGAAAGGCATTTGCATGTGGCTGAGATGGGGATGCTAAGGGGGATGTGTGGTGTTACGCGAATGAATAAAATAAGAAATAAGTACATAATAGGAAGTCTGAAAATGGCACCGGAAACTGAAAAGTTGAAAAAAATGAGGAAAATGTCGTGAGGAAAGTTAGTATGAATGTGGATGGGTATAAGAGTAGCGGAAGACGAAAGAAACGATGGATGGACTACGTGAAGGATGATATGGCAAGAAAGGAGTGTCTGTTGAGATGACGAGTAATAGAGAAGTATGGAAGAAGGAGTCATACTGCGCCGATCCCAAATCAATCGGGATAAGGGCAAGAGAATGATGTGTTAGTGTAAGCGGGTACTAAAGTTTATAGTCTTAATTGTAATTGTCTTAGTTAGTCTAAATTGAACCAATCTTCAAACAGCCTCTGAAGTCATGTAACATTTCTGAGGCTGAGGAATCCAATGCTATTGTACACAAGATATGTTACGTTCATAGTTACCGACGTTTAAAATCTGGTCGCGCTGATGTACGCTAAAACTTCGCACGCGATTTCGTCCGCAAAAAATATGATAGCTCGGCTAATTGTCATGATATAAATATAATTTATAGCCTATGTTACCTCCTGATAATGTAGCTTTCTATTGGTGAAAAAATAGTTAAAATCGATAGTTTTTGAGTTTATTCGTTACAAAGATACGAAAATACAAATCTTTCTTCTTTATAATATTAGTGTAGATATAACACACCTATAATAGTGCACAGCTGTTGACAAGTTCCACTAATGAATAGTACAAAAGATAAGATAAGCACGTAAATAAAAGAGATAGCTATCATTTGAACGATTGCGCTTCGAATATTTTGGCGAGGCATACCTACATTATGATTTTCTTGACGGGTCGTTTTCGAATCCTCACAATGCGCGCGCTAGTAACATTTCTGCCTCATTTAAAAACCCGCGACTTCGTTCGCTTGGAGAAAGCGCGTGTGAGATAGCTCGTGGCTAAATAATAACTGCCGTTCAGGTCGATCTTTAAGTTAAGCTGCACGTACCTAGGTTGGTCCGTAGATGGGTGCCCACTCATTACATACCGAGTTTCCTCCGTGCCTCGGAAAGCACATTAGCACATTAAGCCGTTGGCCCCGACTGTCATTTGTAGATCTTTGACAGTCGTTACAGCCCAAGTAGCACATTAGCGATGAATTAGGTCATTAACTAGGTACATTTCAGTCTACAGCTTTTATGCAGATGTACTAAAGGATAGGACGAGTCTTTAGACTGTATTAAAGAAAGATTATACACTATTAAACAGCATAGCTAACTAATGACTTTATAATGGAGAATAAGAAGAATTTTAAAATATCTAGTCCAGCTTTTGGCTGCATGTGATACAACTAGCTAGTTTAGAAATCCAAAGCTTGTTAACGACTGGTTAATACGAAAAATTCACCTCTCTTGTAATGGTGCGGGCTGCATTATAGTATCGAATAATGCCACTGGCTTTTAATTGGTGTACACTAATTCCACTTCAACGAACTTGTTAACGACTGATTTCAAGTGAAAATGAATCTCTACAAATGCCGTTACATTTATAACAGAATCATTAAACACCTTTTTTTTTTTTTTTGGTGGGTGGGAAATCATCAAATGACCCCCCGCCCCCCCGCTCTGGGCGGAGCGGAAGGGAGTGTCAGACTCTTACTGACTAAAAACCCCCCATGTTCCTTCTTTGGCCCTTTATGTTCCAGGGCCGCGGTATCTCTTTCGAACAGTCCCGCAGGCCTGGCAGGCACCGGCCCTTACGGGCCCCTCCCGTTTGCTGACAACTCTTTGAGGCGCGCGTGGAACACGAACGCGCCGTCGATACGGCCTGCCGGCGTCATACGACGGACGGACGGCGAGCTAGCCCATTACTCACCGTCCACAGACCCGTGCCTACGATGGCCGAGAGCCATCACGGCGTGGCCCCCGACGCCCGGTGCTTCTCCTCCCGCGGCGGCTGGTACGTGAGGCTCTCTCCCTCTCACGTTCCGCCGCCTCCTTCGCTAGCATGACTGCTTCGCAGAAGGAGGCGAGGGCTTCCCATTCCCTCTCGCCCCGGACCATGGCTTGAACCAGGGCCGGGCGCGAGAGGTCGCCGCCGCCAATCATTAAACACCTGAGTTGTTAATTGGAGTAGGCGTACTCCATCCTAATGCCAATGCATAAAGTGTAGCTGGCCGCTATTTTACAGCTTTCGGCGCTATTTAAGAGTAAATCTAGATTATTTGTGTTTAAATTACGTCAGATTTGATTTGTTTTTGCATAACGTCGACACGAGCTCAAGAGTTACTACGTAAGTTTTAATACGCTTAAAATAAAAAATGAACAACTTAAAACCATGGAATAAAAGCCTTCTCTTAACACGTTATTTCTGGGCCTGCAAAAGTATTTCCAAAGGCAAACATTGTACATAATGAAATGGTTTTCTGTGGAGATTTCTTTATCCCTGAAAAGCTATTGTATGCTCTCTATTTATACCAGTACACAGTAAAAAAGATAATTAAATCCTTTCTCCAGTCAGCATAATGCTATAAGCTGATACATAAGACTTGGTAACACCACTGTACATTAAATAACTTTTCAAAGACATTTATAGAGTTTGTGCTGGATAACAAATGGACGCCATTACAGAGACGGTTTGTTATTAAATATCCAAATGTTTTTTTTTTTTTATGGACTGCAAGGATATTTGATAACTTTTAATTCCAACAATATATTTTCCACTTATTTCCTAATATAATACAATAAGTTAGAAAGCAATAATTTGAGTGATAAATCTATTAAGTATTCGTATACCATTTATCTTGTGAAATATTTTCGTTAAAACGATATTATTCTGATGGCGCGTGAAATATTTGATGTCATTACCTACACACATTTACAGTAAAATGGTACTCGCAACTCAATTTACACACAAGGACAAAACTAACGTGAAAACTATTAAAAATATCTTAAATATGTCGGCCCGCGCAGTTTAACAAATATTAAATGTCGTCTGTCACAATACACAAAAGATTTTTTTTTTAATGTTTTGGTTATTAAACTTTAATAAAAGCTGTTGCCAAGCCTCAAAATTAATATTATTATCCTGTTATGATTCTGCTAAAGCGGCCATTTTAGACCCCCTGCACCCGTTGTAAAACTGACATTCTCCTTTCATTACAATCCGATCAGCTGTTTAGTCGGTAACACTAACAAAGGTAACAAGAGTTACTTTCGCTTTTATTTCAGAATGGATATCATTGCTTGCATCAAAGTTTAATTTCTTAAAATGATTAATGATGTTATTGAAGACATATAACATTACGGCGTATACAACGTGTCTACATAATAAAACTATAGTTCCCGCCTGTGATGTCAGAATCGATCTGATGAATACTGAAGGCAGCGAGGTGAACGTCCAAACAAGCGAGCCTGTGTTAAATCATCCGAGATGTTTCTATTACTGTTAGAGGGTATACTGTTCGATACTCAATAATGTCTAGTGACTAGTGATACCGGTAAACTATTCTTAATTAATTAAATTAATCTTATGTCGTGTCATACATAGATGGTCATATGAAATTACAAAAGCGATTAAACACACACAGACACATTTGAAAAGATATCCTTTTTTACAAGAAAAATAGACATGTAAAAAGAAAGATTTATCGAGACATTGACATAGATAGACTGTGTGAAGGCTGGTATGGCTAGAAAGGAGGTGACTGCTGAGGTGACGAGTAATAGAGAAGAGTGGACGAAGAAGACATGCTGCGCCGACCCCAAATAAATTGGGATAAGGGCAAAATAATGACGATGATGATGAAACTCAGATAGAAAATCTGGACCAAGAGGTCTATTTTTCTCACTACCTACCTCACAAGGAGGACAATGTTTTATTTTATATTAATATGTACTAAAGCGCCTACAAGGCATTGTTATCGTCTACTAAATTAAACGGAGTAGTACTTAAAGAAACGCAATTACGATGATTGCCTTTGTCCTAAAAGGCTACCATTTAGTTAATTAAAACTTTCAGTCAGAGTGCGTAACTACCGAGCACATCAATTTAATTTAGGCATATGGAAGATAACTTGTCAGAAGTAAATAAAATAACATTTTCAAAAGTTGACAACGTATTCAACGTCATAGATTACATAACTAAAAATATAGTTACAATTACTAAACAAACAATTAGTTGTGAGCAATCAAGATAAGTGTAAGAAAAACAAATAAAGATGGTCATATAGATAATTTCCGGTAACTGTGTTAATGGCAGAGAATAACCTGAGGTCGTATGATTCATACGTTCAAGACTTCAAGTACTCGATTTAGCATCCATCAGTATGATAAAGTACCACAGTGCAAGTGCAGGTGCATAAACAATAAAGCAGGTAACACACTGTCGGGTCATGGCGTGTGCCTCGGTAATGTATGTCTCTCTCCATATCGAAAAAGGAAATCCAGTCATAAAGGACACTAGCCAACTGTGTAGGAAGGTAACAGAGAAGTTTGGTAGGTGCCTGTCTTTAGTCTTGGAAAGGAAAGCTCCAAATGGAAAGACAGTCCACGGCTTTATGTGCTCTCGGAGGCATAGCGACATAGTGCACAAGTGAAATGCTACTAACACAGTTTTTAGGTTCTATATATATATTTACTAGCACAAATTGTATTTTTTACCACATGTATGTTATATCAATGGGCCAAAATTGTCGGAAAAAGTCAATTGAATTTATTTCTGGCACGATACGCCATGCCACGACAGGTAGTGTGTTTACAGCTTTAGGTTTAAACAAGTGATTTCTGCAGCGTTACTTAATCGCGAGACCGCAGGGCAATGGCGTGCGGTTTCCTGAGACGTTTTCGCAAATGTAGCGAAACAGTAATCAGTAAAAAAAAACGAACTAATTAGCAGCGGCAGATTACAATATTTTTTATGGAAGTTACACTCCTTTTTTCCTGCTTTTTAAACCAATGTGTCCTGCCAACAATAACCTACGGTGCCGAGACATGGACGCTCACAAAGGAGACTATCCACCGAATACGAGTGGCACAAAGGGCCATGGAGCGAGCCATGCATGCTCGGCATAACCCTCTTAGATAGAGTGCGTAACACTGAAATCCAGGAACGGGCGGTGCGTCTCATGTGGCCGATGGAGCAAAGCTTTGAACGAGTGGTAGTCAAGGTTTGGCCAAAGAAACCAGGGTCGTCCTAAAGGCACCAAAGGGGCACCCACCCCCCCTTGTAGGGCTCGTTGGGTTGACGTTATCGTCAAAGTGGCGGATAAGGGACGCTCAGAAAAAAGGGGAGGCCTATACCCAGCAGTGGGTGATTCCGGGCTGATATGATGACACTCCTTTTTACGACGTATGTTTTAGCTTGAGTCAATTAGCTTAGGTACTGCAGTTTCCAAGTTATTTTTAAGGAGTTAGGTATACTGGGTTAGTCGACCACTCATGACTAATTGATAAATGACTTCATATTTAATATTCTAACTAAATTATTGGAGTGTAAACCTAACGGAATTAGTCATTGATGAATTATTTTAATAAGAAAATAATAATAAGGTAAAACTATAGGTGAGGTAGAACCATAGGCATACTTCAGAAGGGACGTTGATGATGTCATTTAAAATGTGATAGTCTTTGGTAGGTTAAAGTCAGTCCACCAATGGTCGTAACCATTAGAATAACCACATAGATATGTGTCGCTAAACAAGTGCTCGAACACAAGCCAGCAAATGTTGTTTAGTCTGATTTTCGTTAACGTAGTCATATTCTGCACGGCTGGAAAACAACTAGAGTTTGCAAGTACGGTAGAAAACTAGAGGAATCAAAAATGAGACTTACCTTCAAACTTATTAAGTAGATTGTTGGGCGTTTCGCAGACGATCTCGCCGTCGAAAGCACCCAGTTGTGCGTCGTCCTGCCCCATCGCAGCCGTTTCTAAAAGGCACTGACGACATTTTAAATTTGTCTCCCTGTAACCAAACGACACCATACGATTAATAAAATCATTATTAACTGCTGCTGCTCAAAAGGCAGCCCAACTTAAATGGGACTGGGCAGGACATGTCTGTGGCAGCTGTGGACTCGTAAAGCTCAGGATTGGTTTCCTGAAACAGTGACACGGGGTCGCGGCAGACCACGAAGGAGATCGCGGGACGAACTGTCTATCTTGAGAATTGGAAAGAAGTAGCACAGAATCGTGACGAATAGAAGGAGGCCTTTGCCCATCAGTGGGACAATATGGGCTAGCTATAATGTAATAACTATTTTAAAGTATAGGTCTATTTAATTTTAAACCTAGCCCCTCAGGTTGAAAGTTCTCTTTATATTATAAAATCTTCAATCAATCATTCAAGTCAGCTTATCCAAGCCCACAGCTGCGTAAACCTCCCCAAGGTCTAGTTAGTCACATAGGTACTCGTAAATGTAAAAAATGCAATGTATTTGCATATTTATACCTCGCGACACAAATATGTAAATACGCACGTGCTCTTAATCATAATACACAACTGCAACACGGAGCCAGTGTGGAGCCCCTTCACGTATATTTTCTTTCCTTCATATTCTTTCTCAATAGCAGCCACGGAGTCTGGATTTGTGCCCAGTTATTGGCAATAGGCTCGCCTTCTATTACATGGAACTTAAACATAACTGGCGAAATGTGGGTGTACTATTAAGCACACCTCTGCATAACCCTTCGGGGATTACATGCGTGATGTTATGTTATATTCTTTCTTGTCGATTTTGCACACCTGAACCTACCAGGATTTTAACGAGATGGATAGCTGTCCAGCCCAGGTAACTACTGATCGGCTGAGTAGTTGAAATATGAAAAGTAGTCAATAAACACGAAAAGAGAGCAGTGGCGGCCCAGTGGAACGGCACTAACTTACGAGTTTTAGGTCATGTGATGACCGTCATGGGTTCGAACCCAAGCAGGCGCATGACTTTGTGTAATTTATTTCATCACCACTGCTCTCAAAAACGGTGATGAAAACATCGTGAGGAAACCGACGCTCTAGAACAAAAGACTCCGAGTTTTGTGACATCTACCAACACGCACTCCCTCTCAAAGAGTGGAGGCCTTTGTACCAGCGGTGGGAACCTTATAGGCTGATTATTCTTTGCATATGCAACATGAAAAGAAGTAAGTACTGACCCATCCAACTCGGCAGTCTCTATGTAACAGAGACCGTTGGGCTCCGAGCTGCTGAGGAGCAAAATGTCCGCCGCGACGAACTGGTCGTTCTCCAACCGGATGACGTCTCCCACCTGAACAGACGCCCACTTCTCCTCCACAAGCTTGCCATTGCGAAGTGTCTTCGCTCGCCTGTGGTTTACTTGAGAATCGTTCTGGTGACGTTGCTGAAAAAAGAATAGCAATTTTTAAGACCTGTATTATTACGTCACACGTGGATCGGTTGTGGAGGTCAGACAGGCAGTAGCTTCAGGTGCGTGACTATTTATTTTTTAATTTACCTTTACTGTCCCACTGCTGGGCAAAGGCCTCCCTCAATTCCTTCCATGTACACTTTTCCCGTGCCTCGTCGGACTATTATTCAGCTGAATACTGTAAGCCGAGCTCAACGTAGTTGGGAAAAGCCTAGGCAGATTATGAAGAGCTATCGCTTTCCAATGGGACGGCAAACATGTTCAATTTAATGGTATGCGATAACTTGAAGGCCTACAAGGAAATGACGCCGCAGTATGAGTTAGACTTCTACAATTATATGTGATCTTTAGCCACAAACAGAAATAAGTGGAAAGCGGGGAGGCCTTTTTGATTCAGTGTGACACCGAAGCTTTCAATAAAAATAATGTCTTCCGGATGTTAGTGCCCATCCAAAGATGTTTAACCTTTTGAACGCCATTGTCACATATACGTGACAAGCAAGTGCGTGTCGTGTACGCCAAACGGCACAAATATGTGACAAAATGGTAGGTGAAATTGTGGCTTGGCATAAAGGGCACGCACGTGCGTTTATACGCAGGCGCCCTCCACGCCAACGCGCAACGCTCTGGCGGACAAAAGGTTAAACCAAAAACATAACCTCTTCTTCTAGCTGTAAGGCCAAAGTGGTACTGAACTTAGGTGCCCAAGGGAGCTAGTTAACCAAAAATACTTCGGTCTTTTAACTATCAAGGTTATCTTTTATTGCAAGCGTAATAACTATGTCCATGTCATTTTTAACAGTTAATTGTAGCAATAAATCGCGAGTCCCAAGTGTAGTCGCTGTTTTAGTGAATAGACCATGTGATAAATCAATACAGGAATTAAAACGAAAAAGAGCTGGCAAATACCTTAACCATGGCAATACTATTAGATGTTATCTAGGCTTCTTCATTTTAAAAATACATTAGATTCTGTCCTCTAACACACAGGGAGGGTATTGTGCCTACGGAAACGACTGATCTAATCAGAATCGAGACGATAAATTCCGGTCTTTCAAAGAGAAAAAGAAACGAGCAATCTTGTCTATAACACAACGAGCGAAGTAAGAGGTTTAAGATTGAGCTTCACGTAATACCTCTTTACTTTAATCGATACACACGTAAACGGTCCAGGCTATAAAAAAGGTCTATGCGTGTTTCAGCCATTTTGATTCAGATCTAGCCAGATTGTTCCATTGAAAAAAAAAAGTGGGCGAGGACTAAAATAGAGATGATTTTGACAAAAACAAATGATGATAAAAGTCTATGAACTATGTAATTTAGTTCATCAACATTAGCAGTTGTTTTAGTGATTAATAACGTGAACCGAACGTGTTTCGGAAGTGCGTATTTCTACAGACCGGACATGATAAAGTGTGTCAGAGCTCTCAACTTCGCCCATTAAAAGGTTTATTTGCTATAGGAGGGTAAACTACAAAGAATATAAAGGGGCCTATTCATAGACAAGGTCATGATAATATGCGAAGGCCGGTACTGCTACAACTACAAGCACTCTGGTTTAATAATTCACAATAATACTGGCCTTTCTTTTAGATAATAGTATGAGTTTAAAAGTAAATTGAAGGAATAAAGTTGTTGGAAAGTTATGTTACCCAGACAGCTCATAGTTTTAAAGTTACAGGCTCAACTTTTACGTAAGTTCATCGTTAATTCGTATTTCTCGAAGCGATGATTTGTTAGGATTACGACGTCTTTTTCAAGCACTTTTGAACAAAATACTATTCTACATGGGTGTGTTTCATTATCATGTTTTATTGTAATGATGATTGCAAATTGCAATACTAGTATTTTAAACCTTGGCCTTAGAATGCCTTTCCATTTTTATAATAGTTTTAACCCTACAAAAATTTAAAGAGTGCCTATAGTACTCAATATCTTAAATACGGACAATGAACAGAACGAACTATTATGTCATTACAAAATTGATGACCAAGGTTAAAAACATAATAATCTTAATTGCTGATAAATCAAGATCGCATAAAGGAGCGCTTGTACAAATTAAATCAACTGATGCTCATGATATATAATGCACATTTTGCCACGGATCACTAATTACCTCTGCGTCCTTGATCTACAATAGATGACATAATGGGTCAGTGAGCATTAGCAACAGAGTTAGACAAGGACAGCACATGTACAAACTGTCTGTTTGATCATTTCATTACTCCTACATACGCTCATTAACACTAACCGTAATGTTTCCTGATGGCGGATTCTTAGATAAAGTACGTGTTTTTTGAGTAAACTTGGACTAGATATTGTTGAAACTATGGCTGGAACAGTAAACAAACGCTATCTTTTTGCGACTTGCCTAGTACTGCGTCAAGAGACAGCGTTCAATTAAATCCAATTTACTTTAGGCCTCTATGACACTAATTGATATTATGAGTTCAGAGTCAGTATCCATGTGAAGCTTTTGCCAGACTTTCAGTTGTTATTTTATTTCGCATATTTTTGCGGTAATTTGGGAGAAAAGGGGGGAACCAAAGACGGTATTGCTTATTATTCAGTCTGCGCAACGGCAAAACACACTAATTTAATTGGCAATTGTTAAGTGCCAGACGAAGACCGAGGGCTTTTGAAATTCACTCAGCGCTTCTAATATCATGTTTAAATATTTCTGAAAATTCTTCCTTCCCTCATATTCTTTGCCAAAAATAAAATAATAATGTGCTATTAAATAGGACATTTAGAACACATCCGTATTATTATTTTTAACGAGGCAAATGACGCAGCGGCTCGAGTTCGATTACCGCATCAGCTGGCTTAACAGATGTTTGCACCGAGGCTGTTCATGTATGTCATTCGGTACGACTATTGACTATTAAACCCTACAGGTATATCATTATTATTTATGTCTAGATCATAAAAGGTCTGTAGGCCGGTGTTGTGGAAGTAACAAGTGTTAATGTATGGTCGATGTGCCTCCGGTTTTTGAACAAATTCGTCGTATTTTCCCGTTGCAAAAATTCAACAATGACCGACACAGGGGGTTAAACGTAATTCATATTATTATCCTATTATGATTCTGCTAAGACGCCATTTTAGACTTGGTTTGCAGTTTAAGATTCGATGAGAACTCATATTATAAGACAACATCGTCCATAGCTGGCTGACTTGCCTATCCAATAATGCGGAGCGGTGATAATAGATTCTAAGTATCGGCCAGCCCGCCGATATTATATTAGAATTTTATTGATTGATTTGTTTTGTCGCCACTCCACGTAAGTGTCTGTCCTATCCATACATCTAGGAGTGTCTTGTTTACTGTTTGTTATCTTTACCACAGTACACATATAAGTATTAACATACAGTATTCCAGCTGGTAACAAATGACATGAAATGTAGGAATCGTTTCCACACGAATTCTAAGTATGCTTTAGGCAGTGGCGTAGCTAGTCCTAGGGCCCTGTATCAATTTTTGTATATTTCTATGGGCAAAGCCCAAAAAGAGGAGAAGATTGTTAGTATTAAACAAATGATTTTTACGAAACAAAGGAAATACCCTGACCTGCATCGCTTAGGCTGTCATTCATTTTAGATTCTAAGAGAATGTGTGATGTGTGAGACAAAAAATTGTCTAACTGCGATCATGGCTCGCAAAGGTAAAGTCTTCAGAAGAGCTAGAAAATTAGAGCATCCTGAAAGGGTTTAATTTTTCATCGAAAAGCGAGCTCAAAAAAATTGGAGCGAACTCGATTGGTAAAGTCTTCATCAAAGAGCGAGCTCGAAAAATTTGGTTTCTGGACAATGATGTTTTGTGTGTTTCTGGACATTTTATCTTTTATCAAGAAGAATATTTGAAGTTGAGATTTTTTCCTCGTAAGGTTTTGTTACTCAGGGGCCCCGTATCATTGATGCGGCTGATACGGCAGTAGCTACGCCTGGCTTTAGGTAACAGGTTACTCGTGCGTTCGACTCACGCACGAGTTACCTCGCTGTCCCATCAAGACAAGTGGTTACGTTACTATGTCTGTAGTGCAACAAAACAAAGAGTTATCTTGCCAACTCCAACCCTCTCGCTTGAAAATAATGGATTAGTTGGTATCCCTATTCTTGGACTGTCTCGTTGGTCGAGTGGTCGCAATCGCGACTGCTGAGCATGAGGTCCTGGGTTTGATTCCCGGCTCAGGCAAATTGTTATTGAGTTTTTCCGTCAGGAATTTATCAGTAACAGCCAAGGAGTCTGGACTTGTGCCCGGTTGATGGCAATAGGCTCGCCCCGTATTTCATGGGACTTTAACATAGCTGGCGAAATATGGGTATACTATTAGGTACCCCTCTGCCTAACCCTTCGTGGATTACAGGCGCGTGTTATGTTTATTACTGTTACTATTTACTTATCAACTTTATACTATTTACTTACGAAGTCGTCGTACGCGTCCTTAACGGCAGTGAGTGCGAGTACGCCTATCAGAGGTATCGCTGTGGTGATCGGTGTGAGCGAGGAGATGGCCGGGATCAGCTGCAGCACCAACAGGCACAAGAAGTAGAAGTTCGCCAGCCGCTGGAACTGCTCCAACAGATTCAGCGGCAGGAACGTTACGATCGAATACTTCGATGTCTTAATGAAGTTGCTCTGTAACAAAAATAATTAATTATTGCTGTTAGAGGCATGGAGATCTGAATATGAACACCCGTATCTATAAACAAGTTAAAGTGATTACTTGAGTAAAAGTAATTACGATAAGATACGATTTTTGCTTGAAGTTAGAACTGACAAAAGTTAAAATTCAAATTCCCGTACGCAAAATCCGCGGTTTGGACGAGGAGTTGCGGACACCAGCCCGTTATGCAATAAAAGTTAAAATTCTTAGTTTTGCTTTCTTTGATGGTTCTTATAAGCTTCGTTCAAATTCTTGTCTATTGCATAAAACTAGTTGCATAAGTAATTACTTAAACTCAAGTTATTACTTTAACTTGACTAAAGATACGAGTATATTATGTCTAGGTAGAACTCAAATACATGATTCTCTCTTCCGCATCACTTGTGAAGCCGCGTCTATTAGACTGTTCTGCTTGGTTTTATATCATCATCAGCCTACAACAGTCCACTGCTGGGCATAGGCCTCCTCAAACGCACGCCACTCAACTCGATTCTCAGCAACTCTGATGCAGTTGCTACCAGCAACCCTGCTGAGATCGTCGCTCCCCCGAGCTTGAGGGCGTCCCACCTTACGCTTGCCGATTCGCGTTCTCCACTCAAGAACACGTCTACCCCAACTGTCATCGGTTCTACGGTTAATCTTCAGCTTACTTATTCTGTGAGCTATGTCGACAACTCTGGTTCTCTGTCAGATCACCTCGTTCCGGATGCGATCCCTGAGAGAGACTTCAAGCATAGCCCGTTCCATAGCTCGCTGAGCGACCTTTGATTTATGGACCAGCCGTACCACGTTACAGTGTCCACGTTTCGGCCCCGTAAGTCATAACAGGCAAGACGCACTGGTTGAAGACCTTAGTCTTTAGGCTCTGTGGAATACGTGACGAGAAGACCCGACGAAGTTTCCTAAATGCTGCCCAGCCTAGCTGAATTCTTCTGTTAGTCTCCTTCTCAAAGTTGTTCTTACCAAACAGCAGAGTTTGCTCGTTTGTTTTATATAAAAAGTGATAATACTACACATTTTATCGAAAACAACTAGGCTAGCTTATTGTTGGACTGATAGCTAGAATTACAATGATACTAATGCTAATACGCTAATCATTTTACTGCCGATAATTATCAGGAAGACAGTTTATTGTTCGCGATATTTTGTGAACGGACCGGAACTCAGGATACTGTGATTAGAATTAATTCAACTGATATAATTAGCAGTGCCATCTTATCAGACTATGATTTCATGTTGTTCACACATACCGACCTACACATGAATTAGACATGGGCCGCGCAAAATCTTTGTTTACGTCATTTGCAAAATATGGCAGAATGACTCTGAGTCATGGTGTATTGTTGAAATTATATCCGAAATTCCGAACTAAATTCAGAATTTTCGATGGTTGTACCTACTCCCGTTTATAAGCAGGTTAACGGTAGTTATATTGATCTACTTCCTAATTATAGTCTAAGTTTGTAGACCACAAGTTTTTTAGGTTAAGTACAAAAGTATCGTACACCCCGAACGAAATGCCTTTGTAGTTGGGAAAAACAAAGACATATCAATCATTACAGAAGATCCTTTATAATCTTGAATCTCTATTGGGAACAACGTTAATTTTGATGCCTAGTGTTACTCCTTACCTTGAGTTTATGGTAGAAAAACAAAGGGATCTCCTTGTATTCAAAACTAGCATTGTTTTCAAATACTGTTTTTTACGGGATATCTTCCGGACAAAAAATAATTTAGGGAGCTCAAAATCATGAACAATCACGTAAGATATCCCGTAAGTGACAGTATAAGTTTGGCATTGTTTTATTTACATTGACTATTTTCAAATTACAGACATCAGTTCAAACGGATTTATGTGATTATCTTTTTAAGCTATTTTTACAAAAGTGATTAATTTAAACGGAAACTAAATAGTCTACAATCTGACACTGAATGATAAGTGCAAATATTTTAACACTGTTGATTGACAGTATCAAATCGCAGTAATTTTTCACGATGGGAAAAACATTGAATTACTTTAATATTTTTCAACAAGTGCACTCCTAGATTTTTTTGATACATAATTTATTATTGGAAGCGAAACGTGTACCAGGATATTATGTCGAACTAGGAGTTATTTCCATGTTGTTTTCACTCATTAATTTCCATATTTCCATTGTTCGCAATGTCATTTGTCTGTTTTCCGTTAATTACTATTGCATTTTAGTTTTAAGCTTTTTATCTATGAATTTTCTTTGTGTTGCTCCAATATTAAATGTTAGTGGCCTAAAACTCGGTAATCTATGATAAGCTGTTAGATCATTATTATATTGCTTTCAAAACCTAAGGAGGTCACAAATGGTAATGTCTGCGCCTGTATATAGGCCACTCGAATCCTATATAATACTAGAGAATACTATTCTGAAGGATTATGTCATCATTACCATGTTTGACAGGGCAGTCATGTTGTAATGAGTGTACCTGCGCTGCTTCTAATCTGAGGATATCTATTACAAGTTGCCTTTTACCAACTGATAGTTGAAGTTAAAGGCCTACTTACTCTCAACCGATCAGTCTTTTCGTTCAAATGGGCCTCTCCCAGGTTGTGACACTTTACGAAACATGGGACAGTTCTTGCATATCCAGTTTATCCCAACCGCTTTTTTACGGCTGACATCAAGTGGAGTCTCCATGATAAGAATTGCAATTTGCAAATATCCTGTAAATTTCAGTTTCCACCTTGGATTGAGCAAAAGCTTCATCAACTAAGATGTTATGTATAGAAATCATAACTTACGGCATAGCGGAACTGCGCGTTGTACTCCCTGTTGTTCGCTTTGATTCTCCGTTCATTCTCTGTAACAATAAACAATACCACTTAGACGTTGTTCTCACAAACCTACTTGCAAACAGAATTATGGATCTAATTGTCTTAATTTATATATGCACTGGTTCAATACTAGAGGATGTTTCTCTTTGTCACTCATACGTCTTTGTCTTAGAGTCCAGAATTACACACGAAGTATGATTCAATATCTTCTTAGTTTACATACCTAGTAAAAGATCTCTCACAATGTAGGTACCTTCATTATTCTAATATTAGTTAGAACTTCAGCCAAATTCTTTTGTTTGCACGAATGGAAACGAGTTGACTTATTTGTACTTCAATGGGCACACAATCACACAAACAATGTCTGCAAGCAAATCCTCATTAAATTGAATGGCCACAAAGTACTGCGTGCAAAAAGTTATACGCAAAGGCGCTATTACTATATTACGTGCCACTTTAGCGGAAACAGCGAAGATATTTTAAGCCTACCTACATCACAATACCTCTGAAATATTTTTTACAATATTCATCCATGAAAGAGGAAATTGTGTCAAAAATTAAAAAAAAAAAACGGAAAGCTAAACATTTTCGGGATTCCCGACTGCAATCCTTCCTGTCGTGTCCTCATATTCACTTACAGCGGTGTAAGCGACATCAGACCTTAATTCTAGTCAAATCAGGCTGGTGCACACATCTCTAATGAAATTATGAAACAGACCACATGAATGCCATATTTCAAAGGCGAGAATGCAGAAAACACTCACTCATTGCCAAAGGACACACGCCATTACATGACTTATGATAACATCTGAGAACTTTCTCTACAGGATGAAACATCTTTATCGTAGTCGAGAGTAGCTATCGCACTAACATAATTCACTTCTAAACTGGGTGTTGTCCAAAATTTTACTGCTAATAGAAATATAGAACGCGCCTCTAATCCCCTTATTCGTACCATTAATATGCCATTATCAAAATTATTTACATTACGGAGGTATATATTATACGTAGGCGATATATTAATTATGGATTACATTTTACTATATTAGGTAAATAGATCTAGGGTACAATGTACATAACCAATGAATTTGATGAATTTTTGATAGGAACGATAATAACTTTCAATTTAATTTTCCTTAAGGTCGCCACAATGACGTCACTTCAAAAAAACGTGGGGAATCCTTATCCTTATCCTATAATGCAATGGTGAATTTTAACTAATTACGTACCACTCTCGCGAAGATAATGTTATCGGTTATAAATGTTATCTACATCATAATAAAAGTATAGTCAAAATTAAGTAAATACTAAAAATACCCGCAGATAGACTCGACTGTAAAAAATCTAGATTGTTTTATTTTAATCAAAATACATAATTCCTTACTAACAGAAATTATAGAAGAATCTACATAACCAGCACCATAATTGATGCCGATATTATTACTAAAGGTAACTACTCATTTATTTTCAGTTAACCTTGATACAAAGCAGATGACCTAACAATAATAAAAGTACTTGAATGAAACGAATCATAAAAATAAATGCACCAGCGATACCCTTTCATGAAAAAGTTATTAAAGTCAGAGAGAGCCGGAACACAGCCGCATCTGTAAAAAGAACGTGCCCTGTCGTCTACTACCAGGATAATTACTTAAACGCCTATTCATGAAAACTACTTTAAATGCTACAGCTGGGCTGAACACTCTCTGTATTTGTACTAAACGACAGTTTAAAAAAATGATCACGATTACTCTCTTGACTCGGAACAAATGTTTTAAGGAGCAACTCTCCATTAAACAATTGAAAGGTCATTGCGAAATGTCTCCTAACAAAGAAAACTCCCACATACAGTTTCAATATTCTTTGCCAAAAGATAACGTTCATAAACACGCTGCAAAATGCGATAATAGTTTAATGGTCTCTTAAGAATAAGATTGGATTAATTTCCCGCTCCACCGACTAGTAATTAACAATCGTGTTCCTGTTTCATTCAAAATCTATTTGTTAGACGTGTTGGAGGATGTAGCTTCGAGACTGTAAAATAACTTCCATAGCAATAACTTCATTATGGGAGTCGAACGTTTCTGTATTCACAATTCCAATGGCGGATGTAGCTACATCTACAAATCTACCTACATAGCTGTTGATCTGTTCGTCGTGGTAGTAGTTAGGAGTGCGTCTCGACGCCGGGCGCCGAGGGGACGGCGATCGATCTCATCCCAGTTTACGACTAATAACATTTTCAGGGGCATCCTATCCACACGCCCTTCGTGAATCACATTACAATGCGAGACATAAACGCGGCTGAGACGTTTTTTGTCAACTTGTCTAGTTTACCACACGAGACAAAGACGCTTGCCTTAATTTCGACAGGTGCGTTTGAACAATACACTATTGTAACTAAATCGATATTACTTTGAACAAAGTATATTTCTTAATAATAATATGTACCTCAAAATAATTTACTGAAGCATTAAAGCACACATGCACGTATACTTAAAGACGTGTACCCAAATAGGCGAAAACAACATTAGCGAACCCCAAGTAATTATTAAATTACTGAGGAAATTCTCAAGATTCCACTTCAACTGTTTTCATGTCAGAATGTACAATGTTTTCGTGCATTTTTTAAAGGAAATCAAGGACAAAGTGGCAACGTTATAAAGGACAAGGTGAAGATAAATTCATTTTCCCTTCAGAAACTTTTAACGAAATGCCGAAAATGTTACTAACAATCTTAATGCAACGCATCTACTGAAAATAACTTCAAGTTTTGGTTTAGAATAATTTGTAGGCCTGCAAACATAATAGTGAGCCTGGAGGTATTAAAACATTGAATCCTTAATTCTTCATTAAGGAATCAATGACAAATCTTTGACGCCGATGCCTCAAATATTATAACTTGGGGAATCTGCATAATTCGAAAGCCTGTAGTGTTCGAACATTTCCGAGGCTCCTTTTGAGCCTATATTCCACGGTTACACCTTATAGTCTTGCACCATAACCGCGCATTCAATAAAGCTTTCAGTTCCGGAACAAATAAAATTGCCATGATTGATGATAGATTAATAATCGTGAAAATACGCACAATTTGTTATTAGTTATGGACACGCAGTAGCTTCGACGAGGATTCCTCTTTTTTACATCACAATTACAATACCAATATACAATTTTTTTTGCAGTATAAATACCGCCTGCTGACGCTTTAACTATTCTTGTTTTCAGTTTATTGAAAGTCAGTCCTTTCTTTTACCGAGAAAATCTAACTAAAAGACAAAAAGCCAACAAGCCTCAGCCTAAAGAGAAGGTTTAGTCAGGTGAAAACAGCCGAGCAATTTGAAAGTGAAAATAGCAACCCATGAAGCCACAGTCCGTAGCAAATGGAGGTTCATTATTCACATTTTATTGAGGAGTCACGATCCTCAACGGTGAAGGACCGACTAAGGATACGGGCAGTATTCACAGATCGTCATGGAACTGACGAAGTTATGACTAACAAATTTTGAACTATGTCGTGCCGCCGACACGAAGTCGAAGAAGCAATCATAGATCATGAGAAGTTTTGATATACGTGACGGTTTTAATACTGCAATGGAATGTTTCAAAGAATTTCCAAACAAATGATTCATCTTGATAATTTTCAGCTGCTATTCCGCCCACATCATACTCATAATCCTGTGATTACTCGATCTGATCCGGTCTCATCCAGGTCTAACTTTCAATGTAAGTCATTGACCCATCTGGCCTTCATCGACTACTAGTTTGCCTATGGCTCTAAGTTATGCAAATCTTCATTGTATATTGAATGAGTTGTCTAGTCATGATTTCATCGAGGCGCAGGGTTCAGATAGGCTTATTGAAACAAGGCACACTAGTAACATTGTTTCAACAATATCGACTATTGAATCCTTAAATACAACCTTTATATATATTATTAATTAATTACGTAGTGAATTCTACGAAAGATCTCTGATTAACTGTATCGATTATATCACTTGACATGATTAATAATCTTATTGTGATACGCTTTGGACAAATATTGGGATATTCTAATCCAGAATTATAAATTAATTTATAATGACATGGTGGCAGATGAGACAGAAAGATAAATTTCCGAAAACAAACCGCAGACATGAATGAACGAAAATGGTGTCCTAATATTTTACCGCATACCATGAAACTGAGAAGTAAGGTTATCAGGTTAACAACAGTGTTTATGTCCGAAACAATTCTTTAGTGCAGCGGCAGCAATAATCTAATTACGTGCTAAGCGCATTTTCCGCGCATTATAATGGATATCTACACCAGTAGAAAAAAAAACCATTGTAAGCAAACAGGTAGTTATGCTATTCAAGTATTGATTATCAGGAAAAGATGTAATCTTATCTTTATTAGCTTTCCTGAAGTACGGAAGCTGACACATTGGAGAAAGAATTGCATCCTAATTAAATTGAGCGAAGTGAAACATTAGCAGCTAATCGATAACAACAGCGCGGGGTCATACGCGAAGCGCTGAAGCGCTGTCTCGCGCCGGCCGTTGACCGTACGGGGGCGCGCCGACACCAACTCCGACCTTGTCCACTATGCACATCTTCTCTATTCCTGAAATACACCTACTCATCATCAATTCGGGGGAAGTCGCTCTGCCATTCATAACGAGCCGGCCAAAACGAAAACATGTCGGCGGCGCCCGTGTAGAATAGCAAGACGTTACGCAAACAGCATCGGCGTCGCATGCACGCTCTAAGGCACGTACAATAAACGATGACGCAGGACTTGACCGGCGGCGACAAATCAACGAAATGAAAATTCAATAAGACGTTTCCTATCAACACGACAAATCAATAGATACCGACCACAGGAGACGAAAGTTCGGAAGCGATGGTTATGCCGGTTCCGGCGATTAGACGGGGCGGGCTGGTCGCGGCGCACCAGCTTGCCCAGCAGCTCGAGGAGAGACAGGCGCAAAGGGCGCGGTGGTGGGCGCGCCTCGCCACCGTCCGCGCCCAGCACCTCCAGCTCCACGGCCTCGGAGCGCGCGCACATCCGCGCCGCTACCGCCGCCCCATGTCGCGCGCCGCCACGCGCGGCCACCCCGCCGGCTGGCCCGCGAGCCCGCTCCGGACCTGACACGCAGCACGCTCCTCTCGCGACACGCGCTCGCACGCGCGCTCTGACCCGTCGCAGGGCCGAGACTCGTGTGCCGCACACACTAGCGCCGCCCGCCCGGCGCGCGCATCCCGCGACGATACTGATTATGCCGCCGCCCCGGTGTTGCCATCTCCTCTCAATGTTGTTCTCCTAATAAAACTGATAATTCAGGGGAAACCAACATCCTAAGTGTTGTCGAGGGAAATTCTAACATTTTATTAACACAGTTCTTTATAATATGTATCTCTAAATCGACTGAATTTTAGTTGAAACAACACTCAGCAGAAATAACGATTGAACTTGATTCCAAACCAATTAAGTTTTTGAGACGACTTGCGCTGTAGGCTGTAGGAAGAAAATCTAAACTGGAAGAAATACAAAATAAGTGACCGTACAGTCATGGGCTCTATTCTGAAAGACAAAACCGTCAAATTGGTTTACAGCGGAATTCACTAAATATAAAGAATAAGATGAACAACCTCTTTATGATTTGTAAGGCAGTCGAAACTCAAAGAGGGAAATAATTTTAAGAATAATAATTGTACTGGCGATGCTGGTACAAAACACAACAAGACAAAAGGTTATAAAACAAGATAATGTGAATAACTAAGTGGAGTATCATTGCTCCATGGAGAATAAAAACAGTCAATAAATACAGCCTCAGATAAAAAAAGAGATTTGATGCATTAAAACGTACTGTTAGGTACCTTGTAGTGTAAGACTTAAACGGCCGACTATGAAAAGAAAATCTACGCTGGAATAGAATACATCTTCTTATTCGTTGTATCGATGATGACAGGTCTTTCAGGATGCAGGTAGAATTGTAAAAGAAGCAGGAAAAGAGGTGGGCCATCTGCGATGTGGATCACAGTCATATTTTTAACAAGAATTGTTCTCTCAAAAGAGAACTTTATCTCACACACTAGTTTCCAAATACTGGAACCTTTTCAAGGAAAATTAATCTTAAATCGGAGCATGTGAAAAACATAACTATTGACCAAAGCAGCAGCTGGCTTTGTATCGAAAATTTATGTATCGTAGGTAACGTACGTACAATAAAGTAATTTATGACATAAATAAATATTCTTTCATCTTTGAAACTTAAGAAAATGCTGTTGTCCAAGGGAAATATTGTAACAACAGAAAAACAGCCATCGATAATACTGAATTTCCTATTTATGCGCAGGGCATAAAGTTCAAATACGATTACGGACACTCAGTTTTTTGCGCTAAAGCGAGGGATGGAAGTAGTGAAGCTATGAAAACCAGCCGCAACTTATTACCCCACGATACATTTTGTGCAGATCTGGCACACAACTTTCCTCGACCCTCAGCACCCTTTCGGGCTCTTGCTACTTACTTAGAATTGTTTTTTTTTTTTTTGAAAAGGGCACATTGTTTTAAAACTTTAAACTTTGCTCGTAAAGCGCATGGTTTAGTTAACCATTTTCAATGTAGCGCCGAAGAGCAAAATGTCAAAAACCTCATATAATCCAAATACGTTCTCAAAAAAGTTGTTTCTCGTTTTTTTAACCTGCTTCTGAGAACACTTCACACCGAACACTTGAGAACGCTTTCAAATGTGAGCGGTTTATCACAACGGGCCCAAGTAACTTTGAGAATCATAATAGGGAGGTATTTGAATTATGTTTAGTTGGCAGAATTTCAAACAGGAGAGGCCCTTGCGGCGAGGAACAATAGCGTACAATGGCGACTGGACATGACTTTATCTGGTTTCTCCGGCTTGAATACTTCCGCCACGGTTTGAATTTATTTCTCAAGATAACCTCTTGGAATTTTTTAAGACCGAAAGTTCCTTTCAACATAAATTGTGTCCACCATTGACCTTTAAAGAATTCCTCAGTGGCCCAGCTGTAGACTAATTTTACTTAGGCCACACACCGGTAATCCCAGCGGTTGATGTTTTAGGTCATCGCTAAGGAATATAATACTATGTAAACATAATATAGTTATGCTAAATTTAACTAGCGTGGCCGAGCAGTTCTCGCTAGGCGTCAGGGGACGCGTCACCGCCGATGTTTATAAAACTATTGAATCCATTAGCGACAATTATTTTTCCTTCGACGTTCTGTACGGGCTATCGATGACTAAATTTATTGTAGGCTTAAATGCACCTGAAGTTTGCATGTAATATCGTCATTTCCTACTTCATACGGGTTGGCTCTGATTATTTTCTCAACATTTCCATATCCAATGTGCGTCTTTTTATAGGGTTAACGTACCAGTATACAATGTATGTTTGTCTGTAAATGTCACGAATGTATTCTTGACGTCAAGTTATACGGACGTTGTATTTATGTTTTAGAGCTTAGTCTTTATCGTATTCTCAAAGATAATAATCATGTTAGTATGGGAAATATAATAATCCCATAGGTACTGGGTTAAAATGCGTAGTACTGTTACACAAACAAACACCTAGACTCGGAACAAGTGATGAAGGCAATTCCGTTTGTGAAACGTGGAAAATCACAAGACGTGGAGTCAAGAGTATAGAAACAAGGATGATGAAGTGATGTGGTGTTCCATTAGCGAGAAGAGAGAGTCCTTTAACTTCTTCTTCATCTTCGTCGTGCCGATGATTTGCCTTTTTTTTAATTAAATTAGTTTTGACCAGAACTCTGCCACCTCGACGGCGTTGGTCCTTAGAACAGTGATACGTTGTATCGCAACAACCTGACCTTCCTCGTAATGGCTGTAGACATAATAGAGCTAGAAATAAAATTAGGATTAAAATTGGAACCCAATGTGGATTTGAGGCAGTCTGGCTTCATAAAGGCCCCTAGTCAACACACCGGATTAGTGATTGTTGAGACAGTTCCCCAGTAAGAGAAACATAGGTTCGTAAATCCAATCATGATAATGTAAGTTGGATCGGGATACCCGGAATCGTATCAAAACAATCCTAGAATGCATATTGCCTTAGAAAGTAGACGAAAACGTTGAAAAGATAAATTTAGAATGCGGATTCTAGCAATCAGTGTATCTATACAATATTATGTATAATACTATCTGTTGCCCGAAACTTTTGTCGCGGGGAAATTTTGATGTGAAAGTGTGAGAAAAAAAAGTAATCCTATGTGACATTCCAGACTATTAACTATCTATGTGCCAAATTTCTTCCAGTTCTGTTCAGCCGTTCTGGAGTGATTGAATAACAAACATCCATCCATACAAACTTTCGAATTTAAAGAGTAAGATATATATATACTTGTACGATGTTGATGGATGTTTGTTACTGAATCACGCCAGAACAGAACGGCTCAACGGGTGTGGATGAAAAGAGAATGACCAAAGTTGGTACCAAAAAGTCTCGCGCCTCAAAACCAAAATATTATAGTAATTAGTTTCATATTTTTTTACGGCATTACGCGTCGGGGATTTGATTTTTGAACTGGAAATATACTTTTCGAGTTTAAAAGTACGAATATTGTTTTACTCCCTTTATATGACGTTCCGTTTCAACTGAATATAAATGACGTTCCGTTTCAATTGAACAAACCCTTATCTGTCGAGCGGACTCTAAAATTAATTACAATTAAGTAAGATCAGTACACCAAATCGATTTAGTTTGGTTTATTGCTATTTGCAACAAAATAGATTTTCTCAGCCTAAAGATTTTGATTTATCGATTACATCCCTAAATCCCGACTAGTTTATAGCACTTACTATACTCTATGGTTTATAGTTATCTTATCTGTGGCATCTGACATTTGTACTGTACTGACTGACTATTGGCAATGTAAAGGTCTAAAATAAAATCGAGTTTCAGTCAAGCATACTGTGGATGTTACTTTAACTCGTAATTCTTACTAATATTAGTGTATTACGCTGTTTTTAGAGCAATAATGTAATGTATGTGTGTTAAAATACGTCGTTGGTAGCGTCGAAAAAATAGACCTACTTTTTAGGTTAGTTTCGATTTTATAAAATAACTCTGAAACGCGGGTTTTTTTTTCAAAAATAATTTTTGTAGGAGTTAATACGATCAGTGTAGTCTATAAAAAACAAGGTTTGATTTTGATGCAGCATGGTACGGGATTCCATACTTCCATGAGCATTCTCTTTTGACACAGAGATAGATTATAGTCTAGAATAGCGCAGACTACTTTTTTTAACATACTGTCAAGAAGTAAACGTTATCAGATAATGACAAAATAAGAAAGATGCTGTTTATCATCAGCAGGTTATGCGTGTACCCTCAAGTGTGTGGTTTATTAATATGAGATTATATTCCCAAAAGTGTGACAAGAACGAAGTATTTTAATAGTTTTGTCTCTTTTGGAATAGTCCAAGGGTCCACGGACCACTAGAAGCAAAAAAGAAAGGCCTTGAAAGCTGATTTCTTCAATATTTAACAAATTGATTTATCTGCACGTCATGTTAATTTCAAATAAGGTACAACTACATTTTATACAACTGTATCTCTGCATTGCAGTGATTTTTTAACAGTTCGGTTTTAAAAAAACAGGTGATTAAAATGCAAAAAATAACAATACACGTAAATATTTGTATAGGATATTACAACTAAAAATGGAAAAATAAAAAAACTTCTTTACAAAAATAAAACCGACTTCAAAAACATGGAAAAACTAGAGAGGTGTCAAGGGACACCCGGATGGAACGAAGTTCCTTTCGATTAAGTAGTGAAAGAATTGTAAAAAAAAATTGGCACTAAAAAACCACCACCACCACCACCTTGATCACCCATCCACAGACAGACCTCGGCAACCGTTGCTTAACTTGGATCACCCATCCACAGACAGACCTTGGCAGTCGTTGCTTAACCTTGATCATCCATTTTTAGTTGTAATATCCTTTACAAATATTTGCTATGCATTCCATTTTTAGTTGTAATATCCTTTACAAATATTTGCTATGCATTTATTTACATTCTTCACGATACATTTCATGGTAATACCCCAGTAAAATGTAACTTATCATACCTAACTGTCGAAATCTGGGTGTACTGTACACATCTGCTTACCTCAGAGCATAAAGCGTTATGTTATGATATTGTGTAAACAATAAACAACTAAGCGATTGCAGCAATCACGGCAGATTTGCTGTCTATTATTGAAGAGTTCCAATGCTTATCACCGAAGATCAGAATCAAACCTTCACCAAATTTAAACGGGACCACCGCGAAGTACTATTCTTCCAAACAAAAAAAGAATCATCGAAATCGGTTCACAATTGGCGAAGATATCGCTGAACACGGAACGGAAGTCGGTTAAAAACTATAAAGAAAGCTTTAATTTTTTTTTGTAATAAACGTTCATCACATGTTCATTTCTTATTACACGAAACATACATTATGTAGCTACTTATTACAGGTGTAATTGTATGTTAAAGTGATGTATCGATTTGCCACAAGAATGACAATAATTATTTTCCATCATAAATCGACATGGTAAAATGAAGGACGATATAATGATCACCTAAGGTAAGGTAATGACAATGTACGGTCAGTGTCATGCATGACGTGCAATTATAAGTTTAATATCATAAGTGATCGATATTCCGTAAGCGAAGGTAACGAGAAAGTGGGACAGAAATTAAAGCAATTAATGAACCAAGTTCAGGTGAACAATTGGAATAGTTCGAGTGCTACGTCAATTCTAGGTATTGCGACAAAGCGAGGTAATTTAGAAAAGTTTTTGAGTCACGCTGTATTCATTGAATTAAAAACTTCTGATAATCTACACAAGTTTGACAAATGCTAAGGAATCAATAGATTAAGAAACACAATCTAGTAGAGTGTTTTCAGTCAAAAGTTCTCTACGGACAATATTAATCTATGTTTCTTAGCACATTTGAATAACTCGGTGCTTTCCTGCAGTTTTCACTTCCCTAACTTTTGTATACTCGGCCGTGACCAGATTTTCACAAGCTTGTATCTATGCTATAAGCTTTGCGCTCGGCTGCAATAAATTTCTTTCAACGCAAATGAAAATGTAATTCAAGTGATGTTTCGTGCAAATAAAAAGTCATGAATGAATCATGTGTACTGACTCAAACCACATTGGAACCGCTGAAAGCTCCGCTGATATCATAAAGAACATGAATGAAACAAACATTAAATCAGATATGAACATGAGATAATATACGCTTCTCTGAAACGCTACGCACAAAGGCCGTCACTGAAAATGTAAATTATGGAAAGTCAATCTAATATATCAAAGCTTGCTACTGGAAGGTACTGTTGCTACTACTACTTCTAATGTTAGATCCTTGAACAGTGTTCCGTCTAAGACATACGCGTGTAGAGTACAGCTGAAACAGCAACAGTGACCTTGGGGACAGGTGTACTGTGGGCGGGAAAGCACTCACCTTGGCCATGTGTTCTCGCCGAGGACTTTCCCATGTCGGCCGCACCATCGACACACATATACACACACACTTGCGCGCGACACTTAAACACTCTGTGCGTACTTATACTTAGGTCGGTATAAAAGAGGCGTACAAAAAGTTAGACGTTATATTATCGAAGGACACTTGAGGGTTAAGCTAGGTCTCCTACGGAGAAGCAGGTGGTAGGGAGGCGTCGAGGGCGGAGGGCCGCGCGGCGCGATCGGCATTCTGTGCACCGCCAGAGCACTTCGTCTTCCTGAAACAAACACAAAGCAAAATCAGTGAATGGCTCCAGAGTAGATATAACTGATATGAGTTACAAATCTCGGATGGATGGTAGCTGTTCCCATGGGCTCTCAGAAGACTATCATATGCGCCATTAATTTATTACAGACTGTGTCGGTTTCCTAACATTTGTACCGTCTTGACTGTAACGAGTGAGGTCACTTTTCAGTCAATTTAAAACGTCATTGCCGTGTAAACTATTTTCTTAGCTTATCAGCTCAGACAGGAATACCCGTATCGTACCCCGATCCCGTAACCGTGGCCTACCATTACTCATTATCACAATTTCATTTGTCGTCCTAAAACTGTCCCTACAATTCATCTGTACCGATATATTGAACTGTGTTAATGTTATCCTGTATGGTATTGTGTGTTAGTGTTTATTATTAAAATTATATGATAAAGATATACATTGCAGGATATTATTTCACATTTTACCTCTTTGTTTAGGTTTTGGTTTCCCTCTTTTATTTCCCAGTTTTTTGGATTGACCATGACTTCATGGCACTACACTACACGGTGCGTTTAGTCCGACCTTAGATTAAGGGCTGCTTTAAACGTCTTTCAACGAGAAGCAACGCTTATGAACAAAAGCATCATAAATAATTATTTTGAGGAATCACTGATACGACTCAATTAAATCATTGTGGTTTGTGGTTAAAACACTCACGTCATACTGATGAGTGGTCATTTAAGAATTTGGATTCTAAGCTCATAGGTCCTCACGACGACAATACTGGAATTTGTTGGACTTCTAATTCTATCCAACCGTTACAGATCTTTTATTTTATTATGCAATAGCCTTATACCAATAACGGTGATTAATTTTAAAATATCAACTACAAAAACAACCTCGGAGCCAACTCATGTCAAATCTTATATCAGTCTATATGTTTTGGCAGCCAATCATAACTATGAGGAGAATGACGGGATAGTAGATCAACTGATAGAAGATTAAATAAGACTTCCAGAAGCCAGAATCTAATTGCTACCATTCTAAAGCATCCGTTATCATTTTAAGGGCTTCTTTTAGAGAAATATTTTCTTTCGTTTATTGCATTTCGTTTTCAATCTGCAGATTTGCTGAACTTTCAGAATTTGTTAAAAGACTTCTGAACTATGTATTAACTCTACAGAGGTCCTTCGAGCCGGATCTGATGTTCCAAATTCCAGGAGCAACAATGCCGCGAGCAGAAATGTTCCTTTAGGAACATCACCTCCAATAACTAGTTAGAGAAGTGAGTCCAAGTTTTAAGTTAAACACAATACGCCTACAACTAAACACGTAAACATTAAATACCGCCCACAAGCAACAAGTTCATGACATTCAAAGATGAATTACAATAATCATAGTATTAGTATTACACCTACACTATCAGTTATTTCATACTTATGGCTACGTTATTAACAACTTGGGGTAAACAATCTGAATAGATAATATCAATAGACTTAATGAAACCAGTCACGAAATAGTTACTAATTTGTTCTCATGTGGTGAGTTGAGGACAATGCAAATTTTTTTTTTCTTAGAATATCATCAATTCATCATTTGTGTAAAATGCTGTTAAAGTAGATTCATATAACGGGTTTAATCAGATTAAGATTGTACTAAAATATTAACACAACTGGATACGAGCCTTTCCCAAGCAGCTAATGCACTAGCCAGTAACCACAGGGTAATCGGATCGGAAATCACCAATATTTGTGTAATACGATGGTTCTATTGTTTAAGTGAATTGTTATTAGTACAACAACTTGTTAATTTTTCCAGTCACGCGACTTATTGTTAGTGACAGGGAATCCCCCTTTAGTCGTCCATGAATACAATTTAATGTACATAAGCATTGATAGCAGTAGCATTAGTGTCACATAAGCATTTCATTTTAGGTACTGTTGTCAGCACATTTTATATGCTTACGGTTACAAACAATTAGCCACAAATTCCAGCAAACTAAACGGTTTGCAAAAGAGACAATGAGTACCTAGATTATCTATAATTACATTTTATGATAAGAAACACCTTATCATAAGAGTTCGACATGCGCTTGACCAGTATTTGTGTAAGTACTACGCATTTTTGCCTTGACTATGGTTTTTGATTTAATGTTCCATATAAACTAAGATGTTTTTCGTCCTAGAGACAGCCCGCCAACCAGTGCTAATAATGTGGCAATTAAAGTTTATTGGGAGAATTGAGATGCGCCGCTTGATACAGTCACGTGGCATCATCACTATGGACTAAACAGATTCAATGAAAAATCGCTTGAAGAATATTTGTGAAAAACTGACTACTAATGAACAAGGTCGAGGTGGCGAATGGGTTTTGGTCTAACTGATTCCAATTGTGCTCAGTGATTCCTTTCGAATTTGGTAAGCAAATGGCTGCACTTCGAAACAGATGATAAACCTGCTTGCTCGTTTAATGATACACGAATCGTCGAAAACAGATTGACATTTAGGATATTACTGTTAACAGTTCTTATGTTTTATTAGTAAACTGGTAATCAATATCCGTACAAGACTATATCTGAACGTAAAAACGTCTTCGACACTCTTACCGACTACAGCAGACTGTCATCTCGTAATGGTTTTGTGCTAGATCTCTGTATAAGAATATGTTGTTAAACCAGTTAATTAAGTTACATAATTTCGCAACATCTGTCCCAAATGTGCCGATTTGGTATTTAAAGTGAAGGACATGCATATTTTGTTAAGCCAAAAACTAGTATGTGTGTGAGCAAATTTAAACGGAACGATTATATCCTTTTTACAGTAGGTAGGAAAAGCACGTCAATCTTATCGCTGGTAACAGGATATGATCATCCTGCATTACAACCACTAATCAGGAATTTTGCAAAACACCCGCAAATACATGGCAGTTGGGGAACCACTTTGTAAGTTCTAATTATAGCACATACTAGCTGCATTATTTTGCGTTTGTCCTTCCTGGATATGCTACGAGTATGAAATAAAAATAAGCGTCTATCGCTAGATATTCTGATTACCTTTACCTTAAACAAGGCATACTTGTCGTCAGAAATTTACTTTTTCTACCCACAGTCTGTTCGCCCGAAGATGGTTACAATGTACAGGCGCCAGCAGGTCAACCTACCCGAAACTGATTTTCCCAACCAACCTTGAACCTACTGCTTTAGAGATAAAGTTGAAAATCTATTAAAGAAATTTGACAGATTGTAGTAGCTTGATGTGCTGGCGTCGTCTGTACAAAAGTGGTGGAGCCCATTCAAAATTCTTCTAATCAATCTTTTCTTTAAGAAACTGAACGTCTATCAAGATCTAAACTACGTAATTACGTGTGGCCCACTTAAAGTATACAAAACTATGGGGCTCATGTGTGGTGGTGACATCATACATGTTAAACCTTGACTAGTACACTTACACGGTGATTTTATTCCGTGACACATTAAAAATAACGCGTCTTTATGATACAGAATTTCATCATGAACATAAATTAGAGGAACTGATCAATTTTAAGGACAGTCAGCCAGGAACTCTAGATGTCATCCATATGAATAAAATAATCAAGTAGCTAGCTAATATACGTACGTAGCGTAATCTTGAGTGTTATTTCAGTTACATAAATAACTGTCATTTCTATTCACCATATTATTAAACTGAGTGTAGATAAACACTGGATGTTTTGACTAACCCTTCCTTACCACACTGAATGAAAAAACGTGTATTATCAATCCCACATTGGTCTATGTTTGAAACTTCAGTCATCAATATGAGAATTTATGTTTTTTCTTTATGAATATTGTAACATCATCGTATTAAAACTAGCATTTATCTACCGCTCTAAAATCGACTACTTTGTCTGTTATGGACCTAGAAAAAATATTTGCGCATATTTCAGACAGAAAATGGTAGAACTGTCTAACCGATAGCACGAAGTATAATGGACCAAAGTAAGGAAAGTTTCTGTTCTCGAGATAACGTAACATATGATCAGACAGTGAGTCAGTCTGGTCTTTGCAATTATTTTAAGTATTGACTGATAATGATAACTGATAAAACACAGTAATGTTCGTTCGGAATATCTGTGGTAGTTATATTTCAATAGTGTCGTCAGTTTCCATAAGGAAAATTGAGTACATCTAGTGCAGAGTCCACAACACAATAATGGTTTGTTTAGATATTGACGCAAATAGTTTAGGGTCGATATCACTTGTGCTCGTATCGCCATCAGAACATAATATGCGTGCATAAACCACTCAATAGCACGATATACGTGAGTAAAATTATAGTATTTAAACAATAATTAAGTGCCACTATGGCTGTTTACAGACTGATCTCTTTCATTCGAAAACATAAACAAAACGTAATAATTCACCAAAAAGCTCAAATACGTACTGATGTTTAAACACATAACTATGAAAAAATATTTTAATTAAGTCTAGATGTGAATTACAAAATAGGATTAAACATTCTTTAAAAATTACCATCTGAATGGAATTCTTCGTACCTCCAAGGGAGTATTTTAGGACCCTTACTAGTTCTTCACAATTTACAAAAATCGGTGTTTCGGTTTCCATCCCCTGTTATGTGGTGAAGTGCGAGGGTGTCAGGTGTCAGATGGTAAGGTGTGGCATAAACTGATGAGATTACAGGAGTACGAATGGTGTCATCATCAATCATAAAGCTTTCCATTGTACAAACACTAACGAAAATATATGCCTTGAAAATACATAGCATTGAACTTAGTGTTTAGGTAAATAATGTATGCGTTTCATGGACTATTATGTTCTTACAGGACGTAATGTAGGTACAAGTTTTTAAAAAACGGAATCGCTCTGAATTCATATCTCAAATGACAGGAAACTTATGTCGCATTTCAAAACTTCGTCAATGAATTAAAATGGTTACTTTCAGTATTGAACAGTCAGCATATTATTTATTTATCGTACTGACTGTTAACATTTTATGTTTGGATTTTTACTACAGGGATGGCCTACATTTTATGTGTGAGGGACAACCTTAATATCGTGTTTGTAGGTCAAAGGGTTTGGCCCAAGCGACGATGACTCACAAGTTCTTAGGAGGAAAACTCTTTTGTACCATTAAACTAACTTACTGTTGTTGTTAGTACAAATACCTTAGTTATTACGACAATAGGCCTCCTATGATTTCACTGGCGTCCTCGAGTAAGTACATCATATAGGTATGTACCCCGGTAAATTATGTTTTCGCATTATAGGCATTATCAGTGTACAGTGTTCCCACTGCTGGGATACAGGCCTCCGCTGTAATAATGGAGCGTAATCCACCACACCGACACATAGCGGGATATGTGGAAACATTATTTTTTTTAAACTAGAAAAGGTCGAATATACTGACGGCTTTAGCAGAATCATAATAGGATAATTAATATGGATCACGTTAAAATATTTAAAATTGTCACAGACGCAGTTAATATTATGGATTGTCACTTTGTGATTGTGACACCATTTTACGAATTACAACTTAATTCATATTATTATGCTACAGCGGCCACATTAGGCCCCCTGTACTAATGTTTATGAGTGTTTGTCGAAATATCCACACATCCATAACTGGGAATACGTCAACCCCATTACTTTCATTTCCTTGTCGTGACCTAACATTTGGAGTGACAGTGACTCTTCGTTTTCGCGATAGCATCCATTCAACCAAGTTATGTCGACTACAAATACAATCAGATCAGAAAGAGAATCAGGTATGAGAGAGATAGCATTTTCTTTATCCCTACTAATATTATAAATGCGAAAGTAACTCTGTCTGTCTGTCTGTTACGCTTTCACGTCTAAACCACTGAACTGATTTTAATGAAATTTGGTACAGAGATAGAGTTGACCTTGAGAAAGAACATAGGATAGTTTTTATCCCGGACTTTTGGAGAGTTCTCTTGGAAACGCGATATAACCGACTCGACGCGGGCGAAGCCGCGGGCGGAAAACTAGTCAAAACATAAAATAACCTCACCCCTGTAATCCTCGAAGAGTTAGACAGAGGTGTATCTAATAGAATAATTACCTAAATTTCGCCAGTTATATTTTAAAAGTCCCTTGTAATAGGCGGCGAGCCTATTGGCTTCAACCGGGCACAAATCCAGACTCCGTGGCTGCTGCTGAGAAATTCTTGATGGAAAAACCCAATAACACTTTTCCCGACCCGCGAATCGAACCTAGGATCTCATGCTCAGCCGTCGCGCTTACGACCACTCGACCAACGAGGCAGTCTTTTCGCTTTGGCAATAGCATCCATTTAACCAAGTTATAGATACTGCACTACAAATACAATCAGACCTAACCAGGCATGAGAGAGATAGCATTTTCTTTATCAAAACATATCTGTCTGATATTAAATCAATACTAACATAATGATGTCAGTTACGTGTCGTGTATGATATTAACTGGTAGTAAAACTAGAATTTGATCGATATGTTGAAATTCTAGTTTTTTTTTTTTTGGTGAATTTATTTATTTAACACTTCACAGTACAGAGTACAGAGGCGGACTTAATGCCATAGGCATTTTGTACCAGAAAATGCCTATAGAATTCAGTGTTTTGTTCTACGAAGTTCTGACTCAGTTTTTCAGGAAGATTGATGTACTTAGCTGTTTTTTTACAGGAAATAGGCTTGCGTTTGGCTGCAAATTAACCGCGACATGATTTAATGTTAGTGGTTAGTAAAACCTAGAAGGTTGATGAACCATAAAATGGAACAAAAGATTTTTTCGGTACAACTTAGAAATCTCGAACTTGAACTGTAATCATTTGGAACACGATCAGACCTTTTGTTAATAAAATTGACGGGGGTTTTTTTACTGTTTTCTTTACACATACTCCAGGTACATTACTTATAAATACATTTCTGAACAATCTGGCTCAATCAGCTAATTATATCCTGACTTCTAATGCAAAATACCGCAAAACATTGAACTGGAAAAATAATTTAGTTTATTACTTAGTTATTTCAGTTATTTTGTTTTCCTCAAATCAAATTAAATGGACTAACTATTGTGATTAAGGATAAATTTGAAATATTATGTTTTATTTTGTTAACACGTGATAATCCAGTTACACAGCAATTTTCAAAATTAAATAAAAGACTATTAATTATTAAAATAATTTGAAACTACCAGAATTGTATAATAATTTTATTATCAGCGCAATCTTAGATACCTACCTACTTTAAATTATAATAAAACGAATGAAATAACCTTTTTTGTTTTCTACTAATATGTGTGCAGCAGTTACGCTTCATTTCACATAAAATTAATATAAGAATATCATAAAAAATCACAGTAATTATTATAAACAAAAAAAAACGACTATTTACTAAATTTGCATGTGTACAACTATTTATAAAAAAGCATTTAATCTATGTACTGCAGGATAATTAAAAAAAAAGAATTAAGCCTGCTAACGCATTTCTGAAAAATGTTATAATGAACTCACATCATCGAAATAGGTTTCGCCCAGACGAATCTCAGACAATCCAATGAGACGCTGAGTCCGCGTTAAACACGTCACATTCACATTACAAAAATAATTTTAGGGTTATTAACACTCCAAAACCATATATTTATAATACTAAAACATTAAAAGGCACAGTAGTCAATCGCTATAGAACTCTTTGCGACTTCATTTCACAGCTTTATTTGTTAAACAATAATTATATGGATGGAGCGCTTGCCACGCGAGCGTGTGACTCGGAACGGTGAACGAAACGCACTGTTTTGATAGTGTATTTTAGCGTACGTAACAGCAAACCTCAAGGTGAGTTGGAGCTCTACCAAAGCTCGCCCACGATACCACTTCCATTGACGACTTCGTTCCGGTCGACGTCCAATGCTGGCTTTAGTGCGGCTCACTTCCACACTACTAAGCCATTCCCAGCACTCAACCACTCCACCCTAAACATTTCGCTTACAATAACGACCGTTTGAATTGTGGTCTTAAAACTTTAAAGGGAATGTGAATATTTAACTAAGATGTAAAAAACTTGAAATCCTTAACTTAATTTCTAGTTTCAGGTCAAAATGTAGTTATCTGTACTTCTAAAAGGACATAAGTAGTGTTTGAAGATATAAAATGATAGAATATGAAGTAGCTCCTAGAATTGCAGGGGTGAATAGAATGATAAAGCAAATCAATAACACGATTCCTTGTATAGGCGAATCAATTTGCCTGTCCTTAAATAGCATACACTAACACCGTTTGTACTGGCCATTATGTCGACAGGTCTTGTGCAACGGCACACACGGATGGCTAGTCACTGTTACTACTGACGACATTATCAATGCAATATGACAACATTGGCGATGCGAATTTCACCAGGAACGCAAAAGAGAACCACTGATCTAAACAGAACACTAACTGTAAGTAATAACTAGACTAATAAGCAATGATGGTAATTGCAAACAAGGTTTTCGGCACCAAAAGTGTAGTTGACTAGGTATGATTCATGAAAATGAACGCAGAAAAATAACAAATAACCCTGAAGACAGTCTGTTTATTTATAATGTCTCACGAGATCTAGAACTAAGATAGTTAAACAATATTTTCTGAAAATGGTACGCTTGTGAAAGTGACGACGCACGACGCTACAAGGTCTTCGAAAAATAGAGCGTTAATTCGCAATCCGTAACAACATGCTAAGTTTTAGTAAATGATACGCCAAGTGGTTTCCATCAAAGGATAGATGTTCCTCTTCATTTTGGTAAGAATTATTGCAGGAATCAACACTGTTTTAGGTTCCGTACCCAAAGGGAAAAACGGGACCCTATTACTAAGACTCCGCTGTCTGTCTATCCGTCTGTCAGCAGGCTGTATCTCATGAACCGTGGTAGTTAGACAGTTGAATGTTTCACAGATGATGTATGTATTTCTGTTGCCGCTATAACAACAAAATACAAAAACACAATAAAAAAAAAATTAAGTGGTGCTGTCATACAACTGTCATGATTTTTTTCCGTTTTTATAGATGATGGTACGGAACCCTTCGTGCGCGAGTCCGACTCGCACTTGGCCGGTTTTTCTTAATAGCACAGGTACTGTGGTGGCAATAGCTGAATTTTGCCATGCTTGAACATCATTGAAATTCGGGCTCGGGTTCAAAATTGTTCATGGGTAATTTCGGAATTACTTCGTCAATTTAAAAATATTAAATTCAGATTAAGTTACTCGAACGATAGTCTAGACATCTCGTAAATATTATCCCGTCCGTGACTTCATTCGCGGACCATATGCGCAAGAGCATCATCTAAAGAATGTAGAGCGGTACGAGCAAGTTATTTGATGTTTCTATAAAGATGTTTAGCCATAACTAATTTGGTAATGCTAGGTGTGATAATTTATAGATCAGTATTTATGACTCATAAAGGGCCATACCATTGACAGGCATGTCATTATCGAACTGTAAACTGGCTGAGTAAAGATCCTCTTTTTACTGACAATGGCCAGTAGACTATTGGCTATTGCGGTGAGAAAATTGATTCGTGAGCGCATTGTATTGTCATCAGCGTAAAAAAGGATGTTAGGGTGTTACCACACCAATCGAGCGATCGTCAATCGACGGTAGAATGGATTAGTAGACGTCGATCGACTAATCTTACTATGGACTACGACACAATATGCGCGAAAATCGAGGATGGTCTAGTGTTTGTTGAAAACATGAACATAAATACAGCTACTACAGATTATTTTCGTAAAGAAGTAGGATGTAGTTTAATTCAATATTTTTTTAAATATGCTCGAAAGCAAAAATAAATCGGTGAATAATCAGAGAAAGCAGTCACGCAGAGTTGGCAACGGTCCAAAATGATAGTTTTTGCATCTTGTTCTGGACAAACGAAATTTAACTTAATAGGACACGGACGTTGACATTCATTATTCTATCATGAACTCAATTACCCACGCTTTTGTTAATTATACGAAGAGCACACGAGTGTAATAATGTAACACAATAGTTCAGCTACCAAAAACTACTATTGCCAATTTTCACTGATGACATACTCGGCATTTAGAGGTAAAGAGTGACTGACATAGGTGGCTCCTAAAACTGGTACACGATAAAATGGGATCAGGAACCGTGGAAACTAATAGATTCAAGAGCCAATTTTGACGGGGTCTAGCATGGAGAGGTAAGTTTACGTACATTTTGTAAACTGTTAATTTACCAAAGCTTAATGCGAACCTCTATAGATGATGACCTCAATGTAGCGTCGTTTATTATTACCGGATTATCAAAGGGTTACAACTTCCGATAAACATTTACGGCAAAATCTAACGAAATACTCCGTAAACACGTCAGACTGAACGGATATATGGGCCATTATACCCTATGCGTCAAATTGTATGTAAGTAAACTACAATATTGTTGAAGCCTATGGAATATATGGAGGTATCGTGGCCGTTAACAAAATCAAATCCCTCCAAATTAGGGCGGAGGCGAACGGGGCGAGTAAACAGAGCCACCCCTTAAAACAATAGATGTACCTTTGACATCGAGCCTTAACAGCAACAAAGAAGAACTAGTTTGCCGTAAACGCTTACGTGTTTCCGCGTTCTACTTTCAGGAACATTAAAGCTTAGTCCCGGTCGTGATTGAGTTAGGCGTGGCATCATGGCACCCATCATGCGTCTATGCGGTCACTACTAATAGACTCGTCTGGATAATCGGTTACCTGATAGGGTTTGATGGGGTTACTACAGAGAACTCATCACGAAATGATGGCCTACGACGTCGATTAGTTGATTTTTTTTTAATTTATTTATTACATTACATGTACTGGCCTAAAAACCCGATGGAAAGTTATTAAGAATTCCTCTTTATTTTTTTACAACTCATAGTCTGAAAAGTTTTTAGTTCAAGCTGATATCATTTAATTTTTTTAGTCCGGTATAGAAGTTTTAATCATTTATTATTGATCTATACATAACAGTATGTTGTTTCTCAAGAACTTGAAAAGAACTACTGATGACTAATCTCATCATTTATGTATACGGAGTGATTTTGTATATGACAACTGACTAACAAACAGTATTTGTTTCACATATCACCCACGAAATGCTGAATCACACTTACTAGAATTATTATCTTACTAAGTAATTACAAAACTAATTACTAGTTAAATTTTATATTAATTAGTCATATGAAATTAGTTCCCACATTAATTAAATGTATGCATGGATTTTAATCAATCAAAGCAATATAAGCGATGTTGTAATTTAATTAAACATTATGTTTTTAGATTAATTAGAAACTAAAACATTGTGGTGTTCATTTGGGTAACATGGCGACCGCACCTTCGACGTAACGGCCTTCAAAGACAATACACCCTCCTTCTTCCGCATTTAGTTCGCGTTTTCGCATTTCGCGAAAAGTTAGCGAAATAATCCATCAACTTTGTTGACATGCAAAACAATGGTCACCTGATTGTATACAATAACTTTGTATATTTGGGGTGTCAGAACCATGGGGAGTTTCTTGACGATAATGTTTTACGTCACGAGGCACTAAGGCAGCCGGCCAGTATCCATCCATCTTAATGACACAGTTAAACAATCAGCAAAGACGGGTCATTCCTAAGTTAGGACGTTTGTGAGCGACGTTGTTTATTAATAGCAACGAATAGAGTCAAATCTGGATTGTCAAAATTTTAAAGTTTTTTGTGATTGCGTTAATCATCACTCTCCCGCCCTTATCCCAATTTATTTGGGGTCGGCGCAGCATGTCTTCTTCTTCCATACTTCTCTACTATTCGTCGTCTCAGCAGTCACCTCCTTTCTAACCATATCAAGCTTCGAAAAGTCCATTCATCGTTTCTTTGATCTTCCTCTACTCTTATAGCCATCGACATTCATACTCAACATTCTCCTCACTACTGTGATGTCGTTAATCCGGAGAAATACTACCAAGCACCACGGTTTCGGTTTAAAGGGGACACAGGGTGTAACAGAATAAGCGAAATACCTCTTAGGTGGTGATTCTGAGTTTCAGACCATCAAACAGGGCAACTTTCCCTAAGGAACATAGGAACAAAAAAGTGCCCGGTTGGTACCGGTGTAACTACAGGGACTTATGATATTCCAGCTTGACAAAGTCAAATCATCCGTAGACATTGACATTATGTTATTATTTGTTTTCAGTCTGTGCCTTGACATGTTGTACTGTTTTGACATTTTATTTTATATTACTTTGATTTTTTCTCTTTTTATTGACATTGATTTGTATTGTTATTTATTATTAATTCATTTGTAATAAGCGTCTTTATAATTTTTATTTTATTTTTTTTATATTACAAACATTTGTAGGCCCTCTGGTATAACATAGCGCACTCTTTACTACTTCTTTGATATACCATTATTATTGTGCCTATGTTAAATAAATGAATAAATGACATGACTTATGATATGACACCTGCTGGGATAGCGATGCGACAGATCTGCGTTATTTCTGATATTCCAGTTGACCATACGCGATGGTTAAAGCTTTGTCACCACATAAATAAAACCATGAGCTCACCTGAAGCCGAATTAGCAACACGTCCTAAAGACAGTGGTCCATTATCGCCATGGTGATTACCTGTTAACAGAAGTAAACCATTAAAACATCATTTATGTCAATTATTTTATACTATAGTATCGTTATCGTTCATTTCACGTATGTACAGTCAACGTCAAAAATAAGAGGACAAAAATTTCGACATTTACAAATCAATATTGAGGACAAACCTTAACAATTACCTATTGATAAACATTTTTGGAAATACATACTAGTTTTGGAATGTTTTTGTTTGTTTTCCTATTAGCAACTGAAATAAAATTAGCATTTCCGTTTTTAGAAGCTTAGTAGGTAATACGAAATGAAAAGTTATTTGTGGTTAATCAAATAATTTTATTTTACATAGGCTTAGATGGGTAGGTGCACGGTTCGGGTTGGTCGTTTCCTATGGAGAAGAACCGGCAACAAATTCCATGGTTACTCTTTTCAAATAATTTGGTATTACAATATTTCTATTACATTTCATGGTATTTATCGTACCTACCTATCAATTATGTAAATGTGTGGTAAAAGTGGAAGCGATTTTTTCCTGTTAATTGCTTCTAGTTGGAGTGAATTTTTATCACCTTTATTAGAATAATTATATTATTTAGTAATATTTTGCATTTACTAAAAATAATATCAAATTAATTATTTTGAAAGTCAAGGGAGACAAATCAATTTAGACTGATGTTTAAAAAAAAACTAATCGTAAATCTGCAAATACCAAAACTGTAAGGCCGCGGCCCCATGTCCACGGCGCGGCGCCGGCCGCCGTGTGACGTTGCGGCGCCGCCGCCGTAACACGGCACGACGTCGTGCCGCAGCACGGTGCCGCGGACGGTGCGCCATCCATTGCCCCTCAGTCGATCGAATCAACTGCGAAATATCGACTGAAAGGGGCAATGGATGGCGCACCGTTCGCGGTACCGTGGTGCGGCACGACGTCGTGCCGTGTTACGGCGGCGGCGCCGCAACGTCACACGGCGGCCGGCGCCGCGCCGTGGACATGGGGCCGCGGCCTAAGTGCTGTAGAAATGATTAGATGATTAGGTTTTACCTATCAATTAGCATACACAAAGTCATAACAGAAACAAAATACGAACATAATCCTTAGTAAATATTATAAAATATTAAATTGAATACTCTCTAAGAAATGTCACAATGATGGAGCAGAACGTCGCAGAACACTCAAGATTGCACCAAATGTTAACAATTTTATATAACATCATTAACGGATTAAACGTCAACGTTGCTTTATTCGCTTTAATACTAATGATCACAAGTTTTATCTTTCTGAGATTATGACATACATCTAAGTCTCGAAGACATCGCAATTAAAATAGTAATGGCATTTTCCCTAGAGATAAACGAGACGGCTCAAACGCTACTACGTAACATTACAATAAAGACACATACACACGTATACAGTTTATACAGCGCATACCTTGGAGTTACTTTACCGTGATTAAATAGAACCCATTTCAGCCTATAATTTAGCAACTATCAGTGCTGTTAACCGTAAAAACGAGGCCGGTCCTAAGAAAGAACCTTGGGGGACGCTTCGCTCGGACAACCCTGTCATGCCAAGAGATTAGGGTGGGCACGGGCGTGGCAGGCGCACCGCGAAATGTCGCGCCATTTCGCTGATGACGTCACAGGCCGCGCCTGACATTTTCGGATAAAGCAACAAAGCAGCCCTACCTTCCTTCGTCGCTGATAACCGAAAAAGCTTAATAGCTTTCAGAGCTTTTGCGGGTTATTCGCTCCGCATGCTCGCGCTTCTACCGCGGTGCCTTACCTTGACATTTTGATGTATTACGTAGACAGACGTCGGTATACTGACTAAATCTAGGATTAGCTGCGCCCGTAAGCTCTAGGGGACGTTGCCACGAACGTTTCCGCTCCGATTATTTGTTAGGTTAGCTTTTTATACTAATGGTGCAACATAATCGTTATGTGGCAACAGCACAAAGTGCGAATCCAGCTAGTGCTTGGCAGTCTTTTATATTCTTAGCATTCATTAGCTGGGCATTTCCGCGTAATAATCGTGTTTGATAAAAGCCGTGGAACCTCTTTCGACTGCACTTTAGTTATTTAATAACGATTAAGTGTGCCTTGATTCATAACTTGATAGCCACACGTCGGATTTCAAATCAACTCCTATGTATTGTTTGAGTAATGTTACTAGGGCACGAAAGATCATTAGCCCACATCATAAACATAGGCCTAGGTATTATAGCCTAGCCACCCTGATTAACAGAAACAAAGTTGATGACGTCAGTCCGTCACCTGTCATGTGAACCCCTCCCTAACCCCATTAGGACCTTACAATGAATAAGAATAGATGTTATTATGTGAACAAGACAAAGAATTTGTGCGTGTTCATTAATGACCTTTGCATCGAACAAATGAATGCCGCAATATTTTGGATGACGTAGATTTAGGGGTCGTTTCCGGGCAGGTGTCCAACCTTTGTTGAAGTTGGTGATTGTGATGTACGAATGTGGCCTCCGCAGTTTGGTTTGCAAGCTCTTAGCGTCGCATAACCGTTCGGACTGTAGGATCGGGTTGAGTCCGAAACTAGTCGAGCATCAGCGTAGAGGCTCAGTATGTTTGATGTAATATTGATGTGTTAAGGCAAAACCTACAATAATTTACTGCATGACTAACAAGTGTTCGCAAGCGCTACTGCTGAACATGAGTCTTAGTTTCTATTCCCAGGTCGAGCAGAGTTTTCGGGATTTTCCACCAGGAATTTCTTAGTACCAGCCAGGACTCTAGATTTATACACGGTGCATGACAATAGGGTCGTCCCCAATTACATGGGAATGGCGACATATGGGTATACAGTTCTGTTATAGGGAGCACCTCTGCCTAACCCTTCGAGTATTACAGGCGTGGTGTTATATTGTTACTAAAAATAATATCAAGCAAATCATACACATAAGCAATATTAGCTAAATACATAGATCGCGTGCAGACTTTTAATATTCTTTATGGTCGACATGGGTCAATAAACTGCCAGGTGATGGCTATAGGGTACTGCTTGCGGCCGTAAGTAAGCTAACCTACAAACGTTATTCCAGTGTCAAATCCAAATGCTAATGAGGAAAAATGGTCAACTCAGACGTTCGGAGTAAAGCGAAATAAGTAGTTCATAACAATTGAAACTACAGCTACTTTTACACAGCATAAATTTATGTAAATTGAACAAATCTAGCTGGGATTTGGAACACTAGGAGATCTACCGCATGCTAGCTGGACTGTGAGTCCACGCCACGGAAAAAGAAGACTTCTTTAACTATGCCGTGGTAGATGCCATGTCTATAATGCGCCGGCGCGTTAGTCCTATCGTGTCGTAGCGCAACTTTCCGGGATCATACTCCTGTACAATATTTTGAAGCTCTTGGAAATGCCAGAAAGTGTTCAGTAGCTTGGCCTGCTTAGTTGTGATCTTTCGAGGGCGGTCAGCTGCTCTTAACTAAGAATAAATAAAGGACAAGGGCTTTAACGAGATGCCTTCCATTGCATCTATCACTGGCGTCTGTTCACCTCCCACACTGCAGAATTATCTGATAGTCAGTCACACTTCCAAGTCATATTTGTTACACGCTAATACTTTGGGAAGATTCAGCTTATTCAGCAGCAGATTTTCTACAAAGCTTACGATAAGATGGTTCTAAAGTTGAACGAAAGAATGTTCAAGTAATTAGTTAAATAAGTTAAAGACCCAACATTAATGTCTACACTGTTCCCTAACTTGGTTACTAAGCTTCAAGTCTACATAGACTAAGATGGAGAGTATTTTTTAAAGTTGAAAGTATCCATTAATGTAATGTCAAGGATTTCCTCCCTTCATTTCGAATTATTTGAAGCGTTTGGATCAAATCCACACAAATCCTTGTTTAAAATCTGAAAATGCGGAATATCGCAGACATTATAGAAAAAAAACGATGAATGAAAATGTCTTAGCAACATAATGCCCGAGAGTTGATATTTAAAGAAAGCAGCAGAGGTGTTCTGGTAAGCTTGGGAAGGTAATGCCACGGAGTGTGTTTGGTTTGTTTAAGCATACGCTGAACGGCAAACGATTTTCTTTTGTTTTTAATCTTCAACTTGTCTTCGGACAAAGGCCTCCTCTAAAGATCTCCATTCTGTCCTATTCTTTGCTGTTCGAGTCCATGTTGGACCCGCTATTTTCTTGAAGTCATCCTCCCATCTCTTGGTCTGTCTACCTCTGTTTCTTTTGCTGTCTAGCGGGTACCAGTCTGTTATTAGTCTTGTCCATTTTTCTTTCTTCTCTCTCATCATATGTCCAGGGGCCCTATTCTGCTATTACAATAGTGTCAGAATGGTCTGTCATTGATTTCATAATTGTTGATTTTGACTTGTCAAAACTTGTCAAAATCAACAATTATGAAATCAATGACAGACCATTAGAATGGGGTGAAAAACTGCCTTTTTATCCCACCAGATGTCGCATAATCAACTTTGCCTAATTGTGTTCTGTCACCTGTCAAAATCCATACTAATTTACGATTTTTATATAAACAAATATCGAAAATAATTAAATACTATAAATATGACGCAGTGTTGTGCTCCAGACTGCAAAAATCAAGGGAGACATATATTTCCAAAGGATCCAAAACGCCGAAAAGCCTGGGAAAAAGCGTTGAGAATCAAAAACTTTAAAGCAACCGAGCACTTTGTGTTGTGCCCTGCTCATTTTAAAGCTGATGATTATTTTGGCCAAAGTAAAAATATACCGGTACGTGTGATTGATTCATAATAACTCGTGGTTAATTGTAGATCATTTTGCATAGAAAGTAATGATAATATGTTATTAAATTTCAGTGTATAAATATGTTTGCAGTGTGCTTCAATATCGCTGCCAGCCGCACATTCACAATTACATTGTTTAATGTTGCCTTCATTGCTCAACAGAATATTTACAATATAGACAACTTTTTTCATTTGGGCCTTGCATTGGCCCTGTATGTATGTGTATGCACCAGATGCACCTTCAATGCTATACCGTGCAGTCAACAAACACCTGGCTTCATACATAGCCTGTCCTTTCGGCTGAGCATTCAGAGCATTGAATCTGAAAGCAATAGAATAGCACTTTAGGCACTTTGGTAAATCATGTAACATAGAAGGTAACTCCTATAATTTTAGTCCTAAGGTCTAAATATAAAGGTATCATTAAAGAGATGCTACAAGAGATTTTATAAATGAACTCACCTTTCGAAGTACGACTGTATTTCTTGCCTATTTAGAGCAGGAATCGGCGAATCGGCATTGATGTCTTTGTAAGAAGAAGTTGGTGGGCACCGATATTGTGGGTCGCTGAGAGATGTGCCAGGCTCTAGGTTGACATTAAAATTAAAATTTCGGTCGTATGCTTCTAATCTGAAAGTCAAAAACATACATCATAATAGATTCGATGAGAAAATCGATTATTTATCAATATAACCTTAAAATTATTTATTGATTACCTTTCAATCAAAACTGCTTTTTTCCCTGCTGTTGATGCATTTCTTTTACGTAACTCCACTTTTAATTGTGAAACAGTCCAAAAAGAATACATTTTAAATGTAAAATTATTCGAAAACAGCAATAACAAATTCACTAAATCGTCAACATTTATCTGACAAGGTAGGGTCGATGCTAGCGACATCTAAGTCGACCTTTGAGTTTTTCTCCTCATTACCATTAGAATGGTCTGTCATTGATATCATAATTGTTGATTTTGACTTGTCAAAACTCGTCAAAATCAACAATTAAGGAATCAATGACCGACCATTCTGACACTATTGTCGTCTATTGTAATAGCAGAATTGGGCCCCTGTTCACCTCCACTTTTGTTGTTTGTATGTTATGTATGCGTTCTTGAATTTAGTTTTACTTTTTATGTCTTTTCATTTTTCTCAGTCTGTTCTTTTAACTCCTATTATACTTCTCTCCATTCCGTTTTGGCAAACATAAGAGTAGATAATTATTTTCGGAAGTTGAATTGTGTAGAGTAGTTCAAGGACGAAGAATTGTGCAAAACGCTCAAAGCAGGTATAGTACTGACCCGCAACATTATAGTATTTATATAATATGCAAATATTGACCTACGCAGTATGCGGTGTGAATGCCAGTTGCATCAGTCCTTAGAAAGACACTACATAATGTTTAAGATTTAAAAGACACACGTTTCATAACGAAAACCTGCTGTTTTAACTCAGTCTACAACTAATCCGTTCCACAAACGATAGAGCACTTAATATCGTGTCTTGCGTGTCCTCTTGTTTGCTCATTATAGGAACTGATGGACGTTAGCTGAAGGCGCCAAATTGTTCAACTAAACTGGCGCCAAGTTCTGGGCCGAATCAATTGAGACTGTTATCGACACGCTAGGAAGAAGATTTTAGAAGTGCTTGATATTTTTTATTGAGAGAGAAGGAACGACGAGGATTTGAGGGATGCCAATTTTGACATTTTGGAGCAATTTGTTACTCTTACACGGAATAATTTCTAAACGGATTTGGATGAAATTTAGCACACAGATAGTTTATAATTTGGAAGACAATTACCGAACTCCACGCGGGCGAAGTCGCGGGTATAAGCTAGTCATTTATAAGTTAAACATTATAAGAAAACTAGGGTCGTTTAAAATCGCGTTTCCTTTGTGAAGGGCTAATGTTATATTTTCCTTATATTTTAACAAAGCAGGTTTCAACTTCCCTTTCAAGGAACTCTGATAAATGGAGTGTAACCAAACAATAGCTACATTTGTAAACACAGATTGCACTACAGTACTTCAAAAGACGATAAAATATCACGAAGCCCGCGACATTTAAACGTCAATTGCAAAAAGAAAGTTCAAGGAGACGAAGCGCCGACATTGGTTCGATTTATGAATATTTGAAGCGATTAATTGATCGACAGACGTGAGACTGGCCGCAGCCGACGTACGTTTAAGTCGCAATACACGACGTAGTATAACATCATGATCACACCTGTTTTTCCGGAAGGGTTAGACAGGGTGACCTAAGTGCCTAGTATCTACCTACCACCAGTCTACACTCACATTTCGACAGTTACGTTTTAAGGCCCATGTATAGGGGATTAGGGAGCGAGCCTATTGCCACCAACCACTCACAAATCCACACAGGGCTGCTACTGTAGAGTTCCTGATGGAAAAACACTTTGCCCGACCCGGAATCCTTCCTCGAGGAGGGAGCCTCAGCAATAGCGTTTGCGACCATTAGACCAACGATGTAGTTAAAGTGGAAGCGCGTGTAGCCAGAGAAATTTAAATTTTCTTACGTTTTTTGCAATTTTCCGGTCAATTTCAGGCTGTATGTTAAATAAAATATCATTCGCGACACGTATGTATTCAGAACTTTAATGATTAAAATCATCAATAAAACCCTCCGAGTAAATTTAATCCCATCAGCAGAAGAGCAGCGGTGGCCCAAACCCAGTGGTGGCGGCCCCGACTTACGCACAGTAAGTCGTGGGTGGCGTGTGTAATTTATTTCATCACCCACCACTGTGACTCAAAACGGTGAAGGAAAATATCGGCAGGAAACCAGCATGTCCTAGAACCAAAAATTCGAAGACATGTGACATCTACCAACCCGCACTGGGCCCGCGTGGTGCATTGTAGGCCATTCCTTCTTTAGACAGGAGGCAATGTGTCCCAGCAGTGGGAACATTATAGGCTGATTATGGTGACTATTTCATGAAAAAGTTATAAAATAATATTAATATTGAAAACAATCTACGTGTAACGAATTCGACAAACGATTGTGCAATGGTTGCCGAAGTGATTATGTGAAAATGCACATAACTGCTATACTAGTACGCAGGTGATCATTATGTAAGATAAGATACATCATTCAGTTATTTAGTTCACGCACACAAAAACAATAAAAGTCAACTGTTAAATACAATGTTACTGAACCCTAGTGTTATGGGTTGTAGCTGGTAATTCAAATTTTCAGGATGTCTGGGATACAATACGAATAGAAAACATTGAAAGAGCGACACGACTTTGCTTATATATTTATTGAATATACCTGGAACAATTGAAAGTCCCGCGCTAGCCTTCACACAGCAGCGACACACTGAATGTGTGCTAAATCGAGTTAAGAATGCGACATTTTGTGCGACCCAGGCAGGGACCGAAAAGGTTACCCGTGGAAGGGTTCTAATCGGGTTACTTTTTAGGGTAGGTGAAAAATCCTAGTATAAAGGTTAACCCGTATTATAGGGTTAATAAGCCTACGTATTAACCGGTGCACGCAAAAATTTATTTTTGTACGTAAAAACTATACAATAAAGTGGTTAAATGGTTAACCCATCTATTATAAGGGCTAACCCGTATAATGGGTTAACATATGGGTTATAGGTCTCACCGGTTAACTAGACACAGGTTGTGACTTGTGCCTGTAGGGTAAGCCTTGAATTAATGAATACACAACGATTAAAAAGATTCTAAGCTAGCTAGCTTTCATTGGGTTCAAAGTAATTTTATTTAAGTTTTATCATCATCATTCTCTTGCCCTTATCGCAATTTATTTGGGGTCAGCGCAGCATGTCTTCTTCTGCCATACTTCTCTATTACTCGTCATCTCATCAGACACCTTCTTTCTTGAAATATCATATTTTTATTAAGTCATAAAAGTAACGAAATAAAGACGCCACTGTCAATATCAAACTGTTAACATTAACATGCGGTTGCCTGTACTTTTGCCTGATTCCTTATTCAAAGATTACTTGGACTATGAAAGGGCTTATTTTACGTTAATTATTTTACAATCAATTTTTCGTGATGGGCAATCAGTACTATACTCTGCTTAACGTATTAAGTCGAAGTTTGATAAGTTAAATAGAGCTTAACAATGTACACACATTGCATACTAGCAGTGAGTCGGGTGACTTCAACATTAGCAAAAATGTGAAACTTTCATACAATATTTCATCCCCTATTTAACTCCTAATGGCATGAATTTTCAAATATCCTTTATAAATAGAACTCTTGTGATTTTAGACCCAGTGCTTCTAGGCAGTTTTTTCTGTCAGTGAAGAATATAAGATCTAACTTTTTTTATTGTTGTAAGACTCCCGGGGGACCTTACTTCTATTTGTGTGTTTTCCTGATAATGATTTTGTGGTGTATGACTCAGCAAACAAAATAAAAACGAATATCCCTTTTTTTTTCAAAATTACATATTAGATATTAAAACCTAATTGATTCATCTCAATGTTATTTCTTAGAAAACACTAGTCCCCACAAAATAAAACTCCATAGGCAGTCTATCAGCTGTCTGTCTGTCTGTCTCCAGGCTGTATCTCATAAACCGTGATAGCTAGAAAGCTGAAATTTTCACAAATGATGTATTACTATTGCCGCTGTAACAACAAATACTAAAAATTAAAAAAGATTAAATATTAAGGGGGGCTCCCATACAACAGATATGATTTTTTTGCCGTTTTTATAGATAATGGTACGGAACCCTTCGTGCGTGAGTCCGACTCGCACTTGGCCGGTTTTCATTGAAGATACCTGCTATACAATCACTTGAATACTATCAAGTAAAACTTAAGAAATGTTCGATTTAGATGAAGGAATTCTCGAAACAGGTTAGTGTGTCATCATGACATGATATTCAAGGACATGACATGCTCTTACTACAAAAAATTAGTACCTAAGTCGAATAATTACTGGAACCATTAATTATCACTTTAATTTATAATGTATTAGAAAAGTGTGAACAAAACTATCATGACATACATTCTATCTGTAATGGTGTCAATTATGGATGTGAAAGTATGGAAGAAGAAGACATGCTGCACCAACCCCAAATAAATTCGAATAAGAGCAGGGAAATAACGATGATGATGATTCAAGGTAACAATGCATTTTGGGACTTAAGACAATGCAATACCGTTTTTGATAAGTTTATCTTACATTTATAAGCAGTGATCGGAATAGGCTTACTATATTTGCCTAAACTTCGGAGAACAGAGACAGAAAGTGGAGACTTCCTTACGACTAGATTTTTTTTCCCGGGATTCGGGAAAAATCTTCAATAAGTTGAAAATAAGCTTTATTTAAGATGTGTAAAGGCTATTTTTAACAAAACTTGCAGTTACCAAATTTCGGGATAGTTGTAAGGCCACTCCACTTTCTGTCTCTGTTCTCCGAAGTTTAGGCAAAAATATAGTCAGCCTATTCCGATCTCTGTTTATAAGACATTATTTTCTACTCAATAACAATTAGTAGTTTGTTTGATTTAAGAATTTAAAATTATATGTGTGTGTTTTTCCAATATGAATAATAACAGAATTGGGTTAAAACCTAAAGGAATAACATTGTAGTGTTGTAGCCTTGTGGGGTGTCTGTAGGCATGACAACCAAGACTCTTATTAGTATATGCTTGTCACCTTTCCAACCCACACATTATTATTTCAATAATTATAAAATTCAATGCTATAAAATTTCTATTTCCAGAAGTCTCTATACTATCAACACTATGGGTGACAGAGGATGAACGACGCCGAGGCCAGCCTAAAAGGCTGGTTCGAGGTGGCGCAGGAGAAGAATACCTGGAAGGATATGGGGGAGCCCTTTGCTCAGCAGTGGCATATACAACCCTTATAAAAAAAACCTAACATTCAAGCACAAGCGACATGTGCCAACTCACACTGTCATGGTGGATTACAACCCATTCCCTAGCATTCCCTAGAGCAGAGGCCTGGGGCCCCAGCACTGGGAATATTATAGGCTATTCTAGTATTCATTGGGAAAAATATGACCTCATTTTTTTCAATAGGAAATAAAAATATTATGAAACTGGTGGGAAACCAAGACTTATTTCTTTAGGTGTTTAAATTATTATAAACTAAACATAACAAACTTTCTGCTTTGAGAATAAATTAATGAATGCCTTGGCAGAAGTGCTTAGTAATTCAGAAAATAAAAAGCAAAAGACACATAACAGAAAATAAGACATAAGTGCATTCTCCCTGAAAATACCAATAAATGTAACATCAAATTTTCCCATACTCCAAGGACAGCTCACTCACATGAACAGATTGGGAGAAACACTGAAAATCACCATTTTTTCAAGGCGAGTTTTACTCTTGCAAAAACACAATGAACAGTTATTTGGGAATGTGTATGAATAAGCAATACATATTATTACATAGATACTGACCTCACTGACCATATTAATACATAAACTGTACAAACTTTTTTAAATTGCAAGTCATTAATAAAACCAACATAAAATACAATATATAAATCACTATAAAGGGTTAAAAAGATAGTTAATACAGGTAGATGATAAAAACACAAGTGGGTAATCTTGTTACTGCAATAAAATTGTCTGTAATATTATCAGATAAATACCTTTAGTACAACTATTTCAGTTACTAGTTGAAAATGAGATATTTAATGTTTGAAATTCACTAGACTGTACCTATTTGTTATTATTTACATTTAACACCATTCTTGTGATGTCTTCAACAAACATATTCTGATGTCAACTTTGGCTCAGATAAGGACCTGCAATATTCTTACATCATTATGAACCTTCCAATCCATAATAGATAACACTGTAATCATTTAAATTCTTAAAATGATTCAAAGTGAAAGTACCAAAGCAATAGTTGACATCATTCAACGAAATAACCAACACCAGTTATTGAGAATTAAGAGCAAAATACTTACATGTGAATGATCCTGGATCAAAACCGGACACCTCAGCAAATATCACATAAATTTCTACCGATAGAGCGGACTCTATTCGTATTTCCTTGTTAAAATTAATAAACTCAACGATGTATAATATTCACCGCAAGTCAGAATTCCGACGACCGACCGCACTGAACTAAATAAAATAGAAGGGAACGGATTGATGATGAAACTCGACTACTCGAGACAACAAAATCACATTTTCTCATTATTTTTGGCTCAAACAACACAGTGCTCGAGCCAGTAAAAAAGAAAGATTAAAGTTGCCAATGTCCTTGCAAAAATTTTCCATATTCATTTTTAATTTTAGTTATTATGGAAAGGTGTCCTTCATTGAGTATCTTCATAGGTTCAAACAATTTTTCATGATTCATACAACTAAACTTCTAGTTCCTATTAAAATAACTGATTTTTGAATAACGAAGAAAAAAACTTTTTTTCCATCATCTTTAGAAAACGTTTTATGTTTGCAACATTGTGACACAAATGTCATTTTTTTCTCAAAATATAATGTGTTCAGGTTGCATCTCTGAAAAAAAAACGAACGATAACACGCCACGAACGAACCAATGAACGAATCGATATCATTTTCAGTGTTTTGCGAAAATTCTGAGCGGTACGGGTACGGCATTTTGCTTCGTTATCTGTGCTTCGCAAGCTCGCTTCTCGCCTGCTTGTTGATGCCGCTGTCAGTGTCAAAAATGACGAAGTAAAGTTTTTGTAGAGTTCTGAGTTCGATCGAAATTACTGTATTTATTTAACGCTTGCTAGTTTATCAATAAATAAAAAAAATTGTAATTAATTTCTCTATAGTTATAGTTGTCTTGGAACAAGCATCTCGTAAAAATGAGTACAATGAATATATCTATTGAGAAGAAAAGATCGGACTGCCCTGCCTTACCCAAAGGTTGGCAAAGGGAAGAAGTTCTCAGGAAAACAGGCTTATCTGCTGGAAAAGTCGATGTTTACTATTACAGGTACAAATACACATAGTATGCTTCATGTATATAAATTGTTTCAGTTATCTTCAAAATTCACTTGATGTTATCAAAAATGAAGACCACCTCAGTGGGTCTTTCAGTATTTTATAGTATAAACTTTTAGAAACAATTCTCAGTTAATGTTTAACTTGATAATAAGATCTTAACATGGTTATAAATTACTGTAATCCTGTCCAACAGGTTTTATGATTAGCATGTTCACTGTCATGTATACAAACATGATCTTAGGTTATGAAAAGAACTAAGAATTCATTTAAGTAACTGTCAATGTTAGAAACTAAGAGTAAGCTATGACATAATCAACTGGTCAGTTAACATGGCTAATAAATTGTCTAACTTAACATATACATATCCATCACTAAATCAGGGATTAACCTATGCTAACGCACACCAGCTCCTAGCAGACTGGTCCACAGTGACAATAAACTTTTCTGTAGCCCAACAGGTAAAAAGTTTCGCAGTAAGGCTGAGCTAGTTCGTTATCTGGGTGATAGTATGGACCTGTCATGTTTCGACTTTCAGCAGGGTCAGATAAACACTATGCTGCTGTGCAAGGCCAAGAAAGCACGAGCGCAGTTTGACTACAGGTTCCCATTAGTGTCATAACTTCTTCCACTTGTGTTGTGATCATTAGTGCAGTCCTGCTTTGTGTACCATCTGTATTTATTATGCTATCCAATAGAAGCTTGTAATCAGTGTGCATAGGTATAGTTTTGTGTGTGAACAATGATTATGTTTTGTTTTTCTTTGGTTTTGAAACATAATCAGTGTTGTTTGTCTTAGTAGTGGTATAGTCATCACACGAGTGCACCGCTTGACACAAACCAGTTTTAGTACCTGTTCATATGTTAACCAAACTCCTTGTACAAGCTTAGGCTTTTAGTGCTTCATCATATCACAGATCATTGCCATTATATCATTCATACTTTGGCAGCTTTGCTAATAAAAATGGAATAATAAGTCTTGATTCCTTGAGTTTCAATTTTATTCAACTACATGCAACATGAATATTCAATTTTCAATTAACTGTGGTTTGAAATATAGTTCAAATTGCAGGTAGCTTTTTTTCTGACATAAAACTGCCTTGCTTGTTACACCGTGCACAAAGCAGTATGTATTTTGTGTTTTATTGAGTGTTGGTAAGTTAATAACTGTAGAATATAGATTTGATTTCTGTGTTTTTCTTGTTGTGAATTAATCTTATTTGTTTGCTTATGGTTTTATTAATTTACACTTCATCCATGCACTGTCAATAATGAAAAATGCATACTTGTAACCAAAAAAATTAATCAAGTAATGGATATCAGTTACTATTTGTTGAAAACAATTTTATTAAACTGCTTTTAACTTTTATTAAAAATATTTAAAAAAATTCAATGATTACTGTAGAAAATCACTAGAATATTGATATAAAATGTTGACATAAAGACAAGCAATGTCATGATGTATGAACATTCTTTAGATTTAATGCTAATTCATGTAAATGTTGCTTAACTAACCACTGTTTTTTTACAATAATAATTGAAAAAAAAATCACCTCAATTACTATATCCTGCTTATTACAACGTTCATAGTTCAATCACTTTGCGCTAACTGTTAGACTTCACACACATTCATTCTTTTATCTTTCTTTTCCGATCAATCTGGAAAGAAAGAAACACCCAACACTTTTTCATTTCAAGGTGGTAGTAGTGAGTGTGTTAAAACATTGTATTTTAAGCATGTTCAAGTAACTTTCATGTAGCATGACAGAGTGCAGCTCAAAACTAATTTTATTTGTGTGTTTGGAATCCTTTGATTAATTGTATAGTCTCCAAAAAAAAACTTAATGCCATAGATTTTATTTATTACACATTAAAAAAAAACCCTCAATATTAATAACCTTTTGAACGTCAGAGCATAAACGCACGCGCGTGCCCTCCACGCCAAGCCACAATTTCACCGCAAATACCTACAAAAAGAATAGGGATTCCAAAACTATTTAATTGTTTATTTCGTGTAATACTGGGTGGAAGGGACACCGACGCGAAAATGGTTACCACATATTCAGTACATCATTCTGAGAACCACACAGAAATTTTTCATCCGTTATTTTAAAACATATCAGCTGTTTCCTACAAAAGTGCAATACCTACACGGTCAAAATATATGGAACAGCACATTTTTTTTAAAATAACCGATGAAATGTTACTATGTGGGGAGCACCGCATTTTTTGACACATATTTGTGTCGGCGAACAAGGCATGCGCATGCTTGTCACGTATATGTGACAGTGGCGTTCAACAGGTTAATAATGAAATTCAACACAAAATAATGCATTCACTTCTTCAAATCTAAGTAATATTAAATTCATATTTTTGATTATACAGGGGAGTCCGATCGGATGCGTCTTTGGTACCTCCTATTCGTCAAACGGCGTCAATATTCAAGCAGCCAGTTACTGTCTATAAGACACAGGAAAGCAAAGTGAAAACAGACCTGAAACATGGTACACAGGAGAAACCCAAACAACTGTTCTGGGAAAAGAGGCTTGAAGTAAGTATTTTTAATTGGCCAAAGAATTATAAAAAATCTAATGTCGTTCTTATATTCTTAACACTGCTGTGATGGAAGTTACACATTTACACATGCACATTTATTTGAATTTTTTTCCCACTAAGATAGATTTGCTTTAGTTATTCATAACAAGGATCAGTTTCACCAGTGACCACCGCAATTAAGTTTCAGTATCTTATCTGTCTGCTTGAATTTATAGTGTCTATGGACACTGAAACAGGTCTTATATTCCGGATATATTTTTGTCATTAATTGGTTTCTTAACTGGTGTTTCAGGGGCTGACGGCGTGTGACGCGGACGGAGTGAAGGGCACCACTTCCTTACCTAAATACATCAAGCCCTTGGGCCCGTATAACTCGGATGCCACCATCATTCAGTCCCTGGCTACAGCTCTTCATGTTTCTTCTCAACCTATTACAGGTAAAGTGAAACCAAATTTATTTTCTGTGACAAATTCCACTCCTGTGCTCCATGAAGGGCTAAGCAGAGACTAAACATAAGCAGTAGTAAACTCATATACAATTGACTAATGGCCTTAGTTAGGCTTATGACACACAAAACGAGGAGTAAGAGGGGTTCTTATTATTACTAGCATTTGGTCGCAACTTCGCTCCCGTTATGTACGGAAATTAACCCACAGGAATGTTTTAAATGTAGTCTGTGACACTCGGGGATAATTTAGCTTGCCGTTAGTGAAGAATTTTCGGAATCGGATCAGTAGTTCCGAAGTTCGCCTCCCCCCCTTCTTCATACAAACTTACTAATAAATTTTACCTCTAGAATATTAATATGAATGTTGCTGTTGCAATTAATATTTTGTTTTACCATTTCCAGGTCAAACCGGAGCAAAACAATCCATACTCGAGAACCCAGGTGTTTTTTTAAACCCTGAACAGCCGCTGATTGCGGCTGTGACCATCACCAAGGACGACGTGAGACGTCAAGAGGAGCGTGTACGACGCGCACGTCAACGGTTGCAGGAGGCGCTAGTGGTTGCATAGGGAAGCGCCGGCGACGGGGAGGCCAGCGCCGACCCCGTCGCCGTCGCCGACCTGTCAGTCTCATTCGGACTGTCGGACACAGCTGACGCCTCTCCGAAACCCTCGTCGACCGAAATGAACGTAGATAATAACGAATAAATATTTTATAGGCAAGAGAATCTCAATACAAGTTCTCTGTTTGAGGTTTTAAGCACGTAAGAAAATTCCATGTCTTTTGTGGACTTCTTTTAGTATTTAAGCGTGGTCGGTACTGCAACTATTCAGTGCAAATTAATATAGGAATCGACGGGTCGACTATCAACTGTAAATAGGTAAGAATGCTGTAGGTCATTGTTTGTTGTAATCGTGCTGGTTTGTAAGGTTCAGAACGTGCCACGGATCTTTGTGTCTAAGAATGTCAAGTTTTTCGGAAGTTGAAATAAATCCCAGAAATTTTTGTGAGAATGGTGCACTTTATAAATGAAAAATCAAAACAAGACACAGTAATCCGGTGGCATGCTGTAGTGTGTGCTTTGAATATAAAGTAGCTAGTAATACCCAATGTAATACGGAGGCGTTCAAGTTACGTAACCCAATTTGTGGGAGGGCGGGGTCTTGTAAAACGTTACTATGCGTTACAGGGCGGCAGGGGGATTCAAGAACACGTTACATTACTTTGATTTTTTAATTGAAATTAAAAAAAAATAGGGAATTAAAATAGCCCAAGTTGGCAACCCTTTTCGTTTTTTATGCTGTCTTGATTTCCGTACGTTTTTTTACGGGTGACCACTGAAAACCAGCGCTGTGCTGTGGGCCCTCCTTAGCACAGAATCATGCTGAGTGGTAACCTGCTTGTCGCAGTCACGACGTGCAAGCTGTAAACTTTTCTTTTTCTGTTTCTGTCCTGTTGTATTTATATTTGACGCGCCTTATGGTTATTGCTATTTCTTTTTTTTTTTGTATGCACGTCATGTCCCTGCGACAAATAAATATTTTTTTTCTTTCTTCTTTCGTGTTCAGTGCGTGCCACTCTCCCCGATTTGTCCCTCACTTTGCCTCTCCGTTACAGCGCCAAAATATAGTATCACAATGAAATATTTGATTGTAACAGTTAGGAAACAACGGTTTCAAACGTTTTTTGAATAAAACAACGTTGTTTTAATTAACTCAGTACCACTCTGTAGGCCTTGAAAATAGCCCCTAAATTGTCATTTTTGTAAATTTTTCATGGCTTGGCGGGGGCTCTTACCTATATCTGATAATATTTATATTTTTTATAAAAGTTACCGATATCTGATAATATTTATATTTTTTATGGAAGTAACTGATGGCAATTGGCAACTTTTTATCACTATTCCAAATCAAGATTCGAAAAAAAATCGTTCCTAGTGTACAACCCTCTAAGTTCATTAAATCCCATTCAATTAACTTAGAGGGTTGTATCGATTATTTTAATGATTATAACTCCGTAAGTCATATTTGCTACGGGGGCGAATAATACAACAATCAACGTACAACCCGACACTGACTAAAACGTAAGAAAATTTAATTTCGTGGCCTGCCCTGGCGGTCCATCTTAATAAGCTAGCAGGGTTACGCCGTTGCGATAGCGGTGCCACTGAGCGCCCCATGCCGTTTCGGCGCTCCGGGTCAATACAATCGAGGGATTCTTCGTAAGGCATAAACGAAAAGGGTCAACTTGGGCGATTTTAATTCCCAATTTTTTTTTAATTTCAATTAAAAAAACCATTTTAATGTGATGATTTTTATGTGAGTGTCTCATTTTTATGTTGTCTAGATTTAAAGATTCGTCCGATTTGTGCAGAGGCAAAGTCGGTGGTGTCAATCAGAATACGATCTACAGTACAAATGGTTGGATTTTTGTAATCATACGTAACATCTATAAGAACTTGTACATTTAATCATAAATAGCTGCTAAAGTAAGCAATATTTTATGCTAATATTCAATTAAGTGGAAAATAATTTTGTATTGTAACAATAAAACTATTTTATAACTTGTGATATCGTGTTTAATTTAATATCAAAGATAACAGAAGGTGACAGTGCGTTCTAACACTAAATTGGAATTTATTAAAACATATTCACAACCATAAACAAAATATTATTTATTATGTTTTGTTCAACCTTTTAATGGATATGTAACGTAACTCAACCAATGAGTTCTAGTAATGATTTTGTATGGATGAAAAAATAAATTCATAATCACTGCATTACAAAAGATCAAGATTAACAATATCTATATCATTAAAAATGTTGAGCTCAAAGCGTTACAAGTCCAATTTTTAGCAAAAGCTAATATTAGAAAAATGCTGGCAAATCTGTAATTGGTACCTATTCTGTAGTTCAATTAGTATGTAATGTTTTTGGTCTAATATCGGACCATAATGGGAGACTTTCTAAAATGGTACAATATCTTATGGCGACTATTTCAAAATGGACGGCAGCTATGTGTATAAATCGGAGAAGCTAACGTGCAGAATCTAATAGAAATACAATTATTTTAGAATATATATCTAATAGGACTTGTTAGAATAAAAACCTATAGGAATTTTGTTCGGGTCACCGGTGTTTTCATCTAATGCTCATTCGGTGGTCCCTTGCTACATCTTAATAACGCTAATATGAGTACTTATAGAGCTAATTCGTGTTCAATGTCAATTCCATTTCAAGACCAAAAGTTTGATCATTATTATCTTATTCTAGACCTACTTAAATTATCATTCTATATAATGACAAAAAATTTCCTTGGGAATGAAAATTATATTTTACCTTACGATTCGCGAACATAGGAGATGATTGGTTCACCACTAGTGCAGTGAGATTGGAACTTGTGACCTCTTGATAGCCACGTTCATTGGGTTTTGAGCACATCATTCCTTATGTTCGCAAATATACTGATGTAACAATGTACACACAGCAAGACAAGTACTTTAATAATATTGTCTCCATTCAAATTAGTTGGTGATATCACCGAACATTTTGTTTCAAAATACAAATACTGTCTTGAACGGAATTTTCCGTTTACTGAGCGTACTTTTAATTCCTAACTACATAAAAAGTAAATGACTAGAGTAAGTAACAGTCGATTTGTACGAAAACCTTCCTTAAAAACTACTTCATAAAAGCGATATTTATTAAATGACGATGTAGCATAATATTGTAATATTGTTAACATTGAAAAGGCCCCATTTCAAGCATACATACCTTAACATGATCATTTAAATACTAAGGGCTCTATTTAATTAGTAATAACGCTGATATTAGTTCCACTACCTTCTATAAATATTAAATATTGTTAAAAGATCTCATCATTAGAATGTTTATTTTAAGGCAGTATTATTAGTAAATATACTTTGAACTATTTATGATAATTATTATATTTTTTTAGGGAATGCATTAGTTTGTCTATCACAAATGATATGTTGATAAATAAATTGGATTAATTTAAAACCATCAGTCTGTAGCTGATACGTAAATGATATGTCCAGTGTGATAAAATTATTTAAGTCCAAGGATAAAAATTTGAGAACAATATTGTTCCTACAAAATAATATCCAATGAAATAATACTGTATCATTCGCGATTGCAAGTCTGGCATTCTTCTGGAAATTAAAAATGTTTTCCATTTGCTGTACATATTGTCAACTCCCTCTAAATTGGCTATAGACAGATGATGGGAAGGTATTCTCTTACCTATTCCAATACGTCGGAAATGCTCATTTATGGTATTCTGATCTGATGTTGGTGTAGGACCAACATTCATTTTACTAGAACATATCCAATACAATATAGGACTAGCGGACGCCAAGAGTCTAGTTGTCACTTGAATATGTACAAAAATTATGCAAAATATACATAAAAATAACATATGAACTATATACACAAACATTGTAGGATCATTGGCCCCAAAACATTTAGAATATTGCTTTGGCCTGTAAGGCATCTTATTTGGATATCCAATAACACTAGTTTTCAATCCAAGTCTGAAACACAGCCTTATGTTACACAATACATAAGATAAACAATGGTACATAACCAACAAAATGATAGGAGCAGCAAGAATGAAGTTAGGAATTTGTTTTAATTTATAATACCTGAAGAAGCCAACATCCCAATAATTACTTTGAATATAGGAATATGATAATGGCAAACTGTTATTACACCATGGGCTCTCAGCACTGCCTGGCAATACATATTCTGTATTTGATAAAAAATCTGGTAAGTTATGTTCACTATGTACACAATATTTAAAGTAATTATATGTTTGAACTAAAAGAAATGGTAACAGTGCTATGATCACAGTCAAGAACAGTGACACAAATGATGTAAACAATGGTAACAACAAGAATGGCAATATTAGCTTATGTTTTAATGTTCTATATTTGTACACAATTTCAGGTAAAGTTCTTTCTACAACATTTTTAAAACTTGCATAGAATATGAACCCTAAATTAACAGAGCCATTGGACCGAGTGATCATTGAGAATCCTGCTGGCAGGCCACTTAGTATATCAATATTGGCAAATCTTAAAGTCTCACTTTCTGTGCACTTAAACATTGTGTAAAAGGACATCCATGCAAACAGTGATTCTGAATATGCTGCTGAAAAGAATATGCTTGCTGGATTGATGCAGTACAATATTGCAGATTTATATGCTCTGCATTCACTTCGCAAAATTCTTAAGCTCAGTCTGTGTAAAATGTCAGCTGATTTGATAAATAATATTACATTCAAAAGGGTTGCAGAAATCAATAGTGTGCTGTGGAAGTTTAAAAATGTTCCAAATAGACTATTGAGTCCATAAGCAACATATCTTACAACTAATGGAAACAGTGGAAAGAATGCTAAACAATTTTCGTAAGTGTAACCATACTGGGCGATGTGTATAAAGTACTGAGCATCCCATCTCTTCATGCCCCCCAATAATTTACCCACGATGATGTCGGCATTCGTTTTACGTAAGTTGGGGTCTTCAGGGCTAATGAACACGTTAGCGTCATGATCGGGTATGATAAGGTTTGATATTGCTTGTAAGATAATAAGAATGACTCTTGTGCTGAAGGCAAACCATAAAATCTTTTGCCGTGGGGAATACATCTGAAACACAAACCAATTTAAGCACTTTTTATAACCGCACAAGCATTTGATTCCATTGTAAAGAGCAATTACCATAAAAGACCTGCTTTTTCATTTATAGTTACACATAATTCAATCAATATTATTGTCAATAATGCAAGAAATTCATTACAATCAAGTCCACCGCGATGCGATAAGCAATCAATGACATTGACAGCTTCAGTCATTATCAACGCTTGACAGCTTGACATGTGTTACTGATAACAGGATATTGTCTATGATTGCACCAATCCATGGAAGTAGTGTATACTACAGACAGCATTAAAAAAAAATAAGAAATTATATTTAATTCTTTTGAGAATTTAAAATTCAAAATTATATATTTTAGTGTAAGATACACAATAGTTTGCTAAAAGTTTTTGTTTAGTAGCATCTCAGAGCTTTGCCTCAGATGCAGTCTTGTTTCAACATATCTTTGTGTTACTTGCAGCCAGGCATGCCTCGTGTGAATCGAATCCAGAAGCTCTTTTGACCAAACAGGCAATCAGTTTTTTTAATTATAATTTTTACTCACTGGCTCGTTGGAGTGGCCGCAAGCACAACTGCTGAGCATGGGGTTCTGGGTTCGATTCCCGGGTCGGGCAAACTGTTATTGGGTTTTCCATTAGGAATTTCTCAGTAGCAGCCAAGGAGTCTGGATTTGCGCCCGGTTGATGGCAATAGGCTCGACCCTTATTACATGGAACTTAAAAACATATCTAACTGGCAAAATGTGGGTACCTACTACTATTAGATACACCTCTGCCTATACCTCGAGGATTACAGGCGTGATTTTATGTTATGTTACTTATTGTCATACATTGGCAAGTAGGTGAGTCTCATATAGTTCTTATTTTTAACTGAGTCAGTATGTCAGAAACTGTTCACGAAAAAAGAGCTTATAAGAAAGTTTCTCGGTATCTCCAAGGAGTCACACTGTGACACGATTGGGTGTGACTGGTTGGGAACCCACCGTTTCCCCAAACTGACTAAGTTATAAAAAAAAACAGTCTGCACTTATACGGAGTGGAAGGGACACCGACGCGAAAACGGTTACCACGTTTTCAGTACATCAGTTTGAGCCCCCCCACATATAAATTTTTATCGGTTAATAAAAAAAATACAGCTGTTTCCTACAAAAGTGCAATACCTACTCGATATAAATTTCATAATCGATGAAAAATTTCTATATAGGGGGGCTCAGAATGATGTACTGAATACGTGGTAAGCGTTTTCCCGTCGGTGTCCCTTCCACCCCGTATGTATGAATTATCAAAAGAAAGTCACACCTATCCGGGTCCTAAGTTTACTCGCTGTCGCAGCAGACTAACTCGGTCATTTCTTTCAAAGTAGCTGTGGTCTTTAAGAAGCTTAGTTCGCTCAAAACACTAATGAAAATGAAATGTTATGAAAAAAAAAACACCCCATGGGAATGTTCAACACAATGTAAATTGCTTACCTATGTATGAATAAAATACATATGATGAGTAACGGGGCCCAGTTTCCTCTTACACCAGGCATTCCACCTGACTTGTTTGTCAACTGGCGAGTGTGAATCGTACAAATAGAATTAATAACAGGACCACCTTACTCACCAGTGGCGCCATCTGGTGAGCTCAAAAACGATAGGTCTCATTGTTTAAAACTAAGCAAAACACGAAAAACTATTTGACACTCGCTTGTTCGCCAGAGTAGCGAGATGGAAGATTTAGAAATACACGTGAGTGAGTGAATATGCAACTCGTCAATTTGTGTCACAAAATCAAGTGCGGCAACTAACGTAAACTTTCTTGGATGCGTTCCGTTTCAAGATTATTTTTTGTTTGCTGGAAAGTTTTCAATATTTTTATTAAGTCCTAAAAGTAACATTTTGAGTCCAACTTAAGAAGGTCAAAAGTAACATTCTGGCAACGCAGGATAGCATGCTTGGGTTTCGTGCGTCGGCCGCATCTCCCTCGCCTCATTCCGCATCTCCAACATAGGCTTCAACGTTTCGGTACTCTTAGTTACAGGTTTCAACCAGTTTTTATTTGACTGTACTTTACATGTGCGAGCGAGTTGACGACAAAAAATAGGTAAAATCGGGTTTAAACTCGTTTCACATTCGCTACTTGACAAATAAGTCCTCCACCTACCAAGTTACGCCACTAAAATTAAACTACCTGTAAATAACCACCCTAGTGCGGGTTACTCGATGTTAGTTCCTTCCGACGTTTTTCTTCACCGCTTTGAGACAAAGTCAATTTTATTTGGATGGCGTTATTAGCTAGTTGAATTTAGAGTATGTTCTAAATCAATACATGACAGCACAGGTCTGTAACTTTATTTGGGTACATGAAGTAACTCCCAAACATGCAAGTGAAGCAGGTTACAGCTAGTAAGAAGTAAAGAAAACATATGGAAAAAGGGGCAAATAAAACGAGAGTTTTTAGTTTATTTATAATAATTGCATTCTGTCACGTAATAATATTGTTACACCCAGATTCATACGATTTTAAACAATTCTAGCAGTCTAGAACACATCACAGAGCACACGCCTATTATGTTGATTAAAACATGAATTTCAAAAGCTCAAACCAACGTGTTGTTTGGCAAGAATTTGGAAACAAAAGATAGTTTCGACAAGCTGCATGAAAGCTAGCAAAAAAAAAACTTGAACTATTTATATTAACAGCTCAATATTTTTATGTCCAATAATATGAGTCATTGAATACTTTTATTTCCTCTATGCATAAACTTGAAGGACTATAAAAGATATGTTCACGATAAATAAAGGTGCGCCTATGATCAATGCCTCTCTATACAAGAAATGGTTCACATTAGTGATTCACCACTTCTGTATAATTTTAACACATTCCCCTACAAAACTGAGCAACTTTAGTACTCTTCATACTTTTTACAACTTAAATTTAATTACCTATAAAACCACTACAATAGGCTACAAAAGAAATGTTTAAATATAAAAGTTTTTTACCACCACAAAATAATAGATAAAATATATTTTACATGGCTAAAAACAAAACGAAACCGGACGAAATATAGGCATAATATATAATTGAGATACATAAAAAGAAAACAATTCATTTTTGTCTTTTGTTATATATTGATGTATTTTTGTCCATATTTAACCAATATTCAGTTTACCTGGCATAATGCAAAATAATCAGTCAACCTTATATACCCCTTGAATTGTGACTAAAGTAAAAATAGTGAAGAAACTTTGAAAATTATACAAAAAAAATTCCATTACTCATAAATGATAAAGTTTATTGCATGAAAGTGCGTTTCTTCCCACATTTTTTTTTCAAAGCAATTCTATTTACATAAACCTATTATTTACGTAATTCTACGCAAGTGAGTTCACATCGATAACATAGAGTATAACAAGAATACATTTAATTAAATTATAGAAATATCGTTCATATTTCTTCACAGTAGTACAATAAAAAAAATCTGACGATTTTAATAAGGAATTCTAGTGTTTTTATTACTTAAAAGTATAAACAACAATTTTGCATATTGCCTAAAAAAAGAAGGAATGAATTTTTATTATTACAATTATATAGGGGGAAACTGAGACGTGCGTAACGACAGACTCGGTCATAAATTGAAGGGTGTTAGAAATCGTTGTCGCTAGCTCATCCTTACTTACACCATTGCATTGAAAAGTAAATAAAAAAAAGAAAGAAACTTGAAAGTGTTTCATGTATAAAATGACGTTATTCAAAATGTTTGTATGCTTTCTTAATATTCACTAAGTGTTATCTATAAAATAACTATTGAAATTACATTACAATAAATATGAATGTGAGTTTAAGTGTAATTTCAATATTTATGATAAGTTGTAAAACACACATATTTCGAATCGTGCCATTTTAAAATTAGTAATTTGAATACATCGCTCACACAATTTTATTACCGAAACCATAAACAACATAAATATCTAACTGTAGTGTTGTTACAAACGCACGCAGTTCTAAACTAACTAACCTGATGTAGTCACCCCTGCATTCGGGATAGTTTCACTGTCTACCACAAAATATTCCACTCTCTATGACGGAACAGAGGACGGCAAACCGCTGTTGATCCTGAAGTAATCCCAATTACTTCATAATATTTTTTATAGAATTATTGGTTTTATCAAAATTGTGGGACACATTATAGGTCTTTTTTGTCCCGAAAATATAGTATCACGACATTAAACAAACCACGCGCTATCCCAAGTGACGAAGCGTTGTACAATAAATAACTGTGATACATGAACAAAACGAACTTCGTTTAAACTTGGTTCGAAGATGTCGACACGTGAATGTTTGCAGGCGCGGTCCCTGCCTAAGACTTTGGTCACATAGCCAGGGTTAAACTTTTGGAACAATTACTGAAAAACTAAATTATGTTAACTACCTCTGGATTTACCTATACAAAACGTTCATGGATGTTTACAGGTTTATTTCCGGTGGGTTGGGTGGGGGGAATGGGTGCTTCTTCAGCTTCCCGAAAAGAGCAGATACCTACTTCACCACGGATATGTTAGGTTTTCGTTTGTTGGTGGCGATTCATGCAAGGAATAATTTTATCGACTTAAACAGAAATGTTTATCAATGAGAAAAGTCAGTATTCAAGAGCAAGCGCAGCGAGCTCGTAAAATCTAGCACCCTGTTCAAATTTGATAGGCTTTCACAAATTGTGCTGTTTATAAAGAAAAACAGAAAAGAATGCAGAATGTCAGAGCGAGCAAAACGGGCTCAAAAATTTTAGCACTACATTGGGTAGATTACATTTTCTTTTGACCATTCATACAAGAGTTAAACAGTAGGTGTAGGTACTTAGACGCAAGAGCAAGCGAAGAGACCTCGAAATTTTTTGCACCTTTCCTCAAAATTAAGGTGAATGCTCCAACCAGGCCCGCGAAATTCAAAATTTCTTGGGTTTTTTGCAATTTGCAGGCCAGTGCTAGGTTGTATGTTGATTAAAATATTATTCGCGGCTGTAAGACATATGTAGGTACAGAATTATAATCATCAAAATCATCAATAAAACACTCTAAGTTCATAAAGCTGTAGGAATGACTTTTTCTGTTTTTTTTTTGTTCCTACACCTTTATGAACGGTGAGGGTTGTATTGGTGATTTTGATGATTATAATTCTGTAACTACATATGTCTTACAGCCGCGAATAATATTTTAATCAACATACAACCTAGCACTGGCCTGCAAATTGCAAAAAACGCAAGAAATTTTGAATTTCGCGGGCTGGTTGGAGCATTCACCTTAAGTTCTTTTTGTTCATTCATACAGGAATGAAAATTGGAGGAACTCTGTCAACTTATGGACAATTGAAAAAGTACAAGATGTATTAGCGAGTGCAGCGAGCTGGAAAATTGTAGCACCACTCCTTTTGTTAATTTATACAGAAATAAGAATAAGAGGGTCCTGTCAACTCTTGCAGAATTGAAAAAGTGTAGGGTGGATTGACCCACACCCCCCCGTGGGCCCGCGCCTGAATGTTTGTCGTTTGTAACAATATTACAGCAGTATCAGTATGGTGTAAGCAAATCGTAGCCGCAGTAGTGGACGTCTAAGTTGCTAGGCGCTTGAGTGTTAGCTCATGGACAACTGGCCGAGGGCTAGTAGCCTCTCCACCGCCGCATTCACGTCGCCAAATGTCGCAATCAGTGCTGAAAAGAAGCACCGCATTTGATTTTTATAAGTACGCTGAAATCGGCATAAAATTTAACTAGTAGACATAAATGTTTCCCTACTCTCTTTTCATTTCTGTCAATCTAGGGCTATTTGGGACCAGTCTTTATCGCAGGATTCCAACTCATCGTACCATCACTGCCTGGGCCTGGCAAGATGTAGGGAACATCTATGCCTTGATGTGGGACTCATTGAATAATGCCATGACAAGTAGCCATGCCCTATCTCAATGAACCACTCTGTATCATTCGTAGAAAAGTCAATTTCTCAGGTGTCTGCTTACCTTGCAAGTTAGCATCCCGGTTGAGAAAGCCCATAGCAGTGAGTTGTTCAAGTTGTTGCGAGTAGCGCTGTTCTGGCGGCTGCGATGAATTCGTTTGGTTATTCGCCATAGCAGACATCATCCGCTGCATGAACTGTGTACCAAATATTAAGAATTAATATGGTAAGTCTATATTTAGGACTATCGAAATATATTTACCATACAACTGTCTATATAAGTCTTTCAAGTATCTGTAAACTCACTACTACTGACTAAATGATGAGTACTGTTAATTCATGACCAATTACAAAGGGCGTAAACAGACCCTTAAAGAATTCGAGAAGCACGTGTTCTTCCCGTCATTGTGATCATTTTTTTGTTCTGAATCATAACTGGTAACCCTCTAGCTAAGGAGATATTGATGGTCAAAGGGCCAACATTTTCACCAATTTAAAAAAATACAAGTTATAACTTTACTTTAAATACCTCCATGACCCATCAGAACAATGTTTCGGTTCCGTAACATTGAGTCCTACAATAAAACGTAATTATTTACCCCAAAAAAGGCGTTTCACAGCAATAATTTTTGCGTAGGATTACTTAGTTAGATGTACAGAATGCTTGGTTAACGGCTTGGTGAAGGGTCTGTTTACACCTTGTATACTCAATTTACAACTCTATCAATGATGATTTAAATCTGACATGAAATCAACAAATAACACTATGATTTTACATGCTATTGATATTGAAGGGTGAACAACACTTTCTAAAAGTCTGATCATTAAGCAGCAGGCTAATATAACCTAAATTACAGTTAAGTTTTTAACTACTTAAACCTCTCAATACATTTATTTTCGTGATTTTATACAGTTCTAGCAACTCACTCAAATATAAAAGGTATTATGTACCACATCGACGTGCGGGCGGCGTGCGTTCAACTACGACGGAGCCGGCACATACAGACAAAGCATTTTATGTCTACCTTGTAAGTGGTTTCACTACAGTTAGGAGTAAATTACTCGTAACTTTTTGTGAAACCACTCTTTAATGTAACTGAACTGTAATTATAACAGACTCTTTAAATCTAAGAAATAATGATAAGTCTTTAAAGATAGAACATCTATCACGTAGCGCAAGCATTTTTGAGTCTGGGAACGTTCAAGTGTTACGTAACGCAATTTTTGACCCTACCTCCCCCCATGTAACGTTTTTCTTTACCCCCCCCCCCTCCCAAAACGTTACGTAATATCCAGTGACCATAGCTAGCCGAATTTGAAAAAAGAATTCGTAAGAACAATTCTTTATTTTATTTAATAAGCTAATATGGTTACGCCACAGCTATAGCGGTGCCATTGAGCGCCTCATGGCTTTTCGGCCCCGGGCCGCTCGCGCGCCGCTGCTAGCTTCTGCTACGTGTACAATACAATCGAGGGATTCCCCGTAAGGCATAAACGAAAAGGGTTGACAACTTGGGCGATTTTTTTAAAATAAAAAAAACAATGTTACGTGACACGTTCTTGGCTCCCCCTCCCGCCCCTGTAACGCATAGTAACGTTTTACAAGACCCCCTCCCCAAATTGCGTTACGTAATACTTGAACGCCCCCTCTTTTATTTCGGTTTTTTTTTGTTACTAATTCTGAAAAGGTAACTCTGTGAAACACTAAATCTAAAAGTTATACTAGACTTAATTTAGCCAGATTCTAGGAACTTGTCATGAATATCATCTTCATTATTTTTTTTAACTTCAGGGCCACCACACGAAATTTTGTCGCTGCTTCTTATAAACAACTACGCGCACACAACGTGTTGCAACGAGCGCGCTTCAAGTGAAACGCGCTCGTCGAAACCTTAGATATAAATCTGTAATGCTGTGCATTTATTTTAAATAAATAAATAATGTGCATTACCTGCGTGAAGAGCTCTTGGTTCTGCTGCCTGGGCTGCGCGTTGTTGGGCGCGGCAGCGGGCGGCGCGGCTGGCGGCGCGGCGGGCGGCGCGGTGGCGGTGGCCACGCCCATGCCCAGGTTGCCCACCAGCGTGGGCGCGGCGCTGCGCAGCTGCTCCAGGCCTTGCTGGATCTGCAGCAGCGCGTTCAGGGCCTACACCATATCATTTATACCAATATTGTGTTGGCCTTAGCACAGCAACTAATATTGATTCGTATTGAGACTCAATAGTCCTGTGTGCTAAGAGGTAATCGGTGTAATAACCCAAGCAATTTTCAGATTATAAAACCAATTAAAACCTTGACTGGCTCAGACTTTGCACTCTTTGCTTTAACACTGACTACAAACAAGCCTCTGCATTGTTGGTCCAGTGACCGCTAGGGCTACTACTGAGCATGAGGTTCGATTCCCAAATCAGTCAGTGTCATTGAGTTTTCTATGTGGAATGTCTGAGCAGCTGGGAGTCTGGATTTGTGCTCGGTTGAAAAGCTCGCCCCATTAACATTACTGACGAAATCTGGGTGTCATTAGCTCTACTTAACCCTTCGGGGCTTACAGACATGATATTATGTTCCAAAACCTAAATACACCTTTACAATTCCAAAGCTTGACAAACTTCTGTAGCGGCAGTACCGTACATGTATATATGCATATAGCACTGACATGAAACTGACCTGTGGGTTGGACATCATTTGCTGCATCTCCGGGTTCTGTAGCTGCGCCAACATCTGCGGCATCATTGTGCGCATCTGGTCCTGTAGCTGTGGGTTGTTGGCGAACATCGGGTTCTGGTTGGAATTGAATGAAAGTTAATTTTGTTCAAAGTTAAAGTCAGAATCAACGCTTTTTGAACGGCGAAATAACATGGGACATTTTTCCAAAGCGGCAACCCAGCGCCACTTCTTAGTGTTGACCTGGAGAGAAGAATTAGCGGAAAAAAATTCCCCAGCAGCACCCAAAGTAAATATTACACTTCACCGATCATTTCGTAGAAGGAACATGATATTTGCAGGCTCAACATACAGGCACATCTTTGCGTAAAAGATAACCTTCAGGATATGCACCCGGTGCTACAAATACCTTGAGGTAATACATCCGGATACACCGGGTATACCCGGTCTTTTAAAGGTATTTGAGAACCAGGTGCATGCCCTAATCATCATTGTCCACACTGGTACTGTACTATTGGTTATCACTAAAACAAACAGCACAAACCGAAGTTCCTAATGTTACAGAGTCAAGATTACCCATCCAATACTGAATAACATAGAAGTGGTGGTGATCTCATTTATGTGAGGATGACAGTAGCGAGTGAGTGAGAGAAGAGGAAGATGGCAGTGTGCATATTGCTAAGTTAAGATGTTAGGACTACAAGACTAAAAAGACTTTAAAATTAAATAAAAGGAGTTATTTCTATCCCCCTTCCTATTTGATTTCTCACAATTATATCTGTTCCCCATCACCAAAACTAACCTGGTTGATAAGCTGGGACGCCATATCAGGATCAGCAGCCAAGGCCTGTAGCATGGTGTTAGTGTACGGCGCGGACAGCATGGACTGCACCAGACGCGGGTTCTCCGACATCTGCTGCAGCAGCGACTGCATGCCGGGCGTGTTGATGAGCCCGGGCCCGGTGGCGGCGCCGCCCGCGCCCGGCGCAGCCCCGCCCGTGCCGCCGCCGCCTCCGCCGCGCTGCCACGGGTTCGGTAACGGTTGCCTGTTCTCGGCCCCTTGCTGCGGGTTAGTCCCGTCTACTTGGAGCAGAAAAGATGGCGGGTTAATGCAACTGTATTATAATAAGGTGGAGGCTAGAACACCCTTTACAGGTAAAATAAGTAACAATTTTCCCGACCCAAGATTTAAAAAAATTCTGATCAGAAGGCGTAGCGGCAGATATCGTCGAAAATGGCGGGAAGAGTTGAACAAATCCAACGACCAGAAGTCCACATTAGCCCTGGATTGGAAGAGGCGTTTGCCCAGCAGAGAGATGACGCGTGTCAACATTTCAGTAACGTTTAATGCTTATATATTCTGTAAAAACTAGTAACGTGATGGAACTCCATCAAGTTACTATTTTTTAAGGGACCAAATCTTATGGAATATGTCTTACCAGAGTTGTCCACCAGTCCAGAGAAAGGGTTGCCTGCCATACTGCTGGCCACATTCAACATCGGCTCCTGAATGTCTCTATACATGCGTTGTAAAGCATTGTAGCCACCTGGAAAGGAAGGGAAATCAAATATAAAGTCCCTTGTATTTGTAAATACATTCACACTTTATTCTGTTACAGCGTTTTTTTCTTAAAATAGGCAAATATGACGAGTAGACGTTTCGTCCCACACCATTGGTTAAACTATCAATAGCAATGGTGACCTAGTGGTAAACCCCTCGACTTAAAACCACAGGCGCATAACTTTGTGTAAGAACACATCGTGAGGAAACCAGCATATCCTATAAACAAAACTTCTAAAACCTGTGCCATCTACGAACCCTGCTGGATTACAGCCCGCTCCCTCTCATTGAGATGAGACCTTCAAAGCTTGATACAATGTTATAAAAAGGGGACAATAGCTGTCTCATAGCACATGTCTTCAAGACCAGTTGAATGGACAGGAAAGATCATAATAGCCACTCAACTGCACGTGTATTCTCAGTGTATACCTAGCTATATCACAAGACTTTGTTGCATAAGACGTCATGTTCAATCAAGTTGATATTATTCAATTAAGAACATATTCGATCTTCAAGTCTCCTTGAATGACCTGCTGCATTTCCATAATACGTTTGTAGCTGAGTTAAAGCCTCACCGGTGGATCGACCAAGATTTTCTCGGCTAGTTCGTGAAAGTATGAGACACCGTCAGTCCCATAATTGTATTATATTGATTGGCCTGTTGGTCTAGTGGTTAGTGACCCTGACTGCTAGGACGGAGGTCGTGGGTTCGATTCCCACACAGGACAAATCTTTGTGCGATGAGTACAATTATTTGTTCTGTATCTGGGTGTGTAATTTATCTATAATATGTATGTATTTAGAAATATATAAGTATGTTTATCAGTTGTCTGGTTGCCATAGAACAGGCTATGCCTAGTTTGGGATCAGATGGCGGTGTTTTGGTTGTCCCAAGATATTATTTATTATTAACACTTTTAGTCAGAAGCTGTTACCTGAAAAGCTCGTGGCTAAATAATAACAGCCGCTCGGGTCGATCTTTAGGTTAAGCTGCGCTTGCCTCGGTTGGTCCGTAAATGGGTGACCCATTACATACAGAGTTTCCTCCGTGCCTCGGAAAGCACGTTAAGCCGTTCGTTTCGGCTGTCATTAGTAGATCTTTGACAGTCGTTATAGGTAGTCAGTGGCCCAAAAGTCTGACAACCGGTCTTACCATTACCCAGAACTAACTGGGTTGTAGAGGTCAGATAGGCAGTCGCTCCACGTAAAATACTGGTAATCAGCTGCGTCCGGTTCGACAGGAAGCCGACCCCAAAATAGTTGGGAAAAGACTACTAGACAGATGAAGAGTCAGAAGTTGCTAGTAGTTGGCCGAAAGTTGGATACTAGACGACCGATTGGTCGTATTATTGCTCCTTGTAGAATGCTGGTATTCAGCTGCATTGGTTAGACTGAAATTCCCGCGGTTCGATCCGCAAGTCGGGCAAGATGTTATTACGTTTTTCAATTCGGAATTTCTCAGTAATAGCCCACAATCTGGATTTGTGCCCAGTTGATGGCAATAGGCTCATCCCCTACTACATGGGACTTAAACATAACTTGGGAAATGTGAGTGTAGGTGTACTATATTATAGATACACATCTCCCTAACTTTGCCAGATTACCGGCGTAGTGTTATGTTACTATGGCATGAATACAAGGAGCAATCTGGCCAAATAGGGCACCATCAACTGTTCTCAAACACAATGCCAGTGTGGAGCCCCCTTACATCCCTCCCAGCCCTTTACTATCCTGCCCATGCTGCACAAAAAACTATACAGTGCAGGACTTGGAACTAAACAGACAGAGCTGTCCTGGTAGCTACTTGCTGTTCAAACAAAATATAAATTATTGTCAATCAACACGGAAAGAAGAAGAGGAATGGTTCACTTACCAGGTATGCTCTCAAGGTTGGAGAGCGCGCGGTCGTGCGAGCGCATGAGTTCTTGCAACATGGCCGGGTTACGAGCCAGCTCCATGGTCTGCCGCAACAGCTCAGGGTTGTTCAGCATGTGGCTAATCTCCGGATTTCTCTGTATAGTAGAACAAAATAAAACGAATTTGTTCATAACTGTATATAAACAAATTTATTTTATAGATCCTAACTATAGCGACACGCCCTTGCTTGCCCTGCGTTAAAATCCATGAGTGTTTGCGAGATGCGCGTACAAGACACAAAGACACAGACAAAAATTCTAAAAACTGTTGATTTGGCTTCTGTTGCTCTAATAAAGACCCCCCTTAAATTGTTTTTTTTTTTTTCAATTTCTTCAATGTACCGACATCTATTTTACAATTTTATTATATGTATAGATAGACTCAGTGTATAGTTAAATAAGAGGAAGGTAATATATACCTGTTACTTACTTCCTTGAAGGCTAGGTTAATATACTCTACGTATTCCAATCTTTGTCCACATACATGTTTGATTAATGGATTATTAAATCAGTGCTTCATATTTTTGCACTACAGAATGGTCTGTGCCTATAACATTCTGGTCTTCTTTAAAAACACCCATAAAATGTCTATGACTAGGAACTTTGTGATGGTGACCTGTTATTAGCCAGATAAGTCAATTAAAAGACTGTTTTCATTAGTTGTGCAAACTTTTGCGTCGTTTAGTTGTACTATAAGGATCGAGACTCCGCTACTATCACGTGTACAGCATCATTTTGACTGGACATATAGAGGCACGGGGACCAGGATAGATAACAGCTGGAACATTGTTTGTGTGTCGAAAACAAACTATGTCCCATCTGTTATCAATCCTCCAATTATGAAGTTTTTGGTCAACAAAGATTAAAATACTATCGTGCCAGCGGCACGAAAAAGAAGAAGACTAACAGCCGAAAGTGGAATAGCCCTGTATAAGTAACGCAGTGAAATTGTGATATAACTTACGGCCATGAGGTCCTGCATCTGTGGGTTAGATGTGATGAGAGTCCTCATGTTCTCAGGGTCATTCATCATCTGCTGCACGAGCGGGTTGTCGAGCACTTGCCGCAGCATGTCCGGGTTAGACAGGAGCTCTTGTTGCATACGAGCCTATAGTAAATAAAGTTCGACAATTATTTTCTGGGTTACGCTTATCATCATCTTTTCATATTCATTTATTTTGCATTACATATTGTAAAAAAGATGTTACAAAGGGCTTAAAGCCCTAGCTTTACACAAATATGGACCCTGTAAGGGTACATCAAAGTATGAGAGAGGAACAAGGCTTTAATTTGACTAATTAGTTGGTCAAAAGTAAGAATATTTAAAAAGCTATTTAGTGAATCATATTAATTCAAAATTTGTCATTTAGATATTCATGAATAGCATAATAGGTAGCATTTACATAATAAAAATTGTTGTAATTTATTTATGAATGAATTAAATTTATGGTAATTTTTAATTAAATCCAGTTATTTATTATAAACTTTCATCAACATGACTAGGGTACTTGTTGAGTGCATTTTTAACTTTGAGCTTGGTAGGTTTAGTCTATTTTTATGACGTAACGTGTATCTTGACTGTGTGTTGTGTAGAAGTGTGAGTTGAGTGTCTTAATATTTTATGTTTTTGAAAATGAGGTTTACAGCTCTTCTATATTTACCAATATTCTTATTAGTATTTTTTGCAGTGTGAAAAGTGTCAGTGCGTCTGTGCTGTTTCCCCACAATATCCTTCCTAGCCTTTTACCAAATATATTATGTTGGGGTTGGTTTCTAATTTAACCACTTGCAAGTAACACTAGACAACACTTAGATAAGATGAAGAAAATTTTACATTTCCTAGAATTACCCTTTCAATGCTCTCTGTATTGAAATAGAGAAGAATCTTACTTAAAAATTAAAAAGGAATGCATTTAAAATTATTTAACCATAAAATAAGACAGACTTTAGGCACTTTTGAATTGTCAAAACAAAGTCAACAATAAAATGAACCTACGTTAAACTAAGTTCCATATTCACATGAAAGTACTGTAGTTGCCCATTCCAAAGCACATCACCAAAGTGTAATCTATTTTTTTACCTGCAAATCCATGAAGGTGCTCTGACCGAGTCCCAAACTCTCCAGGCCTGCTAATCCACCCAACGAATTTAATCCAAATGGCGTAGCACCAACATCAGCTGAAATATATTTATTGATTAGTTTGTTTACATCCTTGTTAAACTCTCTACAATCCTTAGAAGCTTTTGGTTAACACCAATATGCTATATCCCTGTTATAACATAGGACTGCTAAAATATATTTATTAGAGCTATGTCTACACCTTCATGGAGTACATGTGTGATGTTATGTTCCATTGGGTCCACAATTACCCACTATTCAAAAAAGCATTGTCTCATAACTACCTGAAACATAACATCACACCTGTAATCCCTGAAGGGTTAGGCAGTGGTGTACTTAATAGTACACACATGTTTCGCCAGTTATGTTTAAGTCCCATGTAATAGGCAGCGAGCCTATTGCCATCAACTGGGCACAAATCCAGACTCCATGGCTGCTACTAAGAAATTCCTGATGAAAAAACTCAATCACATTTTGGCAGACCAGGGAATCGAACCCAGGACCTCATGCACAGCAGTTGTGCACCTATGTGAACAGAAATTCTGCTTCTTTCTGACAATATTGTTGTTGTTGCAGCACTGAGCAAAAATATATTTTTATGGTTGGGTATGTGCCAATAAACTTTTCAAACATATGAACACAATTTATCATCAGCCTTAAATAAATGATGAACTTAGTATGACTATGGTCAAATTACATATTGTTTGGTAGCTTTGGAATAACTCACATGATATGAGCACAACTCAACTCTAGATATTGAAAAGTTCATGTCTCATGCCAAATGTAATTTTTATGAAGATACCACTAGTGGGAAAAGGTCTCAGGAATTATTATAATAATATCTTGGGACAACTATCACATTGCCATCTGATCCCAAACTAGGCAGAGCCTGCACTATGGCAACCAGACAACTGATAAACATACTTATATATTTCTAAATACATACATATTATAGATAAATTACACCCAGATACAGAACAAATAATCGTACTCATCACACAAAGATTTGTCCTGTGTGGGAATCGAACCCACAACCTCCGTCCTAGCAGTCAGGGTAACTAACCACTAGACCAACAGGCCTATTGTCTGTCTTTGCGCTGTATTTTTTTAGCTGTGCAAATATGTTTTATAAATAAATGCAAATTGAATAAATATGTAATGTTTGATGATTATGATGATGTTTGTAGTTTTGATGAAATAAATCTAGTAATTAGCATTGAGCCCGAATATTGTAAACAATCAAATGACACTGCTCAACACGGGAATCAAACCCAGGACCTCTCGTTCAGTGGCTGTGCTTTCAATCACTAGACCAATAAGGTAGTCGAGGAAGTAGTTAAATCGAGCATTACTTGTATGACTATGAGCTACAGGTAAACCAAACTAAAGTGACAACAATAACAAAAGTAATGCATTTTCTAAGTTAGTCATAATTTTATCACTTTTAGAAACATATTCACCCTTGTTAATAAAAATTGACCTCCATTAACAGTTGATAAGTTGGTATTATCTTTTCTTTTATCAAACAAGACTTTTTATGTAGAAAGTTAATAGTGGGCCTTATGTTCATATGTATGGTCGGTTATAGTACCTATATCATTTAAAAGAAAATATACAGTTTTCATTACATTGTTACACATTTACTTGATTATTGATTGACTATTTGTGTACACTATTGTTCTACCCTCTTGCTAACTCAATGTTACTTGAATACATTAATTAGTCAATGACCTAACTAATAGTGATCTACATCTTACCACTATTAATAATAGAAATGCTCACAAACGTGAGGATGGATGGATGGATTGATGGATAGATGTTTGTTTCTCTCTTTCAATGCAAAAACTACTAAATGGATTTTGATGAAACTGCAGTAATATAGTTACACATCAGAACAACTTATAGGCTATTATAATTTATAATGATATTGTGTAAAAAATGCTACTTTAAGCAGGCAAAGCCGCGCGCGGAAGTTAGTCTTGTGTGAATTTCTTCACTAGCTTTCTACAATTTGTGCAAACTTGTGTTCCAAAGAATGACAGGATGTTAGCAATTCAGTACCTGGAGGGCGTCGCTGAGCGCCCTCAGGCTCGGGCCTAGGAGGCGTCTTTATCACGAGGTGGACTGTCAGCCCGTCCTTGATGTTGTGCTGTTTCAGGGAGTCGACATCGTTCAAGATCTTTCCGGCAAATATGAGACATAACTGCTCCGGTTCCGCACTGAATTTAGGGGACAACACTTCCTTGAGCTAAAATCAAACAACGAATTCACATTTTACGTTGCCGATTAAATAAGTAAATGTCGTCAGCGATTGCGTGTGCAATATCTATGTTATTACGCCATGAGCGAAGTTTCTGGCGGCGCCGTACTCACTTTTTTAACGTCAGCATCCTCTTCTATCTCCACTTGCTGTTTTTCTTTCGGTGTTTTCACTGTAATAGTAATTTTTTTAGGGTCGTCCTGTCCCTCTGCCATTTTGGCAAATCTAGAATGACTCTGTACTTTGGCGGAAAAGCAGAAATATGTACAAGAATGTAGATTTTGACGATTTGTGTAAGTTGACGGCCGAGGGTACGGCCCACTTGGTAATTTGTTAGAACTTCGAAAGCCTAAATCACAAGCACATTTAAGTTTTATTGTATGAAAAATAGAGTTTAATTTGATTCCCACGTAACACATGCGAAGTTTGTCACTAATAGATTTCTCTATGAAATTCTATTGCTGGACCGCACTCAATGAACAAGCTAAAAAATTTTAGGTGTTGCCAAATAAATAATTTAGTCTTTGGTAAATCAAAGACAAAATGAGGATCTGCAGATTCACTAGACTAGAATACAACGACTGCTACACCATAGACCACCGAAGGATGTATCCGATCACATTATCGAAATGGTTGCTAAAAGCTAACTTACTCACCGATAAAACGAAATAGACCACTGGTTCAACCAAAGACTACTATATATATATGGAGAGGTTCAACCGAACTTCAAGTTGAAAGCCCACTTATGTTATTCAATCGTTGTTGTTGTCTTGTATTAATAAAAACGGAACCTATCAAATATCTTGGCATAATTATAGACTACCGTCTCAACTTCCAACAATACATTGAAACTTTAGTTAAAAGAACCCGCAAATTAATCTACATATTTCGAAATCTACGACATAATATCTAATACTTCAGTAATTAAATCAGTTTATTTCGCATTATGCCAGTCTTTGCTAGCCTACTGTATCATCACCTGGGGCGTAGACCTGTACATCGTACCTACTTAATTAATTTAGAGAGAGCTCAAAGATATATATAAGCGGGCTTTTGCCCGCGGCTTCGCTAACGTTAATTTAGAATTTGATAATCCATTCGGGTTGTACTCGACTACTCGGCTGTACTAATATAATTCAATCATGATTCGAAATACACGTGGCGCCATCTATTATCAAAAGAACGTTATCGTTTTTTTCCTCGGGAACAGTACTTTTTTTCGGGATGAAAGGTACCCTATGTCCGTTTCTGTACACCTGATAACTAACTTATATGCAAAATTTCAGGATGATCGGTTCAGTGTTTTAGGCGTGAAAAGGTAACAACCAAACAAACTAACTTACTGTCGCATTTATAATATTACTAGCGACCCGCCCCGGCTTCGCACGGGTGCGTATATTATACATATAAACCTTCCCCTTCAATCACTCTATTTATTTAAAAAAACCGCATCAAAATCCGTTGCGTAGTTTTAAAGATTTAAGCATAAGTACATAGGGATATAGGGACAGAGAAAGCGACTTTGTTTTATACTATGTAGTGATACATAATACATATCAATCAATTAATCAATCAATCAATCAATCAACTTTATTTTCTCACCACAATATACATAAATTATTCTACATAGGTCAGATTCGACAATGATACACAATTCAGGTAAGTATATATTGTGGGAGACTGGTGCCTAAGCTAGGCTCGTGGCCTGTGTTTCAGGACACCAGGATTCCACCCCTCTACATTTTCATTTTATAAATTATGTACTAAGCGCGCTGACAGAATGTAAGGAATTATACGACATTTTATAGTTTATTTATTATGCTTAAAATCTAGGTTAAGTATGCGAGACGAATGTTAGTAGATGTGTAGTATGGGTGACTGTGTGGGTATGTGAGTGTGCTTGATTGTGTGTTTAGGTCATTATAAGGAAGTTTTCAGTATCATTATAGTTTAATTTTAATAGCCAGTCAATTAGCGTCTTTTTGCATTCACTCTTTGTGAGGCTAAAGATATGTAGCACCTTATGAGTTTTACTGTATAAGCAGCCACCCGGATAGCAAAAGAAACGTCTTGCAAAAATAGTTTTGTGACGTAGATGATGGCGCTCTACTGGGTCATATCGTCTTTTCCCCCTGGAGAGCGATGGATTATAAGCCAAGAGAGTATGCTGTTTCAGCAGAGTGTGCAATATAAACAGTTGACGCACTGTCAGGACTTCGTTGGTGTACTTCGTAATTGGCGTATTGTTTGAAATAATAATTGTAAGTTATTGTACTGTCAGCTGTGAAGCTACTTTTCATAAAATAAATAAATAAATAACATAATCAGCCTATAATGTTCCCACTGCTGAACACACGGCGTCCTCTCCAGAAGAGGGAATGGCCTATAATTAACCACGCGGGCCCAGTGCGGGTTGGTAGATGTCACATGTTGACATGTCTTCGAATTTTTGGTTCTAGGACACGCCGGTTTCCTCAGGATGTTTTCCTTCACCGTTTTTGAGAGCAGTGGTGATGAAATAAATTACACAAAGTAATGCGCCTGCCTGGGTTCGAAACCACGACTTATTGTTCGTAAGTCGGGGCCGCCACCACTGGGCCACCGCTGCTCTCACATACACATCTACTCACGCATAGCGTTAATGCACTTTCATCACCCCATGGTCAAAAAAAAATATTATACCATGCATCACCCATTTCCACTTTCATCATTTTGATTTTAATTTTACAGAATAAATTATAATAATTAAAATCATCAATACAACCCTCTAAGTTCATTTAACCCTATTGAATGTTTTTTTTCCTGTATTAGTTATTGAATGGGGCTAAATGAACTTAGAGGGTTGTATTTAATGATTTTAATGATTCTAATTCTGTAACTACATACGTGTTACTAGCGCGACTCATATTTCATCAATATACAACCTGACACTCCGACCTGCAAAATGCAAAAAACGTAAGAAAATTTGAATTTCGCGGGCTACCCTGGCGCTTCCACTTTAAATTAAAAATAAAATGTTATATCTTAGCCGGAGAGGTGATGAGGACCTTCCTACTTCAGACACCTTTCTCTATACAAGATTGTAGATATACCAGCGCCTGTAATTTCTGATGTCGAGATAAATAAAGATATATGATTTATGATTATGATTATATCCGTTTCCGAATTTTCCGGAAGTTGGTGTCTGAAACAAGCTGAATTTTTCATAGGTCTATAGCTGAAACGGAAATAGAGTTTCGGTTTATTTTGACAGCTGACATGAAACAAAAACAAAAAACAGTTTCCAATAATGTCTCTCGCAAAATTTTAATGAAATTACTAGATACATAACCAAGATTGGTAAGACGAAAGTTATACATGTAGCGATGATATGATCGTCTAGCCAATCAATTGTTTTACTGCAGAAATTCCTGTTTTAGTGGTTTTTAATTCTTGTTTTAGGTCTGCGTTGTTAGGTGACTTACTTCATAAGCACTGAGCGATATTATTGCATACCATAGGATGCCTAACATAGCTAGCGTTTAGGCCGTCTGTTGTCATTAATAAGAGTTCATTGCAGCAAATGGAGGTATGAATAAATGAATTGTGATTATTTGGTAAATATGTAGTTGCACTGCTTCTTGTACAAGTCATAACATTTATAGGTGGATTTACAAGACACTTTCTTGCGTGGCGAGGATCAGCATTCACAAAACAGCCCGAAACAAACACATGCAGTGGCAAATAAAAGAAAGATTGAAAAAGTACAGGGTGAGGATTTACAACGTTTCGTTAATATTAGTACTTATTATACAGTAAATATCACTTTGGAAACAAACTAGCATTAGTTTAAAATATTTAAGAACCCATTTCCGACGTTATTGCAAATCAAATTTTAACATAGGCAGCCTTAGTCAGTGAGACATAATTTGTATTGTATTGTTGCCTCCGGCTACTCTCCTGCAAGAATTTTGCTGGACTAAATAAATTACATACAAAGAATATTTGATTTGATGTAAGATAATAACAGACTCGGTTTTGCCCAATGGTTCTGCTTACATTACATACATACATATATTAATATGTATAATATTTAAAAATATAAAAAATACTAGCCCACCGGCATTAGGAACAGGGTCTGAGCTACCGGTGGTCAGTCTTGAGAGAGGCAGCTCCTAACAATACGCGCCATGTCCAGAAGTAGGTACTGCTTTCTGAATCAAGCCTTTGATCCAGCTGCCAAGCGAGAGTCTCCTCAGATGTTAGTCAAGCTATTGGCTAATGTAATATTAATAACAAAATATGGGCATTATCATGCAGATGGGAAAGCAACAACTGATCAGCAAGCCAAAGAGGAAAAGGAACATGCTGAGACAATAGCTTCAATGCTTATGCGTAGCTATGACACCAAGTTAGGTGGTGAAGATGACACATCTCAGCCAACTTCACAGACTGCACCTATTATACCTATAGAGACAACACGCAAGAAGAAAAAAAGAAGGAGGTAGTGAGATCTCTCTTAAATACTTTATTTTAGTTACAAGAAGATGTATTCCGTCAATATTCACGTGATCACTTGCTCATATTCACACTCCTTGGGAAGCACTGGGCGACACATGCCATAATTGTCAATTCTACCCTCACTACCCTATTGCAAACTAACATTCTAAAGTTAACTTTGTAAACAAAAGGTTCCTACCCCATGCATGCTTAGGTACTTACAATGGGGTCCTGAAATTATTGACTTCCTTAAAGGTTTTTCCAAACTATACATTTGTTTCAGTATTATAGTGATTTTTTACTAGTTTATTTTTGTCATCGCAGATCCCAAATATCAATTTGTCTGACCAACTGCCGATATGAGTCAATACGGAAAGTTGCCAGTGCTTTTGGCATGCGAGAAGTGTCTGAAGATGATGCTTGGAATTTCTACTGGACTGACATGAGCGTTTCAGTTGAAAGAGCGAAAGAAATGAAGCGGTTTCAGCGCATCAATCATTTCCCTGGCATGCTAGAAATCTGCAGGTGAAAATAATAATTTTAGTTTTTAAAAGGGCTTGTTAGGAATTCTTTCGATTTAAAATTCTACGGTGATTTCAGAAAGGACTTGCTAGCACGTAATTTAAACAGAATGCAGAAAATTTATCCAAAGGAGTACAATTTTTTCCCGAAAACTTGGTGTTTGCCTGCAGAGTAAGTACTTTTTAGTACATTTATGAACTTGAATCATTCCTGCAATAAATTATTAAACAAATATGTGTCGTATTTCAGTTTCGGCGAAGCACTAAACTACAGTAAATCACGTAAAAATAAGACTTTTATTATAAAACCGGAATGTGGGAGCCAAGGCCGCGGCATCTATTTGACGAAGTCACTCAAAGACATTAAACCAACAGATAAACTTATTTGTCAGGTAAGTTTAGCCAAAATTTAACTTTTTAAATCAAATCAATTTTATCAGTAGCTTATTCTCATATTTGTATAATTTCAGGTATATCTTTCAAAGCCATACTTGGTGGATGGCTATAAGTTCGACATAAGAGTATACACTCTTATAACATCGTGCGATCCTCTCCGAATTTTTGTCTATAATGAAGGACTTGTAAGGTAAGTGTAGCTCTAAACAAATCATTCAAAAATATATTTTGTATCAATTTGAGACAAAGGCAAATCAAAGTCATTCTTGTAAAGTAGAAATAATGAGTGGACCTATTTTACTACCCTGAAGAACCCCAGTTTTACTATAAAGGGAGTTTTATAGATTTTCTTTATTTATTGAATTCTAGAGAATTTTACGAAATATTATCTGTTTTCTGGATAGCTTTGAAGCCATTTTTGTGCATTACCTCTAACACTTATTCAAGCATTGTATGTGCAACGAAATCAAATGCCTTACCTACTCAAACCTAAAAAAAATATCATATTATCGAATGAGTACACTAAAGTAATTAAAGTTACCTGTTGGAAACAGGTTTTTTGATCATATTTCACTTCTAATATTTTCTGCAAAAGGTTTGCAACAAGTCGGTACGCGGATCCTAACGTGAACAATACGACAAACGTCTTTATGCATCTAACTAACTACGCGTTGAACAAACATAGCCGCACTTACGTGTATGATTCTGAAGCGGGCAGCAAACGGTGAGAATACATCTTCATAACTAGCATTCTGTAAATGATAAATAGCTGAATGACTTGAGCTTGCCTGGTAAAAGTTCCTTTACAAACCCTCTTTATATCCTAATCCATTTTCCTATTCCTTTCTAATTGGAACACTTTGAAATGAGGCTTATTTTCTTTGCCCGTGATACTGACTCGATGAAACCAAATTTTTATATATTCTTGCTTTGAATCTTAAGACAGATTAGACACAAAAGGCGCACGATGTCTGTCTCGTGTCACCTAGCCTGAACTCCGTGTTTTGTTTCTAATATAACACGGTTTGATATTTAAAAAAATAGCCTTGACGCACCTATCCCACCACCGACGAGGAAGCGAGCATTTTCTCACTCAAGAAATGTACAGTAGTAGACTTAAGTAAATCTTGCGTCAGTAAAAGAGATGCACAGTCTATTATCGTAGTTGATCTCTGATTTTCACACGGCCGAAGAGAACTCTCTCAAACAGTTGAGTGCAGGCCACACCGCTAGCTAGCCAGCAAGCCGGGCGAGCCTCTTTTCATTTCATACTTCGTTTGTGTAGTTCGCGGTGTGACCCAAAATATGAAAAGAGGAGAAACGATGGTTCGCCCGGCTCGCTCGTTTGCTCGCTAGCTGGCAGTGTGGCCTGCGCTTTAGTCGCAACGACAAGAGCTATCAAAGAAAAAACCTCGCTGAGTGACTCGCTTGGTACCTACTTGCTCACATCAACAAATAAATGGGGCGACTGGACGGGTAATCGCCCGTAGCACTCGCACGCTCGCTCATGGCTTTGCGACATAAAGATAACTATCCGAACTATAGACTCGCTGCTCGTTTTCACAAAACGTTGGCGGTGGGAAAGGTGCGAGCTAAACACTGTCACCTAATCGAATCTAAAGTCACGATGAATTTCCATTCATCAGCAAGATATCGACTTTGAACAAGATCCTGCTATCACAAGGCGTGGACTTGGACAGCCTATGGCACGCGATAGACCAAGTGATTGTGAAGACGATAATATCTGCGTGGCCGATACTCAAGCACAGTTACCACGCGTGTTTCCCCTCGCATGACATGGTTCTTTTGAGTTTTATAGTACAGCATAGTTCTCTTGGCGCTTGGATGGCATTGTCAAAAGGACGATGTTGGTAAAGATTCGTCAAATTATCTGAGGAATTGTATTTAAAAAAAAGTTGACGGAGTTAGTTCCATCTATGGCCACGCGTCACAAGAACTATGTATGCTACTCTTAAAAGTTCTTTGGGCTTCTAAACCAAACTCAATTACAACGCTATCTAGCATTGTAATTGAGTTTGGTTTAGCTACTGTATGAGATTTGAAGAAATTGGTAAAGTTGAGTAAGCATACTGCTTAGGGCTGCCATCTGGATAATCTGGAATATACGTCTATTATTTCTTTACATAAGTTGCGTACCAAAATTTGAATAATCGGGAAATCCCGAACGGATGGTGGCTCTCCATACTAAGATTATTAGTAGAACTAGCCATAAGTAGATACTAGCCTTTGCCCGCGGCTTCGCTCGCGTTATGACCGGAAATTATCCCAAGGGATTATCTATACATATAATAAAACTGTAGAAAAGTCGTTTTTGTACATCGAAAAAAAATCCAAAAAAAGTTGCCAGGGTGTTAAAGGACAACCAATAGAACCCATTTCCAGCATTTTTCGAATTTTTGTCTGTTTGTCTGTGTATTTGTTCGGGCATCACGTAAAATGTACAAAAGCAATGTAGATAACTTTTATACACAACGATTGAGCGTAACTTGGAGTGACATTTAGTTTTTGTTGCATTGCAATCGGTTCAGTCTATCAAAAGATATTTGAATTTAAAGTGTTACAGAAGTAAAATTAGGGTTATGTGCAGTTGGTCTCACAACTTCCCGTAACTTTTATACACAACAATATGTGCGTAAATTGAAGTAATTGAACATTAAGTTTTTTGTTTCATCGTAATCAGTTCACACCTAATAAATGGAAAGAAAGAAAAATGTAAATTAATAAAATTATAATAGTGTTTCCGAAGTAAAATATTAAAACAGCGCCATCTATCGAACTCAGACTGGACTATATCTAGACATCAACTGCGTGCAGCATTGAATATAGATATTCGATAGATGGCATTGTGCGTGTGACGTTATTTTCTGATTGAGGTATGTTTAACTAAATACTGATGGAGAAATTCCTGACCTATAGGGTACGTGAAATTTGTCACAACAGGTCCTTATTGGCTATTAAAGAGATAGTTATAAGTATACCAGGGAACCCGATCAGTCAATACGGTTTGCCCACACCGACAGTCGATGGGGAACGTATTAACAGAGAGTACGTATCAGAAATTAGTTATCATCCCGTGGAACTCGCAGAAATTTTACAAAATGGCTGCGCAAAGACAGAGAATCAGCGCCAGACGTTTGATAGGGTATGCTGCAGTGTAGAAAACGCCTCGGGTGAAATCCTGTTTTTAGCCGCACCGGGCGGAACAGGTAAAACTTTCCTAACCAAAGTTATTTTGGCTCGAATAAGGAACTTTGGGAGTATGAAGAACAGAGTGTAAAGCTCTTCAACCCCCATTGAAAAGGGAGGATCCTCCGACCAGACGGGTGTTATATCTGGTGGGCTACTGCCCTACAGTTGTTGTCGGGTTCTTCTATATAGTCTTAAGTCGCGAATAACTTCACTTGCGCGATGCAGAATTTAGATATATGTATTTAGATTTTTAGTTTATCCTCTGCGTCATAGATGGCGCTGTAGTACTTTTTGTAGTGCCGCTACATCACTCCCCCGCGGAGACTAGGGTCGGTAGTAGAATGAGTCGTTGATTGCCAGGCCAGTGGAAAGTCGTTGCCGCATTGTTCACGGTGAGTCGGAACTGTCTGCGGCGGTAGTGCAAACCCCTTTAGTCGGGGTCGGCACTGCATGTGCTCCGTTGCGTCGGACGTGGTACAGCGCCGCGATGTGGCTGACTGCTCGCATCGACCGGGAGGTACAGCTCTCAACCGGCCGAAAGTGCAGTGCCAAGGTAGCTTTATGAGGCTGAGGGTGCTGACCAGGAATGTGCTCCCGCTGCATGCTGGTGGTCAGGAATACCAATTTTGAAGCTGGCTGGCTATATGACTCGCTGCTCGAAAACTTGAGGAAGTTTGAGAAAGCTTGAGGAAGTGATGTTGATGACGTCACGTTGCTCGAAGGCTGCACTAACGTCCATTTCGGGGTCACCAATTTGGGGGTATGGAGAACAGGGTGTAAAGCTCTTCAACCACCATTGAAAAGGGAGGATCCTCGGACCAGACGGGTGTTATGTCTGGTGGGCTACTGCCCAACAGTTGTCGGATTCTTCTGTATAGTCTTAAGTCGCGAATAACTTTACTTGCGCGATGCAGAATTTAGATATATTTCGGTTTTTAGTTTATCCTCTGCGTCATAGATGGCGCTGTAGTACTTTTTGTTCTATGTTGCTGAAGTACTTTTTGTAGTGCCGCTACAGAATCAAAATAAAATTTCCCTTGCTGTCGCCTCTTCAGGGATAGCAGCCACATTATTGCCTGGAGGAAAAACGGCACACACAACATTTATAATTCCTATCGACTTAGACCGCACGGAAAGCCCGGTTTGCAACATATCGCGAAATAGCGATAAAGCAAGGGTTTTATGCGATTGTGTTTTAATTTTTTGGGACGAGTGCACTATGGTAAACCGCAAAGCTGTAGAAGCAGTGAATAGAACTTTACAGGACATAAGGGAAAATGACCGGCCGATGGGAGCCGAAGAAATTGCTGCCTGTCTGAAGAGTTCTATTCTAAGGCGCAATATATCATCTACACACCTGAATGTACATATGCGTGCACAATTGCGAGGCTGCGAAAATGCACAGGAGTTTCCCAATTTATTGTTACAAATAGGCGATGGCACATACCCCGTACAAGAAGATGGAAAAGTTATTTTGGTTGATAATCTCTGCTCTTGCGTTACATCACAACAGGAGCTAATTTCTTCTGTGTACGGAGATTCCACAAACATGGGAAATCAAGCCGGTTCTTGGCTATGTCAGCGAGCTATTTTGACTCCTCGCAATGTTCAAGCTGCGGCAATTAATTTAGAAATATTGATTCATGTGTCCGGGAATAGTAGAGAATACACCTCTATAAATACAGTTATGGAAGAAGATGACGCCACACACTACCCGGTAGAATTTTTGGATTCCCTCAACACTCCCGGACTTCCAGCCCACAAAATAGTTTAAAAAATCGGTGTACCAATAATTCTCCTCAGAAATTTATGTCCTCCAAACTTTGTAACGGCACTCGGCTCAAAGTTACAAATCTGCAGCAAAACATAATCGAAGCTGAAATATTAACCGGTTGCGGCGCTGGTGATATTGTTTTTATTCCAAGAATACCTATAATTCCTAACAACTTGCCTTTCTCTTTCAAACGAACGCGATTCCCAGTCAGTCTCTGTTATGCCATGACGATTACTAAAGCTCAGGGCCAGACATTTTCCGTTGCGGGGGTGGACCTAAGTATTGGATGCTTTTCCCATGGTCTAGCACTAGCATAAATTAAAAAAAATGATTTGTATCGGAATCCTCCAACAGCGCTTCGCACTAAGAAATACATGTTAAGTTCCGACATCCACGCGAACGAAGTCGCGGGCACAGCTAGTTTTAAATATAGCCCTTAATGTAGCTTTCCATTAGTGAAAGAATTTTTGGAGTCTGATAATTCGGAAGACTACTTCCTCTATTCCTATCCCAACTTCTTCTCTAAACTATAAGTAGGTATAGATTTATTAGGCATTGTTAACGATCTATACATCTAAACCCATACAATTTTTTAATTATATTTTATGACTAGCTTTTGCCCGCGACTTCGTACGAAAAAAAACATTTCCTGTGATAAAATGTAGATATTCATCTAGCAGTAGAGCGGTGTAAACTGCGTTCATATTCATGCAGTATAGTTTTTGCATGATGCGCGTACAAACATACAGACAGACAGAAAAAAATTCTAAAAACGTTTGTTTTGGCTTCCTTTGCTCTAATAAAGACACACCCATTTTTTCAAATTCAATAAATAAATAAATAAATGCTTTTATGCTGATTTGCTGAAGCATAGCATAGCAAGCCTTTGGGTTTGTTTTAAGATTAAGGTTACGACTTCTATTTATCTCTATTTGAATTCGTTCAAGCCCTTGATAAAACAGGACTTTGTTAACAGCCTGGTTTTCAAGGCTTACATAGTGACGAACCTTACTTACTTATTAAAACTTACACTTCAAAATCTATGTGACCGAAATTATTCTGATATCTAATTTGTAGTATATTAGTCGTATAGGTTTGTTCAGTACCTAAGTCACGCGAGAATACATTGCAATTTCAATTCAACCATTATGTTGCAATATTGCAGGTGCACGCTTGTTTTGAAATACTGGGCTTCGATATTCTTCTGGATCACAAGTTACATCCCTATATCTTGGAAGTAAGTTTCATGAAAAGCACTTTGTATTCAGATTTCCAAGTTAGTGGGTATTGGTTGGGTAGTTAGATAATACTCATCTCATTGGCTGACCCATTGAACTGTCAACATAAATTAAAAAGTTTAAAAGATTCTTTAATCAAGTGGGCAATGAACCGATGCATTACTCAAAACTGTCATCCCACAACATCAACAATGAAACTGCGAAAATTTTGATACCATCAAAAAAATGAACATAATCAAAAAGTTACTTAGCTTCGATTTGAATCGAGTCTATTGTAAACGTAAATAAAAATACCCGTGAAACGACCATTAAAATACAATAATTGTGTTGCGTTGTCTTCAGGTAAATCATTCGCCAAGTTTTCACACGGATACGCAGTTGGACCGCGAAGTGAAGGAGGGTCTGTTGACAGACACCTTCACTATGCTCAATATATGGCAGTGCGACAAGCGACGAGTGCTCGAAGAAGACCGCAAAAGGATACGGGATCGACTCCTACAGACCAATAAGTAAGTAGTACAATACAACGCGTACTACGCCGTTGCACAACGCTAGCCACGCTAAGCAAGCTTCACGCGTAGCGGCCATCATGTTCGAGACAGTTAAGAGGTGAGACTCACAGGGTCTGACAGAAATTAGGCCTGGGGGGTTAGTAGACAGGAGTCCAGTGTGGGAAAGAGACAGAGCTATACAGGTCGTCTAGCGCCATCTTCCCACACTGGAATTACTCCTGCATTAAGACATCATTGTAGGCCACCCTGGTCTCTGGTAATGGAATGTTATATACTGATTTGGATGTGTTTGGCCATGGCTACAAAAAATATACATGATGCGATAAAATATTGCAGGTTTGCCGAATTTACACCCATAGAAGAGAAAGAACCAGAAAAAAGTCCATGGCTAACTCAAATACAATGGGAAGAAACGCATCTCGGAAATTTTAGGTACATACCATGTTATCAACGTACTAAGGAAAGGAATCTATTTTAAGCTGAACTACTTACCCATAATTTAAATATACATGTAACAATTTTTTGGTAAATTATGTAGTTTCATTTTCTGTTTGGAACTATCAATCCTATGCAGATCACATTTTCGACTTAAAATTAATGAATTTCCTAACTTTGAAAATCATTGGCCTGGTGGAACTGAAGCTCCTAGAAATTGTCTTAATATTGATTCACCACAATTCACAGATGTTTGATTATTTATAATTTTTCGACGCCTGTGTCCCAGCAATCAAAAAAAAAATCCAACAATCATGCAATGAAAATGAACAAGTTATTTGTAACACGTAAGGCAGACTTATTCGCACGGATTTGCATTTTTCCGTAACTGCTTCTTCCTCGCTCTAGTGAAAAATTTTCCTTAACGACAAGCAAATGAGTTACGGAAAGTGCGAATCCAGAATAAGACTGGCTCAGCCCTAAACCTGAATGTCGTAGAGTTTCATCAACAGGCGTGTATACCCGGTGGGCGAGCAGTATGCGTCGCTGTTCCAACAGCCGTCGGGCTCGCTGTACACGGGCACGGCCTCGTCTCGAGCCCGCGGCGACTGCACCCGCATGCAACGAGAAGAGTTTCAGGTACCTACTACACTATACATACAATTCACTTACACAACTTAGTACCACAATTTTATCAGACACCTTAAAGAAACATTAGTCTCTGGTAACGTATCTACAGCAAACGAAAGCCAAAGCAGAAGCTCTGAAGAAGCCATCTCAGCCCAAAGCTATTAAGGAAGGCGAAAAGAAGATTGAAGAAGCAAGTTCCACGCCATCTGCTGCCACTACCACCACTGTTGCTACGGAGAAAACCACGAAATCTAAACCTACTCGAGTGGAGAAAGAACAGAAACGCAAAGATGATAAAGATAAGAAGATATCCGCCAAACCGTCGCTTTCACAGCAACCGGTTAGTGATATCATTTTATTAGTATCTTTCCTCAAATAAGTTAGGTTGCCAGATTTAATGAGGCATTTGTGACTTCTGTGAGCGTCGGAAGAGGTAAGGGAAGTACAGGGCCGGACGTTGTGGCGATTCTTGGAAGGTTTACGAGTATGCCCAGCAGTCGACCACAGCAAAGGGTGGAGTCCAGACGTCCACCGTCTGGAGTCCAGACAGGGGACGTCTGAATTTTCTGCTGTAGTCTACTTACTAAAATTCTCTTTTGATAATAACAGGGATATGTGTTTTTGCCAACTTTCTAGGTGACCGAGTGCAAGCCTGCGTACGTGCTGTGTTCATACGAACCTGATCCTATCGTGGAGAAAGAGGAACGCGAAAGAGTCAACTTGTTGGCGCAGAGGGATTTCCTTATAAGGAGTTACGGCATGTTAGAACAGGTTAGATACCTACACTAACATCTTAAGCCTGGTATTATAAAAAAAGTTACGGAACATTACAACAAAGTTTTATGTACCTGGCAACATATTTCACTGATAAAATGTTTGTTGCCAGTAACATGTTGCTGAAACAATGTTGAGCATTTTTTTTACACAGATTTATTTGTGCCAACATGCTACGAATAAAATTATAAAACATTTTTGCCTGCAGATCTATTTAGTCATGAAAAAAATGGGAACACTTAGGCCGGAAGACGAACGCAAGTATGGCGTATATGGACGACTATCAGTGGTCTCTCACACGCCCAAGGTAAATGTGAATCATACTCAGACAATGTTCTCATGCCACTTCATGTAATTTCCCTTGTACTTTCTCTCTTACTTTTGTTGGCCAACACAATGTTTTACAAAATATTCAACAATGAATTGGCACTTTGAACATTGCAAGCATCCTCTAAAATCATTCTCATTATTCTTAAATGTTGTGTTTGCCTACAGAAAGTGTGAATGTTTCTGCTGCATGAAAATTAAGCTATATAATAGAAAAAAATTAGTTGTAAGAAAACAAAGAATGGACCGATAAAATTTTTGTGTACAGACTGCCAATTTGAAGAGCAAAATAGTCGCACACAGGCCTAACGATCAAGGGGATAATGGTGAGTGAAAATAAAATATAATACTAAGCTGTGTACAGGCAACACGAGGCATGCGCCGCGGATGATTTAGGTACTACGAACTCGACAACCTCAACGAATCGCATCCTAGCCGCAGTAAGTAGTAACAGTAAGCCCTTGCTTGCCCATACATTTTGAGACACTGGTGGTGTATATACACACCAAATCGCCAATCCGGCGGCGTAGCCCCCCGTGTTTACTTTTAGCCGCTCTGTAACGCCCATCCATCGCACATCTCAGACTCGTTAAGGGCTGGAATAACCCCAAATTGTGAAAATTGAATGGCTCTCGTTATAAAATTACTGCAACATTCACTTTGTAATTAATATAATACAGCAGAGTTGATGACTACTTCTAAGTTGTACCTATCTGTTTCGAAACCCGATTCTAAGTATAAAATTTTCTCGATAGGAAAATACCTCAAAGTTAGCTCTAACCCGGTAGGTTGGTCCCGGGTGTCATTTCTAGATCTTTGACAGTCGTTACAGGTAGGCAACGCCCCGAAAGTCTGAGAACCAGTCTTACCAAGGGGTATCGTGTTACTCATTACTAATAGGGTTGTGGAGGTCAGATAGGGAATCGCAGGCGGCTGAATATTTTGTCATCGTTCCATCAATAGTGTAGTTCACCCTAAAATATTCTTTAGTGCGAGCGGGAAAGAACGATCTAGGCTGAGAAAGCAGGGATAAAATTTGAATTTTAGCTGTCATCCCGTGCGCCCTTAAAACATTGACATGTGAACATAGTATGACATGACCTATATGATTTTTTCGTTACCTATATCATAAAATTTCACTCGGTTTTAAGGTTTTTTTTTGGAACGTAGTTCCTTATCGCGCGTTGCGGGGCTAGACGGAAAAAATTCAGACGAAAAGTGTGTACGACACTTTTACCCGACTGCGCGACGCAAAGGAGGGCAATGTGTTTTTGCTATAGTAAGCTATTGTAAGCCGTGCGGCGTGCGCATGTTATAGAAAGCAAGCCAGATATTTTCGTTTCGTGGTGGGTCTGTGGATGGGTGATCCAAGTTAAGTAACGGTTGCCGAGGTCTGTCTGTGGATGGGTGATCAAGGTGGTGGTGGTTGTGGTGGTGGTTTTTTTTGTGCCAATTTTTTTTTTACAATTCCTTCACTACTTAATCGAAAAGAACTTCGTTCCATCCGGGTGTCCCTTGACACCTCTCTAGTTTTTTTTTTGTATGCGACGGTTCTAATTCTGCCATTTCTTTTGTAAATATTATTTGCAGGATTCGAAGTGCAGTGCCGTGACGTGGTGATCTGGAAACGACCGTCACCCCTGCAGTCCAATCCAGAGCGCGCCACCAAAGCACACATCGCCCGCACTGCCTACACCATTTGGAGGATGAACTCGTTTGTGTTACGCTCTCATTCTTAAATTTTATACAATTTTGACAAACAAGAACTTCGTCTGTTATGTTTTATTTTCCCTGATTGTACTTTCAGTCGTATCATGTGCGCATTAGAGGACCTCGTGCACTACGCGGCCACGACCACGAGTTATCGCATGACAGGCCGCTATCTTGAACAAAACTGGTCGGACGCCCGGTTGTCCGGTCAAACTTTCTTCCTGGTTTTGACCAAAAGTCGCTTCTGCGGCCAACAGTCATGGTCGTGGCCGCTTAGTGCGCGAGGTCCGTTAGCCAACGCACTGACCGCTCGCTTTGCTGTTAATTCAATTACTAATCGCCAGTGTGATACGGCGTTAATAGTATTTTGTTTTTATTTTCAGATCCGTTTCGATTCCCCTGCCCAAGTAAACAAGGGTCGTGGGTGTGTGTGTTATACGACAATTTGCGACGTTCCCGTGTCGTCGTTGTGTTCATGACTGTCCAGTTACAAAACATCGCTCGTTCGAATGTTTGTAACCAAATATCGTCGTGACTGTTCGATGATTGTTTGCTACTATTTAAACAATTATATTAGCTTGCAATATATTCCAGTTACAAGTAAGAAGTATTTTTATATTGTAATTGCTAACGTGTTCATATTGTAATCATGATAATATAATTACCGTAATCCTTAATTAGAGTAATTTCGTCAATGTTCTGTAAATTCTGGTGCATAGAAAAATAAGCAGTAACTGAAAGATTATTTTTACTATAAACTGTATTATTATTTTTACAGTTATCATTGTTTTTATGGAATAAAACTATATTTTTAATATCAAATCTATATTTTCTCTTATCAATAAAAAAGTTAATAATATCAGCAAGTCTTTGCAATTCAGTTCTGTCAATCGGTAGAATCGGTTAAGTCTGTCTTTACAATCATCCGAAAAATATGTAATCACAAGACAATACATTTTCAAGTGTCGTAACACTCTTAACACATCACGAGTTTTTAAAACATTATAATTTGCATTACTGTAGCAACCGCCTCTTTTGATTACATATTTAATTCACTAACATAACAATCATATGAGACGCTTTAAATATATTATTTTGCGTATATTATATAGAAGTGGAATTATATTTAGCCACCTTCGTAACATTGCACGAAGTTAACGCCTGATAAAGATATGTGACAAGGCCGTATGTCATTTTCATCTATTCTTTAACCCCAAAGTCAATGTCATTATAATCAACAATCATATAAAGTAAATTGCACTTTCTTTCATTGTACTAAATCCAGCAGTACTTAAGAATGTCTTGAATTGTTTGTTGGTCAAAACTGCAGTCTTTTTGCTAAGGATCCACCATCAATGTTTTCTAGAAGCTTTCTCTTGAGTGATGGTTTATCTGTCTCTATTTTGCTAATATTCGAAGGCATGGGCAGCTTGGAGCCTACTGAAGGAGCTGGTTTGTTACTGAAACAATGATTTATACATAGGTAAGACTAAGAAGTCCTTTCATCGCAAAAACAAAGTATATCTCATGGTACAGACAGACTAGCAAACGGGTCGCCTACTAATGTCTAATAATAATTGAATATAATTAGACTCGAAAAAAAAGATTGACTTGCGAATACATTAACTCCTCCTTTTTAGTAAGTCAATTAAAAACGAATTAACCGGGACAATCTTCACAAAGAGGTAGGGCCAAAACACAAAATTCATCGTAAAAAATTGCGACACAACTTAATGTCATAAAATTTGACGATACAATCCCGCACGTGCCCCAATGATGGAAAGAAAAGTGTGGACTATTTTCCGTTATGTGCCGTGCATGTACCACGATACGAAGTCGTATCGTGAATTTTTACGACGTCTTAGAATTCCACGACACGACGTCACATCGGAACACGGTTTCAGTTCGCGATAGGACGTCGTACCTTGTGTGCTTCAGGCCCATGGGATTCGCATCTTTTCTACGACGTAGTTGCGAGTTTCTTCTAAATAATTAAAAAAACAATTCAAAATATAAAGAGCTGTAACATATTTGATTCAGAACATTTCACATACCTAAAGTACGGCATCTGCAACGCCTGCGTGCAGTCGCACCGACTGGGAGGGTACAGAGCCAGTAGGCTCTCCATCAGTTGGATTAGATCGTCTGACGCAGCACTGAATATGTGGCGAAGCTGCTGAGGCGGAAATATCTTGAACTGCACATAGTCTGTCAAGTTCTTCATACCCTGGAAATAAAGTGTAAGGATATGAAAGGAAAGTGGAGTTCAATCAGTCTCAATGATGATAATACATTTTAAGATCAATTAATAAAACGACAAGTGTCGAAATGTGGGTGTACTATTAGGTAGACCTCTGCCTAAGCCTTTGATGTTATGTGTAAATAAAACGTGGATATAAATATACAGTCCTCAATGATTAGGGGATAAAATAGTAATGAAGTGTGAAATGGCTTTTAGTACTGAAGATGCAAATCACCAATTTAAAATATAATGTAACTTTGGGCAAGTTTTTACTTACAATATGATTGAGAGTTAATGATTTTGACTACATATTACAAACATAGTAGATGACAGCCTCCACTATCATTACAATTTTCTTTCCATGATTGTACAGTCACAAGCAATAACTATACACTTTTCTAAATTTAAAAGCAATTTTCGTGAAGCAATAACGTTTGTAACTTGGAGATAGGATCTTTTTCATAAAAATATGAGTAAGTGTTTACATATTGGTGCTCGTGACTGTACATGGGGTACCTAACTTGGAAAATTATAGTAACATAAACAAACACATACTGGCCAAATTTCTTCACTGGGCGTGCCAAATACTTGGAAAATCCGCGACAGTTGATCGAGGTCCGACTCTCCAGGTAAGAAAGGCACTCTCAACAGTAGTTCAGCAAGTATACAGCCTATTGCCCACATATCTACACCAGTACCATATTGCCTTGCTCCAAACAACAGTTCGGGTGACCTGGAAAGAAGCAAAACGGAAATTATAGAATGTTTTGTTTATAGGCCAAACCTAATTAAAGCCAAGATTCATTTTATACATAACATCGCGCCTGTTATCGCCGATGGGTTAGGCAGACGTATATCTTATAGTACACTCAAATTTCGCCAGTTATGTTTAAGTCCCAAACTCCCAAGTAATAGGTGGCGAGCCTATTGCCATCAACCGGGCGCAAACCGACTCTGTGGCTGCTACTGAAGAAATTCCTGATGGAAAAACCCCATAACACTTTCCCCAACCCGGTAATCCAGCCCAGGACATCATGCTCAGCAGTCGTGCTTGCGACCACTATACAAACAAGGCAGTCATTCATTCCAGTTTTCACTAACACTAGGTAACAGCTAATTGAGTGCCTAAATAATACCACTTTGTTGGAGTATCAATTGTACATTGGGTTTCCATCTAGATGTCTCTTAAACTTTGGTATGCCGAAACGTGGATCCACGACTAAACAACCTAGAGTGATTTTTTTTCATCTGGATCATTTATTAGAGGGACTGCAGGAAGAAACAAAATGAACCCTTATTCGGTTATTGTAGATATTGATGCTTAGGCCATCATTATTCAGCAACATCCATAAGATTGTTTTTGACGTTGGTACAATTTATAACTTAATGCAAAATTGTTCAAGTGACATGGTTTTTTAATGAAGTTAAATGCAAAATGGGCCAAGCGACATAGCTTATTGTTTTGATTTAATTTATAAGATGTGTTATTATTCATGTATATGTCTTAACCGTGAATTCCCAATACTAACTTCACCTTTTATTCCCCATTCCTGCCCCGACTTTAGAAGCTAGGAGGCAGGAATGGGGGATACAAGGTGCAGTTCAAAATAGGCCAAACGACTACCACAACCATGGTGAAAAAAACAAAAGCTTCCAACGACACACATAAGTTCGAAAAATCAAAATAACTTAAGTCATTGAGTCCTCATATTTGTCTAATTTTGTGTTGTATAAATCAATGAGCTTAGAAATGAGGCCTGTTTTAATGTGGTCCTAAGCGCCAAAAAAGTAGTAAAACAAAATTGAAACCTGACTTAAACGACAGAGAAAAAATTTCTGATTCTTTATATGTATATTACTCAATATCGCAATAAATGTTGCTTAGACCAATTAATTAGCCTTTCAACCGTCGATATGGTTATTAGTTGTTGTAAGAGTGTTACAAGAAATTGCTTGTTATTCATTACCTATACCATCTGGTTACTACTTGATGTGTGTTAATTCTGGTTGGAGACCCAAAAGCCTTAGCGAGACCAAAGTCACCAATCTTCAAGATGCCCTCCCGGTTTATAAGTAAGTTGTTAGGTTTCAAGTCTCTGTGCAATATCCAGTTTTGATGTAAATACTCTAGACCTGCAAAATTGAAAAAGAAAACTTGTGTTACATTAGTTTTTTTTTAAAGATGTGTGTGATTAATGAAATTGATTTGATGTGCAGATGTGGCAAAAAATTGAATTGTAGGTATTACAACTACTTGAAAAAAGTTCCTCATACACATTAGGTTGCTAGGAAGTTTGTTGTCATTTGTTTCTACCCAGCAAAAAATAAACACAAAAAATGAGCGGTGGCAAAAGAAAAAAACCACAGCCTATAGTGCAACTTCGGTAACTTTTCATGTTTAGAGATTCTCATTTTCTTTTTTGTACCATATTCCATATATATGCTTTAGTTGTGAGGTTACATTCTTACAGTCTTATAACTTTATGCAAGAAATAGTGCCGGACATTATACTATGTAGAAATCTCAACCAAAAAACCATAAGGTAATGAAGATATAACTTACCTTTTAAAGTCATAATCATGTAAGCCTTAACATTAGCTGGAGTGAGCACAATATTATTGTCCTTAACAATTATTTCTAAGTCAGTGTCCATAAAGTCAAACACTAATGATACATTTGATTTTTGTCCAAATACATCTGCAAACAGAAAGATTATTCAGCAAGGAGTTTTGTTATTTAGTCCATAAATATGCATAGAGTTCAGGGTATGGAAGAATACTTTTAAGTTGGTTTGCATTTCTAAAGGTTAGTGAAACCATGTACAGTACTGTACATGGTTTTCACTAGCCTTTAGAAATACTTAATACATAATAAATAGCTAGGCTACAAATATTATGTATGAAGCCTGACCAATTGACTACACAACGTCTGTCAAAGCTGCTTTACATGCTTCTTCATGGTTACAATTCTGGGAAATAGTCAAATTAAAGAAAAACCTAATAATCCAATGAGATTGATATGCTGTAACTCTTGCAACAGCTTTATTTCTCTCAGAGCTGTCCGATTAATACCATCCTGTGCCTCAAGACGGGAGCCTATTTTGATCTTCTTTACAGCAACTATTTTATCTGTTTTCACGTCTCTGGCTTTGTATACTGTCGCGAACTATAACAAATTTTTAGAGGTTATATTTAAATGTTTTATTTTTTAATGATAAATGATAGTTGTTTACACTTGACTATATTAATATCGCAAAAATTACCTGCCCCTCTCCGAGAAAGTCAATTTTCTCATAGCGTAGAATTGGTTCTTCCATCGTGTGTGTTTTCCCTAAGTTACTTCGACGAATATCACTTAAAATACGTTAATATTAAACTTCACCGGCACTAATAAATTGAATCATAACATTCTGTTCCACACGTTACTTATAAAAAGTTATAAAACAATTTTTTGTTAATTTGGCTCCCGTTTGTGTGGATTTTATTTTAGATTCAAAATTTGACAGTTCACGATGTTGGACCAAAACCATGACCAAAACCAAAACTGAAGTTCATTCACTTCGTCCGGAAATCTTTATAGATTATTAGAAACAAACTATTAGCAGTTTAAAAATTCAATTCATTTATTTAGTAAACAGGGGGTCTAAAATGGCCGCTTTATCATAATAGGATTGAATATGAATTACGTTTAAATTCGTAAAATGGTCACAAGGTGACAATTCATAATAGTAGGTACGTCTATGACCATTTTAAGAATTTAAACGTAATTCATATTATTATCCTAATAAGATTCTGCTAAAGCGGCCATTTTAGACCCCCGGAAGTTTCTCAGATATACTGTTTTCGCTTTGTTACGTTTGGGCAAGATTGCAGTCAATCTCAACCCGTGATTTTCGAAAATTTAAGTCAGAACATAGTATAAACTTCAGATACATATTTACAACATTGTCTCTAAAATTAACAAGCATGAAATAATTAAAAATCATTTTTTCTCCAAGTACTAACAAATTAGATCCTAACTTGCTACTTAAAATCTTCCAGTGATAATCAATGGCACTGATTTAAAGCGGCAGTTGTATTATAGTAGTTTTGGTAAGTTAAAAATTACAAAATGCATAATTATTTATTAACAAGTTCCCATAATCAATCAGGTATGTATGCGCTGGCTCAATCTTGACCACGATCGTGAATATTTGTAAAAAAAATCGTGATAAAGAGCGCGTAACTCGCTAGCACTCTATGACATCTGACATTTCTGAAGACCTATCTACACGAACTCCACTCCACTAGAGGAGTGGCGAATTCATGCGCGATAGCCCCCATTGAATCATGGACCAGGACTTTAGTATAAAAGTAAATTCCACACTAGTAAAGATAAATCTGTTATAACTTTATAAGGCACCGTAATCCCTTGATCGCATCGGCCGCCCGATACGAGCCCTCCAAAATTAGCATGATTCGCCGACCAAGGTATACACTTGTTACCCCCGATGACGCTATCGCCCTCCTCTAGGAGAGCAGTAGCCAGCCTCTTATAGGCCGAAATGTGAGATGCCCACCCCAAAAAAAATATGATAAGGAAACATGATAAATGTAATAAGGAGTAACTTAGGCTACTTCTTTTTTACGAAAAATAATTAGGGTTCCGTGCAAAAAATTAAAACCCTTGAAATTTTTGGTAATAAAATCCGTATAAAAAAGGGGAGTTATATTTTTTTATTATACAAACACGCGAACGAAGGTCACAGGCAACAGCTAGTCTTCCATTCTTCTCTATTACTCCGCATCACATGCCCATACACCGCGCGAATAGTAAATGTCAATAGATTAATTGGTATTTCTTTGAATGGCAATAATTGGGGAAAGTGTGGTATTTATTTTATCTTCCAAAAACATTTATTTTCAGTTACTGCTTGCCCAATGGATTAATTTGCGTGAGAAGCACAGAGAAATCCTTAAAGGATCATTAAAAGACCCAATTATTAACCCTTTAATTAACTTAGTTAATAAAATAGAGTACTTGTTTTATTATAAAATGGGCCTGATCTTGACCTCGATCCTCGACCTGGTGGCAGTGGTGGATTTACACATTTGCCGCCAGTAATCTTTTCAAATTTTGCCGCCCCTACTGACTTCTAAGATTACCCAAGAAATAGTTTAAGTATATTTCTGAGCTAATAAAACCGCAATCATGTACTACTAAAAAAATATATTCAATTACCTGGTAACAATCCGGCTGATGGTGATGATGAAATTCAATTACCTAATTAAGTTATGAAAGTTTTACAATACCTTTTTCCAATATTTTCTATTCCCAAAATTATCAATCATAATGTCGTATGGAATCTCGTTAGTTAGTAACTTAATGCACAAAAGAGCTAAGCGTTTACCTTTTCTTGGTACTTATATCTCAGATATTTTTTCACCCGTTTTAAGCAAGATTCTCTCACCCGAACAGGGGGTCTAAAATGGCCGTTTTAGCAGAATCATAATAGGATAATAATATGAATTACGTTTAAATTCTTAAAATGGTTACTAGATAGACGTGTTTACTATAATTTTGCTAAAGCGGCCATTTTAGACCCCCAGTTTCTCGTTGGTGTACATACATATAGCTATGCGAACTGCTGTACCCAAGTTTGGATAAACGTTTTGCAAATTTTAATGCTGATTTCGCAAGGACGAAGATAGACTTATCAATGATCCATAATCTGGTTTCACCAAATCTCTTTTAGAAGAAAGATGGCATTGAAAATATATGCATTCTTGAACTAAGTCCGTCTTTAAATCTGGAATCAGGAATGATCGCGGGGACCCATACCGATGGGTTTCATGCCACCATCCACAAGAAAACGGCCTCGCTCCTGAGCAGAATAAGAGGCAGTCACAATATAGCATCCTGAAGGGTGTGGCGGCCGATACTTCCTCCACCATAGTAAGGCAATTTGTGAAAAGACTTAATAGTACCCTGTTACTATAGGTGGTCCTCTCACTAATTCGTCTTTAGTTAAGTTATTAACAAGAGTTTTTAAAATACAAACCTGTTACTAACAATTTGTGGATCTCTTAGTTGTCCGACATAAAATGACTTTATTTATTTAAATCATAAGGATAGATTTCTTTCAAGAAAAGTGCTTTAATTCGAAAGGATGACAATTTACTCATTTTTAGGGTTCCGTACCCAAAGGGTAAAACGGGACCCTATTACTAAGACTTCGCTGTCTGTCTGTCTCCAGGCTGTATCTCATAAACTGTGATAGCTAGAAAGCTGAAATTTTCACAAATGATGTATTACTATTGCCGCTATAACAACAAATACTATTTTTTTTTTTTTAAATATTAAGACCCATACAACAGATATGATTTTTTTTGCCGTTTTTATAGATAATGGTACGGAACCCTTCGTGCGCGAGTCCGACTCGCACTTGGCTGGTTTTTATATATTACCATTACTGCCGTTTCCAGCTATTCTAAATTATAAAGTACTAGCTGTTGCCCGTGACTTTGCTCGCGTGGAAATTTTGTTAGGCATTTGTGAGAAAAAAAGATAGCCTATGTCCTTCCCTATGATATAATCTATCTCCTTGCCAAATTTCGTTACGATCCGATCAGCCGTTTAGTCGTTAAAAGGTAACAAACAAACAGTTACTTTCACATTTGTAAAATTAGTAAATATGGAAGTATGGATTCCCGTCGCTTCTTTTCAATAAGCGCGAATCACTACATTATAGATAAAAATCATCTAACTGGTAAACATTCACATATGGAATTGTTTGTGTGTGAACTTAATAACATTTAGGAATACAAATATGAATATATTAATTTCTGTAAGACATTGGCCCCAAATTTGCCGCCCTAGGCTCCAGCCTCCTCAGCCTGCTGGTAAATCCGCCACTGCCTGGTGGAAAGCGATGGATGAGGTCTATGATGAAACGAGCGTGCTCAGAAGATGCCTGTCCACTCTTACTTTGAAGGTAATATACATATATATAATATAGTAGTCTTTGTTGAAAGCAGACGGGTTATATGTGGGAGGGAATACAGATGCCGGCAGAGTTCCACACTTTGGCTGTGCGCATAATAAACGTGGAGGGTGGATAGTACGCCGCAGTATGTCAAAGACTACTATATATATATGCAGTATGTCTGCTAGTCCGGTAGTAAAGGGTGATGTGGTGGGATCCAGATCGTGGAGCTCCTTCGCACACTCTCCGAAGTCTGTAGAAGACCGACAAGCAGGCGACATTGTGCCGATGAGCTAGGCTGTGAAGCGTAGCTACCAGTCTCGCCTATGAGCCTTTTAGCTCTGCGTTGTTGGTAACGATAAATACTCTTGTAGTTTATTTAAGTGATTCAATATTAAAATTCCTTTCAGTTTTGTGTCTATTCACCCAGTTTGTTTTACGGTACCTTCAAACGGGCATAAATCCAAAATCCGTGTCTGCAAATGAGGAATTCCTAATGAAAAAACTGCCTATCTTGGAAATCGAACCCAGAAACATACTCAGTCGTGCTAGCGACCACTAGACCTATGAGATGTTTATTTTATAATGCTTTTGTGTTTCCTGAAACATGTTGGTTCATTATTACTTGCAACATGGTGTGTTGTTTTGTTAATAAAATTAAGTTTCTTTGGTCTGAAAGCTAGTAATAATCCTCATTTAATTTTTAAGAGTAAATTACTCGTACTTGTTGCTTTAGTCTGTGCTTTTAGCTAACCTAGCTGTAGAGAATGGAAAGGTGTGGTTATGTGTGTGTGTAATAAAATGACATGAAATAAAAAAAATGTGCATTCAGAATAAGTCTTTTATTTCAGAAGTAAATGTTTTTTTTATAGTCCACCTCTCAACCTTAATACTAAATGAAGTGTAGATTCCTTTTGAATGTTGTAATCGGAGAGTGTGCGTCCATCTTCTAGCTGTTTGCCGGCGAAGATCAATCTCTGCTGGTCTGGCGGGATTCCCTCTTTGTCTTGGATTTTGGCTTTCACATTCTCGATTGTGTCAGAAGCTTCGACTTCTAATGTGATAGTTTTGCCAGTCAGCGTTTTAACGAAGATTTGCATACCACCACGCAGACGTAATACTAAGTGAAGAGTGGACTCCTTCTGGATATTGTAGTCGGATAACGTACGCCCATCCTCCAACTGTTTGCCGGCGAAGATCAACCTCTGCTGGTCTGGCGGGATTCCCTCCTTGTCCTGAATTTTGGCTTTCACATTCTCGATTGTGTCAGATGCTTCGACTTCTAAAGTAATGGTCTTGCCAGTCAGCGTCTTGACGAAGATTTGCATACCACCACGCAGACGAAGTACCAAATGCAAAGTAGATTCCTTCTGAATATTATAATCGGAAAGCGTGCGGCCATCTTCCAGTTGTTTACCAGCGAAGATCAATCGTTGTTGGTCTGGTGGAATGCCTTCTTTGTCTTGAATTTTGGCTTTGACGTTTTCGATCGTGTCAGAAGCTTCGACCTCCAATGTGATGGTTTTGCCAGTCAGCGTCTTGACGAAGATTTGCATACCACCACGCAGACGCAGTACTAAGTGAAGGGTGGACTCCTTCTGAATGTTGTAATCGGAGAGTGTGCGACCATCCTCCAACTGTTTGCCAGCGAAGATCAATCTCTGCTGGTCTGGCGGGATTCCCTCCTTGTCCTGAATTTTGGCTTTGACGTTTTCGATCGTATCTGATGCTTCGACTTCGAGTGTAATGGTCTTGCCAGTCAGGGTCTTCACAAAGATTTGCATACCACCACGCAGACGCAGTACTAAGTGAAGGGTGGACTCCTTCTGGATATTGTAATCGGAGAGTGTGCGACCATCCTCCAACTGTTTGCCGGCGAAGATCAATCTCTGCTGGTCTGGCGGGATTCCCTCTTTGTCTTGTATTTTAGCTTTAACATTCTCGATTGTGTCAGAAGCTTCGACCTCTAGAGTAATGGTCTTGCCAGTCAGCGTCTTCACGAAGATTTGCATACCACCACGCAGACGAAGTACCAAATGAAGAGTGGACTCCTTCTGGATATTGTAGTCAGACAACGTGCGCCCATCCTCCAACTGTTTGCCGGCAAAAATCAACCTCTGCTGGTCTGGCGGGATTCCCTCTTTGTCTTGGATTTTGGCTTTGACGTTTTCGATCGTGTCAGAAGCTTCGACCTCCAATGTGATGGTTTTGCCAGTCAGCGTCTTGACGAAGATTTGCATACCACCACGCAGACGCAGTACTAAGTGAAGGGTGGACTCCTTCTGGATATTGTAATCGGAGAGTGTGCGACCATCCTCCAACTGTTTGCCGGCGAAGATCAATCTCTGCTGGTCTGGTGGGATTCCCTCTTTGTCTTGTATTTTAGCTTTAACATTCTCGATTGTGTCAGAAGCCTCGACCTCTAGAGTGATGGTCTTGCCAGTCAGTGTCTTGACGAAGATTTGCATACCACCACGCAGACGAAGCACCAAATGCAAAGTAGATTCCTTCTGAATATTGTAGTCAGACAAAGTCCGCCCATCTTCCAATTGTTTGCCGGCGAAGATCAACCTCTGCTGATCTGGTGGGATTCCCTCCTTGTCCTGAATTTTGGCTTTGACGTTTTCTATCGTGTCTGATGCTTCGACCTCGAGTGTAATAGTCTTGCCAGTCAGTGTCTTCACAAAGATTTGCATACCACCACGCAGACGAAGCACTAAATGAAGGGTGGACTCCTTCTGGATATTATAATCAGAGAGTGTGCGACCATCCTCCAACTGTTTGCCAGCGAAGATCAATCTCTGCTGGTCTGGCGGGATTCCCTCCTTGTCCTGGATTTTGGCTTTTACATTTTCGATCGTGTCAGAAGCTTCAACCTCCAAAGTGATGGTCTTGCCAGTCAAAGTCTTCACAAAGATTTGCATACCACCACGCAGACGAAGCACTAAATGCAGGGTGGACTCCTTCTGGATATTATAATCAGAGAGTGTGCGACCATCCTCCAACTGTTTGCCAGCGAAGATCAATCTCTGCTGGTCTGGCGGGATTCCCTCCTTGTCCTGGATTTTGGCTTTTACATTCTCGATTGTGTCAGAAGCTTCGACTTCCAAAGTGATGGTCTTACCTGTCAGCGTCTTGACGAAGATTTGCATACCACCACGCAGACGCAGGACTAAATGCAACGTAGATTCCTTTTGGATATTGTAGTCAGACAATGTACGTCCATCTTCCAACTGTTTGCCAGCGAAGATCAACCTCTGCTGGTCTGGTGGTATTCCCTCCTTGTCCTGAATTTTGGCTTTAACATTTTCTATCGTGTCTGAAGCTTCGACCTCCAGCGTAATGGTCTTGCCAGTCAGGGTCTTCACAAAGATTTGCATACCACCACGCAGACGAAGCACCAAATGCAAAGTAGATTCCTTCTGAATATTGTAATCGGAAAGCGTGCGACCATCTTCCAGTTGTTTACCGGCGAAGATCAATCGTTGTTGGTCTGGTGGAATTCCTTCCTTGTCTTGAATTTTAGCTTTGACATTCTCAATTGTGTCAGATGGCTCAACTTCTAAAGTTATTGTTTTACCAGTCAATGTTTTGACAAAGATTTGCATTCCACCACGCAGACGCAATACTAAGTGGAGTGTAGATTCTTTCTGGATATTGTAGTCTGATAATGTACGTCCATCTTCAAGCTGCTTGCCGGCGAAGATCAATCGCTGCTGGTCTGGGGGGATACCCTCCTTGTCTTGGATCTTGGCCTTGACATTTTCAATTGTGTCAGAAGGCTCAACCTCTAAAGTGATGGTTTTCCCCGTCAAAGTCTTCACGAAGATCTGCATATTGCCCTGTAATAGAAGTAAAGTAAATTGTTAGCATATAATATTAAAACTTTCGTCACTAATCACTAGTTGACTAGTTGGAAACGGCTTCAAGCATGAGTCACTATATTTATGACTGGGTACTGTGATGTGATGACAAAACATCACGCTATCTGAGACTCGACCTGTCGGGTTTCGTACAACTGTGCAACATTAGTAGGTATTAAGATCTTATAATGTCTAATCCAATTAATGGGGGGTTAGATAAAAAGATAATTAAGAAATGCACAAGAAATACACTTAATTTTGTTTGGATGCCTACTTTCTAATAAATAAGAAAAACAAGAATTCTTGTTTCCGCAACATCGGTGTAGCCCGCTATATTAATTTACTGTATGGGTGTAGTTGATACGTAATAGGCAGATAATAATGGCCGCGGGCAAAGCAATAAGTAGGTCACGGATAGAGTAAACTAGGGTGACCTACTGACATGGCCACCTCGGAACAGTTTGCGAGTTTTACCTACATTTAGACAACGCGAAATTCATCCATACTAGTGCCTACATGATACCTACACCCGTTCTTATTAATTAGGTACTTTTACTTACTATTTGAGACGGAAACTATTTGAGTAAATAAAATATATAAATGAGAAAAGGTTTTTGTTTGGTGGACAATGATTTTAAACTGTTTGTAGAGAACACTATTTTATAATTATTTTTACATTTCACAATAGCTTTAGAAGTTGAGCATTATATTGCTAACGGTATTTTTTATTTAAAACCGATATATGAATTTATTTTTAAAACAATGTTCAGAACAAAAACACTTCCAACGAAAATCATGCACAATCTGACGACTGTTCCAAAATGGCGCACGCACGATCAATATTAGAAACTGCGCAGTTCACTTATTTCCCCTATGGAATGATGTTATAATAGTGCGTATTAACTACTTAGAACACAACTTGAATATAGAAAAATGAACACTTACCGATTTATCACTAGAATTTAATCTGATAAAACACAAAATTTCAATAAAATACTGTTTTCTCTGACGAACAACTCTAAAAAGTCACGCGCTTGTGTGTGAATTCCTTTTTCAATTTCTCGTTTTGAAATGCGCTCCGAGTACTGACGTTCGCTTTATATAGACACGGTCTCGTGAAAAATCAATGACTGCGGAGACCGTCGAGGATAGCCGACACGAATTTGTCTCTTTCTAACACATTGGGAAAGATAGAGATGGCAACAATGTTCTAGAACGCATGCGTAACTTCTTTCCTTTGTGACGCAAATTGTTTGGTCTGGAATGAGAGGAAGCCCAACAAAACAAAGCGAATTCAACGAATCTTGGCGATCAATAAAACAAAGTTTCGACGCAAAACCGAGACATTGCTCTCAGTTTAGTTTAGACGGAGATATTTTATGCAGGACCATGAAATTGCAACTACTTCATATTAACCGTACCTAAGTAAAAATAATGTTGTCTATATCTACACGCTACATAGGTACATACAATAGGTTGGTACCTCCCTAGGGACCTAGCTAATTAAACTTTACTATTAACTGTTGGAAACCTTGTCGAATGACCTCAGTTAATGCGCTCATGATTTTTTAAAATTAAATTAGCTAAAGCCTAAGTATAACTGTATGTACGGTCTACCTATTTATAGAAATAAGTTGTAACCCAGCTTCAAAATTTACCATAGGTAGATAGGTCTATCCATGTGTTTCATTTAAGAAAAATATAACAATGTTATATACCTACTGTTCGTTGATTCGAAAAGGGGCATTAACCTCTTTCAATGTTGTGTGACCTCTACTTAAATAATTATTTATGGTACGTTGTGGACGTTGTTAGTGTGATCTTAATTTACCTAAGTTTGTATGTATGTATGTATACATACCAACCAAGAGATTTAATAACAACATTAAAGTTCTAAGTTATCATTCTCTCGTCAAAATCTTGTTCGACATCTAAGTTAAATTGCATCATCCTCATTAAACGCGCTTTTATGTACCGCTAAATTAGAAAAGAAGGAAATAATAGGTACCTACTTCATAATGTATGGGTATGGTACCTATGACTCATCGGTAGAATTGTGAAATAATCATGCAAATCATGCAATATCCTTTTTATCCGACTGCAGTGGAGCCCAAAAAGAGGGTAACGTTTTAGTTACCTACACCGTTTAATGCCCCCAACAAGACATTAATTCCAATCATTATCATTATGTCATTACCATTTTAGTTACAGGAGCATTTAAGTAGATAGGTATGTACAGACGCTAGCACATCAAGCTACTACAATCTGTCAAATTTCTTTAATAGATTTTCAACTTTATCGCTAAAACATTAGATTCAAAGTTGATTGGGAAAATTTGACAGTTTCGGGTAGCTTGATGTGCTGTGGCATCTGTAGCATTATGTTGGTTTCAAGATTATTCATTCTATACTCGTGTATCGATCGCCGCATTGCAGTCGTATGGTGCATGTAGCCAGCTATGTGTATAGATTTATCTCACCCTTTGTTGTCTGTTGCCGAGTGCCGTATTGCCGTACAGAATATAGATAGGTACCTAGTGCTGTCTAGACTTCAGTGCTAGATAGCTATCTATCACTAACATCTAGGTGGTTCAACTGGAGTCTGCAGTGGATTGAACACTTATCATTTAACAGGGCACTTGAATTTATCATTTATTATGTATTTGTATACCTACATCAATTAACAGAATAGTCAGTTTCTTCTAGTGTAGGTACCTACTTATTTTTTTTGCCATGTCATTGTATGATGTGGAATTCACAGATTGGGTCGGCTACGCACGGCCACAACTCACATGTTTGTTTAATGTTTGGTAAACCAAAACGAGTAATTCGTGTTTGTTATTAAAATTGTGGTAGGAATGTTTGCGCATTAATTTTGTTTAAAAATAGTAAGTAGGTACCTACTTAATATTGTTGATAAGGAATAACATTCGGTGTCAGTGGTGTCGATCAGGCGAGCCGGTTATTATCTTAGATTCATACATGAGTAAAACAAGGATATGTTTTATCTGATAATTTGATAACACATCATATGTTAAGTGGTAGGTAAGGTAGGTATGTCGACAACTCTACATTAATCTAGAAACGAATGGCTGCGACGCAGATACCTACTGCTATTGTTCACAAATCATAATAAATATCGAACAATAGGGATTTGAATCATAAATAAAGAATGGTATTTGGACGGTTGGTAGGTAGGGTCCATAGTTATATCAACCTTCAGGCCCCCTTAAGATACCTACGCACCTACGACTACGACCTACTTGTCGCATAGCTATTATCAGTTCAAAGACACAAGCTAGGCATATAGGATACCTTGTTTGTACTTTACTTATGTAGCTATGTATTTGCAGCATAAATGGCATGAAGTGGTTGGGATTACACGTCCTCTACTCTCCCCTTTTGGGAATACTAGCGTGATGTTATTTTATGAGAATCGACGTGTCATGAATATCGTAGGTACAATGAGTTAGGTTTTGATGCCAGACTGAGACTGGAAAGAGAAAGACTATAAATGATATTTAGTAGGTTGGTGCTCTTTATTTAAAATTGTAGGTATTCCATTGGTGAAACCAAGCGAGTTTATTTTCATATCAGGTTACATTACCTACACCTACCTACCTATATAAATTTTATCCTGAATACTAAAATAATGGTGTCGCTGAACTCGTTGACCAACTATAACTAGGTAGGTACCTACCGTAACTGTATTAGTGTATTTAATCTAAAAATATAAAAGTGAAACTAGAATTTGACTGTGTCGGTCATTAACACCGAGCACGACTTAAAAATGTTACAGTCAATTCGGTATATTCGTGAACGTTAAAATTATTGCCTTCATTTTACGCTCTATAAACAACTGTAGGAAATATTACAGATAAACGTGCTTATGACCTTCTTATGCAAAATATATTTAAGTAGTTAACGCATAAATGCTGGAGAAGTTAGGAGTATTCTTTAATAATATTATTAGATTTCCTCGACTTTCCACAATAGCTCGAGGTCGCACGTGTATGTACCGACTTCAATGCGCAGTGTACTAACTCTTATTAGCATTAAAACATGCGGAACAATCAGTAACTATTATTACCACGCTTTAAGGCGTAATGGCACTGGGCAAGGCTACAGCTTTTGTTATTTTACCGAGTTGGGAAACGACGCTTCCCGACTTTGATTCTGGTTATGTGCCAAGTTTCAAAACTGAGAAAAAATATTTAACAGTTTATTGGCATTTGTTTTTGTGTGACTTCCCGGTATTCTGTTTATAAATTTTTATCATTGTGTTTCCCCGTCGGCGGTCGGAGTGTTTTACTGAGCGCAATAGAGTCACCTGACTATTATTTATTTATCATAGACACGTCATTGCGCGACGTAGCAACTCAATGCATGGTCACAGATTACTGCATGGGATCAAGGTCCGATGCACATTAGAACCGATTACAGTGGTTAGCTAGTCAAATCATTGTCTACATACCTACCTAGGTTTAATACATGCACACAAAATTCCTACTAAATATAATAACTTGTATGAAGAACAATTAGTTAATTAATGGTTGCAAAGAATCTGTGGGCTCATTAAAAAATATGCAGTCTGGGGCTACACAGTACACATTCAATCTATGTATAAATAAAAACTAGAATTGGAAAATACAATTATTATTGTACAAAATAACAATTAACTAACTAGACTTATCTTGAAACAACAACAATCATTTTAAATTAAACTAAGAATAAGTAATAGAAATATTTACAACAATATTATAACCAACACTTGGTTTATGGTATTCACTGCTTTTGTTCAACTGTCTCCCAGGGCCGAGGTCCTCGTTTGTTTTCCCAGTTGTCTATATCAAGTTTTTGTATTTCTTCATAAGTTTGTTCTAAAGTTACGTTTTTCTCTCTGTTTAAGCCCATTTTTGCTGCTTCCTCCTTACTGACACCTTTTACTTTTGAGAATTGATATCTGTAAGCAACAATTTTAATTTATAATACTGATATTGAAATGGGAGGCCTTTGCCCAGCAATGGGAAACCATGTAGGCTAGTAAAAACAAATTGATAGACTTGTCCACTAAAAGCAAAAGTGTACCTAAAATAACTCCACATTTTACTAGTTATACTTAAGTCCCATGTCATAGTGGTGAGCCGCTATTGCCATCAACCAGGAACAAGTCCTGAAACCAGGCTGCTAATGACATGCAATGCTTCATGAAAACCCCAATAATAGTTGCCTGACTTGGGAATCAAACCCAGGACCTCATGCTCAGTAGTAGTGATTACACTCAGTAGATCAACAAAACAAGTCCCTATTTCTTGGGTCTTAAACACAACTGGCAAATGTGGGCATCCTACACACTGCCTTCCCTACCAGGAATGTAGGTGTTATAAATTTTGTAATAAAAGTAAGCATCCCTATATTCTTGGAACAGTATACAAAAGTATTTGCTTTTTCAAAGATAACAGGTATTTACCTCTACAAGTTTTAATGGAAAGTCATTCACAGATAATCATTGTCATTGAGAGAAGAGCAACTAATGTTGCCTTATATGTCATCAGTATAATGAATCAGTCTGTAATGTTATGCAATGGTAAACATACTCGTATAGCTACTAAAACTATAAATATTGATAATATTTATGTAGGACTAATATACATACTGTTGTATGCCTGTTTTCTTGTACCTATATTATGAATTGACTCTTAGGCCCGTATTACAGAACGTCACTCAATACTCAAGCATCATTTAAAACTAGTTTCAACCAATCAAATGGCTTGAATCTAGTCTTAGACTAGCCAATCGGCATTAAAGACGTAACAGACTGGGTATTTTTGCAAATATCAAAATATTGTCTTGTATTGTTACGAAAATCTTCCTAAGTTGCTAACAATTCGGTGTTTAACAAGAACCCTAAGAAACTTGCAAAGATTCGATACCTATCTGCAAGGAATGCAATGCTAACAATTGAAGAGTAAAGGAAATTAATTTCATGTCATTTTTGCAGAATTCATGGAAGATAAAATCACCTGATTTGTGTCCATTCCCGCAAACCGAAAGAACCTCCTACCATGAATAATATGAAGGGCAAACCATATCTAAATGATCTTCGTTTGCTTAAAGCGGCCAATGAATTTCGCATAGAACCTATACGGGCAGTTAGGTTATCCATCATTTCTATAATAAGTGAAAAGATAAACACCGTGATATAACAACATAACCTAAAACACAATTGGCGACTTGTCAATTTTCTTGATAGGTATGTCAGTTGTCACCGTAGACAGAGAATAGGATACTCTGTCTACGGTTGTCACCGTGTTGTCACAGTCAAATTCTCAAACTGTCAAATTCGATTTATCGTTCGGATAGTTGATTAGAAAAGTTTGGCCGTTGTTCGAACAATCCACAGAATACTTTTATAATTATAGAAACAATCAAAGTATGCTGTTCTGTTCTAAGCAAAAGTATTCTATTCGTACACCGACGATCCCCTGTTCGTCGGTGTACGAATAGAATACTTTTGCTTACGTTTTGCGATTTAAGAAGTATTCTGACTGAAGTATTCGGAAGTATCTGATTACCAACAAAAGTAAGCTCGTAACTCGAAAACATACTATGTTTTCGAGGTAGTTCCGTAGTTGTTGAGTGCGTAATAACTGAACATATCCTAATTTTCAAGTAACTATACTTCCAACTTCCAATTCTTGAACGAAAATGCTCAATTATTTGCAATGAAATTATTTTCTTATAATACAATTGAATAATTATACCTCTTACGCACACATGGAACTTTCAGGGTATACACAACAAATCACGTTGAGAGTTACAATAACTTGTCCGTGTAAACCGTTGTTTCAGCACGGAATCAATGTGTCAATGTCATTCATTAAGTCAACAAACAGCTGATTTCCGCCATTTTCATAATCTTTTTGTTGTTTAGGTTTAGAATGATTAGAAAATGATTTTTCTAACAAACTTAGGAAGAAGTAGTGTTTTATAATTCGTCATGGCATCCACCAGCCAACCAACAAATGTTTATTACGATGATCCTCCACCCGGTGCTCTTAAAGAAGATGAGTTTTTCTGCACAGAGAGGATCGTGCCGCGCAAAATCAAGCCCCAAAACATAGTCATACGGCTTATGGACAGAGAAATATATGGCTCTCGAAAACCTGGCTCCCATTTCCATGTTGTTCGAGAGTTTTACCAGAATGTTTTTCCGAATTTGACTATTGTGAATGTAGAAAAACCCCCTTGTTTCTTGAGGAAATTTAGTCCTGATGGAAAGCATTTCATTGCATTTTCAGCTGATCAAACTTCTTTAGAGGTATCCAGTGACTATTGCTAGTTAGTGACAAACAGCAGAATTATGGTGTATTCGTTTTACCATAACTTAATATTTTGTTTGTAGATCTATGAGTATCGAGGTGCTGCTGCTGCTGGGGACCTCGTTGCTGGATATCCCTCTGACTTACTCAATGCTGATGCTGATGCACACCATAGAATAAGAACACACATTTTCTACAGGTTTTTCAAGGTATGTTTATGTACTTAAATTTTTGGCCGCCAGAGCATAGCCCTACCATTTTGTTACATATTTGTGTCATTTGGCGTACAGGGCAAGCGCTTGCTTATCACATATATGTGACTAAAGTGGTCAATAGGTTACAATCCACAAAACTAAGTTAAATATTGTCTAATTGAGGTATTTCAAATTGACTTTATAAAGCATTTCTAACATTAATTCTTCATATCAGTCTTGTTGATACTTGATACTACATACTTGTGTACCATTAAAATAATTGTGATGTGTTAAAACTTAATAACATAATTGTATCCTCATAGAAATGCTCGTCTGTTTTCCAGCCTAAATTCACTGTAAATGTGTGTCAACAACGAGAAGTACCAAGATCTGAGCGCAACAATCCTGGTCACATGCCATTCATGGACCAGCAGCTGAACCGAGAGTGCAGTCTGTTCACTGAGGATGGCAGATATGTGATAGTGGGATCTGCAGCACACATTCCAGATGACCTTAGACCACATTTTTATCATATTCATAGCAACAATGAAGCTGTTACTCCAACAATTAGGTGAGTTTATTTCTCTTATTCAAGGATTTACCTCTACACCTCTTCATAAGTGACTTGTTCATAGAATGGAACCATAACTGAGGAACTCTTGGTTCCAAAAAAAAACAAAATTATATAAAGTTGCCTATGGCGAGTCTTTGTTATTTTAGTTAACTGTTCCTGTTGTAATTACCATAGTCTTAATAAGTTATCTTGTTCACTAACAAGATAATTACCAGACAGTGATGTTTTCCATTGTTTTAGATCAGCATTAGAAGATTATTCGCTGCATCTAGTGGACTTGCATCAGGGTAAACTTTGTGACACAAAACATTTCAGAATAGATAAAATTTACCTCTCACACAATCAAGGAATTTACTTGTATAAAGAAGTTCTCGCAGTACTATCTGTTCAGCACCAGACAATACATTTATTTCAAATTGTTGAAGGCATGCTTATAGAAATCAGAAAAATTGGCAGATTTTGTTATGATGATGATCCATTTATTGTTAACTCTGTCTTTGTTCCTTTGATGAATGAAAGGCCTTTTCATGAAGAAACAATAAACAGCCTTAAACATAGATTACTTGTCTTCCTTTTTAAAAGGGCAAAAACAATCAGCGACGAAACGGGAGATCCCCTTGAATTGAGAAAGTTTTATAAATATTTTGACATGTTTAAAAGTTTGAGAATGTGGAAGATGCAGTTGTTAGACGAGGACCATCTGTTCATAAAATATGCGAGTGAAGAAGTTGTAACATTGCGTGTGGCAGAACCCAACAGCCAGTCTTCGTTTTTTGTCATTTACAATATAAGCGAGAGCAAAATACTAGAAGTATATGAGAACACGTCAGAAGGACTTTTGCAACTATTCGAGAACTATTGCGATTGCTTTAGGAATGCGAGATTATGTGCTGATTCCCAATTCACATGTTCGCCATCAAACAATTTGTATGCGAGGCTGACGCAACAAAGATTCAAACAAACTATCGTGAGAGCCATTTACGGAGGTCGAACAGAAGCTACAAAAAGAATTCTAGCACAGTTGCCAATTAGCGCGCAGTCGTACAGTGGATCGCCATATTTGGATTTAGGGCTATTCAGTTATGATGACAAATGGGTTTCTGTTATGGAGAGACCTAAAGCCTATGGTGAATACCCTATAAGGTAACTGAACTTATTGTTAACTCGTACATGTTAAATCTGTCGGATTTTGATGTTAACGTATTATTTTTTTTTTTCAGATTCTATGCCCGCGACTCAGGGTTACTTAAATTCAAGATTTACGCAGGAGTGCTAGGACAATCAGTGCCAGCGAGCGCGCGAAGACTCGTTGCATTCACATTCCACCCTACTGACCCCTTTGCAATCAGTGTGCAGCGAACAAACTCTGAGTACATTGTGAATTTCCACATTAGAAATGCAGTGTTCAGTTAATCTCATATACACAATACAATTGTAATTTTAAGTGTAGATTTTTTTATAATCTAAGTTAATACTACTGTGTAGTATTTAATTTACAACATGTGTATTTCTAATTTTTGTATTAAAATATTAACCGAGCTTATATAGCGTAGCAAGTTATCTTCTTTGCAAAAAGGAATTGCTATTGTTACACACATTACGAAATATATAAATGTGGAATTTCGTTACTGTTCTTCTTTTGTTGACACCGTGCAAAGTAGCGTTATTGATTAGTCTAAAATAAAAAGAGGGAAAGCCTTTTTACCATACCATACATACATACCATGTCTATGTATTAGCTACCTTGGAATTGAGATAGTTACCTAAAGGGGTAAGTGGTAGATAGCAGTCTGCATAACAGCTAAAGCCAACAAGAAGGGTAGCAATCCCAAGTTGCAACTTATTTCTTAGCTGTAATTTTAATTTTTAATTGCATAAGGTTTGATGTATGTGGGTATCAGTCAGATTAAACTGAAATCATAGTTATGAGTACCTAATGGGGTGAAAAACTGCCTTTTTATCCCACCAGATGTCGCATAATCAACTTTGCCTAATTGTGTTCTGTCACCTGTCAAAATCCATACTAATTTACGATTTTTATATAAACAAATATCGAAAATAATTAAATACTATAAATATGACGCAGTGTTGTGCTCCAGACTGCAAAAATCAAGGAAGACACATATTTCCAAAGGATCCAAAACGCCGAAATGCCTGGGAAAAAGCGTTGAGAATCAAAAACTTTAAAGCAACCGAGCACTCTGTGTTGTGCCCTGCTCATTTTAAAGCTGATGATTATTTTGGCCAAAGTAAATATACCGGTACGTGTGATTGATTCATAATAACTCGTGGATAATTGTAGATCATTTTGCATAGAAAGTAATGATAATATGTTATTTATTTCAGTGTATGAGCCTAAGGCTAAATTCTTAAAGAAAACTGCAGTGCCTTCAATCTTTTCTTTAATTTCTTCAATTACATTGTTCAATGTTGCCTTCATTGCTCAACAGAATATTTACAATATAGACAACTTTTTTCATTTGGGCCTTGCATTGGCCCTGTATGTATGTGTATGCACCTTCAATGCTATACCGTGCAGTCAACAAACACCTGGCTTCATACATAGCCTGTCCTTTCGGCTGAGCATTCAGAGCATTGAATCTGAAAGAAATAGAATAGCACTTTAGGCACTTTGGTAAATTATGTAACATAGAAGGTACCTCCTATAATTTTAGTCCTAAGGTCTAAATATAAAGGTATCATTAAAGAGATGCTACAAGAGATTTTATAAATGAACTCACCTTTCGAAGTACGACTGTATTTCTTGCCTATTTAGAGCAGGAATCGGCGAATCGGCATTGATGTCTTTGTAAGAAGAAGTTGGTGGGCACCGATATTGTGGGTCACTGAGAGATGTGCCAGGCTCTAGGTTGACATTAAAATTAAAATTTCGGTCGTATGCTTCTAATCTGAAAGTCAAAAACATACATCATAATAGATTCTATGAGAAAATCGATTATTTATCAATATAACCTTAAAATTATTTATTGATTACCTTTCAATCAAAACTGCTTTTTTCCCTGCTGTTGATGCATCTCTTTTACGTAACTCCACTTTTGATTGTGAAACAGTCCAAAAAGAATACATTTTAAATATAAAATTATTCGAAAACAGCAATAACAAATTCACTAAATCGTCAACATTTATCTGACAAGGTAGGGTCGATGCTAGCGACATCTATGTCGACCTTTGAGTTTTTCTCCTCATTGAAATAATACTTATAAAGACTAATCTCCTTTCATCGACATACCTATCTAAATCTATGAACTGTCCACAAAAGAATAATGTCATTCACAAAAAGTCAGGCAAAATGTGGACAGGACTATATTTACTCAACAAATGGGCAATATAGCATTGAAATACATAAACATACATTAAAACCACTACAGAACTCCAACAGTATAGATATGAGTTGAAGAAATAAAAAGGAATAAATTGAACCGCAATCATGCAGTGCAACCAAGCTTTCTGTGGAAATCCTTTTGCCAATGGACCATTTTGTAGTTCTTACAATACACGTTAGTAGCCTTTAGTTACAAAAACATTATGCCAGTCAGCAAGGTTGTAGCGAGACTGACTAACCGAGATGCGGGGGACGCAACAGTTATTTACATTTAAGTGTCATAAGTCCAATTCTACTGCCTTTACTTGACTTGACCTGGCGAGACTTTTAGCGCAATGAGCAATTGCGCTAAAAGTCGCGGGTTCGACTCGCGCACGGTACCTATACAATTTTGTAAAGTGGTATAAAAGTTTGTAAGGCTGTCACTTGTAGAATCTTGAGTTGTTTTTGCTTATGAGGAAAGTGATTGTGGACTGTACAGAGTAAAAGAGAAATTTCCAGTGACTGCAAGCATTTTGTTTTTCTATTTATAATAAAATTAATTTACTTTTATAGCATTACAGTCAAACCAAAGCATATATCCAGAAATAGTGGGTGAAGGTCAAGTTACCTCGATAACATTACCAGATGGATCTGTGCAGTTCTTTTTCATGCCGACGCTCAAATGGAGGTCGGCCAATGCAACTCAATGCCATCCATTTGCAGCCACAACTAATCCTATGTTTGCTAATAATAATTATAACACCCCACCACAATGCAACAATAATGCAGGAAGTTGGTTCATAAGAAGTATCCTTCCGTTAGTATCTAGTAGTACTTTTTTTTAATCATTCAACTTATTTTAGGGCAAGCACCAGGGTAGCCCGCGAAATTCAAATTTTCTTGCGGGCTACCCCGCCGCTTCCCCCTTATGTACTACTAAAGTTGATTATCATAATTCATAAAACATGCTTTTCCTTATCTAGATTCCCTCAAAATGTGTGTATACCTCCAAACCCACGACACGAATTTCCAAGACTGGGCAATGCGGACTTCAGTCATAATTTGAACAATCTTGATTTTGGCTACCAAGTAAAGGTATGTTTTTTATGTTTAGTAAAATATTGTAACATCGATCGATCTGGACGCGTACCGAGAGGGCTGGTTCGGGAAGGCGCGGGAAAAGACCACATGGAAGGAATTGGGGGAGGCCTTTGTCCAGCAGTGAGACAGCACAGGCCTATTAAAAAAAATCGTAACATCAAGTAAAATAAACTTGTTTTTTTAATATCAATGCAATAATATTTTATTCACAGTTTCATAATGACGCCTGGTCATCGACAACAGACTTGGTCTACTTTTATCCAAGCCTGCGACAACGCGACTTCGTGTATACGTTACCATGTAAAGATAAAACTGTTCAGATAGACACAGGGCCCGCCGCAAATAATACAGTGTGTCATTATGAACTAGTTTGCTCCAAACGATGCCACTGTAGTGTCCCGCCACCGGCTGCGCCCATGAGTTTAGAGTGCTTAGTGGACCCTAAGTCGACTCCCAGGAATAACAACATGCCTACAGATGACAGTTGTTGCAGTAAACAAAATAATAAAAGAGGCAGGGATAAAAAAAAAAATATTATGTGGGCTTGTGACTCGAAGCCCAACATTGCTTCTGTAGACAAATCAATTACGACTTATGCAGATGAAGGTTGCGATTGCACTCCTGCGGGCGGTCGCGAAACACAAACAAAACCTATGAACAAAGCTCTACTAAAGCCAAAGTGGACCGCTAAGAGTTTCAGCGGTGATTCGACGTCTGAGTGTTCCTGTGCCGATATCACTAAAAAACCCAAGAGATCACAATATAATGCCGAAGATAAATTCATGAAAAAGGCTCTCCTGAAAACGAGGTGGCCCGCCAAAAGTTACAGCGGCGATTCTATGTCCGTCGATTGTTCTTGTGACGATGTCAGTAAAAAACCTAACAATAGATCAGAAGATAAACCTATGAACAAAGCCCCACTGAAATCAAAGCGGACCGCCAAGAGTTTTAGCGGCGATTCTATGTCCGTCGAGTGTTCATGTGATGATCTCAGTAAAAAACCTAACAATAAAACAGAAGCTAAACCCTTGGACAAGGCCCTACTGATGCCTAAGTGGACCGCCAAGAGTAAAAGCGGCCAGTCGACGTCTGTCGAGTGTTCTTGCGAGGATATCAGTAAAAAACCTAACAATAGACCAGAAGATAATGCCAATGCTAAACCTATGCACAAGGCCCTACTGATGCCAAAGTGGACCGCCAAGAGTTTCAGCGGCGATTCAATGACTGACGAGTGTTCTTGTGACGATGCGAGTAATAAACCTAACAGGCGAGTCAATGACAAAAAATATAAACGTCGTAAACCAACGAAGTGCGACTGTGGTTGTGACTCGGCCAGCAGTGTTACTGATAAAGGTACGCTTCCACATTATGGGCATTAGTCGTAGTAGTGGTCGTCGGCATTAGTTTGTCTTCGTCCTATACATATAATGCTGATATCCAGTGTCGATTCTGTGAACGTAAATGTATAAGACTCAATTAACCTTTTAAGGGTCAGCTCACACCGAGACGCGACGCGACGCTGCGCGCACACTTTAAAATAGCGACTCAAAATATAACCTTATTTCCTACACGAAAAGATACACATTTCATTGTGAGAATTTAGAATACGTTGCACCATGCAGCGCTACGCCTCGTGGCGTCTCGCTGCGCAGCGAGGCGTCGTGTTGCCAACGATTTTACTATGCGCCTCGCGACGTTGCGATACGTCTCGCGGCGGCGCAGCATGAAATCACTGTCCTCTTCCAGTATCGTCGCGTCGCGTCGCGTCTCGGTGTGAGCTGACCCTAACTGCCAGAGCATAAGCGCACGCGCGTGCCCTCCACGCCAAGTCACAATTTCACCTACCATTTCGTCATATATACAAATATATGACGAAATGGTAGGTGAAATTGTGACGTAGTTTGGCGTACAGGGCACGCGCTTGCTTGTCACTATGTGAGTGGCGTTCAAAAGGTTAATCAACGCATAGCAAATCAGTATGCTCTGTATGCTGGTGATGTGGACGCGCACCTTTATACAGATGACGGTAACTTCTTCATTTCTGCAGGTGGACGTGGAACACCATTCACAAGTACATGTAGTACATGTTCTATTAATTGTACATCAGTGTTGAAGTCAAAATATTCTCCTAAGGATCTTGCACGAAAAGCCTCAAGTGTAAAATCGGATTATCTGTGTCCGGATTGTGAACTTAAGGATGAAGAAATGAGGGAACCGTCGAACAATCCTACAAGTGAGAAAGTGTTGGAAATTAAATCTTCAGAGCATTTACTAAACAGCAGTTGTCTTGACTGTGATATTGTCGCTAGCATTTGTGATGAAGTTAAGGGTGAATGAAAGAAAACAACATCTGTTTAGGTATTTATACTTTGTTATAATACAATTTATTCCTTAAAGTTAAAAATAACTATTTACATTGTTGAAAATAATAGTACAAGTAATAAACAAAAACAATTGAGATTTTAATACCTTAGTTCTTATTTTTTATAAATTACAGATAAAAATACAACTGCAAACAATTCAGTCCTTACTATTCTTTAAAGACTAGTAAACAGTTGTACAATCAATTTAATATGTTGTCTCCATAAGAAATTAATACATTTTTAGTAAAAGGAAGACTTTAATGGAAACAGCAAAAAAAAACCAAGTTCCTATGCTTTGGCAGAAATCAAATGTCTTGCATCTGAATCGCTTCATTACATACTTAATTCTCACAAAATTTCTGATAGAACATAAATAAATGGTAAAAACAATTTAACACTTAAAAACTAGTATTGCATAAGATTAAACAAAAGGACTTAATAAATGTGGTAGTTGAAATTTAAAGTCTCATTTTTATAAAATGCTCAATAAGTTTGTTGTAATACAGAAAATAATATATTTGCAATTCTCTAACATATATGATGCATGTACATTTATTTGATATTATAATATAGATCATTTTGGAACACGTACTTAAGCAATTTTACAAGAATTTTACAAGTTTACAACAATAACATAGAAAACTTGCATTTACTTGAGATTCATGGCTTATATCAGACTATTTGTCATGTTTCACACAAATTATTTACAACTACCGTAAATTAAATAAAACTCTATAGACGCAATCGTTTCTTTTGTGTATAATTAAATTGTATAGGAAAATTTTTCGGTACTTAGCCAAAAACACTGAATAGATTTTTTTAGATTTTAAATTCGTGAGAATTTCAATAATAAGTTTTGAGACTGACTTATGTTTAGTATATGTTTTGCGCGTATACCCGTCGAGAGGTAATCTTAGCTTTACGATAGCACACAACCTGGTAGTTGGTTTATACAACTTCTCCTTACTATGGCTAAACATATCTTAGTCTATAACACAAAGTGTACACCAATTGAACTTTTAAAACATTAACAAAATGCACTGATTGTTTTAGATCATTATACTATATCAGACTTTGATGCTAACGTCGTCGTAACGAATTAATAACTCACTCGAACAGCTGCTATTAATTTTTGACACAACACTGAATTTACACATAATACTCCATGAATGTGAGTGGATGGAATGCTCATTGCATTCATTCCACTCTTACTTATTTCCTAGGAAATAAACTAACACACAAGTACGTCTAATTGTAATACTTGTTGTTGCTTACTCGTAGCGTTTTGTAGAAGGATTTTATTTTTATTTGAGCGATTTCTATAAAATATGTTTACAACCGGTAGTGTATGTATTATTTCATGTTTTTTTTTGCAATCAGTCCCCTTTGATTAATTAAAGTGCAAATACTATATTATGATACAAACAATACTTTGACTAGACAGTACCATAGTACCGACATAACCTTCGGGACCTCTTATTGGGTGGAATCTTTACGAGAACATGTTAGCATACATTGAAGCTTAGGCCTTCAATAAAAATTTATTTTAAAAAGATCTTTTAGTGGAAATGTTTTATGTAAATACTTGTGCTTTGTAGTTTAAAGCTAATATTGTACAATATTAGTTGGATACGGGTTTCTAAGCCGAAAGGGTTCTTCAAAAAGTCATGGTTGTTTGGTTTACTGCTATCCCAAATGCCAAATAAAAAATTGCTGTTCAAATATTGCAAATGCGCTTTGTGATTTACCTTTGAACTTGCAAATTCCATAAAATAGGCGTGCAGAATAATCAAAAATAACATGTATGAATATAAAACAATTTAGTTATTTACGGCATACTTTACTACTCCTTCGGCTGAGTAGACCTTTCCGACAACACAGTACAACGGGAGTAAATATTGACATATTTTAATAGTTTTCTGTTTTTTCATGAACTTTATTGTGTGATATGACAGTGATTCCACTAAAAGTTCCTCCAACACCTAACATCTGACACACATTCTTGTACAACACATCAAAATTACACATTATCTAATCTACATTACAATTATACTTAGCGAGGGAGTGTCTTCAAACATATTAAAATAATTTAGTACTTACAGTATGTATTAATTAATGTATAAAATACATCTCGCCACCTTCACAGCACTTTGCCTATCCCGTGTGTACAATTTACACTAATTCATGAAGTCCCACGATACATCACCCTACGACCTTCACTGTAAACAAATATTTCGTGTTAGAATTGAAAGAGGATGACGTCACGATAATTGAGATAAATTGTTGAAGATAAATAAGTATTCTCATAATCTGAAGGTTCATTTTTGGAGGTCGTTTTGGTAATTCATGCTTGATGCTACGTTGTAAAATGTTTGTTCTAATTTGCAATTGTATGGCCTGTTCATCTATTATCAGTATAATAGTGATCCTTATTCTCACTACAATAAGGTTGCGGTTGGGTTGCTTTTGTCAGTTGTATAAATAGCTGCAAAAGGAGTGCAATATAGTTGTGCGTACCTGGTGCGGGTGCGGGTGCGGTAGCGGCGCGTGCGGCTGCGGCGCGCTGCGGGCGGCGTCGCGGATGGCGGCCAGGCGGTGCCGCGTGGCCGCGAACGTGGGCCGCGCCGCCGGGTCCGCGTGCCACGCTGCGCGCATGACGTCGTACGGGCCGGCCGGGCAGCCCTCCGGCGCCTCCATGCGGTAGCCGCGCTCCACGTGACGCACCACCTCCGCTAGCGGCTGGGGGGACAAGGAACGACTTACTGAGATGCCACACGATACGAATCAGTACGATATGCCACAAGGCGCATTAAAACAGCCTGCGGCAACATAACGAGTGCGCGTTTTTCAGGGCCCAGAGAAACAAAGCGTGGTGGAGTGCTGCAGTGCAGGGCTGATCGGCAGTATTGTTTTAAGTTAACTGTTTTGATGCCGCGCACCGCTCGGGGGTTGCCTTGCTCGTGTAGTATCATAGCGTTACGACGTTTATTTAACGTTCCGGCAGCGTCCATGTGCCACATTCGGCATTATACATTCTTTTTCTCCTTTACGTGTCGATTTTACTCAAATCTTGTCAGACCAGTATGTAGCCACATACACAAATCTATCATTGACTTCGTTTTATAATTTATTTCAGAGTATAAGGTTCAAATTAAAATAAATGACTTTTCCTTTCACATATTGATAACATTGTTGGACGAATGTCCTCATAGAATGTATCGCTTTAAAATGCACAACAGTTATTATTAGGTTTAAGGAAATATTATATTACTGGCTGTTACCCACGGCTTCGCTAGTATAAGTAAAGGATAAATGGTTGTATGGAAGTCTGTGATTTTCAAAGTTTTTTTTTTTTTAGGTTTATATTGATAGTGATCTAAATGGGTTAAACCAAAATTTATTTTATACATGTCTTTCAATCTACGATGCTGTAGAAGATAGATAGATAGTAGATGAATTGAGGATAATACTAATCGAATGTACTTACAATTCGAGGGTACGGAACTCTCCCAAATGAATAAATCTCCCAGAGAAGGATGCCAAAACTCCACATGTCAGACTTGTTAGAGAATTTCTGGAAAAAAAGAAATATTCGACATCAATACGCTTATACTATTAATCCTCAAAAAAAAAAACTCAGGACAAATAAAGATACTTTCACACAATATAGCATAGTTATTCGCAAACGCTTCGATTCGATTTGACAAGTCGTATGTCTATCTTTTTTGGCATTACGAAAGCGAGCGAGATAGACATACGACTTCCCGAATCTAATCGTTTGTGAATAACTACCAGAGTTCATAAGCTATCGCATAATGGGGAGACGAAGCGAGGACGGCTGCGGTGCGACGCCGCCGAGCGGCAACGCAGCACAGTAGTAGTGGCCTCATCGCGATTCATTTGTGTGGCACCCACTGCGTTCAAATCATAGTTTTGCGACGTCGTAACGCACCAGCAACGTCCGTGTGGCTTAACCATAACACTTGTTCACATGACACAAGAAGTTGAACATCCAAACATTATGAAATTTCAAAAAGTTAGCCCAATAAACTGGCCTTTATGATATTAGTCAGGACACACTAGGAGCTAATTAGCCGATGCGTGTTTCAATTACCATTATTATCTATGTACTTCACAACCAGTCTTACCAAGAAGTATCGTTTTACCCAATACTAACTGGCTTGTGGAGGTCAGATAGGCAGTCGCTCCAAAATCCTGGTATTCAGCTGCCGCTGGTTAGACTAGAAGCTGACCCCAACATGTTTGCGAAAAGGCTAGACAGGACAGATGATGAAGACTTACGTTGTACTTAAGCGCCTCGGGAGCGGTCCACTTGATGGGCAGCTTGGCCTGCAGGCGCGCGGCCTCGGCGGGGTCGTCCATGACGGTGTCGTTCCTGGCGAGGCCGAAGTCCGCCACCTTGGCGGTGCCCTCGCCCGAGATCAGCACGTTGCGCGCCGCCAGGTCGCGGTGCACCACCCGCTTGCCCTCCAGGTACTCCATGCCGCAACACGCGTCACTGTAATAACAAAGTTAACTTATTTATTAGAAATTAGCTTTAATAATTTGACTAACTAAACGACTTCTTCGAAAGTGACTGTAAATAGATAAATTTTCTTGATTAGATATCCCACACATCTGAGGAGTTTCTCTAGCTAATTAAATGTGACCTTGCAAAAAACCACTCTGCTCGTTATTGTAGAAACGCAGCCTTATAAATGCGCTAACACATACACATGCGCAGTAAGTCAAACAATGCATAATCTTTTTTGTTTTTTGAGTGGGGAAATCCTCATGGATACCGTCCGTCTAGCGCAAAAGGGAAATTTAAATGTCGGACTCTAACCGAGACTAAAACCGCAATGTTCCTACTACTACCATGAGTCCGGCCGGAAGATACCATAACCTTCGCGCGCACCCCCCGACTGGAACGCTAAACACAGTCGGTACGCGAGCACTTACTAAGCGAAGTTGATTTGATTGAGTTGCGTGACGTAGTGCCGTCCGCGGGAGCGCAGGTAGTCCAGCAGCGAGCCCTGCGCGCAGTGCTCCGTCACGATGCACGTGCTGCCGCTCGACGTGAACACCAGCCCCAGCAGGCGGACCAGGTTGTCGTGCGTTAGTGAGCTGTGGACAACGACGTTGTTTACAATTAATGTCATTTCATGTCAAGAATTGACCGTAACAATTCATCGTCATGTTTTCTAAAACAGTTTTCTGTGAAAAATGGCGTACAGGTTTTTGGCTAAGAACGTCATTTGATCGAAAAAAACTGACAGGCGACAGCTCATATAAGTATTACATTAATCAACCCATTTCCTAATTAGTATAAGACACGTTTTTTACTAAAAACCCGGCCTACACCATAAAACATTGTGTTATCATTACAAGTACGTTATGATGACTAATACACGTTTTTAATTAACTCGACGACCTTCCGTGGGTAGATAAGTTTAATTTTAATTAGTCACGTTAGTTGACAAACACACAATAGTTGAAGGATCTTTGTTTTTCCTTAGTTCATTACTATAATTGATAACAAACTGCAATGTGCAGTATTAATCACATCCTACAGGAACCCATGAACCTTATCCCATAAAGACGTATTCTATTTGTGTTAATTGTCGTTACTTGGATACGCGGCGGCGCAGTGGCTAAGCGATTGGATGCTACGCCGCGTGTGCGACCACCGCACGAACAAATATTTGTATGACCTACAGGTAGTTGTTCAGGGTCTGGCTGTTTGTGTTGAGGCTCCAATCACAAACAAATTTGTGTAATGTTGTTGAAGAAATAAACAATTTTTGTTTTTGTTTGTTTGTTTTTGTGTATATGGAAAAATCCATAGTGTGGGCAACATAAAAAAACAAACTATGACGTATATGAGTGCCAACCCAGTTACATGCAGCCCCTTCCATCGTTTATGCGTAACTACCTATCATCCGCGACTTCGTCTGCGATATAGAAAGAAAAGTGACTAAATGTCTTTTTCCAAGTTTTAAGCTACCGATCTGAAAAATTGCATGACCATCGGTTCAGTGGTTTAGGCATGGAAAGGTAACATACAGACAGTTTCTTTAGTATTCATAATATACGATGGAGAGTGGATATTATAATAAGGTGATACTTACGCCATAACGCTTGCTTCCGCGCGGAACTTGCTAGCAGCTTCCCGATCCTTCAAGATCTTGACCGCGACTTTCTGTGACCCGTTCAGTATTCCCAGCATCACGTCCCCGAACTCCCCCTTGCCTATATTTTCACGAATCTCTAGGTCACGCTCGTCTATTTTCCAGCCTGAAAAGTGAATTAATTGGTCATAATTCATTAATAATTGAGGTATTAACCGTGTCTAGACCTGCTTGCATTGCTGCACAAACCACGTATTAAAAGTTCATGCTTGAATGCAATCGCACTTTAGTTGCGTATTTGTGTGAATGTTTTAACGTACCTACCTACTAATTGAAGTGTAACGACCACAACAAGTTTATTAAATTCGTTAGGTCAGAAAAAGATAATCTTGATTAATGATTATATCATCGCTGTTTCGTTTCCGAGTACAAGATCGGGCCATATCGCCTGTGGCAGTATTGGGGTGTAATTATTATTTTAGTGCTAAAAAGGAGTCGTGCTATTCGTCCTGTTTGGTATTAAACCAGGTTCCCAGGTAACCTCGTTCTATTTTTAACCAACTTCTAAAAATGGTGGAGGTTATGTATTCAACAGCATCTTTTTTTTTCTTGTACATAATGTACACCGACTTCTCTGTGATTACTGGTCCGATTTAAGTATTTCATATTTCATTTGGCAGGCAAGCTCGGGTGGTGGTCCCATATAATTTTATCACCTTTGCTTCGGCACTTTTATGACTTATCCTTTATGATTTTTCATCTTCGTTTATGTGGATGATGTGCTAATAACTTCTAGTTACAATGTAAAATTGGTACTTGACAAGGATTTGTGAAGTAAAGTTGTTACCCACTTTTTAGTATTTTATTTTGGAGGTCGGTTATTTTTTTTTTGCAAAAATGTCTTTTCTTGCCACGACAACATTGCTGATAGTATCGACCGTGGATCCGACACAACACCCGTCTGGTCAGAGAATCCCTCCTTTTCAATGTAGGATGAGCAATGTTACACCCCATTTCATATACTTATTTAATACTTACGTGCATCTACAAAGTTCTGCGGCTGTAACGTGGAGTCCGTCTGGTCGGACGACGCCAGCTGCGTGGAGTAGGTGTGCTGGAAGTGCCCCGAGCTCAGCGCGCTCGACACGCTCGGCGTCGGCGGGTAGGGCGGCGGTTGCTATGGACAACAATGTTATAACTAATTAGATGATATGTTTAATAATCCAATGGGAAATCAAACGCCAGAAATGTAAATAATTCTTTATATCATTTCAAATCTTCACCGCCATCTTCATACCTCTTCTCTTAATACACACTCTCTGTTAAGAGTAGTAACATTCAGAATTTTTTATTTGTTCATGGCAACACTGCCTTTTTCTTGCTCTCTATAAAAATAGAACTGTCACGACGTGTTTCTGTGTGCTACTTGCAATAAAATATAATTCTCGTAAAAGTTATTGAAGTTTTTAATTCAAATATACACGGGGTAAACCCCAACACTCTCGTTCTCACTCCCTCATTAGTTTTATCACCACCCAGATAATCAATCGATGTTACTTCAAGATCAGCATCAGTGGTTAAGGGGGAAGCGCCAAGATAGCCCGCGAAATTCCAATTTCCTTAAGTTTTTTGCAACTAGCAAGCCAGTGTAAGGTTGTATGTTGATTCAAATATAATCCGCGGGCTAATTATCAATGGAGCTGTTTTGGACGCATTTGAGACTAGAATTCTTTATTGTTTATATTTTAATGATTGCTTGACTGCTGTAAGCTACCCAATCCACGAAAAATTTAGTAAAGCTAGAAAGTTACTAATATTAACGATCTAGACTTCATTAGGCTTGATGTGATTTATTGGCGAAAGTGATGATCTTGCGCATAGTTTAAAACGATAATTGGTGAAATCATTCAGTTTTGGTGGCGCTTCAGATATCTGACTCGGTTGAGCGAGTTTAGTTTGAGAGGTCTTCGTTTTTGAGCGAGGGTTACTGCATGTAAAGCTTTATGAACCTTGTGATCCCATCGATGCCCATAAAAAAAAACGAACTTTCATACAAATTTTCGTCCTTAATTTAGAAGTCCTTTAGAGGGTTAATTTGAAATATCTTTTTTGGTTATTCACTTTCATTACAAGAAGAACTTGAAAATTTTCATGCTTCTTGATCCAGTTGTTTTGCTGTGCGTTATCTGTCAGTGAATTAATTTACGATTTTTATCAAGTAAGATATGTTTAGTGTATTTTACCTGCGGGTGAGGCGGGTAGGGCGGCTGCAGTACTCCGTTGTTGTTGGCACCATTCGGCGACGCCTTCGGCAAACATCGCACTAGCTTCGTGCACAGGCCGTCCGCGTCTTGTAAGTAGTGCTGCGGGGTAAACACAGACGTTAGGCAAAGGGAACACAGTCCGGGTGCCTGAGAGTGGTACCTACTAATAATGATTCGTGTCATGGCTCAACTAAAACAAGACCTAACGAGTATTTTATATGTGTACGTATACAGTCCTCCTGACTGTTTTCGGTCACGGCAGCCAATCTCAGCGGAGATTAGCGATCGGCGTGGTAGATATTATAGTGCACCCTTGTGTGCGCTGGCACGTTGCATTCTCTGTTCCTTTTACTCTCATAGTTCGATGGGATGGCAATCCGACACGACCGGAAAGAGATCAGGTGCAGGACCAACGGATTAAGGTGCTTTCCGAAGCACGGGGGTATCATACCGCCAACTACCAAACTCCGAACTACTACTATGAAATTTCTAACGTGAAAACCCAATAGCATTTTTTTCCCGACCCAGAAATCGAACCCAGGACCCCACGCTCAGTAGTCGCGCTTGCGACCACAAGACCAACTAGAACAAGTGTATTATCTACCTAATTAAAGGAAAAGCGGAGGAGGTCTGAAGACAATAATTTTTAAGACAATTTTTCGATGATCAAAATTCATCAGTTCGTGTTTACGGCATCCGGCTTCCTCAAAGGAAGTAAAATGAGATTTCGGATTCCGCAGTAAAAAATGAAACTTTTAGCGATACGTTTCGATTATGTGGGCCAAGGCTTAGTCAATCACTTACATGGATTAAATCCGTCATGTTATCGAAGAATTCTTCATCGTCTATAGTTAGACGTTGATTTTGGTTGTCAGGAGCTGTCGCCCATTTCACTCTGAAAGAATAACATACCATTTTCACTTACTTACTTTAACTCATTTAAAACGTATGTACGTAACTACTATATGGGAGACAAACATTCGAACATATTTTTGCAAAATAAATAAATTAAGGTGATGAAGTGTAGAAAACACGCCATTTGTAGCCCATTAACATAGTAGGTATTATTATTATTCTCCGATGACGCGGCTGCACATGTTTCAAGCACTTTTATTGTTTAATTATGTAGATGTATATAGACTTTACTTTGTTTACTTACAATACATGGAATAAGAAATGAATGGCGTAGTATTATTGTGAAATATTGAAGAAATAAAATAGCATATTATATGTTGTAAAATCAACCGCAAAACATCGTAGCTGTGTGTCTGAGAAATATGAGTTCCAAGTGCATTTCGGATTCGTCTGGGATATAAAGCTCTCTTAATTCCTCTGATACTGAAAACTACCAGAGAAATTAAGGGAACGCACGGTATTTCGCCTAGAACATGCTAGGTGGACAAAATTCAAGTTTTCATTTCCAGGAAATCTTAATTGCACAACACAAACAACACCCCCAAACTCCAAATTCCGAGAAAAAGTTGTTTTTTAAATGTTTAACTGATGAGTCATAGAGTTCAGAAGTCAGGTAATGAGTTTAATGCAAGCGTTCCGGTCAATCTGTTGTAATTTAGCGCAATTTAAATTATTAAAAATTTCAAATTAATATTATTAAATTTCAAAGCAATTTTATTAAACTAATACTGAGGGTATGTACTATTATTTAATATATTATTTTTATCAGAATCTATTAAAATGAATTTTTAGCATTTTTTTAACTTGATGCATAAATTTTAGCGTAATTTTTTTCATAAAGAAAACTTTGAACGTTCAGGAAATACATTGATTCGCCTTTATTCGGGCTAGCTTTTAGATATATTGTAGGTATAACTGTGTAGTTTGTAAAAATACACAATATATTGTTCAGCACACTTCAGTACAACATATTTTTTCCATTTTTTTTTCAGAACACGTTTACTCTATTTCAAGGGTAGCCTTTTTTGAAGAGTGGTTGAAACACACGAAGAATGATAAAAGGTCGCGTATTTATGACTATCTTTCTTCAAAATTTCACTTTGGTGACATTACTGAAAGCAGCCAAAGAGAAATAAAGTTGAAAATATCCAACTTTTCTACTAAGATTGGAGCCAAATGGTTGGCTTCGGGAAAATCGAAAGAGCGTTTTTTAATTACAAATAAGACATGGCTGGATGAAGGAGACGTACAGTTTACTGTGAGTTCTTTAGCCCCACAACCTTCGACATCGAGTGAGGCTGTGACATCTGCAGGAAGACCTCGCAAAGATTTCGAGGAATCGTCGTTTAAGACGAAGACGAAGAAACGTCGAGTCGTGGATCTCGTAGAATCTCGAAGTGCCAGTGAATTAGTGACTGCTGCCGAAATGCCTAATTTGTATAGTAGGTATTTATTTAATGCAATTTTGTTGTTTGTTTATTATTTTTAAATAAAATTTTCTGTTTTTTTATATTTTTTTTGTTTTTTATTACAAAATCATACCAAGAACTATTAATAATGCCTCAATATGACTACTTATATATAAAAGCATCGTTAAATATCATAAAATAATATTGTCCACCTAGCATGTTCTACGCGGTACACTGTGGAACGGGGGGAAGTGTCCATAGGCAGCCACTTTCCGTCAGATCGCTTTTTTGTTTCCCAAACGATTAACTATACAGGGTGGAAGGGACATCAACGCACAAACAGTTACGGCTGTATACTATTTAACACTAGGTCGACATACCATGTCTGCCTATGTATCATTAAATAAACTATAATCAAACTAAGCAATGTATCTCTTACCGATAGTGTTCGACTCGTCCTCGATACCGCACGCAGAGCGTATGGTCTCCGGGAAAGTTGGTACTCTCTCGAACTAGGAACACGCCGTCCGGAGAGCCCGACAGGAGGGCCTCCGCGCGCTCCCGGGAGATCGCGCCGTGGTGCCATCTGGGAACAACATTACAATGAAATCGGTGTTCAAAAGCAATGGGCTTTGGCGTAGAGGTTGTCAGAGCGACTGCTAAACATGGGGTACTGGATCCCGATGAAAGGCTAGCTGGCGGTGTGGCCTGCGCTGTAGAATGCTTCTGTTTTGATGTTTTCATCAGGAATTTCTCAGCAGCGGCCCGGAAACTAGATTCATGTTTGGTTGTGCAGCCAATATCCACAGGCTCGCCTACATCACAGGGGATTCAAACAGCCTCTTCTTAGCGATTCGAGGAATGCATGTTTAATATAAGCTTATGTTGCAACCTTTTCGAAACAGCTTAACCAAAGTTGGATATGCTAGACACTGGAGAGTCCATGAAAGAGCAGCACACCAAAGCTCTCCACAACCACTCTAGAAAGCCATCGAATGCAGTAGTTGTGGCCGAAATTATCATCATATTAGCCTCAGTTACAGTGCTTGCTAGAAGAACAATTGGGAGCGAATTTTACTATTTAAATCTTTGTCTGCAACATAATGCTTGATACATAAGACGCCTTATTTTTGATAAAGACTAGGTCACTTGTAATCATTACTTGTGGTACATATTAAAGATAACAACACCGATACAGCTGGTATCGGAATCTACAGACTTTGAATTGTTTTGTGGACAAGCGTAGGAAAACCAGGAAATAATTCTGGTATTCGGTTGCATCCGGTTGTACTGGAAGCCGACCCCAACATTGGGAAAGGCTAGGCAGATGATGATGTAGGAAACAAATAGTTACAGACTGATTCCCTTCAGGACTGAACAGTACCTCTCTTTAAGCATCACTATACTTGGTTCCTTAATCTTGTGTCATGATTATTTTATCTAAAAGATACCATTAAAATAGATGGACAAATTTTAACACAGTGTTCAGTACGTCTTTGAGTATGACTGTGGATGAGTATAAGAGTAGAGGAAGACCAAAGAAAACATGGATGGACTGTGTGAAGAATGATTTGGCACGAAAAGAGGTGTCTGATGTGATGACAAGTAATAGAGAAGTATGGAAGAAGAAGACATGCTGCGCCGACCCCAAATGAATTGGGACAAGGGAAAGAAAATGATGATGTTCAGTAGGTACTACTCCTAACCAAAGATATCCAAGCAAAAAAGCACTGATTAAAGTGATTTTATTTTGACCTAAAATAATAAATTGCCGGAACTCTAGAATAAACACAAGACATCTACAAAACGGTCAAAACAAAATCACTTTAATCTGTGTTTTTTTTTTGCTTGGATATCTTTGTATAGACGTACTGAACGCTGTGTTAAAATTTGTCCATCTATTTTAATGGGACCTTTTATTTATATAGATTAGTATTTGCTTTGTGTATGTATGTTATTATTTAAATAGTACACCACAGACTACCTGGAGTATTGTATCTGCCTCTTCCTCTAATCCATCCAAAGGTTGTCTTGAAAACATTGCTTTTAGTGATAAGATCGCCCATTGTGTTACCCAATGTGAAATGTTTTCTTTTATGTAAATTGAAATTTGTTCGGTGTACATAATAAAGAATATTCTATTTATCTATCAGTCTGTCTATTTACAAGCAGACGATACATTTGCTATTATCGCTGATATAGTATGACAGATTTAAATCATAATTACTTCGATGGGCTATCTGATATAGCCCTTAGTTAAATTAATATTGTGTTTATTGTCTTGTCAGGTACTGTCAAAACGTATTTACAGTTAACACAGGATTTCATTCTGCGTTTATTCATCTATTGGCAGAAGTAGATTTTAAATACACTTTTTATCTCGACATGGTCTAGATCTCATGGACCAGGTCTAGATAAAAAGTAGTATAATCAGAGTTGTAGTATTAAATCTTCATCGTTTATTCACACAGTCTTACCAAAGTATGGTCAAGTACATCATTAGCATGGTTAAGTAGGATTACCATAATCTGACCTTGACCAGTAAATGTTTTTTTTTATACTTCGATTCTTATATCGATGATTACATAATTTATTAGGATCTAAGGTTTTATTTGACAAATATTCTTGGTTTGGTCGACACTCAGATACTTTTACACATGTTTCATAGTCCTCAAAAATCTCAGACGGCTAATGAAAAGGATAGTTACTTAAGCCTACTTACGACACGCCTTCAAACTATATTCATTCAGTCAACACACAATGCCTTACTGGCTGACACCACACCACAAGAACTGAATGAAAAAAAAAAACAAACATATTTACTCTACATCCTCGTACGCAAAGACCGGAGGTATGAACAACAACACTTTGTGCGGTTTGTTGTAGCACCGGGTAATGTCACACGCACACTCCATACTTCGTTGTTTCAGTAACTGAAGACTAAACGTCTATTATCACTCAGATAAGCAGTGATAACGGTGATCTTATCATAAGTGTGCTAGGTGTTTTAGTAAATTAGTGTTTTCTAAATACAAACAAAGCGTATTTCATCAATGTGGTATTTGGATAAGAATTAAAAATATTGTAAAGAGGTTTTTAGGTTGTTAAGAGTGCATTGATCTCGTAGATGTCGACAGTTACCTAAAGCAGTGATTTGAGCTTTAAATAAGGTATCCTGAGTTAAATTGTGTGTGAATTTATTTCTTTAGACTATTTAGTTTTGGTTTGTCTCAATTCCTGGACATACTAGACTAAAAGTCCATTCAACTCGTTTGGACAGAGGTATCATACATGCTTGCTTATCAATAATAAAGGAAAAAAAAAACAGACTACCTTCTGTTCTCAATGGTAAAAAACTTATCTCAAGAACTGAGTAGACAGTTAGTCTAAGTAGTTGATACTGAGAAGTCGCCTATAAAACGTCAACATAACATACAATATGGACAGTCAAGGAATGAAAGGGTTAAGCACCTTTGGTTCATTTTTAGTAGCATCCTGAATGGTTCACTCTGACATTATTTTGAATGCAAACCATCCAAAAAGATGACACGTCTGACGTTCCGTTTATCACATATCCATTTAATTCCTCGAGTGTACATTACACAGATATTATAGATAATATACTCACGGCCACTGAGTCATATTGACGAGCCTGTTGCCGGCAGGGGGAGGGTTCACGCATGTCGAGTTCACCAACACGTCACTAGGGCCTTTGGACACCGCTGTTGAATAAATTAGTTTTATTAATATTTTTAGTTGTTGATTAGCTATGTCAGCAGTTCTTTGAACGGATGTGTATGAATGCATGACCTAAACCTGTAACTTTGATTGTTAATCAGTTGGTCTAAGTTAATTTTCGTTCCATTATACAAGCTTTCAGAAGTTTTAAAGTATTTCAATAGCTTTAAATAAGCATTTATCGGTATCGCCTTTTTCTTGTCTATTGTAATATTATATTATTATTTTAAATTTGGATGTTGCTGGCAATCCCTTAAACTACTTACCCTATCAAAAAAATGTTTCAAAGCTTATGCCAAGTGCCATATAAAATGTGTTTTTCACGTGGGTGAAGTCGCGATTCGTCGCTCAATGCAAAAATCCGGTAATTGGATTATTTGGCAACATAGCCGGAAAAGCTCATACTCTTGCTGCGGAATGTTCACAGTCTTAAACGTACATAAAGAAGTGTTTCGCGAAGTAAATGAGTTAAGCACAAGTTGCTTATTCATCTCCTTTGTATTAGCTTTTCCCCGGCCAGCTGCCAAGGTTCGCGCAGCATTATAAATAATACTGCAATGTCATTTTCGCAAGTCATGAATGCCTGTATTCCTGTGGCGTCATCTTCTGACGTCCACAGGTTTGTAAAACCAGGTTTCTTTGTGATGAGAGGTTATACTTTGGGTCACGGCAACCAGTGCTGATAACTCACAGTTTAGGAGAGGGACGAGCTGACCCGCTTTTTTATTAGTTCAATACTTTTTTTTTAAAGTGACGCATCCATCAGCACAATGATTTGAATGCATTGAGGGTTACCGTAAACCGTGAACCGTTTTCCAGCAATTATTTTTGCGCAATGTTACTTAGTTTGATATACAGAATGCTTGGTTGATTGCTTCGTGGATTGTCCTTTTACACCCTGTATTTCGGTTCCATGTAACAGGGCACAGCCAAAAACCAGCCTATACGGACTGCTACTGAGATAGTTTTTACTAAAACTAGTTTACTAATAACCTACTTTCTACATTCATCTGGGAGGGACCTATCCATAGACATAATACAACTCCGCTTGCCACCAGACCGCGAAGCGATTGTAATTTAAAGATTTAAAGACCTACTGCGAATAACGAGGGCCGATCATGGTTTGCATGTCTGAACACATTACATTAGAGAACGTTCGTAACTGTCTATTTACGCACACGAGGAATTCACATCAACTACATTACTACGCAAGTTGGATTAATATACTCGTTATTACCTGTTCAGTGATAGATTTATTGGTGACTGACGTGGCGTCAGTCGCGAATTTTCTATTTCTTGTGTAATAATTGCCGTGTGTCATTATATATCCCAGAATTTGAGCCTTATTAGCGACACTATCGAATGGTGTAATAATACAGTGTGTGGTTTTTTTTTCTTCAAAATCAATGGGTTCGATTCCTGGGTAGGAATATAGATTTTTCAAAAATGTAATGACGCAGTTTTAGTTTTCATCAATATCAGGCTCGAGACTCCTTTGAGCATTTTTCGCTATTCCTCATAGTTTCGGATTTGGCCATCCCCGCCCACTTGGAAAATTCACCCTGTATAGCCGATACATAGGTCAATCTCTATCATATTGTATATGTATATTATATGGTTAGTTACCAGACGTAGTCTGCGAGGTGTGCATGGCAGAGGGAGCAGGCCCGGGCGGCGCTGGCGTCCGAACCGACGATGACATTACGATCTGTTGACCACAAAATTATATTGTTGCGATTGTCTAATTCAAATGTATTTACATTTGAATTAGACTACTGTAGACAAATGTATTTACATTTGAATTAGACAATCGCTATTAAAAACAACAATGAAACTGAATTTCTTTTCCATTATCCATTGTATGAAAACAATTCAAGATGAACCATTGAAGAAGATTTAAATTTCGAAAACAGTATTGTGCACGGAATTGACGGACAGACATGATGCAATTGTAAGGACTTCGGAAACATACAAGTGAAAATCCACCGTAGTAGAGTGACGATGGCATAGCACATGCGTCGAATGCGGGATATTAGCTTGACATACCTACATAAATAATGTCACTAGGTGAAGTTCAATTTGAAACTAGGGCAGCAGTATTTAGAACACTTGTCGCGTTATTCCTTGTCAGAAATAAAAACCGTCTATGTATCAGAAATGTAAAAAAATCACTGCAAACACAAAATCAGCTAACGAAGAAGACCATTAAACAAGTTGTAGAATGCAATGCACGTAGTCCAACTAGCTCCATTCGCGAGTATGTGAAGCAAAAATAATATAAATAAATTGCACTCACATTATGTGGAATGGAATTCTGCAATGCGGTGGGCGAGAGAGGCGCGTGTGGGCCATTACTACCGCTCACACTACCTCCACACTGAAACAAAGTTTTAGACTATCGTAAAAATAACCCACATGTATTGTGGAAATGCCTATCCTAGATAGCAGGCCTTACGCTAACGCCACATCTGCCTTTAGTGAATAAATATTTACGTTTGATCCGGCGCGGTGTCTTACTTTCTAAGCAACCGTGAGAATTTCCATCGCATACAATGCTCGCTATGACAAAGGGATTGAATTAAATGAACTCTACTTCCCGTCGCCGGTAAAGCGTGGTTTAACGCAATATAAATATGGTTGACACTGAGACAATAACCTACAAATCAGTTTAAAAAACTTGTCACATGACAGTGATAATGTTACAATTGTTTTGTTCCAACTACGTGCAATGGAAACTTGTCTCGTACTAGCCTTGTGAATAGATCAATGTGGTCGCACAAAGGGACATAAATTAAGTGACATCGTTGTAATAACTATGCCACTGTGCTTCTCGTTCTCAATGCTCTATGACGAATACAATAAGTCTCACCTATCGACGTAATGTACTATGTTGCCTATTAAGTAGTTTCTAAACGCCGTCGTTTGTTAGGATTATCGCGTCTTGTTCTGTTCGAGTTACTGTTTGCTAAATTACATTCCTATGTACTCTGTAGTTGATAATTTATGGATATATCCTTTAGATGTAATGATGTAACCATAGAATTTTATCTTACATACAATCAGAATGGAATTACTTAATTAAAATTTTATACTTAAGAAGTTTGTTACATTCGCAATTATAATTGAGTTGGGAAATTTTAGATGTGCTAATAATCCTAACCGTGGAAACGAACAATAAACCTCTTAATCTAGCTGCTATTGCGTTAGTAAGAAAAAAGTTTTATACTTTTAATTTATCCCACTTTTATCTCTTTGGGGTTGATCTAGGTTTAGACATGTAATATTAATTTAACTACAGGTTTCAGGAGGAGAGGCCCATATTTGAGAAAATTTTAGACGCTTATCAATATGATCCTGCAAAGGTCGATTTCCACCATGCGAAAACAATACTCGCGCACTTTTTTATGCCACTGAATAAAAGACAATATAGGTAAGTCTGGCTGTTCATCAAAAAAACGGCGTAAGGATTTTTTCGCTTCGTGGAAACCGACCCTAGATCGCTTGAAAAATTCTAGTTTTTGCCGAGCTTCATACCAACAACAGTAAAGAAGGACAATAACATTAGTACGCACTGGTAGTTGGTGAGGAGGCTGAGCGCGTTTGAGCCGGGCCGGGGCGGTGGGAGCGGGCGCGGCGGAGGCCGAGTACCAGCCGCAGGGGCCCACGCCCTGAGGGCCCGCGTGCACTCCGTGCTGAAACAACAGGTATAACTGAACATTTCACTCTTACTTGGGTTCTTTGTTTGAACAAGACTATCACTGAAACTTCGGTCAAAAAATTTGGAACGAATCATCTTGTGCGCCTGAAACTTCGCCTGATGATAAAGTTCCGTGCTTCAGACGAGGGATGATTTAACTCTTATTGAGGTCTAACTATTAAGCCCTACAAGCAAAAAGTTTTAATCATGTAGATGGGTTTGCGTTCAAGTCTGCCAATTGCTTATGAATGAGATCTATTTCCTTACAGCCTAAATTAAAATCAAAGAAGAACGGTCACGTCCCATATAAAAAAAACCCAGACCCGACAGAAAAGTGACATATCTCAGTTTTTTCGTTATTATTTATATAATCATATTATATAGTTTTTATATTCGAAATCAATGGCTAACACCAAAATATTGCCTTATGTTTTTGTTCAGGGTTTACACTAAAAAAATACAAAATGCCTACTTATCTACACAATTCGTAATGTATGTAACTAAATGACGATAAATAGTTATGGGATGTATCCAGGAGACCTGGAGATACAGCTGTATTATATAATTTTTGAACTCCTAGTACAACATTCAACTTAGGATTTTTTTTTTTTAAGGTGGTTTAAAATCATCTAATGACATCTCTCGCCCTTCGGTGGAGCGAGAGGGCGTGTCAGACTCTTACTGACTAAAAAATTCCACCCCGTTCCTTTTTGCCTCTGGTACTGGGGTCAGAGCATGCCCTTCTGGATTCGCCCTCAACTTAGGATTAATTAAAATCGTCATATTCGATGATTCAGATCGGATTATTCCACTAATTCGTTGACGCCAGTTCGAGCTTATATCGGTGATTAGAGAACTAAAAAGTTCATTAATCACCGTTACGATAACAGGTATTCGTATTTTTATTTTTAACGCAGCCGGTATTAGTGGAATAATCGAAAAGAATGATCTGATCGTAGATCAGTGATTTAGGTAGCTATCAACGGGGTTCTACCAAAAATAAAACCAATATGTCGAAATAAACGAACATTATTATTATTTTTTTTAATACATCCCATAACTACTTACTTTTCTACGTCATTTAGTTACATATATTTACGAATTGTGTAGATACGTAGGCATTTTGTACTTTTTTAGTGTAAAGCCTGAACAAAAACATAAGGCAATATTTTGGTGTTAGCCATTGATTTCGAATATAAAAACTATATAATATGATTATATAAATAATAACAAAAAAACTGAGGTATGTTACTTTTCTGTCGGGTCTGGGTTTTTTTTGCCTGTTCTTCTTTGCCTTGAGATACAAAACTAAGACCTGGAGCTTTAATAAGTAAAAGTAGGGCTTGTTATCTTTTGGCTATACTATGAACATATCAAATATTTCAGTGATTATAATAATATTGCAGAAACAAGAGTTATCGATAATAAACAAACATTAAGACTGGAATTCAAAATACTGGGTGTATTAAACTAAACTAGAATATTGTGTCATAAGCTTCTTATACACGAACGAACATTTTCGAAATCGCAATATAAAGAGGCCAAATCTGAAACAGGCCGAATTCTTGCAAAATTAAAATGCAAAATCTGGACGTCAGAATGCGTTTACTCATTCCTCGTAAAACATTGATAGATTAAACAGTAGCCAGAATGAAAATAAATTCGCTACTGTTGAATTTGATCGTGACAGTCGAGGCTGAGCGACCGCAAATCGACCTCTCGTAAAGACGAGTCATGATTGCATAAATGTAGAATATTGAAAAAGTAAAGCAAAGTTTACAACAGGCTTATAATAATGAGGACGAGGATTAAGAGGCCATTGGTATATTAAACGATAAACAGTATACAGACACACAAGTGTTGTAAGACAACCGTAATTGTTTAGCAGTATAACGAATTGGAAGCACTTAGATAAACGATAATGTTCCCAGTAACGATCCATTGAAACGCACAGCCTTGGACAGACGCCAAAACTCTTGATACAGGTACGCTGAATAAAATTTTTCATGCGAATTTTCTTTTACACACTACTTTTGATGTGTGAAATAACAAAGCAACGGCGCTAGCCAAAATGTTACTATTAAAATTATTTTACTAGTGACCGCAGCACACAAAATTGCTTTTCCGTTAGATTTTCACAGTCACAGGTACTTAGTTGCCACGGGAAGTATTTCAAGTATACGCACTAAAGAAAGTCGGGCACAACAGTAGCGGCATGTGGCCTGGGCACGGATCGAGGACGAATGTTGCGTACAGAGTAGCTGATACATCGATAAAGAATGTACTACAGACGTGCTGCTCTATAACTTTAGCTTACTTGCATCATAATATGTTACTGAAAACTACGACACGGATGATGTAACAAGGAAATCCTTTCAGTGCAAATGCTTCGAGCCAGCCCTGATTCCAATTCAAATGTACATAAATATTTTATGTAGGCTAGGCAACAATCTGATGTGTCAACATTATAGAACTTTTGGCCTAATATTCAGTCCAAAACACTTTCATGCTTTACATTGAACCATTGATATCTGTGAGATCGTTTTTAGGATTCTATCTCTAATTAAATTTAATCTTCTAATCAAATATTTATGCTGTCTTGATTTCCGTACGTTTTTTTATTTTTTTCTCACGGGTGACCACTGAAAACCAGCGCTGTGCTGTGGGCCCTCCATAGCACAGCATCATGCTGAGTGGTAGCCTGCTTGTCGCAGTCACGACGTGCAAGCTGGTAACTTTTCTTTTACTGTTTCTGTCCTGTTGTATTAATGCGCCTTATGATTATTGTAATTATTTTTGTTTTTTTTTTGTATGCACGTCATGTCCCTGCGACAAATAAATATTTTTTCTTTCTTTCTTTCTATCTCATGTTAGAACTTTCAGAGAACAGTTTGATTGCTGCTGCAAACTTTCAAATAATAACGACAAGGCAGATTTCTCCGAATGGTTCATTGTTATTCCTCTCGTATATTGTACCTACATCTTATAATAAATTTGGCTATAAAAGTAGAGGACGACCAAAAAAAACGATGGATGTGTGAAGGATGATATGGCTAGAAAGGAGGTGACTGCTGAGATGACGAGTAATAGAGAAGTATGGAAGAAGAAGACATGCTGCGCCGACCCCAAATAAATTTGGATAAGGGCAAGAGAATGATGATGATCTTATAATAAATTTGATAAAATTTCCACTATAGGGAGCCCTGACGCAGACAAAAGGCAACGCGGCGAACCTTATAGAAGATAGCGGGATGAGCTGGACAAAATCAAACCAGTGATACACAAAAGCCCTGGATCAAAAGGACAGAAAGTCATGGGAAGAGGCTGGGTGGGTACCCAGCAGTGGGATGATACAGGATAACCAATAATATATTTACCTGTGCCAATGGCGGGTGCGCCTGGTGACGGTGCACGTCAGAATTCATGTCGCGCTCCTCCTACCACAACTGATTACCCCTCATCATCTGTGAACAAACAATATAAATCTTTAGTATAATATTCAACACCATCTTCTTATATTTATTTGACTTAATTTAGAGAAACATGACAGACAGAACTAATATTCATTCGGAGAACGACTTGATTGGACGAAAACTACTTCCAAATAACAGTGTTAATTTTTTAAGGAAATTAGTGAACACAATAGCAGTAGCGAACATTTCTTAATTATTTCAGATGACTCAAACTGGGGGATTTTCCTTCCTCTTAGAGTTAAGTAACGTTTATAAAGATTGTTATTCGTCACTTAACCTAAATAGGTAAACAATATTTTCCGCTGCATTAAAATGTTTTGCACAGCTTTCGATTTACGTCGTAACGTTCACGTAAACAAAGACATTACAGATAAGAAAATAATTAATAACTAGTTCCTGGCATGATGTTATGCTTTCGGTTTTATTGGTCAAACATGTAATTTGGACTTGTGTTGGTATAACAGTCTGTAACCTCTGCAACAACGGTCCGGGTCCATCCGTCAGTCGAATCGAATCGAATGAAAAATATTTACAATCTATAGAAAAATGTATGAATTCTTCCTATAGACTAAAGAATATTACGGAGGAAGACTCGCTTCGACTATGCAGATGTGAAGACATTCATTGGTTAGGTTAGCAGGAATATCATAATCAGCCTCATTGGTCTATACGTCTGAGAATGAAGAGTCGTCTTTGCAAAGTGGAAGCTACATTGCAGATCACGACTTGGGCATGATTTAAACATAATTTCATAAATAATTCAGTTGTTAGTTAAGGCGATTCGAATATTATTATAAATTATACTGTTTAGGTATATTTTATGATTTGTTTCGTTCATATTTTTTCTATTGTTAAATTATTACTTACATGGAAAACCAATTTTTAAGTATTCCTCGATGTTTGCTTTATAAGTATACGCGGAAACAATACCAACTTAGTCACCAGACTATTTTCGTGGATATTTGGAACGCACCACAATCTTCTATGGCAAAAATTCTATTACGTGGGTAGAACCTGTGTTTGTACCAACAAGTAGAGCGCTAATTGCAGAAGGCACAAGGCGTGGGCTGGGAGTGGTGCTGATTCACTCTCGTCCTCCCACCGATGATGTGGAACTAACGAGGACGGCGCGCCCCAGCCAACCGTGGCGTATCGTGACTAGCTTCTGTTCATGTATGAGCAAACTGATGTAACAATACAGGTGGAAATGCAGATGACAGCATAATCAGTAACGCGTAACGTCTCGTACGAACTATTCGATGTAACTTTGCAAGCGAATTGGCAATACAATAAATAATTTATCGTTGGAAATCTTATTTAGGTTGTCATACATTTTCTTCTTCCGAACCGATTACGTGAAGATTCGAAAAGATATTGGAAATTCGTAGCGTTTTCTCTCAATGAATGTAAACTACTAGCTGCAGCATTCACAGCTCTAATTGAGAACGGAATTAGTTACTAGGGGAACCAATCTAGTGCACCGGGGCGGAGCGTCGGCACTCTAGATCGAAGAAGCCAAATAACTAGGTAGATACTTTGAGCGGCATTGGAACGAGAAAACTTTGTAATTTCTCGCTACTTTTCTTCCACAATTACGAGTTAAGATGCTTATTACTTACAAATGAGTTTTCACTAAGTTTGTTCTACATAGATCTTAATACCTACCCAGGAATCTTACTATGATCTACTTGATTTATTTTCAAGATAAAATCTTTTTAGTTGTTGTATCTCGCACAAATCTATCCTTGTCAAGTATCAATTTTAAATTGTAACTAGAAGTTATTAGCACATCATCCACATAGACAAAGAAGAAAAAATACATATTATAGAGGATAACTCATATAGTGCCGAAGCAGAGTTAATTAAATTTATGCTTCTTCTACCAAATAAAAAAAGAATCACTGAAATCGGCCCTGTAATCACGGAGAAATCGGTGGAATGCATAACCTCCTCCTTTGCTAGGAGTCGGTTAAAAATGTATAATATCTTACTGATCTTGATCAGTGATCAGTATCACGTATGAACAGTGTATGAATTTTCAATTGATTGCAATGGAAAATTCATACACTGTTCATACGTTGTTCAATACAATTAACTACGTCACGAAACGATTAGAATTTTTCTTGACGTAAAAGTCTCTCGCAATCGCTTGGATGTTGCAATAATATTATCGATTTTCACTCAGCTGACCTAGCTCGAGTGTGAGCGTAGATATTTATACGTTCAATGTAATGTGTGTCCAACTAACGCAATTGGCTGATTATTTGCAGTTTTTTGCCTCATGCAAGCGTGACGCGCCGCCGCGCGCCGCGTCGTGTACGCTACTTGCTTATTTCCACACAAAAACATATTTGTTTTTGTCAAGCGATCGTAGTTAGCATCGGCTAGAAGATAGACTTAGACAAATATCCTGACAGTACGCCGAAATTCAGAAATGATATTTGTCTATATTTTTTTTGTAGCTTTTCAGTTTATTTAAGTATGTGAAAGATCTCAAAAACGATTTAACTTCTTGGTTTTTTTACTTTTATATGATTTGTCATTTCGAATAACCAACTTTAAATCGTTATAAATCCTAAATGGGCATAATTTTGAAATCATCTTTAGGTACAAATTCAATGATACCCCAATTAACATAGTTCGTAGATTTTTTTATTTTTCATAATTTGGCGTCTGGTTGTCGCCATATTGAATTTTGATTACTTACTGTCATGTCTTTAGTGACAAGATTTACCCTCCTCAGTCGTTTAAAAATATGCTTTAGTTGCTACTTTGCTAGCGCAAAAAGTGTGCTAAACTAAGCGTTTCAGTTTTCGAACAGAGAACGGAAACAGCAAACACTTACGAACTCAACAACGTTAAATAAATTACAAATGAATTATTTACAATGACTCCTTGTTAACACATCTGAGCACATAACAACGAAGGTCGCAGCTAGCAGCCACAGTTTAATTTATTTAAATTATCCTCACCGACTGATATGACATAACAAGACGACCGAACGTCCATCAACAGGAAAATTCTATTGAAACCAACTTAACCTCATGCAATGGATAATGTACAACTAATGGGTACAAACCTATAAATATTATAATGTTGACAAATAGTTATTTAGTTTGTGGTTGGTCATTTGTCAATGGCTTAAACTCAACAGGAAATTTTAAACAACCTTCTTCCATAAACATCGATCGGGTCAACAATTTTATTTTTGACTTTGATTGTTAAGTTGTCATTTTTTGACGAGGCTATCCTGGCACAAATACCAGGCCAACAGAAGGATTTCTTTTAATTTTCAAGACCAAGGCACTAGTAAGCAATAATTTTAAAGACTGTAATAGTTTTAATCTTTTCCACGTCTTGAGACTTGGGGAGAAACGTGACCGAAGGATTTCAAGCTACGCTGTAAGGCAAGAAGGACTTATCATGTAGTTGTTATTAGATCACCGCTTTGGAATCCGTCACAGATCCGTATATGGTGTCTGTAAGCGTAAACTACCTAAGTACGGGCAGATACGCTAAATAAAGTATAGAAATTATCTGGTCTCACACACATACTAATGTTAGTAATGTTGTATAAAGAGGGCAAACATGACTAGAAAACGTAAGTTTAATGTAGAACAAAGATACTATTGTACAACAAAACGAATTATGATTGGCGAGTTCTCGTAATGTACATTTACATATTTCGTGATAATTAAAGAAAACTACTGCACGTTTTGCAAGGCATATCGTGTAAAACTATAAATTGTACTTTACATTACTTTTGCATGCACTCGTAAAATTTATCCTTACGTTTATTGAATTGTTGCCAAGCTTTTTTTCCATGTTAACTTAACAAAAGATAGGAATCTAACTAGGACATAATTTTGTGCGTAAGAAAACTTCAGTAACTCTTTAGTAATCTAGGTTATGCCAAAAAATTAAAAATACAAGACCCAAAACACCAGGAAAAGAAAAATCACCGGCGCATAAGCGACTGTCAAAGGACCCATCACCCTAATAAGAATTTTGACAACGTGTCAAGCCCAAGATAATAGCCCAATATTTGCATTCTGTTTGGAATCGATACTTAGGAGTTTGCAAGTGAAGCACGTTCGACACCCACTTTGCGGCCCGCTCCGCTCGCTGTTAAAGCTACATCGGGGCATTTGGCAAGCAGCACAGAAATCGTAACGAGTACAACAAAACAACACAAGCAACGAGATGGGCCGTCAGAGGATGCAGGCGCGTGCCGAGTTGAACGACCACTGGGACCACGCGCGCGTTTCACTTTCATCGCATCCCGTCGAGACCGCGACCACGCGACCGCCATTACAGAACAACATCATTCATCACTTCATCACCCCGACCACGTTTTGATTGTTTGGGTTTTTAGTACATGTTGTATAACCGGACCTTATTTGGACGACAGGAAATAAAACTCAATATTATAGCTGATTGCTATATTGGCGTTATTAGTTACCAACCAGTCCGTCCTGCTGTCCGCTGACGTATTAGTCAATTTGGACAATATGTCCACCACTAAATTCTATTCAAAATATCAAGTTAGTTGGAAACATAGATGCTTATTCATTTCAATAACTATTCATTTTCAATTCTATCGACTATTGACAATAATTAAACAACTCCGAACGAAGTTTCGGCCAGACATCCGTTCGAACCGAATGCATAAAATTAAATTTTCTTTGATGTTCACGGTTTCTCTGACATTTAGCCTCTTGCCACTTTCGCCGATTACAATTTCATTGAATCGAGCGCTAATACTACAAAGTGATTCTATAAATTATTATCGAATCGTACTCCATTCGGTAATCGTACTATCTTTTTTGAAACGAGTTCTGTGGTTGTACACACATTGATGATACGAGAGTTACGATTTGGAGCTTTAATTAGGTTTACAATATTCATTTGCGATTGTATAGTAGGTATACATAATTGTATTCTGCGTCATGTCGCTGAATTTAAGGTTAAAGTGGAGTGTGCCGGTCAACGACTCTTAGCCTTTAAATGAGTGCATGAATTAGGAAGTTATACGCAACAGCTGCAGCAGCAGACACATTTCCAATTATCACTGTTTATGTTTGCTCGGCTTTGTTTACGTTTTATTTCTTTATTTCTAGCGTGTGCAATGTGCAGCATTTAATTTTAAGAAAAATATGCGATAACGTAAATAAGACCCAGTTCTGTGGCATCGACAAAAAAAAACAACTGTCTTATATGAACTTTTTGTTGCAACGATAAAGTAAAACTCTACTACTCTATTCACTTGATGTTTAATTAAAACTGCTCGCTCCAATTTAGATTATCTTGGTCTTGGTACTTGTTGACGTAACAAAATTGAAAGCAAGCTTGATGATACGCGGTTTTTCGCGTGAATCAACAGTAGCACGAACTCCGCAAAAAATTCGGCCTTTAACCGGTAAAAATCGTTTCCTTCCCTCGAGTAAGGTCACATAAAAAAAACACTGTCGGTGCATCACTAATGAATAAAGACCAGTAGCGCTTTGTGAAATTACATTCGGATTCATTTAGAAAGTCAAGATTTAAAAGAGGAAGTTAATGAACGTTTCGCTACGATGAGAAATTAATTAAATTTAAAACTTTTTAAATTATCGAAGAAAATGGATTTTCAGAAGGTTATAAGACTGGTATTGTGTTTTATTTATTCGAAAACGTTACAATGGTGCGATAAATGTCGGAAATAAACCTTACTGCAGTCAAGGTGGCTACGACAGTGTGAATAACTACTTCCGGACGCCATTTCCATGTTCGGAAACCATTAATCCTGTTTTGGCGAGTGACACCCCGTTTTTATTGTTGTCCATAGGGTAGAGCCACTCCTCATTTTTTTTAGTATGCAAGCTGTGACTCAGCAGTATTTATTTTTAATAATAGCGGATTATGAGTTCTTGTAATCCCGATCAGCACACTTGTTAACAAATAAGCAATATTAATTAATAATGCGTTGCATTTTAATTCAGTTAGCTAAAAAATGAGAGCACGTTAATAATAACGTTATTAAACTATGATTTATAAGTTGTGGCGATTTGGCACTTCAAGACAATGCCGTTTGGATTAGATATCTTCTGTAGAAAGACAGAATCAGCTCCTCACAAAAAAAAACAATGAACTGGTTGTGTACTACCAAAAAACATGACAAAATTCGGAACAAAACACAACAGCATGCGCTCATACACACATACTACAAACTTGTTTAACCTTCATGAAATCACATTTTAGAGTGACTTATAAAAAACAATCAACAAAAGAATCTCCAATATTTGAAGTCAATTAAAATATTTGAGATGGCAAACAATATCATGTGCATGGGTAGACCCGCGGCCCACGTAGACCCAATCAAGGTGGACGCGTTAACACATTGGCCTCGTGACACGATGATGACGGCCGGTTCTACTTTATTGATGAGTCCTATTGTATCATCCATACAAAGCATCAACATTTCATATAAAAGTAACGATTTTGCCCCAGTTTCCTTTGTTATTAAAGAATTACGGTAATCTTTTAATTTCAAAAACTGAGTCACTGACATTGGTTCCATTTTCGAGATTACTGTATTGTAAAAGACTTAATAATTCTGATAAATAACTTTATTCAATACAAATATATTACTGTTCTTAAAATAAATCATAATATAAGGAAATAACAGGACTATAAATAATAAGCGCGCTCGCGGTATTACGCGCAAAAATCACGTACCTCGTCGTATGACCAACTCGACTGTCTTCATTTAGGAAGTTAAAACACGGTAAAAACTTCCAATAAAAATCACATTCGTCACCAACACAATGCTGAACAAATGATCCTTTTAACACTTTACCGTCTTGTTTACACTTGACGATTTTCAGTAGTGAGTCAACTCCAGTGTGGTATAATCGTTGTTTATTTACATGGGGAACATGTTTAACACTGCACGGTAGATTATTATCAAGTTAACACGCTTGTGCGCACATATTCTAAGCAAGCACTTTCCGTAACAATAAACGTACATATGACGCGACCGCCAATCGCAAACTGTCAGTGGGGGAGTCGCGGTCTGCCCACCAACTCGTGAATATCCCTATTAGTAAAGGTATTACACAAACGACGTCTATATCCATGCCATTCGTCTTTACTGCGCGCTGCGTAATCGTAAACGGAGGCCGACAAATTTGGACACAGAAAATCTTCACGGTTAGAGGCAATGGTGTAAACGTAAGCGTTAGTAAACCAAGTGCTACTGGTGATGACATTATTTTACGCCATCTGTATGCTTAATCTAGATTTCACTAGGTGCGATGATTGCTGGAGAATGCCTTTAGCTTGTTTCATCAACTTTTTCATGCTAATTTATTTGCCGGCGGATATTTTTAGCCGGAAACTTAGTGCATCATGAGAGTATATCCTCGCAATAAGTACATACAATATGCATAAGGAAGACAGCAAACGAGTGTCGATTTCCTGGTGCGATCGCTACGGTTCTCAAGTTACAGCAAGCCGACGCCACAGCCGCTGCGCCGAACTGCACAGTTGCACACAGGAAACGATCCAACACATTGATACCTTGTAATTGACACGAGTGCAGTTACCACGTGCTTACTGAGCTCCAACGAGCTATTACATTACGAAAGTATACACTATGACTCAACACAGCCTAATTTACAACGAAAGACCGAAATTAGGGAACAAACGCGTGTGTTTAGTTGCAACATGTACCTACATAAATCAAGCAATGTTCATAAAACAAGGTGTTATATTTTGGATTGTTGCGATAAATACGTTTCTTATAGACTGTAAATTCTAACCCAGCACGTGGTTCTCTGTCCGTGCAAATATTGGATAGTGTTATAGGATAGAAATTCAAAAGCAGTGGATCCACAAATATCCGGCTTGCGCTTTAAATTGAGCTCAGGTCTGCAAGTATAATAATAATCAAGTTTGAAAGCCTGCTCTTAAATCATTCATATTGCTACGTTTTGGAAAGCCATGAATAAATAAACAATATATGGAAAACAAATAGTTTATTTTGGGATTTGAGTTAATGCTGGAAGTGGGTCTACAACTGTTAATCTAAACGAGAACAGAGAGACAACATGTCTGGCTAATGACCGCAAGAAAACACTGCGGGAATACGGACTAGCCAATGGCAGCGTCCCAGGAAGTGTCTTATAATGAAGACGACGAGAAACAATAGCTTGATAAAGAACGTGGCTATTTTATAGTGCAACTTGTGGAACTAATATTTTTTGCACCGTGACAAGTGGAAGGATTGGGGGAGGCCTTTACCTTGGAGTGGGAAAGTTAAGGATAGAGAAAAAAGAATGGCTAATCATAAAAATAAATTATTTACGAGTTTTCTGGTAAGAGGTAGACCAAAGAAAAGGTGGTTGGATTGCTTAAAAGATCACATGGCTATAAATTAAGTGAATTCTGAGAAAGGGCCTACCAGAGAAAAAGACCTTCCAAATAAATCGGGATGAAGCGTACGCGCTTTGGGCGAGGAGCTGCGGATACCAGCCCGATATACAATTTAAAAAAAAGAGCTAGAAATGATGACTACAGCAGTAACAACTTAGTTGTTAGAAACTATTACAAAGTTCAACGATTAACATAAAGCGCATATCCCGTCAAAGAGTCCAGTTCCACATCCGTGCAATGGCAAAATTCAATAAAATTAGTGGTGTTTGTGGCAATTGGAGCGTGAGAGGAATCCGGGCACGGTAGAGCTCGCGGCGCAGTGCCCCGGAACCAAGTGTCGTGTCGACAGTTGTCATCACAATGTCCTCTATTCATCGTGCGTCGTTCAGTACCACAGAATGATGACTATTTTTCTATACTATGCGGTACCCACTTACGACGAGAAAACTAGGTCTGATCGTCACCGTCACTAGCAGGTAATTGCCTATAACAGCTACTACGTTGTAAGCTTTTTCTAAGGTATGCGATGGCTACCTTATCTAAGTTTTTGCGTCATGCTTTCGCTTATTTAGCCCAAAACTGTTAGACCATGTCTAACTCTCTATTCTCTAACGAAACTTCTCAAAAACATTTTCTTTCTTCTACAACAAGACGCAATTTTTCGAACTTTCTCTTTTGTTGACAAATTTATAACTGTTTGATCGAGTCAATCAAGTTGAATTGCATGTAAAAAAAATGCAACGATGTGCACAGGGAGTGCACATCGTTGCATGATCGATTCGAATGATCTTGTCTGATTCGAATGATGACTATGAAATCAAAATTGACGATGAGCAAGTTTTAAATTATTTCTGTTGTACGAATTAGTTACCTGTTGGAAAGTAAATTAAAAAAAAAATTAAATTATACGTATTAAAATGTAATAAGTATTGGTTACCTGATACAACTTTGAAGAAAATGATTTGCAGAAGTTCTACTAATTACTTTTGAAATTATATTGGATAGTATAGGTACATACTGTAACTATGTGTAGAGTTGTATTCCCGTATAAACGGATTGGTTATGTTATCGAGTCTACTTGCTCATCAAATTAACTGTGCAAACAGCCAGGGCGTAGCGCACACCCGGTGATGTCATCAGCGCACCAGCACTTGTCAACCACGTCGTATTATGGATAGTAGAGGTAATATGGTTTTACTTGTACCGATACAAATATTTAGAAACCTACATAAGGAATTGGTTCCTCTCCTAAGTATAAGTTACTCACATCGACCAAGCATTAATTAACAGACATCCGTAATTGGCTAGAATGCTTCTTAATCATAAAGATGCTCAGCGAATACAGGCTTGGGTCTCTTCATCTTGTTATCATGTGGGTCATACCAAAGGGAACTTTTCGCCGTCTTTATTGGCTTGATTGAATTATAATAGCTTTCAAAGTACCAAACCCACTCCAAAAAATGAATATAGCCGAAAGGTCCCAGCCCCAACATCGCATCGTACGATAAAATTTAAACTTCATTAGTTGATATATTTTGGTCGGTTTGTTGACTTCGACACCGCAAGGTCGTCTTTAATTCAATAATAGGTCTTTTCGTAAAATGAAGTAATAATAACGATTAAAACAACCATGACCGCTACTGTGTGTCGTCAACTGACTAACTTTGTGTTGGGATGAATACTAAACAGGTTACGTACGAAATACGCCAAGAATTAATGATTAATTAGAAACAAGACAGCTGTTATTAGGATCTACGAAAAATAATATTGGATTAATTTACTAAACCTTTAACGAAGGCTTTGTTTGCTCTCACATTGTTTTCGCGATATTCTATTAGATAGATGGCCTTAGTGAGTTTTTATTAAGAACAACAACTCCATTGTTTCTTTGATTCTCACATTTATCTTTGAGTAGGTAGGTATACTTTATTCGTTCTCAAGATAGTGTAATTATCTTTTGTAAGTATCATCTTTACTGAAATGTTTTGCTGTGAGTCCTATTTAAACGCTATATGTTTTAGTTTCCATGGCTTTTTTCTTTGAACCTGGCAATCCTTGCGTCCAGTTTTGATCAATGACATGGTGAGTCAGAATATGCTTCGACATCTGCGCACTGATGTATTCTCTAAATATAGTCACAGACACTGCGGCTGTTTAATTATACCTACGGTTAGCATTGGTACAGTGATATATTTAGGATGTCAAGTCTGCTACGCCCTTAGTGCCAGCCTTCCGCTTTGTACCTACCACCGATTCAGATTTTTTAGCCACGTTGACACGATCAGAGTATGCTCGGACCGAGTGGACACGGATACCTACGCGGAAACAACTCGTATTGTGGCAACCCATAATCCGAGCGCAATCGGATGGGTTGGTAAAGCTGCGCGTGCGTTATCACGATCAAATCGGACGCAACTCGTAATGATTCGAATAAGGTTTACTAAAACACGAGTGGACTCGTAAGAGTAAGCTTCATACGAGTGTACTCGGTTGATATTGTCATAGTTCACTAGGATCATTATTTTCATTCTACAATTATTTTTCACGGTCAACATCGAAAAATGTCGGATTTTGTGCGAAATAGTATTGGAATTGTCGCAAACATATTAATCGAAGGGTTAAGACGGGAAAAAGATAAGGCATCTGGCAAAAGGAGAAGAATTTGGACTCGCCCTTGGATTCTACGTCGCGGAGAACAGGGAGCATTTACAATTTTCTCCGAGAAATTGAACAGGATCTCCTGCTTCGTATAAGAATCATCTAAGACTGAGTAGTTTTTATTACCCACCATTTTTTCTCTACTCGGAGCCTACTCGTATACGAGCTAGCTCGGAAAAGTAGGACGCGATCCGAGTCTACATGGATCGGACGCCGTCATCCGAGTGCGTGTGTGCTCGGATTATGGGTTGCCACAATACGAGCTGCGTCCGAGCATACTCTGATCGTGTCAACGCGGCTTTAGCTGGTAATTTTTGTTGCCAGTTTTATTAGATATTGACTTGGTTAATTACCAAGTACCTACCTAGGTACTAACAATTGTTTGCTCAATTTTCCTTTTACGTATTAGGTCCACTTGTTGAACTATTTAAATTAGAAGCTCAGCATAATTAATAACAATATGCATAATGGTGATCTATTAGTTTGTGTTGGTTCACATTACCTAACCTCGGAGATAAGTTACTGATAAGCTCCTCACTATTCCTTTATCTTTGAGAAATGGCAGTGGCATAATTTTCTAAGTTGTTAAGCATTCTGATTTATTGCAGAATTACTGCTACCTCACTTGAATTATCATTCATCATACATTGTAGGTATAATTGTGTTTTATTGGACCATTTCGTACCTGTAAGTCCTGTAACTCATATTACGTTGTTTTATTACATGGGTAATCTAATAATAGGTACCTACTTGTTCTTTAGCGATAGTGTATTTTGCAATAAATGATTCTTATTCGGAGCTCTTACCGAGGTCCTTTCATGAAGAGGAGTCCTTTGCCACGGCAGCACGAAGCGTGAATCGTCTGTGGCAGCACTAGAGCTAGGTCACTATGAGTATGTTTTGGAGCAGGGATGCCAGGATGTAATTCTACCTACTGAACTCCAGAAATGAGTAAGAACTCTTGTATTCAATATTTTGTTGTCCTTGACTAGGTAATTACCAACGTTCAACATTGTCGCCAAATATTTTTTTCGTATCCGTAAGGTACCTACTATTCGTCTCCCATCACGACGTATTTTAAACTTCCTCTTAGTAAGAAATTCACGACGGAATAACAGAATACAGATTGCAGCATAATCAGCCTATAATGTTCCCATTGCTGGGACACAGGCCTCTCTATGAGAGAGAATGGGCTATAATTCTTCGAATTTTTATTGTTTCCAAGACATTTCCTCAAGATGTTTTCCTTCATCGTTTTAAGAGCAGTAGTGATGAAATAAATTACACAAAGTAATGCGCCCACCTGGGTTCGAACCCACAACTTACAGCTCGTAAGTCCGGGCCGCCACCACTGGGCCACCGCTGCTATTACAGATGCAGCAGTCCTTAAAAATAATATGTTTATGAAGTTTTGGCAGTTCAGTATAATTATCTAATTTTGCTGGCCCACGACTGCGCTACTTCCATGGTATCAATGGTGCCTCATAGCCATCACTTTGACTGCATATTATGGGGCTCGAAGGACAAGGTAGGCGGCCTTAGTATCAGCCTATTGTGATCCATTGCCAAAGCAATTTTCAATATTCATAAATTGTGTAGATTAGAGTAGATTTCTAAAAGAATGTAATATGTTAGCATTACTAAATACATAGAAATCAGTTTTGACACAAATGTGAATACCATAATCCTTAGTCTAGCATTTGTGGTATATAGGAAGTTGTTTGAATAATCCTTTGAGACCTCTGTTTTCTAGAGTTTCTGCATCGGCACCATCGCCATGCAAGCCTTTTTCCAATGTGCAATGGGACTTGCTGTATATTTAATTGTTGATACTGGGATCTTCTTTCTTTATTGTGTGGTTAGTACTTAACCTGGTGTCAGAGTTTTTATGCCATGCCCTCTGACTTGGCTTTAGATGCCATCGAGAAATATTTCTCAGGCATTCTGGTTTCCTCACGATGTTTTCCTTAACCAAAGTATGTGATAATATACAATATGCACATGAATCCGAAAAATCAGAGGTGCTTGTCTTGGGTTCAAACCTGCTGGGATGTATGTGATACTACCACAATGACCATCCATCTGATACTAAATGACTTGAGAGCTATTTTAGCTGCATCCGCTTACATAGAAGAGTACATGTACTTGCAACTTGATATCATTATAGGTAATGGCTAGGTTGTCCCAAGAGTTTCATCTTAATACATCATATTGTAGATTATAACATAATATCTTAGAAGCGAAAAAGAACCAAAAGCACAGCTGATTAAAAACATACTTTGTATAAATAAACTAAAATTATGTTCCAGTTTTATAGCATTTAATTATCTGTAACTAAGCAATTATCTATGAGCAAAGTAAAAACAAAGAATAATTGCAATTATTATGTTAATAGTCTTCAATACAATAGGGTTTCTTTTCTCACAGTATAGAAAACAAGAATGTACCTAAGATCATAATACAATATCATAAATGGGATTCAACCTTTTTAGCATGGATGAAACAAGGCACTTTGCTTCTCATTTATTGTTAACATCTTTCCATGATAATATTTTTAAAGTTTCATTCTGCTATTGAAAATTGCGGATTTGTTTGGATCTTCTTTGTGGTACATTACTACGATTTCTTTTTGAATCTGAATGGTAGACAGTCAAGGAGGGATTGAGCTGCTTTCATGGTATTTTAATAGATATTTTATATTAACAACTTAGTTTCAAAGGTCGAGGGTCTGGTTTCCCGGGATCTACCTACCTAATTAGATTACTAAGGAAAGAGGAGATTGGAATAGTTTGGTAAGTTTTGTTTAACGTGAGTAGACGCAATGCAGTACTTTAGAACATGGCATTTCTTAATGTAAATAAATTGTAATAGAAAACTTCTGTGTGTAAAGTTTGGATTTGTGTAATGCATATTGAAACGAGGACGTTCCATCCCGCCTACAATCTACAGCCAACTACCAACACCGTGACAAACACAACTAAATATTAAAGATACCAAATTAACATCAACTTACCAAAATGACGACAAATAGATAAGATGATAATTAGATTAAACAGTCCTCACTTCATTATATAAATCACTGTAATACGATAATAAATGAAATTCATAAACACACAACACATACGTCACTCAAGACACCGCCATTTTATACATTTATTTTTTTCTTGACGCAGCTACAATTAGGAATGGGGATTTATACATACAGCCTATTTAATTCACCCAATCAATACCTTTTTAAATATCTTGAGATAAAAAGTTGAAAATGAAAAAAAAAACAAAATATTTTATTTCACATAGGCCGACATGGGCACTTATAAAACGTCGACAAAAAGTTACACGGTTCGGGTTGGTCGTTTCCTATGGAGAAGAACCAGCAAAAAACTCCATGGTTACTATTTTAAAATGATTTGGTTTTACAAAATTATCATGTTACAGCATAGGCCCAGCAGAAAGACGTTGCTTACTATACAAAAATCGTAAAACAAGATAAGGTTAACAAAAGTTAAGACGCATCTAGGAATCTACAATGCCTGCACTGTAGTAAGGACGTTATTTATCTTATTGCTAAATATCATTATTCTTTTATTGTATTTATCTCAGACCAAAATCGCGCAGTTTGATGGACTAAGCCATACATTTATTTCTCTGAGTCCAAGTTTATAAAATGTGATGATTTGATGCAAATTACTATTAAAATGGTGGTGTACAATATTTTATATTGTGAATTATTTCAAAAAAGCAAGATCAAGAGCCATTGTGTATACGCATTAGGCGTATTTGACAGCCAAGTGGAACCAACCCAAGCCAGCTCTATTGACAATGTCAAATTTCCTCCGTCAGTCCGTCTGTATTCGTTTCGTTTCTGTCATGTATGTTTGACATTATTATTGAATCGATGATTGTTCATTTGAATGAATTTTCTTAAAATTTCTGAATTAAAATACACCGTACTAAAGTTACCAATATAATGTATAACATTATTGTTACAATAATAACAACTTTATCAATATTTTTTGTATTAGGAAATTGTGAGTATCGAATAAACACACTGCGACTTTCAATACAATATTAGGGAAGGTGTTATCATCTATTTTATATGTTTTAGGCTCTATACATCATAATTTGAAGCATTTTGAGACTATACATGCCTCGAAGCTGGCACATCATGTCGTTAAGCGAGGTGCAAAGTTGTCCAACCATCCTTTCAACACAATTAAAGAGGTACATTTCAAGACACTGGGAAAAGACTTCAGATTGATTCTCCATCCCCATAGCTCGGTATTACATTCTAATTTCAAAGCATATGCTGTGGACGGTGATGGCAAGGAAACAACTGTTCATGTTGGTAAGAAACACAAATTCAGTTTTCAAAATAATGCTTTCAATTTTAAATGTATCAGATAAGATATAAGGCTGTAATAGAATGTTATAGTGTGTCATATTTTTATCTTAATAGAACATGAGGAGTGGTAATATTTAAACTGACTCATGCTGGATGCTTATCCCTTTTGAGCTAGCTATATTTTATCCAAACAAATAAATAAAATTGAAGTGTATGTTTGTAATTTCAAAATAACAGCTTTTTACTGAATGCATATGAAAGTATATTATGATACTTATAACATTATTTTTATAATTTTTGTCCGTCTGTTTGTTCTGGCTTTTCTCCAAAAACAACTGGACTGATTTTGACGGGACTTTTACTGGCAGATAGTAGACATTATAAGGAGTTACTTAGGCTACTTTTATTTTAGAAAAATGATTAGGGTTACAAAGACCGATTCAAATAGGGGCGTAATATTTTTATAATAATTTCACGCAGACCACAGTCGTGTTCAACAGCTAATTTGAATTTAAAACTAAAAAGTGCTTGTAAAAGACCTCCAATAAAACTTTAAATAGCCGTAAATTTTAGTCAATATTGCAGAACTACAAGAATGTTAATAAAAAAAAACACTAAATACTCCTCCCTGAATACTTCAACACACACATTTAACTCTCTGAATTAGTTAACCTTATAATTGATTTGGAACAGTTGTTTATAATTTACATACATACATAAAATCACGCTTTTTTCCCATGGGGGTAGGTAGAAACCACAGAATGCCACCTGCTACAATCCATACATAGATTTATGATATGCAAACTTTTTACACAGAGGTGTTGTTGTTACAGATAGAGAAAACTTCTACACAGGCAGAGTGTTTGGTGAGAAGACTTCAGATGTGAAGTTGCACATGGAAGATGGTCTTATCACTGGGATCATTCACACTCCTGATGAAACATATCACATTGAGGTAAGTAAAAATACCACTACATTTATGCATATCTTATTTACATAACTAATTAAAGTCCTACTGAAAATGCCTTTTGGTGGACGCAACCACAACTGTTGAGCATGAGATCCTGGTTTAATTCCCAGGTCAGGCAATGTATTATTGGATTTTTCCATCAGGAATTTCTCAGTAGCAGCCACGGAGTTTGGATTTGTGCCTGGTTAATGGAAATAGAGTCACCCCCTATTACATGGGACTTAAACATAACTGGTAAAATGTGGCTGTACTATTAAATACACCTCTGCCTAACGCTTCGGTGATTACAGGCGTGATGTTATGATGTAAAAGTCCTACAGAAAATGCCTAGTGGAAAAACAAACTATTATCAAAATTGATCCATAATTGACTGACAAATTGGTGAACATACATAAAAAAAACACAACCGAACATAGGATCACCTCCTTTTAAAAGTCGGGTTAAAAATAAAGGTGCTTCTATATAGCATTAACTATATGTTCGTCATTTTGTATCTATTTCTAGCCATCCTGGCGCCACCTACCACAGCTAGATGATAAGACTATGATTACCTACCGATCTTCTGACATACACTTCAGCTGGAAAGGTGGTGATGAAGCCAAGGGCGGTAATGGCGCCAAGCCGCGTGTCTGTGGTTATGTGAAAGAGGGCAAAGGTATGGATAAAATAAACATATTTTTTCACAAAGGTTTAGAATAAATAAATAGCCCTATATTGCTGTTTATAATTTTATGCTAATTCTTATTGGATGTTTCATGTAATTTTAATTTGAGTTATAAGACTGTCCATGGAGTTTCTTGCGTGTTCTAGTAACTACGCTTTGGAATGGGCAACTAGGTGAGGGCTGCCATACAACCCCTCCCGGTTTGGAATGTTGTGGCCCGGTCAATAAGTTGGTTGTCTCAGTTCTGTTGGTTGACCATCAGAACAGAATCGTGAAATGTCTATAGCCACAGGCTGGCATTGTTCACATTCCCCAAACACAAATTCTGGCTACGCTCCAGTAAGTAAATGATAAATTGACTTGTGTTTGCGTCTCTACGAAGAAATCTCTCCATAAATCCACCCAGAAGCTCTCGAAACATGTATCTTGCTCACATCATCATTCATGGTTTATCCTGCTTCTATTACAAGTGTCCCGGTCGGCGTTCCAGCATTCTTCTCTCTCTTCTTCTTTCTTTATCGTGTAGTTAGTGCCTAACCTTATATATAACCTATTATGGCCGCCCTAAACTAGGTCCACCTTTCTTGACTCATAACTAACAATTCAGAGCCTGTAAATGGTTTAATTGATATAAATTATATTATCATAAACTCATTTATGATAAACATAATTATCATAAACTCATTTATGATAAACATAAATAAAGTAACTTTTCGTCTTTAGAACTAGAAGAAGAAGAAGAAGATGATGAAGAAGAATCAACCACTAACATAGAATTAGAACATGAACAGTTAGAAAAAGACAAATATTTGGAAGAGACCACACATTTTGACAACACTACAGATATAGCGCAAAGCAACATGAAACGGGTGAAAAGGCAGAGCGACTATGAATACACGCCGACGAAGACAAGGTGCCCGCTGCTCCTTGTGGCGGACTATAGATTCTTTCAAGAAATGGGAGCCAGTAATACTAAGACTACTATTAGTTACTTGGTAAGATGCTGGTTTATAGTCATAAAGCAAAATGTGAAAATACCATGAATATGAATTTATCCTGTATCGTGGGTGCGTTTACAAACATTCAAACTCACATACACAAACATCCATAACGGGAACAACCACCTGTAGTCCATACAAATATTTGTTCCGTGCGGGAGTCGAAACCGCGACACGCAGCGCAGCAGCCAATCGTGAACTGTTAAATAAATGTTTTGATCTTTCTTCTTTCAGATCAGTCTCATTGATCGTGTTCACAAAATATACAATGACACTCTTTGGCAAGATCGACAGGTATGTAGCAACTACGTAATTCTTAAAAGACTTCCATGCATGAAACCAAACTCATTAATTACAAACTTATGAAATTATAAAAAAGAAAGAAAGTAAATCATGCCCATGTGAATAATCAGAAGGACGTTTATTCTACAGGACATGGACGGTTTCAAAGGCATGGGTTTCGTAATAAAGAAGATACTGGTGCACTCTGAGCCAACTCGCGTACGTGGTGGCGAGGCACACTACAATATGGTTCGCGAGAAATGGGACGTTCGCAATCTGCTTGAGGTAACTTAACTTACTTTTTTGTCTTTGTGAGCACAGAACATGCCAAGTTTGTTTGGTCACATTATTTAACACAAAACAAATAATGGGATAGATACATTGCGTAGTATCATATGAAGTAAAGACTAAAATGGTATGAAAAATATTTAGTTTGAATTCCGCGAAAAGCGAAGCGATCCAGGCCTTGGTGCAGGATGAAAAGGAAAACTCTGCTTGCGGCTATTTTTCCTTTAGTAAATTATGCAAGCTACAACCGTTCAAGAATAGCAGTAAGTGTATTTGTTTGGCAGGTGTTCAGTCGCGAGTATTCTCACAAGGATTTCTGTCTGGCCCATCTGTTCACGGACCTCAAGTTTGAAGGTGGCATTCTCGGACTTGCGTACGTAGGTTCACCACGACGGAATTCAGTAGGCGGAATTTGTACACCAGGTAACATACTATGTTATACTGATTATACTTTCTTTATGTTTTTTTCTGACCTATAATTAAGGAAAACTGATCTGAAATCGCAAACACAACAAGCAACAGCGGTGATCAATGTTCATTTCATTCTCGATTATAAGAAGAGTTTGTTGCCCTGCAGTAGGTACCCAGGGTGTAGTGCAGTAGATACAGGGTGGAAAGGACACTGACGCACAAACGCTTACCGCATACACAGAAATTATTCATCGGTAATTTGAATAAAAACCGGCCAAATGCGAGTCGGACTCGCGCACAAACGGTTCCGTACCATTATCTATAAAAACGGCAAAAAAACATGTCTGTTGTATGGGAGCCCCACTTAAATATTTTTTTATTCTGTTTTTTTAGTATTTGTTGTTACAGCGGCAACAGAAATACATCATGTGTGAAAATTTCAACTCTAACCATCATGGTTCATGAGATACAGCCTGGTGACAAACGGACAGACAGACAGAGTCTTAGTAATAGGGTCCCGTTTTACCCTTTGGGTACGGAACTCAAAAAGCAACTGTTTTCTACAAAAGTGCAAAACCTAATACACGGTTCGATCGTTCAATCGTTGGCAAGTCGATGTTCCTGATGCACCCCGTATAAAGGCTGTTATTACATTATTTTGTTTTGTTTCTTGTATGAAGTGTCTCTCCAAATAATATTTATTTATGCCTTTTCCTATTATGATTTAATTCACAATTTATGTTCGTTTTGTTTTCAGCTATTACGGTGCCTAGTGTGAGTGTCCCTCTTTGTTTTGCTTATTTATATAATTTGTTTGTGGTTTATCCTGTTAACTTTATATTATTAATAAAGCTTCGCTAACCACAGTATGTATGCTTATAATGTAATATTTTGTTGCGTAAGTACTATATTCATGAGATTATGGTCCGTTTTCACTAACATTAAAGTTCATTAAAGGACACCTAAAGCGCATAGTTTGACTTTCATCTCTCGGCTCAGCACTGTGAGTTGAAATTGCTACAGTGCAATATTTGGTAATGTATTAAAGTGTGACTACCTCATTGGTCTAGTGGTCGCAAGCGCGACTGCTGAGCAAGATGTCCTGTTCAGTTGCAGCCACGGAATCTGGATCTGTGCCCGGTTGATGGCAATAAGCTCGCCCCCTATTACATGGGACTTAAACATAACTGGCGAAATGTGGGTGTACTATTAGGTAAACCTCTGCCTTACGCTTTGGGGGTTACAGGCGTGATGTTATGTTATGTATTTAGGTGTCGCTTAGTGTTTCTGAAAACGGGCAAATGACCGGTATGTTCTAGTTTCTAATAGACTCTCAGAAGTCTCGCAAAGATAGACATTAATTTTGATGCTTTGCCACATGCCATATGACAATGATAATTAACTAAAATATCAGAAGAAATAACAGCTAGTACATTAGTATTGATATTTGTCTAGGGCTTTTTTGGTTGTGGTGGATGTTGTAACAAAATATTAATTATATAATATGCATGTAGTGTTAAAATGTCTCGCGACACGTGTCTTCAGAGACTAATACATGGCTTAATTGAGATAGTGCCTGAAGTAGCTGTGGCAGGAGAGGTGTGGTAATGTGACGTAAGAGCTAAGACATTCACCAGCTCCTCACGCACCACGGACCTACTTGTGGCACAGTCACACACAGTAACAGTATTCTTGTAAATGCAGAGGCATTTACAAGATTACTGTTTAACTAATTAATATTTTTAGCTAATTACTATACATTTGTATGTTTGATTAATATATGCAAATAATTCCTTACCACCAATTCACCAAACAGAATATTTCAAAAACGGCTACACCCTCTACCTGAACTCCGGATTGAGCTCATCTCGCAACCACTACGGGCAGCGCGTGATCACTCGCGAGGCAGACCTGGTGACGGCGCACGAGTTCGGGCACAACTGGGGGTCCGAACATGACCCCGATGTGGCAGAGTGCTCCCCGGCCGCTAGTCAGGGCGGGTCGTATCTCATGTATACGTACAGTGTTAGCGGGTATGATGTTAATAATAAGGTGAGATATTGTAAACATATTTTATTTGCATATATTCTGGCTAATAAAAGACCCACGTCCGTCCGTCCGTACGTGTCATTTATTCAGGCTAGGCTGAAAAAGTGAGAAGCTACTTTTTGATCTTCAAACAACTAAGGGAAATTCTAAAAGAAGGGTTACGAACATCACATTATGGTTAAATATGTTGAAATACATACACAATTTAACAGCCCCAGCTACTATAAGTTAGTAGGTGAAGCGATTCATATTGTGTATTCTGATATAAAATCGGAATACACAATGTGGATAGCTTCACCTAAAGAGGCATCAATAGAATCTTTTTATTTATCCAGAGAGGATTTCCAGAGAGTGTGAGAAAGTTTGATCATCTCTGTTTCATCGTATCTTGATTTCTATTTCCTTTGTACAGAGATTCTCGCCATGCAGTCTGCGGTCAATCCGCAAGGTGCTCCAAGCAAAGTCCGGTCGATGTTTTTCCGAGCCAGAGGAGAGTTTCTGTGGCAACCTGCGCGTCGAGGGCGGGGAGGAGTGTGACGCTGGCTTACTCGGTAATTTTATCCTCAATAATGCCTCAATTTGATAGCCTATTTCCTAAGTGTCCTCGATGTTGCTTTGCTCGTTGTACTCGGATAAGAGCCAAGCACTCATTGAGCACTAGTAGTGCCGTTATCTTGTCATAGATCTCAAGTTCGAGCCCAAGACACGCACTTCTGATTTTTCGGATTCATGTGCGTATTGTATAATGAGCACTTACTTCGGTGAAGGAAAACATCGCGAGGAAGCCAGCATGCCTGAGAGCCTGCTATTTCTCTACGGCATCTAAAGCCAAGTCAGAGACCCATGGGTGGCATAAAAACTCTGACACCAGGTTGGGCACTAACCACACGAAAATTAGAAAAGACCACTCATAAAATCTCTATCGTTCGTTACAGGCACCGAAGACAATGACATATGCTGTGACAAAAACTGTAAATTAAGGAAAACTCAAGGAGCAGTGTGCAGGTAATCATAGTTTATTTTGGAGTTTTGAGAAACCCGACATAAAAATTAACTCTAAAGGTATACTCATGCTATGACGGGCTTATTTTCAGTGATAAAAACTCGCCATGTTGTTCGGGGTGTGTGTTTGCTCCACCTGGCGTGGTGTGTCGCGAGGCTGCTCATTCAGCCTGCGAGGGCGAAGCTACCTGCAATGGGGCCTCTGCTGACTGTCCCAAGGTATATCTAGCTCATATCAGGTCGAACAGACCACTTTTCGACTCTTTTCTTCTTTGTTCACTGAGTCGTTGAGCGTCTTGAGCTCTATATTGACCTACACAATTACTGACAAATACGTACCAGACAAGTCGACTCAAATCTGTGTGATTGTTTCTTCAAAAGACCATTTTTAGCGTTCCGTACCTCAGTTGGCAAAAACGGAACCGGAACGAACCTCTGGTTTCGTTTAGTCGGAAAAGAAATACCGACTTTATCTGATAAAAATAACTTGTAAAGGTTTATAAAAATCTATTTCCTACAGAATAATTATTTATTTATCACTAGCTCTTGCCCGCGGCTTCACCCGCGTAAGTTCGGTAATTGTCCCACGGGATCGCACTACCGGGATAAAAAGTATCCTATGTGTTAAACCAGGTTATAAACTATCTCTGTGCCAAATTTCATCCAAATCCGGTCAGTAGTTTTTGCGTGAAAGAGTAACAAACATCCATCCATCCATACTCACAAACTTTCGCATTTCTAATATTAGTAGGATTATTTTATGTGCCCTGGAATTTTTAGTAGGAAAAGAAACTTCATCGTAACATTGTTTTACAGGCACCAGCAATAGCAGACGAGCATGAATGTGCAGAGCGTGGTCGATGTCGGAACGGAACGTGTGTGCCTTACTGTGAGACGCAGGGCATGCATAGCTGCATGTGCGATATTGGTAAGCAATCACAGTCTTCCTTTATACTGAGACTGAAACTAGCGAATATGTTGAAGCATCTTGTACGATTATAGTGTAGTCATAATCGTACATACAAGAAAACTTTTGGAACGTTACCAAAATCGAAACTAAATCTGTTATATATATATTTTTTTCAAAACAATTTCATCGAAAAGTTTCGCCAATGTTTACCAACAACTTTCCCTGCTACCTTTTTATCAATATAATTCAAAAGCCAAAAAACCCTTTAGGAACCGTTTATTATAGACGGTATTAATTGTCAACTTTGAAAAGAACTCGTTTTTTGGTCGGTATCAATATGTAACTCAGTCGCTGCTCATAAAATATTAATTTGTACTGTTACATCGCGGTTTGCAGTTGCGGATGCGTGTAAACGGTGCTGTCGTAAGAGCCTGAACAAGACTTGCTTCCCGGTGGCACATAACGACATCTTACCTGATGGAACACCTTGTATTCAAGGATTCTGTAATAAGGTGAGTGTTGGCTGAGATTTACATATTTTCTTCAACTTATTTTCATTGATCCAAAATAATTTGAAAATGCGTCTTTCCTCAATTAAGTTCTTAAGAAAAGAATCTCATGTTTGCCAAAGTTTAAAATCTCGTCCTGTTTTCGTTTTTTCTTCCTACCGTGCCGATGGCAATCTAAATTGAGTCGGCAACGAGTTTAGCGTCTTCAGTAGCGTCCATCAGTTCCTGCGTTACTGTAACTGTTATGACATCCCCATGACTTCCAAATCCTTCGATCCAGGGCCAATTCGGACCACTGTTCGTTGGTTCTGTCCAGCTCCAGCTCGTCCCGCCATCGCTTGCGAGATCTACCACGTACCTACCAGTTCCTGCATAATGTACTGAAAACAGAACTCGCAGGAAATGATATAAGTGCCCATTAGTTTTTAATGGGCACTTATATCATTTCCTGCTTATGGATTTCCACAGGGAGTATGCGAAAAGACGATCCAAGATGTGGTGGAACGTTTTTGGGATATAATTGAAGATATCAACATAAACAACGTGCTCGGTTTCCTCCGCGACAACATAGTGGGCGTCGTCGTTCTAGTCACCGCCTTCATTTGGATACCTGCTAGTTGCGTGGTAAGTGTTTAGTCTTTAAACAGTTGAATAATTTATAGAAGACTTTTTATTTACTATTTCTGAACTTCGTTTTGGGAATGTATGGAGGCAAACTTTTCTAAAAATGTTGTTTATTTCTAAGTCACAATATTTTCATGCTTTTTCCAATTTTTGACCAACTGTACAAAAAGAGTGTTCTGTATTCGAATTTGTTTGAATTTTCTCAAAACTAATGACCTAATAAAACTGTAACCCTTTTCTACTTGTACATATTGATTCCTATTATAGTTTTGTAGTTTGTAAATAATTTAATAAACATTAATAAATAAAGGGATTATATTGGGGTTCCTAAAAAAACACTTCAAAGCAGTAGCGAAGGGTCAAAATTGAGTCTGGGGAAGCCGTAGAAAAAAGAAATGAGAATTGTTTTTTTTTTCTATATTTATTTCGACCTCACTTTCGTTATCAGTGACCACGAAAATGACACCCATGACTAAAACACCGAAAATTTTCGTCGGTGCCATCTTGGATTTTCATTTTGTCCTCATTTAAAAAAGTAAATAATAAAATGCAGAGGAAGTAAAATATAAAAATAAAAGTGATTTTATCTTATGTAAATAAGTCAACAAAATAAAAAATCTAGTTGATACCAAATACGATATTGACCATTAGTCCATTACTCATTCTATCTCGTTCTCCCCTACATACTTTCTTTTTCTGCCCCTATTGTAACTCGATAATCTTCGGCTTACCGAACTCCCTAAAAAACGGTACTGCCAGCCACGAAGTCACGTGTGCGCGTCCTTACGATTTTCGTTCTGAAGTCTGACACCCGAGCACCGGCTTATTTGGCGCCGCCTGTTGCTTTATTTGTTTTCAATCATATGATGAATTAAATGGCTGTACTGTGATGTGATACATACAGATGTGTATGTAATATACTATTTGACTACAGTAGAAACCTAGACATTACGTAGAGTGCCTTGTTCCCGAAGGGAAGCCGACAGGAATCGGCTTCTTAGGTGCCTTCGGGCCTGCTTCAAAGTCAGTACTTAAATGGACAAGTTTAGAACAAGCACCATGTTTAGGCTTCTTTTGGGTTAGCTCGTTCCATCGTCGACCTCATCTCTGTCCTCAGGCCAAGATTGAGGTCAAGAGTAGGCCCATGATAAGTCATTGATACAAATTATTGTATTTTAGATCAGTTACGTGGACCGTCGTCGTCAGCGACAACATCAGAAGTTCTTGGACTGGGAGCGGCAACATGATCTCATCCACCCGTCATCGCCAAGGAAAATTATACACACAAGGTAAAGTATTCTTTAGTAGAGCGATGTGTGAGTAGAATTCGTTATTATTAGGATATCTTCAGTTTTTCATTTACAATGAATAATAATATAACGAGTTAACGTATGAGCTGCTGTAGGATTATAAATTATCTTTCTAAAAAGACTGTATGGCGGGACCATACAGTCGTCTTCATTTTTAGGGTTCCGTACCCAAAGGGTAAAACGGGACCCTATTACTAAGACTTCGCTATCTGTCTGTCTCCAGGCTGTATCTCATAAACCGTGATAGCTAGAAAGCTGAAATTTTCACAAATTATGTATTACTATTTCCGCTATAACAACAAATACTAAAAATTAAATATTAAGGGGGCTCCCATAGGGGTGCTTGGTCAGAAAACCTCCTCGTGGGCCCAGTGGCTGCCGGTCCCTCTCGATACGTCTGGAGGGAACAGCAGCTGCTGTGGACGGTGCACCCTGGGCGCGGCAGTATCCTTCCCCGATGAATGGGAAGAGATTCTTATTCCTCGGGGAATGTTACTGTCGTGGCCAATATTCTGACATGGTGGGGTCCAGACTGGACCAATGGGGCGTTCCTCCGCGCGACCCTCTGAAAAGCAGAGGGCGCAGTGGAGGAGCAAGGGCGGGCTCGGTGTGCACTTACCCTGCCGCCGGGCAGACAGTGAAGGGCTGCGTCCTTCACTGTCCCCGTCGTATATCGTAATCCCATCATCGGAGTGTCGTGGATCACGTCTCGCGGCTTCGATAGGGACCGAGGGTCTTGGCTTGGCCGCCCGGACCGCGAGGTAGAAAACCTCTATAAAAAGTTACCCCGAATCCCAAGCGGCGCCGCACCGCGAGGGGATGTATGGCTGACGGGTAAATCAGTCGCTAGTGCGTCCCCCCGCCAGAGTACCAGCCGACCCTCTGGCGGGTTATGGGTTAAAATCCGCAGGCTTATCTGGGTACAGGGGGTACCCCAGATGGACTTTTTAATTCCCCCACTACTCGTGGGAACAAATATGGACATGGACAACAAAAACAAAACTACAACACACAAAATTGCCGAAGGCAATGGTGAAGAGAGGAGGGATGCGGTGTCGGAGGCCGACGCCGCATCCAGCGATGTGAGCGCGGGAGGAGGCTCAGAGAGCTCCTCCCGCCGCGAGAGGACCGGGACTGCTGCTGCGGAGAACAGCAAGTTCTTCCGCAAGCGGTCCTGGCCGGAGGGCGACCATGGGTCGTCCTCCGAGGGCGAGCTGGCCTCGGCCCGGAAGATCCCCACCAGCAAGCGTGGTGGGATCCGGGGCAAGGGGCGGGGCCTCTCAGCGGCCCAGAGCGCGGCGCGGCTCGCCGAGGATGGGCGGCAACCGGGGGTGGCCGGTCACGTGGTGTCCCTCTCGGGCACCTCTGACGAGGCGGATGCAACTGGCGGCTCCGAGGAGGAGCGTAAGTCCAGGTTTGCGGCGGAGGTGGAGGCCGCATTAAAGGCGGTGGCCCATAAAATGAAGCCATCGACCAAGTTTGCGGCCATACCTGCGGCTTCCGCCTCCATTTTGGCGGCAGCGGAGGCCGCCTACGCGAGGCCTCCGTCAGGCGAGGTGGCCAAACTGCGGGCGGAGGTCGCCCGCCTGACGGCTGCTACGGAGCTTCTCCAAAAGGAGAATGGGGAGCTCCGAGCAGACCTGGCCGGTCTGCGCGAGACCGGCTCCCGCGAGGCGGCCCAAAAGGGGGGCCAGCAGCGGCAAGGCCAGCCTGTGGAGAACCAGGTGCTTGCCCTGGTTCGCCAAGAGCTGGCTGCCTTCCAGGCGCGGTTCTCCGTCCTGGAGGGCATTGTCCTGCGCCCCCCCCTGGCCGCTAACAAGGCCCCCCCGGGCCCGAGGGCGGCCTCATATGCCGCTGCGGCTGCCGCCCCCAAATCGGGGCCGCCCAGCCAGCCCTCCGGCAGGGCTGTGGCGGCCCCTGAGAGGCCGGCTCCGGCGAAACCGGCGCCGGCTAAGGGGGCGGTGGCTCAGAAGACGGGCAAGGCGGCGGCCCAGAAAAAGGGCAAGGCGGCGGCAAAGCCGGCAAAACCGCCAGCGCCAGCGGCGGGCCAGCAGCCGCCGCCGCAGCGGCAGCAGCAGCAGCCGCAGCCGCCGCGGCGGCAGCAGCAGCGGCCGCTCCCCCCGCCCCCGCCCCCTAACCCAGCCGCGGCCGAGGCCGGGTGGCAGGTGGTCGGCGAAAGGCAGAGGGGGAGGAAGGCGGCCAAAAAAGCAAGGCGCGCTGAGCGAAAGCGCCAGCAAAAGGCTCGTAGCGTCGCGGCTAGGCTCCGCGCCCCGAAGACCGCAGCTGTAGTGATTACGCTACAGCCGGACGCGGAGAAGCGGGGCGTGTCCTACCGCGACGTGCTGGCCAAGGTGAAGGCGACTGTGAACCTCGGGGAGCTGGGGATCACCGGGGGACTCCGGCTTAAGGTAACCGCGACAGGGGCGCGAGTGCTGGAGATCCCCGGTGAGAACAGTGGCTCGTCCGCTGACGCTCTGGCTGAAAAGCTTAGAGCGTCCCTAAATGCGGACGAGGCCCGGGTGTCCAGGCCCGTGAAATGCGCAGACCTGCGTATCATGGGTCTGGACGACTCAGTCACCGAGGAGGAGGTGGTGGCCGCCGTCACAAGGACCGGTGGGTGCCCTGCTGAGCAGGTCAAGGCGGGCACCCTACGTCCGGACCACACGGGCATGCGAACCGTTATGGTAAGCTGCCCTGTGACGGCGGCAAAAATTATTGTGGAGGGCCGAAGGCTCCTGGTGGGATGGGTGTCAGCGCAGGTCAAGCTGCTGGAGCCCAAACCTCTGAGGTGCTTCCGCTGCCACGTGGGGCACCACGTGTCGGTGCAATGCACCTCGGAGGTGGACCGCAGCGGGCTCTGCTTCCGCTGCAGTCAGCCCGGTCACATGGCCGCGGCTTGCTCCGCCGCGCCGCACTGCGCTGCATGTGCGGCAGCTGGCAAGCCCGCCGATCACCGGGCTGGGAGCAAGGCCTGCGCCCAACCCAACAAGGCCAGGGGCAGGGGAAGGCGGAGGCCCTCCGCCGCCGCCACCACCCCCACCGTCGCCACCGCCGCAGCCGCCGCCACCGTCGCCGCCGTCGCCGCTGCCGCCGCCACTGCCGCCACTGCTGCAACTCCTGCAGCGGGGCCCTCACAGGGGGCCCGGGAGGGGGCTGAAATGGAGTGCCAATAATGGCCCCATTACGCCTCCTCCAGGCGAACATCAACCACTGCGCCTGTGCTCAGAGTCTGTTGCTCCAGAGCATGGCGCAGTGGTCGATTAACGTCGCCGTGGTCGCTGAGCCGTACTTTGTCCCTCCCAGGGAAGACTGGGTGGAGGACCTTAGCGGCTCAGTGGCCATCATTTCGTCGGCCGCCGCCGGTACCCCGACCCTTGAGAGTGTCAGGAAGGGTCAGGGGTGCGTAGCAGCACGGTTCGGGGAGATAGTCGTAGCGGGAGTCTACTTCTCCCCGAGCCGAACTCTCGCCGAGTTCCACAACTCCCTCGCGGAGTTGAGTGTCGTCATCGGAGGCCATTCCCTCCCCGTGCTTGTGCTCGGGGACTTCAATGCCAAGAACTTGGCTTGGGGTTCCCGTTACACAGACGTGCGGGGAAGGATGGTGGAGGACTGGGCTCTGGAGTCAGGCCTGGTCGTCCTAAATCGGGGTTCTGTCCCCACGTGTGTGCGGATGCGGGGCGAGTCGGTGGTGGACATATCGTTCGCCAGCCCCGCTCTGTCACCGCGTGTCCTTGACTGGCGCGTAATGGAGGAGGTGGAGACCTATTCCGACCACCGGTATATCCGGTTTGATGTCTCTGCCCCCTCAAGCGCGCCGGTCCGACAGGCCCCGAGTGGTCCGCGATGGGCGCTGAAGCAGCTGGACCGGGAGCTCCTCCTGGAAGCCTCGATCGTGCAGGCCTGGGTGACACCACCGGGCAGGCCTGCCGATGTCAACAGCGAGGCGGGTTGGTTCCAGGAGGCCATGTCCGAGATCTGTGACGTGGCAATGCCCCGAGTTCGGCCAGGAAGCGCCCGGCGTCAGGTGTACTGGTGGTCGCGAGAGCTGACGTCTCTGCGCGAGGCGTGCGTCGCCGCGCGGCACCTGTACGCCAGGCATCGCAGGCTCCGCATCCGACCTCCGGATGCGGCAGCCATTGAGGCGGAGCTGTACGAGGGATACAGAGCGGCGAAGACCGCCCTCCGAGAGGCTGTCCAGCGGGCCAAAGATGCGGCCCGCGAGGAGATGCTGGAGACTCTCGACGGCGATCCGTGGGGGCGCCCTTACAAGATGGTGCGGGACAAACTCCGCACCTGGGCCCCCCCGCTGACGCAGAGTCTCCGGCCTCAGCTTGTGGAGGAGGTGGTGAGCGCTCTGTTCCCTTCGCGAGGGGAACATCCTCCCCCGCCTATGGCTCCGCCGCTTGCGGTGCCGGAAGCGGACCACGATGACGATGACGACACTCCGGAGGTGACCGGGGTAGACCTGAGAGTGGCGGTAAACCGGCTTAAAGCCAGGAATACCGCCCCGGGACCCGATGGCTTACCTGGCAAAGCCTGGGTCCTGGCCTTGGAGGCTCTCGGGCCCCGACTGGAGGGGCTCCTAAGCGCATGCTTGGAGAGAGGCCAGTTCCCGCTTCGTTGGAAGACAGGGAAACTGGTCCTCATCCGGAAGCCGGGGCGCCCTGCGGACTCTCCGTCCGCATACCGGCCCATTGTGTTGCTCGACGAGGTGGGCAAGCTCTTCGAAAGAGTAATTGCAAACCGCCTCGCCGGGCACCTTGCGGGGATTGGGCCGGATCTTGCGGACAACCAGTTTGGTTTCCGCAAGGGGCGCTCGACGGTGGACGCCATCATGCGCGTGAGAGCCCTCACGACGGGGGCTGCGGTGTCCAGGGGTGGGGTGGTCTTGGCGGTGTCTCTCGACATCGCCAACGCCTTCAACTCCATGCCCTGGAGCTGCATTAGGGAGGCACTCCGGTATCACCGGGTGCCGACCTACCTTCGTCGTGTGGTCGGGGACTACCTGACGGACAGGTATGTCATATATCCCGGTCACAACGGAGAATGGAACCGGCGAGAGATGTCGTGCGGTGTTCCACAGGGATCGGTTCTAGGGCCGCCCTTGTGGAACATCGGCTACGACTGGGTGCTGCGTGCCGACCTCCCTAGCGGCGTCAGCGTAGTTTGCTACGCTGACGACACGCTGGTACTGGCGCAGGGGAGGTCGCACGAGGCGGCGGCCGAACTGATGACACGCGGGGTTGCGATAGTCGTTGAGAGGATCCGGCAATTGGGTCTCGAGGTGGCATTGCACAAGTCCGAGGCCATGTGCTTTCATGGGCCTCGGAGCGCGCCACCGTCGGGATCCATACTCACGGTAGGAGGGGTTCCCGTCGGCGTCGAGTCGACGTTGAGGTACCTCGGACTCGTCCTCGACAGCCGATGGAACTTCGTGGAGCATTTCCGACGTTTGGCTCCCAGACTGGAAAAGGCCGGGGCTGCCTTCAAGCGGCTCCTGCCCAACCTGAGGGGGCCAAACGCCTCCTGCCGGAGGCTCTATGCGGGGATCTTGCGGTCCATGGCCCTTTACGGGGCCCCGGTGTGGGCGCGTTCGCTGAGGTTGCGTGCCAAGCACTACCTGAACGCGCCCCAAAAGGTGGTAGCCGTAAGGCTCATCCGTGGATACCGCACGATCTCCCGCGAGGCGGCGAGCCTCCTTGCCGGATTGCCGCCATGGGATCTGGAGGCCATAGTCCTCGCGCGCCTGCACGAGTGGCGCGCGGAGGTACAGAGCCGGGGGGTAACTCCGCTGCCGCGGCATATTGTCGCGCGGCGGACAGACCTCCGCCGTGATCTCATGGCGACATGGAGGGAGCGACTATCGCAACCCCGTTCAGGGCACGCCACGATAGTGGCGATAAGTCCCCTCTTTGAGGAGTGGTTTGAGAGGCGCCACGGCGCCCTCACCTTCCGCCTGACGCAGGTCCTCACCGGACACGGTTGTTTCGGGAGGTACCTGTACCGAATCGGGCGGGAGGAAACGCCCGGGTGCTACTATTGCGAGGATCGACCGGAGGACACGGTGGAGCACACCGTCGAGGTCTGCTCCGCTTGGGAGGAGCACCGCCGTGTCCTCGTAGCGGCGATTGGCGGCGGCGACCTCTCGCGTCCGGCCCTGGTTCAAGCCATGGTCCGGGGCGAGAGGGAATGGGAAGCCGTCGCCTCCTTCTGCGAAGCAGTCATGCTAGCGAAGGAGGCGGCGGAACGTGAGAGGGAGAGAACCTCCTCACGTTCCAGCCGCCGCGGGAGAAGCACCGGGCGTCGGGGGCCACGCCGTGATGGCTCTCGGCCACCGTAGGCGCGGGCCTGTGGACGGCGAGTAATGGGCTAGCTCGCCGTCCGTCCGTCGTATGACGACGGGCAGGCCGTGTCGACGGCGCGTTCGTGTTCCACGCGCGCCTCAAAGAGATGTCAGCAAACGGGAGGGGCCCGCAAGGGCCGGTGCCTGCCAGGGCTGCGGGACTGTTCGAAAGAGATACCGCGGCCCTGGAACATAAAGGGCCAATGAAGGAACATGGGTGTTTTTTAGTCAGTAAGAGTCTGACACTCCCTTCCGCTCCGCCCAGAGCGGAAGGAGTCATTTGATGATTTCTCACCCCCCAAAAAAAAAAAAAAAAAAAAGGGGGCTCCCATACAACAGATATGATTTTTTTTGCCGTTCTTATAGATAATGGTACGGAACCCTTCGTGCGCGAGTCAGACTCGCACTTGGCCGGTTTTTTTTTTGCCTCAACTGTTCCACTTCTGGGCAAAGGCCTCCCCCATTCCTTCCACTTTTCTCCATGTTGCGCCTCTTCTCGCCAATACGAGAAAGCCATCCAAGGCGTCCCGCCGTCTTCTCCTCGGTCTGTCGCGACCCTGTCTAGCTGTCTCAAGGCTCCAGTTACGTGATATGCGGGCCCACAGCTTTGCGGCGGACATGGCCTGCCCAGTCCCACTTTAGTTTGGCAGCTTTATGAGCTACGTCAGCAATTTGAGTTGATGAGACCCAAGTCTCAGCTGCAACTATTATGTTTGTTCATAATTTTCTTCAACCACATTACCATTACCGGTGTAGCTAGATTTTGAAGACTGTTTTGTTTTCCAGATTGCCAAAACAGAAGCCACCCGGCATGAAGACTACGATTCAAGGCACAAGTCAACTCTAGATATAGTTACGCGTTTAATATAGTTTTACCCTTTCCAAATAAATATAGTTTACCAAAGAAACAAATCGTTTTATTCTCTCTATTAAGCCGGGAAATATAAGCAAATCCAGTCTCCTGACTTGGCTCGGTTGTCGACATGTAGTATGTGACCTCAGTGATCATTGTGCCGATAGTCGTGTAAGCCAATGGTTTAATTAATAAGAGCTTCGACCAACACCTGAGGAGGCTCTCGTTGCGCTGTCGGATCAATGACCGGATTCAGCGAGCGATATTTCTTGACAGGGCGCGCATTGTTAGAAGGTGGCTCTCTGTGGTAGCCGGTAGCTCGGACCGTTCCCAATACCGGGCAGCTACAATTTTTTTTAAAATCTTGTTGTTTATCCTTTTCAAATAAATATAAGTCAACAAAAGAAACAACTTAAGTTTTATTATTATTATTTTATTTCTTGATAATATAAATAGCGTGCATAAATAATGATTATTTAAGCAATAACATTAATTAAAAAATAAATAAGTAATATCGGTTTAACATTGAAAGTGCACAACAGCTAATGTAAAGAATACATAATCTGCAACATATTTTTACCTGTCAGTGGTAACGCCGAAGACGGGTTAAGTTTTAATAATAAGCTTTGCACGACACAAAGGTCCCATCAATTTACTTTAAAATAAGCTATTACTAGTCTTGCTCGTTTATTTAGGTCCCGAATAATTGCTTCATAATCGAGTTAAATGTTCTTGATTCCGTCAATCCGTGCTTGCGTTTGCGAACTAACGAACGAACTTAGCCGAAGGAACCTTTGTGCCGTCCTGCATAGTGGTTTAGTTGAGTGCAGTGGAGGTGAGTAGGGCTACGCCTCTCTCGTAGAAGGCGTGGGGTTCCTGTCCGGGCGCGATGGGCAGACGGACCGTGAAGAGTAACTCTGAACGAGCGCTGTTCAGGTATACTGGGAGAGTTAGCGTCTGACCGCCCGTTGCCGTTTCGGGACCACTGCAAAAGAAACAAAGTGAAAGTCGGTAAAAAAAACAGTTTTGGGACTATTTATTTATTTCTTTGTGTTGTCACAAAACCAGACTCTCATAAAAAGTTGTTTTCCTGACTTCATTCAACAAGATGATATGCATAAACACTAAAATATTGGTAAATGTATTTTCACTTTCACACACACACAGCCGTTGTGATTGGTTGACAAAAATAACAACAAACAATCAAATAAACACGACAGATTTGGTAATAAATAAATTGTTTAGATCACAGAAATAGCCCATAATAAGTAGCACGATGTGAGTAAGGCGCCCTGAGTAGACGATGGTCTATTTGCACTAGAGAAATTACCGCTAAAATGAATCCCGTCCAATGATCTGCAAATTGTCAGTGTCCATCGTCCATCGTCTGCTTAGCGCTTATAATTATCTGGGGTCATAGAAGATAATATTTACCGAATCCAAGTAAGCACAGTCAGAGGCAAATCCACCATGATAGTATTGGTGAGCAGTAGTCGGTTGCCCTTCACAGTAGCGCCCTGCAGCTTGAGCCCCGTCACTGAGAATGACCACTCGGTCTGAGCGTTCTCTGTCGGAGTGCCCGGGTCGGGGATTGTCACCTAATTGGAGATAAAAACAACATGTTGGGTTAAAAAAAATGAATAATAATAAGCCGAGATCTATAAACCATACAATTAGACATTCCTGTCTTTATTTTGTCAGTTGTGCGACGGTAACAGGAATAACCCCCCCCCAGCCATAAAGAAGACAGATGACTAAATAAATAATGGATGGATTGTGGAAGAATGAGATGACGGCTTATAAGTCGGATAATAGAGCAATAACTTAATTAATTAAAATATATATATTTTAATCTAATATCTAGTCTGAGGGCATGATGATGTCCCTTATTGGCAAATTATTAAAATAGATAAACAATTTACCTGCAGATGAAGTTCCTCAAGAGACCAAGAGTTGGCTTGGGCGACGCACTGGCGAGTAGCAGTTATGTAGGCCTCAGGGTTCAATAGACCACCGAGCCATACGGGGATACTCTGTAAACACAATAATAATGAAATTGTAATGTGGCACAACATAAAACTATCTATTAACAATCGTCCATGAGTTTTCATTTCGTAAAAGTTGTATTGGTCTTGTCGTGGATCCGCGTACCAGCAGTATAACGGTATTGCGCTGATCCACATTCGATACCAAAGGCTTGTAGACGCTAAAATTACATTCAAAAATATTTGACGAATTTAACTGATAGAGGGGCTCGTGGTTAAGTTATAACTGGGTCGTGGAGGTCAGATAGACAGTCGCTCCATATAAAATACTGTTACTCAGCTGCACTTAGACTGGATGCAGAACCCCAACTTTCTTTGGAAAAGGCTGAGCAGATGATTAACTTAACTTTGAACATAATATAATTATGTATAAGAGTTACCTGTAGTCTCTTAGCGCCCATGGCGGCGACGGCCTCGGAGACGGCCGCGAGCTGCGTGACGCGCTGCGCGAAGTCGCCCACCCACTGCTGCACCGTGCAGCCGCGCGCCACGGCGTAGCGCCGCCAGCTCGCCGGCAGCATGCCGCGCACCAGCGACCCGACCATCGCGCGCGTCTCGTTGGTTTGTTTCATCTCGCCCTGGAGTAACAATTGTTGAATAAAAAAATATTGCCTACCGTCTTGACTTTCAAAAAACACACACCTTTTGACTTATAATTGCCAACGTAATCAGACAGTTTCCATTCTCATATGTTTTGGTACAGTTCAATAAAATCGCAATAGTGACAAGAATATCTAACTTCCGGGTTGGAGATGTGTCTACACACCCGTTTCCTGGTAGATAGCCATCGTCGCGCGAATACATGTTCATCGTGAGCATATGTTTTTTAATACCTGCATCAAGCTTGAACACTTCCCAGGGCAATTAAGGACAAGGGCAAAAAAATTTCTTCAGATACGCTCAGGTGTCCCTCAGGGCAGCATACTGGGACCTGACTTACACTGCGGACCATACAACTAATGGGGATTCTCTAAAAAATATCGAGTATTCGCGCGACGACGGTCGCTTTATATTAGGACAACGTCTTAGAGTTGAAAATTGTATTACAAGTGTCATACGAATCAAACCCATTACAATTCTAAGATTCAACCATCCGAAGTATCCGACAGCTCCAATAACAGTGCACATTAGATCGAACAAAGTAATTACCTGACAGATAGAAAGCACGTTGCGTAGATCGTGCAACACTTGTTGCAGCAACGACGCGCCGGCGGCGACCTCGCGCTCGAAGAAACGGTACAACGGGTCTTTGATATTTTCCACGGTACGACGCAATGTCTGCAATAAAAAGTATAGACTATAGTGTGACTATTGATATTTTTATAGTGGAATAATGATTGATTGATGTCTTGCGTAAATGTATATGAAACAGAGGTACAATACGGAATAGATCGTCTACAGTCTTTTCAAGTTTATTTTACCTGTGACTTCGCATCCCCATCAAAATCACTAGTAAGATTGCTTTTGGGGTTGTTGCCACTGAAGTCTGTCAAAATTATACAAGATGTAATTCTGTGCATAGTCATACATAAAACTAAGTAACTCTACGAAAAAAATATTGGTGGGAAACGACTTTTTTATGGGTTGACAAATAACGGTTTACTTTAAGACTCAATGTAACGCACGCAAAACATTGTCCTGATAGATGCATTGAATACATAAGCTCAAGGAGGTATTTAAAGTAGAGTTTTAGAATTTAAAAACTTTTATTTAAAATAAAAACTTGTGAAAATGTTGGAACTTTGATCTCCATATCTAGGAGATTCTAGGTATGGTCCAGAACAAAAAAATATCGCAATGACGGGGAGAACAAGTGTGTCTATGCATGGCATGCTTACGACTGGTTGGAGGCGCGCGGTTCGCACGGAGCACGGAGCTGAGGGCGCGCGCGTGAGCGCGGTCTCGCGCTCCGAGCCGAGCGTCACTTAAAATCTTACCACGACGAAGGCACTGCGCTTGTCGAAACTTTATGTATTACACCAGATTTATTTAGTCCACGTATTTTTATTTCGTCAACAAGTGTCTTTCGGGTTCGTTAAGGGTCATTTTACATCCAGTAATGATCTTTATTCTAGTTATAATAGGGTTGCTGCTATCAGAGGTAAAATAATATTGTGAACATTTGTCACCGTCATTGGTCACCATAAAGAGTGTAATAATATAAAATCGATCTTACCGGTAGCTCTTGCGGCAACAGTTGCAGCCAGGTCGTGGCAGTGGAATGTAACGTCTTCATCCAGGCGGGTCTTCCGTCGACCATCGAATCTGCAACTTAAATATTTTGTAGCAATTAGTACCATATTTTCTTAGATTTAGAACTTATTTTGATTGAAATTTGTACAAATGTTTCAAACATAAGTTTGTTCCAATTAAACCTGTGCTTATTTGCAGGTTTAGTTATACCTTGTTGTATATTTACACCTTAATACTATTGTTATAAGGGCTGAAATATAGTTACGCAAGTATTAATTGCAAAGACGACTCTCTAACAAGTCAAACTATCTAAAACTCGAACTCCCTCATTAATAAACGAAGAGAGTGGGAAGTTCCGCATCCTCTATAGCAAATAGAAGATCCTCTGACCAGACGGGTGTTGTGTCTGGTGGGCTACTGCCCAGTGGTTGGCAGGGAAATGTCATATCTATGCCCGAGTAGTGGATCTGGGACGTCTTTTAGCGAAATAGTTAAAAATGTTTCTATGGTAGGTTTTTTTTTGTGTAATACCTGCAACCACATCATGGTCAGCGGCAGCTGCGTTGTATGCCAGTTCCTCTTCATCCTCCAGTTGCTGCATCTTCAGGAGCTTGGAAACTAAATCGCTACCTTGGTTTGTAAGTAGCACCTGTATAAAACATGTCACTGTAGTATAGGCACAACATAAAATAAAACCTATGATGTGAATTTTAGAAGTTCTTCTACCGAAGAAAAATTTAAGTAGTACACACGACGACGACCAAGCAATGCAAAAACCAAATTAAGCTGATCTCTCATTGTACGGGAAGCGCATACAAAGCGAGGTCAGGTTATACTGGATATGTATAGCTTGATGTGTCGCCGTATGTACGACAAACTTACGGACCAAAAGGTTTGCTTGCCGTATTGTTGGCCCCTAGACACTTTATTCACTGTCCCTATTAACCAATAATTACTAATATTTCTAAGGGCCGATTTTATCATTTCAATTGAACGCGATCACTTCAAGCTAATCTCAGTTTAGGCATTTAACTGAGTTCAAAAGCCCAAATTGGATTTTACCAACACAAACTGAACTCAGTTAGAGCTTGAACTCGTTTAATTTCTGAACGCCCAATTTTTTACGGTTAACGTGGTTAAACGCAATCAAATGACATTCGTCATCTGTCATCGTTTTGTTTGTTGTTGTGGAAAGATTTCGTATTTTCGAAGAAATCGGCTTTTATTAATAAAATAAAAGCATGAAAAGGGCTCTATCGCTTGCATTTGATGAAACTTACGATGAAAATACTATTCGCCATCGACGACCAAGATGGATACGTGAGCGAGAAGAACATTTTGACACCCTTGATGATAAGGATTTTGTAACAAGATTTCGTCTCACGAAACACACAGTGTTAGATTTATTGGAATCTATTGAAAATAAACTAGAGTTTCCTACAAATATGTAAGTTCTATTTTGTAGTTTTTTTTTTAAATTTAATTTAATTCAAAAATTCCCGAAAAGCGAGGTTAGTATTGCCAGTTAAGAATAACATTTCCCGAACAAAACATGATTTCATTATTAAACTTCAAATTGATAGTATTTAAGTATAATAAAATTACTCTTTACTTTAATTACCAATAATAAATATATTTATAGCGATGTAATAATATAATTCAATTAAAAATTATTATAACACATACATAATTTTCCATTTTGTCGAGGAACAATTTTGTAATCTTGTAATAAATTGTAATTGTCAAACTATTTTTTCGCGTGACGGCTATTTTGCCAACTGTCACTTCAAGTTTTGTCTATGGTTATTGCAATTGTTTGCGAGTTTACGTTCTATGTTGGAAGTAAACTTAGTTTTCGTAAACGCGATCAAAATGTGGCCGGTAAAATCAATTTGCGCTTGAACCAAGATCGAACGCTTATGTAAACGCGATCGATTTGAACTTAGTTTTATTGAACTCCGTTTAATGGGCAACTGGTAAAATCGGCCCTAAGTATTGTGCTAATTTAAGAATCTCTGGTTAACCTTGGCATGTAACTGTTTTCTGTCCCTAACAAATAAAATAAAATATTTACCTTCTCAGCATTGTTGGGTAGACCGAGCCAAGACGGTGTCTGCCTGTCAGACAGATCCTCGATCCATTTCAAGAAGTGATCACGACGGTTACCATCAGGCATCGTGATATGACGTTGATTACCGCTTGCCTGCAAATGTAACCCAATAAAAATTGCGGAAGTCTTGAGTTTAACAATTTGACATCGATATTAAGTGTCTGATACAAGTATCACGAGCTTTTTAATTTTGGGTCATGGCGTGCCGAGTCTTTCCGCCTTAACATGTGTTGTGCATCCCTGATTTCAAAAAGCACATAAAATTTTTCATTAAATAGATCAAAAATATTAAGTCACATTTACGCACCCCGTCAACATTAGCCACAAGTGCGAAGTCAGCCTCAAACGACTTAGGTGTGAAGAGTTTGCACAAGAACGAGTGCAACAGCCGCTGGTCGAACGAGTTGTCGATCTTGCCTCCGTAGATACACTGCGAGAGCAGCGTCACTAGCGCCTCCCATGGGACCTTCTCTGGGGGCAGGTTGGTGCGGCCCTAGGAAGAGGAAAAAATACATTTTAAATCAGATCTCCCTTTTTATTGTCTGATTATGGCTTGCAGAGAGCCAAAATACGCTATAAAATAATAATAGTTCGTTAGTAAGCCTTTGAAAGTGTAAACCTTGCAAAGTTCTACAGCTTCATTTTCGAATTTATCCTTCAGTCTTCTGGCCATTAGACCATTCCAATATGAAAACGGTAAATAGGTTTTGACAGAGATGGAGGAACAGGAGAGAAAATGGAGTCTGGTGGGTTACTGCCTAACAGTTTTCTATTTATTTAAATGAAAATGCACTTACCATAGCTGTAGCATCGATCCATGTATCCAGCGTATCGCAAGCGACTCTCAGATCCGACTCATTGAACTCGTAGTACTTCGCCCACCCGAGCGGCACGTAGCGCAGACGTTCTTGAACAATACCGTGGAACCAAGCGAGCAGGAAGTACAGTCTTGCACGTTCCGATGGTTGCTTCATCATGCGTGCTGCCGGGACCTGGATCATACGATTAAGTTAATATTACGCCCTTCGGGGATTAGGCAGAGGCATGCCTAATAGTGCACCCATATTTCAAGTCTCATGTAATGGGGCAGGAGGGGGGGGGGGGGTTAAGCCTAGTGCCATCCTATCAACTCATTAGCAGCCACATAGCCAGGCATAAATCTGGATTTGTTTGAAAAATTCCTCATGGATGAACCCAGTAACGCCAAGGCGGACTGTTTCCAAAACTTGATTTGTATTCACCCACATTTCGACTAAGACAATTTTACGCGTTAAGAGTGTTCATCCAAAAAGTTGGCAACGTCGCAAATATTTACCTGTTTTAATTAATTTGGTAATATTAATGTATGGAAATAAGAAATATGGCTAGCTTGTGAACTAAAATATTGATTATGAAATGCAATAATGAGTATCTTAAAACCGAATAGTGGTTCAATAGTGTAAAACTAAATGACTCCCACTTGACCAATAATGGTGGATCGCGTATTACTTACCGTAGCGAAGGTCCTGAGCAGATTAGCCCTGATACCGGGCGGCGGCTCAAACACCAGCACTCGTCCAGCCCTCAGCAGGTTGACAGGCAGCTTGGGACTGATCTCCGTGGTGAGGAACAGGCGGAAGTTCGGGTGTGGCTGTAGGGAGTGCAGCTTCTTCTCCAACTGAACTAGCCAGACGGGAGCTAGGTGCACGTTCTTTAGCATTACCCAGCTGTAATGGAATATTCCGATGAACAAGGTTTCGTAATGGATACGTGTTTTGGTCAAGATTGGAACGATTAGGACTATTCTTAGCTAAAACAATTGTCTAAGTTCAGATACAAATATTCACTATCCAAAAAACCTATCATGTCACTGGCGACATCGTTCGGTTGCAAGAACACGTCATATGACTTCTGCCGTAAGCGACACAAGTTTAGATAAAGTCCGACGGTCCGACCGAACCAGACTCGTACTGTATGTGAACACCGGACTTTGGCAGATACTTCCGCACATTATTTGTCAAAAGCTGGTGTCCGGAGTCCATTCTACAATCTATTTTAGTTCATATCGTATCGTTCTGCAATCTATCAACATTCGTCACTTTATGAACTCAAAATAATATCTTACCGTCCAGACTTGCACGCAGTGTTGATGGCTCGCTCGGCTTGGTTGAAACCTTCCGCAGAACCAATGGCGATGCTGGAGAGTGGCTTGTTCAACTCAGTTGCCATGTCGTCCACACGACCTGATCAAGATTAGATAAGAACATTTTATAATTAAATGTTACATTAACACGTAATGGCATGTATTATGAACATGATCGCAAATAAATATTTGGATTGTCGAAAGTTGAATGCCAGTGCTTGTGTTAGAATCTGCTCTGAAACATAATTAGACATATATTTTCTGAAAGCTTTTTAGAAAAGTCTAGAAAAAAGATTAGTAAGTCAGCCACGATGATAGCAAAAGACTTGGTATAATTACTTTTTACTATTTTCCAAAAACTCACCGCTGGCATCATATCCGGGCACGGAGCACAGGAGCGCGGGTGTGGTGGCGTTAAGCTGTGTCTCGGTGATGGAGGACAGGTCCAGCTCAGTCTCGGCCTTGGCCATGTAGCCTGCGCCTAACACTGCTGTCACCAGCTGAGTTGCGGCTGCGATCACGCGGTCAGGACGGAATGCCTAGAAAAACAAGATATTGTTAAGAAAATTTAGGATTGCAAACAAACCCGTCATTTTACCAGTGACAAACCATAGGTAATGAACTAATGATAGAACCTTTCAATTACCTTTATATTAAAATCATCAATCAGAAACGTTCCCTAACCATCGCTTTACTTACCACTCAGCCTACAGAATGAATAATGAATTTCTAAGGTCAGAGCAAACCAAACGCCAATGACGCGCACGCACTTGGTCCGCTCTTGCCTTTGCTCTTGCTTTTGGATGCCTCTATGGTGTTGAATTCATCTTTGGCTCTTTTAGAACTTAATACTGAAGGAAATAAATGTTTAAGAACATGAAAAACCGGAGTGCGAGTTGTACTCGCAACCGAGGGTTCCGTATAATCTTGTAGGTATTTTGTTATCAAACTACATATTTAGGTTTTCATATTGTTTCCTTTACATGTGATGCGACATTGCTTCTTGCCTAATTTCATAATTCTAGATCAACGGGAAGTCCCCTATTAATTTTGATTCGCTTGAGAGTATCGAAATATACGTTTTTTGCAGCATAAACGGTCGTATATATTTTTTTTTATGTTAACTTAGAAGTTTGATTTTTCACAGCTGCAAGGGACTGTAGACTTCAGTATATGTTTTTAATTTCAACTCGATACCTCCACGCGTTCTCGAGATAAAGGGTCTTGACAGACAGACGGATGGACGGACGAACAACAAAGTGATCCTATAAGGGTTCGGTTTTTTCCTTTTTTGGCACGAACCCTAAAAACGAAATATTTGTGACATAATAGAATAATTCCCGTACCTGTATGAGCAGAAGCCGGTAAATAGCCAGCGTGTGCGGCGCGGGCGGCGCGGCGGCCTCGCCGTCCCACAGCGTGGGCACGCACTGCTCGGGCGCCGCCTGCGACAGCCACGCCGCCAGCTCGGGCAGCTCGCCCACCTTGTCCAGCAGGCGCCGGAAGTGCGGCAGTCTGGGGAGCGTACACTCATCACTCAATTATACGAAACACACGCTTTAATTTGCCCCATACAAATTTAATTAAAAAGTGTCCTATACGTTGCTTTACAAAGTCAGACTTGTAAGAGGACTTGTAAAAACTCTAAAAGGCATAATAATAATTGCATACTTGCATTGTTATTAATAGTGTAATTTAAAATAGTGAACCATGCTCTATAGGTTTGGCGCAAGTAGCATCATCTATTATTTGTCCTCTTTTCATCGGCCTTACGACTGAAAATGGTCACTTCACGGTTTTATTACCCGACTGCGGCGGGGCCCAAAAGGAAGGTAATGTTTTTACGTACCTGGAGCTAAGTCTAGCGGCAGCGTCATGTTGCTGGTGCGTAAGAGGTTCAAGCGGCGAGGTAGTGGACACGAAGCCCTCCTTCCCTCCGAGGAACACGGCGAAGGATCGCTCCAGCGTGTCCTCGGCCCCCGTGCCCTTCAGGTGGATGCGGCACAGCAGCAGCGCGAACGTGAGCCGGTCCGTGTGCAGCATGCCGCGGGCCACGCGCTCGTATACCACCTGGGGAAGTTTATCAGTCGATTAGTATAAATCGAATTATAATTCTTTTTCTACGGTATGTCAAAGTTTACCTCGACTAGAGTATTGTTGTGAATAAGATGAAGAAACTAGAGGAACAACGTGTAATTTACATTCCGGCATTTAGCGCGTTATTCGAATTGCAAAGCGCGACTCGGCCCCGAAAGTTGAAAATCCCTTACGTTATTTCCACAGTCAATTTGTCACATAAGATAAATTTCACTACCAGTAACTTGGGCTATATGAAAAGAGCTTTCAATTAAAATACTCACGGCAAACAGTTCTTCAGTAATAATCTTGAGCCTGGCGGTGTAGTCAGTGATTCCGCTGAGCATGGGACACACCAGTACGGAGCTGAATATGTCCAGGAACATTTTCAAAGAATATTGGTATAAGAAGTGCACTTGGTGAAGGGATTCCATTGTGAAGTATATGCTGCTGCAAGCCTGAGAACAAAAATGTTGAGTTAGTGTCTTTCCTCAATGTTTAAAAACTACAAAGATAGATATTGTAAATGCATAAATACTCGTAAATTGTATTTTTTATGAATCCTGCAAGAATAAAGTGTCTTTGCTATGTATGAGCGAATATAGTTTCAAATATAGCTTATTTTAACCGCAAGCCAGACAAAGGTCTACCAGATTGGGTGAAGCAGTTTCATCATTTATCGTCCTGCTCTAGCTTCGGTTGATTATAGGCCTCCCGTTCATGCCATGCTTCCACGACGTATGCGAGTCTCATACAAAATAAAGAACATTACAATAAGTATTTTATAACATTTGCATACTCACTTGAGACAGCGGCAAGTACTGCTGGCTGACAGTCTCAATCTCTCCAATAACTTTGTCGGTTTCCTCGACCTTCTGCCCGATGTCATCGGCTTCTTTCTTCAAGGTCTCAAGCGTAGCGATCACAGAGTCGTCGTCCAGGATCTTGCCTTTAGCGTCGTTTAGAGCTTGGAGCAACGACTTCTCTAGCTGACGTAGACGGAGGTGGAACTCGCCTAAAATAGAGGATACAGTCGTAGTTATGTGGTAGAAAAGGGGGTGTTTACTTAAAAAGGTAAATATTTCTCGGCATGTCAGGCGTGCTACACACACTTCCGCATCAGTTTGATTCGGCACAACTGGGCAGCGAAACATAGAATTAATGTTGCCGCCCAGCTTATGCTGAATCTGAATGCCAAAGCGGGCCAATCACGTGTGTGTCACCAACTATAGAAAACTCACAGTCTCTTTTTTTTTTTTATGTTTGATGGGCCTACTCTTGACCTCAATCTAGCCCAGAGGACAGAGATGAGGTCGACGATGGAACGAGCTAACCCAAAAGAAGCCTAAACCTACCAAGCCACCTAACCTACCAAACCTAGCCAGTCACAATAAAAAACTCAGATTATGGCACTGTTTACCTGTACCGATGTTGGTGTTAATTACTCTTATGTGTACATATCAATACGAACTTACCTTGCAACTTCAGAAGGTCAGACCTCTTGGTGTCGATATCAGGCCGTTCAGCCTTGAGTACTCTATGCAGGCACTGCGATTGCAGCGAGGAGCGTGTGACGGTGAAGTTGACGAACGTTACTCGAGAGCACATGTCCGGAGGGAACTCTACAGTCGGGTCCCTAAGGAACAAATAAAGAAAGTTAGATTATCTATTTTATTTTAGTATTAGCTTTTGCCCACGGTTTCGCTTGCGTTAATTTAGAATTTGACAATCAATTCGGGTTGTACTCTGTTTGTAATAATATAATTTAATTTTGATTAGAAGGACAGCTGCGCCATCTATTATCATGAGAACGTTATTGTTGTTTTCCTCGGGAACAGTACTTTTTTTTGGGATGAAAGGCCTATATCTGTTCCTGTACACCTTACAACGTATATGCGAAATTCAGGATGATCGGTTCAGTGGTTTAGGCGTGAAAAGGTAACAAACAAACAAACTTACTTTCGCATTTATAATAGTATTAGTTAGGAACTTGGATTCCTTCCTTGAATTGTTATAATAAGATCAATGAAGCAAACATTTTCTATCTGTTTTAATAAAAGTAAAAAAAAATCGAACGAAAGGTACTTTTGTCCCGAATGGGACGTATGATACGCCCGGTAATGCTTCTATGGGGTTGTATTAAAGTTTACATTGATTGTCATTAAGATGAGATTGTGAATTTGAACGTTTTTTATGTACGTGATTTGATTTTCTTATCTAGGTTTCTTACAATTGTGTAAAAAATTGGTCAGTTAACTTACCTGGTACTAAGGAATATGACGAACGAGGGACTAAGATCAATATCCTGGTCTCCGAGAGTGATGAGCACTCGGCCTCCAGTACGACGAAGTTCCCTGTTCAGTACGGGGTTCAGGATAGGATCGTAGTTCTCTACATCCTAGACGAACAAGTAAGTTTTTATTATTTCTGAGGTAGAACGAAAAACCGTCGCATTCATAAGGCAAATTAAATTGATGATCAAGGTTCTCGTAATGTTTGACAAAATTGTTATACAGTGAGCGACGTCGCCAGTTAGTGCGTTAAATAACGAACGCCTTGTTGCTAGACAATGTCACAATGTTGATAAACAGAGGTCTTAGTGCACGTTTTTGTACCTATTTGACCGCTATAGCGTAAACTTCAATTTGTACCAAAATGAAATAGCGCCGTCTGTTGTAAAAATTAGGAATCGTAATTAATTTGTTGATCATGGTACTTCCAACAACGCCGAAATATCGGGAACTCAAAACGAATAGTAGACATGGTAAATATCCCGTTTTCAGTGTTAATGATAGTGTTAGTGAGTGACCATGTCAGTTTAAAAACTTATAATTAATCCATACCAATTGAAGTTTACTACAATTTGCTCTATTAGATATTGTCAGTGATAAAAACTCTTGCTTTTCCTCAAATAAGGATCCACGTTGCTTTTGAACGTCATTTGCAGTCTACTATCTATACGGCCGTAAGTTATGTTTTTTGGACTTTTATTACACACGGCACTTACTTGCACAAGCAGCGGGTTACCGAAACGCAGTGCCGACTCCAGATTCTTCCTGAACGAGTCGTCGAGGAACGAAGTCTTCGTGATCTTGCGTTCTTTGAATTCGCGCATTATGAACTCTGTCGCTTGGCCGGACGGGTCGATGATGAGTGGGTAACGGTTGAAGCGCTAAAACGAAAGAAGACAATTGAATGCAGAAAACGTTTCTCAGAAACTCGGAGAACCTTACGATACTTTGTAGCAACTTCATTTGACAACAGTTGTTTATACTTTAGTAAATATTTCCCTGAGTGTGGCAAAGCCCAAAAGGAAACAAAGTAACCAATTAAAAACAATTCATTATATTGGACGTACTTGTGTGACTGCTTACAATATCACACAAGTACGTCCAACACAACGCAAGATTTGTAACAAAACATAAGTTAATCTTACACTTCGTTATCGAAGAAATCATACTTGTCTCACTCATCAGAGGCCTACGTATGATTCTCGCCACATAAGGCTTAGTCTTCCCTGTCTCGTAAAGGTAAGAAGGATTAAAAGGAAACAAAAAGATAATCAAAAAAATTCTTACCCTTAGCATGATAGCGTTCTCTACACACAGTTCGTCAGTGGGCAGAGCGTTGGCCTGCCAACGTAGTCGCTCGTCTGGGTTACTGAGGTACTCTGTGCGAGCTATGTCCGCCCGGTACTTGATGTTGGCGGCCGCTAAGTGAGCTGTCCACGTTGAGAATAGATTTTGGCGGTACTGCAAGAAGAATGGGGTTGTATTACCACTTTATCGCAGAGTAAGTGAGTTTAGGTTATTAATGCACTAGCGTATCGTCCATTTCCTCAAAAAAAGGATGGGATTTGCTAATCAGATGCGATTGAATATAACCTGTGTTTCACAAAGAGTAGCTGTCATTTGACCTCCATAATTTAATGTCAGAGCAACATTGATATTCTTAGATTTCACCAGTTTTTAGATTCTCGGATGGATAATCAGAAGATTATAATGACTACAGCAACGGTTTTAACTGCTTTCCAATATACGTACACGTACAGGTCTCTGTGTGACACCTATCCATATTGATTCCATATTCTTTTTTTTTTCGGATGGGAAATCATCAAATGACTCCTCCCGCTCTGGGCGGAGCGGAAGGGAGCAGACTTTTACTGACTAAAACCCATCCACGTTCCTTCTTTTGCCCTTTGTGTTCCAGAGCCGGGTATCTCTTTCGAACAGTCCCGCAGCCCTAGCAGGCATCCATATTGACTTCTTACTGTTCTTATTTTTATGCTGACTAATCCTTTCACCACGATGACTCATACTCAAATCAGTTGTTAAATAACAGTAGTACTCACGTGTTGATCGAAGTATCCACCGTAAGCGATGAAAGCGGCAGATAACAAGACATCTCCGACGATGGTGCTCATCTGTGAGCGGAACGTCTCCGAGCTTGACTCCCAACGTTCGCGCTCAATAACCAAGCTCTTGAGTAGAGCTATGGACCTGTCCACCTGCGGATAATATGTGAGTTATAGTATAGTAAAGTAGGTAATATAATGGATACTAGGTCTTTCCATCAGGCCTTTAGGTTGGGAAAAAGTCGAAGATTTGTTGTGTTGAATCAAATCATATGAAACGCAATTTTCAGATAAAATATTCATTTCATACTGAAATACACGAATCATGTTTAGATGCATGGAGCGGCAAAGCTACTAGAAATTAAAAGTATTTTAATATTTTGAAAAGCATCACGTTGAGTATTGTAATCTATTTCAAACTTTTATGCATAAAAAAACCCTATGTACCGAGCAATAATATTGCTTTTATGGGAATCAAATCGTTGAACAACCCTATTGCAAAATCTTACCTTAGCCTGCACATTCTCCAAATCAGTCTTGATAGCTTGAGCCTGGCTGATGAGCTGCGCGTACTCTTCCTTGTACGACGCAATCGACTTCTCCAGCTGAGCGATCAGCTCGCTCACTTCGTTGCCAGCCGTCACGTTGCTTTGAGCGCGGTTTTCTAGGGCTTGGAGCTCGTTTCGCAGAGGTTCTACACGTTTCAACATGTCTGCGTATTCGATCTGTTGATATGAGTGAGCAGGAGTTAGTTGAAAATGTTTAGATTTCATGGCAAGTTATAAGAAGGAAACAAAAATAGCGCTGAATAGACGTTAAACTTCACGAAGTTCTCTTTACGAGTATAACGGGCATCACTGAATTCGACAGCCAACCGCACGTCATGCTAACAATTTGACATCAGCAGCACCATATTTTACCACTGGCATGTAGTTGGAATAAGTTTAGCAACTAAATCAGCGTATAATGTTCCTGCCTCTGGAAGAGGGAAAATCAGTTTGTTCAAATTACTTTGAATATATTTAAACAGGAATATTAAATGTATCTTACCTGAGCGATAGCCCATTTGACCATAGGCCCGCAAGCCATACTGGCTCTGTTTACTTTCTCAAAGTTGTAATCAGGGTTGCTCAGGTATCTTGTCCTCATTTTCTCGCGAACGTCATCACTGGTATAGACACACATTCATCATTAATATAAGGAATAATTTCATGGTGTGGCAATACTTGTATCTTTATTACGTGCATCGTGCAATGTCAATGAACCAGACCATCTCAATGAATGACTTTTGACCTTGTACCAGAGGAATTTTGACTTGTATGTACGACACGGTACGCTTACTGGTGGCCAAACTCAGGTAATAGTAGAATAAGTAAAGAAGAAGAATTATTGTTTTTTTTTATAATAAGTAGGGTGGGGAATTGGGACAAAGACTGGTAATAAATTGTGTCTATACATGAATTTGACCGACAGTTTAATTTACACAGTAACCGCGTCCAACATGCACATCTTACTCCTGTACCTCACTTCAAATATAAAACAGGACGTCACTTACCCACACAGCAAACAAAGATTCTAGAGATAAACACATTGCCTTCCCCTGCTCGAAGACACATTAGATAGCAAACAAAACAAAATAAACATAATATTAAACAGAAAAAAAAAACAAGCTATTTCACCGTCGGCAGTGAGTTTCTTCCTCGGCGGTTGGAACCGGACATTATTTATTGGCAAATACATTCATGCGTCCTGAATGTCGAGGTAATGTACGAGTATGGTGTTATGTATATTCTGAAGTGTAATTTTTAGGCGCTGGTCTATCTTTATCTTATATTGTAAGCAGTAGAATTAATTGTTACGTGTGTAATTAATAAATTAAAGTTATTGAGAATGGAACGGTCGTCTCAGTGATTAATATCTACTTTTTATATTAATTTGTTCAATGTCTAGGTGTTTTAATTGTCTAAAATTGTAAACCTACCACCACATACGTACCAATTACCGATACATGCGCGTGCGGCTCTTAACATCAATAAAAATGCAGACAAACTGAACATACCATGCGATAAGCATGCAGCAAGCATCAAAATTTTGCCTAACTTACTATGCAAATTGCACGCGATTTTTTTTTATGTATTAAAAGAAATATTTCATAATGATTTTAAAAATCGTGTGAAAAAAGCATTGGAATACTTCGTGATCCAAAGATCAAAATCCTTACATACCACCACCAAACAAAACAGAGGGGACAAGTGGGAGGGGTGGAAAACAAGCGGCGGTGCTCACGTTATGTCCTCGGTGGAGAAATTGGAGACGATGCTGTTGATGAAATTCTCTCGCATGATGACGGCTCGGATCGCCTTCCAGTCGGTCGCATTCTCCCCGAGCAGGAGGCAGATGGATTCCAGAGCGACCTTCACGAGCGCCGGTGGATTGCCCATAGATCTCACTTCCACCAAATGCTGCTTCTTTATAGATTTCACCGCTGTACATTACAAACGGTTCGGCGATGTTCGTAGGTATTCGGGGGTGTTCGTCAGCGCCATTGGTGCGTCGCGTCGCGTCCGTCACCAGCACGAAGCGAGAGCGAGAGAGTACAAAAAAGAGAGAAACAAAAAAGGCATTTAGCTGCTTTCTGTGACACATGCGGCTGGCGTTATTATTTAACGTTGAAATTATACCGCTGCTACCAGCGCGGGTGTCCAGGAAACTGTTACTAACACTATAATCTTAAAAACTTTGACTTCATTTAAATCATTGATAACAATTTCCTACAGCACCAGATCGCTGAAACGTAAAAAAATAAAGTTTTTTTTTCTGAAAAGGAACGGTTAAGGTACGTAATGTTAAAACAAATGTTAAATGATTCACGACGATGCTTAGCGGGGTTAGTCACGAGTATTCACTGTATATTAGTGTGCCTTACATTACATAGATGCCATTTTACATTACAGTGATCACAGCGTTACGTTTTCTTCTATATTAATAACAACAGTCACATAATGCAAGCGAGCTTAGCTTATTTACAACAACATATTTATCTATAAAATTCATTCATAACAATAAAGAAAAATGTATAAAGAATTGATTACAAATAAATGTTCAGTTTTGTGTCAAAACTTACATAATATATCAAAATTTAATGCATAACATAACAATCAAAATAGGTAACAAGGTAGGTAATGTTTTTGCCAATAAATACGACTAGGGTATTAGAACTAAGGAACACTAATTGCTATCTAGGATGTTGATCTCTAGAACATTACATTCATATCAAAATAAAAAGTTTTATATTTTTATTTCTGTTGAGATAGTATGTCGTTTTACACCCGACGTTTTGCTTATTTGACGAGTAAAATCAAAGAAAGTACTGAAAAAAAGAAACAGGTGCATGACAGAGTAACGCCAAGTTACAACAGACACGTCTAGACACTACATTCTTGACCTGTAGCTGTCCACAGCTATTTGGGTAAACAAAAACATCTAAAAGAGTGAAAGCGACCATTGGTGCCATACAACAACAAAAAACTACGACATGCTATCTCACAGTGAGAATAATAGACAAAACTAACTGGATGTTCTCCGTCTCGAAGTTAACGATGGTTGATATGAAGTTGTCCTTCATGACGACAGAGCGGATGCCCTTCCAAGTGTCCCCTTTCTCCCCGAGGAGCGTGCAGATGGACTCCAGCGCCATTTTAACGACGGACGGCGGGTTGGCCATGGACCTCACTTCGACTAGTTGTTGCTTCTTGATCGAGCGCACGGCTGTTGTATAGGATTGGCTTCGGGTTTAATACTAAATGTCGTTATAGTTAGACTTTTACAGGCTTCATAATTCCTCATTTGGTTACAAAAAAGGCGATTCATTCTTCTATGTTTTAGTCTAAAAGTTTTCATGTTTCAAAGAAGTCTGAATGAATTACTATAACGACGCTGCCATAAAATGAATATGATTGATTTTTGAATAGCCTTTATAATGCTGTTACATATATCTCATTCAGAAACCAACTCATAAATAATAAAAAAATAAAAAACATTAAATACATAACATAAAAACGAGGCATCTTTCTTGTGACTGCAAAATACAAATGTTAGATCAAACTACTGACATCAAAGTTAATAAAATATTATGTCAGCAACAAACTACACTAATAATTGCTTGAACAGTGACTAAACAAAGTAACGTCGTGGTATTCATTAACTGGACACACAAATAACACTACAAATGTATGTAACTCGTACCGGTTTTAGTTCAAAGTCGAACGAAAGTGTCGTGGCAGTCGGGGTCATAAAACGTGCGAGTGGGAGGATGAATATACTGAGACAGTTGTCATCTCGCTTCTGCTTTTTATGATCGGGGCTACCAATAAATTGGGTTTAGCGTATATTACAACGCAAGGTAATGGGTTTTTTTAAACATCAAAACATTCATTTATTTTTAGACACAGAAGACTAATTTCCGTAATCACAAACGTTCAAAATCTGTCGCCATCCCAGCGACAATCAAAGTTAACTTGTCAAAAATTTAGGTAAATTAGAAGTATAATTGATTATTGAAACTGAAATTTCAAATTACCCTCCAGTTCAGGTAGGGCCTTCTATTTTCATCGAAAAGTATTGTATTGCAACTAAAACCGGTACATAATTGTATGAATACCACAGAGACATGCGAGTACAGCAAAGAGTCAAACCATTTTGCGCTTCTATGACGGCCGGCTCCACTTGTGCGAGGTCAGCCATTACGTCGCGACGCTTCGCTTCTATTTCCTTTGTTTGTTTCTCTAGAGCGACCTAAATCACAGGGTAAATAACTTTAGAACCTGTTTTGTATAATGTATCGAGATTATTGTGTAGCAGCTAGACAGAAATCCCATGATGCTCAACTTTTGTTGAAAGGTCTATTCCGTCATTGTTGACATCGTTAGAAATGTCGGGCGAAATGTCCGGAAATAAACAAATAATAGTCTTTTTTTTTTAATCAAAATGGGTAAAGTACAAAATGAATCATAACTAAACAATGTAGGTCTTACAATGTTAGATGCCTGTCCAAAAAAAAAAAGGATAATTCTGTACACGCAAGGGAATCAAGGTTCATTTTTTAAAAATTTCTTGGGTCTGAGTTTTGTTTTAGAGTTCAGGGTATATCGTGAAGATTGAAAACGATGTCATGAAACTAATTCGTACCTGAATTTCCTGACTCTCGACCTTCTTCTTTTCGGCTTCTTGTTGATCTTTCACCATCTGCCGTAGCTTGGCGTTGGCAGCTTCGTTCTTTTGTTGGAGTTCCTACAAAGATTTTTGCAATACATTGAGTAAAAAATTTATGTTACCAAGTTTCTATTGCAATACCCAGGAACAATTGTCATGATTAATTGAGCGTAATTCGCCGGTGGTATTATTTATGTGATTTTCATTTGGTAACGGAGATCGGAACGAGATTGCTGGAGTAAGGTTGCTTCCTTTCTAGAATACATATTCCTTTCGATAAATATGAAAAGATAGAAAGAACATGACTGTCATACCTGTGATTTAACAGCCAGACTCTTCTGCATTTCCTCGACCTGCTCCACCGTCTCGGCGATCTTGCCCAGACCGACGTTCAAGTGAAGCTGTTGTTCTTCAAGGTCGGCGCGCTTCTCCGCGTATAGTTTCACCATTTGTTGGATGAAGTCTAGATAGTGCCTGTAAATGGAAGCAGATTATTATTAACATATCAGTCAATCCGGTGAATCAACAAGACAATAGATGACCGCTGTAGACTTGGTAATAAGTGAAACGTTTTAACGTTACTTTAATATCAAACTATACGGTCTCCTGCAGTGTGCCTCCACACAACAGCGATAGTTTATATTGCATTAAGGGTTAACGTCAAATATTGACACAAATTTAAAGTATAGGAAAATACTTAGTGCGTATACACACGGCGTTTTTAAGAAGCAAGCAAGCAGCTACTTTTTCAAGTCAAGAACGCACGTTAAACTAAGGGCCTCCTTAGAAATGTCAAAAATAAGTACGCAAACATCATCAAACAGGAGACTGGTAAATAAAAAGTTACCTAGGCGTAATGGCCATAGTTCGGTTAGCCCTCTTCGCTAGACTGGCGTTAGCAGTATGTAAGGTCTGGTGCACGTAGACGCAGGCGTTGACCACGGCCTCGCGGTGCGACGGCCGCGCGCCCACCTCGCCGCACGCGGACGGGAAGCCGTCCGGCGGGGAGTACTCCGCCGAGTCCAGGTCCATGCGCTGAGTGAATTCTTTACCGACCTGAAAAAGGATAGTATAGAGTTGATAAAAATAACAAAATCAGTCTGCCGGGTCTCAGGACACTGCTTTATGAAAGCCGCGGGAAATCTACCACGAAGGTCCTGTGCGGATTAGTAAATGACAATTTAAAAGTAAATTTTATAATGGACAGTCTTTCTGTGCTGGTCTCGATACTGCAGAAAGTCTGTTCAAACTCTTGAACGTCCGCAATTTCACAAAAACAAGTTAGAAATGGTAATCAATGCAACTGAGTTTTAGGGATGTGCCGTTATCGCTAGCAGCAAAAAGAATTTTAGTATTATATAACCCCTTTTATGCTTGTTTTAACACACCAATGTATACATTTCGCCATTCGTAGGTCTGCTTGGTGACGTTTCTCAAGATGTCTCTCATGTTTTTACTGAGTGTACATAAATATTAAAAGAAATAAATAACGTCTTACTTGGAACAGCGCGCCATCGCTCCAGTCTCCGAACCAGTTGAGCACACATCTGTTGAAGAGAGCCGGCGACGTGGCCGCGCGGTCCTTCAGACCCTCGGACGACGGGTTCATCGTGAATACCACGTGCAGGTTGCGCATTACTTGCCCGGTGAACCTGGAAAAAAGATAAACTTAGCTATCAAAAATTCGCTTGTCAAACAATTACATTATTTTGGAGACCAATCAGAACATTGAAGTCGGAATAAACTTATCATCCCAATTTATTTGGGGTCGACGCAGCCTGTCTTCTTATGCCATACTTCTCTATTACGCGTCATCTCAGAAGTCCTTTCTAGCCATATTATCCTTCACACAGTCCATCTATCGTATCTTTGGACTTCCTTTACTCTTCTAGCCATCTACATTCCTACTCAACATTTTCCTCATTACAGATGAAACTTATCTAACTATTACACCCATTTTTGGAAAAGTTGCTTGTAAAGTATAATATTGATAATATCATTACATCGATATAAAATTACCATTTGTACAGCTCGTCGTTAGAATCCAACATCAAGCCTTCTCTCTGTGCGCCTTCTTTGCACTGAGTCATAAGAGCGGCGAATTCGTCGCCCTCGAACAGACCAGGAACCTAAAATAAAATTACAAGGAGGTTATTTTACTCTCGGCTCTGTTACTACGTGCATTAATTGGTACCCAATCAATGGGTTCGATTCTTAAGTAGGAATATTGATTTTTCAAAAATCTATACCCATTTTAGTTTTCATCGAAATCGGTCTCGAGACTCCTTTGAGTATTTTTCGCTATTCCTCATAGGTTCAGATTTGGACATCCATTCATGAATTTTTCAAGTAAGCGTCCACTTGAAAAATTCACGCTGTATACGTGAGGCTTCTAGACACAGTTTCAAGGCCATTAGATATATGCTTACCTCTCCATTAGCCAATAGAGTGTTCATCCTCTCAAGGAAGCCACTGTCGAGTACGTTGGACTCATCCAGAATGAAGGCCACCTTCTCGTCGCGACATCCCGCACGGCGGAGCACTGAACGGAGATCCTCGTCGAAATCAGCACCGGTGTATTTGTTGTGCACCTATAACGGCAAGGAGAGTTTCAAAGGAACTGCACAAAATGTGTATTGTATTTGTTATAGTTGAAAGAGTGTTTGCAACTACACATCCAAAGCGCGTATTTTGCGTAGGGATATAAGGGGATAACGTAAACTTAACTCAGTTCGTTCGTATATCATAAACTGTTTCTTTAACCACTCGTATGCCGAGTATATAGACACAATTAAAAAGCTATTGTGTCTCGTGTAGATATACGTTCCGGCACACGAAAGGTTAAGAGATGAATTAAATCTGAGAAAAACGCTGTTAATTTCTAACCTTAATCTGGAAGATGCTAAGCCCATTCATCCAGGCGACGAAGCGACTGAGGGTAGTTTTGCCGGCGCCCGACACTCCGATCAGCAGCAGATGTCCCTGAGGCTGCCTGAAGATACGGTCGATACGCAGCACGTGGTCCAGTACCTCGTCGAATAGTACCAGAGGTACGTCCAGCTCTTCCTCGTAGAATACCTTAGAAGATAGATGATGGACAATTAGAATTGAAATTCAAGGAATGAATTAAGGAAGTGGAATCTTCAAAAATGAGAACAAAACTAAGGATGACCAAAATATTGAATGTCAGTACGAGATTGAGGTTACCAATATTTTTGGTAAGGGTATTTTACAGAAATAACTAGGGATGGATCTTGGCATGCTAATTAATTTATATTTTGAGCTCAAAGAACAATAAACAGTTCCGCTAGCATTTTTTGCACATTCAATAAAAAAAAAATAACTAAGTCCTGGAGAGTATTTTTTTCCAATTCAAAACTCAATCTTACCTTGAGCCTAGCCTTGACGTACTCCCTCAGTTGATCTCTAAGTACTGGGACATAGTCCTTGCTGAGCCAGTTACTGTACAGAATAGGACGAGCCAACGCTTGCTCCCTATTAATACCTGAAACAGTCCAAAAAACATTAAAGGAAACCCTACTTTAAGACCATAAACTAAACTTCTCTTTGCAATGTAAGTTTATCAGTATGCATTACAGAACAGCCTACTTTGACGAGTAGGACATAAAGCTCAATTTCAATTTCAGTACAAGGTTACCTGGGAAGAACATCATGGCGACGTTATCGATGTTTTCGTCAGTCCATTGTCTTTCTGTCTCGTCAACCAATCTGTCTTGGAATAGACGAAGGGCTTCATGCGCCCATAATCTTACTAGGCCTTCCACGTTCAGGTTATCTAGAGGCCTGCAAAAGAAAAAAGTATGAAGCTAAAGGGTTTATACAGCGTGATCAAAGTACAGTTTAAGATTACGTTTTGCCTAAAATGCGGACATAGATTTAAATTTTTGACACTGCCAGGAACATTAATATCTTATTTGACTTGCAAAAGATCTAGATGTTGTTCTATTAAGCACAACCGCACGAGCGAGACGTCATGAGACTCAGTATTAAATTTTTATGAAATGCTGTACAGAATTCAGTCTAACTCGCACGTTTCATGACTGATGACTGCCGCGATTTTTGGTGTTCGATTTTTTAACAATAGTTCGAATGAAAAATATTTACATCTCATCGTAATCTTCGGAACTTCAGATCCGATTCCGAAAACTCTTTCAATAATGGGATGCTAAATTATTCCCGAGTGTCATAGGCTATATTTAAAACGTTTCCTAAGATAATATACGACTATAAGGCGAGCGAAGCCGTGGTCAAAAGCTAGTAACAAATAAATACAGTACCTAATAGCCTCGCATATACCGCGCACCCATCTGGTCATCTCTCTGGGCGAGTACACGTAGTGCGGCTGCATGTCTTGCGTGAACCGTTCTTGTGATGCAAGGTACAGCTTCACCATCGCTTGCGTTAGAGGTTCTGCGTAGCCGCGTAGAGCTGGTTGCATGCGGAGCATAGCACGGGTGAAGGTGCCGTATATCTGTGGGCGAGGAACGGATGAAATGTAGCTAAAATTGTAGATTTATCTTCAGTTTCAAGTAGATTTTTTGGAATGATTGTATTTTTAAAGAACCGTCTCTGTTAGAGATGTTATAGGAAGACAACTTCAAAGTAGTTTATGATAAATGGATACTCTCCACAAAGGCAAAGCTTCTAAGTTTTGCACCACCGAACTTGCAGATTGTCATCTGTCGATCAAAGTTTAATTCGAATGGCACAGAGTTATTTATCTCTAATTTTGTATTTGTGGTAATACAGCTCTATATTATTACATTTTAGCATCGCGCGTTTGCTTTTCCGAAGACAGACTATGATTGCCGAAGCACATTATTTTTCAGGGGAAGTTTGTGTTGCATTACGTACCTGTTCAAGCGAAGTTTCTCCAGGATAGTCGACGTATATGACGGGCACGTGGCGGAGCAACCGATGTGACAGCGGCTTACGTCCCGGGTCGGTCGGCGGGTTACAGGCTCCGACGAATTGGATGCGTTCCAGGTGTACCCATGAGTGATCTGCATGGTAGAAGGTTACGGTAAAAGTTACAGACGGATTACATGGATCGATAGGCCATCGAGGCGACCAATATCGACTGATGCACGTCTATTGACCGCAATTTTTACTAGTACACACAGCGTTAATAAGTGCTAACTCCTCAAGCTTTATCATTTTAAAGCTTGAGGGGTTAGCACTTACTGACGCTGTGTGTTATGAAAAACAGAATAAGATCGTAGAAATTGTTTCAACTTACCACTGGCCCTGTAGAAGCCCTTATGTTCGAGCAGCTGTCTCAAGAAGGAGATGACTCGCTGCGTGCCGTATTGATCCATGTCTGGCAAATTGATTTCATCGCAGAACAGTACGAGCCATTTGCCGAGCTACAACAAACCCAGCGTTGTCAATTTAAACCTCTCACTTTTACTTGTTCATAATATACATAACATAACGAAAACAACTGCCAAAACAAACGAAAATAGACTTTATTATAAGCAAGCAGTGTTGAACTCTGAATGACTAATAATGTATAGACAGTAAAAAACTGGTTAAAAATGCGTGATAAATCAATAATTCAATTACCTGTACTGGAGCTAACACAACACCATTAGGAGTCTTCCTGTATTCGCAGTAATGGTCGAAAGTCTTCAGCAGTAACTCAGGAGTGGTGGCAGATGAGAAGTTAAGACCGACCACCTCCATGTCTGGCAGGGCTCGGAGCGCAGAGAATAGCGTCATGGTCTTACCCGAACCCGGGGGACCGCAGAGTACTGTTGAAAGAACGATTGTTTTGTTGAACTGACGAATTTGAGCTGTATGTGAGAGTTTCGGTCGACTATCTCGTAGCCTTTTCATATAAAACATAGTCTAATGTTGTTTCTTTAATTCTACAAAAATCGTTTATGTATCGAGATTTGCCAGTAGAACCAAGAAGAGAAGTGCGAATGCATTGAAGGAATCACCTTAAGCTGTTTATTTTTAGCATGATTGTGCCAAAAGAGAAGATTTTCACATGCATGTATTCATGCTGGTCTTAATTAAACCTTACAAAAATAAATGTGTTTGTGTGTCTGTCAGTTGTAAAGCACCCTTCATTTACATTTTCCATATCAATAAACGGGCTTATTCGACAATACTCACTTAAACAAAATAAAAAATCAAGCTCACACTCAAACAAGCTGGGGAAGGTACACGAATAATGGTCCACTTAAAGAACTCAATGCGGAAACCTAACCCGCTAACATAGAACACTAAAATACGAGAAAATATACGAACCCAAAGGCTTGTGCTCGGCCAACCAGGTATACAGCAGCGCTTCATGACGCACTGTATCAAGAGTAGGCACGACTACATCTGGTGCAGCAACCTTATGAGTTTCGACTTCGATTTGAGGCACCTTCGCTGACCACGGCACCCATTCACCGGTTATACACACCTAGGATAGAAAGTTGATGTTGAAGTATCTTTTTATACATAATATAACATCACGCTTGTAATCCTTGTAGGGTTAGGAAGAGGTGTACCTAAAAATACACCCACATTTCGCTAGTTATGTTTAAGTCCCATGTAATAGGGGGCGAGCCTATTGCCATCAACCGGGCACGAATCCAGACTCCCTGACTGCTACTGAGAAATTTCTGATGGAAAAACCCATTGCACTTTGCCCGACCCGGGAATCGAATCAAGGATCTCATGTTGAGCAGTTGTCACTCGACGAACGAGGCAGTCAAAAATATCTTTAAATACTGGAAAATAATTATTTTAATGAGGGTGGGACAGTCTAGATGTAAAAGACGGAGTGGATAGGCGTAGTCGATTGTCTATGAAATAAAGTCACCGTTCCAGTCTGCTGTGTATTGGAAAACAACTTCATGGTACAGTAATAGCGTGTGCGAATACAGTTGGTTCTTTTTGATGAATAAAATGACGCAAAGTAAAAAAAAATTGGAATTTCAATTTTAATTCGTATTATTTAAGTAATTATTTTTGTGTATTGTGATTAGAATTTTAGTCTTGTTGTCATTGCTATTGTAATTTTAAAATTTTAATTCAGATTATTTACGTGATTATGTTTGTGTTGGTTGTAACTGAGATTTTAATTTTATCATATTGTTAATTTTTATGTCAAATGTTATATGATCTGAAATGGATTGAAAGAAATGAATTTGAAAGTCCTCATGAAACTTCACAGATTCAAAATAATGTGGTATAACCGTTAGGTTAACCATTATGGTTACTTACTTCAAAGTCAATAATGTGTTGGTTCGCGCCACAGTTAGGTAGCTGCATAGTGCTGGCAGATCTGATGAAATCGCCGAGCTCATTGCGATCCTAAAACAGACATCACATTATTTATACATTCCTTCTTTATAAAACAGGCGACAATATTGAAAACCAAGCACCAAAATGTACTAAGCTCTCTCAATGAAGAATGTTTAGATTTTTACCTTGAGTTTAGCATCACCAGCGAATGACCACAGTAGAGAGTATACGAGCCATTTGGGCACATAAGCTTCCAGCTGTTCGTTTGTTATCGGGAAGTCGGGGTGTTGACGGTTGTAGCCGAGAATGTTCCTAAAACACAAAAGTTAAGTTTAACTAAACATCTGTGTGTGGATAATTCATAAAATGCAATTTCGTTCTTACAAGCTACTTGTGTATGAACCATTTAAATTTTGATGGGGCCGAAACTCTTGCACTATTGCATACTTCCACGATAAAAAGTAACCTCAACCGTCAATACTTTACTATATATCACTTCATTATTATCTAAGACTGGAGCAACACATTAGTACAGTCAAGATTGCATTAAAATTCGTTAGTCGTAAGTAATCAGTGGTCTTCACTTACCTAACACCGCGGTTGAGCATAGAATGCAGCGATGAAAGCGCTCTATGGCGCGTAAAGTCCATGATATGGTCGAGACTGACGGCGCGTTCGAGGCACTTCACTACTAAGCCGTCGCCGAAGAATAGAGGCTGCAAGATTGCGGCCACATCCCGCTGAGTCTAGGATAAAGATGGATTTTTATTAATATTGATACAAAGTTACATTTAGCATTATTATGATCCTTCTGTCATTCCATTTGTTTATTTTTGTTGCAATGTGACCCGAATATTTTAAGTAGGATTAGAATCTATACAAATAAATTAAATTGAAGTGTCTGTTTGTAATATCAAAATAACATTTTTTTACTGAATACATATGAAAGTACATAATTATATACGGTACTTATAACAAAAACACTTTTTTTTTCAATTTTCGTCTGTCTCTATGTCTGTCTGTCTCTCTGTCTGTTTGTTCCGGCTAATCTCCGAAACGGCTGAAATGATTGAACCGATTTTGCCAGGACTTTTACTGGCAGATAGCTGATGTTATAAAGTTTAACATGGGCTACTTTTATTTTAGAATAAGAATTATTGTTCCGTGCAAAAAAATTAAAACCCTTGAAATTGTTTACAAAATTCGATTAAAAAAGGGAAGTATTTTTCACGCGAACAAAGGTCGCGGGCAACAGCTAGTCCTACTTACAATATTCGGATCTCATCGCGCCATGTCCTTCTGAGCCTGCCGCGTCACCGGTTACTGTTGTTCGGAACCCAGTCTGTGGTATTTTCGCCCAATTCTGATGCGACTTGCAGGAGCTATGGCTTGCCCAGTTCCATGTTAGGCGGCTGTGATTTGTCTTTTTAAACACTGGCAGTAACTTATTATGGCCAAGTATCTTCAACACACAAAACTGGTCAAAAATTTAGTAGAGCTCTTATAATGTCTACTTACTTGCAAAGCAGGAGACAGAATGTTCTCAGTAGCGTTTTGGTCGGCACCTCCAGAAGGAGCAGCCATAACGATGCTGAAAGAGTCCTCTTCTCCATCTTCGAGAGGAATGTTCCTCAACCTAAAGTTAAAGAAATATTGTAAAATATGCGATTTCTATTGGTTTAAGGTCCATTTTGGCATGCTTGATAATAAGCACATATTCCAAGGAACGGTGATTGATGAAATTTGTATTTACCTCATAAGATAGTTTTCGAAGATCATTTCGGTAGTGAGCACATCCTGTGAGAACCAGACCATACCGCAACGGGACACGGTGGCGAGGGTAGCGTACTTCAAATCTTGTACCTAAAATACAACATAACATTTAAATACATCCAAATAATAAATAAGACGATAAAATTTTATGAATTTGCTTTTGTTACATATTCAAGTAACAGTGAGCTTCTTTGAGTCCGACACTAGGCAAGCGTCAAAGAAGGCCTGAAGGAAGTTAATCCACCTTTCTTCTTTATTGTGTGGTTAGTGCCTAGCCTGATGTCAAGAGTATTTATGCCGCCCATTGGCTTCTGACATGGCTTTACATGCCGTCAAGAAATATCTCTCAGGCATGCTGGTTTCCTTCACCGAAGCAAGTGATAATTGTACAATAGTAAACATTTAAACTTAATATAAGTTAATCCGCCTTCTGCTATAGACCATAATAGAGACCGATTGGTCCGAAATCGGCGATGTCTAATGGTAAAAAAAATACCATCGGCACATAATCTTACCTCAAACATAACTCGAACATTTGGAGGCAGTGACAGACGCTCGCCGTTGGGCAGAGTGAGCAGCTTGTTATCATCAAGCACGGAGTTCAAGTTCTCAACCCATTCAGGGTCCACGTCACCGTCGAATATGATCCATTGACGCTTGTTGATCTCACCGCGGACGTTGTCGATGATTTTCCTACAGAATAGAACATGATATAGATACAAAGGTTTGCTACCATTTAAATGTCTCTTTTTGTCACTGATGACAAGTATATGTAGACGGAATGAGAAAAGTGGCGAAACCCGAGAAAAGGAAATTTCTTTTAATATTCTTTTCTAAAAGTTGTTTTTGTATTCTGAAAACGAATTTGAGATCTAAACAATTTTTAAATTTAGTTAATAGCAAGAAATGTATGGATCTTGAATATTTTTTTAGAATTTAACTGTTTTATTTTGTACTACTACGATCACAGCTAGCAGACAGCTGTAAAGGTTAAAAATTTACTTACGCAAAGTTGTCTAATTATGCATGACCACCATACAAGATATCCTACCTGAGTATATGAGTGAAGAGACCATCGGTCCATTCACGGGTGTTGGGATCCAGTACACCATACAACGTTTCCTTGGACATCGCCTTCGGGTCGATGACGTGAGCCACACCTTCAACGCCTTCGAATCTGTACAAATAAAAGAACATATAAAAAATCCAATAACAAAAAAAAAATGGGTAACTTCCATGATATACAAGGTACCGTACGAAACCTTCACGAAAACGTAAACCAAGCATTCTGTACAAAAAATTAAGTATCTCTATTATTATTACTAGAAATTGACTTTTTTTTGGGGTGAAAAATTGCGGTTTTCCCGTAGGACTCAATGTATTCAAAACATTGTGCTGATGGATTCATTGAATAGGTCATGGTGATATTTAAATTAAAGATATAACATTAAAAACTTGTGTTTAAGAAAAATACTTGTAAAAAGTTGGAATTTTATACTCCAATTTGGAATCTGTAACTAAAACTAAAAATATAGCAATGACGGGAAGAAAAAGTGCTTCTCGGCTTCGTTAAGGGTCTGTGTACACCCTTTATATTCTGGCACTTGTGCAACTAAAAGCCGCATTCGCTGTGATTATTATTGGTCAGAAATAGATTTTAGGGATACGCCAATCTTACCTCTCCAAAGCCTTCAGTAGAACACGCCACGCAGTAGACTTGCCGCTTCCAGACGGTCCAACCATCATCAAACCATGGTTCAACTTGCAGATTTGGTACAATTGAAGGACCTGTACACATTTATACAAGTCAGCTTTATGTTGTAGCACTAAGACTCATAATCCTTTGTTTGATTCGGATTAAGAATCGGTATATTTATAGGTATCCATTTTAGCACAAAAAGAAAATTAGAGATTTTATGAAACACATGACAATTGATAAAATACTAAAGAAGGAACATTTGTCTAAATAGGAAGCATAAAGAGAGAGTCATTTATCCACTTTCACTAATATTTAGGGACACCTAAATTTATGCCTAAATATTATGCCATTATTGCAATTTCAACTATTAACACTGAGCCGAGGGTTGAGAATCCAACCTCGTGCTATTATTTAGGCATTCATTTGGCTGTCGCAACAAGGTGTGATTGAAAACAGGCAATATAGCGATACAATCAAACTCCATGTTTGACAAAATAAAGCTCAGTTAAATTGCTTCAGAACTTGATAAGAGCTTCGAGTATTTGAGCAGCGCATGCTTTCTTTTGAGAAAAGCTCAAACAGCTACGGCTACATACAGCACAAATCAGAACAGTGAGGAATATTATTAAAGGTGTGATAGAGACCATCAAACTGAACAACTGTCTGTATAAGACCAACATCGTAAAAAATATCAGCTGGCCCGTACATTTGAGTCAAGTATCTACTTGACTCAAATGTATGGGCCAGCTGAAATTTTCGCTGAAACATTTATTATTTATAAAATTTTCGTTATTGCAAAAAAACGAAAATTTTATAAATAATAAATGTTTTATTGATCCAATAACTTCAAATTACACACAAGAGCTAGACAATTTAGAATTATAGGTACAATAGTAAATCCGTGATCAAAATTGTATGTACAAAATTGTTGTGTATTGCCAGGCAAGGAATGCCTAGTTTGGGATTCTAATCCCAAACTAGGCATTCCTTGCCTAGTTTGGGATTCTAAGGTCTCAACTAAATAGCAATGTCGGTTCCATGGAGAAAGTTGTTCAGTTTAATGGTGTGAATCACACCCGTCAATATGACCCTGCCATTCTGAAACATGCTGTATAACATGACCCAGGTCGAGTATTCCAGGTCTATTATATATTTAAGGAAATAACAAGGTACTAGTCATAGCAGAACTGTAAAAGAGAAATAACAAAAAATAATATCTAGACAGTGACGTGTTTGACCAGGTGTAGTGGTGTGTAAGCTTAGAATGAAGTACAAGTCGTCGTGTGTGAGTGGTGGCTGGAAAACCACGGCGTTGCTAACTAAATGGAGTTCTAATGTGTCTCAAAACGTCAATGAGTCCAAACTTCGCGTTACAACGGGCAAATGGCGGTCGTCGTAAACAAGTTTCTTTCATGTTTTTAAAGTTAGTTTGATTACTGTACGATTTAATGTTGATTATAGCTATGTAATATGAAGTGTCAATGTCGAACCAGTCCCGATCAAGTACTTTCACACGTGTTAGAAAGAAAAACGAAAGTACAGCGGTGTTAGCACTCCATTTACTACGAACTCCGTGTCGAAAAAACACAGTCACACACATGAACGTAAATGTAAAGACACAGAGAGCACACCCACACCGCTCGGTCACTGACCTTCTCGATCCACGTGCTGTGTTGCGCGCGCGACGATGCACTGCGCCTCTACGTGCCGTTAGCGGGTTAGCATGGAAACGCATATGCATTCACTCACGTACTACCATATTATGTATCGGTATAATAGGTAATATGGGTATGGGGAGGCTGCTTTTTACAAGATTTTGTTTTCACTTTCATAGATATTTTTTTAAATATTTATAATAAATAAGAGAATATGACTTTGAATTACGATTCATATAAAAAACAGCCTCAGTGTAAATAAAATGGATAAAGCAAAATGTTAAATTGTTATGATTACTGTCGCATGAAATATATTAATCAATAAATTGTTATAAATATTAATTGTTATATTATAAAATCTTGACACACCATCACCTTTTCGGTTACGATGATTTATATATTATTATATGGATTTTATAATGTTATATATTCAACCAAACGATGTGCATATAAAATGGACCTGGTATTCAAACATATTGACTGTGCAGTCAATGAAATGAATGTTTTTAATTAATTCCTTAACCAGTTAAGTTATTGGGCTTATTCACCGTTAATATTAGCGTTAGTAGTAGTAAATAAGGTACCTTGTCCATCCAGGTGGAGCCTGTTTCGTCGCCTTCACCACAAACTAAAAATTCTTCGGCGCATACCGCTCGGATTTCGTTCTTCAATCCTGTTGGAAAAGTGTCAATGTTTACTTTTAACCTTCGATTTCAAGACCACAGTTAACGTGTTTTGGTAAACGTTCTTTGATAATTTTCTGTAAATATGGAAATTTTATAGAAGGAAGGAATAAATATGGGAAACTTGTGATTTGCAGTGTCAAGACTCAAATAAAAACCGAATGAACGCCTTTTTTTCCAATCTATAAAAATAAATAAAGTAGAAGGGTCTGTTTGTCATATCAAAATAACAGCTTTTTATTGAACAAAAACACATTTTTTCCAATTTTTGTATGTCTGTTTGTTCCGGCTAATCTCCGAAACAGCTGGACCGATTTTGACGGGACTTTTACTCACTGTTAGCTGGTGCTGGAGTTAAGCAATTTAGGGTACTTTTATTTAAGAAAAAGAATTAGGGTTCTGTGCATAAAAATTAAAACCCTGAAATTGGTTAACAAAATTCGATTCAAAAAGGGAAGTAATACTTTTTTTATAATCATTTCACACGAACGAAGGTCGCGGTTTAGTGCTAGTTTGAACATATATTTTAGGTGCAGCATGTCGCGTTAGACCCCATCCAACGTTTCCTTGATCTTTTGTATAGCATTTAACGGGTCAGCTAGAAAGTAAATAAGATGACAACACTTACCAGTCATCTCAGCTCTAGTATACCCAACATTAGGGAATACGTCGTTCAGCAGAGAGAACAGTAGCGGGATATCTTCAGCCACCAGCTTAGGCACCATAGTCTCACACACTGATTGAATCAAGATGTCCTGTTCGGGAAGAGATTCCGCAATCGACGCCTCATCGGGAACTTCCGTACTGCGTTCAATTAGGTTCTCCTATAACACAAATAGGAGGCTAAAGTTTTTGAAATAGTTTAAAGCAGACTTTCCCAACCTCTTTTGATGGAAAGACAACAGAAAATCGTGGCAAAACTCCTTACAAAGGAAAAATCTAAAGTATCATAAGGGATCTAAGGCAACCAATTGTGAAGAGAGAATAAATGATTTTATTATTTTTGATTATTATATCAATTTATTACATTTTCCCTAAGGTTGGGAAACCCTGAAGCAAAAAGGCAGTCTGATGTTTTTTTTAAGCATATGGTTATAATACTTATATGTTTCGAAAGAAGGTAAGTAGATATAAAATATCGAGGCACACAACAGTGAAATAGGGCAGTTGACTACTTTTAAACTTAAGAAAGAATTTAGTTACAACTCACAAAAAGCCGTAGAAAGCATTCGATAATATAAATAAAAAATTAAACCTAATTAAATAATAAAATATTTCTTCTAGCCATTTTCATGCGAAACGGACATTGTATACAGGGAGTTTTTGAGACAGAACTGCACGGCAAAAACTTAACGGTTTTCTTATGTAAGAAAATCAACATCCGCTGCGGGTTAACTAAAAAATCAAACTTCTTTTATCATCTTTTATTGATCTTATTTTTCCCTGCAGTCCTATTTCAATAACTCACCTTCTAGAGCGCTCAACTGACTCGTACTAGTAGTCTCTGTTATTTACATCATTTAAGAACAGTAAAAAAAAAAATTGAAATTGATATAATTTCTTTTAAAAAAAGTCAACTACCATATTGTTTGGTTTTCTTTAGCTTACCATATTCTGAAAAGACTTTTTTTCTAGTTTCTGTTTGTTCCGAGCATAAACATACAAAACACGTTACAATTTTATTTCAAACAACAGTCGTAACCCATCCATTCTCAATTCTCCAATAATAAGATTTCAAACTATTGCTGTCGATACATATCGAAATAGTCAAGCGTGCATTGCTGACAAAACAAAACAGTTGCCGAGTGGTGATCTCAGTTAGGCAGTTAGCACCACTACTACTTTACTGACCAACGAATTCTTTTTTCTCAACATAATAAGGGACAACTTCAGATCAGAAAGAGCTCTATGTCCACGTAATAACAACAGAAAAAGACGCCATTCATCTCATTTCGGTTCGGACGACGCGACCCGACACCGTGTAGGACAATTCGCTAAACCATACTATTCGGCTGAAGCCGACTTCACGTCGATAAGGGTGATAGATAACAAGTGGTGAGAAGCAAATTAGCCTCGACTTTTCAGTTAGATGTCTTGTCACGCTATTGCACGCTGGCTACCCAGATTATCAAGCCATGAGGGAGATGATGCTATGATGCTTTATCATTAAATTTTTGCATACCTTGATCTTCTGGATACGATCACGTTTGACGTTACCGGCAGAAACGAGCACAGACTTGAGAGCTCGCAGCCCGAAGTCGTAATGGGATTGGTTGGATAACTGTTCGTCGCAAAGTCTGTAAGATGAAAAAATAGTAATAAAGTATCGATTTTTACATGCAAATGTTGTTAAGGTAGAAACACAAATCTGAGCAGAAAAGTGTCGGCATTTCGCTTCATTGTCGCATATTACAACGTTATGAAAGTGCAGAAGATGTTTGGATGGATATACTAGTCTTTGATGGCGTCTAGGTTGAAGCTGACACGATAGAAACTGGTTTATCTGTTTTTCAAATTGAGTTTAGACGACGGTGAACTAGTAATGATAGTAAAAACTTTTTTCTAGACAAAGCGAACCATTTTTGGCGAACGTTACATACGTTCGCCAAAAATTCGAAACAAAAAGAAGTCGAATTTTCATTGAAAGTCAAACAAAATAAACACCTCGAACCTTGAGTTCTGACTTACTTGAAGAACGGCACGATCTTGCAGGCCAGTTTCTCAGCAGTCCTGAACCCTTGACTGAACAGCATAACCTCAGCGATCAGTTGCCTATCGGGCGTGGTCATGGCCAAGCTTCGGAACAACTTCTTCAAGTTATCGGGCAAGTTGGAACGGCCCGCATATCCGGGGTTCATCGTGATGAAGATCGCCATATCTTGACTTACGCGGACTTGTTTACCGACCAGCTCTACTGTTATGGACTTGGCTGGAAGAGGAAATTAATGTTAATTTAGGAAGCTGAAACATTTCCTTTTAAATTCAGAATCGCAGTTGAGATTTGAGAACACAGACTCAATGTCAATGTTCGAATTCCAATGCAACCAAAATTTACTTAGGTTTTACGATCAATCAAAAATCTATCAAGACTACATAATGCCAAAGTAGATAGTTGATTAAGTGGGAATTTACCAGTAGTGTCTGCTTCCTGGTGACTCTTGAGAGCCTCTTGAATGGTCTGTACTTGCTGCGACACGGCAGATAACATTCTCTCTTCCAATCGATTGAACTCGTCGAAGCAACCCCAGGCACCAACCTAAGATATTATTAAGTCAGATTAATACTGTTTCCGCAAATTGGATTATAATCTCTATAGTAATAGATTTAAAATCTCTTTTACCTGACAAAGACCGACGAAGATACGGCCCATAGCTTGGAAGTCGAAAGTCTCGTCACAGTTGAACACCAAGACGAAACGGCCGAGTTGGTTTCCAAGAGCTTTCACCGATTCAGTCTTACCGGTACCGGCGGGACCTAAAACATTCAATTCACTTATTACACATGAATCTTTATATCGCTAGCACAACAGTGTTTAAATGTTGTTTTAAATGTAAGTGAGTGATAAGGATAAGAATATTGGTGTATGCCTGTGCAGGAGCATTTATAGTTGTAAGCACATCTGGAACATACATAATGGGTGTAAAAGTACCTTCGACGAAGCCGAAAGGCACTTGTTCTCCACGTCATTGTTATCATTTTTGTGTTCTAGATCATACCTGGAAACCTTCTAGTTACCAAGATATTGGGGTCAAAGTTCCAACTTTTTCACAAGTTTTTTTTTAAATACAAGTTTTTCATGTTATTACATAAAATACCTCCACGACCCCCGTACTACTCAATGCATCCATAAGCACAATAATGTTTGGAGAGCGTTTCATTCAGTCCTACTGTAAAACGTGATTTTTTGCTCCAAAAATAGTCGTTTCCCAGCAATAATTTTTGACTTAGTTTGATGTACATAATGCTTGGTTGACGGCTTCGTCAAGTGTCTGTTTACACCCTGTATTTAGTGTGGCATAATACAAGAACTTACCAAAAGGTGATCCTCCAAGCCTGGCTTCCAAAGCCTGAGTCATGGTGAGGTAGCAGCGATCCGTCAGCGGAGTCTGTACCAGGCGGTCTTGTACGCCGAGGTATTCGAAACCGTACAAGAACTTGGCATTCGCCATGTGGATTGTAAGCTGTTGTAATACCTGAAAACGGGAGTTGGTGATTAGATTTCTTTCATTCAAGGTTCAAACAAGAACTTTTTATATGTATACTCAATCGAAACTCACTCCTTTTCTTTTGTTTAGATTTAAGTTTTTTTTTATGGTTTTCATTTATTTTTTATACTACATAATGTGCTCCTGTGGCATGTACCAAAAAAAAAAATCTTTCTTTCTTTTTTTAATAAGTTCTGTAGATGTCAAGTCAAGTTAGTTGTGCTCCTGGAGCACAACTAACTTGACTTGACATCCAAAGAATAACAGCGTCTGGACCAGACGCTGTTATTCTTTGGTGAAATGTAATTACTTGAGTTTAAGTAATTAAGGCTATTTTTATTTTAGAATAAGAATTAGGGTTCCGTGCAAAATGATTAAAACCCTTGAAATTGGAGGCAAAATCCGATTAAAAAGGGGAAGTAACATTTTTTTTATAATAATTTCACGCGAACGAAGCTAGTCTTAAATAATTACTTTTGTTCACACCTTGTATTATTTTGACTTGTTTACAGATACGGGTGTTAGACTTGTCTAACGTCTTGTGTAGTAAGCAACGACTTATTGTCGGGCCTATGCTGTCCCCCCATACTTAAGTACTAATGATGTTCCATGATAATATTGTAAAATCAAAACATTTTAAAAGAGTAACCATGGAGTTGCTTGCCGGTTCTTCTCCATAGGAAACGACTAACCCGAACCGAGCACCTTTTTGTCGACGTTTTATAAGTGCCCATGTAGGCCTATGTGAAATAAAATATTTTGATTTTTGCTACCCAAGTTTTAAATTCGTTAATTTATAGTGCTACATTATATTGCAGGAATCAGTTTAAGAGGATTTCAACTAGTTCTCGATTCAAATAGTGGTACATAAAATCACACCATTTCAATTTCCAAGCGGTTTACAGAGTTGTATAATAAAATGGAGGCCGGAATTATTTTCTAAATACTCACGTCATTATTCCTGGGGTCGAAGTAGAAGCGCATCTCGCAGAGCCACTCGAAAGAGCGCGGGCTGTTGACATCAGAAGCGATCAGGCGACGGGTCACCGTACGCTTGTGGACGAACTCGTTGATCTAATACAAATAAAGTAGTCCTATGTTGAATGAAAAGTAAATTGACAACAGATTTTAATGCTTAAATAGATCTCATCCTTCCCAGTCACCTGGACGGCAGAAGTAATCTGTGAGAAAAATATTTGCCCGACTAAAACAATTTGATTGCGAAAAAACTCCCATATCAGTAATGACTACCCATGATTTTCGTAACTATCATAGTGCAAACTTTCCAACTGCATGTCTAGCATTGATTTACTTTTCTCAAAAAGTATTTTTGTTATACAGGCCCTACAATCTATTTATATAAAAATGAATTGCTGTTCGTTAGTCTCACTAAAACTCGAGAACGGCTGAACGGATTTATCTTATCAATGTTCGTGGAGGTCTAGGGAAGGTTTAAAAGGCGAGAAAAGAGAGGTAGGGTAGGTAGGTAGGTAGGGTGGGTAGGTAGGTAGGGTAGGTAGGTAGGGTAGGTAGGTAGGGTAGGTAGGTAGGGTAGGTAGGTAGGGTGGGTAGGTAGGGTAGGTAGGTAGGGTAGGTAGGTAGGGTGGGTAGGTAGGGTAGGTAGGTAGGGTAGGTAGGTAGGGTAGGTAGGTAGCGTAGGTAGGTAGCGTAGGTAGGTAGGGTAGGTAGGTAGGTAGGGTAGGTAGGTAGGGTAGGTAGGGCAGGTAGGGTAGGTAGGGCAGGTAGGTAGGTAGGGTAGGTAGGGCAGGTAGGTAGGTAGGGTAGGTAGGGCAGGTAGGTAGGTAGGGTAGGTAGGTAGGGTAGGTAGGTAGGGCAGGTAGGTAGGTAGGGTAGGTAGGTAGGGCAGGTTAGGTTAGGGTAGGAAAACATGCATTGCAACGCATGCCGGGAACAGCTAGTACGCTAATAAAGACAAGATGCTACTCACCAAATGTTCAAGTTTCCTTCTTCTCAGTGGCGGTTGTTCTTGCAGCACAGAGTCAGCTAGGATGTTTAGCATATTCTCGACATGAGCCAACACTCTCTTCAATCCTTCGCCACCACCGCTTACTAGGGCTGCATCCACGTCTTCTGACCACAGGATCTGAGCGGCTAGAACTACAATTTGTGCCTGAAAAAGCAAAGGAAAGGTTTAATATGCTGTTGAGGATCATTTATTTGTCACATCTTAGGATTTTTAAGACCTTGACTGTTGAAGTCCTAAGAGAAAGACTCTTGGAAGGAACTCACTATCTTTTGAAGTGGCTTTTTCTGTATGAAAATATTACTTTTGTCTAGCATTGGGCAAGTCTATTTTTTTAAGGTCACGGGCATCTCACGTTCGACGATCATTAGCTATGGGTTAATCTTAGTAATAGTTGCCAGAACTTACCTGATACTTGTCACACCTATCAATACATTTTTGAGGGTCATCATAGCCGTCCTTGAACTGTTAGACGTCACCCACAGCGTCTTTGAACCAGCAAGCCAAAGACACGCGCATCTCACGCTCCATCATCGATAGCCACGAGTTAATCTTAGTAATAGTTGCCAGAACTTACCTGATACTTGTCACACCAATCGATAAACTTCTGCGGGTCAACATTGCCGTCCTTGAACTGTTTGACGTCACCCACAGCGTCCTTGAGCCGGCAAGCCAAGGTCACGCGCATCTCACGCTCGACCATCGATAGCCACGAGTTGATCTTAGGATTCTCGATTGTGGAAACGGGTGACGTGAAGTAGACCTAGAATAGGAAATCTTGTGTAACGTTTTTTTTTTAATCACGGTCTGATACATCGTAGGTCCAGGTAAATGACTCGTTAAGGAACACATAGCAGAATAACTGCTGTTGCCAATATAGTGCAATAAGAGATTTTCAAGTAAGTGCCAATGTAAACCAGGGTATTCAATTTAAACGTCTTCGGTTCAAGCTTGTTTCAATTAAACTCTATTTATTTAGAACGAAAAAGAATAGTACGCTCGATGACCAATCAAGCTATACAAAACCAGTATATGGTATTCGAGGTGTTCCATTGGACTTACTTTCGGATTATTTAAAAAATAGAACCCAGTCAGTTAAAATTGGAGAGCACATCAGTGATGAACTGCCAGTTGAATTTGGGGTGCCACAAGGCAGCATACTAGGTCCCACTCTTTTTCTCTGCTATATAAATGAGCTCTGTTCCCTTAATATTAAAAATTGCCGCATCTCCGCATACGCAGATGATACTGCCCTAACCTTTTTCGCTGACTCGTGGGATGAGCTTTTTAATCTCGCGCAAAATGGTTTTAACACTGTGTGTCACTGGCTATCTTCAAACTCCCTCACTTTAAATGAAGATAAAACTAAATACATCTTATACTGTATTCGCAACCAAATTGAACTTGCCAACTGCACTACTTACAATATCCTCGCACATAAATGTAATTTCCCTCCAACTCCAAACTGTAATTGTTCCAATATTAAGCCCACAAAAAGTCTTAAATACCTTGGAGTCGAAATTGACGCAAACTTAACTTTTGGAAACCACATTGGCTTTCTATCTAAAAGATTAAGGAAGCTCATTTACATTTTTAAAGGACTCCGTGACGTGGCTGACAAACAAACGATGAGGATGGTATACGAGGCTCTGGTGCAATCTATTATTGGCTACTGCATTACCACATGGGGCGGGGCATGTAAAACAAAACTGATAACAGTAGAAAGAGCCCAAAGGATGATATTAAAGGTTAGTTTGTCCAAACCACGCCTTTTCAACACCATAACACTATATGAGGAAGCACAGGTGTTAACTGTACGCCAGCTGTACATATTGCTTACTGTACTTTTCCAACACTCGAGCCTACCCAAAGAAGGGAGAAAACGCATAGGTCTCTCTAGGAGAAACTTCGCAGTATGTAGGACGACGGCGGTTGGTACTTCCTTCGCGCAAAGATTCTTCCCTTTCCGTGGAGGAGAATTGTATAACAAGCTGAATAAAATCATAAATATAGCAAATTGTAGTAAAATAGAATGTATACATACTTATATAAACTTGCACACTCACACACACACACACACACACACACACACACACACACACACACACACATACATACACATACACATACACATTGTCACCAATTTCGTACTATTACCGCGTTGACAATAACTGTTATGATGTAATGGGGGCCTGGAGTTTTAAAATACAGGCTTAGGCTTAGTTTAGACTCCAGATCTCCCACAAATTACAACTTTCTGCCTAACTACCTGTCAACCTATAATATTTCTAACATAACTATGTAATTTGTGGAGATAAATAAACGTTTTTATTATTATTTATTATTATTATGCTGATCTCTTATTGTACGGGAAGCTCTTATAAGCGAGGTCAGGTTAACTGGATATGAATGGCTTGATGTGTCGCCGTGTGCGATATTTAGGACGTTAAATAATGACCAAAAGAACCTCGTATTCAAATATGGTTTAAAGTATCAGGTTTTTTATACGTGTTCCTTACCTCTTCACCCTCGCGAGAAGCAATACCATTGATAACAGTATTGTCTTCATTGAGGATGATGGCGGCGACTCCAGCGAACATCTTCTTGAAGTGCTTCTGTAGACGCGCGATGTTTTTGCTGTTACCGATGATCTCGAGCAGGTCCTCGTCTCCCACGAAGTAGAATCTAGAATTAAAATGTTTTATTTTATTTTGTCCTCAGAAATGCTACTCGTATGTCAAAAATAAAGACAACCACTTTGCCAGCAGTCAAACTTCTTGGTTTCCTAGGAATTCATTTGTGATTACAGTAATCCACATAATTTTTTGAGTCTTTCAAAACGCATATAAGAAAAACTATTAAGCGTATTATACGCCCTAAAGTAACAGGTTGAATTTAAACGCGTTAAGAATTTAAATGAAGTTTCATTTCAATCAATGGCTATAAGTTTTTTTAAATACGTGTTTGATTCAAAAAGTTACACACCTTGGGAAGCTGCTTCTCTCCCTCTCCAGATATTCACCGAGCGCCTTCTGTATTTTGCCGAGCAAGTCGGCGAGACGCTCAAGAGATCGCTGTACTCCAGGAATGTTCAGTACGTCCATCACCATAGGAGACTTGCTCACTTTCTTCATCAGGCCCAAGAATTCGGAGCTATAGGAGGATTAATAGAAGAAATATTAGGAAATGAAGGCATTGCAGAGACTGTTATAAATATGAAGGGCGTTTTAGGCTTTTTGGTCTGGGATTTGTCAAACATAAAGGCTGTCCAAACACGACGCTTATGTTTTGTTTATTTTGTGCGCTGCGCAGAGACGGCGCGCTTACACATGGACATACTCTCAGTGCAAAGACACTCAACAAAAAGAGAAGATTTTATAAATACTGTCACTATACACCATTTTATCAAAACCTGAACAAGTTACGTTACTCTTCGTTAATTTAGCATTTTTTATAAATACCTGATACTTTGGAACCGGCTAGTCTCAACTGGCAGCAAGGTCTTGATATCAGCCGACCCGCTAAAGATACCCTCCAAGTACACCCAGCGACGTTGTACGTCGATCCAGACATCGAACAGTGCGTTGATGCGGTTCAGTTTCTCTTCCCAAGTTAGAGCTTCTTCTTCGAATACCTTGGGAAGAATAAAGATGATAATTCCAGTTAAATTTCTGAATAACAAAACGGCTAAACACTGACTTGCGGTCTTAAAATGTGCGAGCAGGATGGTGAATATTTAGTTTGAGATTACAAAAAAGTCAGATTAAGACACTCGGGAAGTATCTCTTGTCGACTCATTATCAAGTTTTATGACCGCGACCTCCAAAAACGTTGGCGTTTAATTATGGTTCGTGAGGATTCGAAAGATCACGATAAGCACATCTGTAGCCCTAATTGGACTTAGCTTCGTGTTACTAATCTATACCAACACAAAACCAACCAGTCTCTAGATTGGTAACATACAATTGTGTAAAAACAAACTTCAACACCAAGTTTTGTTGTTATCACCGAGTTTAAAGATTCAAAGAATCAGAACATCATCTTACCTTGTAATAAGGCGACAGCTTCATAGCAGCAACGCTGTTGATATGTTCCTTCACTTTGTTGAACAGGTCGTCCCAGCCGCGGATGATCTTGCACTTGTTCTGGTAGTTGATCAGGTCCAGTTCATAGCTCTGCCAGGACTCGCGTACCTATGAATTGGATTTTTTTATGTGACTAAAATATTTTAGTATTGACTAAGTTGAGGATTAGTCATCCAAGTGATACTATCACCATACTATATGTTGTTCAGTATCGATGTGAATAATTAGTAGTATCATTCAGGCTCAAATTAAAGCTAAAATTAGGAGGTATGATTTTTTATGTCATTAGATCATAGCGAACATAACTTTAAGCTTTTTTTTAGTACATCAGGCTATGACTTGGGAGTTGAAAACCATCCTTAATTTCGTACATCTCACCTGTTTCAAGAACTCTTCGAGCGCCATTTCTCCCTGAGCGACGGACACTACGTCCTTGACGGTGTGCTCGTTGTGCAACAGATCGGCGTCCCACACTTGTCCCAGAGTGAGCTCGGACAGTGACCAGTCTACTTTGAGTGCACGGCACAGTTGGCGCCAATGCCGCTCTTTCAGAGCATCGGACTTCAGCTCTACTATCAACATGTTGACCTGTGGAATGAAAGGTAGTTGTATTTCGTATTTCTTTTAATGATTGAGACCACAGTATAAATGTTTGGTGGAGGAAGTAAGTTCGGTTGTCGTGATGAATATTTTTCAATACTGCCGTCATCGAAAGTAGATGCTAAGTGCTATTTATTTTGGATGGCAAAACATCTGAAAAGATTATGCCTATCCCACAAAATGTTTGGTCATGAAGTCATGATATTTACCTTGGTGTAAGACTGCAGCAGCTTGCGGACATACTCGTAGCTGTCATACATACGAAGACGAGCAGGCAGCTCTTTGAGCTCGTTCAACATCGCCTCCAGTTGTTGCCTAGGATAAAAACATATTTTTATGCCGGTTTCACATTAAGAGACACCTAAATGAAACCCTAAATATAAGCGCGCTATTGAATTATTGTCTTTTAGCACTGAGCCGAGCGTTAAAATCCAACAGCGCGCTTTTTTTTTTGGTGGAAACGGATATGCATTATATTTTAACAGTAAGGAGATACTCGAAAAACCTGTCAAACGTTATTTATTAAATTAAGAGACTGTTTCACGATATCCGAATAGCCACTACTTACCAAATAAATTAAAAAATGGAACAGAATTTGTATGAAATTACCTGCCAAGAAGTAAACTGGAACTTAATCATAGGTGGTGAAACAGGCTCTAAGAACAAGTACCATGATCAATCGTTTTTTCTTGAATAACGTGTGAGCTTACCTGAGTTTCCTAGGCTGCACAGAGAGCCAAGGCTTCTCCCTAATATCATCGATCTGCGTCCAGATCTTGCTGAGTGAAGACCACACTCCGCGCAAGTCTTGCAACTCTTCAAGAGCGACGGTCATGCGCTCGTTGTTGACTGAGCTTCCTAAAATATCGAAAACACACAATGAATAAGAATTAGGAACGAGGCAATAACAAGACACAGTCAAACAAGCTATGAGGTTACTAACATGATTAAACAGAATGGTAATTATGACGATAGAAAAAGAACTAATACTTCGAATAGAAGACAAACTTGGCGTTCAGCTTAAAATGCGGCTAACAGGGTGAATTCATAATTGTTTGAAACATTCAACAAGTCAACATAACTATGTCTATTGTTTAAAAAGGAATGTTTTCTTTCTTTCGTTTTTCCTAGCCTGCTCTGTCCCACTCCTGGACAAAGGCCTCCCTCCACCCCTACCATGTCTCGCGAACTCGCGCGTCCTCCTAACAGTTATGACGGAACCTGTCTAGTTCTAGGAATGTTTTTAAAGCATACATTTTTAAACGTCTTGTTTAAATGCTTACCAGTATCATGTAACTCAAGGGCCTCCTTAGCCTTTGCAACATTGTCTCTCTCGTCCTTCAGCCGAGTGTATCTGGTCTCCATAGCCTGGAGTCTTGCCAACGCATCTTCAGGCCTGGTCGACCCATCAGTGGGTTTGCTGCGTTCCCATTCAGTGAGGAATTCAAGAGTACGGGCCTCGACTGCCTTGTCTTCGGCTACGATCTTTTGTTGCAGCGATGCCACCTAGAGAGAAAACCGGAAGGTTTATATGACACTGATAAAGAAGACGTTGGACAAATAACAAAGCTTCGGTTTTCTAAGAAAGCGGTAACCAACCGGAATAATTTAAGATCGGTTGTCATTGTGGTTGTTATGGTGGTCCCCGCTTGTTATGATCTGTTACCTGGGTCTGAATAGAAGAATCCTTCCTGCGCATAATCTCATTGAACGCACTCCATTCGCCTTCGATGTTGTCCACATGCAGCCATTGCGCTGGGAACTGGAATCTGCAATATAAAATGGCTTTGTAGAAACTGTAAATAAGTAGAAGAAGATGATCTTTGCACCTTGTAGGTAGGAAATAGAAGTGGCCGAAGATCTAGCCCAATGGCTGGCAACTGGAGAAGCTTAAATCCTGTACTGAACTGCTATAATAGGCCGAAGATGTTTATATTTACCTCTGTCTCTCGAGAATGCGTTGAGCCTCCCGGTAGATATCGACTTGTTTCTCCCAAGCCAGCACTTCCCTCTTTAGCTGTTGCACGTATGTGATGAGGGATACGGCATCGCTGGTTGATGCAGCCTCTGTAGAAACATAGTTATAACATTCGGCATTTACAACAGGGGTAAATAAAGAAAAAAATACTAATCACATTTTACTGCTGTTTTAGATTGGAAAATAAAAGTGTCAAGTTTATGAGGGTTATGTTTAACGACCTCATTTCATGGGTAGAGCATCTGGTTACCTCGGACCCCTTCAAGCTAACCCCTCACTATACGATGAGGTCAGGTATCTTACCGATAGTCTGCTGTTCGAGCTGGCTACGCGACTTGGCTAGCTGTCCGTGGAAGGTGACCATCTCTCCGCCGAGCAGTGCGCCGAACTTGCCGAGCACTTCCTTGTGCCATGCGTCGTATTTCAGAGCTACCTTACTCTGTACTCGAGCGAAGTCGATGACGACGGGCCCGTATTCGCGACGGGTGTCTGAGGTGTCGAATGTTGTGCGCGATTTCCTGGTGAAGTCGGCGAAATAAATAAAAGAATTGACTGTAAGAAGGTTGGCTTGTAAATAGTCTTCAAACATAGGTGTCAATCAATTATATATTATGTAGGTGTTTCTGTTTGAGAACGATTGGGACATGATTTTTTTATAGTTTTTATTTGCAACATTTTCTGTCAGCAAATCAGTTGGTGTGTTCGTAAATGTCTTATTTGATAACCACATAGTATAAGATTAAGTATGCAGACAGGGAAGATATTAAGTGAAATGATAACTTACTTGATATCATTCAAGCACTTAATCCAGAGAGTGATGTCTTCTCCCAGACGCCCATACAAACTTTCAGGCTGAAGATCCCACAGTGCTTGGTAACTACAAACAAACACCCAATTTCAGTACACATTCTTTAAATACAACCTTAGTCGTTGCTTGTCTCGTATTAGTTTCTTACCGCAGCCATTCGTCGACGTATTCGCGGACCTGCGAGATCTTTTGTTCGATAGCGTCGTATGCGTTCTCCAGAGGATTAGATCCAGCGGGCAGTTTGGTCAGTAAGTTTCTGTAGGTAGCCGTCTGCGCACGAGCTACGCCTACTTGGTATCTGTAAACAAAGCAATCATGGTGAACATGTAAACGTAAATTTTAATCATTTTCATAAGGTACGACTAGATATAGGCCGAAAGTTTATTAGAAGATTTGGAGAGATAACGTAATATTCAAACTTATGAGGTTGGTATCGTTATCCAAAGGGTCGTATAGTAAAGTGTTAAAGACATTTCCCATTCCAGTCAGGCCCTGGTTAAAAAAAGGAATAGTAAATAATATGGGTCCAGTTAGTTACTTGTTTATTTAGGGAATTTCGACAGCTTACACCCACAGTAATACTAAATTCTACCTGGTACTCTGCAAGCGGTGTTGGCTAGTGACGATAGCTTGCCACGCGAACATCTGCCGCATCAGTTGGAAGCGAGCCTCCTCCAGAGACGGGAACAGGTACATCTGCTGGTTCGTGATGCGCACCTCGTGGACTACGCGAGCGATCTGGATCATACAAAATAAATGAGTATAGACTAGTAGAACTGGGGAACTAGAAAGAAGGAAGAAAAACTGTTTATTCAGCACAAATGAGACAAAAAATATAAAGTAGCAAAAAGCCTCGTACTTGAGGCGGAATTAAAGGCTCTATTCTTAGCTGAAGTTAACTTGAAGGAAAAGTTAACAAGCGAGATTCACAAGTCAACACATTTATAGATTGTGTTGGGATTTTTTAGCCTAGGCCTTAATGACGCCGTTATTTTTTATTCTAGTAATATTTTCAGAACTATTTTGGCAAAAACAACTTACTGTCATAAAGGAATCCCTTTATGACAGTAAGTTGTTATTTAACGTTGCAATCTTTCAAATACTTGCCTGTGGTTCTCCACCAGGTTTGTGAGTAGGCTCTGTAGGAGAGTAGGTGTCCATGGATAGATCCAGTTCATGGCTTTTGCCGAGTAGGGCAGATGTCCACGCTTCGATACCGGCTTGGAGACGAGCAGCCAAGCTCTTCTCAACCTAGGAAAGTGTACCAAAATATTATTAACACGGACATAGCCTATTGAGATTCTTGAATTTAGATACCACCATTTAACTTGAAGCATCAATCAATATTTTTTTGTTATCTTGACTATAAGTTTATTTCATGTTGGGGGTATCTTCATACGGGGCTATTTTTAGGATAAATATTTGACATTCTTTTTTTAGCGTCATGAAGAACAGGCGCGGTGTTCGCGCGAAAGCCTTCACTGGACCAATGCCGGATACAAACATATCTCTATGCGAAAGTGACTTTAATTTACTCTAATGAAATTGCCAACAAACCTCTTCATCAAGGCGCTGCACCCACAGATGCAAGTTGCTGTACTGCCTCAGCGACAGGTCATCGATAGCCCTCTGCAGTCTGCTCAGGATATCTGCCAGGCTGATGGCCGAGTATGGACACGTTTCCAAGGAGCGAGCGTCCACTGAGATCTGTTCTTCTACGGCTAGTAGATCTTCAACCTGTTAGATGCAGGAAAATTGATTATGACGTATTTTATTTAAGGATATCTTTCCGGTTATTTCGGGATTTTTTTAATTTATTTTATTTACTGTAATAGAAGTATTTTTTAGCTTTACATAATTACATATTTTGTTTGTAATAATGATTTTAAATTAAAATTCGATAAAGGACTAATCGAAAAACAAAAAAATCGCGACATCATCACTTTATCGTCACAAGCAACCCTAGAACTCTTAATAGGTAAATTCAAGATAGACCCACATTCAGTGGACCATGTAAGTTCTTACTGCTCTGACAGGTAAAACTAACAGATTGTAATACTAACCTTCTCTTGGAACAGAAGCACAACTTCGCTAAGCTTCTGAACATACGGGTCCAGTTTGTATGACTCCCATACAAGAGCCATTCCTTCCGATACTTGGTTCAACACATCTCGACGTAGACCAGCCACAAGCGGAATGATGGACGCTTTATCACGAATCTGAAGGTTTTTCAAACATTATAGAATGGTAGAAAGAAAAGTGTAACTAGAGGGACAGGCAAGGTATTGGATAAAAATAATTTGGAAACTTAAAAACTACATGAAAGAAAATAAAGCGACATCGACATCAGACATAAAATATTAAAGCTAAGGGGTTTTTGTTTCAGGAAACTATTATGACATTCGACCTTACTGTGGAAGATGCAATATTTCGTTAACTTTTCAAGGACTAAAATGAGTCAGACGAAATTTTGAGTTCAGTAAAAAGTTATATTTTTTTCTCTTTATTTGATTCGTGTGTTAAATAACGGTTCTGAATTTATATTTAGATCTTATCCACCTGGAAATACCATTTAAATGTTATAAAAGGAACAAAAGAGTTCCCATCACACTTTCTGTAGCACATTTTTATACAAATAGTTTCTCGAAACAAATCTAATCTAGATCTAAAAAATAAATTAAAGAAAAAACAATAAAAATCATAGTGAGTAGAAGTGTTTCTAAATATGATAAATCAAAAGAAAAAAAACATCGACACATATCATGCAGCCTATAAATTCATAAACTACCTTTGTATGATTCCTATTATTTAGCTGCACAAATGAAAACGCACCCGTGTTAGTGTTGTCACATACACGCACATACAACATATACTAATGAAGTTTTGGCCTGTTTGCACCACGAATCACTAAACAACGATTTCCGCCAAAGTGGAGACGAACGGAGTGTAGGAGACGTGTGGGAATCGACCAATCACATTGGTTGAAATGCACATCGCGTCTTTCGACTTCTCCCCAGTCTGCTCGTTTTCGGTTTTGGTGGAAACCGGAACTAACATAAAGTACATAATCATTTCTGTTAACTTAAAATAATAGAAAGAAATAGAACGATGTTTTAAGTTCTTTTCTTGTTACATGTATCTTGTGGTGCAACCGGGCCTCAGTGTAAAATTGTAATAAAAATCGAGTGTTTGTGCGAATATCGTGTTATGTTTCTAGTGCTAGAAATCTGTGAATTCACACTGTCTGGTTTGAAAGTGTTTTCAATACGTTACCTTTTCCAACGTGCGTTCGTAAGTGCGTACGCTTTCGATAAGGGATATCGCGAAGGGATACAGTTGGTTCGCTTGGTGGGCCTTGTTCACTATTGCTAGTGGTACCCTGTGGGAGAAATTATATCACAATAATTTGTAGATCACTTTATAGTTTGTGACAGAGATGAGAGAAATATTATACGGGAGGCCTATGTCAAAGGACAACCTGACCAACAAACTGGTTGCTAGAGATTGTGTAATTTCTTACCTAGTGGAATTAAGCTATTAATTACATTTACATAAGTTAAACTTAAAATGGCCACTTTAACAGAATTATACTAGGATAATAATATGAATTACGTTTAAATTCTTAAAATGGTCATAGACGTACGTTATTATGAATTGTCACCTTGTAACCATTTCACGAATTTAAACGTAATTCATATTATTAGCCTATTATGATTCTGCTAAAGCGGCCATTTTAGACCACCTGCTCTGTATTTTAGTCAGTTAATAAAGGCTTTTATTATTATTATTTATAGGTCGTGGCCTATTAGAAAAGGAACTAGTGGGCAATAGTAAAATATTTCGGATGCTTATTTTTAATAGAGTTCGGATTTTGATGAGAATTGTAATTTAAAATTACCTGATGTAACTGAAATTACAAACATTCTAATTACAGAAATCAATCACAAAAAGAAAGAGATTAAACCCAACTCCTTGCAAGATTTTCATAAATACAGTAACTGCTGAAGAACATAAGTACCTGAATCCAAGGTTTTTCAAGTTGCGCACTTCCTTATACAGGGTGATAATCTCAGGCAGGAAGTTGACTTTTAACTTCAATATAGTGCCAGTTTTGCTGGAGCGAGCGCGAACCGACTCAATGGCGAAAATGCGACCAGACACGCCTAGGTTACGTTGTTGAACCTAAAATAACAAACAAATTAAAAAATGAAGGTTTAACTATTGCGAAAGTATAGTAGTTCCAACTGACAACCGCACATCCAATCATTATAATTTAAAGCTTATATCAATGACTTAAAGTCATTATTCGCCCACTTATGTAACGACTATAAGAAAGTTATCTTACCTTTCGAGCCCAATCATCGAAAACTTCTTGGGTGTCCAATTTAAGACGGAAACTATCACCATCTGCTTTCAGTTTTTGACCTTCAATATGGTTCTCCCATCCTTTGCCTATAAAACGAAACAAAAGAATGAGAAAAAGGGTTCCAAATTCAAATAAAAAAAAATACGCGGTCTTCAGTTATTCTTAATTTTCGTTGAGATAAGGTTGCTAACATTGGCAAGCCTATCAAACTCACAGTGATCATTATAATCACTACATTAAGGTTGTTATTTTGTTACTTATGTTTCACACGTAAAAGGACTGTATATTAATGTTCTTACCAAGGACATCCTCGACTCTCTTCAAATACGCAGTAAGTTGGTGGTCGATCTGCTTAGCCCAGATGATGGAACCAGCCACTGGGGGCAGATCGCGCACTAAGGATAAGCGACTGCATTTCGATTGAGGATATTGTACCTGAATGAAAAGGAAGATGTTATTGTCATTTTAATGTACTAGTAATAATAAGGGTGAGTCGAAGATCCACTTAATAATATATTAATAATCTAGCTGATTAAGCAAGTCTACAAGAGTGTTTAAAATTAAGGCGCAGTTGAGGCTAGTCAACAAAATAGTGAAGATATAATTTGCAAATCTATCACAAAGGATTACCTCTAAGAACTTGGGAGAGGGTTTAGTTAACCCAAAGCTAATATCTAACTAATACTTTGGGTCCGGAATGGAAATTAAGTATGTGCCGGCGCTATAGTAGTCTATATTTAGCAAAATATAATGTTCACAATTTCTTTTATTACCTTAAACTTCTCATGCAAAGCTTCGATATCATCCTTCACTCTTTGTATCAACTGCGTCTGGTACTCGCGAATAGCGCCTCGGATGTGCGGGCGTACGAACAGTGCGTTGAACCGGGAGAAGATGCGGAACATCTCGTTCGCGTTCTTGGCTGTTCCCAGCTGATCACGGAGGTGGGCTGTGATACGGGTCTCCACGCGATCTAATCAAATAAAAGGTTGAAAGAAGCCAAAATATATCATAACAACCGAGTCTATGAGAAGTGTAGTGTTTCCTGAAGGGCTCTTAACACAATCTTCTAGTGACAGAATACAGGCAGTCTATTTGCAACATAATACAATCAAAAGAATTAAATCTAAATATCCACTTTATGTTCAATAAAATTATAACTTCAGTGTTATAAAACTTACCAATTCTATCTTCATAACGCCGCACAGCAGCTTCCCAAGCATCGCATCCCTCGCGAGAAATATCCAGACAGTCAACTTCCTTCACATTCTCGTACGCGAGGTTTACCTAAACACAAATAAAATGGTAAATTTTCAATTGAACTTAGACATAAAACCAGGCAACTCTTATACTAGGCTCAGAGGGAGTTAATTTGTTTTAGTGATCATAAGAACTATCTACATACCTCTCACTGAGAACAGAGAGGAGGCCTGAATTCAATGGGAAAGTTATACTTAGATTTGCCGCAGTATCCGAACTTTAAATGTGGAACACGGAGTTTTCAAAATGGTTTAGCTTTATAATGATGCCATTGTTACTCAGTGACAGTCTCTTTTTAAAGCCCGATGTGTCCCTACCGCAGGTTGATACGTTACCTCTGCAATAGCATTAGCATCCGCAGCATCCATGGGTAGAGATAGAGGCTGGGCGGGTTCACCACCGGCACCTGTGTCAGCTGCCACAGTAGCGCGAGGGCGAAGGACCTGCACACAGAAATTATACCTTATCAATTCAGATAGATGGTAACTTTAACAGTATACAAAATAAGTTAGTCAATGGAATTCTATAGCTTAAATGGATCTGTTAGTGTGACTTACCCTAAGCATGACAGTGCGCAGTTGTTCATGGTGTCTACGGAACCGGCGCATGTGCTCCATGCGAGCCTGCAGCCGCTTGTGCGACGGCGACACACGCCATACCATCTTTAGGTGCTCATCACGCTTCTTCTTAACGATATCACTACAAATATTTAATGAGGCATTATAAGCCATGGAGGGTATACATTTTTTTTTTTATTGTTTCTCATACAGTTTTTCTACAGCACATAATTGAGGCAGCCCCGGTTAGGTATAAAGATACTTGTGAAGAGGTTACCTCGCAACTTTCCATGGGTTACGATCTACAAAGTTGAGACATAATTAAAAAGAAAAAGTTTAGGTTCTAGGATGTTACAAAATTATCATGGCATGTTCAGGTATGTGTAGTCTTTGTGTGTGTATCTGTGTGTGTATAAATTAGAGAGTTTCGTCTCAGTGGGCACTACAAAGATTACTTTGTGGTTCGACGTTCAAGCTAATTCGGAAACACTAAGGTTACCGAAGCTCATACTTTTTCTGGTTTAACTCTACCTACATATTTAGCTCACTTACCGCAACAATCCCTGCAGCTTTTCATATTCATCATCCCAGCAGGAGAACACTTCGAAACATTGGGTCATAACGCGCTCAAAGTCTTCGAAAGGAATGTGCATCAGACGACGAGTGCCCAGCACCTTTAACAGAAAAAAATGTTTATAAAGTTATCAAAAAAGCGGCTAAAAACAAAAGAAGAGTAAGCTGTATTTTGAGTAGATCAGGATTTTACCTTAAGGAGTTGTTGACCAAGATCACGCGAGATAGCCTCGACGAGTCTCAATCCACGCTGGATAGGGTATTTGGTTGAACGAATCTTACGTAGATGAGAGAAGATCTGTTGCACCGCCAATCTGTATGAAAAGGACAGAAGAATTCAGAGAATATAGAGAATATATTCTTTATTTTATACTAAGTTTATTTTGGGTAAACTATGCAAATGTTACTTATTTTCTTACCTGATCCTTTCCAACTCAGTTGCACTTAGAAGGTCATTGATAGGAAAGTCTTTCATGAGAGGGTTGTAGTCGGAGACAGTTGCAAGAGCTTGCTTCAATCCGGTGTCGGTGTCAAAAGATACCGTGGCATGGAAACGCTTGCCATACTTCAGAATCTCCAGAGTTAGGGCAACCTAGAATAAAAGCAAAGTATCATATACCTATAAGTTTTAAGGTATGTTTCTGTGGACTCAAGTTTAATATCATTGATTCATAGTTATAATATGCTAATGTATGAATAAGACAATTTGCATAAACCTCTTATGGAACAAATGACGTAAGATACCATGAATAGTATATCCCTTTTGTATCCACTTTATAATAGTGGATCCAAAGCTTAAAAAAATAATTGAACAAACCTCAATGCTTTCCCTCTTCTCCTGGATTCGATGGAGGGCTCTTTCCAGGTTGAGCCAGAAAGAGATTTCTTGAAGGGCTGTGCCATTTGATGGGTCGCGATCTAACTTGGTGACCTAGGTAAAAAGAAAATGTGTTAAAACAAGGTTTTGAGCATTAAAAACACATTAAGTAGCTGTACAATGCTGTCAGGTTATGTAACCTTTTGTATTTCTTTGATCCAGCGGTTGACTCCATTCTGCAGTTGATTCAGGAATGTGGAGTCTTCCACCTTGTCACCGAAGTCGGCAACGCGAGGTTTGCGCCCTTCATCAGCAGCTCTGTTATTAATAACAAGAAATGGAAGTCCCAACTTTTATAAGTAATTTGATATATTTATCCAAATGCAGTATGTAAATAAGTTTTTTAAATAACTTATCTTTATTTTCACAGTAATTTGCAATATTAACAAAATGCAATTTGTGGATAATCTGTGGTTCTGTGTTAAATTTGAATGAATATATTTTCATAGTTATCAATTGATAATTAGAGGAACCTAGCACCAGGCATGGTGTATTACGAACTTTTCTCTCTTACAGAGAGGACTGTGGCTCAGCAGTTCAAGTGGAAAATTAAAGGGTGATGAGTTTACTAAAGAAACAATCAACAAACTGTCCAAAAAAAGATTCTGTTTAGCCTCAAAACCATACCTTTTAATTACAGCTGCTACTAGAGGATGGACAGGCAAGGTAATCTCAGGGATGTCAATGTTCTGCTGAAGATGAAGCAGTCCCATCTCCAACTCCGCAATCTTCTTCTCCACTGATGGTGCCATTTTATCTCCATCTCTGCAACACACATTTTAGTTGGATCAGTACATGATACAGATTTATGTCTATACATTAATAATTTGGTGAATACTGTGAATTATAAGAATTGAATTCCTTTCCACATGACAACTTTTATGGGTCAAGAGATGTTCAATTAACAAGAAATGTTTTGATTGAATCACACTACATCAAGTAAGATAATTTTATTTTTTAACTTCCTGATTTCATTGATGTAGTCAAGCTATCATTTTGTAAATTAACTCATACATTCACGAGATGCGAGTTTAAGATTAGGATTAAATTTTGGTATACTGGAATGTAGATCCCGAAGTAACTTAAGTTATGTAAAAATAAACCGAGTGATGTTGTTTTTTTGTGGATTCTGGCATTATAATGGAATTGCGGCATGCATAAAGCTTAACATATATTTCCCCTTACCTATCAGCCCTTCCACTCTCTTTCACATAACTCTTGAAGAAAGGAGCCATGGTTTTGCTGATGAAAGCATGCAAGGTCTCATAGGGGGAGCCATCAGACAAGTTGATGAGCCGCAGCTGACTGTGGATAGACTTGTCAGCCTCAATGACAGCACCACGCTTGATGCAGACGAAGGATGCCACCCTGGATGATGAGAAGACCACCTAGAAGAAACAAAATGTTAGTGTTTTCACTAGAGAAAATCTATATTTTATTGTGATAAAGGTAAATGAGATTAGTTTAAGTGAATATTAAAGGGTGGCCATTTTGTCACTAACCTCATTGCTGATCTGATAAGTAACAGCTTCTTTCTCCTCTTCGCCTTCAGTTGGTTGTTCACTGTCATCTTCTAAACATGGGGAAAACAAATAATATTAATTGAATTGTTTGAGTAATACAGTAACAATACATTAAGATTAAATACAATGAAACTAACTAAATAATAATACAGACTACTTGAAACTTGACATCATCATCATACATCGAAATGTGCAATGCTGTATGATCTAATACTGCAGCAATGCAGGTAGAAAGTTGACAATTGAAAAAAAAAATCGGGTGGATGTCGCATACCTTTGGAAGAAAACCTTTGCACGTACAACGAAGACACCTGAGGGTCCGAGAAGAACTTCCTGATGCAATCTTGGTTCACTTTATCGTCTAAAGCAGCATTTAATGCCGGCGGAACGATATCATCTTCGGGCAAAAGTACCGTTGCGGCTCTGCGCAAGTAGTTTGCAAAGTCTTGGAAGTCGACCACGACGACATTTTGCGACTCAGGTGAATTTTCACTTCCATCCAGAGAATCTCCCATGATGTTTCAGGGAGATTCCAATATTTCTAATTGGAATCAATAAACTTTTTTGGAAAACGGCCGCAAGTTGTTGCAGTAAAGCAGCCGTCAATTGACAAGTGATGACGCATCGACGAGGGTGGCAAGCTTTAAAAAGCGTTGACAGCTGATTAAAGTATTTTTTATTTTGTTCAAACTTAAATCGGACATTTTTGTTATTTGTCGTTAAGTTTGTGAAACTTATAAATCTTGGTTTATTTAGAGCAAGAGAGATTTTTTTAAGAATTTGTTCATAATATTTTATTGCTGGCAATGTTAGTATTAGAATGTGATCGGATACACTGTACCCGTCTCAAGTATCCACAATGCATTTTTTTATATTCCATTCAAAGACTGTGCTTGAAGTGAAGACATTGTTAAATTACAATAATATGAATTCACTAGCGGCCCATCCCGGCTTCACACTGGCGATTTTTTTTTAAATATAGCGTATGTTATCTACTCAATCTAATGGTGAAAGAATTTTTGAAATCGGTTCAGTAGTTTTTGAGTTTATTCGTTACAGAATAAATATTTGTATATCTGTATGTTACAAATATTTTCTCTTTAGAATATTAGTGTAGCTGTCGACTAGGTGTGCCCAGGTGGATGTATCTTGAACTACTTCATTACCACAGAGCTTCCCACAGGGTAAAACACTAGGGTAGCCCGCGAAATTCAAGCTGTATATATATTGAACAAAATATGATTTGCGACCGTAACACGTATGTATTAACGGAATTATAATCATTAAAGTCATCATCAATACAACAAAAACAAAAACATTAATGTAATTCCAGGTCTAATCTTAATCAAATACCATTTTATGAAGTCATGACATTTTAGGTCACTAACTTAAAGAATTATATGTCCATGATTTTTTGGTAATCCGGAGTTTACTAAATTCCTTGCTAAATTCATTTCGAGTTTACATCCGTCACTCCCAAAAGTAGGTTTACATACGCAGTAAGAATCTAGGTAGGTAGGGAGAACAGTATAATAGATATAGATAGGTACCTACTAGTCCAGCCGTCTTCAATGTTGGTAAGTAACATACATATTTGCCCGAATTTTTGGGTTACTTTTGTTTCTGTAAGTATAATAAAGACATTTTCCAGAACGAAAGAGCGTCCGATATCTTATTACGGCGAGCTTGTAAACTGACGAAATGCTCCTCGAATCACTGCCTTTATGACCTGAGTTACCGATATTCACCTTCTTGTTCTATTCTGCCAAAAAAATTACTCAACGTAAAATGTGTTGTAAAATGTGGTGGTTAGAGTTGCTCTTCCCTTGTCGAAATTTAGAAAGCTGTGTGGGCTGATATAGGCAGATTTTTTGTCGACTGTGATGGATAAAGCAAAGGAGACGCGGACGACTTGATTGAAAACGCCGTTAAAGGGAAGAGATGGTTTTAGGGGTTCTTGAAAGTCTATAAGGAATACCTACACGCTGCTCGGTTTGGATTATCTACAGAATCCTTTATTTATTAAAATTCTGAGTTTTTTTTTGTGAGAAAAAGAAATGCTGGAATTATCAACATTTCTGTCTATATGGTATGTGAACCGCAACTCCACGCAGTCTAACCTATTCATGTTTTAAAAGTGCTGAAACTAGCTCTGCACTACGACCGCTTCAAAAGCACTTAGACAAGTTTAATTAGTCTAATTTGTTAAAAAAAATTCAACACTGCCCTTCCAGAGAGACTCCCACCTCGTTTCGAAACTAGAAAAAATACTCGTTTTATTCGCACAGTAAATTCTATTACAAAATAAACACAGCAACTTTTTCCGAGGGAATTTTATTCCGTAGGTTCATAATTACTTTAAAAGCAAAACATACAAAATGATACTTACCGTAGGTAAGTGGGAAAAAAGAATCTATTTGGAATTGCCCATCCGGTGTTACTAGAGTTGAAATTGATTCGAAATTCGAAAGTTTTGTATGTAGGCATGCCAGCTACTGTTAAGTTTTCTTTCTGTAGCGATCCCATTTTCGCTAGTTCCAAAGTTTACGAAGAAAGGGTGAAACGTTTTCGTGTGGTAATTTGTCGCTAAAATCCTTATTTATTGCAACAGAGAAGTTGGATCGGCCCCGGGGGCAAATTCGCAAACTTTGCTCCTTTAACTTCGCTTCACCGAGTACCGACACCTTGAGCACATATTGAGGTTGAATCCTCGATTTCTTGTTTCAATAGAATTATGGAGGATTACTTTAATACTGTTTTATTTTCCATACCCCAGGCGTTCAAGTTTATTTCCGTTCATAAAGCACTATCAACTCAAACAGATCAATTTATGAAAGGCGTGTTAGGGGTTTTAAAAAAAAATCTAGTTTCAAGTGCTTCCTTAGACTAAAAACGATTTATAAAGGTGCCTAGATCTAGACTTGAGAACCTCATGGCTGTAAGTACGGCGTTGTCCGTAATATTCGTGGGTTCATTCTACGCTTCGGGTTTGTAAAAAAATATTGTGACCCGTTTTATTTCGTACATTAGGTACAGCAATAGACTGGCCCTATTACATTTATTAATAATGGGCCAGTTTAAATGCGGGTGTACAAACAGTAAATGTCCTATTAACCTATAGAGTAACACAATCGTGATGGTAATGTTACTAAAACATTAGAAGTATGCTAATGATAGAAATAGAGGGTATCTAAATTTAGGGGCACCAATTACATAAACCGCATTCAGGCAAGAGACTAAAATAATCAAAATGGTTACTTTTCCCTTTCACGTAAACAGTTGAATTTCATTAGGAAGTGGGTAGTCAATGGTTAAAGGAATAAATGCCAAACAAAGTATTGACCTAAGGGCGTCGGGGCACGAGGGCTCTTTTTGGCATTATTTGGTATCTGGGCGGTTTGGAAAGTTCTCGTCCTAACCTAGATTTGAGGGTAGTGTGTAAATAAATTTGTAATCACTCGATAGCTTGATTATTTATTTAATCGAATTTCAAGTATCACTGTGATAGAAAATCATCGTATTTTTTAAAAGATTATTTTTTTTTCGAGCGTATCTGCTTTTCTCCCAGGAAATGTAAAAAAAGGAAAAAAGAGCCGTGATTGAGATTTTGCCAAAAAGAAAACGACTCCAAATCAAATCAAAAAATACATGGGGAACGGTGAATCTGCGCCTTCGTATTCCACGGTAAAAAGCGGTCAGCTTTATTCAGACAAGGTAGAGAGAGCGTCAAAGTGAGCTGAGTAGCCGAAGACCATCGACGTTCTTCACGTCAGAAACCATCGATGTTCAGAACATGGTTTCAGAAGACAGAAAATTTTAAGTCTGTTTAGAGATGTCATTTGAGCGGATGTTTTATGTTTTTACCCACGAACTAGGAATGAAAAAGTAAGAACCAAACCAAGTGAGAATCTGGCGATGTTTCAATCAAAACCAACAACATTTTAAGAAGATTTCTAACCACTGATGGAACTTGGATTCACCACTATATTCTTGAGCCATCAATCGAAACAGTAAAATCATGGCGATTCTTCGCCACCAAAGAAAAGATGACCTCAGTCACCAGGGAAAACGATTTTTTGTTGACTACTTTCCCGAAGGACAAATAGGCGCATACTACGCTAAACTATTAGATAAATTATCTGAAAAATTTCCCTAACTTCGGCGGAGATAAACTGAAAAGGAGATCCTTTGCATCAGGATAATGCATCGGGGACAAGTAATTTGGTTTCGATTAAACCATCTCCCATATTGACCTGATAAAACACCACCGAACTACTCTATGATTAAAAAAAGAACCTGGTTTTAATAAAGTTTTCTACGAACGAAGAGGTAAAGCTGAGGCGGAGCGCTTTTTTGTATATAAGAGGGAGGTTTGCAAAGTATTGTGCTGGCCATGTAAGTCTCAAACGTTTTGCAACAGTACTTCATGTTCATTCGGGATTGGAATAGGCTCATATCGTGGCAAACTTTTGCATTGAAAAATATACCCTATTGTATTGTTGTATGGCAACTCTCGCACAATTCCATTGTTAGCAGTGGGTTATCGCACCATTCATAGTTGCGGTCAAACAATGCGGACATCAACTCTGTTCAATATAGAATCGGTTGTACCTTTTAATAGTATTCAGAACAAACTTCGCTACGCTGCGGTGGAATCGATTTCAAAATGGAATCCCTCTACATACTTTGACGGATTTGGAGTATTGTTAAACTATAAAATAGAAAGTTTAGATTAGATAGATTTAGAATAAAGGTTTATTAATACTTAGGCAAAGGTATTGTTAGAGTATACGGTCGGTGTCTCAGTTAGCATCATTCTGTAAACCCTCAGCGGGATTTTTTTAAACTGTTGGTACAGTTGCGCCTACGCAATGCTGCTTCGAGTTATATTACAGATGCTGCACACTGTCTAGTGTCTAATGCTACGCGGAATAACGCGTGCTACGCCCACCGTGAGTCACTGCTACGCCGCGCCTACGCAATGCTGCTACGAGTTAGATTACAAAAGCTGCACACTGTCTAATGCTACGCGGAATAACGCGTAGCTACGCCTACCGCGACTCACTGCTACGCCGCGCCTACGCAGTACTGCTACGAGTTGGATTATAAATAGAGTAACTGCCTTCAACTTAATTACTGTGACTCATCAAGTCATCATTCCCTAGTGAATTTTCTCATATTTCCAAGGATAGCACCTGCTCGCAGCTAGTTATGAATAATCCCACAAAAGCTATGCATTCAGTAATTAGAGGAGTGATAAAGTGCAACGTGACTGAATTAGCTAAAACATAGACATATAGACGACGTCTATTAGCATTAGTAGTTTCAGACAACGTCTCACGTCTCTGGTTATTATTAGTGTGGTTATGAATTATCTATGGGAAGATACTGCTGTGGTATTCGTATGGGTTAGTACGAAGACAGTTGGTAACATAGACGAAGTGATCGCGTTAGGGAGTAATGTATAATTAAATTAAAGTTCGAGACTGTGGTTGTTCCATAAGGCTGAAGGCGAATGGACAGAAGTGTCTTCTTCCTTCTTCTTGTCATCAAAAATCCACTTTCCCTGCCTAATGAATATGACACTTATAACGGTTCTTTTTAGCGCTTCTTTGGGTTGCCCCAAAACCCCTTAATATGTACGGTGGAACCTGTGTCTATGTCGGTTTAAAATTAAATATATTTAGTAGTAAGGAGATCTTGTTTAAAAAGAGGATACATACATAATAGGAAAGTGTTACGTACGTTTTCCGATTTTTTTTCACACTATTCCATAAACAGAAAACATTACAAATAAAACATTGATGTCGCACAGTTTTCCTAGAGTTTGTTACTCTGTAAGTTTGAGCGCACTTGCGCTATTCAGTAATTACATTTTGCGCTTGCATATGTGATACGGCTCATAAAATGAAGCGAGCTTTGTATAAAAACAGGTTCTTAACTATTTTTGATGCTGAGCTTAAAAATGAACTCGCAAAACAAAGTGAAAATAGTACTTTGATGAAAATGTTTTGGTTATAAAAGCCTTTTGTTGTTGTAGTTAGTCCAATTTTGAAAAGTCATAGACTGTGATTTTTTTCTCTTATTTGTGAGAAGCGGGAGGGTTGTTACTACAGTAGAATCGCAAAATATGGTGGACCTAATGAAGATAGATACTTATTTACTCAGTCACGTATAAATAGCTGAACGTATTTGGATGACATTTGGCGCGCAGTCGACCAAGCCCTGGACAAACATTTTTATCTACTTATACGTCCCTTAGGAGCGGCGTCAACTATAGTCTGCTATACAATGTAAGTAGTTTGTACTCGGGAGTTTTCGTAACAGCCGTAACAATAGAGATTGGTTTAATTTTACTTCACAATTTACACAGAAGCCCCGGAATTGCACATAGAATGTGACTCGCCACTTGTTTTAATAAGTCACATTAAAAGAAACGACATTGTTTCATGTTTGTCGAAATTTAACTAGAATTAAAGCGGTTATTTTTACTACTTTACTTTCCCGACGACGACGTCCCGCTCTGAGCGCTTAAAAGTGAACGTCTGTGTACGTGGGTTACATTGTCGTCAAATTCTAATTTTTTTATATTATCGTGCTACTCTGCCACGAACGTCGGTTTGCGAGATAAGTGTGCCTATTATGCCTATTGAACATGCTCATCAGGCATCCCGTTATATTATTATCAAAGGCCTAATTATTTTGCCCTAAATTGTAACGTCGCCAACGAACTAGTATGTCATCTACTAGCAAGTCTACAAGTATGTGGTTATCCGAGGTACACAAGATCTTCTAATCACGGTGATGAGGCCACAACACAGGCCCAATATGCAGCCTGGACTCTGTAGTCTGTGGCCTCTATAACACTAATGTGCACTCTCCTTAATTATAGTAAATGCACAATGATGGTTGGGTTTATGCCTCGATGGCGGGAGTCTTCAACAATATACATATAGTACAGGTACGCGAAGCTTTTCAGCAGATTACAAAAGTTACCGAAGAAGTGATAATATGAGCCCAACCAACGCCGGAATAGAAACCGTCTACGTTTTCGTCTCAAAGAGATATCTCAATTCGTTCTACTGTTAAATGTGATGTGATAGATGATATTGGACTTTCTGTTGTAACGGAAACTTACGCCGAGAAAAAGTTACGTCTACAAGCTTAAGGAAATTCTTATATCTTCAAGATTGTCTTTTTATAGATGCCGTGTAAAAAGTTTTCAGTGGAGCGTTGATAGGTACTGCTGATTTGAGAATAACAAAATTATTCGTGAGCTTAGAAGTAGGAACATACATTATCCGGGAAGTGACTAATTTGTGGCAGCGTTATTAGCATCGTATTTAGTAGTGCAATCGTGTCTAATTAGCAACTGTGATAATTGGGGCGTATTATACACCCGCGTTGCGGTCATGTTAATTATTGACAAACTTGTAGGTACGTTACCGGCTTTCACATTCGTATCGGCCATTGTGTTAATGATTATGGCATCGTTGCGACCGATATAGGATAATTAAATTGTTCACGTATTGTTATTTCGACTTTAGGATAGTAACAGCCACCGCATTTGTGAAATATATTCACTGCTTGAATATTCGCGGGTCCTATACGATTGAGCACTAATAATTTCATTGGGTAGATACCATTTCAAAACACCTTTAGTAGCTACTACTTTTAGTACAGACTGAAAACAAAAACATACCTACCTTACTAATTTCATACTTAATGAAGGTTTAGTGCAGAGTAATCAGATAACATTGGTCTTTTAATATTTTAGTAACTGTAATTAAAACGTGACTAAGACAGGGTATCAAAACCTGTGTAACATTATGCGAGATACATTAAGTTTAATGACAATACCAACGTTAATGAAAGACAAACAAAACGATTTGAGTCACGCAACAATCTTCGTAAATGTTTCTATTTCATTTTGATATTTGACATGCTCTGAATTTTTGAAACAAAAGAACATTTCAGGCATGAAAGTTGGCAGAATTCGGGATTAGTGTGGCAACCCTGAGAAATGGGAGGAATGGAGGATGGAATTGGAAAAGTTGAGGCGTCGGCTCGCGAGGATTACTGGTAGCTGTTTGGTACATTGCGACGTGTACAAAGTTTCATTGGTACCTACGTCACTACAATGTCTGTTTCCTTGGAACTTGCATATTTTCCTTTCGAAAAGTACTTTCAAAATGTGTTTTCAGACCAAGAATGCTGACTCGATCCTTACCTGACTGAGAAAGTTTTTTTTATATAGTTTTTTTTTTTGTTGAGATTGAGTTGTCGTTACAAAAAAGGGCGCTCTAGCTAGTTGCTGTACTTAGTAGGTATTTGCCGGTGGCTATTTGTAGTTGTTGACAGGACTCATTATGTAGGTGGAAATAAAGTGTCTGGAGTAGGAGTTTCTCTTCTTGTCTTCTTCAGCCCGTATACTGAGTGATGATACAGTTTACAAAATAGAAAACACAAGTTTTATATTCACTACGTACATAATTTTATTTGTTCTCAAATTAATAGAAGCCAGTGTTGTGCATTGTGCAACAGCGCAGTGTAATTACATACACGAAATTTATTTGAACGTTTGTGCATGTTTATTTCTTCATGTTTCGCATTACAGCAAAGGCTTTATACGACCAGTTGATGAGCTGAAATAGAATAAGGCTATTAAAATTATAAAATTAAATGTTCCACGAATTTAAAATTTAATAAGAGTTTGTTTTACTTATCCACGTTAGCGTAATTATCTCATCTTGCTAAGTAAACTAAATCGCGTAATGAAGTGAAATAGATAACTATGAACGTATTACCTGTATAATATTAACTGTTCTAATTAATTGAATACCTATGAGTCATTGAGTTTGTAATCCGGTAATGAGCGAGTTTCAGAATGAAGGCAGCTGGAAGCGGTAGCGGGCTAGATAAGCACCTATTTATTTGTTTTTAATTTAGAATAAACATATGAAGCATAATTTGTATTTTAATGTAGAAAAAAGTATCAATAGTTTGTTGTAGAATAAAGTAAAGAACTATCTTCACTAAACAGCAATAATAATATTTTTTTATTGTTTAGTGAAGATAGTTAGCGATAGTTAGCGAAAGTGAAAACACACAGTCGAATCACCACAAAGACGTGACACGTCGCACGTCGTCCTGAGACATTGAGACTTGCTTTTCACACTTCTTATCAGCAAGTCGTCGACACTTTTTTTTAGTGTTAAATCTACGACATACATATCTCTGTTATTTACATACTTCGATCTCAATCACCATATTTTCGAACAAGAATCTCCCTCGATAGCCAAAAATATCGGCTGTCAGTCAAAAGTGAACAGTGTTGACCTGGACATTTAAGCTTGCTGACATTGACGTGTGTGAACCAGGGTTTACATCTCAACCGTTTTTTTTCGCTGTCCTGACAAAACGTGGCTGTGCCAAGTCCCTGAGACCGTGTGGATGTGTATGGATCGAGGTTTATGCGAAAAAGTGAGATTTTATTTTCAGTACTAGCTTATTAAACTGATCGGTACAAAGAGCGTTTCTTTCTTTACGTGAAATGATGGTTTTTAGACCAATTCAACTGAGAGTGGCACCGAGTCATATCTGATATTTAGTAAGTACAATGACTCACAACAAAACGTGGTTTAGCCGCGTTATATTTAAAAGTGAATAGCATAATCCGCTGCCTCTCTCTACTCTGACGCTTTAGTTTTCCAATTTAATTTGCCTCATTAGAAACTCGCAGAAGAAAGTATACTTTGCATAGCAGTGCGCCGTAACTCCACTTTTCTCTTGAATATTTAATCTTAGGCTATCAGATTACATAAATAATTTACGACTTGAGAATCACTTTGTTAGACAGCAAAGGCATCTTAAAGCAAACTGAAACGGCATTAATTTATTATGTCTATTGTTGTAAGTATGTCTGACTTTGGGTGGTGAAAAGCTAGACAAGAATACCCATCTTAGCTTAGACGCAGAACAGTTTTCAATTAAATACTACAAACTGCAATTTGTTCACTTTCATTAATCATTTGGTGACCGTAAAGCAATTTGATACACAGATAAGCCCGTTTTTATCAAAGCAAAATAAAAGTAGCTTTTAACTACTGTGAACTTCACAATTCATAAACAAATACTTAACATTAAACTAAAACCAATAACATTTTCTAATGATTGTCAAAACTTCATTATCATTAATCAGCGACCAGGTCAGGCTGTCTCCCGTCACAGGCCTCCTCTATTTCCCTCTATTTGTATTTATCAACACTAAGCGAGACTTTAATGAATCCCTAAATATCCAGTTAGATTTTTAACGCGCGACTAAGATCTAGAGATACACTAGAAATTGCCAAGAATGCTATTCATTTCATTGAGGAATTAATTGAGGTATCACTTAGAGGGAGGCCTCATTAGTGCTTTGCTTTGCGTCGTCGCAACGGATCAACGCATTGTATGCGACACCTGCGTTGCATTGACGCACGACGACTTCGTAACGCAAGAGGGCGACACACGCCATCGGCATCGTAGCGCACTAGCGCTGCGTTTTAGTCTTCATTTGACAATGGATCTGAACAAATGTGTTCTATTACTGCCTTTTTCACGCCACCGCCGAAACAAACGTAGAAACAATAAAAGATTGGATATCTCCCTTGATTGCATTATGAAATAAGTGATGTCAGTCCGACAGTGCAGTGCATCACCCTCCCCTCGCTGCGTCTCTCGTCCGTCGATCAGTTGAAACGTCGAGTGCGACGACGCATAATGTGGCATACTACAAAAATATTAACAAAACGACGCAGCGATGTCGCAACGCAACGCTACGTACAAATGAGGCGTCGCTCTTAATGTTAGATAAAACGGGCATTCTACTGATTAATAGTTCAATGTATTTCTTACGTCTGTGTAAGTGTCGAGTGACAAAGTGAATATTTTCCCAGCCGTGAGCCTCAGAGGACGTTTGCATCTTTCCAGGAAGATGATGGTTATCATATTAGTCTTGCGGTCAATGTTAATCCACGGCCCTTCGAAAGCTGCTTTCGCGAGGTCCATACTCTGTAATACAACAAGAAGAGATGATGAGCCAAATAAATATTGATCACCCCGTTGATCAAACGCGTCTGCAGAGCGTGGTGTCGTCGATTCCATGATAAGGTATTTAATTAAGAAATTTTCAGTAGCAGCAGTTAGTGAAAATATGTGAGTTTGGCCCCTTCACACCATGGGTGCAGGCGCCAGTTATGTAAGTACAGTGTATTAAGGGCGCCAGGGTAGCCCGCGAAATTCAAATTTTCTTACGTTTATTTTTCAATTTGAATTTCGCGGGCTAACCTGGCGCTTCTACCTTAACTACTTCCAGTAATTCATTAAAACTTTAAAAAGTACACATGTAAAGTTACTTGATATGTTAAACATTAAAACAAAACTACAAGAGAGGTTAAAGTGTGCATAAATTATGTAAAATCTTACGGAATTTACATATTAGCGAGCTACGCCTTATTTCTCGTTCTTGTACGATAAAGTTCGCTCGCAACATAGCTAAAGGGGAATTTATCGAGAGCAGCGGCATTACCTTCCAGATCAATTCATCTCCAAACCAGCAAAGTATGAATACTTCAATCAGCATGCAGGTTAGATATATGCCCATCCACGCTATCTGCATCGGATGGCTGGTCGGGTTCTCGATCTGTACGGAAAAGCGAAGCCGTAAAAACCGTAGCTTATTGAGCGTAGAATGTTCTCGAAAAGACTTTTAGTTGGAGTGTTCTGTCGGTTACTGAATTGAGAATTTAAAGTTGAGAACCTGACAAGGTCAACTTACATACTTTACTTTTGGTACTTTTTACCAGTCGGATATTGTCAACGCTTATATGGAGTTGACATATAAAGTTCCTGAGCATAGTTAAGTAAAGATTTATGATTATGATTATAGTCAAAGTCTACAGCAATAGAGACATTCATAATCAACTCTCGCTCGCACATTTAAACCGAAAGAATCTTTAGGGTTGAGTACGACGATAGACTTACCTAAGCTACAATAAATTATGGTAATACTAATGCTGAATTAGAATTTGACTAGTATTTAACTTCAAATTCTCAATTCAAAAACTGGGTCAGTGTGTGTATTCTCCAACGAGACGCTCAGCTTTTTGAATCTCGAATTCTCAATCTCGCTAATGTCAACCTGACAGATTTTATGCTCAATTCCATTAAATCGAGATTAATGGCTGAGTATTGTTCTAGAATACGGGCCCGAGTATCCTTTTGATGGTTCGAGAAAAGGTTCTGTCGTTTCTCGGAACGACATCGACACTCACTGGCTCATTTTAATTAGGTAGGTCGTTTTGGTTGGTTTGTTTCGCAGAATTTTAGGTAAGCGACAGTTAAGTCCTCTATTGATATAAGGATTGTTTTTATTTTTTATTAATTTGGAATGATTGCCGAAAGTTGTAATTAAAATTTGGAAAACCACAATTTACAGTAATTGAAAACTCCATAAAGTTGAGATATGTGCAACAGGTATCTATTCTAGCATGTGTTTTAGAATATAGTATGAACACACAATTAAATAGTATTTTTTTACTTCGTCATCCCAAAAACTTCAAACAAAACAAATTTTTGTACCTATGTCTGGGAAAATGTTCAAATTAAGCCAATAAATTAAAAGTACTCTTAGACATTAGTTCTCTACATACAAATCGTCACAGCAGTACAACATCTACAAAAACATTAAAAAATCGTAATAGCGCCTACCGACAGGAACTGAATGCCGACCAAACAAAGGACCATCACACTCAGCATAAACTGCAAAGCTGACGCCAAACTGAAAGCGCTCTCGATCATCGACACGTATCTGAAAATCAATTTGTTTCACAACACTCGTTTACGAAGCAAAAATAGTGTCATCTATTTTATCTGGAAAAATAAAAAAGGTGGCTTTTTTGAGTTAAATACTCTGCTGTGTTTATGGTATTCTTTTTTATGATATCCTGAATTGTCTGAGTATTGTCGACAAAATTGCTCCCAAAGTTCAAGTATCACTAACTTAAGGAGGCCTACAAAATAAATAAGTACTTAAGGAGATAATTCGTAGGCAGCGCTTTTTATGAAAAAAGATTTACATTTAAAAATATTTTATCAGACCGTCACTGTTGTCATTTTTGTAACATTCTAATATCAAAGGATTATATATTTATAATAACGGAGTTGCTCTCTAATTGGCAATAAGCTGGGCAGACGACATTGTTGCTATTGCGGAAATATCCTGGATGAGACTAGCTATACCCAACCGAGTAAAGTCAGGCTGGGGATGATGATGATGATGATGGTTGGTAAATATTGTTACGTCGGTTGCTTTACGAGAACATTCCAGATTACGTGCGAGTCTCGAATGTTCTAGTAAGGACCTGTCTATAAGATTAAGAGTCTAGAATGTTACACTATAGAAGATTCGAGAAGGTTGTAGAACTTTCTCGAAGGCCAATGTTCTACTATGGAGCTTTCTAGAAGATTCGAGATAGTTGTGGAACCTTCTCGAAAGGTGATGTTCGACTATGAACTGTGAAGAAGGTTTCTGAAAGATGTCGAACCTTCTCGAAGGATCAGTCGGTAAATAAATAGACGTCGTGTTTGTGGGAGCAGTCAGTCTGATTTTGGCTACACAACGAAGCGAATCGAAGTGAACTAGAAGTGCGATATCTAAGTGAATAGTGATCAGTAGTGTACTTGTGATTAAGTTTAAAGTGTTTTGTGGTTAATAAAGTTATTTGCTGTTTAATCGGTAGTAATTAATTTAACCCATACCCAGCTCGTAGCAATATGTAATACCATATTAATTTCGTTGAAGAGATGTTCCCTTTTTTTGTACCCAATTTATAAACGACTGCCTTCGTTAAGGGTTAAGGAATGTGATTATTTGTACGTTAAAGACTATGTTAAAGGTTATTATATTCGTTAACTGCTTTAGTCAAAGAAAAGCCTTTACTAGCTTTATCAGCTTTGTTTACCAATACCATGACGGCTAAAAACATTTTGAAAAAGAATAAAAAAAAAAATAATAAAGCGCAGTTAAAATTATACTACTACAAAATACTCTGTCTCTGAGTCTATCTGTGTGTATGTCTACTTACTGACATAAGTTTCTACTAATAATACAAGAAATGGCGGCTAATAAATCTCATGTCTTCATTCCCAAGAATGTATGCATTTCATATAGTTATCAATTCTCCATTAAAACGTAATTGAGTTCGAAAGATTAACTCCTCACTCAGCACCAGGTATTATTGACAGTTCAGATTGCCATAGGTGCAAGTAGTGGCGGGAGCCACAAGGCAAGTTGTCTTGCCGACGGCTACGTGCTGCCCGTACCTGATACGATCACCCCTTTTCCTCACTTAACATTTGCACGAGTAGATACACCACCGATACACTGTCTGTTGTTCTTTAGAACATAGATTAGCTCAATTTAATACCGATAAGATTCCTTTCTAACTGAATTGTAGAAATCTTTATCGATAAACGAATGATGTTAAGATTTTGTTGAAAAAATTCTATTTTAGATTGCGGATATCCATTTTTAAAGGCTAAAAACAAAGTAGTGAAGTTTTGGGTGGCCTACTTTATAGACGTCATCATCATCTGCCTAGCCTTTTCCCAACTATGTTGGGATCGGCTTCCAGTATTACCGGATAATATAATATTATAATTAACTGACCTCCGCAATCCAGTTAGTATTACTCTAGTTAGTTAGTAGTAGTTGGTAAGACAGTAATCAGACTTTCGGGCCACTGACGACCTGTAACGGTTATGAAATATCTACAAATGACAACGGGGATTCCGAGGCACGAAACAAACTCGGTATGTAACGGGTGGTTACCCATCTACGGACCAACCTCGGCAAGCACTTAACCTGAAGATCGACCCGAGTGGCTGTTATTAATTAGACCTACTACTACCGGTGGTCTACTTTACAAACGTCAAATGTTACTTAAAACGAAAAAAGCCACCTTTAAACTACTTGCGAAACAGTTTCTTAATTGAAATATTTACCTGGCTTCACAAGAAACACACAAGAAAACAAAGTCACTCTACGTCACCTGCAATGAACGTGCTAAAAACACGTCTCGTGCATTTATAACACTTTTCATTTACTTAGCTCTTATACAGAGTAGAAAATACAGTTACCGTATAATGCAGTTGTGGTGTATGATGCAGTCTTTGAGCACTGCACGCACGTAATAGTGTTCAGGATGCTGCTCGATGTATTTGCTCTCTGCTATGTCCCGTTTGCGCCGTCTCTCGGCCACTAGATCGAAGTTCCGCAAGTTGAACGCCAGTATTTCTATTTGTCCGACTGTTAAATTATAAAACGTGACTGTATAGAGAGTATATTGTGGAACAAAATCGTACCTATTCCTTTCCAAATAAAATTCAAAATTAGAATGAATGTAAGTGTCTAGTTTTTTTTCCTAATTAATGGCGTTTTGCCGTAAGCAAAAAGCTTAAAGATAATCTCTGAATTATAGCAAGTCTAAGGAAGCAAAAATTATAAGATAAGCAGAACAAGCCTTAGCCGTATGCTATGTTTTTCCTGGTATTTAAGAGTCATAATCTTCATGAACGAGTTTTAAATAAAAAAAATACTTGGAACCTGAAGTTGGGAAGGGAAATAATTTTATAAATCTTTTTGGTTTAAGAGACTGCCAAGGAAAATCTGTTTAGAAAAATAATGAGGACCTGTAATCTCCGTCGGATTATTCTTCTTATCTTTTATCGTTATCTAATTAATATGGGCTTTGGGCATTGTAGGAAAGAGTAAAGAATAGACAACGTTTGCTGTAACTTTACATAAATGATCATATGCCAAACCCATATCTATAAGAGTGCTACGGTTTCTCGTAGCCCGTAGCAGTCGCGTAGCAGTGTTTTCGACGTAGTAGATCTAATTGCTTCTATTATTTTTTACATTATTTTATATTCCTCATATCAGTTTTACTTTAGAGAGCTTAAGATAATCAACAACACAAGGTTTCAAAGAGAGATTGGGTACATTGTGACTCGTCTAAATCTTCAGGGATTATAAAGTTTTAGGTATCCTTACTAGCAGCAGCGACGAAAGCTGCTAATATTGTGTCCATAACCCCATCTATGATACACGTAGCAGGCTTGTAATAAATCTGAAAACACATGGCAAACACAGGTTTTATTTAATTCATTATTCTCATTCGAATAGATAGATTAATCCTTGTATATTGGTTGGATTTGGTTAGTATTTATTCACCGCATGGTCTGGGAGCTTTATAAATAAAATCTGTACAAAAATCCTCTACTTTTATTTACGACCTTGATTTTGCCCGTGGCTTCACCGGTGCGTGTTTCAAATACTATCACACATAATAGGGACTACTACTAGAATATCCTATCCTGTGTAACCCAAGTCATGGTCTACGTTTTCATCGAAATCGGTTCAGCCATTAAGGCGAGGTAACATGATCAACGAACAAACGAACTCACTTTCACATTTTGTTTTATAAGTTAGGTTTAGAATAATGCTAGTTTGCATAAATAATGATTTTGATTAGGAGTTTCCGATGTAGGGTCAAAAATTATACAAAGGTTACACGCATGAGTTGCTAAACCAATCTTCAACATATTTTTAGCACACCAATATTCAATGAGAATATGCTTCCCAATCTCTGACGTCACAACGTTATTAATTAAATTAACATATTCAATTAAAATGTGAGTGATTGACTTTCTTATGCAAGCAGTTACACTTACGTGGTGAATATAAACGGCTTCGTAAGCTGGAGTCTTGTAAACGCTGAAAAACGGGTACTCCACGTTCGTTGGTAGGATGTCGAAGTTTTCAGTCAGAGGCATTATTATACCAACTAGAAAAATATGAATAGTATTTTATTCAGGTGTTTATTAAACCTTATAGCTATTCACTGTACGCCGTTGGTTTCGGCTATCCTTTGTAAATCTTTGACAGTCGTAATAAGTCAGTGGCCTTAAAATCTGACAACCAGTCTTAATCAAGAGGTATCGTATTACCCAGTACTAACTGGGTTGTGGAGGTCCGATAGGCAGTCGCTCCATGTAAAATACTGGTATTCAGCTGCATCCGGTTAGACTGGAAGCCGACCCCAACGTAGTTGGAAAAGGGCTAGGTAGATGATGATGCTATTCAAAAACTCGGTGCATTCCGTCGTAAATGGTTTTTAATAAAGTCAAAAATATACTACAAAAAGTTTGTTTTTTTACCTGAAACAGCCCCAACACACATAGTGGAATAGTATGTCATTACAAAACGGGCACTTTGAATACTTCTTGTTATCATGTCTCTATGCTCCGGCTCCCTCGGCTTGAACTCCTCACAATGCAAATATTTCAAGAGATTCACAACTTTATCTTTATTCAACCAGAATACAGCGATCTTGAAATACGTGTACATCTCGCTCAAAAATAAATAGAGGCTGAAAAAAATAACAAAATTGTATCATCGTCGTTTGTCATGTTTGGAAGGATGTAACCAATTCGTGATCTCAGACAAACATAATGTAAGTGAACTGGGACATATCCACTTATCCAGCCTACCCTTCGGCGACGTCTCCGATATTTTCCCTCCGCCTCAGTAAATAAACGACTTCTCCAATTCCGGGGAAAAAACAGACGAGCCATAATACGGTCAGCGTGTACATCAACTGTACCCAGAACTTGACAGTGTACGGCGAGAAATTGTTGAACCACATGCCGTAAAACTTGAGCCAGTAAATATGAACGGCGTGGTACAGCCGTGGGTTGAGGTCCTCCCACGACTCGATCACACCGTAGGGCAGAAACGGCGATATAAAAGCAAATTTGTTTTTCATATCTTCACTAAGAATTATCATTTTTCTTCGTAAGCCAAACGCGAGTGAAGCCTTTGACGGGTAATATAAGAATACTTCTTATAGCTCATCATATTAGCTCCTTTGTACAAAAACAGAATGAGAGAGCGACGTTAAGTGGGTGTTATACATTATGTTGTGATATTGTTAAGTGGGAGTGCTACGCGCCAACTTCTACGTATTGAATGAAGGCATTGATGCCAGAAGCGACACGTACTTCGTATCGAAGATATCGTTAAGTGTGAGATACGAACGGAGCAAGTGTAGACGTAGATACTTGGAAAGAACAGTCTTCATATTTGACCGCTTTTTTCCTATCATTACGCTTTGCGCCATTGCCAACTATGTTTCTACTTTATTAGATACTGAGCTCTTTCGTTTTATCGCTAACATTTTGTCTCGGCGAGTTTATAAGGAACTTACCAAACGGTGCAAAAGATAAGAATATATGTATAATATTTAAATGCTAAAGCTGCTTACTTAGAAATTCAGAGCGTCTCAGACAAAGTACAATTGGCGAGGCAGTTAGTGTAACTTGAAATTGATACAACTTCCTCAATAGTTTAATAAGGTACAAACTGTTGAAGAAACATTTGACACCGTTTAAACTGTGAACCTGACTAGAGTTTAAACATTTTAAACTGGTTTTTTGAACAAAGACATGCATCCCCTTAAAAGAGTTAATTTAATATGTCGACAAAAGCAATTATTATAATTACAACAGCAATGTAATTACGGCCATAAGAAAAGGCACCGCTCTCTTAACTACGTATAATTGTGTTTTCAAAGAGGCTTTCAGATATTCATAATTTTCGAGTGGAACACAAAGAAGATTTCCAAGCAAATAAGTAGATTGGTGGATATAATATATCGCATTTCCTTTGAAAAGGGGAAAATCTAATAACTGCGGCAATCATGTGAAGTTAGTACAGTTGTGGCAAGTATCGATAGAGTGCGATTTTATTAATATCAGTAAGTTATGTTCTGAACATGATATTAGGAGAGAAGGGAATTATTTTTGTTTATTAACCCTCAGGCAAGTCGAGGGGAGTTATGAGATTGATACGTCGTGTTCGTGTGTGTGTCATATTTTATTAGAAGAAGTTTCGATTATGTCGGAATTCTTGCTGTAATTGACTTTTGTTTTGGAGCAATATACGTTGTCAATCCTTGAGACATCGGTAATACGCGTGTACTCTTGTGTAAGATAATTGTATTTCGCTGTTATGAAATAACTTTTAGTTTCAGTATAATCATAAACCTAGTTAATATTACAAACGCGAAAGTAAGTTTGTTTATTACCTTTTCATGCCTTTTTGTTTTTTTGGGATGAGAAATCATCAAATGACTCCTCCCGCTCTGGGCGGAGCGGAAGGGAGTGTCAGACTTTTACTGACTAAAACCCATCCATGTTCCTTCTTTTGCCCTTTGTGTTCCCTGGAACACTCGCCGCGGTATCTCTTTCGAATAGTCCCGCAGCCCTGGCAGGCATCGGCCCTTGCGGGCCCCTACTGTTTGCTGACATCTCTTCGAGGCGCGTGTGGAACACGAACGCGCCGTCGACACGGCCTGTCGTCATAAGACGGACGGACGGCGAGCTAGCCCATTACTCACCATCCACAGTCCCCGCGCCTACGGTGGCCAAGAGCCACCACGTAGCCCCCGACGCCCGGGGCGTCTCCCACGGCGGCTGGGACGTGAGGTCCTCTCTCTCTCGCGTTCTGCCACCACCTTCGCTAGCATGGCTGCTTCGCAGAAGGAGGTGACGGCTTTCCATTCCCTCTCGCCTCGGACCATGGCTTGAACCAGGGCCGGACGCGAGAGGTCGCCGCCGCCAATCGCCGCTACGAGGACACGGCGGTGCTTCGGCCAAGCGGAGCAGACCTCCACAGTGTGCTCCACCGTGTCCTCCGGGCGATCCTCGCAGTGATAACACCCGGGCGTTTCCTCCCGTCTGGTTCGGTGCAGGTACCTCCCGAAACAACCGTGTCCGGTGAGGACCTGAGTCAGGCGGAAGGTGAGGGCGCTATGGCGCCTCTCTAGCCACTCCTCAAAGAGGAGACTTATCGCCACTATTGTGGCGTGCCCTGCACGGGGTTGCGACAGTCGCTCTCTCCATGTCGCCATGAGATCGCGCCGGAGGTCCGCTGAGCGATAATGTGCCGCCGCAGCAGAGTTTCCCCCCGGCGTAGTGACTCCGCGTGCCACTCGTGCAGGCGCGAGGACTATCGCCTCCAGATCCATGGCGGCAATCCGGCAAGGAGGCTCGCCACCTCGCCAGAGATCGTGCGGTATCCACGGACCAGCCACCACCTTTTTTTTTTTTCCTTTTTTTCGGCTACCACCTTTTGGGGCGCGTTCAGGTAGTGGGGGGCTCGCCGCCAAAGGGCTATGGACCGCACGAACCCGCGTAGAGCCTCCGGGAGGAGGGGTGGATCCCTCAGGTTGGGCAAGAGCCGCTTGAAGGCAACAGCCCCGGGCCGTTCCAGTTTGGGAGCCAAACGTCGGAAGTGCTCCACAAAGTTCCACCGGCTGTCGAGGATGAGTCCTAGGTACTTCAACGTCGACTCAACGCCGATGGGAACCCTTCCTACCGTCAGTATGGATCTCAACGGTGGCGCATTCCGAGGCCCATGAAAGCACATGGCCTCGGATTTGTGCAATGCCACCTCGAGACCCAATTGCCGTATCCTTTCCACTACTATAGCAACCCCGCGTGTCTTTATTTTGGCCGCCGCCTCGTGCGACCTCCCCTGCGCCAGCACCAGCGTGTCGTCAGCGTAGCAAACTACGCTGACGCCGTTAGGGAGGTCAGCGAGCAGCACCCAGTCGTAACCGATGTTCCACAAGAGCGGCCCTAGAACCGATCCCTGCGGAACACCGCACGACATCTCTCGCCGGTTCCACTCTCCACTATGACCAGGGTAGATCTAGTCCCCGACCACACGACGATGGTAGGTCGGCACGCGGTGATACCGGAGTGCCTCCCTAATGCAGCTCCAGGGTATGGAGTTGAAGGCATTGGCGATGTCGAGAGACACCACCAAGACGACCCCACCCCGGGACACCGCATCCCCCGTCGTGAGGGCTCTCACGCGCATGATGGCGTCCACCGTCGAGCGCACCTTGCGGAAACCAAACTGACCTTTTCATCCCTAAACCACTGAACTGATCATCCTGAAATTTTGCATATACGTTGTCAGGTGTATAGAAACGGATATAGGGTACCCTTTATTCCGAAAAAAAGTACTGTTCCCGAGGAAAACAACAATAAAGTTCTCATGATAATAGATGGCGCCACGTGTCTTTCGAATCATGATTGAATTATATTATTATTCTAAATTAACGCGAGCGAAGTCGCAGGCAAAAGCTAGTTTATCATAATTCTTTTGTTAGGTATCTGTATTCCATTGAAATCGGTACTCGAGAGTGTGCAGCACCAAGAATACAATACAAAACAAGTGTGTGAATGGTTTAAAGGCATAATGCATCTTTTGAATACAGAGATGTTTCGAGAGCATTTCTTCGGATTGATCACGAGCTATCACTTAACGAGTTCTCAGTCGGTTCTACGTTATTTCACGTGCCTCATGACGAGACTTCAAACGATTTCAATATTCAATCATTTTACTTTTTTATCTCTTTATCATTATTTTCTGTTCTCCGAACATGTGGCCGCATGAATTGATTTCAGTTGAAATAATATGTACTTTGCTTATTGCAATTACTTCAAGTCAAATCGAAGTTTGTTTTTCATTTAATATGTGATAAGATACAAAATAACTATAGGAGATATTTATTCATGTTAGTAGAAAACACTTTTGTATTGCATAACCTTCGAGGCTTCTTAACTCAGGTGTCTCGTGTCTCGAAATCTTTCAGCCAGGGAATTTAGTTGGTTTTAAAGAGTAGTTTTTTATAAGGTGGACAATTAGAGGACCCTATCTTAGGAAGGATGAATGCAATGTCATGTGCGAATTGTAAAATTTGCCAAAGAATTTATTGATTCATATCTAATGCTTCTAGTTGGTTTTGTTTATTGATTGCTTTGTTTAATACTGAATAATCAAGATAGATTTACTCTGAACCTTATTTGGTAATCGCGGTACGAGACGAAAAAATAATAAATCATCCGTCAAATGTAGAGGCACCTTTCAACGTTGAAGGGCGCTGACTGATCGTCGGCTTACACAAAATATATTATGCAAAAAAGTGATAAAATATGAAACGATTTATGTGATTCGCACAGGGGCGGTCGATTTGCATAATCACCACTCGCGCAGGCCGCACACAAAATGAAATACGTGATCTCCCAAACAATAAAATACAAGTGAAAACTCGCTTTTTAACACTTTCATCAAACGGCAGACACCTGTAATTGGCGGCAACTAACACATACGCTGAAAAATTTGCTCGCCGATAAAATTGGGAACATGTTGAAACAAAGACTTAAAAAGTTGTAAAAAAACTTTATTACTAGAATGAGAAGTACCTATCTATGTTTATATGAACATAAATGTACTTTTATGAGGTTTGCGAAGCTTTATTATATTGTTACGTATGAGAAAAATAATTTTATATTGTTTCAAAACACATAAAAGAGGATAAGTGTATTTGAGAGATCGTTGAGTGATACCAATGTGCTTTACATTACTTGTATTATTTATGATTCTCAGAGTTTTTTTACTTTTCATATATTTTACTAACGAATAAAACATACAGCTATTGCTATGGTAAGTAGGTACTACAGTTAAATAATTTAAAAACAAAGTGAATAAACTCTGGTAATCAAAAAACTTTGTAAATAAAGAAATTTTCTACGATAAATTATAAGTTTCCACTACTTAAATATCGATTGTCGTAAAAAATCAGTCTGACCAGTAAAAATGTGTCGCGACATTCATACCACGATTAGAATTACCGATAGAAAACAAACGAGTGATCGCTTGTTGACCGATACAATCGCAGTTGCGATGCAAAATATAGGTTTCCCAGCACTAGCAGTAGGGTGATTAATATCAAGTAGTTATAACGTTGTTGATGTACCTCATACCCAGGTGTCACGAGGGTTGCAAAGATTGTGAAAAAAAGGTGGTTGATAAATATTTGAAAATTATGTCGCAATAATATTCTTGTGTTGTCAGTTTTTTTAGGGTACCTTAGCCGAATGGCAAAAAACGGAACCCTTATAGATTCGTCAATGCCGTCCGTATGTCACAGACATTTTATTCCGAAACTATTAAGACTTCATAGTTGAAACTTGGTAGGTAGACGTTTCTTTGATTCTGTGAACCTCTTTACGATTTTTATACAAAAACAAAAAAATAATAGATAGATAAGGGGGCTCCCCAAAAGATAGACACTTCCAAAGTGGTAAAATGTGGCTCCACCCCCTCTAATTTCTAAAGTAAGAGCAGGTATTTTCTGAAAAAATGCAAGATTGTAGAACGTAAAAAAAACTTCCAACGAGAATTGATTTGAATAATATTTGATGTTTAGTTTTAGATACATGAGACTTTTTCATCAAACTGCAGCAGTAACTTTGTTTTTCATTAACACACTATAAAAAGCAAATTCAGTTTTGCTGTTGAATGCAATACAACACAACTTAAGAATGAGGCTTCAAAATATTTTTATTATATTGTTTGGTACACCCTATGTTCGTGTGAGTACGACTCGCGCTTGGCCGGGTTTTTGTTTTTGTCAAGGATACTCCATTAATATGATCTTTCTTTTAAGGGTTAAGGGTTCTCTGAAAAATGATACGGCACTCGATTACTGTGTAAGAATGTTAGACCAAACAAATACATCAGATACTCTTGTGTTGTGGATGTCTCATGTTTATTTTTCTATTTTTAGGCAGCCGTGATTCACAAAATACCTGCCCAGACAAACGTAAGCAGAATTGATTTAATCTACTTAATTGACCTTTATTTTACTGCGAAATGGTAGCCATCGGTTCTTAATTAAAAAACCTTAATGGCGAACAATTAATCAGTCTTGGTCTTTTAATAAAGCTTTGAGTAATTATCGATGTATTCCCGTTTCAGGTGCGCCAAGTCCGTTGGAATTCGCAAACACGTTTATGGAACCATTGTTTCAGCGTCCATAATTCAACTTAAAACGGATTTAAACAGTGTATTTGCGATCTAGATATCGTTTATTATAATTGTAGATTGTGCTGGAAATTTCAGCAGGTACGGCAAGGTAAGTGTTTGAAGACATTTAAGGTATTTGTATCGCTTACAATTCTTCTGTGAACATCCGACGGAGGGTGAGACAAATGGGTCGTTTTCACGCGATACTTCGCCATTAATTAGAAACAACGCGTGCAGCGGCCCCCCGATTGCTATCTGTCAGCGAACACGCGAATGCTTGTTCGCCACACCATATCAGCGGTCAAGAGTCAGATTGTTTGGTATCGCTACAAGTGCTGTAGATCTTGAGAAACATATGTTTATTGTCACTTGGCGAAGATACTATGTTGTCGTTGACGTTTTTATCACTAACTAGCTGTTATCCGCGACCTCCGTTCGCGTCAAATTATTATAAAAAAAATATATTACTTCGCTTTGAATTTGATTTTGTTACTAATTTCAAGGGTTATCTTTTGCACAGAACTTTAATTATTTTTCTAAAATAAAAGTAGTATATATTAGACCTTATAAAATCAGCTATCTGCCAGTCAAAGTTCCGTCAAAATCAGCTCAGCCGTTTCTACGAACTAACAGAGAGACAGACAGACAGACAAAAAATAAAAAAAATATGTGAATTTTTATTAGTGTCGTATTTATTCTCATAAGCATTCAGTAAAAAGCTGTTATTTTGATATTATAAACAGGTACTTAAATTTGTATTGTAGTATTGTATGTATAGAAGATTTTGCGTTTAGTTTTGAATCAATGGTTGATTGACTAAACTATGATTATAGGTTTGTTTGTCTCGCATGTAAGCCCCAGGGATCCACTAGTAAAGTGTGCGACAAGCATCACCGCCGCCTTTTACTATTCCACTCTAAGTCGTATATAAGAATTTGTTTCAGTTTAACGACCAGCAGGGGAGCTAAGTTAGGGCCATTACATATAAAGTCTCACATACGTACCTGAAGGTAAGATTCTGCGGCGTCGGGCACTAAACAAAATAAAAGGCATGCATTCGCGACGAAGTACATGATCTGCAGCGAAAAACAGGACAAAGTAAAGTTTTAACAGATTATGAGAGTAATAAAGTAGGATGACATGGAGGGCAGGATGGGGCCAACTGCGTGTCCGTCAGCACAAGTGTGGTTAAATCCCTTGAAGCAGCCACTGTCACCAAACTGAAAATCAATTGATTACTATCCTTCTTTTATAAATGTAACCAAAATAAAACGTTCTAAAAAATACCTGTAAATACTCAACATTAGTTAACTAACGAAAGAACGATAAAGTAAATTATTGTGTAGTGACACGAAATATATATCCCTTTTATGCAACGTACAAAGGTACTTTGTAGCACTAGTAGCGCAAAGTTCTTTACAAAGTCGGTCGAGTGCTCTCCTGATACGTGTTGAGCCTCTACAGATCAACTTTGGAGCGAAGCTTTGTATGTATCTAGTATGAATTAAGACTAGGAAACTACAGAGTTTAAAACATCGCGCACAGGATAATTCTACAACTTCGATGTGGATCTCGAGGGTAAATAACAGCTATGCGGGTCGGGTCGATCGATTAGAGAGGTTAAGTTATATCTACTGTTATCGATGTGTACTTGGATGGGTGACCATAGTTATTTACTACTCATCTTTAACCGATAGGTTAATCCTTGCTAACGATACAAGCAGTCAATCCATAACCTTAAGCCGCGTCCTAACCAGTTGAAAACCAGCGTCGGGCAGTCTAGCTTCTCGGCATTTTGTTGAACTGGGCCTATTTGGAACAGCCGTAAGACACACAATAATTATCTTTTTTTTTGTGTATAGATTTAAGTTTTCTTTTCATTTTTTGTTTAATGTTGTGTCATGTGCCAAATAAACCTGTTTTCTTTCTTTCTAATAACCTACGCTCACGTTAATTGGGTGTTAAAAAAGGGGTCAAATGGCAGTCGCTTTGTCTACATTTATGTATTAACTTGCAGCTGCATCTCATCTACCCAAAAGCCGAATCTAAATGGGAACAGTGAGTAATAGCAATTAGCTGACCCACCTTTGCATAATTGGTTGAGATTTTTTAGAATACGAATCGATAGAATTTTATAATTCTTTTATATTTTATTTATTTGAGCAAAGTAAATTTAATATAAATGAATTATTATAAAATTCTATCGCTTCGTTTTCTAAAAAAATTCAACTATTTATGTAAAGGTGGGTTAGCTAATTGCTATAACTCACTGTACTTAAGAAACAAAAGTCGGATGAATGCGTCGACTCAAATAATGGGCTATTACGGTCTACTGGCAGAAAATAATGATCATAATAATTATTATTATGCTAAAACTACTGCAGATTTATAGGTACTGGAAATTTTGAGACTAACTAAAACTATGATCGCTGTTCCCTGAAAAGAGCTTGAACTTATGTTAACTCTCTTCGTGGTACACTATAAAGTGATTGTATCGGATTATGTCCATCCTTTTGCGTGCTCAGAACAAATAATTTTCTTGATTACAATCTGCTTACCGTGATCGGTGATGACAATATTAACACAGTACAATTTTGCGTTTCATTAGAAGGTTTTAACTAAATGATATTATTAGGATATGATTTGTGATTAAAGGATTCCTAAGTGTGAATTGTGGTAAGTAGTACAGATCTTAGTGAGGAAGTTCGTTCAGGGAAGTACTATGTCGTCTATACTAATATTATAAAGGTGAAATTAGTTTGTTAGTTTGTAAGAAAGGTGTAAACTTCGGAACTACAGATCGGATTCCGAAAATTCTTTCACTAACGGGAAGCTACATTATACCCTAGTGGCATAGGCTTTTTATTTTTTTTGGAGGGTGGGAAATCATCAAATGACTCCTCCCGCTCTGGGCGGAGCGGAAGGGAGTGTCAGACTCTTACTGACTAAAAACCACCCATGTTCCTTCATTGGCCCTTTATGTTCCAGGGCCGCGGTATCTGTGGCATAGGCTACATTTAAAACGTTTTCGTGGGATAGAACGTTACGAACATAAGGCGAGCGTAGTAGATTTATAAATTAGCAGCAGTGCTATGTTGTGGTTTAGAAAGATGGTTGCACGTTTAGTTACAGGCACATGAGATGTCTCGGCTATTGTAGATGACCACATATAGCGGTGACCACTCACTAGCAGTAGCTGTAGTACATTAAATCCGGCGAAGTGCGTGTCGGAGCATGCCAGTTTTCATTGTGCGTGCATGCTTCAGTTTAAGTAAATAAAGGTACTATTTACTTACTACTGGAAAACCTACAAGAAATTTGTGGTTTTAAAAAAACACTTTTTAAGCAAGTTTACATTTCCAATTGGAATGTGTTGCAGATAACTTTTTGAAACCTCATCAGAAATCACCATTAGCGATAAGCATTGCAACCAAAGAAACAATATTGTAAAACAGTTGTGTTTCAAAGTATATGTTTATTATATATGTATTTAAAGTATATTCTATTCTATAATCTCGACTATGGAACCCTAAAAAACGTTTTTTTCTGAACTCAGCCCGCACCTACACAAAAGTTACAAAGATATCGTTGGTTTTGACAAATAGTGAGTGAAAAATGAATGGAACGTTTGTATTGTTACTGTTGTAAGCGGAGAATGCGGGATTCTTTGTGCCTTCCTCGAAGGAATGCCATCTGGCTTGTGGTGGTACAGAAACACATATTTTATGATACGTTTCTGTTTATAGCAATGAATGTTAGTGTTCATATACCAAGCTTTTAAGGAAAATAACGTGGTAAGTGGTTAGTTACTTTTGTATAAAGTATTATATCTTTTTTTCGATAGCATTTTATGAAGTTTATTTTATTTATAAAATTTTATGCCCCAGTAAAAATAATCATACAAAGGTGCACTTAATGCTTTGAGCATTTTATATCAGTCTACATAAAGGTGATGCAGAGACAAAATATAGAAATAAAGTTAATCTACTAAGATTAAGTAAAATAAGTCTAATTCATGAAAGGCAAGGCAACAGTCAGGTATGATTGTCTTCTTTGACGATTTGTAGTCTAAGATAAAGTTAAGGAAGCTTGTAAACTCGACAATTTTATTTTTATTTTCTGGCTACATAAAAAATATTACGTTGTAAAGTTAAAACAAATAACTCCCCTGTGTAAGGTACACTGCAGGTATAAAAGGAATTTTATTAGATGTGACCCGCCTCTGTTCATGTTTGATTTTAATAACAAAAATGTCAAAGACATTGATGTAACTGGTTCAATAAACTAGAAATTCGTTTTCAACGAATGATAACTTTATCTATTATACGTTACTTAGAAAATTGAATTGACTGCTTTTGGTGATTCTAATAAAAACGGATTCACGATGTAAGTAGGATACCTATTCCTGATACATTTATATACCTAACCTCATCGGACTCATCCTATCTTCGACGTCTAAGTAATTTCGTGCAGCTCTTTGACGAAACTACAGTCCAAACACAGTGAACAACAACATGGAAGAGATTATTCTTGCTTTAGTGCTACGGTTTTACGTATTCCTGAATGTTCGACGGACTTCAAAGAGAACCTGAATTCGGAGCTTGGTCATCATTTGAACGTGATAAAGTTACTTGTTCGGCTTGATGATTGCTATCGTCGGTAGGTATAGGTGGTGCCCTCGACTTTGATTGCTGAAATGCTATAGATTTGAGTGCAACTGGCTGCGAATTAGGGACTCGCAATAACGTTGAATTTTCGAGGGTTTTGAAACATCAATCCCATGATTTTTCACCGTGTGTAAGATGGCAAGATCAATTAAACTTTCACAGGTATCGTGAAAGTTTAATTGATCTTGTCATCTCATTAGTATTAGTATTTATTTCTTTAACACTTCAAACACAAAGTACAGAGGCGTATTTAATCCCATAGGCATTTTTTACCACTAGGAATCAAAAAGATAAAATATTACTACCCAACTCTGCTGCAAAGTGCGTGCCTGCCCATATATCTACCCATCACAGTGCTAGTAATCAGTCAGCACAGTCAACTAGTTTTTTTGTTTATACAAACATATATCGACTTGTATTTGGTATTAACCGTTGTGCCAACCTCACCGCCATCCTTCATTTAAATTTATACATCGTATATACAGTTATTTGGTCTAATAAAACGGAAATCGTTCAAGGACTATAAAAAAATACGGCTCATCGTGTTGAAGGTCCGTACCATCTGCTCGCAACGATAAAGAGTTTCTAAATTGGGTCTTATTTATTCCTAGACTAGTATAGAAATTCAAATGGTACACAGACTCATCCAGCCTTTCCCTAATTACTAGTCATTAGAAGTTAACGCCAATGTTTCTGATTAATGAAGATTGATTGGCTCAATCTGATAATATCGTGACTTTCGTTTCGTTCAGTAAACTGCATGTTTTACGTTTCGCTTATTTATTTGGTTCAACAAAATTAATGAGGACGAGAGCCGAAGATAGTGGATTTTTTCGAGGAATGAAGAATTTATTTTTTTCAATTGGTTTTTAGGGTTTCGTAGCCAAATGGCAAAAAACGGAACCATTATGGATTCGTCATTTCTGTCTGTCTGTCCGTCCGTATGTCACAACCCCTTTTTTCCGAAACTATAAGAATTATACTGTTGCAACTTGGTAAGTAGATGTATTCTGTGAACCGAAGATTTTCACACAAAAATAGAACAAAAACCAATAAATTTTGGGGGTTCCCCATACTTAGAACTGAAACTCAAAATTTTTTTTTCATCAAACTCATACCTGTAGGATATCTATGGATAGGTCTTAAAAAATGATATTGAGGTTTCTAATTTCATTTTTTTCTAAACTGAATAGTTTGAGCGAGAGACAGTTCGAAAGTGGTAATATGTGCGTCCCCCCCCCCTGTAACTTCTAAAATAAGAGAACGATAAAACTTTAAAAAATATATGATGTACAGTATCATGCAAACTTCCACCGAAAATTGGTTTGAACGAGATCTAGTAAGTAGTTTTTTTTAATACGTCATAGATCGTAAACCGCAATTTTCCTCGATCGTAAACCTTTCATTCAATCAACTCAAATATAAAAATAAATAAAAAAATACACTACTATTTAAACATCGATCAAAGTTACAACGAACTACAAGAACTTTTATATTATGTTACTTGCTGCTACGGAACCCTTCATGGGCGAGTCAGACTCGCACTTGGCCGCTTTTTCTTTTCTTTAACAATACGATTTTTCTTCTTTTCTAGTCTTCGGCAAGATATACCTTTTACAGACCTTGGCATTAATACCAAAAAAAAATGAATAAGACGGTTTATCCGTACGAGGTCAAAAAACAATAGACCTTTAAAAAATAAAGATCTTTCGTTACCTTTACTCATGTGAGACAAACCGCCACGAAGAGCTAAGAAACAGTTACCAAAAACAAGCACAGCTCTTTAAAAGAACTGAAGAAATGTCTTTTTTCTGTTTTATTTCTTTAAGCTCAGGTGACACCGTGACCTGCCATCCCAAGAGAAACTATGTCTGTAAGTCTGAATGTCTAAATTCAGGGCTGTAGTATTAAAATGAAAGTTATGAAGATACTTATTTTCTTACCTTATTTTAATAAAATGAATGAATTTAATATTTTTAATGACAGGGTTTTTCTTTTAAGAATAAAACAATTTAAGTTATTTTTTTAGAATGTCAGCGACGTCAAAATACTCCACGATGAAAAGATGAAAAGGATTGTAATTAAAAAAAAAAATAACCTTAGCTGTTAAATATATTAGTTTGAGCGCAGACAGTCAATCTTCAGTTTATAACATTAAAATATAGTGAAGTACTTAATCTTTTGCAGCTGACTGAACTTAATTCTAATTTATTTGTTTTTGTACGCAGAAAAATCTAGACTCTTCCAAGCAAAGAGTTAAAGCCTGAGCCTTATTTTTTGTAAAGAGTTTTGATAATTAATTTAGGCTTAAAACAGAAAATATAAATTACATGCATGTAAAATAAGCACAGGGTTAGAAGTATCAAGAATGTATAGGTCTTGGGTATATTAAAGTTTGCTAGAGGAAAATCATTTTCAGTAATTTATTTAGCGTAACACTGAAATCGCTAAAGAGGTTAGGCAGAGCATATCTATAACACGCACATATCACTTGCTATGTTTAAATTCCATGTAACAGGGAGTAAGTTTATTGCCCGCAACCGGGCACAAATCAAGGCTTTGGGTTATTATCGAATACATCGTAATGGAAAAACCCAAAATTTTGCCCGACCTGGGAATCGAACCCTAGACCTCATACTCAGCAGAACTCTTGGGACCACTAGACCAACCAAGCGGTACCTATAGTATTTGTGTAACTAAATAAAATGTACCTATAATAAGACAAATAATACTCACCTTCTCCTCAACCCATAGTCATTACGTCATCATAGCACACAGTATTCCATCCTCAAAACTAAATGCAATCTACTTAACAACGTTCTCATTAGTTGCGTTACAATTCGGTACACTGCTGCAAATTAGGTTACTCATGTATTTTAGTTCAGAAGGGTACTGAATTATTAATTGCACGACTTGTTCATTAAGGAAATTTACGGTCATTAAACGTATCAGGTATAATAATGTTGCATACGGTGGAAGGTAAAGGGGAATTTCTGTGGAGTTATCAAAGAAACGATGGGGGTACGTAGGTAGGTACTCGATGGAGCTGTTGCAGTCATTTCTGTGATAAATTATGCGCCGTGTAAGAAGTTCTATTTTATTGTGCAGTGGGTACAAAGGAGGAGCTTTTAGTAACGTTTGAGGTGTTAAATGTAGTTTTATAGGGAAGAATTACATGTGAGAAACGTTTTGCTGACATGGGAGGTTTTGTTGATTCGGTGATATTCGAGACAAGTGCGACTTGAGTGAACTCACCAGGTGGGTTCCCGGCACTGAAGGTGTTAAAATGTCATATTCAGAATTGATAAATCATAGTTCATATTTATTTCTGAGTTGGTTTTAAAAACACACAAAAATAGAGGGAGAGGGAGAGAAAGGTCAAAGATGGATGGATTGGGTGGGGAATGATATGAAAGAGAAAGGATTAAATGATGCCGTGACGTCTGACAGGGGAGAATGGAAGAAGAAAACGTGTTGCGCCTACCCCAAGTAAAATGGGACACACTTAGGTATATCTAAGTGTTTCTTTAAACCATACATAATGTAAATTATGTTAACACATGTAAATTACGTTTTAAAACTAGATAATGCTGGAGTTTCGTACCTGACTACTTTGAAAAGAAACAGCCGAAACAAAATCAGAGGTGATAGTCTCTTTTAAAGTCCAGACATAATCATGGTCAAGTCTCTTTTCAGAGTGAGTGAATATTGAAATGGCAAAGTACTACCGAGTTCACTGACAGTCTGCCATTTGTCACCCTTATGCATTAAGTAATAAGGTTGAAAAGTGGTCGACCGTCAGAGAAGTCGGTAGTACCTATGAGTGAGGCAAACAGCGTTTTTGAACTAAGGCATATGTTGTAGATTTCACGTATCTTTACTTTTAAAGCCCGTTAAATGTAATGTGGTCCATCAAACATTGCCCAAGAGGAGAATCATAATGACGAAATAAAATTAACTCTACCTATAATCAAGCGGGCTGGAGAAACTTTATAATTCCTTACTTAGGCACCAGTACTACCCCTATAATTAATAGTAGTTAGCCCTCTCATATCTAAATGACGATAAAGCCACTCACACGCCGTTTAAAAATCACTTCCCCGTCATTTTTCACTAACAGCACATTTCACTAAACACTTGAGGTGTTTTGAGTGAGCTCTTGACGGTGGATGTAGTAATTTATGTGGCGAGGCGTGGCGGTCGCGAGTAAACGCCCTCCTCGTCATTAGTGTTAGGCGAGAACGTCACTAGCTAATTACAGAAGATTGATGAAGGCTCCCCACTTCACTACTAGCGCTTATTCCGCCTGTAAACCCGCGACTGTCGTGCCAGCGACAGCGGAATTTTACTTTTCTTTTACCAATCAGCGATTTTCTGATGTTAATTTCGAAAAATATTTTAGAATTTTCTCAATTAATTCGGTTCTGAAGTTTTTATTTACAAACTGTTATGAAAAATCTGTATTGTATTGTTTCGTTTTTATAGTATAAATTCTTATGTTGCCATGTTCATTATAATATATGAAATCTTGAACCAATATTCACAGTTCTTTTTTTTATAGTTCCTCTTTCCGCGTTACTAGAATGCGGGCCTTACTTAAACTGCGTTACATTTCTAAGAAAAAATGAGATCGATGCGAATAAAATGAATGAAGTCCCAACATAAAGTTATTCTCAGTAGTTAGGTAGGTATAGTTGTAATATTTTCTCATTGTGAGCGTTTGCGAAGCCAGCCAGCATTATGGCGAGCAGTCTTGTCGGAAAATTAGCGCCCTTTTAGGAGATGAAAAACTCCGTTCCCTTAGGATAGAACGAAACGGGTTGCAATGGAATTGTGAGGGTTCGATGATATATCTACGCACATAAGGCGATGGTTTCGGTAGCAGTAAGTATTTTGTATAATTTCATGAAACAATTTTACAATGATTGTTTTAAATCAATTAGTATTTGTTGGTTCTCACTTGACTATCCATGTTTTTTGAAACGATTTTAATTTAGCCGATTTTTTTTTCTGTAAATGTTGTAAACGTTACTTACGTGTTAGGCTAGTATATTTCTGATTGGTAGGCATTTATTATTATTTTAGTGTTTGAGCATTATTTTTTTATTTAAACTGTGTATATAGTAGGGGTAAATATGCGGACTTAATGCCATAAGGCATTCTCTACCTACCAATCAATCTTTGGATTAAATAGGGCAACATTGTGATACCTATGGTTTCACTTCGTAATTAATTACTTCTAGAAACACAATACAAGGAATTTGTATCAAATTCAAATTCACTAAACATGGTATACAAAGGGATTTCAAGAAGTCTGCGAAGTACATAGGTACTAAGTATTTACTTAGTGCAAAATAGAGCTTGCCTCGTAAATATTTTAAGCGGAATTATTTTGTCTGGCACGACAAAGTAACTGCTTGTACTTAGTTTAAAATTTGTATAAATTAGATACGATACTTTACTGTATAATTTACGGCATCAGACGTCTTGGTATCAGACGTCTTGTATAGTCTGTGGAAGTAACTTTAGTTCTGCGGATAACAAGGATGTAACTTATTTTAGAAAGAAGTTTGCTTTTCAATGAAGATATCGACAAATTCACAGCTTGCAAGTTACATAGATTTCTAACAAGCAGTTTTTAACTTCTGCTTATTTGCTAGAAGTTACATGTATGCATGTACGAGTATGTATGTAACATACATAATGTTTGTAACTGTAGATACTATACAATTTTTTTTCCTTTCAGCAATCACAACATTTTTCAGGTTGATGATTCAGAAGATATGCACGGGTGTTGGGAGAATGGACGCCTGCGCTAAATTAAATAGGAATATATGATGCGCATGTCTACTTTGTATTTTATACAGGCGTGCTCTCGTTCATGCACTTGTGCATTGACAGTTACTTTTGTAAAATTCTTTAATTACAATAAATAGTTATATCTTTCAAATCGCATTTCTCTTTATTTTATTAGTCGGTGACTAAAAAATAAAATAATTTAAAGAAAAACAAAAAACCCGACTGTGTAAAAACTAATTTTAAAACTAAAAAGAAAGAAACAAGCCCAGTAGTTTAAATCATAAATTCTAATTCAGAACAGAACGACTCACAGTCGGGGCCCCTTGGGAAGATTTGATTGGTAAAATTTGAATGGGCCCCGACTGTGAGTCGTTCTGTTCTGAATTAGAATTTATGATTTAAACTACTGGGCTTGTTTCTTTCTTTTTAGTTTTAAAATTAGTTTTTACACAGTCGGGTTTTTTGTTTTTCTTTAAATTATTTTATTTTATTTTATACTTTTTAGTTACGATTCATTGACTTCGTTATAAGATGGTAAATTTCGCAATCTAGTAATTTCATTGAGGGAGTTAATATCGTGGGGATTATTAAGTAACTTTCGGTGGTCTAAACTACTGATGATTAGTCCCTCTAGAGACCTAACTCGGCTCAAAGCTACATATGCTTGACCTTTAGCAAAAATGCGTGAACTTAAGTCAACCACAGCTCGGTCCAAAGTAGTTCCTTGGAGCTTGTGTACAGTTACACCCCAGCACAATATCAATGGCAACATTTTTCGCTCTATTTTACCCTGTCCGCGCAGTGCATCGAATTCTGTCGTCGATGGTTCGATTCTGACTCCTACTCCAGGAACATTGTTTTAATTGCTTTGTCGTCAAATTCTAGAAAAACAGCCTGTGGCAATTCTTCGGGTTCCAATTGGTCCCTCCGAAGAGCTGACCACTCAATTGTCCTTATAACACCCATTGCTCCGTTAACAAGACCATGGATAAGATACAAATTTCTTCGTAACATAACTCGTGATCCTAAACCGATTTTTAAATATTTAACGATTCCTCCAGTTTTGTTAGGATCATCAGAAACATATACATTTTTCGGTTTTTGACCATATGTTTTCGATTCTACTGATATATCAACTGCATGTAATTTGTACAACCTAGTAGTTTTTGCCAATATAGTCGTCATCTTTTGATTATGTTCATCGACCTGTCTAGTAGTTGGGAAAACTCGAATGATTTCATTGAGATCGTCTACCTCTACCCGTCGACTATCTAATATCTCCAATTGTTGCATTGTCAGTTGACCGACTCTAAGATTATTTAATATATCCACAAATGTTGTGTCATGTCCTTGTCTCATATTTTGTGGTAACTCACAGAAATCAAATAGATGCCAGAGGTTGACTTCACCTATTAACGTCGCAGGTTGTCGATAGCAATAAGCCCCGCCAGTTGTTTTGGACACAGGTGGCAATTGCATTAGATCACCAAATAAAATAATATTACAACCACCAAAGTGCAGTCGATTATGCTTCATTTCGTGAAGGCGTAGATTAATATTCCGTAGCGTTAGGTAAGGTACCATAGAAATCTCATCTATTATCACCCAATCTAAACATCCAAGATGAGTTTCTCGCAAGCATCGCTATTGCAACCAAATTTTTTCGTTCTTAATAAGCGATCGAAAGTTTGCGACAATGTCGGTATCTATGTCGAGACTGCCGGCCCTGATGTACCCTACCTACCGAACTATGAGTCGTGAATCGTAATAGTTTTGGTGACAGAAATGTAATGATGATAACAAAAAACAATAGGAATCCAAATTTAATATTTTCAAAACGTACGCACTAAAGTCAGTTAACTATTCTCTCTTAGTGAGCTAAAAATGCTAAAATCAGTTGTAAAGTATGAAAACTTAAATCCATAACAAAGAATTCAATTAGTAGACGCGGAGAATCTTAACACCGCGATTCACAAACGTGCATCAAATGAACAACGCCATCTATCGAGCTTGCAAGTAAACTTTTTTCTACTCGGCGACTTGGCGATGAATAAAAGTTATTTTTTTACCAAAAATATTTGTTCTTCATGCTTTCTCACTGTTTTTTTGAAGTGAAAACTTCTTTAGCGGCGTTGAGCACTCTAAAAAAATTGTTCTGTAATGGGTATAAAATCTTAAACTCGCGTCAGGACACTCGCGTCAGGACACGTGACCTAATCGTAAGACGGATGGAGAGTAGACGATTTTGAACTTAACCTTCAACATTTTATGGTTTAAAATCATTTAAAGAAATTTGGAAAAAGCGTAAGACGGATGGAGTGTAGACGATTTTGAACTTAACCTTCAACATTTTATGGTTTAAAATTATTTAAAGAAATTTGGAAACAGCGTAAGACGGATGAAGAGTAGACGATTTTGAACTTAACCTTCAACATTTTATGGTTTAAAATTATTTAAAGAAATTTGGAAACAGCGTAAGACGGATGAAGAGTAGACGATTTTGAACTTAACCTTCAACATTTTATGGTTTAAAATTATTTAAAGAAATTTTTAAATGTTTTGGAACATGATCGTAGTTTTATAACTCCTAGCGACATCTTGTAGAATGTAGTAGAAAGTACATTAGCAAATGCAATGAGTAACTGTTGTGAGAGACCGCTGGTAGATGGCGCTAGCACAAAGCGCCATCTATCTTTGATATTGAAAACTAAAATGATGCATTGATACAGAGAACACTGTTACTGGTAGGCGCGACAGTTTTTTTAGCTGCTACTAGAGGGCGTTGTTATAAAAAACGTTGTTATAATCAAGTTTTCACTTCTGCCGGCACTCCCGGAGTGCAACAGTTTTTTTTGTTTGTATATCGTTTATACTTACTTGAAATAAAAACAAATCAATAAGTAAGAAAATTAGCGAGAATGATTGTTTTGTTAAACAACTTTAAATCGTTATATATCCTAAACTGTTATTTAAAATGAAAAATGATAAAAGGAACCTAAAGATGATTTTAAAATACCTATTCAACGATACCCCACTTGACATAGTTCATCGTTTTTTTTTTTTTCATTTTGACAATATAGCGTCTGGTTGTCGCTGTGGTGAATTTTGATTACTGTCATGTCTTTAGTGACACTCGCAAGGTTAAGACAAATCGATTGACGTAAGAATTATCAAAATCGGCCTACGCATTTGGTCTCTAGAACGCCACATAGAAACAAACATACATACATAGACTGATAAACACATTACCCTCCTTTGCGTCGCGCAGTCGGGTAAAAAGTTGGGTGGTAATCGGTTATCGTGTTATGGTCATGTGATGCGGAGGAATGAGGAAAATGTCGTGAGGAAAGTTTTGAGTATGAATGTGGATGGGTATAAGAGTAGACGAAGACCAAAGAAATGATGGATGGACTGTGTAAACGATGCTATGGCTAGAAAGGAGGTGACTGCTATGTTGACGAGTAATAGAGAGGTATGGAAGAAGCTATGCTGAGCCGACCCCAAATAAATTGGAATCAGGGTAGGAGAATGACGATGATTTAGAAAATATGCTTTTATCTAGTTTAAAGAGGAGCGATTTAGTAAAGTAATAATCAAAACCGTTTCCTAAAACTTAAGCTTACTAAACTGCACTTTTTTCTAAAGAATAAATAACGACTTACAATTTCTAAGTTCCTTTTGAAGTGGAATATTCGTAAGTTTCTACTGTTATCTAGGGCACCGTTTACGAGAGGTAGGTAGGTACCTATTGCAGTAAGACCTCTTTGCGTTAATTGACTTCAACTGTAGATACTTCCGAATGCCGATTAACATTTAGTCGTATTTAATGGGTTTTATTTGCCTTCTAATGGCTTTGGCTCGATTAACTGCCAGTTTTTAAATCGTCTTTGATTTTACTTGAGATTCGACCGTAGGAAGTTTAGATAATAGATTAACTAGCCAGTGAATAGTGGCGTGTTAGGCTATTAGATATTAGTCTATTTATCGATTACTAGGTTTCGTCCTTAGGTTCGTTCCTGTGGAAGTCGCAAATTATGCCACGGGGCGTACTACCGGTACAGAGTACACCATATCCTAACCTTTTTATACTAGTTTTCAACGCTTGCGTTCTCCCTTGCCTCACCTACGGTTACGTAACCTTGTGTCTTACAAAACGTCACAGGGATATGCTAGAATGCTGTCAAAGAGCTATGGAAACGAGCATGATATTCATACACAAACAAGATAAAAAGAGAAACACAGGCAAACGAAAACTGGAGAAGCGGAAGTACTCTTAAAGATTGACCAACTAAAGTGGAGATGGCCGGGTCATATACTAAGAGGCACCCAAGAGGAATGGAGCCAAATTGTAACAGAATGATATCTTAGAGATGATAAAAAGAAGACAAGCCAGAAGATGGGAAGATGAGCTACAACTAACTGCGGGACCAAACTGGAAATGTATTGCTAGAGACAGAAATCAATGGAAGATGTTAGAGGAGGTCTATGCCAGGATGCACACTGAACTTAGAGAATCCCATAAACACTAAATTTTGTAAGCAAGAAAGTTCAGAATAAAAGGCTTTATTATTATATCCCAGCTTAGGCTTTGGTTTATGTAAATGCCAAATTTTACAAAAATCATGCAATTTGATGCAGGCATGACTAAGGTGACATTTAAGTTAAGCCATTCTAGCTGTCGTTGCGAAGCTCATGTTTTAATTATTGTGTTGACAGACTGATTGATGGATACAATTATGGCTTTGTGATTGACCTACTGGTCATCGACGCTCAAACTGTTTACATGCACACAAAACATCGTCGAAGCGTAGATTTTTTTGTTATACAATAGTATAGAACAGCTGTCAAATATATACTTAGTATTTAAGAGACGTAAAATTTGATTGTTTTGTATGTAACAGCTTGCTCGTCGATATCCCTAACACTCTGTACAAAACCGTTGCGTATTAATCTGCAAAATCGTCGAAGCATTTTCCAAGATAAAAAAGAAAAAACTTGGCTCCCTCTTCAGATGATTTAAACTTACCGAACTTTGTACACACACAACATGTCTACGGTTATACCCGAAGATAAATATAAAAAGGAAATAATGAAACGCACGCTTGGGAGCTATTTCCGAAGACCGGATACAGCGAGCCGACGAATGCGTTCGCTCTGGAACATTTATATGTAGCCTTCTTTCATATTTGCTTTTGTGTTGTATTATAATACGGCTTGTATACTGTTATATATACTCTTGTGTAGTACTTTTGCGATCATGAAAGTTATGTTATTTCATAGTAACTGTGGAAATATTTTCAGTGGTACTTTTTACTGGTATTCTATATCTGAGTAAACAAATATCAGTCAGGACAATTTCTGTAACTAAAACTTGTTTCTTTTTTTTTAATAAATTGTATACGACAGAGAAACTTGACTACAAATGTGAATTCAAAATATTTAATACTCAAACCTTGTTTACTAAGTGACATCTAAATTAACAACATTGTTGGATGTTATAGTCAGGCAACTCTTCCGACGACTGCTTTGTTGGTCTAGTGGACGCAAGCGCGACTGCTGAGCATGAGGTCCTGGGTTCAATTCCCAGGTTGGGCAAAGTGTTATTGGGTTTTTCCATCAGAAATTTCTCAATAGCAGCCACGGAGTCTGGAATTGCGCCCAGTTGATTGCATAATCAGTAATACTCCCCCTATTACTGGCGAAATGTGGGTGTACTATTAGGTACACCTTTGCCTAACCCTTCGGGGATTACAGGCGTGATGTTATGTTATGTTATATTCAGGAAATCATGCAGTTGTCGATTATTTTTTGTGAAAACTAGCTTTTCAGCTTCTAATAATAAAAGTGATCTTAATCCTATTACAATAAGCACAACTTTACCAGTGAACTGTTTTTTGCTCGATCCAAAACCCAACCATGTAGAGTACTATAGTATTGCCTTTCATCTCCCACTCCCCGTTATCCAATACGTAATACATACATCCAGTGGCTTTCATTATAAATCCTCACAGTAATACGGTTAGCTATTGATTCTTTCATCTAACAGGCAAGCTCAGTACCTACTCTTCCGTAAGAACGTGTTCAATTGTCGAGAGGGAGGGTAGTGCTGGCTATACGAGAACGACTAGGGTGGGTAGGTACACTCACGAGCTCCTAGTAGGTACCTATATGTAACAGTTCAAACTGTGAAAATGATCAAAAGAAGTTTCGGCTGGTTTCAGTCTCAACTGTTATAAAGTTAAAATGTTGTCTAGAGTAACTTTATAAATATCAAATGAGAGTAATTGTTAAAATAGTCTAGTAATACTGTAACCGGTCAAAAACAACGGTCGGTTTTTAATGATTTGCAGTTTCGACTGTGATGGTGATGACATTGATAATTGAAAAGCGGTTTTACTGGTGGATCTATTTTGCAACTTTTAGTAACAGTTATTTAATAATGCGTTCAAAGATTCTTTTCTGGAGCCCTGACACAGCTAGAAGGTGTTGCAGACCTTGTAGAATATGGCGGGAAGAACTGGACAAGACCAGCGACCAGTGGTCCACATTGGCATTTGATCGAAACAACTGGAAGTCATGGGGCCTTTCTCCAGCAGTGAGATCACGCAGGCTAACAGTAGAAATATCAGTATCCAAGTTTCAACATTTGCAACAATATAAAATAGCAACCAAGGCCGTAGGAAAAAGTCACTTTTAAAGTAGCATACTGTATACGTATTAGTGCTTGTGACTGTACACATATCCGCGTATGTAGTACCTCTATAGTCCGGCCAATAAAAGTCGATAGCCGGTTCTTTGTACCCGTGAATTTGAAATTGCACAAAACAAAAGAGGGTGCGACATTACATCGATCTTCATTTATTTGTTGGCTGACTTCATAATGGATGTTTTAACTTAAAATAAACACTCCTTGTTGAGTGTGTGGATCTAATTATTTAACGGAATTGCTCATTTTCATTACAATACAATGACTGTTCTAATGTCAATATTGATGTTTTAAATTGGCTTGTTTGTTGTGAGTTTATAAGGATTGCGCTTTTGTAGAACCTACTATAGAGACCTTAAAACGGTCTGAAAAAAACTATTTCTATTTACTGGAAACTGAAGCCTTTTTTTTGTTAATATTCCTCAGATTCTATTTACTAAAGAATAAGAAAATATATAACTAGACTCACCTATTTATTGTATTGAGTATTTGAATTATTTTGAATATTTGTTGAAAACTAAATACCTATGCGATCGCAGACTAGTTCGTTTGTTGATTTGGTGGCTGGGCTAGTTTAATTTATTATTTGTGTAAATATAGTTCACAAAAATAATAAATTAATCTGTTGCCTGATTAGTAAGCCATCCAGAGCTTAGTTATTTTGACTGACTTCAAACTATTCAAATTTAAACTTTATTTATAAAATTGTGAAGTAAGTAGTCAAAACCTGAACCAATCGTAAAATTTTAACACGCGTTACCTTCAAACAAGATTTTCTAAAATATTACGATGTACTCAGAACTCAGAGAATGAGTAATAAATAAAGGAAAACTTCTAGATACCGAGATATATTACCCAACAATTTTCAACTGTAACTTATAGCGGTGCTCGTACAATTTATAGCATGTTTTCAATATCTTTGTTGTATAACCAAATCTGTTCAAAAACTAGGACAAGGATAAAAAAAAATACAGAACATAAATACAATTGTTTACATAAATATTATCAAGTGCTTCGTGAAAATTTATTGCTTGGAAGAATGGCGGCTGCCTTACTGCTAAATACACTTATCATTAAAACCTATACTCAGATACTCACACAAATGTTATCCATACCTGCTATAAAATAGACACAGGTTGGCTGAATCGAGGAAAACCTAAACCAAAACCAAAAGTGTAAATGGGCCGCTTTAGCAGAATGATAATAGAATAATAATAAGAATCACATTAAAATTCTTAAAATGGTCACAGACTTAGTTAATATTATGAATTATTACTTTTTGACCATTTTAAGAATTGTAACGCAATTCAAATTATTTTTCTGCTTAAGGAGCTATTTTAGCCCCTGATGGACGTAGGTACTAAATGAGCCAAACTCGTCGCCAAATTTTGGGCCGGCTCAATTTAGATTGTCATCGACACGCCAAGAAGTCTATATAAAAAAAAACCTGCCAAGTGCGAGTCCGACTCGCGCACGAAGGATTCTAAAAACGGCAAAACAATTATGTCTGTTGTATGGGAGCCCCAAACATTTTTTTATTCTGTTTTTTTAGTATTTGTTGTTAAAGCGGCAACAGAAATACATCATCTGTGAAAATTTCAACTGTCTAACGATCACGGTTCATGAGAAACAGCCTGGTGACAGACGGACAGACCGACAGACAGCGGAGTCTTAGTAATACAAATACAAAATACAAAAATTCTCGATCGGTAGGTAGGTCTCGATTTACCCTTTTGGGTACGGAACCCTAAAAACGAAAACCAGTCTGTCAGTGTGTGATGAAATTGGGCTTCCAGCTAGACCACGACCTGGGTTGGCACATAGTATAGGATAGTCACTTTTAATCCCGTGCTAGAATTTTCGGAAAATGCGCGGATGAAGCGTCGAGCAAAAGTTGATGTACCTGATACGTATCAGTTTACTCCAATGGATATCTGGAGCAGTTTATTGTGATCAAGTTTTTGTCAGTTCAAATAAATTTGGGAGATATTAAGCGGTTTTCTAATCCAAGGATTATGATCGTTATTACATTTATTTATTTGGATAATACTGTGTCGGTGGTAGATACAATTCTATGATTTATTATGATGGTGTCTGTCTAGCCCAGTCGCCAAATAATCATTATAAGAAACAATGGAATCACGGTCGAAGAGCGAACTCATGAACAAATAATACTCACAAAAATTCATAAAGTAACCTGTATAAGAAAATCCCATAACATAGCATCACGCCTGTAATCCCCGAAAGGCTAGGCAGAGGTGTACCTAATAGTACACCTACATTTCACCAGTTATATTTAAGTCCCAAGTAACAGGGGGCGTGCCTATTGCTATCAACCGGGCGCAAATCTAGACTCCGTGGCTGCTACAGAGGCATTCCTGATGGAAAAACCCAATAATACTTTCCCCGATCTGGGAATCGAAGCCAGGACCCCATGCTCAGCGACTACTAGTCATTAGACCTACGAGGCAGTCGCATAAAGTAACCCGTTTAAGAAAATCACGATATGTAAAAGGCCTATCCCAGTATTTTTTTCCTGAGCTCACAAAAACATTAGCAGAAATCAGCTATTTCATTTAGAAAACGCGAAGACGTTAAAAAGTGTTAGGTTTTAAAATAATACCCAATATTTTCTTTTTCCCATTATGAAGTCGTCGAAGTGTTAACAGCTGAAATTTTAAATAACAGCCGTTGAAACCTCTCGCAAACATTGTTGGGTGCGAAAAAGTTATCCAATTCGAGTTTACGATGCACTGAACCAGCGTAGCGCTTTATTCCACAAATAAACAATACCAACTATTGGTTTTATTAGGCGATAAAAGCCAATTTATAACTCTGATTAAATAGTGAATTTTGTAAATGCGTTTCTAAATATTTAAAATGTCACACGCAATATTGGTTGATTTGTAAGTTTTGAAAATGATATTTCAATATCATACCTATCGTTAATTTATTTATTTATACGCCAATGTGTTTTCACTGCACAAATAATTTAACATGTCATTTCGTGAAAATGAAAATTCTTCAAAGACGTGGAATTTCATTCACCGTTAGCTATTCTTACCACACAAAATCCTTAGAAAACCAGAGAGAGCTTCAAGTACACTCGCCGTCTTCAATATAAGTAAAGTAAGTTGAGAATTCTACATACATTTGTGAGAGAAGTTCTTATCCGCATGAAATTACACGTTTTATTGTCTCTTTGTAGCGCGGCTGCACTAGCATCGATGTGGCGTTGTGAACGCAGCTCCGACTGTGCCGCACTTGACACAGATGGGAGACGAGGTAAGAGCAGCTTAGTGCTATGTTTAGTTGCAACGCATTTTGCTTCTTAGCTAGCGCAGCTACTCTCACAAAGCTGACCCCACACAGGGAAATAGACTGCGTGTAAAAGATTTTATGCATTCTCGATCAAAGTGGCTATGTCAAAACCGTAACAGGCACAGTAACAGTTGTTGTCGTCGTTTGCGCGAAACTTTCTCGTTGTTGCTTTGCTTGTGATAAATCTCTCGTTGGGGTACTCTTTTGTTCAGGTCCGTGTTGGAAAATTGGCACCGCTTTTACTATTGTTAGCCTCTGTAGATGAATTGTGTTCGATTTGAGGGAATAAATTACAATAAAAACGTCCTAAAGATTTATTCGAGGGGACATATTACTGCGATATACTTTTCTTTGTGGTTCTTCAATGGATAGATTTAATATAAGTTTTTCTTCTGAGAATGTCTTTTATCAACATATAAAAACTTAACAGACTTTTTAAAGTTACGAGTAGAAAACAAAAGAATATAAAGGTATACCTACTTAGTAGGGAAAGCAACTAAGTAGCAAAGGATTGTCGCTTTTCCTACTAACTGCGCCTCATTAAAAATACTAAGAACATGAAACAGAGTTTGATAGATAAAAAAAACAATAGTTAAAATAAAATTTATATTTAAATATAGTTATCACATTCATTAATTAAAGACTTAAGTACTTTAGTAGGTAAATACTCTTATAAAATAATAAGTCTACGACAGAAAAATAAACAGAATTGCAATTTGAATATTTAGGGAAACAAAAAGCGTATTATTTAAGATGCGGCCGGCTGTGATAGCGGGTCGCCATAATTTATCATCACCATCTTTTGACAAACTCTAAATATTTCAGTCCCTTTTGTTCCTGTAAAATAAACCACAATAACAGCAGCGGTACAAATCAGCTAAACGCGGGAAATGTTACCAATTCCAAGGGGGAAATTCCGGTGGGAAAATATCTTTGGAATAAATGTGAATAAATAGGGCTTGCGAGATTAAAAGCGGACCGCTTGATATATGGCAGTCGGTGGCGGCACCCTTGGGCGCCACGAGCCGCGCCGCCCGGTCACGAGTTACTGGCCAGCACATAAAAAGAACTAAGATTCGTAAATAAATTTACAATCGGTGCGTACACAAATATTGTCTATGCTTGACGATTGTTATTTAAGCCCGAAGCGGTATGGTCGTTTATGTTACATCGTTATTCAATTTATCAGCATAAATACACAAACAAAATTACTTTTTCGTTAATTGGTGAGAAGAGGCGCAACATCGAGAAAAGTGGAAGTAAATGGGGCTGGCTTTTGCCCAGGAGATGAACAGATCAGGCTACCAAGAAGAAAAAAAACACAAACAACACTTATAGATTCTGAAACAGTCATAACATTCACGTGACTATTTTTGTTTTGCATAAATATAAAGGAGATGGCTTACCATATTACTAGGGTAAAGGCCAAAATTCAAAATGAAAATTGTTCAGCATGGAGTTACTTAAATATTAAAATAGCTTAAGTTGAACCATCCTCAAAACAGGCTAAGAGAGAAAACAAAGTAAAGATTCATTGAAAAACTGCGGAAAATATTTACGAAAAGTTGTTTTTCTGGTGTCTGTTACATTTTGATGATAATACCTCAAATCCATTTAGCTACAAATTAAAAGCGAAAAGAAATTACAGAACGATGATTTTGATGGAAGTTAATAATTTCCGTATAATAAAATAATGCACGGTAGAACAGCAGTCCGAGGAGTAGAATATTTTGTTCGCGATTAAGATTTTAAGTGGAAAGTTGTGCCCAAAGTACTAATGGAAAAGTTGTTCGGTCTGTCCGGGATCTGAAAGAAGGGAATAACGCTCCAACTTAAAGATGAAATTGTTGTTGAATATAAAACACATTTAAATTAATCTTGCGTACGAATTTTGGCTAGACACATACTTATATATTAAGTAATTTGCGAACCATAAAGTTTTTAGGGTTACATATCCAAAGTCCAAACGGTCGGAACAAACCACTTTTTGCTAGCGTCGCTAATATCCATGAACTAAATTGGAAATTTCAAGCGTTTTCGGCGTAACATTCAAGTTAAACAGACCAATAATTTATTTTCGAGTAAACATTAATATAATTTTGTGGAGTTAGGCCCTCAGAGTAAAGAATCTAACCGAATTAGAACGAGTAAAGTGGGCTTGAATGTATTCACACTTGTTTACTATGTACATAGGTATTATACATTGCACGTCCTCAGGGGTTAAGTCGAGCGTCATTTAATGTGGACTACATTAAGTACTGCGTACGCTGAAGACCACCCGGCTGCCATTAAGTTCGTGCCACTAATTAGATTGTCATTAACGTAGAGCCTGTTTATCTACGATACTCATTATCTAAGAAAACGGGAAAAGAAAAAGCACATGCTCTGAAAGTAGAAAAATCAAGAACTTGCGACTCGTTTCTATTCGCATGGCTTTTGCGACTTAAAAAAACGCGGAGATTTCAATATTATATTTTTAAGTAGAATATAAAATCTACGCCTCTGCTGCCTATGCTGACTCGTTAGTCTAGTGGTAGAAAGCACGACTGCTGAGCAAGAGGTTCTGGGTTCGATTCCCGGGTCGGGCAAAGTGTTATTGGGTTTTTTCATCAGGAATTTCTCAGTAGCAGCCACGGAGTCCGGATTTGTGCCCGGGTTGTTTGCAATCGGCTCGCCCCCTATTACATGGGCCTTAAACATTACTGGCAAAATGTGTGTGTACTATTAGGACCACCTCTGCTTAAACCTTTGGGGATTATAAGCGAAATGATATGTTATGTATAATATCTATTGTACAGCTTCCGGTATCAATTCAATATCTAAAACGTAAATATGGTGAAAACTGCAGGAAAATTCGTTTCTATGTTTACAAGAACAACGTGGATACAAAGACAGACAATAAAAAAGCGGCCAAGTGCGAGTCGGACTCGCCCATGAAGAGTTCCGTAGCAGCAAGGAACATAATATAAAAGTTCTTGTTGTTCGTTGTAACTTTGATCGATGTTTTAATAATAGTTTATTTTTTTAATATTTTAATATTTGAGTTGATTGAATGAAAGCTAAATTGCAGTTTACGGTCTATGACGTAAAAAAAAAAAACTACTTACTAGATCTCGTTCAAACCAATTTTCGGTGGAAGTTTGCATGGTAAAGTACATCATATATATTTTTTTTAATTTTATCATTCTGTTATTTTAGAAGTAACAGGGGGGGGGGGGACACATTTTACCACTTTGGAAGTGTCTCTCGCGTAAACTGTTCATTTTCAAAAAAGTGATACTAAGAACCTCAATATCATTTTTGAAGACCTAAAAAATTTTTTGAGTTTCTGTTCGAACCCCCAAAATTCATGTTTTTTTTTTCTATTTTTGTGTGACAATCTTAATGCGTTCACAGAATGAATACATCTACTTACCAAGTGGCTGTGACATACGGACGGACAGACAGACAGACATCACGAATCCATAAGGGTTCCGTTTTTTGCCATTTGGCTACGGAACCCTAAAACGACTTTAATATTATCTATCATCTGTACAGTGATAGGCATAGATAATAATTTTTGCAACTTTCCGTTTATTTTGTATCTTTTTGTGCTACTTCAAATAACCAAGACAAACAAACATTTCAATAAATTGTTTCAGCTTGTAACAAACAAATAACCTTATTTACGAAATGGTTTAATTCCATGAAATTTAGTAGGCAGCTATTTTGAGGTGAAGACTATCATTATAAGTTTGAATATTGATAGGACGATAACCCTTGTCTAAGTAGGTACTTGAATGTAGGCAGACAAATAGTCATCTAGGCACGGAAAATTTAAGAACGATTTTCTCGTGGACTAACGATTGCTACTTTGAAATAAGGCCTATTTCATAATAGCAAGGTTTCAAAACACAACTCTGCTCGTAAAAACAAAGTTATAAACAAAACATAACATCACGCCAGTATTCCTCGAAGGGTTAGGCAGAGGTGTATCTAATAGTACACCCACATTTCGCCAGTTATGTTTAAGTCCCATCCCATGTAATAGGAGGCGAGCCTATTGCCATCAACCGGACACAAATTCAGACTCCGTGGGCGCGACTGAGAAATTCTAGATGGAAAAACCCAAAAACAATTTGCCCGACCCGGGAATCGAACCCTGGACCTCATGCTCAGCAGTCGCGATTGCGATCACTGGACCAACGAGGCAGTTAAACATATATTAGGACAAAAACCACGTTAATTAAAGTTGCTCAGTGATCCACAATAGTGCTCGTGACTGTACCTACATTCTAGCCGTTTACTTTAAAATCAAGAACATGATTATGGTTCGTAAGTCTTGCAAACATACACATATATATTAAGGCTCTCCCACATAGGCGCGTTAATATCGGTCGATAATACCGGATGCCTTATTGCAATAATGCGTCCCGATTCCTAGTGCATACGATTGCGTTTTTATCGTCCGATAATTTTATTTCGTATTCGTGTTTTTGGCAGTTTTTTCCTAATGAGATTTTTATTTCACTTCTCACATCAACACAACAAAATAGTAAAGCAAAGCAAACGCGTTTGGAATTATACCACAGACATCTTTCAGAAAATTACATGTGTCAAAAAACTAACGAATCAGAACACCGCATTGAATGGAAACCAGGTACTGTTTACAGCAACACTGGATTGAACACAATAATTAAAATACAGAAGAGAAAAGCGAACACACTTAGGAGAACTCATATCGGGATATCGCAGGACGGAGGAACGCAAGCTTCCTACTTCTATTGCGTCGTTATTATCGCAGCAGTGTGTAACTTCGTAGCCGTCCTAATACATAATGTACTAAAAACAGATATCGCAATAACGCATCCGATATTATCGACCGATAATAACGCGCCTATGTGGGAGAGCCTTTATGAAGCTTCAAAGTTTATAGTAACTAGAGGATAACACAAGTACTGCCTGACCGATATATTAAGCTGCTTACGTTAAGTTCCGGGTAGCTTCCGGTAGCGGGGTGCTGGGGAAGTAAGAAAAACATTGAGCGCATTTGCTTTAGAAGTAGTTAAGTATGGAGTTACGGAAGTAAGAAGGTATTTAATCTTCAAAGGCACGTTAATGAAATAGTTATATAGGGTGTAAAAGGACCTATAACGAAGCCGTCAACACAGCAGCTGTTTTGCTAATGAATGCATTTAATAGTACAGGTGCCAGGGAGGTATTTAGAGTAAAGTTCCAACATTAAAAAACTTGTAATTAAAAATAAATAGTAAAAAGTTGTAACTTTGACCTTTAATATCTCCGTAACTAGAATGTTCCCAGTTATGGACCAGACCAAAAAAATGATCACAATGACGTGACGGGGAGATCAAGTCAAGTGCCTTTCGGTTTCGTTAAGTTTACACCCATTATTTACTCACCAAGATGTTAGTAGTGGTGTTAGTTATTATTAGACTGTATCTGTTTTACGAGCTTGAATTTTGCGAACACCCTTAAACTTAAATACGTAATGTGATAGTGTAGTCTTTGCGTAGACGAGACCAATTGTTGAGAGATTCAGCAATTTGGTCTTATCCTAGCCTTGAGCTAGCCACGCTATGTTGACGCTATGGCCACGAGAATTTCGGAGCTAGGTTAAAGCTACCTTTAATTTTTTCCCTTAAAATTCTGAACATGCACCTGCAATAACCAATTTAATCTATCACTCATCTCTCCTGCAAATAAATTTACTTAACACCATATGAAAGCTACGACATATATGTACAATAGTGCTAAAAAACTTGTTTCGTTAGAGTAGTTCATTAAGAGGGCGCAGCCGGCCTAGAGAGCAGTTTGTGAAGCTCGCGCTTGACCTAATTAGTGTTGCGCCACTGTCAGTATGACGAGGATTTGTTTTTGTAAGTTCTTTTGTTTTAGTAATGTTTAACAGCCAGTTGTGACAGCACACACAATATGTTACGTCTCTACGAGCTATGGTAATGAGCTATCCTCAGATTGTTGTGCTCGCTGAATTTTTATGGCGCTACAAGTCATAAAGAAAAACTATAATATGGCGACGCGACGTGTTTTATGTTGTGTGTGCACGTACTGCTGCTGAATAAAAAAATGTACATTAAGATAGCTTTGGATTGGTTTTTTTTTATTATCAGATTTTCTATGACACGGTCGAATGACAAGAAGAAAGTTATGACAATGTAACGTCTCATTCTCATTACTAATTACGCTCTTTGTTAACAGTGCTTTAATCAATTGTATTTCAAAGACGTACTGTAAAGAGTCACAAAAAAAAACAACTATTGCCTGACTTAATTGCAAATACATTCCCCAAAAAGATACAAAAACGCGACTTAAGTATCTTCATCGTGAGCCGGCCGAGTGGTTATTTAGTAGCGCGTTTGGCAATGGTGCAATATTTCAACCCGTACACATCCTTTAGCTTGGCACATACCGGCGGATAAGTGTGTGAAAAAGAAATACTTAAAGTCACTTTTAAATTGAACCCCTTTTCTTTTAGCAACTCACTTAATTTATTCATGGCGATTTTTTGTAGCGTGTCCCATTTTTAACATGAAGCTCCTGTCTCAAATGGCCGACATTTTTCAAATCTTTTTGTTAGATAGCAAATTGATTTTGATTTCCATTTTTTCGTCCCATCATTTTGGAGATGCTTTTAATCTAATGGAAGTTGTTAAAAGTTCTCTTTGGTCTATTAGTTTTGTAATTCATTTTGTTGTTTTAATTTAATATTCTGAGAACGTTGCTATCGCAAACAATTCTGTTGAATTATTCATGTTCTTCCTGATACCTTATTTTAATGAGGAAAACCGCAAGTTAAAGAATAATATGTACTGAGCAATAAAAGTAAACGAAAATAACATCTTGTGGGTGCTTGACTTCCTTGGATGAATAGTAAGGCAAAGGTTTTATTTCTATAAATAAATTATTAACTGCCTCGCTGGTCTAGCAGCCGCAAGTGAGAATGCTGAGAATGAGGTTCTGGGTTCGATTTCCAGTTCGAACAAAATGTTACTGAGTTTTTCTATGAGGGTTTTTTCAGAGGCAGCCACGTAGTCCGGGATTTGTGGCCGGTTGATGATATAGGCTCGCCCCTATTAATATTATTGTTAGTCTACATTATCCCACTGCTGAGCAAAGGACCCTATGACTTATACTACATGAGACTTAAACATATTGGCGAAATGTGGGGTTACAGGCATGGTGGTTTTCAATAAATTTTGATTATTTATGTTTTTTCTATTTCTTCATGTATTATTAAATTAATTGCTAATGAGGTTTTATACATTGAACAGAGCCGCAGCAAAAAGTATAATGTAATGAAGTGCCTATGAAATCATTCACCATTAACCAAATGAATATCGCCACATAGTTCATACCACTCAAATACATCTAAATCGTGTGTAACTGATCATCGCATGGCTTTCGATTTGCCTCGTTGTGGCGGTAGTTTCTGTCCACGCTGAGTTATGGCGCCATCTATCGCCGTGAGCAGAGAATTACACGCGTTTAAGGATTTACTATTATGTGTGGTTTGCTAAGTATATTTTATTATACTTATAGTGTCTGTACGTGTTGGTAATTCATCTTTCCGCAGCGATTGACTACAAGTGCAACTATTGAAATATTGTGATATAATCAATGCTTATCGGTAAACCAGGCAACAGACCTTGCAGCCCAAAGAACTACTACATTTTGACGTTCTAATAACAGTTTTCAGTAACACTATCCGAAGTCTAAATGGATGCTTTAATACATAAAAACCGGCCAAGTTCGAGCTGGATCCGCGCACCGAGGGTTCCGTATAAACTTGTAGGTATTTTGTTATTAAACTACATATTTACGGTTTTAATTTTTTTCTTAACATGTCCTGTAAGACATTGCTTCTTGCCAAATTTCATGATTCTAGGTCAACGGCAAGTACCCTATAAAGGAGATTGACCAAAACCAGTCTTGAAAAGTTGCATGTATGAAAACCAAATTAATATACAAATTATTTTCTTATTTTTTACAAGCTTCAGGAATCACAACAAAGCAAACAAACATAACAACAACAACAACAACAAACATAACAACAAACACAACAACATAGCAACATAGCGGTAACAAACATAGTTTTTAAGTTTTTATTTTTGTAACTAACCCGTGGATCATTGTTGTCTGAGCAAAAATAAATTATTATTATTATTATTATTAAAGCACACTTCAGGAATTTTGTTTTCGTATTCGGAATTATGATTTTAAGATAAACAGTAAATTAACGATTGCTAGGTACATTTCCGTATAGTCATGATGGACGTTTCGTTCTCTTCATTTGTACGAGTTACGTTAGTAGGTATGAGCCTTTACATAAAAACATCACAAAAAAGATATTAAACTCATAAATAGCTAAATAATTAGTAATATCATAATCATAACGTAGGTACTGTATATGTATTTCATAGTTCCGTTGTGAAAATATTTACTTTTGTGTTTCGTATCACGCAGATGCAACTGTCAAGGCAGATGACAGACGTACCGGTAGGGATGATGACTGACTGAAGTTGTTTCATTTCGATAATGTCACATCAACGCTGCGAGGCCATAAAAAGCACGATTATTCGTTATTCACGAATATTCAAGTTTTTTTTTCAATTAGCAGCTGTTCTCTTATTTTGTTTTTAACTATCATTGTTGTTTTGTACCTACATGTTTGATCTGTGGTCATTTTATAAGTTGCGAGTAGTTTAAACATAATTTTTAGGTTATCTCCGAATTTGTTTAATTACTTTAAAACTCGGATACTTATGTGAAAATGAACACTTTTATTTAATAGTATATAAAGCGTGGTCTATAATAAATAAAGATTTATTGTGTTTCAACTTAAGACGGATTTCCATACATCGTTGAACATGATCCTTTTGATTCCCTTGAGAGTGTCGAAGTATCCATTTTTTTGCGGCATAAACGGCCCTATATTTTTTTTACGTTAACTTAGAAGTTTGATGTAGATATGTAGATGAGTATGTGGTTTTAATTTCAACTCGATACCTCCACGCGTTCCCGTGATAAAGGGTCTTGACAGACAGACGGACAACAAAGTGATCCTATAATGGTTCCGTTTTCTCCTATTGAGGTCCGGAACCTTAAAAATCTTCGCGTGTTCATCTAATCTCTTAAAGAAAATTGTACTTAATGACCTTAGATCCTTTAATTTACCTTCAAAGATTACATTTTAGAACTTAAGGTGAGATAACAGATAAGGCACGTTTCCATTACTGCTCGTGACGTGTGAATAAATTGGATGACTATCTTCAGATCAGTTAGTTGTAGGTCATCTTGGGGACTACCAACGAAAGTCATTACAGTCGGTCACGAAGCTACTGAAAAACAGATGCAGTAGAGGTTATGTTTCCAATTCCTTGTCCTGCCTTTAGAGGAAAAACGACATTCTTGTCTTATCGATACGGACGTCGCGATTTGACACCGCGTCAGACCAATCAGCTTTATTGCATACATAATTATAAAAAACCGCTTCTTCACGTTAATAAGTGTGGGTACTGGTTAAATGAACTTCAACATTTCTGTAACAGATAAACACTTACTAGCCCTTTTAACAGAACCATCTTGTAAAAAGAAAATAGCACCAATAAAGAGAGCAATAAACTCTAGTTCTAAATGTGGCATAGAATGTATTTTTTTAATATTATAATCTAAATGAGGTTCTTGTCTCTTGTCGTATCAAAGGCACCTTCATATACCTAATTGTGTGCATATGAATCTAATTTATGTGATCAAAATTACACAATCGTTTTCTGTGCAGACAAGACACGACACGATTTGAAAGTAATGACATCAAATAATAACCGACTTAAAAAAAAAAAAATGTGGGAGAATAACTGCACTTTCGAAAGTCGGTGACATTTCTTTTCTTTTTTGTTTTTTTGTTCTTTTCTTTTTTTAAAAAGATAGGATAAAGGTAAAGGTATCAATTTTATATTGTAATTAGACGTTATTACCAGCATTATACACATAAACGAAGAAGAAAAAATGCATATTACAGATAATCCTAACTTCCTAACTAATATTATAAATGCGAAAGTAAGTTTGTTTGTTACCTTTTCATGCCTAAACCACAGAACCGATCATCCTGAAACTTTGCATACACGTTGACAGGTCTGGTGTACAGAAACGGACATAGGGTACCTTTCATCCCGAAAAAACACTGTTCTCGAGGAAAACAACAATAACGTTCTTATGATAATAGATGGCGCCACGTGTCTTTCGAATCATGATTGAATTATGTTATTTTAGTTAGGATTGTGAACCCGAATTGATTGTCAAATTCTAAATTAACGCGAGCGGAGCCGCGGGAAAAAGCTAGTAACTCATACAGTACCGAAGCAAAGTTAATAAAATTTATATGGGACCACCGCTCAAGTTTCTTCTATTGAAAAAAGAGTCACTTAAATCGGACCAGTAATCAGGGAGAAATTGATGTACACACATGAAAACAATTTTAGAAGCAGGTTAAAAAACCGCCTCAACGACATTTCATATGAGACGAAGGGTTAAGGCTAATAAATTTTGCAAAGACTAGCTTCTTTAGTAAAAGGTGTCCTCTACACAAAGTAAACACACCTAACAATGTGATTCCAGATTTATGTTTGTGTTCACTGTTTGAAGGTAGGTTTAGTACCTAGTACGTTGTATATGTATGTGTTTGTAAACTGTAAAATACCTAGAACGTGTTTGTTCGATAATTATATTTCATGCTATAATGTTACTTATTACAAATAACTGGCTGATGAATTGATGATTTTATGTGGATAATTCTAGCAATTTTGTGTTAGGCTGCTCGCGCATCGACGCTTAGGGTTTGCGTAGACCTGAAGGTTTTGGCAAGCTGACAATCAATCGGCGATTACGGTGATGGAGTGACTAATTAGTCAATATAGATACGTAATACATTAAGGTTTAAGCATAAGCTGAATAGCAAAGCATTCTGGTAATTACCTAAAAGCTTATGTATGTCAATGTTATTGTAGAAATGTTTTGATTGTGATTTACTCTTGTCAAGGCTCAAGGCTGCTTTTATGGAAACAATGATGATGCGCAATGTTATTGAAATTGTTTCTTTGTTATTTGACTAAACTTCAGTTTTTAAAAACAGTTTTATTTGCCTTTATTTAACATATTTGGTTTGTTTTGACCGCCACGTTGGTCTAGTGGTCGCTAGAGCGACTGCTGAACATGAGGTCCTGGGTTCGATTCCCAGGTCGGGCAAAGTGTTATTTCGTTAATCCGTCAGGAATTTCTCAGTAGCAGCCGGAGTCTGGATATGCACCCAGTTGATGGCAATAGGCTTGCCCCCTGTCAGGGGACGTAAACATAACTGACAATGTGGGTGTCCGATAATTAGGTACACCTCGTGTTGTTATGTAGGTCTGTTTTGGTAGCAATTAATTTTATTCTGGTATGCGCACTGGCCTGCTGTCTACATCACGATGCGGCCATGATGCGCGGTGTTGGATTCGCCCTGCCGCCGCCCTGTTCTTGGTAACATACCTTATGTTTCCAAGAACAGCGCGGCAGGGCGAATTTAGCGGAGTACTCTTGATACAAATTATGTTTGTTAGTCATTTGAATGGAATTTAACCTGTATTTCGATAACAATAAGTCGATTCTGCGTATCTTGCTACTCCGAATAATTTCGCTCCAATTAAAAATGTAGCCAATTGTAACGCCACACGATCATTATGCGCGGCTTGCTCAAAAAGATGTATAATACTGCTTTTTATATGCAAATCATTCAATATAGGCTACTTACATATACAATCATAGGCATAGTTCTATGACACCCACTCTACAATGTGACCTGTGTTTACATTTTTTAAATACTGTCCTGCTGAGCAAAGGTCTTCTCCAAATTCTTCCCGGATTGTTTTTCCAGAACCCGCGCTCTTGAAACAGTCCTCGCGGTTCGTGTCTAGAAAGAAGAAAAAAGAAAGAAGTGTCAAGTCTCTTTCTGGACTCAGGCACTCATCCTGTGGTACTGTTCGTCAGCGGCACTATGTGGCTATAGCTGGCGTAATTTCACTAACATCAGTAAACTCAGAAAAAAAGGAATTCACAACCAAAGCGGTAGACGATGGAATCAAATATTCTAAATTAGGTCGAAATTGATATGGGGACATAAGTGCTCGAAATACATTTTTGAAAAAGGCAGTAATTAGAACGATGTAAAGTGTGAAAAAATAAAGTTAAACAGGTACAGCATTCTTATAGGTAAAAGTTAAGAAGCATGCTTTAACTAAATAGCCACTAAACTTGAAACTTAAGACGTTTATTACCCGTGCTTGCGGGTTTATTCAATCATGAATAAAATATGAAGTACTAAGTTAGTAGTAAGTATGCAAGGAACGAAATAAAATTAATTTGTTTTCAAGCCCCAACTTTTGTAATGGTCTGAATTCTGTTATTGGATACACTACCCGCCTAATTGGATTTCATTTCGCATTCTTTCGTTTTCATTACGTAGATATGCCCATCTGTATACATGGATTACATATGTATGGATCCAATTACATCTGAAAGTGTAATTAATTAAGATGGAGGATTTACTGAAGACACTTCTGTTTAGTCATATGTACGTGTATGTACAAACACATAACGTTTGGGATGTATTTTTAAATCATATTTTAGGTTATTACATCATCATCATCTTCCTGCCCTTGTCTCCTTCTACTTAGGGTCGGCGCAACACGTTTTCTTCAGGTTAGCAAGTAATTTTTTTTTTTTTTTTTTTTTTCGGTTGGGAAATCATCAAATGACTCCTCCCGCTCTGGGCGGAGTGGAAGGGAGTGTCAGACTCTTACTGACTAAAAACCACCCATGTTCCTTCTTTTGCCCTTTATGTTCCAGGGCCGCGGTATCTCTTTCGAACAGTCCCGCAGCCCTGGCAGGCATCGGCCCTTGCGGGCCCCTCCTGTTTGCTGACATCTCTTTGAGGCGCGCGTGGAACATGAACGCGCCGTCGACACGGCCTGTCGTCATACGACGGACGGACGGCGAGCTAACGGACGGACGGCGAGCTAACAGGTTAGCACATACCTGGAATTAAATATTAAAATCTGAAAGAGAATTTAAGTGAATGTGTGGGTGAATATGCGTGGTGAGAATTATTAACACATTTTATTAAAAAAATGTTTACAAGGTAAATGAGAGTTTAATCAGTTTAGTTACAGACTGCAAATACCAAGTGATTCCCACGGATCCACAAAGTAAGATAGTACGATTTATAAATATATATTCATTCAATGAAAGACTTTTGTAGTTAAAACGTTTTTTTTTTGTTGATGGAAAATTGTGATCATTGCATCAGCGTGGGCGATAAGCAATTTTATGTTAATGACACTCGCTTAGGGTAACGACCAAAATATAGAAGCACAAGTAGGTAGGTGTCTGATCAATATTCTAAGAATGTCAGTCGACAACGAGCCGCAGCATCTGCAGAAAGTTGCCTAATGATCGTTACCGCGTACGTAAACGCCAGTCCCAAGGTAAGCGAGTCTAACTCTATCAAACAATATGAAATTGATAGACAGCCGACATCGATGGCGCCGTGTACGGAAATATTCACTCCGCTCGCAAATTGAATTCCAATATATACGTCGAAATTACTTGTACACCTTCGTGTTCAGTCAGGAATTGAATGAAATATAATATAGTTACCGCTTGTAATTTCGACTGTATGTACCTTCGTACTATTAAATTTACTATATTAGAAAATATATGCTATTTACGAATTTTTATATGAAACATTTTTATTGAAACGGAGCGTTTGTGTCGTGTGAATGTTACCTATTTTTATGGCCCACAGTAGGAATATTTTATCATATTAAACGCGTTGGCGCGCCACTACTGAGTGTCAGTTTGGGAAAATAAAAGCAGTATTTATTCAATTTATTAGTTGTGAAATCTTAAGCTGAACAATCATAAATTGCAATGTGCGCGAACATAGAACAACTAGCGGCGGCGCTAGAGGACGTTCACTCAAATTTATGAGTCGCAGTGCGGAATATAAATTCTTGCGTGGCTCTCCGACGACGAGACCGCGAAAAATTTATAAACTAGGCTCGATAGAATAAACACGACGCTTTTATATTGTATTCTATTTCAGTATAATATAATTAGTGGTTACACGAAAAAGCTTTCTTTGCTGTTTAGAATTATCGTTTATTTTGCTATCTTGTTTCGGCTATTCGACCTAAAACGCGTAGGTTGTTCCTATGTAAATAGTAAAGTCAACATAAAATACAGGGAATCAGGTCAAGCGGCGGTAAAATGTAATCTCAACAATAACAGGTAAATATTTTGGCAAACGTGATCCACAAACTGGCCTTGTTTGTTAAAACTAAGTTAAAAAGATAAAGTTATCTTTAACGGTTGATTTTTTCCAATAAATTATAATAAATTTAGTAAGTTTGCCTTCGTTATGTGGGTCAGAGTCCCGAGCCTTACGAATTTACGCGTAGGCAATATCCTTCATAAGATTTAATTCAAGAAATACCTGACTGAAAATACGTCTGAAGGGTCGAAATTTCCGAAGTTCTGCGCGAGGTTGGAGGACTCTCCATTTATAAGCACGTTTATTAAATGTTTATAGATTTCGTTTTTGTGAAGTTTTATTTTATTATCTATTTAAAGAATTTATGCACGCTCTCAGACTTTCTTTTTATGGCTTTAACTGCTAAGGGGTTTGAACTGTTGTAAAAAATGTATTTCTCAGGACTTTTAAACGAATGATTTTGCATCAACTTAACGGAATAGAATTAAATGGGTATTGGGACTTATCTTGACCGTTTTTATTTTTGCATCAGGTAAAATATTCTTCAAAGCCTCTTGAGTCTTCATTAGCACATTTTTCCCAGGGTATACCTACCAACCTGTGTTTATGTAAATCATCCACACATGACTTGGCTCACCAGACGCGCCTGTCTTTCGTTCGTCAGACCTTCATATAATGCGGAATAACCCTTTTATCCGTTTACCTATTCAAAGAAAATTTCTCTATGAATACAAATAGACACGTTGAGTGAAAATATTTGGGCTGAAATTGGCTATGAACGATCCTGGCATTTAGGATTCCTAAACAATGTCTGAATATTTTTCAGTACGAAAAGTGGCTTGCTCAATTCTGTAAATGAATACAATACTAGTACTTGGTTCTACTAAATGAATACAATACTAGTACTCGGTTCTACTAAATGAATACAATACTAGTACTCGGGTACTAGTATTTGGTTTTATTTGAAACTGAGGTTAAGGTCTGTTACTAACTAAACTTTAAGAGCGGTTGACAACTCGAGTCATAATGGCACTTTAGTTGACTCCATTAACGGTTATAGAAACCAATTTAATAATAAGATATCAGATAGTTTAACTCACTTGGAAACAGGCTTCCAAAAGGTTTCTGAAATTTCCTTCGTTTTCACAATCGTAAGAGTTTTTTTGTCTTTATTAATCTACAGTAACGTCATAATATCACGCCTGTTAACCCCAAAGGGATACGCAGAGGTGTACCTTATCGTTCACCCATATTTCGCCAGTTATGTTTAAGTCCCATCTAATAGGGGGCGAGCCTATTGCCATCAACCGGGCACAAATTCAAACTCCGTGGCTGCTACTGAGAATTTCATGAAAGAAAAACACAATAACACTTTGCCCGACCTGGTAATCGAACCCAGGACATCATGCTCAGCAGTCGCGCCTGCGACTAGATTAATGAGGCAGTCATAGTTATCTACAGTAATAAATAGATAAAACCTCACCATGCATAACTTAACCTGATAAAGTTCCACTTACTTCCCATAAATTCCTTATTTCTTCGCCCTGACTATTAACCAGTATTTTACGTGGTAATAAACGGTGAAGTCTGGCAATTTAGAATGCTTAGGAACGGAGGGAAGACGCCGCCGAGACGAACGCCCATACGACGGAACGGGGCGGACGGTTAAGGTGAGCTTATATGGACGACTTGCTTGAATTGCTCAATTCTGGACAGAATTGTTCCAAAGCACTTACAGAACTTACTGACCTGATATCTTTTTTTGCTAGTTCGCTATGGAGCAATTTAATAAACTTATAAGCAATGCATTTATTTGCTTTAGATAATATAAGAAGCAATCAGATGCAGTCAGCAACAAGTTGATTTTTACTTTTAGTTTTTAAAATAACTATAGTAGCCCAGTGTGGATTTGTGTGTTTGTGCAATTCTATGGGACTCAGACATAACTGGCGGATAATGTAGTATGCCACAAATACACCACTGCTAGACGCTTCGGATGGAACGGACGTGATGTTATCTTATGTTTTAAAACTGTTTAAGTGATCTAAATAATTATTAAATTTAAAAAGGAATATAGGTAAAAATGCAAGAAATCGTGGAATGTAGAGTAAGCTAAAAAAAAAACTAGACAAACATATATTATACTGCAAGGAGAAAATCTAGTGGGGTACAATAAGATCCAGGCAGCTATCAGTTATCTCAACTGCCTGCCTGACAATAAATAAATAATCAAAAAAAAAATAGTAATTAAATTATCATTAATTTTTTTAATAATAATTCTGTGTCAATTTAAATAAAGTGTATAACTAATTAACTATTACAGCAATCCTAATCCACTTTAGTCCCTGACCGTACCTACCTTCATAAGAATGCCGAAAAGGTCTACTAAATGTTTGCTAAATACTAAGCCGAGCAATAATATTGCTGAAAAAATATCCCATGTAAGCGCAGCGTTATGTAATAAAGTCATCCTGCAGTGATAGATTTAGGAGACTGTTCCTCGTTCTCGCTAGATTCAGATCCCCTTTGTGTTTGACAGACTGGCTGTCTCATTAACGGATACGTACGATGCGCGATGGTTACATTATAAAGTTACTGTAATTTAAGCTCAGATGAGATAATGAGAAAGTGCATTATCCTATACATATGTAAGTGCTTTGTGGTGAGTCTGGGTTGCAAAGTTAGACAGCTATTTGAGGTTTTGTCGGTTTTTGGGAAACCGAGCATAGTTATCAAGTGACGAAAATTAGTGAGTTAGTGACCACAGGTCAATTATAAGATTTCGAAAATAATAATATAACATGACACCTATAATCCCCGAAGGCATAAGCAGAGGTGTGCCTAATAGTCCACCAGCATTTCGCCATTTATGTTTAAGTCTCATGTAGAGCGAGCCAATTACCATGAACCGGTCACAATTCCAGATTTCGTGGGCAAAACCAATAACACTTTGTCCAACCCGGGAATCGAACTCAGGACCTCACGGTCAGCAGTCGTGCTAGCGACCATTAAACCAACGAAGCAGTTATAATATATAGAGAATTTCAATATAATTTATAAGGTGTTAGTTTAGGGAAATATTCACGTAATATCAAATCTACACAAGTACCAAAATGAGTCGAAAGATGCGATATTAGTAGTACGGCACATAATATCAACTCCTGCTGAAAAATAAAATCTTTTTAAAAATAAGAGTAAAATAAAAACAATGTATCTTTTTTCTCGTTACTGTGTGCCACTGCTTTGCGTTTCTAGTGACGTAAATGCTAAGTTCATCAAGAGTAAATCCAGCCAGTTGCAGTTGTGGTAACAAAGTCCAAATTCGGAAATGGGTTCGAAACCGTTTTAAGTTCTACCAACTTTCTGTCGAAGTTTTCAAAGCCGAAAGCACTGAAAAGAAAAAAGAAAATCGAGAGATCTTTGACGTCCATCAATTACTTAAACACTTTATAATAAATAAAATAAAAATATTTATACATATATTAAAATCGTTGTTGGCGGTTTGTTTGTTCGTAAAAGCTGCTGCATATTCTGTTCCAAATATTCCTTATAAGCTTCTACAATGTTTAGGCTATATATTATCACGCTACCTGCTTTAGGGGGTGAACAATTTTGCATTATGTCCGTATTCTTCAATTGTTTGACGTTTCAATCATGAAGAACATTATTACTGCTATTAAAACTAAAACTTATGACAACGGAGTAAATAGCCGAGCGGTTTCACGACCGCTCTGTAAACTACAGGTTGCGTGTGCGAACCCCAATATTTATTTTCGCTTTTTGTGATTTGTTTGAATATTTTTTTGATGCTGTGAGATTTCCAATATTTTTTGTGTATCGAAATTGTTTGCATATCTATTTTTCAAATTTTTTGTCTTCAAATATTTTTCAAAAAAGTAATAGTATGGAAAGAAGAATATTTAAATTTCAGAATTTCAGATTCGATTTAAATGTAGGTATGTCATGGAGAGTTCCTGAATTTATTTTGGAATTTTATAGATTTTTTGTTACTGCCATTTTTAAGGATTTTGAATGTTAGGCCACAATGGTATACACAATTAATCAGAAGTTTCTTTAAAAAAAAAAGCTTGGATTAGGAGAAGACCTGTTAATGTAGATAGTTTTAATTTTTTAACGATTGGTCTACAGATGTTAAAGGATTGATACAGCAAATCGCTTTTATAGTTGTTTGTGTAGTGGTCGCAAGCAAGCATGGGGGTGAGTTTTTACACCAAGAAATTTTCAGTAGCAGCTACGAAGTCTGGATTTGTACCCGGTTGATGGCAATAGGCCCGCCCCCTGTTTCATGGGACTTAAACTTAACTTCGAAATGTGGGAGTACTTATTAGGTACACCTCAACCTCACCCTTCGGGAATAACAGGCGGGATGTTGATGCCTGTAAGATCGAGTTTCACTCATCTGTCTACCGAATGGAAACCATATTTTTAGCAATCTTTAAGCGCAGGCCACACCGCCATATGGCGGGCGAGCGAGCGAGCTGGTGGGCGAAGTGAGGCGAGGATATAAACTACGCGAAGATATGGTGAGATAAACTACGTGGGTCCACACCGACAACTACGGACGCACGAGCGAGCGAGGGGGAGAGCGAGGGGGGCGTTCCGTTTCATTCTGTCTCGCACCGGACGAGGCGGGCGACGTCGACGTGCACGAATAGTATCGCTGACATCGTCGGATATTTCGTTCGCATCGTTAATATCGCTGACGTAGCTTAGGTCGGTAGTTAGCGGTGTGAACCAAAGTATGAAAAGAGGTGCAACTATGCCCGCCTGGGTCGCTGTGTGGCCTGCGCTTATAATACTTACATAAACAAATATAATATTGCGAATACGTTGCCTGATAAAATTAAGTCAAGGCTAACTTTTATTAAAATTTACGGAGCTAATGTGTTTTCCAAACCAAACGAAATGAAAATTGAATGAAAGTACAAAGCATAAGGGTCAAGAATCTGTTGGGTTGTCATCTTTTTGTATCATTGGTTGGGTTATCATCAGCTGCAGCACGAGAAAGCTGAACAATCTTTAAAAAACATATATGCGAATTTAGTTACAACACATATTAACTGGTAAAGAACATTCGAGTAGATAATAGACACGTGTAGACCCTTTGATATAACTCACATATGATGTGACATTACAGACGCACGAGTATTATTTATGATCCAGTGAGCTCCGACCACTTCACCACAACGGGCAACCTTAGGACAGATACACATGCCGTACCACCACGCTCGGCAGGGTGTAGAATTCTCGTTCCGATCCACTTGATTGCATGCCATAAGGCTGTCGATAATTTGGAGTAGCTTTGAGTTGCCTACTAGACTTTATTTGAAGCGGAATAACAAGGTGTGTTTAAGGAAGACGAAAATACGAAACAATACATTAAAGCTACAAAACAAGCCTTAATAATACCTAATTAGAACAACGGTAATTTATACACCGGTGTAATGTGGGCTCATAAAGCAGATTATTAAGTAAAACCTTTTTGTTAAATAACAAAAGTTTATTTCTAAATACGCGAAGGATAATATCTGACAGTATAATAACGGGTTGTTCCTATTTCGCGGATGGTTTCCAATATCTTTTTCGCGTGTTCGAGCCCAATCCCTCAGATTACTTTTCTTTCTCCTCCAAATGTATTGGATGAATACAGAAAGTGAGTTCATTGATTGACGGAAATAATATAAACGATTTTAAGAGCGTTCTTTGATACGGTCGCATAATGTTATTGACAAGTATTCGATATTTTGTACAACGATTTAGTACGATCTATTCGTGGAAAGGAAGTTCAGTTGAAGAAATATCAATTTGTTTTCTTAAAAAATATTTCTGTCACGTTTTTCATTCCCACCGGAGCGAGCCTGAAACGAAATTTAGGTAAGTATAGATTTGTGAGACTTCGCATGTGTGGGCGTGAGTCTATCATCATTTATCGGGCACATTTACAACCCACGGCCATAACTGAGAGTTTTACCACCTAAAACCTGGAACTAAGTTCCACATTTTGGCCGATGTGGTAATCGATCTTGAGATATTGAAGTAGCCCTCTAGCGAGATTCTAGCTATACCAATGAATAGCATTTACTATAAAACAGATAGCTGTTATATCGTAGATGATCTGCTCCTGATCGACATAAACCGATATGCTCCTGTGAATATCAGTTGAATGCTTTACACATATCTCCCTAACTGAGTTCGAATTCCCTTGCTTGATTAAGTAAAATAATTATGAAACTTGCTGCTAAAGTGTTGTTGTGAAGACACGTTGTTTTCAACGCAACATGATTTGAAGAATTGCTTGTGTTTGAGGACTCTCTATACGGGTACATGTTCAAAATTTTCTTTCTGTTTGGAAAACATATAACTAGAAAAATATTACGTGTCTAGCTCTAGAGAAATGGTCATAAAAGTTTATTGCACTATGACTATCCTCCGTCCCTTAAGCTTAAAGAAACTCTTTGCGGAGACATTAACTCTTAGTTAAAAATGTTGCAAAACGCAGTACTATTTGTCACGACGACTTTGCGTCACGGACAATAACTCCACGTAGAGAAATCCCGCACCTCCTCTTTGTCACATTTTGCGAAGAAAAACTGTTCTCCTTTTATTCATTTTGGCGCTTGCTCTTTGCTTGGATAAAAACTCGAACGCGAAATGCAGTTTGTCGTAACTTTTTTAGGAGATGCAGAGTTATTCATAATTTTCCGTTTTCGTGCGTGCCCCTTTATTCACGAGAACAAATTGATTTTAATGCGTATTATTCTAAGTCTATGGAATTTTGAAATGTTACTAGAAATGAAAACCACAATTCGTTTTCATGAAAGTAGATAGTCATAAAATGCGGCGGACAAGTGAAGTATTATTATATTTTTTATTATATATATATATATATATATATATATTTACATCCTAGAATCTTTTTGGCGTCATGCACGAAGTGCATCAGTACGACGTCCCCCAGTTCCCCTTATTTTTTTTAACATGTGTTAATGTATATTGCTTAGTTTTTCGAAATCCAGCTCCGTGGGATACGTCATTTTCCGATAATTGTATTTTTCGCGATATTCCTCTTGCAGTCATGCCCCAACATTTTTGAACCCCGAATCATGGTGATACATAATAGGCATCCTGGATATATTGATCGTGATTTACCTATGTCATCGATTACTTGACGTCCTAACAGGATGGACGGTATTTGGGAGTGCGACGTTGCCAGCTTTCGGTTTACTTATCTCTTTCTTTTACTATCGCTTGCTTGCTTGTAGTACACAGTTTCAACATTTTTATTCCAATATTTGTAAGATCTATACGTATACGGATGCCCGATATTGATATAATATGTATCTACGAGTACCTACCTTATATTTCATTATCCTATTAAAATTGTTAAAAAGCCTGTTGTGTTGGAATGAGCATAGATGAATGAATGGATTGAATGGTAAATATTTGTCCCTGTAGGTACGTACTTACTTCATTGGTGGGTCAAGGTAGGTAGGTATTGTTATGATAGAACCGGGATTGGATCCTGCCATGGCCTGCACCAATATCCTTAATATTCTAAGTATGTGTATGTAAAACATCTTGAACACATCGGCATGTCTCAGAATAACAAATTCAAGAAAAAGGTTTAGTACTTACTTCTAGTCATCCGACCCGTAGGTCTGGGTGGAATGGGTCACAGAGGTGATGAAGGCCTAATCTCTCCCTCGGCAGAAGGCCGGTGTCTCAGTGAGTACATGGAGGGAACATGTGCAGATAATAAAAAAAAACCGGACATGTGCGTGTCGGGCCACGTACAATGTAGGGTTCTGTAGTAGCCCATCAAAATATGCGGACACTTCCTACGGTCCGATTTGCCTCTGAACGATGATTTTTATTGTAATAATAAACAACAAACTTACATTTGCAGTTGAAAAACCTGTGCTTCCATACATTATGTTTAGGTAAATATGTTATCCAAGTACATTTTATAGGTTGGTCGACTATAACTCATAAACTGGTTTTTTTTTTCCTTTTTACTTCGTTATATAAACTATCACCGTGAATTTTTTCACGTACCCAAACACAACTGTTTAGCTGGTAGAGGGGAGAGATACTTGAGTCTAACAAAAATTTGCACTTTAAAGCTTAATATTTCACAAACGATTCCCTTAATCGAATTATTTGAACAAACTCGCAATATTTTTTAAAGACCTAGGTATTCAACAACATCCCACGTAATGGGGTCCGCGAGACAAAAAAAAACTTGAGGGGTGTCAAGGGACACCCGGATGGAACGAAGTTCTTTGGCAGTCATTGCTTAACCTTGGTCACCCATCCACAGACAGACCTTGGCAGTCGTTGCTTAACCTTGATCATCCATCCACAGACCAACCTTGGCAACCGTTGCTTAACTTGGATCACCCATCCACAGACAGACCTTGGCAGTCGTTGCTTAACCTTGATCACCCATCCACAGACAGACCTCGGCAACCGTCGCTTAACTTGGATCACCCATCCACAGACAGACCTTGGCAGTCGTTGCTTCACCTTGATCACCCATCCACAGACAAACCTCGGCAACCGTTGCTTAACTTGGATCACCCATCCACAGACAGACCTCGGCAACCGTTGCTTAACTTGGATCACCCATCCACAGACAGACCTTGGCAGTCGTTGCTTAACCTTGATCACCCATCCACCGACCAAAGACGAAACGAAAATATCTGGCTTGCTTTCTATAAGAGAGAGAGAGACAGACAGAGAAACAAGCGCACGCCGCACGGCTTACAATAGCAAAAAGTGTCGTTACAACTTTTCGTCTTAATTTTTTCCGTCTAGCCCCCTTGCGCAACGCGCGATAAGGAACTTCGTTCCAAAAATCCCCACTTTACGTGTACTACTTTAGGTACTGGAGATACCCTTTAAAAATACTTTTCCAGATTTTATTTCACCACTTTGTCGGCGTAACCAATCTGCTGTGAAAGTATAGCTTTTTTGTCAAATTAGTCTTTAGCTCGTGGCTGAATAATAACAGCCGCTCGGGTCGATCTTTAGGTTACCTGAAATAAATGGTTTATTATTATTATTGGGCGTCCGTATATAGCTATTGGGCGTCCGTATATAGCTATTGGACGTCCGTATATAGCTATTGAACGCCCAATAGCTATATACGGACGCCCAATAGTTATATACGGACGCCCAACAATAATAATAAACCATTTATTACAGGTAACAAAGACCCATAGAAAAACTAATAACATTTGTGTTAGTATAAGCATCTTAAAACTATGTTAGTATCACTTCACTTGCACGATGCTTTGTGCGTTCTTGTGGAATCTGTCCGCGAAAGCGACGGAACACCACATCCTGCGGCCAAAAACTGTCTTCCAACACCAAATGGAGTAAACACGTTGGTATGCGCAGTACACTCCTTTAAATTGACGTTGCGGCGCAACTCCAGTAGCTGTACTTTTGGCGTGTACTTCTACCTTTGGCACACGTACTCCTCGATGTCCTTTGCTTCAGTGGTGTGGTGTAATAGCCTGGCGATCTTAATTGTTAGAGTACGGTACCTACTATTCAAGGCGGTACTATTTGGCTGCAAACTACTGTAAGATGGGTTCCCAGATTTGAAATCGTATAGTGCCTTTCCTCGCTCGCGCTTTCGTCTTCAGGGAATTCCAGTTTACGACTTGACCATTTTTTAGGGTTCCGTAGTCAACAAGGAACCCTTATAGTTTCTCCATGTACGTCTGTCTGTCTGTCCGCAACTTAGCTCAAAGACTCATAGTACTTTATCTGCCTAGCCTAGTCCCAACTATGTCGGGGTCGGCTTCCAGTCTAACTGGATGCAGCTGAATACCAGTATTTTACATGAAGCGACTGCCTATCTGACCTCCACAACCCAGCTAGCAATGGGTAACACGATACCCTTTGGTAAGACTGGTTGTAAGACTTTCGAGCCACTGACTACCTTAACGACTGTCAAAGATCTACAAATGACAGCATGGACCAACTGCTTAACTAACGTGCTTTTCGAGGCACGGAGGAAACTCGGTATGTAATGGGTGGTCACCAACCTAGGCAAGCGTGGCTTAACCTAAAGATCGACCCGAGCGGCTGTTATTATTTAGCCACGAGCTAAAGACTTATTACACTAAGAAGCTATAATTTGACATAAATATACATATTGGTTACGCCGACAAAGTGATGAAATAAAATTTCGAAAAGTATTCTTAAGGGTATCTCCAGTACCTAAAGTAGTACACGTAAAGTGGGTTTTTTTTTTGTCTCGCGTACCCCATTTCGTGGATTGTCGTTGAATAGGTCTTTAAAAAATTGCGAGTTTGCTCAAATAATTCGATTATGGGAATCGTTGGTGAAATATTAAGCTTTAAAGTGCATTTTTTTGTTAGACTCAAGTGTCTCCCCCCTCTATCAGCTAAACAGTTGTTTGGGTGCATGAAAAAATTCACGGTGATAGTTTATATAACGAAGTTAAAAGGAAAACTATCACAGCTGAGTAGGATTGACGTTCAATAGCTATATACGGACGTTCAATAGCTATTTAAGGACGCCCAATAGCTATATACGGACGCCCAATATTTATATACGGACGCCCAATAGCCTGGCGACCTTAGTTGTAGAAGTACGGTCTGTGTGTCTGTCTCTCCTAAGACATGCAACCAAATTTGATGCGGTTTTGCACTATCTGGTAAGTTATTATTTTTGGAAGGTTTAGAAGTATAATACATCCTAATTCATACTACGCGAAGCCGGAGCATGGCGATTGTATTATTATATGAGTTCTCGATTCTCTTACGCTCCAAACTAAACAAAAATAAATAAATTCAATCAAACCTGTTACATAAACAAGATAAAAATCTCTTGTTTATGTAACAGGTTTGATTGAATTTAAAAATCTTATTATTAAAGAATAAGAATACTAAAATATATCTCTTATTTACTTCAAAACTTCTTTCATTTAATTGTATTTTATATGGGTAACGAATCCACAAACAAAAACAAAGAACATGCAAATGTATCACTTTTATCCACAGTGTAGAGTGTTTTATAATGAAAAATATTTATAATTGCTAAGTACTCTCTCAGCGTGTTATATTATAAGATACTTATAACACGCCGAGCGCTAGAAATAAGGAGACAAACGTTGATTGATTTGTCAACAACACAACGTTTATTAATTACTCTATGCAACTTTGGCACTTAAGAGTTAGACATAATTTTGGTACCTACTTAAGTATTTTAATTCTAAAACATCTCGGATTTTAAATAAGGTTAAGTCGTTTGCTCCGTTGTCAAAACACACTTTTTTAAATGCATGCCAAATTGGACAATTTGTCAACTTTGCCATACATTTTTAACAAAAGTTAGTTTCACAACGGATCAAACAACTCAACCTAAGTACCTCCTATAACTAATCAACATCACAACATTATTTGGGGACGGTAGATATTATGTGATCTATAGTAACAGATTTAATGATTGAGCTGGCAACGTCGCAATTGCGGACGCCAAATACGCGGATTCGTAGTCAGGAAATCCCCGAGATATACGGCTGTGGATATACGCGCTACAGCAGCGCTTCAACTGCGCTGAGATTTTTTCGGGAACTTTTCATTATATTATTGCAGCCATCTAAACGACTTTTTGGCTTCTATCGATTTTTGTCCTAAGGCTAACCAGGACCATTAGGACCTAAGTGCCACCGGCAAATAAAGTGGCGTCCGGTATGCGGACGCCAAAAGCAGGTGGTAGCCAGTTTAAATGCACTTTCACCTTCAGGGGACGGCTATTTGTTTGCGGGATAAATATATATATATATATATATATATATATATATTTATTATATGAAACGTACAAAATGTTGAAATCAATTTTGAATATAGAACTTGTAGAGTTAACAATCCCTTTAGACTTTCTCGTGACGCTAAACTATATTATTAACTAGAAGCCACTTTGCTTAGTTAGAAATAATGGAGGACTAAAATACAGAACTTTGAATATTAAAACACATTGTTTCCAACATGCCTGGCTTGCCTGCATTCGCTCATATGTATGTAGATCAGAATTACATTCCGTCATCTAATACATTTACATAAATAATATGTGGTACGCTCAGATTTGCTCATATTAGTGGGGGCTATGCGATTTTGCGGTTACTCATGCATAGCCCATTACGGTCGGCGGGGAGGTTCGGTGGAATCGTTCATGTGCGCCTGGCCCTAGGCATTCAATGCGTCCACTACTGCCAATTTGATAACCTTTGCGGTTATTTCCGAGGGCCACTGTTAGGGATGCCCCATTCTCCTCATGACCGCTTCGCTTACTTTTGTGTGTAGAATGAATTATATTGGTAGTTCGTGATTTTTTGACTTTAATAGGAACCTAATTTTGGTATTCGGGTCACTGAATTTGTACGGAATGGCTGTTCCTCTAAGAATTTTCTTATACTCATACTCGTATAGGTACCCTCATTCGTTTCTACAATAACCTGGGGCAGGAATGAATAGCGTAGTTGCTTCTCGTCTCATGCAAACAGTGAGGAGCAACTGGCAATACCATTATACTGTACCCATTTCTCGTGGGCGATATGATAACAAACTTTGCACTTTAGTGAACTCTCGCACGTATCTCGTTGACTAACTTGTAGTAACGACACATTTACGTCCAATTTATACTTTGGTACTGAGATCTATGAAAGCATTATTGAGTTAAAGGTAAAAATATCACTGATTATTTGGCGAAGTGAAGGTGTATGACAGAACACCTCTACCAACCGCGTAGTATATTCACCCGAGGTTCCAATTGGATTCGAAAGCGATTCAAAACTGAAAAAAAAAAAACAAATCCAGAGCGCTATAAGCATGGAACGTGTAACGGAGCAGTGTTGGTATAACTTGAATTGTCTTTTTGAAAAGACGTGGTCGAAATGCATGCATTTGTATGCTGGCAATGTAGCTTTTATTTGAAGCTTATTGTTTATTTGAAAGAATAATTATTTACCAGTTCGTACATTTACACCAATAACCAGTATCTGGATTGTGGAGGTTAACTAGTCATTCAGACATGAAATCCACACCAACATAGTTAAAAAAGGCAAAGTGAGATGTTAGTATAGAAGTTACACTCCAGAAAACATTCAACAGTAACAAAAACCCTCATTTTTCGTGTTAGTCCGACTAGTTATTAACTTATGAATTACCGACAGAGCATATTACATTTTTCTTGAAAGAAACACGAAAGGAAAACGCGTGCCACGAGTTTTAAAAACCATGAAAGAAACTGACCATCACATAACTTCACGCCTGATATCACCGAAGGGTTAGGCAGAGGTGTACCGAATTATAGTGCACCCACATTTCACCAGTTATGTTTACGTCCCATGTAATAGGGAGCCAGCTTAAAGCCATCAACCGGGCACAAATTCAGACTACATGGCTGGTCAGACTACATGGCTGTTACTGACCAAATTCCTGATGGAAAAACCAGATAGCACTTTGTCCCAACCGAGAATCGAACCCAGGACCCCATGCTCAGCAGTCATGAAAAGAAACAATTGAAAAACCTGAAACAAAAAGAAATGCTCTTGAAATAAGCCGCTAATAAAACGTACATTTGTAAGTGGGACTTGATAACCCGTGCCGCATCGGACTGAAGAATTATTTTATCATAAAGCCGCGACTAAATCGACCGTGAAACCGGGCCGGATAACTTTTGCACAACGTTCCGCGGTTCATGGCTAGTTTAGAATTACCTGAATTTCACGAACCACCTATTCGGATACGTGCGGTGGTTTGTTCATTTTTTTCGTTTAAATAATAGATAGGTACCTATTGGTATCTGTTTGACCTGTTTTCCTTTTTCTTTTCTTACTGGAGGAGCTCAACATCACCAAATGGCTGTCCACAATCTGCGAGCGCGCCCTCAGCTTTTTCGGACATGATATTATGCGTTCGCCTAGGCATTGTCTGGAAAGGCTAATGATATTGAGCTGGTTAGAACAACGAGCAGCCTTGTTCGTTGACCTTGAGTCTTAGTCTTGGCCTTCTTGATCACGTCTGACTACCTTGCCGGTGCTCTGCCTAGAGCACAGCACAACAGTACAACAGTCTGATGACTGTTGGAAGCAGTCTGTACCGTGTGGTCCATACTGCAGAAGACCGCTTGGCTTGGAGAAGTGTGGGTCGATCATGAAGAAGAAGAAGATATAGGTGACGGCGGTGGTTTGAACATCTACTATGTTACTACTACTATTTTCAGTTTTTTTTTTTTTAACTAATTTTCTTACTTCGTTAGTTGATAGTTCCTACTTACGAAGGTTTTAATCGCATTGCCAGCGATCTTTAGAAAAATATAACTTAGATATCTGATATTTTCTCCCATAACATTCATTTTCATTCTATGTTAACATATCGTAGAGTAGGCACATGACTTAGTTTATACTGATAGTTTGACTTTATTGTGGTAAAATAAATCATGCTTGCTTAATTTAATTTGAATGATTATTAGTGTATAATTAATTTTAATAATAAAATGCATGTTTTTTTTTCAATTAGGTAGTGTATCCAAAATTTGTATGCCTATTAGGTTAAACATAGCGATCCTGACATCCGAATTAGACCTTATTATATTGTACCTATGTTTCACAAATAAATAATTTGAATTTGAATTTGAATTTGGATTACAGTATGAATCAAACAATCAAAATCAAAAAATTAAACAATTTGGTTTATATTCTGTGCTTTGGTAATTTATAAAATAAAATGGAACGAATTGAAAAAACGACTGATACCAGGTTTTACGATTGCATTATTGTCTTCACTACTCAATATGAAATGTATGAAAATGTGAAAATGTTGTTTTTAGATTTACGTCGCCTTTGACGACCTTAAATCGCTTTAAAGCTGAGTTTAATTTTATACAGCAATTTTTGGTAATCGTTTTTCTGGGAATTCGTTGATATTCTTTAGTTAAAATTGTAGGTATGATATTTTTATCTTTTTATGAAATAAAGTGCATTTTGTTGACCATTAATGCGGGTTTACTTACATTATGAGGCAACACAATAATTTCAGGAACAGAAACCATTAACTGTAATGCGATCACAAGGCTTTTCGGTGAAATCATGAAACCCGATTCATTTAATTAAAGTTTCATTCTAATTGAATTCTCTGTACTGGAATTACATTAACAGGTTTATTTCGTGAAAGTATTTGTGGTGGTTATTACCGATGCGGAATGAGAATGCACCGAATTATTTATTATGTGCCGATAGCCGTATGGTTCGACGTTGGAACCGGCGAGTAAGAAGTCGTGAAAACTTCACTAAACAACAAGTGAGTGGGAGCTCCTGGAGAACCGTTTTGTTTTTGATCTCGGGTAAAACCTTCAAAAGGCTGGTCTTTGGGGGTAAGACCGGGTGGTATGGGATTTCTACTTCATTTAAACCAACCCAGTGGTCACCATCTGCACAAGGGACCTGACAGATCTTCTAGGAAATAGGAATAAAAGACCTGTCAGGAGCTCCCTCTATGCAATGCCTGACCTACCTATCTGTATCTAATGAGCTCTCAATATAACTATGACTGACTATGCTTACAAATAAGCAGCCTATACCTGCTCGGACTCATGCCTCTTGTTTGTAAGAAGGAGTGGGTTATAATCCACCAAGTGGGCCCAGTGCGGGTCGGTGGAAGTCACATGTATTTGAATGTTTGGTAACTACATAACATAACATCACTCCAGTTATGTTAAAGTCCTATGTAGGAATAGGGCGCGAGCCTACTTCCATCAACCGGGTACAATTGAAGACTCCATGGTTGCTACTGAGAAATTCCAGATGGAAAAACCCAGTAACACTTTGCCCGATCCGGGAATTGAGCGAGAATGCGACCACTAGACCAAAGAGGCAGTCACTACTACTAGTCAGTTTTGCTAATTACTTAACTAGTAATCTTTAAAAAAACGTAGTGATAGTGTTTAGGTGGTACTAAGAGCGCAGGAAGTCCAGCGACCTTTCCTAACATTAGAACAGTTTTGTCAGTTTTCGCGTGGCTTTCTAGCTATTATGCTGATTACAGCAGTTAACGTAACCAAGTTTGAACACCTGAAGTCATAGCTAAAGCCAGCGTAAGAGCCGAATCCGGTCCTTTGCTAAAGCAAAGCCCGTGTGGTTACATGGGTCTCTAATATGCAAATATCAAATGCCTTTTGGGGAATTCAATCTCAAATGTACTGTGACATCAACTCCAGATTTTCTGTTACTGCACTGGAAATACAATTACATACCCGCTAATATTATTATTCCACTAGTTTGCAATGTATGTTTGTTACTCAATTGGACCGTATCTGTTGAACGGATTTGAATGAAATCTGCATCAAATTTAGTACTGAATTGTGTTCTGGGTATTCTGTTCCAAATCCGCACATAGGATACTTTTCATTCAGTTATCTACACTTTTATTGGAAGCGGAGCCGTGGATGGTGGTCGCAACAAATATCAGGTAGGTATTTTACTGTATAGATTGATTAATATAATAAGACTGTTGTAAAATAAGGTTGTGAAAGTATGGTAGGGAACCAAGAGATGTTGAAAGAACCAGAATGTATTTATATGATGAATTACTTACAGCAGAAATAGTAAATAATGGAAGTTATAAGAAAAAGCCTTCGCTAAAAGGTACACACTGCAAATTAGATCGATTTGCAGGGCACACCAACATAGATGTTGGTGTGCGTAAAATCAACGGCCGTCTGACTTCGCCTATTTATTAGTGTTTGCTTCACAATAACCCGTTGTCCACGCACACACAATAAAATTTCTTGTCACTAATGTTGCAGGGAATATGACGCATAAATTTAGCTTATGATACAATCGTCTCCGTGGCGCATTAGTCGAGCGTGCGATAAATAATTACTTACTGCGCCGGCGCCGTAGGATCGAATCCGACTGCCAACAGCTTAATGTTTTTGTATGTTTTAATAAAATATTTTACATTTGTTTGTTCAATTCATTGCTTAACTATTAGCAAGTCTCTTTATATTTGGGTTAGAATGTATTAGTTGTCTACCCTCTAAAAATGACAAATCATGTTTAAGTTAGTAGTTTAAGTTCATCGTCATAATGCTATTGACTATCGGGCTTTCGTTACGTTTTTAGACATTATACCCTGCGTTTTTTGAGAAGTGCTTTTATTTGTGAATCAATATGAATCATTGAACCACACTTTTATGAGCTGAAATAATTCTTTTGCATGAGCAAAATGTTTCAATTAGTGAAATTGCGAGACGTTTAAAGATATCGGTGAGTAACAAAATGTTATTATGATGTTTAGAAGTTTAATATGTTTGAAGGGGCAGGAGGGCCTTCATCAGAACTCATCTTGTGATGTATGTGGGTAGGTAGGTAGGCAGGTGGGCGTGGGCAGAAAAATCACAAGTCCTTGTCACAATTACAGTTCTTTAATCAGCACGAGTTTTAATAATTGAAATACACAGTTAAACGATCAATGTACACTCTTAGCAATACGACAGCAACTTAATTAGAACTCTAAATCAAACTATCATTCGGATTCAAAGCGATTCGTCACAAGCGTGGTGCGCGGGCGCCGTCTCGAACAACAGTGTCAAGATGGCCGCCCTCACAACCATCGACAATGACGCTTCGCTAGGCTGACTTTGACAACTAAAAGTCAACCTGACGTCTGACGTTGACGGATGCGCCGTCACGGCCGGACTGACACTCGACCGTCCTCGGGCGATTTTCTGAAACAATGAGTTGCAATCGTACACGATCCGTTCGGCATCCTGACGGACGACCAATTACAATTATCACAATGCGCTATGATACTTAAGACTTAAGGCGAGTGTCTCGCAACAATTAAGCCGGATGACACAGCCTCGTCACTAAACAGCATGTAGGTTAACTGTTCACAATTGGTACTATTAGACAAGTCAATCCTTTGGTGGATGTGACCCGGACGACAATATTCGTCTTACCATAATCTGCAAAACATCCAGAACAAGTCAGTCAACTTAAAGGCTCTGACTCGGACGACATATTTCGTCTCATAGAACAAAAGCACAGAGACAAGTCAATCTGATACTGACTCGGACGACATATTTCGTCTCATAGAACAAAAGCACAGAGACAAGTCAATCTGATACTGACCCGGACGACATATTTCGTCTCATAGAACAAAAGCACAGAGACAAGTCAATCTGATACTGACCCGGACGACATATTTCGTCTGACTATTTGGCAGGAAAGAGATTCTTACAGGTCGCTCCACTTACCTACGACTATGAATCGTCTTGTTCTGTATGAATTTCAGTTTCGTGCAAAACTTCCCAAGTCTCAGGATCTGAGCATATACTGAGAGTGTCTGAGCCTGCTGTGAGCGTCCTCGAATCGGCGGAAACAGTGTTTGAGCATACGGTCAAGGTGTCAGAGTTATCATTGTCATGATTTGAATTAGTTATACTTTCTTCATCTTCCGACGCCGTCTCGGCCTCTTCACAATTTAAAAGACTAGTAGCTATTTCGATCAAACCGATATGTCCCTGGGGTACTGCGCGCAAATTCTCGTGAGAGTATTTATAAGTTCTCTGAGAACCACCTAAACTTTTAAGTTCGTAGCGATCGTTTTCAAGTACTTCTACTATAACATATGGACCTCGAAACTTCCTATCCAATTTTGTTTTATTCCGTTCACAATTTTTAATAAATACAAAGTCTCCTTTAGAGAAAGGTCTTATTGTGGCCCGACCACGATTAAACCGAAGGGTATCAGATTCAGCAGCTTTGCAAATGTTAGCTGATGCATCAGTTCTTACCGAATCTAAATCTAAGCGAACCTCATGATCCATATTATCGGCGTTCAACTTAGACATTCCTAAAGAATTAGAACGAATTCCAAACATTAGTTCTGACGGTGAGTATTTGGTAACGGAAGATTTAGAACTATTGAGAGCAAGTTGGATGTTACCTAATTCGTCACGCCATGCTTTGTTAGGGTCGTTTTCAATGATAGTAAGGAGGCTCTTCAGAGTACGCATCACTCGTTCAACTTGGCCGTTTGCCCTACTCGTACCAGTCGCGATGAAATGGAGGTCTATTTTATGCTCTTGACAAAAGCTCTTAAAATCTGAGCTAATGTAGCAACGGCCCTGATCTGCGATGATTCTTTTTGGGGCTCCAAAAAGACACACCGCTTTTTGTACGGCATATATTGCACTCTTGGAATCTACTGACAAAGTATGTTCGAGTAAAACGTATTTGGTAAAGGCATCGATTATTACCGAGCAATACTCCTTTCGGTCACTCTTCCCGCTCAGCTTCCCCGAAAAATCTATGTGAATCGTGTGCCAAGGCACGGATACTTTTGGAATCGAATGAAGCTGAACAGGCTGAGCACCCGATGGACCTTTCGATGCCTTACAAATGATACACGAATCTATAAATTTTCGTACACATTTAGACATATTGGGAAACCAATACTTTTCATACAGCTTGTCTAGAGTTTTGTCCCTGCCTAAATGTTGCAATTCGTTGTGGACATGATTAATTAGTGTCCAAATAAGAGACCGTGGAACTACGGGTAGCCATGAAACCGTTTTGTTACGAGTAATCTTCCTGTAGAGTATACCATCTCTAACGTCATATGTTTGACCTATTGTCTCGGGAAAGCTATTATTATTATGTTTTGCGATAAGATCCTGAATTTCTGCGTCACGTTTCTGTTCAACTGACAGCCAGCCCTGGTGTAGTTCAACATAATTGACAGTTTTAGGTTTAAGCTTTACAGGAGTGATAGGAACAGCAGAATCTGACAGTGGATTTCGGGACAGGTAGTCAGCATGCTCCATTTTACTTCCTTCGCGGTATATAATATCGAAATCGTAAGCTTGTAAATAAGCCCACCATCGGTAAACGCGGGGTGTTAGGTCTTTCTTCGATTTCGACGCCTTGAGTGAATTGCAGTCGGTAACTACAACAAATCGCCTACCATATAAATAATGGCGAAAATGCTCTACAGCTCTGACGACCGCTAAAGTTTCTAACTCGTATGAATGATAACGAGATTCCGCGTCTGCTGTACGGCGGCTATAATACTCTACAACGTGCGGAAGATTATTTGTCTTTTGCAGAAGGATTGCTCCATATCCTTCTGAGCTAGCATCGGTATGTAGCTCCACCGGAAGTTCTGGGTCGAATATAGTTAGCACTGGTTCGGACGTGAGAATGCCTATAATTTTGCGCCGTATCTTTTCATGTTCGGTAGTCCAAGTAATTCGTCCTTTAAGTTTTGTAAGAGGGTATAGGGGACCGACTATTCGTGTGAACTCAGGAATAAATTTCCGAAAGTAGGAGGCTAGACCGAGAAATTGGCGAACATTAGTAGCCGATTTAGGTTCTGGGGCATCTGCCAATGCTTGAATCTTCCGTGAATTGGGCCTAATCTCACCGGATTGTACAGACCTAGGTAGTCAATTCGTTGTTTCATAAATTTACATTTCTTTGTATTGAATGTAAACCCGGCTTCTGATAACGCACCTAAAACAAAGTCAAGGCGCTTCAGTCCTTCGGAGATGTTAGCAGAATGACAGTACACGTCATCCATATAGATAAGTGGTTTATCTTGCAAATGACTAAGAGCCCTTGTGATACATCTCTGAAAGACTGAAGGAGCATTTCGCAAACCAAACGGCATGGCGAGATACTCGTATTGCCCTTCGTTTGTCACGAAAGCTGTCTTCTCCACTGACTCAGGGTGGATAGGGATCTGGTGGAAACCAGAAGCCATATCCAATGAAGAGAAGAAATTAGCACCCGTAAGCTGGTCTATTTGTTCCTCGATTCGAGGTAAGGGATAATGTTCAGGTATGGTATTTGAATTTAACTCCCTAAAATCTACACAAAGTCTATCGGAATTATCCTTCTTTTTCACAAGAACGATAGGGCTAGCAAATGGGGACGTACTCTCTCGAATCACCCCTGCGTCTAATAGTTTTTGAACCTGTTCCCTAATAATTTGTTTCTCTATAGGTGCTCTTTTATGGGGACATCGCTGCACAACTTTATGTGGATCTACTAATTTAATTTCACATAGTCCCGTCTTCACACGCTTGGTAGGTATACCCTCGATAAAGTTATTCGCATATTTGCTCAATATGGAAATCAACATGTCTTTATCCCGTTCCTGCAAATCCGTGTCAATTTTTGAAAAATCTGGGAGATCTGATGTCGCGACACAAAGATTAGATTGCTGTTTAGAATATATAACAAGATTATCATTATCAATTTCTACACTTAACCCCTGATCAAAGATATCTCTACCAATAATTATAGGCTCAGATATATTACTGTCGGAAACCACGTGAAAGAGTAAACTAATCAAGCGATCATCAATTTTAACATCGGCCTGAATTTGAATCGTACACTGTATATCATCGCCTCCAATACCGCTCAGATAGACGAGACTTTTACACACAGTACCCAAGAGTTTACCACGATAACTTTCTTTCACAAGAGAACAGGACGATCCGCTGTCAAATAGAAAAGGTACAGACTCACCGGAAGATGTTGTCAAGATACTCCTTGAAGGACGGTGTTCACAATGGTGGACTTCCTTGGCCGCAGCTTTACCACCGTTCCTTTTATCAGGACAGTTAGTTGTCACATGACCTTTTTGGCCACAAGTGTAGCACGTTACATCGGTCATCCTCTCCAACGGACGAGAAGCACTCGGAGTGTCTCGAGGCTCGACTGATCCCAGCGAGTCACGACGTTTTCGGCATTCCGCAAAACGATGTCCCGATATTCCGCAAAAGTTACATCTGCCAGTGAACCTTTCGGTAGCACGAAAACGCTTCGCCTCAGGTTCGTTAGCTTCGACACCGTCTGAACGCCGCTTAAGAGATACGCCTCCTAGGATTCGGAACAATTGAGTGCGAGTTGTGATATTGTGCGCAATCAATTCACGTCTTATCAGGCTGTCCTTCTGACAAAGCACAGAAATAACGAATCCAGTCACCACTTCTTCAGGCATCACAGTCTTAGGTATTCGTTCGATTAAGTTCCATAAACGAAGAGCAGCTTCTGAAGCTGTCTCCTTAGCTCCTATCTGGAATCGCAATATTTCGTCGAAATAGTCCTGAAGAAGCTTTGGTTTTGAAAATTTAGCTAACAGTGTCTGTTTGACAACGCTCCAGGACATTTCACATAAGTTTAGCTTAGTGATACAGGCAGCCGCTCGTCCTTTTAAAGAGGTAGTAAGAGCCATGAGCAAGTCTATTCCTTCTAAGCGCTTATTATGAACGATCGCTTCTGTAATATTGCACCAACCATCTATGTCACAGTCTGGTTCGTCTGGATTAAACGGTAAGAAATGTGTTGCCTGGTTAGTACTCACAGTTGGCGTTGGCTGGGCTGCGAGAACACGAGATAAAAGCATTTCCATATTATTCAGCAATTTTTCTGCATCCGATTTTGGTGTTTCTTGCTCAATTCTAGCCCCATCCGATCCCACTTCTGATGAAGGGGCAGGAGGGCCTTCATCAGAACTCATCTTGTGATGTATGTGGGTAGGTAGGTAGGCAGGTGGGCGTGGGCAGAAAAATCACAAGTCCTTGTCACAATTACAGTTCTTTAATCAGCACGAGTTTTAATAATTGAAATACACAGTTAAACGATCAATGTACACTCTTAGCAATACGACAGCAACTTAATTAGAACTCTAAATCAAACTATCATTCGGATTCAAAGCGATTCGTCACAAGCGTGGTGCGCGGGCGCCGTCTCGAACAACAGTGTCAAGATGGCCGCCCTCACAACCATCGACAATGACGCTTCGCTAGGCTGACTTTGACAACTAAAAGTCAACCTGACGTCTGACGTTGACGGATGCGCCGTCATGTTTAAATAATCCACATGTTATTGATTGTTGTTTTTTGTAACAATATTTTATTATTGTTCACAGAGAAGGACTGTGCAATTGTGGGTCCATCGTTATGCAGATTCGGGAAGCATTGATCCTTGCCGACCGGGACCAAAGGCTGGATTTGCATTCACAGATTGGCATCTGATATAGTTGCTACGCATACCGCTGAGCCCTTCCTCACTACTCGTTCCACGGCAACTAAACATGACGTGACATTACAAACTGTACGAAACCACTTGCGAGCAGCTGGTGTGAAATGTTGTAGGCCAGCCAAGAAAATTTGAATGTCAGATATTCACAGGCAAAACCGGGTACGCTTCGCAAGAGAATATTTGGATTTTGATTGGTGCAATAATATAGTTATATTTAGAGATGAAAAATGTTTTAAATCAGACAAGGACGGTCGCAAAATATTGTGGCGAAAAGATGGTGAGCGCTATCATAAAAAAAATATTCTTCCATGCAGGTCTAGTGGAGACATTTACTTCGTGCATGAACAAGTCATAGATAGCGAAGGCGCACCAATAGGCTATTAATAAAAATATCAGGGGGTAATTCGATTTGTTTTATGTGAGTGATGTTATTGTTAGTGAGATAACAATTTAGGATACCTGTATCTTAATATCTATCTTATTAACATGTTTATTCATTTCACTAATAAATAAATTACCCACTTGAATAAGAAAAGTAACGTTATTTCTTGTCCGACTTAGAATATTTGTCATGCACAAAACTTTATAATTTGTAATTATAATATAAAAAAAAAACCTAGTCAATAAATGTTGTTGATTTCTTAATACAAATTGTTTAATTTTTACTTCCATATTTTTTTTCGAATAATGTTCTTATTATCAGGTAAATTACAATAAAAATTCAACAAAATGAAAATAAAAGTTTTTTAATAATGCAAAAAGTTGACGCCAGCGGCGCAGATTCGATCCTACGACACTTGATTTACCAGCCGAATGATTACTCATATAAGCCACGACACCGGTTAGTCATAGTGTTAAATTGATGCTTCATATTCTTTACCTCATATTATACAATATACTATAGTGAAGCAAACACTAACAAATAGGCGAAGTAATACACCAGTTGATTTTACGCACACCAACATCTTTGTGGTGTGCCCTGCAAACCGATCTAATTTGCACCGTGTACATACATTCTGAAATACAGAAAAAGATACCATGTCAGGTTCAGAAGACAAGGTTTATAGATAAATTAATTACAGGTTAATGACTGCAATGTAGGCTCTTAAAGAGCAGAAACAATCTCACTTAAGAAGTGCTAAAAACAGTGTAATCACAATTTATGATAGCTATTTTATTGTAACGACAAACTGCGTCACTTAAGCCAAAGCTTTGATTATGCAGCGAACAAAGGAAATTGCTATCGTTCTGTTCTTAACAGATCGTGAACATTCGAAGTGTTTAGTGAATTGCTGGGAGTTTGTTGAGTCACTTCTTCTGCACCTAAGAAAATTGTTTTGGAATATTTAAGTTTTTTTTTTGTAATGTTGAGTCCTAACTGCCAACGCATTGACTGTTTGGTGCTATATAGTTTTTGTTGCCTTAACTGACCCACTCCTGGGTAAAGGCCTCCCCACATTCCTCCCTTCTTTGGTTTTATTTATTTCTATGTATGTACTTACTTACACAGCTTCGCGGCAGACTGTGTAGAAGATGGCGGGATGAGCTGGAGGTAATCAACGACGAGTGTTCCACAACCCTTTTTAATTTTTATTTTTTTTGCGGGTTAGGAAATCGTCAAATTTTTATGACTCCTCCCGCTCTGGGCGGACCGGAAGGGAGTGTCAGACTTTTACTGACTAAACCCATCCATGTTCCTTCTTTTGCCCTTTGTGTTCCAGGGCCGTATCTCTTTCGAACAGTCCCGCAGCCAGCGTGTTCCACAGCTTTGGATCAATAATTAGTATCGTGGGGCTATAAAGTTGCATTTATTAAGTGATGGATACGTACAGTGATGTAAGCTTGATAAATGACTTTGCTAATACTCAGCAACTCTGAAATCCGTTGAGCAAAGTTCAAATGCAAGGTCAATTTATGTTTGCAAGAATGTACACAATTTAATTATAAGTACTACTAATGTAACATAGCACCTATATCTTATTCTTAATGGTTGTATATGTAGCCGCGCGGTGGTTTAAAATGTTTGGCGAGCCCCACCGAGGCTAATTTAGAGTTCTCAACTTTAGAACAAACAGTAAAATTGGCTATTCTCGAGTAAATGCAAAGGTCATAATGTATTTTGTCGCCGGTTGGATGTCGAACACTACTGCTGATATATCGTCCAATAAAGTCGTGAAGTGAAGAATAGCTCCCATCCCATTAACGTCACACGCAAAACGATTTCGCCTCTGCCGAACACGATTTGTTGTGGCAGTGATTTGTGTGTCCATATTGTGAAGTTGAAGTTTCCAAATAACCGACTATTATGGAAAAAAAGGAAAATCGCCGCTCGCTTGGGAACGACATTACGGGCTACATGTATGCGGCGAGAACAATGCGAATTATGCCGGTTATTCGCCGCGTTACAGCTCTATTACTGGCCGCGAGGTCACTCACCTGCCTTCACAGTAGACTGATGTTAAGTACCCACTCCTATTCCAGTGCTAATTCTCGTTGAAAATAAACATTTTGGATACGGACGAGTTCGTATTACGTAATACCTAACTAAAACATTAGAATTCGTACTAAATACCTAAGTACTTAGGAATTGTGATATTTTTCAGTTGTAAAATGAGGAGAATTTCTACATTATATTATTTATGAAAACCCTCTTCCTACTATGTGCTCTACCTAAGCGTATTAAGAGTATAATATATTTTAATATCTGAGAGCAACGACGATTATATGAGCCCATGTAGTTGGTATATTAATTTCCACGAAACCAGCCCCATTACGAACATATTCATATAATAAACATGAATGAATTTCCATATAACTTACACTATTCCATACACCAAAGGAAGAACGATAGTGAAAAAGTAATAAAAATGAATCCTTACCTAGCATTTTTATTGCGGTATAAGATAGCGCATTTAATACAATTTTATTTCCATAATTTAACGTGTATGACAGAGCTAGGAGCAGCCGTAACTTCTGGAACACTTACGACGACTTTATGATTGTGATATTAGTACCATCTCTTTTGTGTTCTTTAGTTCTAACCATTTAGTAATTGCCAAAATACACAGGTAAACTTTTTGAAGCGAGACGTGGGTGAGTTTTGAAACTATGGAAATTGAAGAAACTATTTTGTTAATTAAAACATTTGGAGGTTATTTAAGTAACAGTTTGTATTACAACTGTAGGTATAATTGCAGTTTTGTTTAACCGTTACTAATAATAAGTGTAATTTTTATATGAAAACCCAAAAAAGGTTTATTAAAGAAACAGTTCTCAAGCACCTTTTGGCTTCAGTTTGATTTCTCTTTGTCAGCCTGTGTATTTGAAATGCGCCACATATACTCAAGTGACTGACAGTTAATTTCGAAGATCACTAAGTAGCTGGATTATACATGGTTATTCTCGCTTTAAATTATGTATATTTTGGCCCGAAGGGAAATATTTATAATACAATATTTTGAAAGGCAGACAGCAAGCGCGCTGCCTGAATTAAAAAATAATTGCACTGAATTAACATGGCAGACTTTAGTAATAAACTCGAAATACTGAAGTTTTAATAAAGGTGATAAAGAACATGTTGTAATTAAATTGACTTGTGAAAATGATTGATATCTTGAAGTCGCTCTCGCCATTTCACTAAGGAACACTAAAAAAGGCATCAAGAGTGAGCAGGTGCGAGAAACTTATTCACATTACTTTTCTCACAAAGAGCCTATTATACAGCTGCCCGTGTTGCGTTCGCTTACTTTTATAAATGTTTTCAATTGAAAGAATTGCTGTAATTTAAACTTGTACAAGCAATTTCATTTGTGAAATAATCTAAATTTTTCTCAAGATTGTTCCTTTGAACAAAGAAAGGCAAACCGTAGAACACTTCTGTGGGCGTCGACTTTTACATACTTATTGAAAAATACATCATTTGTCAACGGCGTCATTGTTTGAGAGATCATTGAATATGCATTTATTGAGCTTACTGCTCGTGCTCGTGGTATGATCACAATAGAAAAACGTGAGCACTGAGACGTGATTAATGCGAGACGAACAAACCGACGCAAAAAAACCTACGTGAAACATTTGAACGACGTCGCTAAATTACATTACATGGAGCGTAAATAACGTTTCATTTAAAATATCTTCATTAACATCATTCGTTTTAATGCAGTGTAGGTAGACCTACAATGGAAAATATAATGTCTCGGTGTTGGGAGGTCTCGGAAATCCCGTCCTCCTGCGAAATGAAATATGATTCACATTAACTAAAGCTCTTGTTGTGTCCCGTTTTTGTCGCGAACCGTTTGCTACACTTGTATTTGCCACTGGATTCACTTCGAAGTGTTAAATAAATGCGGCTCACTTGTTCCTCTTTTGTTTTAATTCAATTATTCTTGCCCCGCACGACTGGATTGGATACTTTTTTCGGAACGGTCGTCGCGTTATCGGCTTTTGAGAAGTTAGTTGGCTGGAATGCAAGTCACGTTTCTGATACTCGAGGCAGAAACGGGCGTTTGCATTTCATTAGTAGACTTTTGATCACAGAATATTGTTACGTGATTAAAGTTCAAAGTTTAATTTCTGTTAAACTTTCAAAGATTGATGGAGGGGCGTTTTGATTCATTGAACAAGTTTGAACAAAACCTTCGAGTCTTGTTGATGGGTTTGTGAGTTTACAGAGACTGGATTCATTTATTGTGAGTGCTTGATTGCTATCACTGAAAGACTTTAGAAAAGCAGACAATATTTCTTCTGAAATAAAAAGAAATTTAATAGGGAGACACTTTCAGGATTATTTTTCGATAATTGAAAAACAATGACACGTATTAAAAGAAAGGCGACACCTCCGATACACGAGGTTGGTATGCCATTAGAGGCATAGATTCAAACAGATCATAAAGCGAGCACTGTAAGCGACGTCTACTAATTTTCACCTTTGTGGTGGATCTGGTGTTTGACGCAACAGCAGGCTGGTCTATTGTTGTCACATCCATGACGCTTATTCAACGCTTTGATAAGCCTACGTGATAAATTACCGACTTGGGAGACAAATATTTTTTTTATCTCCTGCGGGTAGAGAAACAAAAAATAAATTCTGTTCAGCGGTAGGTTTATTGTGTCTTTGTTTGTTTTTTACGTTATGTTTCTTCTTTAGTTTGTGTAGAAGGTATAGTTCTGACTTCATTGATGTAATACGCACAGAGATGAATGAAATCGGCAATTTGTAAAATACCAATGAAAAAATACCAATAAAGACAAAGGAAAAGATACCAATAAAGAAAGGAAGACATTTAGGAACTTAATGAAATATGTTAAAAGACTCATGACTGCCTCGTAGGGCGAGTGGTTGCAAGCGCGACTGCTGAGAATGAGGTCCTGGGTTCAATTCCCGGGTCGGGCAAAGTGTTATTGGGTTTTTCCATCATGAATTACTTCGTCGGAGCCACGGAGCCTGGATTTTGTTGGTTGATGGCAATAGGTCCTATTACATGGGACTTAAAACATAACTGGCGATATGTGGGTGTAGTAATAGGTACACCTCTGCGTAACTCTTTGACAACGCATGTTCCAGCTCACCCTTTTTTCTCAGTATTTTATTTCATCGATTAAATGTATCTACTACAGTACAAGCACTTTTCACAGAACACATAATCGCCCGCAGCGTCTAGAGACAGCTGTTTCAAGAAAAGGCTTATTGTTCATTCAAAGCCGATACGTGCGTGATATTGTAACCGTGGTGTTGAGAGGAGCTCGTAGCTAAAAACAGCCGCTCAGATCAATCTTCAGGTTAAGCCGCGTTTGCCTAGGTTGGTCTGTGGATGGGTGACCACCCATTACTTACATACCGAGATTCCTCCGTGCCTCGGAAAGCACGTTAAGCCATTGGTCTCGGCTGTCATTTGTAGATCTTTCACAGTCGTTAAAGGTAGTTAGTGACCCGAATGTCTAACAACCAGTCTCACCAAGGGACTTACTTTAGTATTACCGAGTACTAAATGGATTGTGGAAGTCATATAGGCAGTGGTTCCATGTAAAATACTGATATTGTGAGTAAGCAATGGCACGTTTTTTTGCAAGGAAACTGTTGACAGTGCCGCCTCTACCAACGGCTGCCGATGCGACTCCGTGCTCTGTGGTACTTATTCATATTGGGTTTATTTCGCCCTACAATAATATGAGAATACATCAGAAAGATAAACACACCAGACAATTGACTTTTATCTTTATTTTGAACCTGTTTTTACCCTCTGAAGTTTTTGTACCCACGGGCAATACATACACAAGTCATCTGTGAAAACACACAGAATTGTTATCCAAAAATCATATTGGAGTTTTTATAATAATATAAAAGTCATAATCAAATTCCATATAAGTACTTGAACATAGAAGGTACTCGACCTCTATGTTCAAGTACTCATAAGGAATATATCAACCGTTTTGCTATCGACTATCAAGAAAATTTGAATTTTGATATTATAATGTATTTTGTAGGGTGATATGGTAACGTCACATCACTCCATCATCTGCCTACATTCAGGTAAACACATTACCATGATTTCAATTAGTGGAGTATGTACACAGTGCGCCCCCCCCCTGCGCCACGGCCCGCGTCCCGCGCCCTACCTGCGGCGTGCTATTAATGAAGATGCCACGTATAGCCCCTGCACGTCGTCGCCGGGACGTCCCTTAGATATTTCTGGAATGATAAATGAGTGTCCTACGTGATGTAATGGTTCGGAACTCCCATGTGTCCGAGGTGAGGGATGGAACATATGTACGCCGATATTGCAGCCCAGCGAAGGCATGAAATGGGCTTTCTTTTTGTGTTTGCACATATAATACCCCCGAGAATATTGTGTGCAGAAAACGGTACGCTCTTTCGTAGATTGTTACTCTACAGGTGTTATTGCGTGCTGAAATGCGACGGTTTTTCGTGGAAATGCATACTAAGAAGCCATATTTATTCTTTGAACAATCCTGGCGTTGTGAGCATAAGTACTCAGATTTTTATCCAAACGATTTAGTCGTATTGTCAGCATGCCAGGATGTTTAGTCAATAACCGATAACCGCATACGAGTGTTCATATTATGCCAAACCGGCTGTTTCAGACGTCAGAGTTGAACGGTTTGATACAATTTATATACTCAAACTTGCGGTTGCATTTGGAAACAGTAATTTTTCATTCCCAACTTTATTCATGAGTGGACTAGAAGCGTGTAAATGCCTAGAACAACGACCTCGTCTAATGAAAATGAAGTCTTATAAATAATTAATCAATGATTGTGAACCATTATAACTTATTCTACGTATGTCACTTACCCAAATTGTGTGAGTCAGGAGCGACTAACCCAGGACAAGTGAAGTCAAGACAATAATAACAATCACGCAAGCAGTTAGCGATCAATTATCGTCACTTCACGCGGCGCTGGGTGTTCCAGAACATTTGATTACAGTACTAATAAATAATAGAATGCATTACTTGCAATATTAATGCTTTAACATGCACGTGCGATTATAATACTATCGCGTAGGTATTGGTCTTCAACTGAAAAGCCGTGGTGAAGGCTTTGTATGAAGCTGCTAAGGAAACTGTTTTATTTACATTGATAGTAATTTCACTGCTTCATTGGTCTAGTGGTCGCATGCGCGAGTGCTTCTGGAGGTTCTGGGTTCGATTCTCAGGTCGGATAAAACGTTAATTTCTCGATAGCCACCCAGCAGGATTTTTCCCGGTTGATGGCAATAGGCTCGCATCCACGAACACATACAACTCAAACATAACTGGCGAAATGTGGGTGTGCTAGATAGGGTACAGCACCAAACCTGCCAAACCGTTTAGGAATTACGTGATGTTATGTTAATAAATAATACAGTGCATTACTTGCAATACTGATAACACGCACTTGCTGTGCTTATGTATGGCGAAGATTATTCGCTATCGCGTGATGGTCTTCAAGTGGTTCGAAAGGAGGTGTCTGATGAGATTACGAGTAATAGAGAAATATGAAAGAAGAAGGCATGTTGTGCCGACCCCAAATGAATTGGGATAAGGGCAGGAATGATGATGATGATGACTATCATCAGGATTGACAAACTTTTCGGCAGTTTACTGATCCATCATCGTTTTTGCTGTATGTAATTTTGTCTAGGCTGGTGTCGTATTGCGATTTGCGAGGAACTTTCAACCTTACGGTTAAGGTAAGGCAATTTTAAAACCAGATAAACTTTACCTATTTAGCTAAGTTTTGCTGTATTGCGTCCCGGTTCCCAAAATTGGGAGTCCCATTATAGACACATCTTTTCATCATCTGCCTAGCCTTTTCCCAACTATGTTGGGGTCGGCTTCCAGTCTAACTGGATTCAGCTGAATATAAGTGTTTCACGTCAGACTACACTACGGATAAATCGAATAAAAAACTGTAGGAGAAGTTAAATTAGTACTTATGAAGCTTCATCGGGCACATATCCGACTACAAGCTACACCATAAAATAACTTATTATGTGAAAGCATAATAACGTTTTGCACAGCATAATAAACGGATCCATAATCATACTCTGCACGCTTCCTGGTTATTAGAACAATAAGGCTTTAATTCACCTTATGTACTCTCCTTTCCATATTATTTTGTTGTAATAATATAAGAAACTGAATATGAAATATTAGTCCCTTGAGTATATATTTATGGGACATGATATGTTTGTTGCATTTGTATGGTGTTAGGTTACAATTACTCTGGTGACCTCGTTCTGTGAGATCGTGATGGTCCAGAAGGAGGCTGCCGAGTGGGATTGTGAGAGGGCTGATCCTGGTAAGACAAGTAGGCGTCGGGGAGGTAACCACCTCGACACCTAACATGCCGAAACCCCACCTGCAGTACCTACTCAAAGCAGGTGGGACTTTGGGGCGTTCAGAGTGGGGACTATGTGCGCTAACCGAGTGACCTCAGAGATGACGGCGCGGCGGCACAGTGGTCACATGCTGCCGAACACAGCAAGGCTCAGGGGAGACCTCTCTATATTCTGCCCAGGGAAGTACCCTAACAGGTATTGCACAGACTCAGTCTTTTAAGAGGAAACGGTGCCTTTTTTTTTTTTTTTTTTTTTTTAGAGGGTGGGAAATCATCAAATGACTCCTCCCGCTCTGGGCGGAGCGGAAGGGAGTGTCAAACTCTTACTGACTAAAAACCACCCATGTTTCTTCATTGGCCCTTTATGTTCCAGGGCCGCGGTATCTCTTTCGAACAGTCCCGCAGCCCTGGCAGGCACCGGCCCTTGCGGGCCCCTCCCGTTGCTGACAACTCTTTGAGGCGCGCGTGGAACACGAACGCGCCGTCGACACGGCCTGCCCGTCGTTATACGACGGACGGACGGCGAGCTAGCCCATTACTCACCGTCCACAGGCCCGCGCCTACGGTGGCCGAGAGCCATCACGGCGTGGCCCCCGACGCCCGGTGCTTCTCCCGCGGCGGCTGGGACGTGAGGAGGTTCTCTCCCTCTCACGTTCCGCCGCCTCCTTCGCTAGCATGACTGCTTCGCAGAAGGAGGCGACGGCTTCCCATTCCCTCTCGCCCCGGACCATGGCTTGAACCAGGGCCGGACGCGAGAGGTCGCCGCCGCCAATCGCCGCTACAGGAAACGGTGCCTTTTTTTTTTTTTTTTTTTGGGGGGTGAGAAATCATCAAATGACTCCTCCCGCTCTGGGCGGAGCGGAAGGGAGTGTCAGACTCTTACTGACTAAAAAACACCCATGTTCCTTCATTGGCCCTTTATGTTCCAGGGCCGCGGTATCTCTTTCGAACAGTCCCGCAGCCCTGGCAGGCACCGGCCCTTGCGGGCCCCTCCCGTTTGCTGACATCTCTTTGAGGCGCGCGTGGAACACGAACGCGCCGTCGACACGGCCTGCCCGTCGTCATACGACGGACGGACGGCGAGCTAGCCCATTACTCGCCGTCCACAGGCCCGCGCCTACGGTGGCCGAGAGCCATCACGGCGTGGCCCCCGACGCCCGGTGCTTCTCCCGCGGCAGCTGGGACGTGAGGAGGTTCTCTCCCTCTCACGTTCCACCGCCTCCTTCGCTAGCATGACTTCCCATTCCCTCTCGCCCCGGACCATGGCTTGAACCAGGGCCGGGCGCGAGAGGTCGCCGCCGCCAATCGCCGCTACGAGGACACGGCGGTGCTCCTCCCAAGCGGAGCAGACCTCGACGGTGTGCTCCACCGTGTCCTCCGGTCGATCCTCGCAGTTGTAGCACCCGGGCGTTTCCTTCCGCCCGATTCGGTGCAGGTACCTCCCGAAGCACCCGTGTCCGGTGAGGACCTGCGTCAGGCGGAAGGTGAGGGCGCCGTGGCGCCTCCCTAGCCACTCCTCAAAGAGGGGACTTACCGCCACTATCGTGGCGTGCCCTGCACGGGGTTGCGATAGTCGCTCTCTCCATGTCGCCATGAGATCACGGCGGAGGTCTGTCCGCCGCGCGACAATATGCCGCGGCAGCGGAGTTACCCCCGGCTCTGTACCTCCGCGCGCCACTCGTACAGGCGCGCGAGGACTATGGCCTCCAGATCCCATGGCGGCAATCCGGCAAGGAGGCTCGCCGCCTCGCGGGAGATCGTGCGGTACCCCCGGATCAGCCTTACGGCTACCACCTTTTGGGGCGCGTTCAGGTAGTGCTTTGCACGCAACCTCAACGAACGCGCCCACACCGGGGCCCCGTAAAGGGCCATGGACCGCATGATCCCCGCATAGAAGGAAAACGGTGCCTCATTCCATGTTCGGATTGAGACCACCCGGGGTGGTTTTAGTAAGGTAAAAGTCCCAAACTGCCCGCTCTTATTCCCAAAGAAGACCGATATTTGCGGGTAAGACCGGGGAAGGTGAAATTGTGCCTTTGGAAGGTTTACCTCTAAAAAATTAATATGTATGTCGGATTGTCAGGATTTATTTCGTTAGGTTTGTACATTATGTGGGGAGAAGATGGGTTTCGTGCATGAAAATACACTGGGTGCGATACACTGTTTCTATTAAACTAACAAATTACTTGAAATTACACTTTAACACAATAACACGGGGCACAATGAAACGGGGCACAGTTCCAAGACGTCTTAACTCCGCTGCGATCAGACCTTCAACTCTCCTCGTCGCCTCAGACCTGTAAATATCAGTTCTCTGTAGAAATACGCAGTGGCGAGGGTAGACTTGACAGTAGGTCGCGTGATGTCACCACTGGCGTACTTGCGATTAATTTTAAGTCCGTACCACTACTACTACTACTTCATGAATTATGTCATTTAATCGAGGTACTTTTGGATTATCTAAAGTCGTTATCAGATGCTTCTTTTGAGTGAACGTTTACTTTTTATTTTTTGTATTTAGACGTTTCATTTTAAGTGAAAGATGTTGAATGAGAGACAAAAATGAACAGAAAGTGAAGCAATTTCGGCGTGTATGTAATGAATTCCAATTTAATATTCCTTGAGTTAATGTTTTTTTGTGTGCAGGCTAGAGAAAGCCTGTATCTTGTCATATCTTTTCTCATCAGACGTTTTCAAATTGTAAAGTTTAGCCAACGTATTTCTTGTACGAAAGTTTCACGGAGTGGTGGACTTAAATGTCAAGTATTTTTTAGACTTTTTTTTCGACGAATTTTATTGCTGTTAGAGCTTATGAGATTGTATTATGCAATGATTTTGCTTGTGTTTATATATGCGGCTCCTGAACCGCTGGTATAACTGGTACTTTTGTTTAATAAATATTGTCGGTACTAAAATAACATAACACACAGCATCACGCCTGTAATCTCCGAAAGGTAAGGCAGAGGTGTACCTAATAGTACATTTAGACAGCTATGTTAAAGTATTTTAATTTTAAAAGTAGAAAAGTTGTTAAGTTAATGTAATAGGGGGTGAGCCTATTCCTATCAATTGGGCACATATCCAGACTCCGTGGCTTTTACCGAGAAATTCCTGATGGGAAAATCCAATATAACACTATCGAGGTTAATAATTATGATATCACAAAAATATTCCGAAAAGATTTTAATGCAAAAACAGACTTTCATAGTACGTCATATCATAGCAATTTTAGTAAAAGACTGCCTATGAAAGGATTTTTCAAAAAGAAAAGTAATTAACTCTCATATCATTTTATCTGTTTTCTCAAAGCCAATACGACAGTCATACACATTTTTTTTTTGAAAAAGCGTATCTACATAACACACAGGCAGATAATTACTTCCCTTCGGTTATTTACGGGGACCCTCGTCACAGTGAGCGCTTGTTTTACACGTCATTCTTGTTTACTAATGAAAAAAGTGCTGGTGGAAAAAATAAATTGCTTTTTATTGTCCGACCGCAGTCAGCCGGCCGGGTGCGTAAATCAGAGATTATAAAGGTTTTTTTGAAATACCGTACACTTTAATCCAACGTAAACATTTGTCACCGACGTGATAACACGTGGTTACCGAATATATTTGGGAACTATTCACGCGACGACGATGTAAGGCTTTGCGGTGTTTTTATTATTGCCTTCTCTTTTATTTGTGATATTGCTTTCTCTTTTATTTGTGATATTGCCTTCTGTTTTATTTGTGATATTGCCTTCTGTTTTATTTGTGATGTAAATGACCTAAGTTATTTTTAACTGACTTCTAAAAATAAAGGGGGTAATGTATTCTACCAGCATCTTTTTTTCATGTATGTTCACCGATTTCTCCGAGATTACTGGTTCGATTTAAATGATTATTTTTTCATTGCTTGCTGCATGCTTCGGTACTTTATTTTTTATTTATTTAATGAGTTCTTTATCCTCTATAAGTCTATAATATGCATTTTTTCTAGTGTGAACGTATGAGAATGTCGGGGCTTCATGGCTGTCGTCTTCAGAGTCGCACAACATATTGGTTTGTACCAATATATTCACACAGTTACATATTAATTACTCGGCAAATAAGAAACAGCAGGAAATATCAGCACAAGTTTAAAGAAAATACCTTACTCCAGTTCAGGGTGTTTATTCCAGGATAAGCGAACCAAGAATCCTCTCTCTTTTACAATACAACGGCTTTTATACACAAATTCAAACTGAGGTTGGTAGCGACAGGTAGAATAAATAAAACAATATTTAATTTTGCAAGGCGGGAGAGATCAAAATAACTACTTAATAATCATCGCAATAGACTAGACTTTTAAATAATTCTAGACATATCAAGAGTAAATTCCTACTAATAAAGCAAACAGAAGTAATCATGTTTTGACATAAATCAAACATAAATCCGAATTATGATTAATTCAAGAAACCTACGTAAGTCAAAATAAGAACGTAACTACCCTTAAATTATAAACTAACTTAAAATTGAAATCAAATGATGGTTTTGCGCCCACATGAACGATGTTCTTATTTCTTAAATAGTGGTAGAAGTTATCTTCTACCACTATTTAAGTCAGGATAAATAGCTCTCAATTTAGAAGTCGAGTCATGGTAATTATTATTAGGTTACTTGTCTTTTATTTTGGTATTTGTTTAAATATTTAGTAGTTTATTTTATTTATTTAAGTGTATTAGTATCAATATAAGGATATAAATTGTCGAAAACAAGAAGTTTTTTTTGATATTTATTGTACCTATCACAATGTTTTCTTATTTAACCCAAAGGTTGACTGGTAGAGAATGCCTTGTGGCATTAAGTCCGCCTATGTACCACTATTGTACATGAAGTTTACATAAATAAATAAATAAACTTCTAGTTGCAATGAAAAATTGATACCTGACAAGGTTTTGTGTTGAAAAAGTTTTCATTTTTCATTTTTTTGTTGTGGTATCTCCACAACCAAAAAGGGTGAAATCAAAACTTTTTTGCATAAAAATAACCGACTTCCAAAAAAACACTAAAACGTTTTTTTTACTTTACTTTCGGTCAATGTAACAAACAAAAGTCAAGCAAAGTTTAGGCAGTGATAGTCTAGCGGTGTGACCATCGCACTGCCAAGTCATAGACGAGACCTTTGACTTGGCAGTCCAATGGTCACACCACGCCATCTCGCGACATGCTTTTATATCATTTAATAAATATTGTAATACATGTACTAAATTGATTGGTTTGATTTAATTTAAAGTTTATTTTATTCTTTTTAGCGCATTTAAATAAAAGCTTGTTTTGAAAAATGTTATTTTATTAATAATTTTATTAATAATTTTTAGATTTGTCGTAATCATTTCTGATAACGCATAATTATTTCAACACTTTTTTCGTATCCGTGCTAATAACCGTTGATGAGTTCCCTCGTAAGATTACAATCCCGGCTGCAGGATGCGGTCATGGTAGAAATCATCTTTATCTGTCAAAAGTGAACGCGTATACAATGTTTCGTGTCCGCGCTATTAACTGTTGAGGAGTTCCCTCGTAAGAAGATAATTCTGGCTGCAGGTTGAGGCCATGGTAGAAATCATCTTGATCTATAAAAATTGAACACGTATACAAAATTTCGTGTCCGCGCTATTAACTGTTGAGGAGTTCTCTCACGAGGAGATGATCCTGGCTGCAAGATAACGTAATGTCTGTCATAAAAGTGTATTGTCACCAGAACCAAAAGTGTGTGCAAAGTTTCAGCTTAATTGGTTGAAGATAACTGATTTAAAATTCAGTTGTAAGATTCCACCCGGACAAACAAGTTAAATAAAAGCTTGTAAAAAAAATTATTAAAAAGGTTATTTATTTTGCAAAAATGTTTTTTAACTGAAGGGTAGTGCGATAGTATTGGTTCAGATATAGTGAGGTGTGAAATCAAGTCTCTCATTTCTCGTAATATCCGAGATTGTTATTGTGTAGAAGAGACTCATAAATATGACCGATGATTCAGCACAATTGGACCTGAATTAGATTTGTAAATTCAATCTCTTAGCTACCACATTGAAACCTAATTCGATAAAATTTCGAGTGATAGAAACGTAAAAAAAATACACAATCCTGTTTTTCATTCATCAATAAACACAACACTTTGTTTTTTTAGTGAAAATGCTCCGCTTGTGAAAAGGTTAACGCCTTATCATAATATCTTTAGGTTGAATTGAAAGGCCTTTTTTGTTTCGAGATTCCTGTACAAACCCTTCACCGAGATATCAAACGACAGAAACATGTTTACGCGAAAATTGAATTCCATTTATTTTGCAGACAGACACATGAATGTGATCTTGGTGAGAATGCAATCTGTATGCAGATACTTAAAACTATTTGTCGAGATAGAGTATGATAAAGCAGAATGCAATTATTCTTCGCATTATTGTAAAAGCTTTCACGTCGTATTATGAAATGGAAAGTATTAAAAACAAGGGAGGAGATACTAGACAGATTTCAAACTAAGTACCTACCTGCTCCAGTTTTAAGCCGTCTCACAAAGAAATTAAATAAGAATAATCCACCGACTCGCGATTGTTTTATGTTTGTTCAATAAATCAAGATTGTTTACTGTATTTTTTATCTGACTCGCTTAGATCCTTGTTGAACATTTATGTTGAAAATGCTCTTTAATGGTTATCAAGTTTTCTTGTATTGCAATCTTATTTATGTTAACAGAATCGCATAAACGTTTCATGTTTTGAATGACATTTATACAATGAAAGGCGAAATGGTTGAACACGAAAATTCGTATTGCATTTTAAATCTTTACAGATCTTTCTTTGATAACTTCTATATAAATTGAAATATTGTAAAAAATTACGAATGAAATTTAGTAAAAAGAAACGAAACGAAACATTTAATATTCAACTTACGAACTCGGAAACTTTAAAAATATGAAAAGTTGTGGAGTTTCTTCCGAAAATTAAAAAAAATATGCCGTCCGAAAAGTTTTGTAGCAGAGAGTAGCGGGCCGCCGAGAAGTTTCGAAACAAATTGGAATTCAACAAATTACTCAAATACCGAAAATAGTACCTCAGTTTTGCACGTGGCGAAGTTATGACTTTTATTTACTTTTTGTATGGCACATATTTTTTCCACAATTATTGCGTCTGCTAATAGATTTAAAAACATAGTGTGCGTCATGGTTTTTAGGGTTCCGTTGCCAAATGGCAAAAACGGAACTCTTATAGATTCGTCCTGTCCGTCTGTCTGTCCGTCCGCATGTCGCAGCCCTTTTACTCCAAGATTGTTGGGACCACACAGTTGAAATTTTGAGAGTAGGTGCCTTCGACTGTCAACTGTCACCACGCGTAGTCATGCTGTCTGAGAGTTAAAGTGATCTAGTGCATAAAACTTTGAGTTTGTGTTAAGAAACATTACTAAAGTGAACTTTAAGAAGTGATAATTGCGTACAATTATTAGTGGCTAAAAGCAATAAGTGATTCGTAACAAAAACAGTGATTAAATTACAAGAGTGACACTACAAATTGCAACTTTTCTTCTTCCACCCACATATTATTATTTCAGAAAAGTTTTAAATTAATAAACGTCAGATGTCAAAATGTCATTTGACATTTGGGAAAGTGTTGCAATTGTAAGAAAATAATTACCACCATGAGTTGCAAAAATGATACCAATTTGACTAGAGTGGGAAATCAGGCTCAAAGTCAAACCAATGATACTGATGAAAATCAAAAGAACAAAACCTCACCTAAGAAATTTGTTCAACAAATCTTTCACCCAAGCCTCTTCAATAGACAAAGATCTAATTCACTGAGCGAGATGTCATTCAAGCAATCGGGTTCTTCTAATAATCCCATCCTGCTCGCCTGCGAGAAAGAATTGGATGAAGCAACAGAACAAGTGCCAGCCGCACAGCCTTCAACAGATGTAGCTCAACCTCCACAATGGCAACGGGTTCCCACATCTAAGAAAAGGAAAATATGCGACAACTCACCGCCACCAATTGAGTCCTTAAACCGATTTTCCAATCTGCCGGTTGACCTAACGGAAGACACAAAAACTGAGCCTAAACCACCAAATAAGCCCCCTCCTATTGTTTTGTATGGGATTGAGGATTTAAACGAGCTCACTAAACTAATTGAGTCCGTAATTCGTCCAGAGGAATTTCGTTATAAAATAATAAATAAAAACCTACTACGCGTGATGGTTAGCACAGTCGATGATTACAAGCAAGTCATTGATCTGATACGACAGAAAGGACTAATCGGACACACCTTCTCTCGTAAAGACACGAAATGCTATAGGATAGTAATAAAAGACCTCCATCATACTACTCCTTTTTTTTTTTTTTTTTTTGGGGGGTGAGAAATCATCAAATGACTCCTCCCGCTCTGGGCGGAGCGGAAGGGAGTGTCAGACTCTTACTGACTAAAAAACACCCATGTTCCTTCATTGGCCCTTTATGTTCCAGGGCCGCGGTATCTCTTTCGAACAGTCCCGCAGCCCTGGCAGGCACCGGCCCTTGCGGGCCCCTCCCGTATGCTGACAACTCTTTGAGGCGCGCGTGGAACACGAACGCGCCGTCGACACGGCCTGCCCGTCGTCATACGACGGACGGACGGCGAGCTAGCCCATTACTCGCCGTCCACAGGCCCGCGCCTACGGTGGCCGAGAGCCATCACGGCGTGGCCCCCGACGCCCGGTGCTTCTCCCGCGGCGGCTGGGACGTGAGGAGGTTCTCTCCCTCTCACGTTCCGCCGCCTCCTTCGCTAGCATGACTGCTTCGCAAAAGGAGGCGACGGCTTCCCATTCCCTCTCGCCCCGGACCATGGCTTGAACCAGGGCCGGACGCGAGAGGTCGCCGCCGCCAATCGCCGCTACGAGGACACGGCGGTGCTCCTCCCAAGCGGAGCAGACCTCGACGGTGTGCTCCACCGTGTCCTCCGGTCGGTCATACTACTCCTCATGATGCAATCGTACAGGAGTTGGAAAAATCTGGTAACAAGGTCAGGGGAGAAATCATCAACCACCGCTATGGAGCAGAGAAAATTCCTACCTCTACATTTTTTGTAAATTTGGAACCCAGCTCAAATAATAAACTGGTTAAAAATATCCAGTATATCCATCACCAACGAATTAAAATCGAAGACCCACGAAAAACAAAGACAATAGTACAATGTCAAAGATGCCAACAATATGGCCACTGCAAAAACAACTGCATGAGGCCATACAGATGTGTCAAGTGTGGGGAGGGCCACAAAACTTCTGAGTGCCCCAAAAAAGACAGAAATACACCGGCCAAGTGTGCCCTCTGCTCTTGCGACCACCCTGCTAATTACAAAGGTTGTCAAGTTTACAAAGAAATACTCTCAAGAAAAACCAAACCAAGAAGTTTCCCAACCGGCAACTTTCCTACTGACATACCACGCATCGACACAACTCCAGAAAGCTCCGCTCTACCCCAACGAAACACCCTTCGTAGATCAGAACGAAGCTACTCGGATGCTGTCGCTGGACGTACTAAAGATCGTCCTCGAGACAACGCCGCTACATCTCGTCCCATAGACAACCCTCAACAAAACGTATCCGTTATGGAACAACTTTTAATCAAACAAAATGAAAAAATCGACTTACTCCTGCAACAAATAAGTACCCTAATGGGTCTATTAAGTACTGTCATTACAAAACTAGCAACATAAATGACTCCTCTACGAATTGCAATCTGGAACATCAATGGATTGGCTCCCAATATCCAAGAGCTGGAGACTTTAATAAAAACAAACAAACTAGACGTGGTACTAATCTCAGAATCGCATAGCACCTCCCGGAGCTTGTTTCGCATTAAGGGCTTCAACATTTATCATACTCCCCACCCCGACGGTAGTGCGCACGCTGGCTCAGCGCTGGCCATTCGGGAAAACCTGAGACATTCACAGATAGAACCGTATTCTACAGTGCATCTACAAGCAACCTCTGTTAGATTGGAGGACCGAGCAGGTCCTATTATCCTCTCCTCAATCTACTGCCCACCAAGACACAAAATAACTTCAGAGATGTTTAAAACCTACTTCAATACTCTTGGCCACAGGTTCATTGCAGGCGGTGACTGGAATGCCAAACATACATTTTGGGGATCCCGCTGTAACAGCACTCGTGGACGCGATCTGAAACGTTGTGTTGATGAAAATAATCTTAAATCGATCTCCACTGGTGAAGCCACCTACTGGCCTAGCGACCCAAGGAAACTACCGGACCTCTTGGACTTCTTCATAAATAAGGGCATAGACAGCTTACATACTACAATTGAATCGAGCCTAGACGGATCATCAGATCACACACCGGCGATCCTCACTATTAGCACTAGTGAGCTCACTCGAGAAATGACCGAGTCTCTGACAAATAGCCGAACTGACTGGGACGGTTTCAAGACTTACCTCACTGACAACTTTAATTCTACTATTCCTTTAATGGATCAAAACGACGTAGATAACGCCTGCCGGTATCTCACAAATGCCATTCAAATAGCTGCCTGGATCAACACACCCATTCGATCCAGAGGTTCGACCAACCTCTCCCATCCACCAGATATCATGCAAAAAATCTTAGAAAAACGCAGACTTAGAAGAATTTGGCATCAGTCCCGTCATCCGCTTGATAAACACTACTATAACAAGGCAGCTAAAGAGTTAAAGGCTATAGTCCAGGAATCTATTAATTCAACGGTGGCAACAAACCTACAGATGTTGTCGCCTACGGGGGTTGGTGCAAACTCGCTCTGGATGGCAACCAAAAACCTCAATAAGCCTCAACAGTCTTATCCTCCAATTAGGTCACAAGCTTCCTGGGCAAGAACTGACTTGGAAAAGGCCGAAGTATTCGCAATGCATCTGAATTCAGTATTCAAACCCAACGAGAGCGATGCAGATGAGCGTGATATTGATGCAATATTAGAGCAAGATCTGCAGATGTGTCTGCCCATTAAACCAACAACACCTAAAGAAATTGCGAAGGAAATCAGACAGTTGAACTCGAGAAAGGCCCCGGGGTTTGACCTGATCACACCCTCCATACTTAAAAATCTTCCCAGAAAATGCATTGCCTTCTTGGCTAGTCTGTTCAACGCAATCTTCCGAACATCTCACTTTCCTGACCTTTGGAAAATCTCCGAAGTTGTCATGATCCACAAATTAGGAAAACCTGAACATGAAGCGTCGTCTTATCGGCCGATAAGCCTAACTCCTGTACTGTCCAAACTGTGGGAGAGGATATTCCTTAATCGACTAAAACCATGCATGGACGTCAATGATGTTGTTCCACCTCATCAGTTTGGCTTTCGGAAATCCCATTCAACAATAGAACAGGTTCACCGTGTTTATAAACAGGAAGACAGGCCTTTGAACGCAAAAAGTACTGCTCAGCGGCATTTCTTGATGTACAACAGGCCTTTGACCGTGTATGGCACAAAGGATTACTCGCAAAAGTGAAGGAAAAACTTCCACACTCAATGTTCCTGCTCATCCGGTCGTACTTATCCGACCGCTGCTTCCAAGTTAAACAGGGCGAAGCAAGATCAAGATTGTTTGAAGTGGAAGCTGGAGTACCACAGGGTTCTGTTCTTGGCCCAGTGTTGTATAACATATTTACATCAGATTTACCCACATTAGACGACATAACAGTTGCAACATATGCTGACGACATAGCCTACTTATCAGTTGAGGACAACCCCGAAATGGCCAGCAATAAACTACAAGATCAGTTAGACGAGACACATAAATGGCTCTGTAAGTGGCGGATACGTGCCAGTGCATCCAAGTCTAACCATATCACCTTCACGCTCAGGCACGGAAACACCCCTCCTGTTAGACTTGGACCTGATACCTTACCACACACAGACTGTGTTAAATATCTTGGCTTCCATTTAGATAGGCGCTTAACATGGAAGCATCACATAAAACAAAAAAGGGAGGAGATAAACCATAAGTTCCGCAACCTGTATTGGCTCATGGGAAGAAACTCGGTCCTCTCTGTAGACAACAAGCTACTCATCTACAACTCGGTCCTTAAACCAATATGGACGTACGGAATCCAATTGTGGGGCGTAGCTAGCAAATCTAATATTCTCTGCCTGCAAAGGGTTCAAAATGGTATCCTAAGAGCCATAGTAAATGCACCTTGGTTTGCTCGGAATAGCGAAATTCATGACTTCCTGCAGGTACCGCCCGTAAACTCTGAAATCGAGCGGTACAAACGCCAACATAAGGCACGCCTAACCATGCACCCAAACCCACTAGTGACTGAACTGTTAAACCCGACAGCGGTGGTAAAAAGGCTGAAGAGGAACCACCTTCTATAAGTGGGAGGCGCAGCACTGGCTGCTCCACCACAACGCCATGTAACTGCAACAAATTCGCTTATGGTCTGACGACCGATTGCAAATGAAAAGAAAGAGAAAAAAAAAAAAAAAAAAAAAAAAGGTGCCTTCGATGAACCGCTACACAAATATGATGTAAAACTATGAAAAAAAATGGGGATGGCCCTCCATTCCAGCACGGCCAAAAATATAACGCACTACATAGTTTATTGACGTCCGCCACCGACCAGCTTGAAGTGATTTGCACAAACATTGTTTTATCGAAACCATTCATTTTCACGACGCACCCGAAAATTATAATTATGCTGTAACCATGTTGTGAGTGCACAAGTTATGTAGGGTAATAAAAATAATAACGGACGGAACAGACGTCGGAAGCGGACGTCGGAAACGTCCGAGTTGACGCCCACCGCGGTGAAATTGTCGAGTGTGCGGGAAGCGTATCGTGACTTGTGACGTCAGTTGCCACGCGCGTAACCGCATGCGCCGCGCCTGTTATATTCGAAATTTAAACAGATCGGTAACGTTGCTTACCTTGTACTTTACTTTATGATTGTTTATCGTTTTTTTCATTATGAACACGGCAAATAATATCTCTTATAGCATAATCAGCCTATAATGTTCCCACTGCTGGGGCACACGACCTGCTCTCTATGAGACGGAATGGGCTATTTTATAATACACCACGCGGGCCCAGTGCGGGTTGGTAGATGTCACATGTCTTCGAATTTTTGGTTCTAGGACATGCCAGTGTCCTCACGATGTTTTCCTTAACCGTTTTTGAGAGCAATGATGAAGAAATAAATTACACAAAGTAATGCGCCTGCCCAGGTTCAAACCCACGACTTACTGTTCGTAATCATATCTCTTATTGGACAAATATTCGATAATTCCGAAATGGCAGTAAATTATATATTGCAATAATCATCGCGGTTAACAGACGCTCGATAACAGCAGTAAGATGAGGATCGATTCTGTTGGTTCGCTAGCTGTGTTTTAATCAGTAACCAGTTTTATCGCACCTTCAAAGGTGGATACAGTCGGAAACCAGGCTAAATTTTCATGAAACATTAGTTGAAGCTGCAATTTATTGTATACTGCAAGTTATTTAGTTGTAATGTTATTGATTCGATGTACAATGTACGATAAGATAAATGTTTGTTTTTAAAAAACAATTTGCAGCATCGTTTCCGAGCCATATACGTTAACATCGCTGTAAAGGCTGTTTCCATATCGAATTCAAAAGTCTTTGAAAGAGACAAATCAAAGACATTTGTCATTTTAAAAGTCTAGACTGTAATAGATAAGGATGTCCTTTACAGTGGAAATTTTTATAAATACGTTTGGAGTATTTTACTAGACTTCTGAATGCTGTTTGTTGAAAACTTTGATGAGCTAGTGAAAAGCCATTATGAAGTAAGTGTCAAACGTAAATAAGATCAACAAGAAAATATAGGTTCAGTATTTTCCTTTTATTTTTTAATACTTCGTGGACATAGTGCGATATGAACCTGTAAAACCAAAGCCTTAACCTCAGCACTAACTAAACAAGCCATAAACGAACGTTTGTTCCGCAACGCACACCTACACAAGTACGGTCGCTAAAATAGAGTTAGGCAGGAGCAGAGCAGGACAATATCCAACACGTACTAACGCATCTAATGTTGTTGAGCCGATTGTTTGAGCAGTCATGTCCGCAGAGAAACACACGGCCATTTGTCATGCGACAACACCGACTACGTCTGAATGGCGACCAACCCCCTTGTTCTATTGTCTCCGACATAATGACCGCCTCCGACCCGCTACGATTAGTGTTGCTGAAACACCCCAAATTAGGCAAAAGTTATGCTGACTGAACCGGTAAATCTACATGGAAATATTATTTTTGAGAAATGTTTTTTGTATTTCAGTGAATAGAAATAGTTGTTAATTTTGCTTGTTCGGAAAATGGAGTGGTTCGTTCGTTTTAGTTTGAACGTGAAAATACCGTTTTTATTTTAAATAAACAATGCAACTAAAAATACGCGTGTGAAACGAAACAAAGATCTTAAAATAGACGCGTAGCAGCATTTGATGTGCTACGGCAGAGAAGTGGCGTAGCATGGTGACGTCATCGCATCTGCTACGTTGTAGCAATAGCGCTTGAAATCGTGGGTTCATTTAATGGTGGAATTCCAAACTTTAGACTAAATCTGCAACGCGCATAAATTATTAACACCCATAATTATTCCGAAAACACAGCGTGATGCCAAACGAAGCTGACCTCGTAAAACGTTGTCCAGTTAATGTATATAGTGAACAATGTACGAGTATTCCCCAGAACACATACATTAATTCTCTCTCCCAATACCGAAGCACTTAACTTGTATGTAGCAGGAGAGCAGAGAAAGTGTAACCTACGTTCCGAGCGGACTCAGCGATATTTATGACCCTAGAAGGAGTGGCGCAATAAATAATATATTTTAAGTGAAACAGAATTTTCTTTAACAAAATCTTAGGCTACGAACATTATTCTAGGAAATTTCATTCTTGTCAAAAGTAAAAGTGTACATCGAATAAAAATTTCTTTAGTGTTTCCTTTGAGAGCATTAGAAAAGGCAGCAAAATGCTTCCGAATGGGGAACTACTCGAAAACACTTCACCGTTTGCTAACGTGTAAAATAAAAAGACGAGAACAAAAAATTCACTTTGAAGTAAAAGTCAGTAAACCGAGCTGATTGCCACTTTTACGGTATTCCGAACGAGACCCTCGTCACTCCTTTTTCGGCGCTTTTTGTTGTATATTTACAAATGCAAATGAGAATCGCTACGGAACGAAATAATTTTTTATATTGTATTGTAATATTAACGCTATGGGATCGGTTTACATAATTAGGCTGTGCGCTCGAAGTGAGAGACTAACTATTCAAGTTTTTACGATATAATATCACGCTTGTAATCCCCGAAGGGTTAGGCACAGGTGTATCTAACAGTACACCCACATTTCGCCAGTTATGTTTAAATCCCATGTAATAGGGGGCGAGCCTATTGCCCTCAACTGGGCGCAAATCCAGACTCTGTGGCTGCTTTTGAGAAATTCCTGATAGAAAAGAGTAATAACACTTTGCCCAGCCTGGGAATCGAACCCAGGACCTCATGCTAAGCAATCGCGCTTGCCACCACTCGAGCGACGAAGCAGTCATAGTCATTCTATATAATGTATTGTAATATAAACGCTATAGGATCGGTTCACCTAACGCTGTGTGCTCGAAGTGAGAGACTAACAATTAAAGCTTTTACGATTGAACAGTTTTATATAATGCCTACCTACATATTGGCATATGAAACTACAACATAATATATTTTCGAAAACGTACATCTGTTGGAGTAAAGTTAAACTTCAATTCAAAGCACTTTATATACGTCGTTGTTCATTTATGTCAGTTTTTGACACAACATTTATGTGTGAATTTTCACTAGCACGTATTGTGAAGGGGATGAAAACACAGTTCCTATAGATATGTAGGTATTTTCCCAAATAGGAAATAGCACAAATATCCAATTTTTCGCGTTTTATGAGTTTTCCTTGTGACGAAACTTAATTTGTTCGACATTCATGTGTGGTTGTGTTTCATCCGAATCGAATGTAATCACTGAAACAATTTGAAGAGAACTACAAAGAAGTCTTGCTCTGTACTTGGAGACGGTAATGGCATAACTATCACCGTCTGACTGCGGTATGAATATGTGGAAAGACTTAAAAAAACACGGTTTTGAGTGACGTCATTTTGTTTCTCGTATTCTTCTCAACAAACCTTTCATTTGGTACCCTTATCATGGGAATGCATAAAAAAATGACTAGTCCGCCGTCTTTGGAAGTCCGCCATATTGGATTTAGAATGACGTCACATAGTCATCCAAACTAAACATGTATACATAATTTCAGCTCAACAGGAACCGGGAAGCTGATAAAAGCGTGTGAAAACAAAACATGTTAACTCCAAAATATAAAGTTCCATTAAACAGAAAAACAGTTTAAAAAGTACTGAAGAAACAATGAATTTCGTTAGAACGTAAAAGTATTTTTACCTTCAGAACTAAATACATTTTCTGCTACCCATCTCTACGTGAAAACTCAAAATTATTACAATGAGAAGGGTTATCCCGTCACTGAACGTCCCCCAAGGAGTTTCCCTTTGAGCGTGACATACCTTCAACAAAGCTATTTGTATGCACGTATATTGCCGTAACTATTGCTAAAAATATACAAATCCCAAGATAAGGGGTTGACTATATTCCCGCGTCCGTATAACGCGTAAATTATTGTTGATAGTTGCCGATATAATAAATAAAGCGGAAAAATGGCTGGAAAACGCGCGTGTGTAAATAAAAAAGTAAATAGTGAAGGAAAAAAGGCGCGAGAACAGAGATTGAATGTGATTTGATGTAGCAGCTTGTGATCTGTTGCATGTCAGACAGATATCGTTATTTCTGAATTACAACAGAGTAGCAGAATTATTGACGGGGACATTACATCACACGACAGTTCATAATATATACATAAACTCGTTAGGTCTCGAGTTGGAACCTAAGACAGACACCTATGTTTTTCGGATTCATGTCCGTATTGTATAATTTTCACTTGCTTCGGTGAAGGAAAACATCGTGACGAAACCAAACCAGCGTGAGATATTTTTCGAAGGCACGTAAAGCCAAGTCAGAGGCCCATGGGCGGCATAAAAACTCTGGCACCAACCACACGAAGAAAAAAAAACATAATTATTATGATATTAGGGACTGCCAGACTGTTACAGTTTTTAAAAGAAGAGCGAAAGAACATTATCTTTCCAATTCGCCATAGTTGCATAGGTATTTATTATTAGGTATATATTATATGATATGTATTATATTGTAGCTTATATTTTTATTATATATTTTGTCTTTTTACTAGTAAATATATAAGTATATTCTTGTATTGTATGATATATTTAAATAAGTTATTTGCTTTGTTTTTATGTATTCTATTTTCTCTTCTTCTTTTACACACTATGTCTACATCTCCTTTCGCAGGTATGCTGGAAGAGATTTCTTTAGAAATAAGCATTACATTTATACCTATTTTTTCTATTCCTTTCTTCTTTTCTGTATAGTGTGTACATAAACTGTTAAATAAATAAATAAACTCACGTCTTTTTCCGTGGGGTTGGGCAGATACTACAGAACGAAACCTGCTCCGATCCTTATATACTTCTCTGGCTTCGTCCACGTTCATACATACATCCGTGCTGCACGCTGGTTGCGTACTTGCAAGATCTCAAGATCTACGCAACTGACAGTTCTGACGACCATCAACAATGAGGTCAGAATATGTCATCTAAAGTACTTTAAAATATTACGCATTCTTAGAACAGAACGATGAACATTGTCCTTTCTTATGGACGCATTGTTTAACTTTGATGAAGCTATTTTAAAAATAAATCATACTACTAATAAAACATACATAATGAATTTAATTCTATTTATTAACTTGTAAATTACGTTATAGTTTTCTCGGTAGATTCAATATTGCTTATTATTTTAAATTCTGTATTTACTTTTTAACTAATGTGGCATGACAAACTACATTAACGAAAACGCTATTTAATGAGTACTTCAAATAGAAGAACGTAATGACCATTCATAAAATTAAGAGTTTCTTAAGTCTTACAAGTCCTCTTTGTTTGAAGTTAGTGAAAAGTTGAGCGCACAAAGTTACTAACATCGCAGTACTTCATTCTACTAACTCATTGCATTAACTACCACGGATGGACAAGCCGCTTACAGCACCTCGTATTTAAGCGGTATGTGAAAGTGTGTGTAGGCGTTTACTTGCAACTTGGATTATGGAACTTTTGTGTTGAGCTCAGATGCATTTTGGGGTGATTTGGGTACCGGTTGAGGCGCAGCGCAAAGCATCGTGACGTATCTTGCTTGATGCGCTTTTATGCATTTAGCGCGTTGAAAAATATTATGTTATCGCAGTACTTACTTAAGTTTTGCTATGTTTATTATTAATAACCGTCAACCAGTCCCGTGAAAGCGCTGCCCAAAACATCACAAAACCTTTTTGTCATACTTTGCGAGCCCGTTGATTTTTATTTTTGAAAAAGTACCCTTACTTTTTCAAAAATAAAAGTGCAGTTTTGCATTTTTTCCGTATTTTTAGTAAGTTATGTCAGTGTATATAATATAGGCAGATTTTACAAAACCGTGTGTTTCGTACAACACAGTTGATGTTTTTGTTGTCATTTGATAAAGACAATTGTCACATTACAGCACGGTGTTGGTACAAAATTTCACTATAAAACGTTGTAGTCAACAAATCCCTTACAAATCTGTCAATATTTCAATGTAAAATAAAATTGTTACCTCACATGGTAAATATTGTATCGAAAGGCTCATATTTGAGAGAGTTCTCAATGCAGTTTTCTGGATTATATTCATGGAAAAACATAGCAAAATCCTTTTTCGTAAACATCCCAAGCAGCACGCAAGCGTTTTTGACATCAATTGACCAGCTCATTTAGAACTTAAAGTTCTTTTAAAGACGTACAAGAATGTCAAAAAATGGTTTTATCTTTATAAGAGGGATTTTTGATTTGTAATAAGGCTTGTGCTGTATAAAATCTGTATTAAGGGTTCCGCGTAAGCTTAGGGTGTTTTATTTTATTTATTCAGGGACAATAAACAGCTACAATATGTGTTGAGACAAAGAAAAGACAATACAAAATATTAACAATATTGCAGCCCACTACATTATTCGCATATTAACAAAAGAAAATATGATAATGAGTGCCAATAGATAGGTAATAAATAATTATATCACATTAATAATAAATAATTATACAAATATGAAATAGTAATTATTAAATAACCGAAAAATTTTGATCATTTCACTGGCTCGTGAATACACTTGGGAGCAAATAAATCGAGCCACTTCCTTTTTCACGCATTATGGTAATTATTTTTGGTATTAAGGAACGCATCGATTCGAAACATATATCGCCTAAAAGGGTATTTAATAACCTTTACAATGAGGGTAGTTAGTTGTCAAAATTTCATTTTTATTAAAGTTTAAAGGGTAGAATAAAATTATCGCATTTAATTTGCTTATGACATTTTTATTGTACTCTGTTAAGAAATGATTAAATTTGAGGTTTTTGTTAATCATACCCATATTACTTGTTATTGTTGTCTTTATCTGTGTCTGTGTAATCAAAATAACCTGATAAAATGGATACTACACCGACGGAAGCTGCCCAAGTTGTAGCTTTACTTGAGGTTGGACACGGACAACGTGAAGTGGCACGCAGACTTCATTTGAGTCGTTCAAAGGTACAGCGGGTATACCGCAGGTATCTGGAGACTGGTGCTTTTGTTCGGCGACCTGGAACTGGCCGACCACGGGCAACAACAGAACGTGACGACCGCTTTATTGCAACCAATTCGTTGCGCGACCGTGGACTTAATGCTGTTCAGCTACAGCAAGCGTTACGTGACGTTCGAGGAGTCGCAATCAGTAGGTGGACAGTGAGACGAAGACTAAAAGAACGAAATTTAACATCACACAAACCAGCAACTGGCCCAAAATTGACTGTAGCTCATCGCCGATCTCGCTTGGAGTTTGCTCGAGAACACATTAATTGGACGTTAGAAGACTGGAGGTCAGTTTTGTTTTCTGACGAGTCAAGAATCTGTCTTTTTAGCAATGACGGGAGAAACCGAGTGTATAGACGTCCTGGTGAAAGATTTGCCCAATGTTGCATTCGAGAAACGGTGAGTTTTGGTGGTGGTTCTTGTATGGTGTGGGGAGGAATTTCTCTAGACGGAAAAACGGAACTTGTCTTCGTAGACCCCGCCAACGATGGCAGTGGTAGACGTGGATTAACAGCTGACCGATACATAACTGACATTCTTGAAAACCACGTAATGCCGTATGCTGGTTTTGTCGGAGAAAATTTCTTGTTTATGCATGACAATGCGAGACCTCATACCGCGCAGATCGTTACGGAATACTTGTCTGCGATCGGGATTCAACAAATGGTATGGCCAGCACGAAGTCCCGATTTGAACCCGATCGAACACCTATGGGACGAGCTAAAACGGAGAGTCCGAGCCAGGGTTCCCGCTGTTTCATCCATTCCCGAGCTTAAAGTCGCTGTGCTTGAAGAGTGGGAGAACATACCACAATATGTCATCGTAACGCTGATCAGATCGATGACTAATAGGCTACAAGAATGTATCAGGGCCCGGGGGGGTAATACCAGTTATTAAGAATATTTTTTTTGCAATAATTTTGTTTTTTTATTGTTTTTATGGACTGTTTTAGCCCTACTAAATTTTCTATCAAAATTACCATTTTTCTTGCAGAGCCAATAATTTATCATTCAATAAGGTTATTATTCAATAATTTACCCTCATTGTAAAGGTTATTAACTAAACTTTTAGGCGATATATAGTTCGAATTGATACGTTCCATATTACCAAAAATATTTACCATTTTACGTGAAAAAAGGTAGTGGCTCGATTTATTTGCTCCCAAGTGTATATTGCCAATAACCAACCACACATTGATAGTAAAATTTGATTTACACATTGTGTTGCCAAATAACACCATTAGATTTCCAAGATTTATCTTGTACTAGTGATTTCACTTTGAAATATAAACAATACGTCACCATTATTTATTTACCGATATGACTTGTAAGAAAAATTGTTTCTCGTTTGTTTTCATAATTTTCTAACTATTTTCCAACTTCTATTTGAAACTTTTATCTTTATAAGATATTTATATGACATTATTTGGAGTGTAATGGTTTCACCTTACACCGAATAACAGTTCCTATACAGCTTCTGTATTGCTTCTACAGCTACTATACAGCTCTACTAACGCAAAAAGACTATATAATGTGGGTTATTTTTGCTCTATTAAGGGCGGTAAAAGCGCTTATACAGCTTTTATACAGGCTCAATATGCAGCTTCAAGTATAAAAATTAAGTCAAATACAGCATTTATACAGCTTTTCATGCTACTTGGGATTTGCTTCAATAAAATATTTCTGAGAATGGAGAATTGTTGGTAACATTTGCCGGGGCAAATGTTACCAACAATTTTACAGTAAATACACTTTTTGATTTTTAATGTGAATACTAAATTCAAATAGTAAAATAATAATGACTATGACTTTAAATAATAATAACGCCATCACACCTATAATCCTCGAAGGGTAAAGCATAAGCGTACCTAATAGCACACTCACATTTCGCCAGTTATGTTTAAGTCCCATGTGATAAGGGGCGAGCCTAGTACCATCAACCGGGCACAATTGCACACTCCAGATTGCTACAGAGAAATTGCAATGTGCTGGAAATCTTAGTAACACTTGACCTGACCTGGGATTCGAACTCAGGACCTCATGTTCAGCAGTAGCGCTTGACACCGCTCGACCAACAAGGCAGTCTTCATCTGCATAGCCTTTTCCCAACTATCTTGGGGTCGGCTCCAACTCTAACCGGATGCAGCTGAATACCAGTATTTTACATGGAGCGACCAACAAGGCAGTATTAACTTTAAATCTTAACTTTTATGTTAAAATATTTAAAACTGTAAACAATTAATTGCAAGTACCCCATTATGTAAACGTCTTAATAGCTTTCAGTATATATCTACGCACTTCAGTTAGGTACAAAGGCCGCGGCTATCGGGCTGTTTGAAAAATTCCTTTGCCCGGTACAAAACCGAGAAGATATTCTTATCGCGACGTTCCGGGAGACGTTGGAACTCTTGGCGGATGATAAATGGAAGGCCTACGTGATTCACCGTCTTTGCTTCTAAAGCTGCTTAAAATCTCGTTTTTACCTAGATTATTGTTGTGCTGCATTTTATGCAAATAAGACGTGTTTAGAGTTTGGATTTAGAGGTTCTTTTAAGATTAATGTACTGTATGGAAGAGCGGAGTCTCCTAACACAGGCATTACTTGCTTAAAAGGAGGCTCCAATCACCCACTAATGTAAAACTTTTTGGTTAAAAATAAACAATATTTTGTACTTTTTTTGTATTTTTTTTTTGTATCGTTGCTGCCTTTTGAGTCACGTCAGTACTTAAACTAGATAAATATATTGGTCAACTTTTAAAATCTATTTTAATAGATACGTTACTTTCAAACTGGCCCGTTGCTAAATAATAACAGCCACTCGGGTCGCCCTTCAAATTAAGCCGCGATTGCCTAGGTTGATCCGTGGAGGGATGGACCCATTACAAACCGAATTTCCTCTGTGCCTTGGTCAAGGCTGTCAATTGTAGATCTCTGATAGTCGTTAAGTAGTAGTAAGGGGTATCGCATTACCTAGTACTAACTGGATTGTGGGGATCAGATGAGTAGTCGCTCCATGTAAAATACTGGTATTCAGCTGTATCCGGTTAGAATGGAAGCCGACCCCAACATAGTTGGGAAAAGGCTAGGCAGATGATGACTTTCCGACTGAGTGAGAGAGTGAGTCAATGCATATAACCAGTCTATTAATTTTCTACTGCTGGGATTCTCTGAAACTGGAAGTGGGCCTCAAATCATCATGAGGACCAAGATTATTTAAAAAAAAATACAAACAAACACATGGAAATAAAGTTTTTAATTGGTCAAAAGCAAAATTTTTCGCAGAAGAGCTGAACTGAAAATTTAGATTTTTACAAAAGCATAAATCTGCTTTGATACATTCGTTGGTGGCTCGTGATTTCTATACGTATGTATGTATGTTTGAAAACACATTGTCCCAGGGTAGAGTTCAAATTCACAGCGTCCGCATTTCTGTCCTATATTATTATTCGCTGAACAAACGATTCTGAATAAAAACGGATTCTATATAAAACACACAGGATTTGTAGAACAGTTTTGGGTTAAAACTGTCAGAATATATTTGACATAGAGATACTCGTAAATGCGATTTTAAATCAAGAAAATTTTACGTTCGCCATTCTACCATGCAATTTTAGTGATGTGGGAACTACATCTATTTATTTTCTTTTACTGCATTTACAGCGGTTGTCTTGATTTATCTAAAACTATGATTATTAATATACCAATATATATATATATATATATTTTTTAATTTTATACTCCCAAAAAACCTAACCCATGTGGATTACAGGCGAGATGTTATATATGATTTGTTTTTAAACTCCCAAAAGTCATAATAATAATATAGTGAAGAAGCAAATACGTTTACCTAACTATGGTCGTACTCTATACACAACAACAGGCAACATGATAAAAAAAACTGGACAAGTGCGAGTTTGACTCGCGTGGAGAGGGTTCTGTACGTTAATTATCTAAATTCCGTAAGTTGTTTTAAATAAATTACTACAAAATATGAAATGAAATACTAGGAAAAAAAAAGTACGGACGTCAAACAGCTGGAAGCTTTGTTTATCTTTATATTTTAAAATAAAACAAGTAGTCCTTAGCAAGTATTTACTGTTTAAATCTAGTCTAAACATTGTTATAGTCAACATACATTGTTATTACAGTGCTACAGTGCTTTAAATGGACAAAAAGTGCAAAAGAAACAAACTTAAAATCTAAAGTGAAAAAAAGTACCTGCTAAAATAAAAAGTGAAAGTTGCAAGCGAGTATTTTGCAAATAGATAAAAAACTCGGTTTTTGGAGTGCATCCGGTGTGTGTGTTGTGGCGAGAGGGGTGCAGCGTTACATGGTGGTTGTCACACCATTACATTCTTCACGTCTTTCTACCATAAACGGATATTTGGTGCAGCGCCATCTATTGACGCTCCGGGGTACAAAGTCATCAGTATCGAACATTGATAACAGCACTGCTAATTAGCCCCTGTAAGCAATGCCGGCAGCAAAGTGTGGCGGTTGTGCTAAATTTATTTCACCACTGGAGGCCGCTAGGTGTTGCACTTGCAACGCCCTCTATCATCGCGCTTGTGGGTTCCTGCCACTGACGGGTTTTATTGCTCCCACTTGGGTTTGCACTAGTTGTAAAACTACACCGTTGAGAGGTAAGGTGGACGCTGCACCGGAGGAGACATATGGGGTTGAGGAGTCGATGGACACCAGCGGTTTAAGCTGCAGCACATTGGCTGATACTCAGGATGTTGGCCCTGGTCTGTCAGTTATCTTACGTACTTTTAAGGAAGAGTTGCAGTCTGAGTTACGCCAAATATTCAAGGAGGAGTTACAAGCAATGCAGAATCAATTCCATTGCGAGTTTCAGAGTCTTCGCACGGACCTGGCTCAGCTGCAGGCGGACAGAGACCACATGGGGGAAGCGCTGAGGGACATGGAAAGTAGAATGGTTACTCTCGAGCAGAAAATAACCACCAGGAATGACTCGGTAGCGGTTGAGGAAGTTGCTCAACTGAAGCGGGATCTAAATGACAGGGACCAACAGTTATTTTCTTGTGATCTGGAAATTTCGAATCTGCCTGAGTTGGCTTCAGAAAACCTATCACACACGTTTAAGCTTATAGCAACAAAGCTAGGCGTAAGCGTTGAAGATCGCGACATAGTGAGCGTGGACCGTATGGGCGGCCGACAGGTTAACGCTACGAGCGCCGCGGGCCCAGTGGAGACCCGCCCGCGTACCGTAGTCGTGCGCCTTGTGCGCCGCGACCTGCGCGATCAGCTGCTGCGCGCCGCGAGAGTACGGCGGGGGACTAGCACCGCAGATCTCGAAATGACCGGTCCACCAAGTAGGTACTACCTAAACGAACGCCTGACAAAGCTGAACCGGCAGTTGTTTCGGCGAGCACGGGAGGCAGGCCAACGGCTCGGTTGGCAATTTGTATGGACGAAACATGGTCGTATCCTTGCCCGCCGCAAGCCCGGTGATAAAGCTAGACTCGTGCGCACTGAAACAGACCTACGGGAGGTCTTTGGATCGGGCACAGATAATCTCCCTCAGAGCTAGTCTTATAAATGTTTTGTTTGGTCTCGTTATTGTACTAAGTTCTGTTATGTTTGTAAAGTGGTCGAGACAGTTTTTCTTTGTTTTTTATTGTCACACAATCTTTGGCACTGCATGCCGTGACTGTGGGAGAAGCGGGTGTGCAACTGTTTTAATTATCAACATGTCGTGCGAATATTATCAGCATAAATTCATAAGTATTTTAATCCCTTATTGTATTACTTTGCATACTAATATTTTATTTTTTTGTGTTATCTACTTTTGTTACTTAAATAATTCATATTTACCCGGTTTGTCTCGCTCAACCCTTTTGCTAGATATGTCTAATCATACTTTTTACGTAAACAATGTTGCGCAATCAACACATTAAATTTGGATTTCTAAACGCAGGCTCTTTATCGACAAAACATGATGAGTTTATTATTGCTATGAACCAACATTCAGTGGACGTGATGGCAATAAATGAGACTTGGTTGCGCGAGGGGGAGGAAGGCCGGGCGCCAGTGGTTCCTGGGTATCAGTTGCGTCATAGGCCACGCCCGGAGTCAATCCGTGCGGGGCGCGGGGGAGGGGTCGCTTTTTTTGTCAAAAACGGAACCAGTGCTCGAATCAGAGCTCACCCTCATCATCCACAGGTGGAGCAAATGTGGCTGAATATAACCGCCAAAAAAAAAAAGTTACTGATAGGAACTGCATACCGGCCCCCTTGGTTAGATTTAAATATATTTCTAGATGCGATTACGGACAGTATCTGTGCACTGGCTCCGTACGACAATATTATTTTATTAGGCGATCTCAATGTAAATATGCTTGACACCAATAATTCAAAAACAAAAAAGTTCACTGAATTTCTAAATTATTGTAACATGGAACAAATAGTACTCACGCCTACGCATTTTGTAGGAGAAAGCGCTACCCTAATCGATGTTATATGTACGGACGCGCGGTATCGGGACGTTGCTGTGAACCATATAGCGGAGCTCGGTCATCACTCGTTTGTATCATGCGAAATCGTTTTTAAGAAAGAGAAACCTTTACGTAAAAAGGTGACATATCGTGCGCTTAGAGACATATCGTCTGAGGATTTCAGGAGAGATCTGGAGGCTATCCCATGGGATTCAATCTGCGAGTTGCAGGATGTTAATGACATGGTGCACTCCTTTAATTCACATCTAATTAAACTTTTCGATGCCCATGCACCTATAAAAACCAAGGTGTTCAAAGCGCAACCAACACCGTGGATAACTGACATTATAAAATTAATGTTTAAGTTAAGAAATGAGGCCCGCTATCGATATCGTCAAACCAAACAGGAAGCACACAGACGTTACTACCTAGACCTCAAGCACCAAGCAATAGTTGGTCTACTAAATGAAAAAAAAGCATTTTTTACAAAATATATAAATGACAACATAAGCGACTCAAAATATTTATGGCATAATATAAAAAAACATGTGCTTCCAGTGAGTAAGAACGATGATCTGCTTTTAGAACCATTTGACGATCCAAACGGTATAAATTTGGCTTTTCTAAATGTTCCGGGTGACCCTAATGTTAACACCGCTCAAGAAACGTTCTTTAAATCTAACCGTTTTGGGTCCGCCAATTTCTCAATAATGCCAACAGACCCGAAAACAGTTCTAAAGATAATAAAAAATGTATCCACAAACGCGCAAGGGGTGGACGGTATATCGAGAGACATGTTATATCTCACACTTCCGCAATCATTATATACAATTACAGAGATTATTAACAGATCCATAACCTCCAATGTGTTTCCTGTTTTGTGGCGAAATGCAATCGTTCGGCCTCTTCCAAAAAATAATAACCCACAAAGCTACAAAGACCTTCGCCCCATAAGCATATTGCCATGTTTATCCAAGGTGTTGGAGAGGGTAGTGTATTTGCAGGTCACCGATTTTCTCGAGGCGCATGGTATGCTGCCTGAACTGCAATCGGGTTTTAGAAAGGGGCGCGGAACCGCAACTGCCTTGGCGGATGTGCTGGGTAACATCCTAGAAGCTCGGGACCGTGGTGAGGGATCTATCCTGGTATTGCTCGACTATTCGCGTGCGTTTGACTCAATTAATATTCCGTTATTGCTGTCCAAATTGTCGTATTATGGTTTTGACAGGCAGGCGACGGGTTGGTTTGAAAGCTACCTGACTGGGAGGTCGCAACGGGTTGAATTGCGCAGGAAGGACGGTTCCACGATATCTTCCTCCCCACAAATAATAGCAAGGGGAGTTCCCCAGGGATCCCTGCTCGGCCCGCTTCTCTACATATTATACAGTGCTGACTTAACGACATGCATAAAGAACTGCAAGTATCATGTATACGCGGATGACACTCAGCTGTATTTTTCATTTAACGCCAGTAACACAGCAGCTGCCGTACGTACCCTTAATGAGGAGCTTGATAGAATTGCTATTTGGTCTAAGAACAATTCTCTAGTACTGAACCCTCAAAAATCTAAGTTCATGATCATGGGGAGCAGAAATCAAATTAAGTCAATTCTTTCTGCTAAACCTGATGTCAAAATAATGGGAGAAAGTATTCAAAAAGTAGAAATCGTTTGTAACCTTTGGTCAATTACTGATCCGGAACTACGTTTTGAGGAGCATATAAACGGCGTAGTAAAAAACTGTTTCTATAGACTAAAGGTTCTGTACAGAGTGAGGGATTTCCTTAGTGTCGCAGTGAGAAAGAGATTGGTGGATAGCCTAGTACTATCCAAACTAAATTATTGCGACAACGTTTACGGGCCATGTCTTCTTTCACGTACTGAACGTTTAATACAGAGAGTACAAAATGCGTGTACTCGTTACTGCCTAACCATACCCCGGAGGCATCACATCACACCGTATTTAAATGAAAACAAAATTCTAAAAATGGCTGCACGGCGGAAACTACACTTGGCAGTTTTGATGTTCGGTATCATAAAAACAAACAAACCGGAATATCTGTTCAGAAAAATTAGCTGGCGGCACGAGCACTACAGCTACTCTGCTCGTTCCACGGCCAATCCACTATCGATGCCTCGACATAAGACCACAGCCTTCAGGGGATGTTTCAAATATGCCGCCACTCGTTGCTGGAATGATCTGCCACCTCCCATAAGATCCCTAAAAACAAAACAAAATTTTAAATTACATTTGAAAAAAGTCCTTTTAGAAAAACAAAAGTATGAACAGCAAATACATTATAAATAAATACTCACATAAGGTTTACCATCTGTTGGCAAGGCATATCTATCCAAGCGGCTCGAGACGGCATTATGTTCCCCGAGAAAATACGTTACTTGTATTTTAAGCGTCGTCGTCTGGATACAAGTAGGTACAAAACAAGGTAGCCATCGGCAACACTAGTAACTAATCACGTGATACGCGTCGCGTGATCATGCAAGACTCGTGCGGCGCCGCGCTACCGCCGCAGCCGCGCGCCGCGCCTCCGCTGGCGGCGGCGTCACCTGACTTTTTAGCGCATCGTACGTCATCGCGCTAACAGGCGCAGAGGAGAAATGCTAGTGATAAAAATTCGTTCGAGCTTCGAGCGGCGGCGCGCGCGCGGGCGGCGATGGCGTTCAGTTGGCGGCGCGACGCGAAGTTGGGGTGGGAGCGAGACAAAGAACACGCCATGTTTTCGCTTTCGTATTTATATTTATTTTGTCGTAGCCTGCGCACATACTTTTATATTTTTGTAGTGTTTATTATAGTCCCCATAGTTGTTTTATATTATAATCCAAATACTGTTTATTTAATTATTATTATTTTTTTCCTAATTCATGAAATCAAATATGTATGCTGTCTTGATTTCCGTACGTTTTTTTACTTTTTCGCACGGGTGACCACTGAAAACCAGCGCTGTGCTGTGGGCCCTCCATAGCACAGCATTATGCTGAGTGGTAGCCTGCTTGTCGCAGTCACGACGTGCACGCTGTTCTTTTCTTTTTCTGTTTCTGTCCTGTTGTATTAATGTGCACTATGATTATTGTAACTATTTTTGTTTTATATTTTTTTTTTATGCACGTCATGTCCCTGCGACAAATAAATATTTTTTCTTTCTTTCTTTTTTCTTTCTTTCTTTCAAAATAAAATAAATTACTACAAAATAAAATAAATTACTAAAAAAATAATAATAATAAATAAATTACTAATAAATTATTATTATTAATAAATTACTTTTAATACCATAGATTTCTTATAGGTTTTCCTGTAATGTAAAGGCAAATAACTATTTTTGTATTTTTTTTTTCTAAATTTGCGGCTCTTTGGTTTCAGAGTTAAGGGTGCGATTGGTTAATTTTCTCCTATTTTCTCAATAGTATATCTATCTTTATCTTAAAAGTATAAAAAACTAATATTTGAATGCTCGAGCCTTTTCATTTGATATGTAACATGATATACTTTGAAAAACTTTTTTTTTAAATTTTATAATTTATCCCCCAAAAGTGGCCCCCATTAATTTACGCTACATGCCCGTCTTTGGGTCATCGACTTACATATATGTACAAAATTCCAACTCAATCGTTCTAGTAGTTTCGAAGTAAATTGGCTGTGACAGACACGCGAGTGATCCTGTAAGGGTTCCTTTTTTTCTTTTGAGGTACGGAACCCTAAAAAGCCAACAATTCAGAAATGACAAGAGCCGGAAGGACCGTTCCAGATGTAGCAAACATAAAGGGTATATTTTAAACATATTAAATGTTTTTAAACTTCATTTAAAAATCGCAGGCGACCCTTGTCAACCTCTGCTTGCTTATTTTAGCTTATAAAGAGATTAAGTGATATTCATGAGTAATTTATATGAGCAAATTATGGTAAAAAAAGTGTGTACTGCGCTTATAAGCGTTCTTACTTTGCATATTGTGATTATATCTGTTTAATTAGCAACCTTTTTTTGTAATGCTAATATTAGTACTTGTAGTTGTTTCTTATTCTACATAACCTTAACTCATCCGTCTAGCCTTTTCTCAACTATGTTGGGGTCGGCTTCCAGTCTATCCGGATGCAGCTGAATAACAGCATTTTACATGGACCGACTGCCGATCTGACCTCCTCAACTTAACGTGATGCGATTTTACTCCATGCCTCGGCTTTCCGAGGCATGAAGTAAAATCGGCATGTAATGTGTGGTCACCTATCCAAGGACCAACCTAGGCAAGCGTTTAACCTGAGAACGACCTGAGCGGCTGTTATTATTTATCCACAAGCCACAAAACCTTAACTAAGTAGGAATTAATCTCGATTGAGTACAAATAACGCAAAAAACAATAACTTTAAAAAGACATTTAAACAAGTCAATTGGCGTACACACAGAAACTAGAGAGGTTGCTTACAGATAATACAGTATCAGAGGTTTTATTCTGATACACCTAAAGACCTTGCGTGCATTAAACCGCTGTCAAAAAAAAAAAAACTAGAAAGCATCATGAACTTTTCTAATTAATGGAATCCCAAGTTAAGCTTTGTTAATTATGATTTGCTACATCAAGTGATCAATAAAACAATGTAGTTACCCAATTCACTAATATATTTATTATCCTGATTAAAAGGCTTTAAGATAAACCCGTGTCACTGACAACGAGACACTCGTGTCGTCTGTGTCGTGAGACTGTGCTATCTATTAGCCAAATGTGTGTTACTAAATATTTTATATAAGAACTTCATGTACCATATTTGATGCAATAAATGAATTGAATTGAATTGACTGCTTACATAACGGAAATATTAATTTACAGTGAGCTTATTGCTCCATTTGCCATGTTTTACACTCATTCATCCGTTTACATAAATACGGTGTAATTACGGTGTAATTTAAATGCTCCGAATACGCCCGATTTCTAATGCCTGCTTATTTTATTAATTCAGCTTCAGCGTAAACGTTGACCATTATTTTTGAATAACACATGTTTGGGGAGTATTTCTAATGTTAACATGAATCGCAGGGATGTGTTTAAATATAGGTAACTAGCACCTCGCCCGCGACTTCGTCCGCATTATATGATAGCTCGGCTAATATGCATGATATAAATACAATTTATAGGCTGTGGCACCCCCGAATAATGTAGATTTCTGCCATTGAAATAATTTTCAGAATTGGATAATTAGTTCCGGAGATTACTTCTACATAAAAACTTACAAACTTTTACCTCTTTGTTTAAAGTTATTTTTGTTTGAATCTCCAACAGAGGCTACACGATTACAGGTAAGTATTAGTAATATACAAGAATCGGTACAAATATTAGTATGCGCTTAAGGAGACCACATCTTTCACTTGTAAAAGTTGGTTTGGTTGAAATGTTAAAAATAAAACAATCAAAACTAAAGGAAATTGTGATACTTCAGATATGAAATGAAATGTGAAAAATAAGTTATTTGATAACATCATCCAAGACCGTGACCATGACCGACTTTATAACGTCGTTAAGAAAATACTAAGATAATTGTTAAATTAAAGCACTTACAAACAGCAAATAGCGCCTAACCCTCACACTTTAGTCTAGTTTACCCACAACACTGTCAGCTTACATTTTATCTTTCATGTAAGCCAACGAATTAAAAGTTAAACACCATTAGATGAGGTTCAACTCTTGTTGGTCTAGCAAACTCCAGAAGGTAACAATTAAAAGTGTTTGAAGAGTGAACACTATCCGACGCGCTGTTGTGTGCGGACGGCGAAGTTTTAGATGTACGATGTAATGACAAATCACATGTGTGCTGTGAGATTCCTAGTTGTAATATTGGATTTGACTTACAGTTTTAGACTAAAACAAGAAGACTTAACAAATACTATTTATATATTTGCACTTTTTAAAGTTTCATTTTATTTCAAACAAGACCCTTGCTACGTTGCGTAGCGCTACGCTCTAAGCTACGGCGCGGCGTAGCCATATCCTTCAAATTAAAATTCAATGGTTTATTGCTCAACACGGTACATTTTATACAATTCCAGATGTCAAGTGAATGCGCAGTCCACTGTGTTGTACTAATTCAGACATGCAAAATTTATCATTAAAGTTAAACAATTTCTTAAATTCCAATGAATACCATAAACAGTGTCGAAAAGAAAATAAAATCGAATGAGCACCATGTAAAATGTCATAAATTTAAATGAATACGATATAAAATGTCATAAATTCAAATTAATACGTTATAAAATGTCATAAATTCAAACATTAATACCTTGTAAAACGATATAAAAATTAACAAGTAAGTAATGTCATAGATTCAAATCAATAAGTAAGTAATGTCAGAGTATATATTGTCATAATAATTAAGTAATATCTAATTTAGTCAATACATATTAAGAATACAAATAAAAATATTTTTTCATAAAATAAATCGGACATCAAGCATTCACCATAATTATAATATGCATTATTATTATCCACACAAATTTCTGTCTGACAGGTATAAATTTAAAATGTAGTATGTCTTACTTATCAGTAGATTGACTTGCTTCTTAAATACATTTATATCTTTAATACTTAACAAAGCATTAGGTAATTCATTTTTAAATACGTGGTGCCATTCCTAGGAGATTTTAAGGAATACCGCTTTTTTTTGTGTTGCCGACTGCTTATTTTATTTTATGTCGCGTGCTGTGTAGTATCCCCAATATATGATCCCGTATCGTAATGTAGACGGAACATATGCATAATACGCCGTAACTAAAACTTTTTGATTTACCTCCTTTGCGAGAGTACATAGAGCATATGAATGTTGACTCCTTCAAAATGGTTGAGTTGAATGGTGCTGATCCATGGGTCATGTTCATGAACGGGCGCTGTCAGTATGGACTGGTCATCTCTTAGGTGCCATGGTTTAATTTAATAACTTTATTTTTAATTGTTGATTATATCTTTTTACTCTGGAGGCTCTTAACTTGCACGTCTTACTACATCATTCTCGATTTTGTAACAATATTTTGATTGAAAAGAGTGTCCATGGAGTTTCTTGCCCATTCTTCTCCATAGAGATCTACGTTTTGGAATGGGCAACTACAGTACTTTCACAAGTTATTATGCCTTGTGTCTGACTGTAGCTTCACTTTCTTTGTTTTTCTGACAATCAAAATAGCCTGTTATGGTCTAATCTATACATATAATAAATCTGTAGACTTGGCGTTTCTGTACATTGAAAATATTTAGAAAAAATGTAGTAGGGGTGTTAAAGGAGCACTAACAGAACCCATTTCTACCATTTTTAGAATTTTTGTCTGTTTGTCGGTTTGTCTGTATGTTTGTGCGCGCATCACGTAAAAATCCCTCATTATATTCAAAATCGAAATATTGAATTATAAGAAGCGTTGTTCCGAGTAACATTTAGTGTTTATTTCATCAAAATCGACCAACAGACGCAAAAGATATTTATGTTTAAAATTTAGTTAGTAATCTCAACACGCGATTTCTATGATACTTAATTTTAATTATTTATGTAAATAGGTTTTAGTCGAAGTGTAGTCGGAATGGCTGATAATGAATTTGGTTTTATTTTTCCTTTTGTGTTTACTCTTTGCATGGAAGTAATAAGTACTACGTACAACCCATTACGAAAAAAAATCTCTAAAAATTAAAAGAAAATTAAAATTTGATAAAATCCACGACGTTGTGTGTGTGCAGCGCCGCAGTCAATTGCTCAGCCACTGCGCAAACCGTGCTGTCACATAACTGTGGTTGTGACTTCGTAGGGCATTGATGCAACTTTGCTTAAGGGTGGCCGCACTGCACATTCAATTTTCAAATTGCCGCTGAATCTTGCAAGCGAAGATACTCCAACATGCAACATCACCAAAAACGGGGGAGTCTTTTTGCAGCAGTGGAAGTTAAGCCTATAGGACGAGTGCACAATGTCGCAGAAGCATGCATTAGAGGCGTTGAACCGCAGCTTGCAGGACATCCGCGGCAACCAGGCGCTGATGGGTGGCGTCGTTCGGCCGCTTTAGACCCTGTGGACGGTGAGTAATGGGCTAGCTCGCCGTCCGACCGTCTTATGACGACAGAACACTGACACACTCGACACTGTGATGGCTAATGACGATAGTACTGCCTACCGCGTTGAATTTCTCAACTCCGTGGAGTTAAAAGGCGAGGCGTCCCATCAGCTGGAGCTTAAAGTTGTCGTTCCAGTTCTGGTTATGCGAAACCTTGATGCAACCGATCAACAGATCCCAGGGCCAAACCAAAAAACCGTGAAAAAGTGACCGGCATTCAATTGTGCACTCCATGCTTTTCAGACGGTCAATTATGTGTTGGTTGTTCAGTGCCCAAAATTTGCACGTGCTTGCGGAAAATAATAAGTCATTTAATGTTGTATACAAAACGGTACTACAGTAAATAGTGCCCAACAAGGCGTGTGATGGTTCACTTTGCAAAATAAAGTTGTATAGCGCTAAAATAAATGGTTTTTAATTTTGTTTGGGACTTCTTTTTGTAGTCATCACCCACATTATCACATTTTGATCAGCCAGTCAGTTCTCACACATCACGCCATGCAATCCCCAAAGGTTTAGGCAGAAATGTACCTAATCGTACAGCCACATTTCGCCAGTTATGTTGAACTCCCATGTGATAGGGGCCGAGGCTATTTCCACCAACTGGGTACAAATCCAGATTCTGTGGCTGCTATTGCAAAATTCCTGATGGAATAACCCAATAACACTACTATTTATAGTATTTTTTTCAATTGCATACATTGTTTAATGTTAAGTGGAAGAGCGGAGTCACACAAGCATCGCCTTGCTCAAAAGGTGATATCTAAATAATTTGCGATATAGCTTTATGTAATTAAAATAAAAAATAAATTTAACACAGGACCTCATGCTTAATAGTCGTACTTGCGACCACTCGAGTCACTCGACCAATGAGGCAGTCTCTCACATACATACAAAATTTCCACGCGAACGAAGTCGCGGGCAACAGCTAGTTGAAATAAATGCTTTGAGTTTGAGTTTAGTTTTTGTATTCTCAACACTCATTTTACAAAAACTTTGAGTCGATAACGTTTATAGAGTTTTGACAAAAGGTTTAATTGGAAATCTAAGAAAAATAAACTCGTTAAGCAAACCCATCAACGACATAATTAAATGAAGAGTAGTGTGTAAAGCTACTAGATAAATGTGTCCGTCTATAAAATTATGATTGTACAGTTATCCGATCGACAAATGAGGATCGGTTAACTGTACAATCATAATTCCATATTCATCGCATTTAAGATCAAATAAGCTGGTGTCAGGATTCATTTAATGTGTCAATTGGAGACAAAGCATCGCAAAACGGCGGCAAAGTCGTCGGTACCGATACAAATTAGTTAAACTTATTGGCAGGTTTACCGACAGCTGGATATCTGGCAAAACGACCAATATTTCCTGAACTTCTGAATTCTATAGTAGATTTTACAGTTTTATCTGCAATAAATTCGGTTATAAAGATTGGATTTTTATGATCTTCGAGTTTCTGCTGCCACAATAAACATGAATGAAAAATGGTGTATTTGTATTCGTGTCGACGTTCAATTGGCATTCGATCATCAAAATTGAGCGGATGTGCACGGTACTGACAATTTTTATAGTAATGTCGATCGTCAAAATAGAGCAAATCTATCTTCAAATTGAATTCTAAATGTTAACAATGCACTTACGTATCTACTTGAACATTTGAAGGGGAACAATGAAGATGGAGCCCGTGGAGGTACTTACGAATCGAGACGAGTCTGGTACAGTGACTGCAGCTCAGGACCTCTAAGGTCTTTATTCGATATGCCGCATAATGTTCTACAATTTAATTCATCCGTATGAGACTGCACGCCAAGAGGAAGTTTATGATAATTAGACACCGTTTGTCTTTAATGTTGAACTCGTGTTATAAAGTTAATAATTTTTGTAATACCTTTACCGCTGAATCTCCGGCACAATAGTAAAATTTGATTTTGCAGCTTCAACGCTTGTCAGTTCACCACAAATTTTATTTGGTTTCCGGAACGTCTGCAGATCTGGATTTTTTATGGTTCAAAATCGGATTGCATCACGTTGTTGAAAGTGATACTTGCCTCCTGAGAAATCAACGAAAAGGGACGTGTATACTCAACATTTCCTCATGATGTTGCGATTTTTTCGCTCTATAATCTTAGCTAACACAACGTATTTGAAGCAACGAGAAAAGGTCAGTAAAAATTAATTAGTTCACCCTTGTCATCTTTAATTTTCTATTGGAGCAAAGAGAGAAAAACGTTTTGTTTAATTTTATTACCGGTTCACTGGCAATTTCCATCTTCAGGTGGAGTTTGAAGTTATATTCAATCGGAGTTGAGTAATGTAATATGAATGGGTAAATCAAACAGCGTGTCAGCTTATTACATTAATAAGGAAATTTATTTTAATAAAGTTGACACCTCATAATTTTGGTTTCGAAAACCTGTAAAAATGTATGTGTGGCTTCGGAAAAATAGCCCTGATTCTTATATTCCTACTAGCTGTTACCTATGACCTTCGGCAGCGCGAAATTATAAAAAAATATTTCGATGTTTGAATCGGATTTTGTTAATTATTTCAAGGGTTTTAATTTTTTTTGCACGGAACCTGTTTCTAAGTTAAAAGTAGCCTAAGTTACTCCTTATATCATTAGCTATCTGTCAGTAAAATGTCAGCTATCTGTCGGTTCAGCCGCTTCCGAGATTAGCCGGAACAAACCGAGAGACAAAAAAAAAATGTTGTAAGCACCGTATATATGCATTCAGTAAAAATTATAAACAGACACTTCAATTTTATTTATTTGTATAGATTGACCCAGCAGCCTTTAACAAAATACACAACTCAAAGTGTCGCTTTGAGTTACTTTAAGTTCGCAAGAGCCATTTGCTATACCATGACGCTGTCAAACTTACATAAAATAATTATTTGTAAGCAAGTCAACTTCATGGGCACTGAAACTTTTTGTCATAAGAGAAACGTGTAGGGATAATTCAAAATATACCAGAGTAACGGCACGAGCAAAATACCTATTTTAACAAAGCTTTAACTCCTGAAACTTTGATCGACTACAAGGTTAATGTTTGTAATAAACTCTTGAATAAAATATAATTTCCTGTAATATCAGTTTTTGTTGGAAAACACAATAAGAAAGTTTTCAGGTGAGCTTAATGAAATTGCTTATAATAATCGTTACAAAGAAAGTAATTATATCTCGAAGGGAGCTTAAACTGAACATGGCCATTGTTCGTCATGATTAATAGTATGTGTTGAGGTCCCTTTCATTACAGTGTTCTGTTCACTAGTGCGGTAATGGCGAATACATAATACAAATAACCCGTTTCAAATAATTGTTATGTGTGAAAACGGTTACCGTTTTCATTCCATAATTGCATGTTTTGGACGCATAATATTTTATTCATCGGCGAGTGAAGCACACTCGTGTGGAATAATTGCGGTTTTGGTTGAAATAGAAAATAAGCGTAGTTTATGATCAAAGTCGTACATTTAACTTTGTGACATCGTTTATTCGTCCGTTGGACAGACTATAATATACGAATACTAATAGTTAACTGTTTTCGAATGCGTGCTCGGCTGCTCGCACGTGGGCACGACATTCTCGTATTTACAAAGCAGCAAGTTCAAATACAATTTTGTAATTACATGTTGTGTATTATGGCTTTGTTTTTTACTTCGATTTTTTAGGTATTCTGTTCTCAAGTAAAGCGTGGGTTGTTTGAGTAAAAATATGATAATTTGCGTTAAGGTGGCTCGACCGTGAAGTTTTTGAACAGTCGCACAGTATGGATGGTCACGTATTTGATCAAGATACTGATAAAATGTGTATTGATCGGATATAGACAGTTTTATTGAAGAGTTTGTTTCCATTCCAATAAATGATATAACCATTACACGGTATGTTTTCACGGTAGAGCTACTTGTTTTTAATCTTCCTACAAGTGAAAAAAAAATAAAAAATTCTAAATGTTTTTGTAAACACTAGTCTGTACAATTTGAATGTAACCAATACATATATTTAAAAGAATATAACAGTACTTCTGCGAAACACAATGCTACGGAAAAAACTGAATGAAAAACAGTAAATTATAAGGTTTTTGATGTAACAAAATTTTCAGGAAATGGCGAAGGAAGCCGTCGGAACGTAATTTATTTCTCTTGTCTTCTCGGAGATTTAAAAGGGCGAAAGGGTTTTTAAAACATTTCAATGTCTTTCGTCAATTTGATTGCTCATAATATTCTGAATTTAAACAACCCAAGGGACTGAATTTTTGGATGTTGTATCGCACAATAATACGTTACCAACAAAACTTTTTTAAAGAATAAACTTTGCATTCTCATAAAAGTTTTAACAAATGCCTGCAAAACGTTCCTGTATTATTGCCTCCCAGAGAGTTATTTCGCAACTTTTCAATCCTCAGCCTACTTATAACTTTTCCCATCACAATGACTCCGCTTAAGACGGTACAAATAACAAAATTCCCGAACAAATCCATATGGGGAGTAACGAGATCTCCTGCGGAATGCGTGCGTTTCCAACTTTTAAGTGAACTTAGGTACATTTGGTTTAAGTTACACGGGTGGAAAAATTGAAAAGACATTTTGATATAGACAACGCACATTGTCAGATGGTTTTCTTCTATTCTTTACAGTTACAAGAAATTGGATTAGGAGCTTAAGGACAAAATCCTTTTTGTTACTTTTGTTCAAATAAAACATCGTTTCTAGCGAATATTTCTTACTCATCTAAGCCCCTGTTTTATTGTGTGTTTAATGCCGTGTGTTTCACCGTGTGTTTCAAACTGGATCGTAGGTACAAATTGGAGGTAGCGGTGCTAATTGAGTGTTAGTTACGGTAGTGAATATTCCAAATTCAAGGTACGCGCATAGTTATCGATATTTGCGAAATATTTGGTATTCAACATAATTTAATGGCGTTATCGGGCAGTGTCTAGGCCATGTTTATAATATAGGTAGGTATGTGTATTTTGGAGTAACAACAAATAACCACGGACAACATAATGATACATCGCTTTTGAAGGGGAAAAATTATAGTTTTCTTTGATCTCCTCATTTCATAATAATAATTTTATATCGCTATCTTGACTTTCAAAATATATCAAACCGAGATTTTTTGAATATTAAGTAGATTTTTTTGAAAAAAGAAATTTGAATCTGGTAAATTCATTTCCGTTTTGATAGACACAAAGTCTAAAGAGTTAGTTTATAAAGAAGTCAGACTTACTACTCAATAGCTAACTAACGGTATAAAAGAACTGTGGAAAGTTGAAACTTTTCAAATTAAAATAAAGTCAGTTGGTTTTTCTCGCCTTGTTCACTATGTTAGTTGTTGAATGGATAGTTAGTTATCAAGTACTTACTTTAAAGGGTACCTATTTAGACAGATTGAAAGTTTTTGTCAATCAAATAACTGTGAATAATTAATTATTGACGTCGTCGTCAGAAGTTCAATTAGTTTCATTCGAAATGTTCACTCGGTGCTTTTTTAGGGTTCCGTACCCAAAGGGTAAAACGGGACTCTGTTACTAAGACTCCACTGTCTGTCTGTCTGTCCGTCTGTTTCAAGGCTGTATCTCATGAACCGTGATAGTAAGACAGTTGGAATTTTCACAGATGATAAATGGGGCTCCCATACACACAGACATGATTTTCTTTGTCGTTTTTGTAGATAGTGGTTCGGAACCCTTCGTGCGCGAGTCCAACTGGCACTTGGTCGGCTTTTTTACTGATTTCCTTTAATTTCTTTCCAGAAAGTTCTCGTCGGTCATTACATCTGCAAAGTTTTGCGGCCGATATTAACGGCGAATTTTATGCCACTGTTGCCACAACTAAACCTATGTTTTTGAGATCAGACGTCGCCTTCGGCCATCACAATAAATTAAATAGGTCGAAAAACTTATTCCACCCCAATTGTAATTTAGTAAGATCGTTAAAAGTTTTACGAGCAATCTTCGGCTTTCTCGGCAATAATCTGTTTTAGCCGTCGCCATCAAACCGTTTCGTATCCGATTGTTCGTTCATCTCCGATCAGCAAATTGACTGACGACGCCCGAATCAATTTTTCTTCCCCTTTTATTACAAAAGAAAACGATAAGCGCTAATCGATGGCATTTTTCTTGTCTGAAAAGACATTTTTCGAACTTAAACCGAGAAATATGAAGGTCTTTGTTTTATGTTTATCATTGTAAAGAAAATACTTTTAGCGTTCTTTTAAATAAAATATTCGTGAAAAAGATTTTTGTCGGAAAGAGTAAATCTCATCAATAGACTTTAGTATTCGTCGAGAGTCTGGCACAGGAAACCATATTAAGAAAATGAGGTTATTGTATTTGGTGGAGCCACTTTGATATACGCAACGTAATTAAGGTGGAATTAGGATGTTTCATTCATTAAAAGGTGCTTATTTCTCGTATTTGGGTTCGTAATTTTGTCTCATTATACATTAATCAACAATTAAAAATCCACTTAAACTTGTAGTGTCCCTTTTTCTAGAGTGTAGGTAGTGGTTAGCCAGACTATCGTATCGATTGCTGCGAAATACTTTCGTGCCGTGTAAGCCGCCTCTGAGAATAGACAATCGCATTACGTGCTGCGTCTAACGAAAGACATCTAAGAATTCTATTGAATTGAGTGTCTGATAGTGTGTTGCTACATATTTAAAAAAGGGTGGTATTTAATACTTTAACTGTAAATCCCTTTTTTTCAATCAAAATATTCGAAATTACCACCAAAAATACTGAATTGCACACTAAATTTGCTCATCAAATAAATCAATTATACTATACTGTTAGATCTTTAAAACTTAACTGTTTTACTGAATGACTATCTGTTAACTAAAAGTAGGGTTTACAGGAACCTAACTAACCGAACCTCGGGGTGCCACTGACGTCGACCGTCTGTCATAGTAGGACAAACAGAAACTGGTCTCTGGACCACGAGAAAACGGGTTTAACAAAGGCATCGTCGACGGAGCCCCGCTTTTTGTTATGCAGTTTTAGAAAATAATTTTGGAAATTCCGTTATAATATTGAATAATTTGTGTGCAAATCAGTATTTTTGTTTTACCGTGAGTAATATTATTTCAAAATCAGATAGATAATAGTGGAGAAATTTTGTTTGCTTAAATTTCTAAATAGAGGTGCAGTTAAAAATTCCCCTTTAAATAATAACCTTTATCCAATTACTAATCCTAGAAATTAACACGATCCTCATGACTTTTGAGAAACATTCGTGTCTGGTAAAGACGACTGTCGACCTAACAATCTGTCTGTTAGTGTCCTTAAGTCAGAGGGGTATGGTCTGTTTACGTAGTTTAAGTAAACGAACAGTTGCGTGGTTAATCGTGCTACTGATCTCCAGTTTAATTCAACCACTAGTCTTAGCATTAGTTAAACCAGGTCAGGTGAAACCACCACGTAGATTTATATGTAAAATATTACATCCAGTCAATAAACACCAAAAGCGCAAAGAAACTTCCAAGTTCCTCTCCTCTCTGCATTCTCGTAAGAAGTTCATAGAACTTTTAAAACTACGAATATCTATTATACAATCTGTTGGCAAGTGGCCCATTGTGATGAGTACCTACGAAATACTCTTTAAGATGGTTTTAGTTGTGGATTATATTTTAGAAAGGTTTTTGAGAATTATGGGAGTAACATAGTTAGATCAAACCAGTGAGGACAGTTTGCGGACAGTCGGCCACTGGATACTAAGGGCTCATTTACGGAGACGCGGCGCGTTGCACGTTTTTACGCGTTATTATACGCGCAAATACAAAACATATTGTGTGTAATTTACCTATAATATGTATGTATTTAGAAATATATAAGTATGTTTATCAGTTGTCTGGTTGCCATAGTACAGGCTCTGCCTAGTTTGGGATCAGATGGCGGTGTGTTGGTTGTCCCAAGATATTATTATTATTATATATTATTATATGATAATGTACGATTTTGTTTACGGAGACGCGGGGAATTAAGCGGCGCGTTCGACGCCGCGGGTATCGCTACGTTACAACAAAGGAAAAACTCCGTCGCAAGCAACGCTTCATTTCAAGTTAACGCGCGTAAAATCGCTTCTACGTAAACGCTCGCATACATCGTCATACGTTTGAATTAAAGACGGGCCGCGCCGCACAACTTACAACGCGACGCACCGCTTCTCCATAATTGAGCCCTAACAAATACTTCAGTACATTATCTGTCAGAGTCCGGTGTACGGAGCTGGGTCTGCATATTTTCCGTACCAGTTTGACTGACACTAGATAGGAAGACCTCTACCTAGTAGTTAGAAGACAACATAGGCTAAATGTAATACTCTGAGTATATAATGTCGTACCTATTATTAAAACCATTTATCACTGTTTAGTGTTGGACGGTGACTGTGATTCGCTATACTGAATTTGTACACCTTCAATAAAATCTCATATAATAAATTTTTAGAGAAAGTAACCTCCATCTTTCGTTAAATTTTTTTGATGACTAACCCGAGAATAACTAACAATAAAATGAACCGTACTGTCTTCTATTCTTGGAATTTTCTTTGATAGTAACAAAATTCGTAACAAAGAACGAGTAAAGAACTTAAGTTCGTTTAAAAAGCTTGACAGTTATTAAATGCTAAGACAATAGTTGTACAACGACTAAAAAGAAAATAGACTAGTACTTTCATCTCGTTTATTTAAATTCAATTTCAAACAGAGTTCTTCCAACAGGCACTGTAAAATGTTACAGTCGAGATACAGAACAGTATAGAAGGTCGTTCTATGCAATGAGCGAGACACGTGCTTCAAGTGCAGTGAGTGCAAGTGCACTCGAGGCGCTTGACTAAGATCGCTGCGTGCATTAGAAAGTTGAGTCATATTTAACCTATCTCGAACGTAGATTTGCGCTCGAAAGTAAGTTACCATAGTTTGCCGGAGCTCATATCTACACGTAATTTCGCGCCCTACACTTGGAATTTCTCATGTATCGTGGATGCGTTTACAAAAATTTTAACTCACAAACACTGCAGACAGACCCGGAGCAATTACCTGAAGGCTATACAAATATTTGTTACGTGCGGGAACCGAACCCGCGACATGCAGCGCAGCAGCCAATAGCTCAGCCACTGCGCCAACCGTGTCGTGCCGTTTTCGGTGGCAGACAACTCATTAAGTGCACTTTGTCGCCTGGGATACAAGAGGTAAAAGGTGTGGAACAGACCACCAAACTTAACATCTTTCTCAGATAATAAGCTGTCCCAAACATTTGGGTATGTTGAAATGTTGTATGGGACGGCTGATAACTTTTCCGTAATTACGATGTTGGTGCCATGGAGATTGTCTAATTATATAGATAAGTACATACAAATCCCATAGTTAATACCAAACCGTTCATGCACACAGATATACTACACTCACACATTCAACATACGTTTTTTACAGTCCACTCATTTAGCTATTAAGTTAGTTCAAAATAAAAATTATAAGAGAGAAGACGTTGCCAGTGTTTCACTCACCAAACAAACGGATATTATTGCCCTGAACAGAGATTGTTGTTTAGTTTGATCGCCTGTAGACCACACCTTTTTACCCGACTGCGCGACGCAAAGGAGGGTAATGTGTTTATCAGTCTATGTATGTATGTATGTTTGTTTCTATGTGGCGTTCTAGAGACCAAATGCGTAGGCCGATTTTGATAATTCTTACGTCAATCGATTCGTCTTAACCTTGCGAGTGTCACTAAAGACATGACAGGAATCAAAATTCACCACAGCGACAACCAGACGCTATATTGTCAAAATGAAAAAAAAATAATTCAATGAACTATCTCAAGTGGGGTATCGTTGAATAGGTATTTTAAAATCATCTTTAGGTTCCTTTTATCATTTTTCATTTTAAATAATAGTTTAGGATATATAACGATTTAAAGTTGTTTAACAAAACAATCATTCTCGCTAATTTTCTTACTTATTGATTTGTTTTTATTTCAAGTATAAACGATATACAAACAAAAAAAAAACAGTGAAAAAGCATGAAGAAAATATTTAATTTGGATTCCTATTGTTTTTTGTTATCATCATTACATTTCTGTCACCAAAACTATTACGATTCACGACTCATAGTTCGGTAGGTAGGGTACATCAGGGCCGGCAGTCTCGACATAGATACCGACATTGTCGCAAACTTTCGATAGCTTATTAAGAACGAAAAAATTCGGTTGCAATAGCGATGCTTGCGAGAAACTCATCTTGGATGTTTAGAGTTGCATTTCTCGCTAGCAACGTTATTGCAACCGAATTTTTTCGTTCTTATTAAGCGATCGAACTTAAAAGTATAAAATAAAATAAAATAATTTAAAGAAAAACAAAAAACCCGACTGTGTAAAAACTAATTTTAAAAAATACGTGAAAAAATTAACTTAAATAAAAACTAAAAAGAAAGAAACAAGCCCAGTAGTTTAAATCATAAATTCTAATGCAGAACAGAACGACTCACAGTCGGGGCCCATTCAAATTTTACCAATCAAATCTTCCCAAGGGGCCCCGACTGTGAGTCGTTCTGTTCTGCATTAGAATTTATGATTTAAACTACTGGGCTTGTTTCTTTCTTTTTAGTTTTTATTTAAGTTAATTTTTTCACGTATTTTTTAAAATTAGTTTTTACACAGTCGGGTTTTTTGTTTTTCTTTAAATTATTTTATTTTATTGATATGCTTTATGTGTATTCGCTGTATGTGTAATATTTTCGTGTACAGTGAGTTATAGCAATTAGCTGACCCACCTTTGCATTGCAATAGTTGAGATTATTTAGAACACGAATTGATATAATTTTATAATTCGTCTATATTTTATTTATTTGAGTTGAATGTCAGATTTCGCTCGTTGTGTTGTGCCAACTTTCTGTAGGAATTATGTATTCTGAGTTTAATTACACCTGGTTGTAGACGTTTCCTGGACATAGATAGAAAGTAAACGGTGTGCTAATATCCGTGTCCGTAATTGCGAAGCCGAAGTAATGCTTCAGCGCGATACTCGGGTGTAAGTGAATATTTTGGAAGAGAAACGCAGTAACTATAGAGCGTGTCATCAACGCTGCAGTTAGATAATTATATTGTCTTCAAGTAATGTAGGTATTTAAGGACTTTTTAGTACACACGGCGACACATCAAGCTATACATATCCAGTATAACCTGACCTCTCTTTGTTTGAGCTTCTCAACAACAATGAAAGATCAACTTAACTTATTTTTGCATCGTCGTGCGTACCATTTCTTGTTGGTCCTTAATCAATGATTTTGTTTTAAGAATTTGTTTTCTATAAACCCATTCTATCCCTGTAGACCGTAGTGTAAATAAACACGCGAACTTATCACTTAACAGATCGGTTTAAAAGTTAAAAACACTTAAACATAAACTATTTTATATTCATATTTCTTCAACTGTCACTATTTCCCGTGTGTTAGTTCATAAAATGAAAATTCCGTTAACACGTTCCTAGATAATTACTTTAACCATTATAAGTGCACAATTACGTTTCCATATGCATGTAATACTACCTAGCTCACTGACGGTCGACCACTTTTCAACCTTATTACTTATGGCATAAGGGTGAAAAGTGGGAGACCGTCAGTGAACTCGGGAATACCTAAGTTTATAGTGTAATATAAAAAAGTTTATTCTTCCTGATTATAGTAGCATCTACTTATGTAAGTGGTAGTTTGTTTGCTAAACAATAAACGTTATGGCTTGTACACAGTGCAGTCGTAAAGTCAAGCTCCGACGGTATTACGAGTGTTAGCTGATACTGCATAGATAACACGCGTTAATTACTACTTACCGTGAAAGCCTTACATCTTTTTCGTGAAAAAAGTGTCTCGAATGCCTTAGGAACTGTTTCTAGAACAGGTCACAGAGAAAATCCCTCAGGAAACATTAACTACAAATCAGCGTTTTTACAAAGCCCGAACAGGATTACTACACAAAGTAATTACAGCTTTTCACAAAAAGAAAACAGCCAATAGGCTTTCGAAACTCATTGTAATACCCTCACAAAGAGACAAGATAACCCAAGGCAATTTTCTTAAACCCTAGCTAGGTGCTTGACACACAATTTTCTCAATACATAACCCTAATAATTGTCAGTAAGAAACGTAAACATGGTAACAAGTGGGTAGGTGGAAAGTAAACTGAATTACTCGCGGGCCGGACGCCTAGTACAATTTACGAGGGGCAGCGTTACTAAAAAGTAGAATACGTTTGTGTGGCGCTCATTCCTCGCTGCAAACGACCGTTTAATGCTAATAGGAATAGTGCTTACAATGGGCTTACGTACGTACTGATTGTAGATCTGCCACCGCTCCTTTTTAATTCGATTCCTGCAAACTGCTGTAGTTTTCGCCCTTTATTACACCACTTTATCGATTTCGATAATCTTTTTCGTAGTAGTTTAGTGTTACTATTTGGTTTGATAAAAAAGCCTGATCAATTTAAAGGAGTAAGATCTTCAAATACAATTGTTAGTTTCAGGAGGCCACTGATCGATGTTAGTCTATCGATTAGTGTTATATTTTTTGTTTTGGAATCTTTCAAGAAAATGCTCTAATAATTCAAATGTTGCAGGCAACACACGGCGTAAATCCTTCAGTAAACTGTACATTGGCAAGCGTATACTGTATAGTACGCTTTTAGGCAAGACATAGCTCTTTACTTACAATACTATGAAATCTACATTTCTCCTTAAACAAAATAACAGCTGAAGCATGTTAGTTTAAGGTGTTGTAAAAACATAGTTCCATGTTTATAATTTATTTTATACTTACTCACCTTTTTTATTTACGAAAGTAGTTTGTCTTGTTAATTTGTTTGTAACTCAGAATGTAATCTAACTTACTTACTTCATACTTTGTTATTTACTTTAATTACAATTATCTAGGGTAAGCTTCACACCACTAAAGCAAATCTTAACACGTTAACATTAAACCAAAAACCCGAGTAAACAGTTGTTTTGTATGCATTGCGTTGTTAGTCCGTCTGATGTCCCCTTAGCCAAGTCTACGGACCAAATAGGGTTTCCTAGCTAACATAAGGCCAGCCATGTCGCTCGTAACATACAAAATACAAGTAATTATATTTTGGGATACAACGTTGTTAATTAAGGCTGTCGGTTTCTGTAGTTCCGGTAGAAAATACAAAATTGTAAATTATATTCCATTGTTACACTAATTTAATTTTATAGTTCAAAGGTAAAAAGATTTTCATTACAATGTCAACTAAATGACATGTGTTTAAAACTTTTGAAGTCACATTAAAGCATAAAAACAGATAAGGTTTTCAAATGACGCCTCATTACCATTGTGGCAAAACAAGACAAAAGTCTGTTTCATTTCGCTTTATTGTTACGGGCAACATTGAAAAAAATAGGCTTGTTTTTAATATAAACAATTGAAATATCAGCCCGAGGCAGCGTGTTAGTCTTTGATCACACTGGCTTTTCTATGTCGTTTAATTAAAAATAAAATTGACGAACAAAAATGTTGCGGTAGACGGTGGGCCGGTTGTGGCAATAGGTACAGGAATAAAAACAGCTAAATGAAACATGGTTCAGTTTTGCCTTACACCAGAAAAGGCAAAACGAGTGCTGGTCGGTCAGCTCAGCCTAATTTATGTGGGCGACGCCGCTGAATAAAAATGTTACGAACCCGAAACGCTTGCGAACGGAACTGAGCGCCATGTTAATAGGACTATAGCTTACACTACTCGAATTGTGTTTGACTTGGTCTCGATAACGTTTCTCTCGACTCAAGATTACACTGACTGTTTTTTAGTCTCGCAAATGAAATTATACATTCTAATTTTTATACGCCGTTATCTTGGAATATTTAATATCGTATTCTTAGCTAAATATGAGAGCTATAACTTACTCAGTTTATCTACGTTGTAATTTCTGTAAAAGGAATTCATAAAGACAAGAGATGGTTTCTTTGGCGCTGAACATTTGTTAAGGAAAGACGTTTAAAAGTTAATCCGTCTAGAAAGAAGTCTATCTTCAAAAAAAGAAATTCATTACTTCATAATGCTTAAACAAATTAAATTATTATTAATTAATAAAACGATTAAATATCGTTGTGTTTAATAGTACCTACATGTTTCACACAAATAAATATATAGGTATATTCTGAAAGACAATCTCAGGGATTTGCCAACACTAGCGTTACTCAATTTCATTCGCAAATCCAAGCAGCAAAATGAGGACATAGGGCGAACACACGTCTTCATTGGCTACGTAATACGTGAAGTACGGTAAGATTTATAAAATAAAATGGGACGTCTAAGGCGGCGTCCCACGAGACCGCTGCGAACATCTATTTCGTTAGTTTCCGCAGAGTCACCGGGACGCTCGTTTGTCATTCTGCCCTTATTGAGGAGCAAATTTCAGTGACCGCCTCCTGCTTGCTGTTATCCCCGTGATATTTTCATAATCCCGCTTGAAGGACACGTCCTAAGGCTTGTTGTTGTATGTCGTTTGTTGTCCTAAACTTGTATCTCCGGGTAATCATCGTTTGGTATAAGCGCCTACTATAGACCCAACTGATATTACATTATTTATACTAACATACATATTTTGTCAGTTGCTTTAAGACAAAGTTTAACACGATTTTTGTGTCTTTATTTTTATGTTTTAAAGTTTGACGTATAAAAATAACATGATCGTTAAAATAATAAAGAACAAGCGGCACAGGAAGGTCGTTTAATGGCCGCTATATTAAAAACACTGGGCACGTTGTTAAATTGCTTGTTGTTTTCCGAACCATTTGTCAAAGGAATGCAACGAATCTCTCGATAAAGGCGTTAAGTGAAATAAATCGAAATTAAAACACTCCGAGGCAATCGGTGGGTGTACGACAAGACTCCATTTTTCGAAGAAGAAAAATCTCATCATATATTCACGGCACGCTTTCCCTACCCGTCTATAGAGACGGGACGATAAACAAACTACTCTATTGCACGCCCCTCCATCGATTTATCACACGTCTATGATTAAGATTTATGGCTATAATAATAACTTTTATAGATAAATTCTTTCTGTGGACTATGTGATGTCATCCACATTGAAAGGTGAACTTGCGTAACTATGAAAGTTTCTCCTTTAGTTCTGTATGAGTTTGTTTACTTATTTCTTTGGTTTATGATCCAATTTTCCTTGCAGTGCAATTATAGTTGTTAACTATCTGGCTATTCATAGTGCATACAATTATGAAGGAGACTGGTGGAAAGCAAACAAACTGGGTGGAACGGTAAAAAAATTGGTACTTCATGGTTTCATATTTCTGAGTTATTTAGTCCTATTTGATGACTGCGCCAATCTTTCTACGGTAGCGACAAACCAAAATCCATACGGTGGGGTGATTCCACATGATTAAATTGAATGATAGTAATAAAATATCAGTCTAAGAGGATGATGTACAAATTATTGGTATATCGATCTATTATAATTAATGTGAGATGAGGTTTATCGACTTTGGTAGCGACGAAATATAACACATATATGCGTAGGGCGGTTCTACACTAGTAGCAAAGATAACACGATAAAAATTCAGCCTAAAAGGATGATATCCATATTGGTATCGTCGTCTTATATTGAAATGGGGTGAATGCTCTGTTCCAAAGATATTCCTTCACGCACTGCCATCAACGTTTGCTACCCGACCTCGTTCTGTGTTCCCACTCACCTATGTATTCCACTCACGATATTTTCAAACACTGAGTTGGTAATACGTGACACAGTCAGCTGTTATTATACCCCTGACATATTTGTATCTCAAGAGAACATTCCTCAAAATACTTTATTATAAACGTCTGTGAAATATCATCTTGAAATCTCACGTGAAAAGATGAAATATTTCAGGAATTAAAAGTAATAAAATACTCTTTGTACCTATGTAGAAAATATAAACTCTAGCTCTCTCAAAAGATATATTATACTCGTATTTTATGTGAAAAATGTCTTACTTATTTTTTTAAAGATCTTGTTAGAAAAAACAGGTAGGTGTGTTTTTAATTCCAGGACTTAATTCGGATTTACTGGTTTAAATAGGCGTTTTTGCTCATAATTTTTTATGAAGAAATAAAGATTATAAAGTGTATTAATCTGTTTCTGTGTCTTGTTTGTAATTGTTCTTGTAAAATATATTGTATTTTTGTTTTTTAATTATGACAGTTATAGACGTAATTGTTAGTACATACTAAGGTATGGTTTTAAGTGTTACCAACGGCTTTTAGTCACTACACAATTCAAAGTTCGGTAGCTGTCTATGAGTGGCATCTTAGTGCTTAAGCCCCTCTAAGTTTTTGTGTGTTTTAAACAATGAAACATGAGATAAATTATATTGATTATAGTGTTGATTTAACAATTTTGTAATTAATTTACCTCATTACGTTTTACCTTGAATATTTTATAAAATTCGTCTGAAACTACCTACCAAGAAATGTAACTTATTTATTCTGCGGGAAAAGTTAAGATTATCCACGTGTCCTGAAAATTAGCATTAAAATAACCTTTTAAGTACGTTTAAACGTGCGAAATTATTATAAACATTTAACAGCACGATAGTGAATAAGTAAAAAGGTTTCATTTATACGAGCACGGCAGCCGCGATACGCTTAAGTGTTTACAGAAAACTTTTCTGTGAATACAAACCCAAAAGATTTTTCCAATTTAGCGAGAGAGGTTCGAATGCTGGGGAGGTCACAAAGCGAATAGTAAAAATACATTCCCTATACGTGACCGTAAGTTTTGTTACCCGCGGGAGGACGCCAGAGGACGCCGACGACGCCGGAGGACGCCGAACATGACATATAAACGAAAATGTCATTCGAAGCTAGAAAAATGTACAAGGCACGAATTTTACGCCGATAGCCACATAAAGGACATGGCCGAATCCTGCCCTCAGAATCAATTTATAATTCATAATGTACACTAATTATTATTATATTAAAGTTACTTCTAAAATAAATAAAAATTAATCGCAACAATTACATATCTCTAGAACAGGCGACAAAAAATCTCAAAATAATAAGTGTGTTAATAGTTTTTTTGTGGTTTTGTTTCATTGAATGCAATACAAAATGCATCTACGTTTGGATACACGCATGAGACAAACACTGTATCTATCTGAATTACGCCTGAAGGTCAGACTAAAATGTATGTAAAACAGCTGTGACTGTCAAATTGTATTGCTAGGGTACCTTAAAAAGTTAACGGTTTCACGATTTTCGCAGACACCACTTTTCGACCTGCCGCGCGTCTTGATGAATATATTCAAATATATATTTTCAAGAGTGTGTATCCAAATATCCTAGAGTTATCTTGACGTTTCTACGCTCAAAACCAAAGAGCTCAAAACTATCTGTGAGTGTGCAGTCTTGCGTTGATCTTATCACGTAATACTGTGTTGTCTTTTCGTTATTGTATTGGATATTTTCACTTGACCCCACGCTAATCGGACTTTCGTTTACGCTTCTAATGTTAATATTCTGCTGTCCTTATTAGACTTGTTTGTTTACGATTTGGATTCTGACGCTCACGATGTCAAGGTGCTTGAATTGTAGTGTGGTCACTAATCGAATGCGAAGGCATACTGCTGGAGCACGAAGAATTGACCAAATGAACTATCTGCCTAGCTACAAACGTGCTCCGAATACTTCTAGCCATTATATTTTTAGGGAGTGTATTAATAATCAATCAATAATGTTCTCAAGAATTGATGCAAATAACCCAACCCCTTGGATGCCATTTTAGGCTATTGTTGTAGTTGCCTAGTTGGTAAACGGACAGTTGGATGTTGTTGCCATGTCATGACGTTGTTATGGTATTTAGGCTGGGCCAGGCATCAAGCAAATATAACGGCACCAGCTTTATTCTTTGATAATATTTTGTTGATTTTTGAAGATGAATAGGCTTAAAAGTGGATGAAAACAATGAATGTGTCTTGTCTGAGTAATTGCAATAATGTTTTTCTTAAAACGTCTGTAAAAGAAGTAGAAGTAGATAATTATATTTTATACTTTTGCAAATGAAGGTATTTAAACTACCTACCTAATTAGATATTCTTAAATAAAAATTCAAATACCATTTTAGTGTTTTATTGCCTATCCAATTGTATATTTTTTGCTAGTCGCTTGGGTCGCTTGGAAGTCATAATATCCAGAAATATCTGTAGACGACTAGTACTCGCTCTTCTTCGATTTGAAATGTCGTGTCGGATAGTGAAGAAACGGCCTTTAAATCCATTGTTAATAGCATGTCTCGTATTGTTTCGTTTCGGAATTTATGATCATTGCTATTCAAAATGTTTAGGCACATTTTTTGTATCCTATTTATAGTATCTCTCGCTTCTTCTCTGATCATAAAACTTAAACTATTATGATTACACACCTGTAAGCTTTAATTTGACGTACTGTATGTCAATGTACATGAATATTTTTTGTAAGGGCACAGCTCTATACAAATTCCGGCCATGTCATTTGCCATTTTAGTCACTGAAATATGTACCAATTTGAAGTTTTAGTTATGTTATTTTTATTTACGGTTTAGGCGCTTGTAGGTTTTTGTAGTACACAGATATTTATTGAGTTTCTTTTGCTTCTAGATTTTGTATAACTTTTCCTACATAATTTAAAAGTTTGTAGCTTACTTATATTTGCCTTAATTCTGACGACGTTTTGTATGCTACCTTCACAAATGTACAAAAATAAAACTCGTCTTGCCTAAACATTTAATTAGATTTAGTCAGGCCTACTTTGATACTTTATATCATCCTACATACATATTATATGAAGCAGAAAGTATGATAGATGGATTTGTACTTGTTTATTTCACAGATTACATTTGTATCGAAGACTGTCGCCTATTGACTATTGAAGAGCTCGTGGCTAAATAAGAACAGCCGCTCGGGTCGATCTTTAAGTTAACCCGTGCTTACCTAGGTTGGTTTGTGGATGGGTGACCACTCATTACATACCGAGTTTCCTCCGTGCCTCAGAAAGCACGTTAAGCCGTTGGTCCTGGCTGTCATTTGTACCAGTCGTTACAGGTAGCCAGTGTCCGGAAAGTCTGACAACCAGTCTTACCAAGGAGTATCGTATAACCTAGCACTAACTGGGTTGTGGACGTCAGATAGGCAGTTGCTCCATGTAAAATACTGGTATTCAGCTGCATCCGGTTAGACTGGAAGCCGACCCCAACGTAGTTGGGAAAAGGCTAGGCAGATGATGATGATGACTGTCGCCCTTTCGATATATTATGTTACTAGTGCTGAATGAACTTTACGACACATCTTATCACACATTTCTCTTTTGCTACGTATCACAAAACAACCAAAATAGGTTGATAAAAATATTTTTAGACTTTGATAAAAATAACAGTATTTAACTTACCTCATTCCGAGGTAAATGTATTTTAGTGAAACGTAGGTAGGCAAGTTCCCAAATTGCGCTATGTATATTTTACTTAACAAAGTTGTTCTTACTGGCCGAATTTACGTGATTGATACGAAGTTACGCGCGGCCGAATATCTTATTATCCCCGGGGAAGTTTGTAACTTTACCCGGATAAAAAATTACCTGCGGCTAGCCGGCAAACGAAAATTATACGCGGGCAAGCTTATAAAATAAACATCATACGTGTTAAACAAATAAACTTTTTAACCTTTTATTCTCTTCATTTTTCCCGGGATCTTCCAATTTCGATCTTATTGAGGCACAATATGATAACATTTTGACTTTCGTAAGTGTTTGTGTGTTTTAATGACTTCTTCCTAAAGATTAATTGTTACAATAAAAATGACATTCCTCTAAAGACTTTCGTAAATGTAATTTAACATTACTTAATTTACCTTTTTGCTTTCGCCCTCCCTGATCCACAAAAGCGCGTCGAAATTAGGAAACCCGTGTAAGTTTTTTTTACAGTAGGTAGGTACTTACCTACTGTAAAAAACTAGCACTCCGGGAGTGCCGGCAGAAGTGAAAACTTGATTATTAACGTTGAGCATGTTTGATATTTTGGAATGGTTAGGGAATAATTTTGCACCAATTGCTTTATCAGTATAAAAGTACTATCATTTATGGAAGTGCCCTTAGACTGCCTTAGTACGGGAACCAGTGTCGCCAAACTCATACACTTGCAAATTAAAATGAACATTCCAATACACAGAAAACGATAAAACATAGCAATGATGCAACTGTAATATTTTATTTATAAACAAATTACTGTCCTTGAAAAAGCACTAACTTATTATGTATAATTCTTATTTTCGATTGTGGTTCAAAACATTGTTTGGTACTATGGTGAATACGGGTTTCGAAGTAATGCATTGCGATTGATTTAATGAGGAGAGTTCTGTGATTCCCTATAAAACTGCTGACTGTCGAAATGGTCATTAATAAATACAGTAAGTAACAAAAACCCTGTTGTTCCTGTTAGGGACGTATACATTTACCTACAAGCACAACATTGATGAAGTTATAATTAAAAAAAATTAAGCATTGGCCAGTCGAGAGGCCAAAATCAAATAACTATTAAAATCGACACATTCAAAAAAATGTTTCGAGTATCTGATTTTACAAGTACATCTTTATTTCGCTAAATAGCCGAGCTCGGCGGCTTCCTTTGACGCGACAGAAGATGCCTAGAAATCAGTTAAACCTTACAAATATTAATAATTAATTTTTTTTTTTAATTATTTTTGTTGACCGTTTTTTATAAATGACTTCCTTTATTACGTGTGTATACCGATTCTTAAAACGTAGGTAGAAGGAACAACAGGGTTTTTGTTACATACTGTATATTAATATTGGTACGTGTGCATTCCTTGTAACACGATAATATAAGTGTTGACATCACATTTTTCTCATTAAAAAATGAATTTCCTTTATGTGAACGCGCTCGAAATATCTTTTCTGCCAATTCACAGACTTTATTTAAGTCAGTAGAAGGATAAATAAGGCCTCCTTTGTCTCTTCTAGCAATGATTCCGTGATTTTTTTTTTAAATTTATTCATGACCATGGATACATGTCCTTCAGTCGTAATGATTCCGTGATACTTATCTGTGATCAAAGCCAAAAGACAATCCTCACATTTAATAACTTTCCTCAACTTTCTTGCAATAAAACCAGCAATATAGGTTATTATTTCTTTAGAATAAAGAGTAAGCCTAGAAGGATCTGTTAAATAATCATGATCTATGTTGATCATAGGATCACATCCTAAAGATTCATGCGGTAGCAGCAATCCACAAGTTTCTTATTTCGGGTTTATTCGGAAATCTGAAAATTTAATAAGATTTTTTATTATCTTTCATTTTTTGCGTCAGGTGAGTGCAGTTATACGAATTAAAATCGTATAATACGTGTGTTACTAACATAGATTTTAAGTAGTGCGTATTACTAATATCATATGAATCAAGGTCGGAAGAGTATTTTTTTATAGACATTGCATTATTCGGTATTACCCATATTAAAGGGTAAATTCCCCGTCAAAAAGTGGCAACACTGAATTTTGAGGTAAGATAATAAAATTATTGCAAAAATCACGATTATACGAGATTTATCCATTAAACGAATTAGTTGGTACATTACTGCGACTATTTTATGAGAAATAATAGGACACAAAGCGATTGAATACTTAAAAAGATCTAATACTTACGAGTGAAAGGACAGTCCAGCAATCTTCATCAAACTATCACTTTTACAGTTTATTACACTGCACCTTACCATTTTGCACAGTTGCACAAATGTACTGTTGTCGAATTAAGCTCGAAAAGATCATATAATGTGTATAATTTCGATGCAATTGTTAATAAACAAATTGGATGTCAATCTGGCACCGCCACAAACGTCAAACTTGTTGTGCACTGACAATGATGTGCTCAGCCGACACGCGATAAGGGACAGAAATATTTATACTCTGTCTCTTTTCTTTGCTAGTGACGTTTATATGTTCTTCTTTTTCTTGTGCGAATGCAAAGGAAGATATCCAGCAGTCTATAGAATACTCTGTCTACGGTTTTTTCTATTCCGTGTTTATCCCTAAAGCATTAGGTTCAAAGTTGATTGGAAACATTTAAAAATTTCTTTAAATGATTTTAAACCATAAAATGTTCAAGGTTAAGTTCAAAATCGTCTACCCTCCATCCGTCTTACGCTTTTTCCAAATTTCTTTAAATGATTTTAAACCATAAAATGTTCAAGGTTAAGTTCAAAATCGTCTACCCTCCATCCGTCTTACGCTTTTTCCAAATTTCTTTAAATGATTTTAAACCATAAAATGTTCAAGGTTAAGTTCAAAATCGTCTACCCTCCATCCGTCTTACGCTTTTTCCAAATTTCTTTAAATGATTTTAAACCATAAAATGTTGAAGGTTAAGTTCAAAATCGTCTACTCTCCATCCGTCTTACGATAAGGTCACGTGTCCTGCCTGACGCGAGTGTCCTGACGCGAGTTTAAGATTTTATACCCATTACAGAACAATTTTTTTAAAGTGCTCAACACCGCTAAAGAAGTTTTCACTTCAAAAATTAGCCGTAAATATGGCACTTCGTGGCTTAGGCTTAAGGTTCCGCTTTGTAGAGCATCATGTCTGTCATTTGTTTATGTGTGACGGCTTTTTGAGTCCATGTTCTGCTATTTTTTATGTTTTGGTGTTCAGCACAATCGAAATGCTTATGATTTACAATAAAATACCTCCCCACATTCTAAATTGCTCTCCTTTCGCAGGTATGCTGGAAGAGATTTCTTTAGAAATAAGCATCACCTTTGTACCTATTTTTTCTGTTCCTTTCTTGTTTTCTGTATTTAGTGTGTACCTACATAAACTGTTAAATAAATAAATAAAATTGAATGAGACGAAATTTAAATCTTTTATAAAACGCACACTACGTAGGCAAGCATATTATAAGTTGGGGGATTACATTGATGATAAAAATGCTTGGCTAAATGCTGGCTAAACCATAGGGTAAAACTAATTGATTACCACGTTAATTTATTGTGGAAGCTGCAGAAGATTGTAAAAATATTCTTGCATTGTATACATTCCATCTCTTTGTATTAAATAATTGCATGGCACATGTGTGAGTACTACAGTACATACTGTAAAGCTACCATTTGTATTTATTTATCTTAAATTGACTTGAATGTGCCTTGCTGGCTGAAAGAATGTCATGCTCATTCTAATGTCTCGCTGATGGTGACGGGTGTGTCGGGACATTTAGTTCCCTTCAATATGGTTGAGTTGAATGGCGCTGATCCATGCATCATGTTCGTGAAGGGGCGCTGTCAGTTGGGGCTGGTCATCTCTTAGCTGCCACGGTTATTTTAATTAGTTTATTTTTAAATTTTTGATTTAATCTTTTACTCTGGTCTGGACGCTCTTAATGTGCAAGTCTTTCTACACCGTTCTCACATATATGTATAATCTCAACATGAATGATGTATAAATGATGTTTCTTGCCCATTCTTCTCTATAGAGATCTACGCTTTGGAATGTGCAACTACAGTACTTTCTCGAGTTATTATGCCTTGTGACTGGGACTGTAGCTTCGCTTTTTTTTTGTTTTTTGACATTCAAAAGTGCCGTAATGGTCTAATTGAAATAAATGCTTTGAGTTTGAGTTGAGTTTGAGTTTAAGAATTCTTCTTGATAATGTTCTCACTGCGGACACAGGCCTATCTATGAAAGGGAATAATAATCCCTCACGCGGGCCCATTGCAGGGCTGGTGGATTTCATATGCCTTCCTATGTGGGTGTCTCATGTCTTCGAAATTGTGTTCGATAAAACCTAAATACGGTTCTGAGATAGAGATAGAGATCTTCATTGAACACCAAAACTGTTCTTCCACGTTTCCCTTTTACGCCATTTATTTCCTACACCGTTAATCAGTACTTATCCAGCATATAAAACTATAGTCACACAGGTACTGTTTACCCGTTGACCGTAGTCGGGAAGCCATCGGTCACGGACCAGCCCGACCACGTCGCTCAGTGTCTGCCGGTGATGAAACACTCCGCCCCTATCTAAATCACAGCGTTTAACCTAAATAACGGTCATCCTGTATAAAGCTGTTGTACTGACGTGTCTTAGTGGTATTTAAGGAGGTGGTTTCTGTATATTGTATAGGTGTTTTTAGTTGGTAGTTAATATTAAATAGGACCTGAAGTATAGAAGTCAGCGAGTTTACGGTTTTGGAGTGGACATTATCTTTGTTAATTATACAGATCAGATACCATTAATCTGTAAACTTTAAGTGTATGTACTGTTAAAAGATTATATTTTTGATTATAAAATATGTTTTTTATTTATGTGTCAAATGAACTCATGTGGGTTTCAAAAGCAATATTATTATGCCTTTTGAGAACAACTATTAAATTCCTACCCACATATTTACTCTCGTTACAAAACCTAAAAATACATGCGAACATTTTCAGCTCGCAGGAAAAGTCGGGAAAATGATTTGTAAAGCACTGTGGTGACCAACTTAAATGGTCCGTAGGTATATCCTAATCCCAACTGGCGTTCTATGACAGTCGTATGAAATGGTTATACACACAGAGCGCCATGCTACGATACTTACATACTCCTGTCGCATTGTTTAGGTTTATACACCTGGTCATAGGACATAAACGCACGCCGGTTGCGAGTACACGCGACGACCCAACATAACCAAATTAAGCTGATCTCTCATTATACGGGAAGCTCATACAAAGCGAGGTTAGGTTATACTGGATATGTATAGCTTGATGTGTCGCCACGTGTACTACGCACCTGACCTTTCCGAAGAACCTCAAAAATAATGTTATAACACGGAAAATTGACGCAGTGTGTCAATTTTATCAACAATTAATTTCTCTGACTGTATTTGAGCATTACAGTACATTCTGAGAAGGTGCCTACGCACGCGGTAATAGCGACACGTTCCATCACCATTATTTTGTTATATTATTATAAGAAGTTACCTCATGAAGAGGCACTTTATCGTGGGAGGTGATAAAGCCAAACATATTTTTAATAACATCACGCATATGATCCTCGAAGAGATAGGCAGATGTGAATTACAGATCACCCACATTTTACCAGTAGTTTAATGGCAGTGATTTAAATAGGTACTTTTTATATGTGAATTTCTTTCATACAATTTGAAGCAATAGTAGCTCGTGAATTCTAAGAGTTTAGTCGTTTATGAACCTGACTAGTTCTTCGGATTAGATTAAAAAAAAGCCTCCTGAAGCCCCGGGACGAACATCACATCCCTTGAGCATTCCATTTTTAAAGCGAAGTTAATGATTTTTAAACTATCAGCATCATTACATAACGTCTGTCATCCCCGAAGAGTTAGGCAGAAGAGTACCTAATAGTACACCCGCATTTCGCCAGTTCCGTTTACAGTGACATGTAATAAGGGGCGAGCCTATTGCCATCAACCGGGCACAAATCCAGACTCCCTGGCTGCTACTGAGAAATTTTTGATTGAAAAACCCAATCACACATTGCCTGACCCGGGAATCGAACCCAGGACCGCACGCATGTGTTTTTATGCTTTATAATATAACTACTTTTCTATGTAAAATAAATCAGGGCTTCTGTATTTACCTCACATTTATAAGATCATAGCGTTGTAATAAAAATATCAAAAGAAACCATACTACAACATTATTTAGAAGCCTTGTCTACAGACTTTTAAGTTTTAGTTTTCTAACCGGCATCACCCTATAATAATTAAAAATAAATAAATAAATACTTATTTGTTTTTAACAACAAGGTCCGTATGGGTTAGTGAATAAGTACTTAAAAACTATGTTGGTGGCCTACCCGTCAAGTTAAAACAATTTGAGCTAGAATTTACCCAGTATGATAGGCTAAAACCGCACCGTACGACAAAATAAAATGTTAAGGCATAGTTCTAGCTAGATTCCCGAAGCACAGAATATTTAGGCTTTATCGAATACGCTTTAATAGTGTGGGCTGGCTTTATGATCTATCTGTCTTCTTTGAAGCTATCACACGAAATATAAGAAATGTATAAAATATTCAGGGTTACTGGTAACTCGACGTATTCCTTGCGTCCTGCAAGGAAGTGTTAGATGTGGCGAGCGTAACAGATGCGGCGGACCAGATGAGGGCAACGATCACATCAAGAATCACAAAAACCGAAGTAAGGAAGCGAATAAGGACATAAAATTCGAAAGCGAGGACTGCACATCGAACAAGTCGAGTGAAATGTGTGTAATTAAAGTTTTCAAATTGATATTGATTAAATATAGTAAATGTTCACGACAAATTGGCTTTAAATGATTTAATTTGGCATTCAATAAAAAACTAAAAATAAAAAAACGGTAGAACATTTGGTGGCTTAATTTGTTGCATTTTAACTCTACTATGACGTCATGCAAGGAATACGTTGAGTTACCAGTAACCACGTATAATAATATATTATTACTCTGCATAAATCATAACCCAGTTGAGCAATCACTTGGATCACATTGATAAAAGCTTTCTCGGAAAAAAAAATAAGTAATATAGTCTCACTCTTCCCCTTCTACACAATTTGTTCTGTGGATCTGTCGGCAGGTGGGCTGAGCTCGGGAGAAAGGAGGCTTAATATCAAACAATATGAGACATATCCGTTATTAATTAAATACGTAATGTCTACGCGTGCTCGTTTCCAAGGATATCCTTGAATTAAGCCCAATATAACGTTACTAAGAAAAAATCAATATTATCCTATAAATTACTTCTTACTACGGGAATACTTTGTTCATCATCATCTTCCAGCCCTTGTCCCATGTTATTTGGGGTCGGCGCAACACGTTTTTTTCTTCCATTCTCCTCTGTCAACCGTCATGCTATCATTTACTTCTTTATCTTTCATATCATTCCTCACACAATCCATCCATCGTTTCTTTGGTCTTCCTCTCCCTCTCCGTCCATCAACGTTTATATTCATCACTCTTTTAGTCACATACGATTCGTCCCTCCTCATCACATATCCAACCAAGACAGTCGATTCCCTTTCAACTTTTCTGTAACTGGCGCACGGGAATACTTTGTTGATGATAATAATAAAGTAGTAAATTAATAAAGTTTTATTCGAGTTAGGTGGCGTCCTTATTCAAAGAAAGTGCCTTTCGCGAATGATAAGTACTTCCTCCAAAAACTTGAATTAGACTATTGGAGGGAAATGTACTTTGTAATAAACGCGTTGCCAAGGTGATGCTATACTTTTATATTCATGTAAAATCGACCGTAATATACATTTTCCTTTTCCGGGTATGGTTATGGTGAAAAGAAATGGTGTTTGTCCCAACGTTAAAATGTATGGGATGTATGCGGGGACCATGTCCCTTTACATCCAAGTCACATTACTCACGGCCCATAAAAATAGAGTGATATAATAAGAAACGAAAGTAAACTTATAACTACGACGCGACGCGCGCCGGGGGCTTGTTATCTATAAACAAATGAATAGGCGAGTTCATTTGTTTGTAGATATTATGTACCGTCTCAGAACAATTGAATTAAACGGTTCGAGTTAATATTTCAATAGAACAACTACGATAACAAGCATCCGAACTCGTATTGTTGATTTTGTGAACTTTCTGTTTTGACTTGTGTTGTTCGTTACGTTCTGAAGTAATTTAACATGAAAACATTATTTATTAATGTTGATATCAAAGTATATTTTAAAGTGATGCATGGAATTTGTTTTCATTATGTAGTCGCAATAAATTGTTATGATAAAGCGGTGTTGCATTAATACAATCAGTTGGCTTGTTGTTCGTGATCAATCATTTGGTGTGTATTAAAAAAAGACAGTGGTTCGGTCTTTTTAATGGATACATTTTGTATTTTACCGACCGGCACACTGAGAGAATTACTAATTGTACTCAGTAATTATGGTGTTTGTTGTTATTGATTAATTCTGACTGTTCCCTTTAAGGCCCTCAAGACGGGCTGTAATAGAGTGTTTGTTACAGAGGGTGCTTAATAATTCAGCTTCACGTCGTCTGAACGTCTGACGATGCTGCCGGTGGCCTTGACCGAATGTTCCTGCATTAAGGCCGATGGGATTATGTTATATTAAATAGAATTTCGAATGATACCACGGAGAATCCAGGGAATGTGATTTGGCTGGGAATCTCGCGAAAGTTGATTTCATTTTGGAATAAAAAAAGGTTTCTGGTTTAAGTCTACATTTCATTGATTTTTTGTACGATATTTTAGGGTTTACTGTTTATAAAAAATATGTTAATAAAACCCTGCCTAATCCGAAAAGTGCATATAGGTATACCAACATAAAATATTAATGAATTTTTAAAATGCATGATCTTTGTTCTAAATTAAAAAAAAAGTAAAAAAAGTCTGTTAGAATTTAGAGAAACGGTGGTTAGCGTTTCTCTAAATTCTAACTGACTTTTAAAAAGTGCCAACACCATCTTCAGCATAAGTATGTCCGATCGTCAATTGCTTTTATATGACGTCACTACCCTAGAAGCGACCGCTCGAGCCCGTGTGTTGCCATATAAGTTTCCTCATTTTAGTACATTTTATTTAATTTTCATCGGGGTATTTTTTTACTTGTTCTCTCTCGATACCTAATAATACCTTACATATAGTATATAGTACCTATTTCTTAGCTCTACTGTTTAATAACACTAATTGTATCATTCGATATGAATTCGATTCTAACACAGATCAAGTTAAAATCGATTATTTTGGGGACACCTGAGTCCGACCTTATTCAGTTTAGTTAAAAAATATGCATATACGTACCTCAAGGTAGCCATTCACGCTAGGGTGTACTGACTGTGTGTAGGGTGTGCTTGAGTTACCTCAAAATCAAAAATACCTACACAGTTATGTAACACATACGCTCCGGTTTGCCTGTACAGTTGAACTGTTAACCTGTCAGGTACACCCTAGCGTGTATGGCTACTTGAGGTACGTATATGAATATTTTTTCCAGTCTTGTCAGAGTTTGATTCCAGTAAACATTCCTAAAAAGTCTTTAGTAGAAAGTCTCCCTCCCTATTCACCTCTATCTAAAGGTCCATCCTTATATATTTATTTCTGAAAGGCAAAAAAGGTTTTAAAAGATAAATTCGGAAGTCTCTTTGGAAAAGAAAATAAAACAACCCTTTCAATATAGCGGGTCCACACGCATGATTGAATGAACACGTAATACTGCCGTGTACTGTCGTATCAACCGAAATATATTCAATATAATGTCTATTTTGTACTCCTGGCCTATATTAATTCAATGATCGAGTAGGGATTACATTTTGATAACGGTCTTTTCAGCGAGGGTTTACGCAGTTCCGTAGCTGTGATTAGATGTCTTATGTAACATAAGTAATAACTCCAAAGAGGTCCTAGCGATGTGGAAAAAAATATTGAATTTACTATGATTCCTTGCCCCCCTTTTTATACTTTTACTTCATTATTATTATTTTATGACTGTTTAACTTATTCATTATGTCTTTATATTTTACTGTAATTATATAGGTTCTAAATAATTTTATTATTAACGTACGTCGTTACCCTTTTAATGTAAAAAACGGTGTTGCTCGTTTAATGACCTACAAGACACCAGACACATCCATCCAACTATCTAACTGTAATCCAATTACCTTGGGTTCGGCTGTTGTCTAGAATTAGTTGTGGCTAAATATCGATGTTTCTCACGAACCGATCGCCTCTAGCCTCCATTATGTCAGTATACATTTAACATACATACAACTTGCAACTTTTGTTGTAAATTCAGGAGAGCTTTGAAGTAATAAACAGGTAGACACGTTAATATAGGCCCTAGTCCTCATGTAACAGGTAATGAAACCTTGTGAATTATTATGATTATATACCGTAATAAAAGTACAAACAAGGCTAATGTGTTTCACGCCTACGTAATGTAGAATTGATGCGTAGGTATATTTTTAGGTTTTATTTGCCATTAGTTCACATTCCGACGGACGTATTTTATTGGGGCTAGAGCCCCATGTCATTAATAAAACAATTATGCGATGATGTCACAAGTCCTATTCGTAATTTACACAACTTAGGATGCTCAGTCCCCAATGTGGTGGATAAACCCCTGAAAGCCCTGAAGAAAGCGCTTTATGATTACTAAACCTTATTGCGTCATACACTGACAATGGCAACGTCTTTCATTTTGACGTTCAAAAACATTCGATGCGTTACCCACGTTCTAGCGCAGATGAATTTTCTGAATTGAAACGTCTGATTGTGATAGAAAGTAGGTTTTTACGCAATAGGGTGCTGATCTAGACCTGGTGATAGCATTATATTCTGCTCACCCAAAAAGGTGTTGACATAAATAAATTTACGATCAGATATAATATTAATATACTTTTAAACTATACGTTTGAGGATGCTAACGTCGGTGAATATAGAGAAGTTTGTGCTGGAATGCGGATTCTAGCAAAAGCGAGATGAGTAGCAACTAGCGACAGGCGAAAGATTAGAACTGATCATGACTTTAAGGGCCAGAATAACCCAAAATTTTGAAAATTAAATGTCTTTCGTTTTAACAGCATTCACTTTGTGATTAATGTACAGCAAAGTTGAGGACTACTTCTAAATTTTACATGTTTCGAAAACATGATTCCATAAAATTTTCTGAAATATTTACATTAATATTCAATTAGAAACTTTAAATTAGGTCATGATATTTTGGTCGAACTATGTTTTAAGAAGGAGTCATATGGTTTGCTTTTTTTAAACCCATTTTACTCATCGTAAAAACCTTCCTTCTAAACTTCAGGCTTTCGAACCAGTCAAATGGTGAATAGTAGTGGGAGCTTAGTTTCAACTGCAGTGGTGGCGATAGTTCTGATTTTTTCCAAGTGCAAAAATGTGTTACCGTATTCAACCTTAAATAAAAATAAAACTATCCTCTTCATTATGGTAAGCTAATCCCAGTGTAACTTAATATTTAGAGTTCGTGAAACGAAATATTCTGCGCAGTTAAACGATTACTCATTATTCTAGGAGAGCTTAACTAAAAACAATCTAGACATTTTATTCTTGATTTTGAAAATATAAACAATCAGCCACCTACGTTTTGTTGTTTCTTGTGATTGGCGGCGCAAAAGTAAGGATTCATTTCAGAGGTGGGTAGTTGTTTGGTTATGTTTAACATTTTACGTTACAAAACTAGACAACTGGTTTTGTTGTTCGCCATTTTGTTTTTTTGTGTGTTAATATCAACCTACAACAGAACTTAGCTATTTTTAGTTGGATAAGTTAACGTTAATTTATGTTAAAATAAAATTATTAATTTTTAAGTAAAATTATCAGTTAGTTGTGTATAGTTGTGTGTGTATCAGTTATAGTTTATTTATTTATTTATATAATCATTATTTACAACTATTTTTACAGGCACAACCCAATGCAATAGTGAAACAACTTATTATCAATAACTGATAAGATAATTATAATCTTATTCTTGTGAATTCACTCAGTATACAAGCACAAATGCTCCTCTGCTACAAGGTTAAGAGTCGTAAGTAAGTTGTGTGCGTCGGTATTTATTGCAGTAAATCATTAAATAATATTTCTTGCCTCTTACATAGAACACAACAGAACTAAACTTTGTTTTCAGTGAATGATTATGGAATACCTTCTTACTCTTCATGCTTAAATAGAAAACATTGTTTTCTTAAATAGTTATGACTGATATTTGTGTAAATATAGCTTCGAAACAAAAATAAATAAATGTATATTTAACTGTAAACTTATATGTATGATATATGTACCTAAGTACAAATAACTTTGGTACCTTCGTATTTTCTTCAATACCTTTTAGTTACCATGTTTACCGTTGTCGTTGAGTTTGTTAAACAAATAGGATCCCTATTTGGTTCGCTTCATTGACCGTTATTTACAAATGTCGGGTAGGTATATTTATTTCTCAGGTAGTCAAATAAGTACCAATTAATTTCCTCGAAAAAACATGAAATCTTTTAGATGAAGATACAGTCGTGAGATCTCGACAACAGTCTTAAAACGATGTTCTTTTAGTATAAAAATAAAAATGTTAATTAAAACAAGATACATTCTTGAAACACATTAACTTTCATAACTGTTAAATAAATCCTAAGGTAGGAACAGAAGGCACACAATGAATGCGAGCTATAAAACTGAAAAGACCATTCATTCACATTTACTTGCCGCAAGGTTCTAAGTAAATATTTCTGTCGAGAGGAATCGTAAAATATAGTATTCCCTTCTCAGCTACGGAATCTTAGGACCGAAATATAGTCGATAATATGACCGTGGGTATTATAACAGTGTGGGGTGGAGTAACCCTTGCTCATACATCAAGTGGACTAAGACCCCGCGTCGAACACACAGCCGTATCTCCGCCCGATAGGACCAAAATATCCCGGTTCCCACTGTTTCCTTTCATTTAGATACGCTCAGTTTCGGTCCTTCCTTTATCCTCTTTCCTCAATTTTGTCTTCATCTTTCTGCCCCACTTTCACGGCCGCATTACTTAATACAATGAAATTTTTGTCCTCAACTCGCTTGAATGAATTCTTTTTAGAGATTTTTTTTGTTGGTGATTTCAGCTGGATCTGCTTCATCTAGCCACTTCAACAGATTTAATTTTTGAATCAAAATAGTCTTGCTAAAACGGTACATTCCAATTGATTTTTTACACTTTGCTAACGTTAAGCCGTTTGTCCCGGCTGTCATTTGTAGATCTTTGACAGTCGTTAAGGTAGTCGTAGTGGTTCGAAAGTCTGACAACCAGTCTTACCAAAGGGTATCCCAGTGTTGCCCAGTGCTAGATGGGTTGTGGAGGTCAGATAGGCAGTCGCTCCATGTAAAGTACTGGTATTCAGCTGCATCCGGTTAGACTGGAAGCCGACCCCAACATAGTTGGGAAAAGGCTAGGCAGATGGTGAACATTGCTAGCAATTCATTAATTAAAATTAATAAAATCAAGATATAATGATACGCATAATATTCCTCATTGGTTTTATTACTATGTTCTGTATTCTTATAAATCGTTAGGTAACATATTTAAATACATCTACAATTTGATAGTTTATTACACAACCCTTTTGTTATCTACTTGTTAAAGATGGCGACGTTTGAAACCGTTGCCAAAGTAATCAGAATACATAAAATGTATTTTTTTGGCTGTCAAGACATTACAAACATAACATTTAATTCATTTTATTTACATTCAAATATTTACAATTGATCAGCTATTATGTACAACATACGATCTAGACCTTAGAGTTTAACATGATTTCATTTATTAAATCTTTAAATACAAAGGTACAATAGCCAATGTCTATAAATCATCTAGAGAAAATTAACATTTTATACAATTTAAACTTGCCTTTGACAAGCATTTTACTTTAAGTTTTAAACAGATGTAAATATCTACAAAGTAACAGAGATTTAATATTGACATAGTAGCAAAACGGCTTCGAGTTTACCCTTCTTTCTTTCTTGAAAAGTCATAAAATTGTTTTTGTACTGCTAACATAAGTAAGGGAAGGACGCGCACAGAATAAAAACAAAACTGACTGAGAGCAATGTTTAGTACCAATCTACCAGATTCGTTACATGAAATGAACTCGAAACGAATGATGCCTAAGGTACGTAATTTGTTCCTTGCAGTCGCTTGAGACAACTTTTGGGACGATGCCTTTTATTTTGGCCAGTAAAGCAACCCTAATTCTAAACTTTGATTGTATAATATTATTCCGGAGTAAGACTGTGAAATGTGAAAAAGTCAGACGAATTTACGAAAAGGTATGCGCAGTTTTGTTGTTTAAAGTCAAGGGAATTTCGGCCGGGATTTTTGCTGAGTACCTATGTCTCTATTGTGGAATAGTGGGTAAACAAATCTCGTGGAAACAACCTCGGGAAGGTTTTCCAGATTTGTATAGCTCATTTTAGAGTTACTTGATGTCAAGAGACGTCGAAAGTCTCATTGCAAAGCCACTCGAAGATTGACGACTTCCATAAATTCAAAGAACTTTGGTAGAAACCGAAGGGTTTTGTGGTAGCTGAGAAATCAACTTGATTTAGTCCTATTTTATGTTTGAGTGCGCTGGAGATGAAGTCGTTTGAGGGTTGAGTTATTCTCTTGGAAAACATCTAGTCTGGAGGTATTAAGATTTCCTTTACAAATTGCAACAAGAGAATTCTAATTTCTCGTCAACAACCAATTGTTTCATAAGAAGATTGCGTTGTAACTTCATTTACTAACGATTAATCTATTCCTTAACTCAAAGATAAAAGTAAAAATAAACATGGCTGTGATGAAATAAAAATAACAAGAGAGTTAACAACTAATTGGTTTTTTGAAGAAACTTTGTACAAAATGAATTAAAAGTCTTCTAAGTTCTTAATTTCATATTTGAGTTAAGATTTTTAGTTAAACAATTTTTTTCCTTCGTTATAATTAATATAATATATTTTATTTTGCGAAACTTGTAAACACGAAAGTTATTGTATCGTATTTGTTTCTTGCAATACAATATGTAGGCAGGTATGCAATAGTATTAGTACAGACACTGCTTGTTCAAGTTGATCGAACGCAAATAACGTGGCAAAGAGAGCAACCAGCGGCTTAGATGTACGTTACGCATAGATAAGCTTCCCACTTCGATTGAATCTCGGTATATTCCTGTGTTGGACTAACGAAATCGATTTGCTTGTAATCTCGATGCCGGATTAAGACGACGATCGTAGTTAGCTGTGAGAACAAAGGAGATTCAGCTTCGGATAAATCATCAGAAGGATTATCTCATGCGTGTCACATAAATCTCTCTGGTCGTTATTTATCGAAATTACTAAAACCCTCTGGTCTGTTACAGATAAAATAGAAATTTAGAGATTTTTAAACAATAACATCATTTTTAAAATTGACCATACATGCTATTGATTTATCGCCTTAAAATTACCTCACAGGAATCATTACTGTCTATATTTTATCGTTGTATTTTAAATACGTTCAATTCAGATAACATAATCCGAAGGTCCGCCACTAATTCGCTTGTTCACTCAATCATATAAAATACTTCCTTAGTTTAAAACGTTTGGGAAGTCGCGTTTGCACTGTTAGGTCATCTTGAGGACATCGGTTCGTTGTGGGCTGTCGTGAATTTTGTTAGGAGTTTGACGAGCGCGTTGGTGAAGAGTAGAGTAATGAGTAGTGTTGGGATGGTGATGTAGTGCGCGGCGACGGGGAGGGCGACGATGAGAGCCGGGCGGGGCTGGCGCAGCGTTGTGAGCGTGGTCAGCGTGGCCAGGATGGCCCGGTTGAGGCGCGGCGGCGTGGAGCCTGAGCTCTGCATGGCCGCCGGCCGCTCGCCGCTCAGCACGTGGACGATCACCGACGCCGATTCTGTACAACAAAGCATATCATAATCAACCTATAACGTTCCCACTGTTGGGACCCAGACCTTCTAAAAGGACTGCAATCCACCACGCGAGCCCAGTGCGGGTTGGTAAATGTCACATGACTTCGAATTTTCGGTTCTACGACATGTCAGTTTCCTCACGATGTTTTCTTTCACCGTTTTGAGAGCAGTGGTAATTCGAATCTACAACCTACATTTCGTAAGTCGGGGCCGTAACTACTGAGCCACTGCTCTCTACGTTCATTCTGTACAACAAAGTTTTCTCATAAATCACCCTATCTAGAATCACGTACAGTTATCGATTAACTGCGGGCGCCCCTTGATTGCTTACAAATGATGTAAAGGGTTGTCCTATCTGGCTCTTTAAAATATGTATAAGCTCAATTAAATTGGGCGTAAACTTTGAAGTAATTTCAAAAAGGTTGATGACACTTTTCGATCGAATGTTTTGAAACAAAGAGAGAATTTAGAAAGTATTTTAGACCTTTGATTTAGAAACAAAAGGGTTTACGATGAAATACTTCGCAAGAAACATTTTATACTATCACAGAACATTTGAATAACGTCGCCTGTCAAATAATGATGACAACCTAATGACATAATATGATGATATCAAACAGAATATATGCATGTTACTTCGAAAGGTGAAGTTAGATAAATATAATGTCCTAGCTCACTCCTACCCTACATTTTAAAGTCACGATGGCGCTAGCAATGCATTAACCTAGAAATATGAACACTTTATTATGTTAATAGCGTACTGCATTGTAATCACAAATAAATACTGTAATTTTCCACACACAAACATTTCTAAAATGCTCAAATAGTTTTATACTTTCCAAGAACATCAAAACATTGAGTTTTCTTTCAGAGCCATTAAACGATGTCAATTAAAAAGTTGGCAGCGTTTTAACAGTCGTGTAGGTAATTGTGGAACATAGCAATAATGTTCAGTTACTTTGTAAGAATCCAGACTGGAATAATTACACAGCAGTTTGCAGCAAATCCTTGTAATGAATAATTTTAATATGAAGGTACTGAATACGGCAATCTGAGAGACGGTATTATATGAACGAGGTTTCATTTGAAATGGAAAGAGATATTTAAAAGTACCTTGTATAAGTAGACATGGTTTGACGATTCTTCTTTTTCTGTACTTATTAATTAATAGTCGCCAGCGCTTCAAGTTACTACAAACTGACAAATTCTCTCATTCGATTTTGAACGACCATCAACATTTTATGCTTTAAAATCATTTGACTTTTTTGATTTTAAGATGACGAGTAGACCCCAAATAAATTGGGATAAGGGCCCATAAGAGCCATAATCGTTGTCCTAGAGAGTCTCAAAACTTTATCGGGTTCTATAGTTTTGTATCATTTTTATCAAAGCAAGAGCTGAACGCAAAACTGCTATGTGGAATCAATTGATTGAATTTTACAATTCTGGGAAGAGCAGAGCAGCTTTCAAATATTCCTTTGACCAACATTTGTATGAAATTTGACGGTTGCGGATTTGACGGTACGCCGGCCGAGCGATCGGCTGCTGCACTGCGTGTTGCGCACGAAACAAATATTTGTATGATCTACAGGTTCTGGGTCTGGCTGTTTATGTATGTGAGTACAAGCGTTTGTAAACGCACCCGCGATACAGGAGAAATTCCTAGTGTGGGGCAAAGTCTAAAACAAACAAAAAAATAACTAGCTATCTTCAAAATAGTTTTAATATTACAACGGCATTGTATAACATTTCAACTTCTGGGATACAGGTCTCCTGTCTCTGAGAGTCTTGTCAGATATTGAATTTTTGGTTCTAGTACTTGCCGTTTTGAGAGCAGTGATGATAAATTAAATCGCAAAAATTCACTCTGTGAGTCCTATGACATGCGTTACCACTGTTTTAATATAATTATCTAATATTCAGTTACAAACTACAAAACTATAATTTTTTGCGGACGAATTTTTGGACGCCCTGTAACCCTTTATACTTGTACATATTTATTTCTATTATAGTTTTGTAGTTTGTAAATAATTAATATTTTCAAATATTTTGATTAAAAAATACAGTTTAAAAAATTAAATGTTATATTCAGTTATAGATAAACTAAATAATTAACACACCATACCAAATAGTTGATTCCTCCGATAATGAGGAAAATCCAAAATCGATAGTCGTAACAATGAAATATTGACCCGTTTCCCGACTTTAATCGGTTATAAAATTTATGCGTCCGCCCTATTTCACAGTTCAAACAGTACAATGTTTGTGCTCCGTGTAATTAAAGAAATAATTATATTTTCTTGTAATTGGAGTATTTTGTGGAAGAATTTAGGTTTTAATATAGTGAAAGAATGATGTTATCTAATATGAAGTAATGTTCGGGATAATAATGTCACTGTCTCGTCGAGCGCGAAGTGAAACGTCTTGGTTTTTGTCTCAAGAGGCTTAATGAGGTCATTTGTCTGCGCCTACTTTATTAAAATATGGTATGTTAGAACATTGGAAATTAAATTACAGTCCCATTTCGGGGAATGATAGTTACTTTTCTCAAATACTAGGGAGGTGTATTAAATAAAATTTTAGCTTTTGCAAGTAAGGATTAAAATGTTACTAATTCCAACCAAAAACACAAGTCTTACAATGAATTCTATGATCGTAGCACATTTCAACGCTTTTCGTAGCACATTTCTACGCTTTTCGTAGCGTACAGCTACGCCGTAGCACACTGCTAGGAGATAGCAGATCTTTTATAGACCAGGGTAGAAGCCTTTAAAAATAATAAAAAGTGAAAAAAAATAATAGTAGGATGCAACCCATTAGAAAAGGAGGGGAATATTATAAAAATGAAGGGAAAAATAATTTACGGGCGATCTGAGGTCGGGAAGGGGATGGGGGTGAGTTTTTAAGGGTAAAAAACGGTTTTTCTCGATTTCCGGCAAAACTAAAAGTCCTATCGAAAAAAGTTAAATGGCAAAGTTGTAGGTAATAAAAAGATCTAAAACTTTTGTCTTTACAATTTTTTCACATAACCTCAAAATTTATGTGAAAAATTCAAAAAACCAAGTTTTTGGTTTTTTATTTTTATCTTTTACAAAAATTCTATTTTTTTAACGAAATTTGGTGAAAACTTACCTTTTTATGTCCCAAATACGCTGTAATTTATTTGATTAAAAATATTTATTTTTTCACCTCATTTTGAATTAATATCGAAAAAGCACCCTAATTTTCAATCGAAAATTCACCCGTCAAAATATCAGCTTTTTTCAAAAAGTTGGTATGTTTTCTGTTTGTTGAAATCTCTACTTTCCGATGGTGAAAAAAAAAATATGTTACTATAGTAAATCTTCTCAGAAAATGCAAAAAATCGAAAAAAACTCGAATTCGAAAATTCTTTTTTAATTATTATAAATAATTTTGAGCTATTCATTAAAATTTACACTTTAATTACTCGAAAAACGTTAGATTACATGCTACATTAATAAAAAAAAAATTGCAAATCAAAATATACTACTATAATTAACAAGCAAATAAGTTAATAAAATTAATATTTAATAAGACATCTACAATATTTGGAGAAAGTTGTCGAATCTTTTTTAAATTATATGCGTAGATGCCTATTTATAACTATTTTAAGATAAATTATATACCTGAGTGACCTACGAAAATTGTAGCCCATCAAAAGGTATTTCATGGAGAAGTGGGGAAGGGGCTAGGCGGGTTTGGGTCTTACTACATACATACCTACTATTTCGTCATGTCAAAATGTATAAAAAATATATTATAAATATATTAAAAATCTATAATACATGTATAAATAAATATAAAAAAAAATGTATAGTAAATATATTTTTAATAACTAACTTTTGGCCGATTTTCATGAATGTTTTATATATTTTAAATATATTTTAGATACATTCAAAATATATATTAAAAGACATAAAAAACATATCTAAAAATATAAAAAATATATTTACGATATATATTTTGTATATTTTTTATACATTTTTAATATATTTTTTATGTATTTTGAAATATTTTTTTTCATGGGATTAACTAAATTTGTTTGTGCAAAATTAAGGAGATTATTATTTTTTAATCTTGTACTAAAATATCATTTAATTTTAATCTTTAGGTTATGTAACGTTAAGCATACTATTTTTTAAAGAAAATATTACTATTTTAATGTTTGAGTTGATTGATACAGATAAAAATAGAGATAGTATTTACCTTCCTATGCAGATTCGAAAAGTGTTTTTTTTTAAGTAAACTTGTTACAATTATCTTCAAGAAACTCAGCGTGCTCGTGTATTTTTAGAAACGATGTTGTATACTGTACTGTATTTCGAATACTGGCTAGGCTAACGGTTGTAACAGATGCTACGAAATAGTAGGTGTGTATGTAGTAAGACCCAGACCCGCCTAGCCCCTTCCCCACTTCTCCATGAAATACCTTTTGATGGGCTACAATTTTTCGTAGGTCACTCAGGTATATAATTTATTTTGAAATAGTTATAAATAGGCATCTACGCATATAATTTAAAAAAGATTCGACAACTTTCTCCAAATATTGTAGATGTCTTATTAAATATTAATTTTATTAACTTATTTTGTTTGTTAATTATAGTAGTATATTTTGATTTGCATTTTTTTTTTTTATTAATGTAGCATGTAATCTAACGTTTTTCGAGTAATTAAAGTGTAAATTTTAATAAATAGCTCAAAATTATTTATAATAATTAAAAAAAAAATTCGAATTCGTGTTTTTTTCGATTTTTTGCATTTTGTGAGTAGATTTACTATGGTAGCATATATTTTTTTTTTCACCATCGGAAATTAGAGATTTCAACGAACAGAAAACATACCAACTTTTTGAAAAAAGCTGATATTTTGACGGGTGAATTTTCGATTGAAAATTAGGGTGCTTTTTCGATATTAATTCAAAATGAGGTGAAAAAATAAATATTTTTAATCAAATAAATTACAGCGTATTTGGGACATAAAAAGGTAAGTTTTCACCAAATTTCGTTAAAAAAATAGAATTTTTGTAAAAGATAAAAATAAAAAACCAAAAACTTGGTTTTTTGAATTTTTCACATAAATTTTGAGGTTATGTGAAAAAATTGTAAAGACAAAAGTTTTAGATCTTTTTATTACCTACAACTTTGCCATTTGACTTTTTTCGATAGGACTTTTAGTTTTGCTGGAAATCGAGAAAAACCGTTTTTTACCCTTAAAAACTCACCCCCATCCCCTTCCCGACCTCAGATCGCCCGTAAATTATTTTTCTTTTCATTTTTACAATATTCCCCTCCTTTTCTAATGGGTTTCATCCTACTATTATTTTTTTTGGTTTTAAAAATTATCGACCCTGGTCTATTATGTTTCTATCAAACCAAAAGGCTTTCATACGCCTAACAGTTAAGATTTGAGCATTACATCGAGTGAGTGTCAAGAACCGAGTATTATAGTGCGCCAACTGTTACGATGCAATTTTTAACAATCACTTGTTTCTATACAAAATCGAATCTTGGGTTTTTACATTATAGACAAATGCTCTCCCTCACTATGACCGTGTATTTGTAACAAAATGCTCTGGCGAGGTAACGCCTAAAAGATACGTAAAATAACGTTAAGCATTAGTTTCCTTACCAGAACTGCTCGGTGCACACGTATAGTTCCCCGAGTCGTGTGGTGCGGCCCGTGCTATAAGCAGCCGGCTTGTGCGTGTACGCTGTTCTGTCTCCACGCTGATACCGCCCCTCTGAGCATAGTTCACTACTTGCTCTCCTCGATACCAGTAGATGAAGCTAGAGAACAAAGATGGCGGTCAATGTCAAGAACAATAGTAATTGTGGTGATAAAAAAAATATGGGTGTGACCTTAAATAAAACAGAGCATAAAAGGTACTCGTAAACGTACGATATGATGATGTTACGTTGATACTTTTCTTGGACAGAGTAAAGGGCAATTTTTTTTGTGATTTTCGAAAATCAGTGTTTTATGAATAGTTACAACTTAAATCGCTTGCACTGGAGAGAAGACTTTATCACAAGAGTCGTCTATTTATTTGGTTGAACACGTAATGGACACTTTTACTTGAAATAAATATTAGATTCAAAGAAAAACAAAGGTACGATAACAAAGCATCAAATCAAAAGCAAGTTGAAGAGAGTGAGAAACTTTTAGATCAGAATTTAAGAATAAATAAATAAACTTAAGACTTTATTTTTATCCCACAAACAAACATGAAAAAGATTTTCAATCACATCAAAATCCTAAAAAAATATTTCTTATTGTTGCCGAATTTAATTCAGTATCACACAATCTCATCTCGTATTGGGTAAGTGGTCACCACCGTCTAAGACTTGTTCGTGCGGTGCCGACTCCACACAATAAGATTAGCTTTTATATTCATAACACGAACTTTATCAAGGCAGAGTTTGGGGTCCCCTCATAATTCGACAATATATTATTTCACGCCTTTTACATTGACTCGTATTTAAAAGGCAATTACAGCATATTAAGTTGTATCTTTATTTCTAATCTCTGTAGATGTAGTTGTATGTTGTATCTCTGGAAATACTGAACCGATCACAAAAATTATTTCACTGATTCAAAATTTTTATTATTTATTATACTAGCTGTTGCCCGCGTCCTTAGTTCGCGTGAAATTATTGCCTAAATATTTTTTTGCGCGGAACCCTAATGCTTTTTCTCAAATCAAAGCCTTAGTTACTCCTTACAACATCAGCTATCTGATAGTAAAAGTCTTGTCATAATTGGTTCAGCCGTTTCGGAGATTTGCCGGAACAAACAGACAGATAGGCAAAAGCTAAAAAAAAAGTTTTTTTGTTATAAGTATCGTATCGTATTATCGTATATATATTTTCACATGCATTCAGCAAATTTTGAAATTACAGGATACTTTTTATGCCAAGAAAATGCACAGTTAATAAATTATTCACGAGGGTGAGACCGCGGGTCGTAACTATAGTTAGGTGTTTACATTGCAATTGCAGAGTATAGCAGCTTTTGGATCTTTGCCTACAGGCACGAGAAAGAGATTACTTTCTAGATTTAACGTTATCGCTCGTAAGGCAAAAGTCCACTTAAGAACATTTACTTTATCTACAAAACGCAATTAAAAGTTATTTTAGTTAATACTTCAAACACAAAAGTCAAAGTTTCGTGTTGATTGTGTATACGAATCCAACACCTTAGGCGGGCTCATTCTACTCTAATTACATGTTATTTCACGTCACACGGCTATTCATTACACTCAAGGATGTGTTTTGTACGGAACTCAGTAATTTCAATTTAATGAGCAGTGAATTTGGGTCATGTGTTTGAACTACTAAATTTACTGTATTTGACAAGTATTGAACATGTTAAACTTTAGTAGACGATGAATATTTATTTGGCTTAAACGTTTTTCGGGTCTGAACTAAGCTTTTCATGCTGTTTATTTATAAAGTAACTTTATACAAAACTGTACATTGATTTTTGGAAATTACTTTATTTATTCATTCGCTACTATTTACTGTGAAACCTCAACTGCATGAAAGCAATACTTTTAATTATCACGAGTCATGTGCAAATTGACAAACAAAAGACCACTCGCTACATAGGATTCGCGAACGACAGACCACAGTCACTGCAACAAACATGTTTTAAATAAAATATTGGTCGGCTTCGCAATTAACGCAACAAAAATATCCCATAAACTTCTGCATTGAGTTACGATAAATATTTCATGAAACGTCCGAATAAAAAACGATATCTGTCCACGTGGAGCGTATGATCGTTTCAATATTCAAATTGAAGGTCCCTCGATAGATCTCAGACATAGGCCACCATTAAACGTTGATAGCCAAAGAATACCTCACTTAGGGACCTCAGCCGACCCTTTTATCTGAAAATAAGCTTATCATGTTTATGGATGCGAACACTAAATGTATAGGCACGGTGCGGTGTGAAAAGGTGCCTACACGATAACACACTTCCATTATAAGATCGTAAGGTGGAAGGCGGGTCGCCTATTCACACCGCAACGATTTGTGTCGGATGTACTCAGAGTTACACAACCGCAAACCTCAATAACGAAGATCGAATTTTTCGTAGCCTGTATTATTAAGGCGTATTTGTTTTTCATATACACGTAATTCATTTAAGTTAACGTTTTTAAACACGGATCGTATTTTGTGCTCTCGTTATATGGATTTGGCTGTTGTTAAAAGATGTACCAAATTAAAAATGCTGCAATTATTTATTTTTATTGTTACTCTTAAATGTCATCGTTTTCGGTTATTTGGTGAGGTAAAAAAAACCCACTAGTAAAGCTGTAGTAAATTACATTGCAAGCTCTAAAATATAACGTCGGCACATTGCCCAAAGTATGATACTTTTGTAGATCGCCGAGTGCGGGCAAATATGATCTAACTGAACAAGATGGTCTCATTACACATTTGTCACGTACGCTGACACAAAAGTCCCGCTTGAGAGTTATTTCTTACTTCCTCGTTTTTTATGTTGGCAACCCACACTTTCATGTGTTACTGCCCGTTCCGTGCAAGAATACGGCACCTTTTCCATTTCCTTCACAAGCCGTATAAAACGTTGCCTCTTTTTCAGTCAAAACGGTTTGGCTTTCGTACTTTTATATCGAATTTATTCATCCAAAAATCTGCTACTGCCTTAATTTTTTTTAATAAAAGACAGCTTCTGTTACAGCCTTAAGCAAAAAGGATCTTAAAACTTTACTAACAGAATTATTTTTGTTGTTTAATTAAACCACAAAAAGAATAAAAGCCGTAGAGATAAAACATTGTTATTATCCTTTAACAAATAAAATACTGTTGTAAACAAAATAAAGGAGCTGACTAAATAAACAAGAAAGCTAATACTGTTTAGAAAGGCTGCTATGAAATAAACTAAGAATTTTGTAGCAATTTATCTACATTTTTTTAACGTCTAGGGTTGGTAGGAGGTCTAGATTTTTCGCATTATTTACCTTGGGGGATCAGGGGCGTACTTCGCCACGCAAGTAAGATTGATGTCTGATCCTGCCCTGACGAACAGCTCTGGTCCCGACAGTATCTCCGCCTTTGACACTGTTGAAAACGAGAGATTATTACTACCAAGAACTTAGATAACACTAATACATATTTGGTGAAGAGGTTTTAGTTGAAATCCGAAGAACATTGTTGAAAGTTAGTTTAAATCCCGCATTAAATACTTGCGAATATTGTTGTTACTGTGTTAACAAAAAACGGGTATGTATGAGTATGAGCAAAATCAGCCTGTATAATGTATCTACTGCTGTCAGCTGGGACACAACCATCCTCTCTGGTAACTGGACTATCATTTGTGTACGGAATTAATGTGTGGAATATGGAGTTAATTATTAATACAGTTATGTAATTATGTTCAATATTAGTTCTTATAATAAACCGATTCATTATTTATTTCAACAAAACACCTGTAAAAATACCAGACAGTTAACTGAAAGTTTGTGGAAATGCATTGTTTTTAAAATATACACATCAACACGGTCTAGGTATATTTTAGTTATCAGTCATGTATTTAAACAAAACTACGAAGAATTTCTTAAGACATCTTGATATCGAAATGTGCAGTATTTTATTTATACTCTTACAGTAAATTAAATAAAAACTTGGACAAAAAATAATAAAAAATTAAAAATTAAACATGTAAATGTTTTGATAATTTTGCTTTTCGTTATGTTATTTTATTTCTTCGTAAGTGTATTGAAAAACGTCGTTCGATTCACGTGGGCAATTGTCACTGCAGTTCTCGGATCCATAACGCCCTCACCTACGGCTCGAGTGTGAATTCCGCCTCGGATGCAATGACAAAGTTTCCCCACTTGTATCAAAATGTACATTTTTTTTTAATTTATACAAATTTAAATAAACACAGTAAATAAATGTGACAGCAACAAATTACCGTTTATTTATTTTTTAAATAGCCAGTACTTTTAAATTTATGCAAAAAAAGTGAAATATCCCTAGACCGTGTTGATGTGTGTATTTACGAGTATGTTGTTCTTTCATAATAATACTCATTACTTAATTTTAATGAACAAATGCTGCTAGTTATTTATAAGTTACATTGGTATTTAAAATATGGTTCGAACGTTGTGTTTACAGTTTTCAATGAAACTGTTCATTTGTGGTTTTTGCCAATTAGTCCACTTGAATATTAAAATTGTGATGTGCTTTTTGATGACAGTTTAGTGTTAATTTTGTAGGCCTTGTTTATATTACATTAATAGGTACAATTCCACTGAAAATAACTTTTTAGCTAATGTTGTAACACTTCAGATACTCGTTATAACATCATGCCTGTTTTGTCCGAAGGGTCAGGTCAGAGTAGTTTTAGGTATTTAACTCAATTCGCCGTAATTTTGAGTTCGGTCACTTTCGTTCTGACTCTGCGTTTGTGTGTTTAGAGTAACTCACACACACTCCGGCCGGTAGGTAAGCCTTTGAACTTTAACATTGGCCGGACATCAGTGTCTTGGCAATGCTGCTGAATCGATTTCCGGGGCCCACGGATGGCGGGCTTAATCAGTATATGTAGTTGCTTTGCTAAAAAAAATACAAGATAAATACTGATCAAAGGTAAAAAGGTCAATGAATGCCTAAAATTTTAAACCTTTTTTTAATTTTAGACCTTTACCCATTGATCCAGAAAAGACCTTACTGAGAGTATAACAAAGAATAACGTAACATCACGCCTTGTTAGTTCCGAAGGGTTAGGCAGAAGTGTACACAGTGTGTGAAACAGAAACAAGAAACAGAAACAGAGGCTGATTTATTATTTATGAAGATACTCACCAACAACAGTAAGTCGAAAAGACAAACTGATTTTAGGCTCAGTGGACACTTGGCATTCGTAGGCACCGGAGTCGCGCGGCTGCGCGGGCGCCACCCGCAGCGTCCATTCATCGGAGCCGTCAGCGTGCAGAGCGGCGAAGCGCGCGTCACTGCTGTAGGTGTGTACGCCCACTGTCAGGATGTGCAGGTCGCGTTTGCGGATCCAGGATACCTGGGGACAATTTTGAACTTTTATAATAAGCGTGATCTGATGATCTGTAGTGACCTATAGGTACGGAACGCTCTCAATCGAATGCGTACCCGTAGGCCGCTGTAAACACAAGTTGACAAAGTGAGAATTTCTGAACCATTAATAAATGCTGCAATTGTTGTATAATGTGAGATGACCTAATCGCTTTCGATAAGGTCATGTCACACTTTCTGGAGTGGCCTAAGTGCCCGTTGAGTTGCACGTTTGAACACCTAAAGACTGTCACTGATCCCGCAATTAACGTGAGCACCTACCGGGCAGTGGGCTCAAACAATATACATGTCTTGGCCATACCATTTTGTTGAATTGTGTGTGTGATGACTGATTTGTCTAATTGATCAACCCAGTTCGAACTGGTACTTGCATCATAATGTTCTGAGTAGGTAGAGATTCATATAAAAACCTCTTTTTCTTCAACCTTTAGCCACCCAATGCTGAGAGCAGGTCTTTTTCCAAATATCTCCACTTTTGGCAGAGTATGTATACAAAAACTATGATAAATCAAATAATACCTGGCTAATGTAAGTATTTACAGAATAAAGGGATGTTTGTATTTGTACTAAACTAGCAAAGCAATTTGCTAAAGATACAGATTTCATTGAACTAGAAATTACCTATCGAAACATAAATCCAATTCAAAAGAATAACCTGGCAAAAAACAAAAAGGTTTCAATAATAAGCTATTCTAGCGTGAAATTAAGAACCTATCCAAGAATTTCTCAATCGAAGATATTGGAGAATTACCCGTCTGTAATTTAGTGCTTCTTATTGAAATGCCTGTGAGTGTCTCCAAACTAACCTACATATCTATGTTACATACCTTTAACGTCGAAATTTAGAATGACTACTTAATTACGACCCCAGTGTGTATTTTCATTTGGTATATTTATAACTTCTGAGGTGTAAGGTTCTTTTAATTAATTTTGGGCCTCCAGACTGATTGGCTCATAAATTAAAAACAAAATTGTTCGAAGTTTTAATTAGAAATCACATTTGGTTTACCTATATAGGGCAAGGAGGTTGTAGTGTCTCGTTTTATGTCAGTACCTTGTCAGTATTCTCGCTTGGATGAGTTTATGTGGTCCTATGAGGCGGAGCACCGCGTCAATTTGTATGAAACCTTCATGCTCTCTGCTCATTTTATTTACTTGGCACTTAAACCAACATTTTTATCCGAGCATACAACATAAAAAAGTGGTTGTTAAAATGACTGTTCCCTTTTTAGATTTAACAGTCATTACGCAATCAATCGTCAGAGGAGCTCGTGGCTAAATAATAACAGCCGCTCGGGTCGTTAGATTAAGCCGCGCTTGCCTAGGTTGGTCCGTGGATGAGTGACCATCCATTACATACCAAGTTTTTTCCCTGCCTCCAAAAGCACGTTAAGCCGTTGGTCCCGGCTGTCATTTGTAGATCTTTGACAGTCGTTACAGGTAGTCAGTTATCCGAAAGTCTGACAACCAGTCCCACCAAGGGGTATCGTATTACCCAGTACTAAAGGATGCCAATATTTACAGAAATTAAGCTACGAGGAGACGAAACAACTACTATTCTTACCACTCTAAGAATACGGCTTAGACCACAGAAAAAAAAGACACACTCTCTACATAGCTAATCTACACACACATACATACACGCATACTCACACCCATACACTCACCTCACAATTATTCTCACACACACACACCTACATTTACTCGTATACATACACCGAACACACATACATTCAATCCATTTAATAATTAGATTAAAATGATGTACTTACCTACCTATTTGCTGATTGCTTATCTAAAGAGTACTTATCAACCATTATTCTGTACTGATTTAATGTATAAACCTCTATTGCTTGGCACTATTTTGTATTATTAATACTCGAGAGGAATGGTGCTGATAGCCGAAACACAGGTTATGCCTATTTCGGCTACAGACGCTAATCTCTTTGCCTAAATTGAAATTGTTGCCACATTGCCATTGTAAAGTAGTACTAAGTTTTTGGAAAAATAAACTTGCCTTTCATTCAGATGCTAAGCGAGAGCCTCGTCAGATGTTGGTCGAGGCTATTGGCAATTAAGCATTGGCCGACACGAATATCGGCACAATGAATACTGTTCTCACAGCTGTGCTTTATTATTATTATTAAACTAACTGGGTTCTGGAGGTCAGATAGGTAGTCGCTCCATGTAAAGTAGAGATATTCAGTTGCATTTGGTAAGACTGGAAGCCGACGCCAACATAGTTGGGAAAAGGCTAGGCAGATGATGACGCAATCAATCGTTGATGTTTGTTTCTGGACGATAAACGTTTTACATAAACAAATCCTCACGCCTTTATCCAAAGGGCATGGCAGAAACTGCAGAACGCCATCTACTACGATCTATACAAACTCCTTTTGCTTCATCATATGACTATATAGGTACGAGTATCATCATCATCTGCCTAACCTTTTGCCAACTATGTTGGGGTCGGCTTCCAGTCTAACCGGATGCAGCTGAATACCAGTATTTTACATGGAGCAACTGCCTATCTGACCTCCACAAACCAGCTAGCACTGGGTAACACAATACCCTTTGGAAGACTAACCACCTTAACGACTGTCAAATATCTACAAATGCCAGGCGGGACCAACGGCTTAACGTGCTTTCCGAAGCACGGATGAATCTCAGTATGTAATGGGTGGTCACCCATCCACGGACCAACCTAGGCAAGCGCGGCTTAACCTAAAGATCGACCCGAGCGGCTGTTATTGTTTAGCCACGAGCTCCTCCATATCACTCATGGTATATATATCATACGAAAGTCTTCATTAAATAAACAACTATGAGTACAAATTGTCATTCAAGCTGCTATTTCGCGCCTGAAAATATCTGCAGCTTATTAATCTTCAATAAACTTGCGACAGTCTGACATAACGTGCTCTCTGATACGCAATGCGCCGCTGCGACGTGTTCGCAGTAAAATATGTATTAATTGACGTGCGATCTTGTTTATCTTCGTCTCTGAGGGACGCGTCGTGTGTTGTACTTGAACGGGTGTTAATGAACGTTACGAAATGGTAAATATTTACGGTTCTTTTGAGATGTCTATAGTTCTTTAGAGATGTTTATTGGAAATGGATGGCAGATTTTTATCGTTTTGAATAAAGTAATGCTCTGCTAGAGTTCCTTTTTTAAGAAATTACATCTTTTGATCGCTCATAAGCTCAAATGTTAACTAAATCTTATCTAATCCTAACAAATATTATCCAACTTGTTTGTTTGTTTGTTACCTTTTCACGCCTAAACCACAGAACCGACCATCCTGTTTTGCGTATACCTTGTCAGGTGTACAGAAACGGACAGAGGATAACTTTTATCCAGGAAAAAAAGTACTGTTTCCAAGGAAAACTACAATAACGTTCTTATGATAATAGATGGCATCCCGTGTCTTTCGAATCATCATTGAATTCTTGTATTACAAGCAGAGTACAACCCGAATTGATTGTCAAATTTTAAATTAACGCGAGAATTCTAAGATGATGAGCGAAGCCGCTAGCATAAGCTAGTATTAAAATATGAATCACTTAAACTTGTTTAAGTCCGCATGAACCTAAATTAATAAATCTCTAAGTAGCTAGTAGCTACATCAATTCAAGTAACTTCTGTATAACCTTCAAGAACCTAAATAAAATTTAACCATTCCCATTTTATTCAAAGATAAAAGTTTGTTACAAACGTGAAATTGCGGGAAGTAAACTTTTACAGCAATAATTTTTGGTAAACCGGGAGGACTTAATTCTCAATAAGCTCTTCCAAATTCAGGCTCTATAAAATTCGTAGCCTAAGACCTGGATCACCATAAATTTCCGCCATGTAAGCGTAAATTTGATAAATTCGTTAAGAACAATTAAGAAGAAAAATAAAAAGCCGTTGTAATTTATGAGGCTCTCGTACTACAAAGTAATCGTTGGCTGGATCGAGTCGTTCCAATTTTTATGTAGCCGCATCGAGAGAGTTTCATTCGGAATTTGTATTCGAGACTATTCGCTGCGAGGTTTTAAAACTTTCTTCGTGGCACGGTTTAAAGCGTGGCGGAGACAGAACTAACTGGATATAACTGGAAACCCCCTAACCATTCTTTCTCGCGGCGCCGAAGTTTTTATGGGTCAAGCCTAGATCAAGTGGGATTGAACTCGTTGTCGAATAAAATGGAATGTTATTGTCACTCCCCTTGCTGTGTTATGCAGATTCTAATTGATTGAATTATTGATTTAATTTTAAGTAAGTGACATCTTAAAAATGGTTTAAAAATTATGCAATTGAGCTTGGACAAAATGGTGCACAAGTTTATCAACTTGCATTAACATTATTAACTTCAATTAATCATAAGAACGTTAGCCTGATTAGTCTCAAAATTGTATTGTGCTCGAAAACAGACTAGCATAGCATTATTGACATAGCATTTCCGTGAATATAATGCAGGCTAAGTGCAGCCAGTCACCAGAAACTTAAAATAAAGTATAAAATATGCATACTTTTTATTTTCGTTCGAATAATCCGATAACTTTAAAGTCCGAGCAAAAAGGCTCTATATGCAGTTCTATTCTATAGTTTTGCTTTACAACCGTTGGCGTTAGTTGGCTGTGCCAATTACAAAATAGTGTTAACTGTCCAATAGGTAAGTGGCCCTCGCATGCGAGGGTTTAGACAAATTGATTGTGACTGTATTTGTAGTGCAATTTACGTAATTTTAAAATGAAGTGCTATGGCACGTTGGCAACTCGTATTTTAGTTTGGTAAAATAAACCTATATTTGATTAACAGCAAACACTTTTAGTTCAATTTCAAGTGATACAGCATTGAATCAATTTATACGGCAATTTTTCATAGGTGAGCACACATAATGAAAAAAGAAAACTCTTTTACATTGAATACTTTATCTTCTAAATGGATCACTAGATAAAATGTGAGTGGAGTAAAGTGAAGTGAATCAGCGCAATCTGCGGCTCGAATGAGTCAGCCCTTCGCTGGCAATTTGGGCACCATTCACGCGCCGCTCACATCGGAAACCACACAGAAGATTGCCCACTCCTCTGAATAGTTCCCCACGTTTCCACTAGAAAGCCAACCTTTAATGTCTTTCACTAATCTTTTGCCCGGACTCTGAAAAGAGGATTAAATATTGAATCCATTCGAGGTAAGTTTTGGACGTGAATTGCGACGGCTGTAATCGCGTTTGACCCAAATGCCGTTTTTGTTGAACAGGGAAATACTGTTTAATTGATTCGCGATGATAATAATTATTGTTAAAGTCATTAAATTAATTAATTACATGAAAACTTCAGGAGCATGTTATTTAATAATCTAAAAATAATAATTACACAAGATTCTTAATGAATATTCATGAAAATAACAATTTAACGGAGGAGTTTATCTGAGCCTGATTAAGTAATTACAGCCAGACGAGATATTATGAAACTATTCAAACATTTGCTGGTTATTTAAAATATTGTGGGGAGAAATGAGCTCGACCGCTCCCGGCACGTGTTAAGAACGGCCTTGAAAACTTAAACTTACTTTGGCCACAATTGTCAATTTCGTACAAAAGTTATCAATATCAATTCATCTTTTTATTATTGTTACCAAGTCTAACATCCACCTCAATAACCACCTCATAAAGTTAGATTTTCCATCGGTCCTAGTTTCAAAAGCGTGTCTATTTTTCACTAATACTGGCGTAAAAGCGCTCTCGGTTGGCTTTTAGTTTGGAACCCATTTATTCGCTAAGTGTTTACCTTTCTATAAATAAATGTTCAAATATTTTATATGTAACTTTCATTCCCAGCCTTAACCAAAAAACTAGCGACAAATTGGAGAATACATTCAGCAGACGAGCTCTAGATTGTGTGATCGTAACAATACGTAGGCTTTCACAATGTAGATCTATATATACTTGTGTACCTAAGAGGGGATATATTCATCGACTTATGCTAAATGCAGAAGCATTCCATAACACGTATCTATACAACTATACATATAATAAAATTGTAACAGACCGATGTCTGTACATTAAAATTATTGAAAAAAAATTATAATTTGGGGGGTCTTCATTAGAGCAACAGAAGCCAAACAACAGTTTTTAGAATTTTTGTCTGTCTGTATGTTTGTACGCGTATCACGCAAAAACTGCATGGATTTGAATAATTATGGCAGTTTTCACCGCTTAACTTAAAATATAGGCCACATTAGATATAGTTTTGGACCTGATAGGTGGCGCTGTGCGAAGAAAGGCGGATCGCTAGTATTATAATTAACTAGCTTTATCCCGAGGCTTCGCTCGCGTTCTGCTCGACAATATGCCCCACGGGATTTTTTAAATATAGCCTATGCCTATAAAACTTGGGAATAATTTAGTTTAATATTTGCGAAATAATTTCTGAATCAAATCAGTATTTCCGTAGATTACTTACAAACATACTAACTTTACTTTTATATAACATTACTAGCTTCTGCCCTGGGCTTCCCGCGTGGAGTTCGGCAATTGTCTCACGGGATCGTACTACCAGGATAAAAAGACTATCCTATGTGTTAATCCAGGTTATAGAATAGAATAGAAAGATTTTATTTTAGACCGGTGTCCATAGGGTTAGTAACAATTTTACTTAACTTCTAGTGTTAGTAGGTTACAGACACAGATGAAAATATACAATTAAAATTCAGCGTGGAGCCGCATCCACCTCCGCAACATCGGGGAATCTCACCGATCTGCAAATACACTGAGAATACTGTTGGTGCTGCCGCGAACACGAGTCATCAGGGATGTACATCTATTCCTAATAATGGCAGCAAACCCATCAATATTATTATCAACAATATATACATACATTTTTTAGAATTTTTTTTTTATTGAATACTGTTTTAAACTATCTGTGTATCAAATTTCATGCAAATCCGGTCAGTAGTTGTTGCATGAAAGAGTAACAAATATCCAAATATCCATACATCTTCACAGACAGTCACATTTATAAAATTGGTAGGATAATATAGATGAAAACAAAGGACATGCCCAATTTGAACACTAAATTTGATAACTATGCAAACGCCCATACAGAAGTATGGGCGTTTGCATAGCTATCAAATTTAGTGTACAACGATAATTTTTGGTGTTTTATATTCTTGAATATTGCCAAATTAAATTGCAAAAACTAAAAAGCTCAAAGAACTTGTCATTCCAAATAACTAGACGTAAACAGTTTCATGTGACCTTCTATCAGATTGCTGGCAATAAGTGTATGAATAATGATTTTACTATTAAAAACCTCAAGGCGTTTTAAAATAGCGAACTGCAGCTGCTGTGACTGATTATTTATGGTTTTAGAATTATTAGGCATTTCAACAGGATCCAAAATCCTTATTTCAGGTGGTCATTTTACCTGAACTAAGGATTTTTAACCATATATTGATTAACACTTACTGAACTGAGAAAGTCTGACAGAAAACTGAGACTAAGTATAAGTTATTATTGTCACATTTATTGAGACTCCGAAAGTGACGTTTTGCTTCAACAGTTTAACTACTAATTGACAAGAGAAACACGAAACGAAACGCAACGGAGGATCTGTGCAAGCGTAATACCGCCATTTTGACATAGATAATGACACATTGTAAAACGCGTTCCGTTTTATGGTACGGTTACGTTATTACTATAATTGTGTGAAATTAATATATCTTACGTATCAACACTTCAAAATATAATTTAATTACATGTAAGAAATACCAATGAAAACAGTTTTGTTTAAATCAAATGTTCCAGGTAAGAGCATTTGTCGTTCATTTCACATACATATCTACAAGTAGTGTGCGTGGTGTAGAACGTCTATTATTCTATTTATCTTTCTCTATGGTCCATAATGGCTAAAGTTGACAAATGAGACTTTGAATTCAACTTGCATTACTTATTACATTGTAATCAATACTGACAAGTGCAGAGAGGTTAAAAACTATGCAGCAATTCACTTCGTTTATGGAATGTACTTTTTTGTCCATGTCCTTTAAATTTGATCGTAAAGGTCGAGAAGTTTCCTTCAAGCGAAGGAGTGATTATTTTTAATACCGAAAGACGTAACGATTTCAATAGCAGCGGCACGTGTACAATTAATATTTTCGTTGATTGAAATTAATATTGTTTCTAAACTTTATGAGGCTGAAAGCAGTAGGATTTTTTAGACAGGATACTAGATACTTATTCCTGTCCACGAAAGGCAAGCAATTTATCTTTCACGTTGACGTATATTAGGATTTACATAAACATGTGAAGCTTTATATTTATTGGACTAAAGAGATAATATTTCAAAAGGTTCGCGGAGGACATATCATTTGTGTTCATGATTGATTAATCTTCTGTTTGGTGTACATTTGTCAACGTAATTGGAAATATACATTGGGTAAAGCAACTATACCTACTGATTTTCATTGTTACGTTTTGCGTCGCTTTTTTGCATTAAGAGTAAAATTGTGCAATTGCGAGCCATATTGATTTTAGCTGGGTTGAATATTGAAATAATTTCTTCATACTTTACTATTTTGAAGATTTAAGTTTCGAGGGGTGGTCTCTGATACCATATGGTAAACATACGAAACATGGGAAGATAGCAACATTTTTTTCTACAAGACTTACAGGCGAGTGTTTAACATACGTGAACGTAACGCTTGTTACTTCCGAAGGGTTAGACAGAGGTGTACTTAATAGTACACCCACATTTCGTCAGTTATGTTTAAGCCCCATGTAATAGGGGGCGAGCCTATTTCCATCAACAGCACAGAACCAGAGATCCAAAGATTGCCAGGTTGAGAAGCACTAAGACCAAGGAGAAGAACATTGAATCCAGACAAGTTTCCCGATTTATTTTGTGGTTTATTTTACTTTTTTATTCGAGCAATTTGCAGCACTCACAATCACGGAAGGGTTGAAACTAATAGGTAACTGATAGCATAGATAGGTTTCTGTGAATATGTTACGAGTTATGCTAGAAGAAGAAGTAAACCTAGTTTTACCCAGATAAACTTAGTATTACCCAGGCTTTGTGGGTAAAGTCCGAATAATCACTAAAATAAATTTAAATTTGAGCCTACTTTTTACTGGCGATTTGATGCAACCAATTTGGATGTAGCGCTTGCCGGCCACTGCTGCGGCACCCCTCGCTACGGTTTAACCTCACCTTACCCATTTGGTTGATGTGGCCGACCAATAAAAAGGATATGTATAGCAGGCTAGAACTGGGTGTTACCGTACTTCGGCTTTTAGCCGTAATATAGGTACTTTTCAAACCCGAGCAAACCTAGGTTCACTTCTTATTCTAGCAGCTTATACAGAAAATGAGAGATAATAATTAGTACTGAGTTGTAATTATTTGCTAGACTTCGATTATATCGTTTGGTTTTGAAAATCGCAATTGATTGTTGTTTTGAGTGACTAGCAAATCAATGATACTGTAAAAATATAATAAATAAATAAAATGTTGTGTTGCGCGTTCTTCAGGGTTAGGTTTACACTACTAGAATTAGTAGGTTGGCAATAACTTATTTTCCTATGATTTGTTAGATAATTATATTCGTAGTAACTTATAAATGGTACTCCAAATTATGAAATTGGGTTCATAATACAAATGAACGCCTGTAGTCCCTGAAGGGTTAGGTAGAGGTGTACCTAGTTTAAAATCACAATTCGCAAAGCCCACATTTCGCCAGTTATGTTTAACTCCAATGTAATAGGAGGCGAGCCTATTGCCATGAACCGGCCACAAATCCAGACATTGGGTTCATGCAAGATATTTCTTCCCTATGTGTCCCCATTACCAAGTGTGAATATTAACTTGACCAGATGATGCCACAAAAAAACCAGTGATATTGGACGAGCTACTTAATAAGTGCACGAACTTTCTTACAAATTGTTAGGGGCAAAGAAGTTAAGTGTTGCCAGATGTTTCCCTTCTTGATTAACACTTCGTCCCGATTTCAGACCCCGCATTTTTTGCTGCCCCGATTTCTTTATATCGAATATGGCAATACTAGGTGACACATCTGGGAGTTAGGGTAATCCCAGATTTATAAAAAGTTCTTAATGTAATATTTCATGATATACCTATTAAATTGAGTTATTTCGAGTGTTAAAAGACTTTTGTTAAGTCAAATTAAAACGGCTCAACATACAGCTAAATTTTAGAGTGAAAATAAAGCCTCACTGTCAAATGGGAGACTTAATTTATAATTAACTTTTGTAAATGGCACTGTATTATGTATGAGCTTTTATAAGTGACACATACACTTTAATTTTGCAGCGTAATATATATGTTGAGGACTTGTAGTTCTCTCGATGATTAAAAGTCTATACATATAATAAAATTTGATGTCAAACACAGGTCAAGTGAGATTTGTTTATTCTATTTCGGTAAAAGAACGAATCATTGGATGGGTGACCACCTACTTACCTACCGAGTTTCCTTCGTGCCTCGGAAAACACGTTAAGCCGTTGGTACCGGCTGTCATTTTTAAATCTTTGACAGTCATTACAGATAGTCAGTGGCACGAAATCCTGACAACCAATCTTACGCTTATTTATAGTTTATTTCCATAAAACGGCACGGACGTGATAAACATCGAAGGAGACAAGTGCGCTATCTTCGACGGAGACACCATCGCTTGTCTGCGTGAAACAGCGCTACTCGTGTGCTTCTAGCAAATCTTCGTACAGCAGGTTTAGATCGCTATGCAAGGGCAGCAGCATCCACCGCTGCAGCCACCGCAACATCTGCAGCCTCCGCACATTTTGATTTCTATGTGTAGGTAATGAGTACTTTAAAACGGGACTAAAAATAGGTCAAGATAAATAGTCGGAGAATCTAAATCTTACCAAGGAATATCGTATTACCCAGTACTAACTGGGTTGTGGAGGTCAGATAGGCAGTCGTTCCATGTAAAATACTGGTATTCAGCTCCATTCGGTTATACTAGAAGCCGACCCTAACATAGTTGTGAAAAGGCTAGGTAGATGATGATTATCTTGAAACGGTGAAGGAAAACATCGTGAGGAAAACCGGTGGGTACTGAACCGAATTTTCGAAAAAAAATTACATCCAACGACCCGCACTGAGCCCATATGACAGATTATGGCCCAGTCTTTCACATAGAGGTCTGTGTTCTAACAGTGGGTAAAATCAAAAAAATTAAAATCTTAGTTTTAAAAACGTTTTTTTTGCTTGTTTCAACTTTCAACAGGTACGCAGTGGAGAGATTTTGCAAAATAGTGGATAACTTAAAAGCGGCGGCTACGATCTCGTTCAAGTTACGTTTGTACATTTTTAAAGAGTCTCTTTCATTTGTGTCCTTTGCATTCTTAACTAAAAGCGATTTTGTGTTCTATTTGTAAGCTTGACCGCCTGACCACAGAATAGATACTTTGCCCAAACAGTGTATAGAACGTAGAAGCGGCCAGCTTGGAGCTGATTGATTATGATTAAGTGTCTTTGCTCACGCAAGTTCTGTCATTATAATCAATGAATTATTATTGATGCTATGCCTATTATTATGGTAACGAAATTAGTGCTGATGGAATTATGTGTAACTAGTATCGATAGTAATCAGAGTTAGTGTTCGTGGCTTTTAAAAATATGGTATGAGACATTAATCAAACATGTTTTTATCTATATTAGGTATAAAAAGAATTTTTTTTAGGTCAATGTCTACCGTGCTAAAAAGAGTTTGTTTCAAAAGTTTTCTATAAAATATCTTTCGATATTCGACGAGCACAATTAACGTCCGTAACGTACGTGTGTATAAATACATAATATGTATAATATTTAATATTATACATATTATGTATATATACACAACAACAATACAATACAATTATATTACAAATACGTATTACAAGACAAGACGTTTATATTGTATGTATTACGTATATTATATTGAATGTATGTAGTTTATCTTATGAAATTAACTAATTTGTAATTGTTATTGCACAATAAGTATACCCTCTTCTGCAAATCTTGCAGTTAAAATTAGGTTTGCTGTAAGAAAGCCCAATTCTGGGTTAAGCTCGCCATTGTACATCAGCTATATTATGGCAATTTGTATGTAAATTTGTTATTTTATGTGCAATAAAGAATAAGAATAAGAAATTGTCTCATGAAAGTTTAAACTAGCAAAAATATACGTATCTATACGGATAAATAAATTGAAGTGTCTGTTTGTAATACCAAAATAACAGCGTTTTACTGAATGCATATGAAAGTATATACGGTACTTTTAACATTTAATTTTTTATTTTCGTATATCTGTCTGTAACTCTGTCGTCGTCGGTCTGAAAAGGGTTGACCGATTTTGATGGAACTTTTAATGGCAGACAGCTGATATCATAAGGAGTAACTTAATCTACTTTTATTTTAGAATAAGAATTAGGGTTCCGCGCAAAAAAATGAAACCCTTGAAATTGGTAACAAAATTCAATTAAAAAACGGAAGTAATCTTTTTTTTAAATAATTTCACTCGAACGAAGGTCGCGGGCAACAACTAGTCTATAATAGAAGTAGAAATGCATGGGGAGAATATGCTAAGTTCAGATTTAACTACGTAGGGAGGGACCGTGCTCTGCTCGGGTGAAAATAGAGAAAACTAATTTTACCAGAAATGAAACCTAGCTAGATCGATTTTTCGCCCTCGTAAACCCACATATTGCAACTTTCATCGAAATCGTTAAAGTCATTTTTGAGAATGTGACTACAAATTTACAAATATGTATTGCTCATTAGAATAAAATATATATTTCTCCTTTCTTTAAGTTTCTGCGGTTGAACAAGCTAAAATATATCACAAAGTTAAGCCCTGTAATTGCTTCATTGTACATGTGATGCCATCCTTCTTTATTTAAAATCCAATAAGCGTATAGTCGTCGAAAGGTAGACAGACAGACAGACATATAGACAGTTACTCTAACAATCGAAATATTACACTAGTGTACGTATATGAATCAATGTTTGACCTTTCGGCTGTCCGTAGGTCAACAACGCCCGCAATATTATGACTATATACTTACTACATACCTTGGTCAAATACATTGTCCAGTGACATAGTCGCGGACAGAAATAAAATTCATGTTTATGCGCATATTTCGCCATTCGTGTTCATACTTTTATATTGTAGTTGTGTAATATTAAAAAGTTTCGTGCTATTGTTACAGTTGTCCTTCTGTTGCATAATACGTGGTTAAACAAAGTCAGGGTAACTGGCATGCTTAACTACAGTGCAAAAAATATGACGTTGTTATTATAATATTTATGTGCCCGCAACACAAAATGCGAGGGAGAGGTCAGCAGGTTGAAGCTTGCTATAAAGTTGTATGTCAAAGATCACTTCCTTGGCATATTTATATAAAACCTAACAAGTTATTATAATGACATAGGTCATTTCAATGGCACTTATAAAATCATAACTGTAATCCCCAAAACTTTAGGAAGAGGTGTACACTCACATTTCGTCAGTTATATTTATGTTTCATGTAATAGGGGGCGAGCCTAATGCCATCAACCAGGGCACAAATTCAAACTCCATGGCTGCTCTTGAGAAATTCCTAATAAAAAAAAACCTACAACACTTTGCCCGACCTGAGAATCGAACTCATGACCTCTTGCTCAGCGGTAGCGCTTGCGTCTATAAAGGCCAACGAGGCAGTCTAAATATTTAGACCGTTTGGTATAAGAAACTGTACCTTTTAATTAAACTAATTGGCCATTTAATTGGCAACACGAGTACAGTTAATGCAACGAGCTAGCATTTCCCGTACGGCATCTTAAATTCAAATACGATGAGACTTCAAGCATTACTTACTTGGCTCATATTGACTCGCGCGACTTCCGTAAGTTCCGGAATTGAAAGGAAACATAAGCACATACGTGACTATCAAGTTTGCGCTGAAAACTTGTAAGGAAATTGGCTTTGTTTTACGAAATGGTGCTGTTAGTGGCATAGTCTGGTCATTTTTGACTCCTAGTAGGATAGACCAGACCAGAAGCAGGGGCAGGCCTAGCGCAGGCCTAGTGCTAGCTTAGTGTGCCCGTACAAACCACATGATGTTTACACTCTATAAAAAAAAAAATCTGTTTATATCTTTTTTTAAATTTTTAAGCCACTCGATTATAATCTGTTTGGAATTAAATAAAGCTATATTATTATTTCGTTTATTCATCTATAGAAACATTTTTTATATTTTTATACTGTAATAGGTCGGGGAAAAAGTCTTTTCGTGTTTTGTATGTATAAAATTGAAGAAAAATCTCTTTGGTTGTACTGTTTTTATCGAGCTGGTTTTAATATCAATAAATATAGGACATTAAGAAAAATAAAAATAAAAAACAGTTTCCCGCCATTTTTCAATTATTTTTCTGTCCGTCAAAATCTAACGAAAAAAAGGGTAAAATGCGACTCAAGCGGAAATTTGTGACGTTTATGGACCTAATGCAGTGTCAGTAAGAGTTGCACAAAGTTGGTTCAAGCGTTTTCAGTCCGGGAATTTTGATGTCAAAGATGCAGCTCGCTCTGGTCGCCCTCATACGGATAAAGTCGATGTCGTTTTTGAAAAAGTGGAGCAAGCTCAATATTAGTAGTTACGACATAGCATAGGAACTAAGGATTGACCAGAAAACAGTTTTGGCCCATTTGAAAAATTCTGGCTATACAAAAAAGGTCGATATTTGGGTGCCACACAGTTTTTCACCTGTTTTGGTCCCTTCAAACTTCTTTGGGTAGTGTTAGTAACTTCAAGAGCGGACTGTCAAAACTATTTGTTGCATTTTTTCAATCAAAAATCCCAAGATTGGTACAGCAACGGGATTATGTCACTACCTACAAGATAGCAACAAGTTATCGAACAAATTGGCATATTTGTATGCACGTCATGTCCCTGCGACAAATAAATATTTTTTCTTTCTTTCTTATAAATAATTATTATAATTATATTGTAATTAAATGTAATTCTGTCTCTGGGTGTGGGTCTGGGTGTTTTTCTATCTATAATATGTATGTATTTACAAAAAAAAAATGTATATATGTAGTTTATCAGCCATCTAGTTACCATAACACAAGCATTAGGTTGCTTAGCTTGGGACTAGATGGTGCTGTGTGAAATGTCCAGGGATATTTATTATTATTTATTATTATAATTAAACTTTGAAAAAAAAAAACATGAATTTGTATACCAAAATACGAAGAAACTTTTTTTCCCGACCTTATATTTCTTAAAAAATATTATTATAGACCAGAGACACATAGCGCAGGTATCTATATTAATTTGGTCTTGATTCAATTAGTGAAAAAACTGTGGATTGAATCCTGTCGTGTCGTGCGACTACAGGCCAATTTTACCAATGAAGCTCAATTCGATAAGTAACAAAACACCAGATTTTTTATTAATACGAATTGTATTTTTATGATCTGTCTGTAAAGTCCAAAGAAACGATAGATGGACTGTGTGAAGGATGATATGCCAAGAAAAGAGGTGCCTGAAAAGAAGACGAGTAATAGAGACGTTTGGAAGAAGAATTTGTTGAAGTTTGTGTATTAACCATGTTTGCAAAATAAAATTCTATTCTATTCTATTCTATTTTATTCTAAGACATACTGCGTCCAAATAAATTGGGATTAGGGCAGGAGAATGATGATGCCTGTAAGGTACCCTATGGGCTAAAATTGCCTGAACATAAAATGCGAAAATTGATTTAAATCGCGAAAAAAAGCTATTAGTAACAATATTCCATAATAATTAGTCACACAGCCAACTCTTTCACTCGAGAACTATAGAGATGCTTATTGCATTTAGTTTCATCGGTGAAATTCGCCCTAAGGGGAACATACGAGAAGGCATAAATGAAACTCGATTATTACACTTAACACACAAACTGTAACCTGAGCATGTCATCGAGTTGGTTTCCTAACTGCTGGAAAGTGGCCGCTATAACGCCGATTCACAAGAAGGGTGAAAAAGACTGTCCAGACAACTACAGGCCTATCTCTGTACTTAGTATTCTATCAAAGATCTTAGAAAAGCTCGTTAATAACCATCTCATCAGCTTTCTTGAAAAACACAGCCTACTGTCCGGACGCCAGTACGGCTTTAGACGCGAAAAGTCCACAGAGCAAGCCGTAGGGCTTTTAACTGACATTGTCTCTTCAAAGGTTGATGGGGGGAAACAGTCAATCTTTCTTGCCAACGTATTTGACACAGTTTCCATTCAAATGCTATTAAAAAAAGCTAGATTGCCTTGTCGTTAGAGGCATCGCTTGGGACTGGTTTAGAAGCTACTTAATGGATAGACAGCAGTATGTTGTGATCGGGGACAATGCCAGCAAAAACCTTCTAGTCACTTTTGGGGTGCCACAGGGCAGTGTTCCATGGCCGACATTATTCACCAGGTACATGGATGAACTTTTTGAGGTTGACTATCCCACGGTCAGATATGATTTGTCACGCAGATGACACAGCTTCATATTTACACTGGAAATATACTCGAAGTCAAGATTGCTTTAAAGACATGGCTTCAGGTTTTGCCTTATGATGAAACAGAAGATCTTTTGTGCATCTTGAAGTAACTAGCACTCAAACGTCACTCTCATAGTCAAGACGACACTCAAATAGTCAAGATCTTTCCCTGTCCCTGTCTTAAACTTTCTAACTCTCATACACACACACACGCACATGCATACACACTATACACTGATATTTTTAATTACGCATGTTGATCTTTTCTTTGATTTTATTTTGTTTTTTTTATAGTATTTTATTGATTGTTATTTCTTTATTAATTCTACATAGACATTTTTAATATTTGTTAAATAATAAAAATAATATAAAAAACATTTAAAAAAAATTGATGATTGTTATTATTTTATTTTTTTTGATTTTCGATTGATTTTAATTACTATTTATATAATAAAATTAATTGTTACTCGTGTCTTGTTGTACTGTGTAACGCTGAACAGTCAATAATTCTCAGTCTATATTGGGCCACCAAGATACAGGCTGCCTAGTTTGGGGCCCACGTTTACTACGGGTCTACTTATGCACTCTTTTAACTATCATTGTTTTTGTTTGTATGTTTCCTAACTAGTGTGTCTCAATAAATTGAATTATTTATTTATTTAAAAATAACATAACATCACACCTGTAATTCCTTAAGAGTTAGGCAAAGCTGCACCTAATAGTACACCCGCATTTCGTCAGTTATTTTTAAGTCCCATGTCATAGGGGGTGAGTCTATTGCCATCAACCAGACTCCGCGGCTGTTAATGCAAAATTCCTGACTGAAAACCCCAATGTCACTTTGCCCGACCTGGAAATCGAAACCAGGACCTCATGCTTAGCAGTAGCGCGTGAGACCACTACACCAACGAAGCAGTCACACACATAAAGTATGGCAAATAAGGCAGTAAGTGGCCTACATAGCATAAGTCTACCACTGAAAGTCAAACACGGTCATACATACATCATAGAAGCGTAAGCGGAAACTAGCGGAGATGCCTCTGTACCGATAAAATGAATACGAGTGAAAATCTAAATAAATGCATAGTGAAATATGTGAACGTCTTGTGATGTAGGTAAAGCAAGATGGATACTATCTATTTCATCTCCGGGGAGTACCGTTTGCGGTAACTACTTGCGGGTAAAATCCTTCTCTCTTAGTTTTAATGTCTATCGAGCTGTTTATGCAGCCTTTGGTTTGAATATACAATTTTATGCTAAAATTTGCCGTTCTACAGTCTTCAGGGAAAAGACACAGAAGAAGTATGGATGTCTGCGGATAGATCGATGAAATGTTCTTGCATTTAAGATGGGTGTTCACTTTTATATTTCGCGATATGTTGGCAAACTATGTAGTGGGTATACATGTGGTCCACCGTTATAATAAGGCCACATACTTTGCAAAGATTCGGATATCAGTACACATCCTTCACTAATTGGGTTCCGAAGGTCCGACGGCATTGTATTCCACCCCATCTTATAAGACTAAAAGCGATGCCAAAATATTTGAGCAACGGAATGTTGGTGATCCAAACAAAGTCTAGTAGATAGTCGGTGAATTCCGGCGCAAAGCCACAGTGCAATTTTATTTTCGCCCACAATACTATATTCACCTAATCTGATTTCAACTTTGATACCATAGCACTCCATAAAGAACCATAAAAGTGTCACATTTGCTTATCGTTAGCACGCATCAGTTTCAACGCCTTTATGGATTTGTATTCACAGAGCACTCCGTTTAATGAAATCAAGCTAACACTCACCAAAACTCGATACTCGTACAAAACATTTTCTAATTCACTTATATTATATACGCGGTGCTGATAACTTTTTCAATCCGAATATCTTGTACATTGTAGGGTTTTGTCCTCTAAGATATCCCGGGTATTCCGCTCTCAACGACTTCGGAGCCGAACTTTAACACAGAGGTGATTTCGTAAATGTTTCGTTTCCAGACTAAGTGATTCTTTTGGTATGTAGTATACGTTATGTGGACTGTGTGGGAGATTTTGTACGCTGTTATTTTATACTTCATAGCTGTGCCCCGCCACTTTCGTCCGCGTGAAGTTATTATAAAAATATTGCTTCCCTATTTGAATTGTAACGGAATCCTAATCCTTTTTCAAAATAAAAGTACCTAACTTACTCCTTATAACAACAGCTATCTGCCAATAAGAGTCCCGACAAAATCGGTTCAGCTGTTTCGGAGGTAGGCCGGAAAAAACTGATACACAGACAAAAATAATAAAATTTTATAATTACCGTATATACTTTCATACGCATTCAGTAAAAACCTATTATTTTAAAATTGTAAACAGATACTTCAGTTTTATTAATTTATTTGTATAGTTATTCACTACATTTTGAGGTTATTTTTACATTCGGATGGTGTTATTTTTGCCTACAAAAGTTTCCAGAAATCCTTCTGAAACATGGTAAAGATATGATCCTAGTTTATTTTAAGTACAAATTCTACATGATGAATTCTAAATGAATACCGACGTAGTGTTTAATGTAAATATACATTATGTTACTTTAATGGAATGATCATGACGTCTGTGACACGAAAAAAAAGTAAAGAAATTCTCGAGGGCACTACAGTCTCTTGAATTTTTATCCGCTGAAACGAAACTTGTGATCGATATTTTGCCACCTTCCTACGTTCCGAGAAAAATGCCACAAATCTGATTTTTGGGCCTAAGGCGAGTATTATAATCATTGAAGAAACCTACCCGATCGCGGTAAAGTGAACTTCAATATGTGAAACGTGAAATAATTTTGTTTCCCATCTTTGTCACCAGATTGCGCTGGTTCCGTACGAATAGGTTTAAAAAGCCATACTAAACCCTCTCTAAAAACTGAAGATGCTCCAACTGCGACTTTGACATCGTTGACCTAATCGCGAATTATATAACAAGTGTATCTTACCGCTCTATCAGCCAGGTTCCGTACTCGGCAGTGTAGGTAGGCAGGCTGGCCCACGGCGGCGGTGGCTTCCCTCTTCGTGCTGTTGTCGAAGTACGGAGTCCCCAGGGGCTCCCAGCCGCCGCCGCCGGCTGTTACACCTGCGATAAACATAGCAGTTATTATATTTATCTTGGATAAGTTATATTGATTGATAATGTCGGTTTAGTGACAAGTTTGTGGCTAAGGTTATAGGCATAGTTTTTTTCGTACATACATAGTCTTATCCTGGGAGACCCATTACGTCTGTGAAGTTTCACCAATTAATTCGAAGAAACCCTGGACTTCAAGCCATTTATTTCTCGACTGATTTTGCTCACGGCCTTTGTCCACGTGGTGGAAATTACCCCACGGGAACGCACGTAAGGTATTACCGAGATAAATAAATAGTTTTATGTCTTAACCCAGAAAATTATCAACCTGTATGCCAAATTCGTCTTATCAATCCGTAAAATGTTAACAGACAGTCATTTTCTTTGCCATTCATAGTATTAGCATGGATGCAAAGTAGGAGCATCTCATATTACATTCGAATCATACTAGCCCTACTACTGCAGTTAAATGCATATGAAATCTGGAGGAACGAAGCTCTATGCACGATAATATTTAAAGAGATAAGTTAAGTCATGTGCATTAAAAGGCATATATGCAAAATGCGGTAGAGACTTGAGAACGAAAATGTCAACGCAGAACTCTGACTATAGAACCTGCAGTGAGTGCAATATTCCGACGCTGTGCCACTACCTCAAGGAATATTAGGTTGAATAAAGTATATCTCGATTTTAAAAGACGGTATTGAGATTCAAATAGGTTATGAGCTGCTTTTCAGCTACAAGCAAACTTGTATATGTAGGATTAATATAGTATAAAATATCTATCTTTTTCAGTCTGCTTCATTATCAACCTCCTGTACCTAGGTACTTATAGAGAGAAACCGCTGTTCAGTCCTCTTTTTACATAGCTATCTTCATCATTCGGCAACCTAAATATTGAACTTCTTTCCAGACAAGTCATAGTTCACACAATCCATCCATAGTTTTTTGGTCTTACTCTACTCTAAAAGTTATTACATTCACACTCAAAACATTCCGTCAGTATGTATCACAAATAAAGCTACAAATCATTCTTTACGGTAGATACATGTTTATGCATTCACGCCAATCGTTCAAATGAACTGGAGGAAATAGGTAACCTACTTTCCTAGAATGACGCAAATAACTTGTAGGTAGTGCGACTACAATTTACGCACCGCAGGCACCTCGCCACGGAACACTGAACAGGTATCTAGTGCTTAGACACGTCGGTCTTACAACAATATACATGTACAAATCCTGACAATTCGACATCAGAAGTGGGATAGTGCTCTGGCATACTTGTGATTTTTAATGGTCTTTCATTCATTTTGATATTTTTATGATTTCCGTGTTTAACGGAATAAATCCGGACAGTCTGACATACATATTAATTTAGCTTAGCTTGTCATGGGATCAGGGATCAAGTGAATCAGAAGAATTCGTCAAAGTCAAGCAACATATTTCGGTAAGATTAAACAATTTTGAAGGCAAAAAGTGACAAAGTAAATTAAAGAGAGATTTTTTCTTTTCAAAATAAGTAACTAATTAATTCGTATCCAGTTTAAACCACTAAACTTATTTTGTACGTTATAGTATAAATTATTCTACAGCCAAATTTTCATAAGCTAAACTGTATAATTTTGTGAATTCAAATAGCATTCAACATAAAATTATGAATCATTTTATAAATTCGGGCTGACCGTAGAATCTGAAATATGCAACTTTATTCCCAATGAGCGTAAAAATGGAAACACAAAACAGACTCAATTTAGTTCCTTGAGAATTTTTAATTGGTCATTTGATAAAATGGAAGCTACTCGAGTTGGTAAGCTTTTAATTAGGACAGAGGGTCTAAACATCTGATAAACTAACTGGAAGTTTGTCGCAAAGTTACCCCACTTGGGGTACATTCGACAGCAAAGTTCAATCCGTGTTCCACTTTTGGTCTTAGCTACAGTTCAAGGAGTTTACAAGTTTATAAAATTATGAATAGTTTATCTTTTGCAGGAAAGAGTTTGAAAATATGCAAAAGTATAAGACGGGTGGTACTTTTAGCTCGCTGAAATCATATTTTCTAAGAAGGAATATTGATTTCCTTGCCGAAGTTTGAGACGTGTTTGTATTTACCAAACTTACTTACGACTTCGTCTGTAAAGATATAGGAATATATATTATGAAGCAGGAATCGAAAGCGATACCCGTATAGGGGTTTTAATTGGGTATTTTAGGGACAGATTAAAAAACCGTAGAGTTAACCGAGCTTATTAACCGGTTCACGCACAGAGTTAATTTTTGTAAATAAAAATATGCAAGAAAGCGTCACTTTCTGAGTTAGCCCGCGCTCGGTACTTTGTATGTTTGATTCAGGTTAATCAGCAATATTTAAATGGTTAACCCATATATTATCAGGTGTAACTCGTATAGTGGTTAATCAAACTTAAGGGTTAACCTTTTCACCCGGTTAATCGGTCCCTGCTATGAAGGTACAATTATGTACCTAGGTACCTAAAACATAAAAGTATGCAGCTTTATTTTGTTGGTACTTTCGTTAGACTACGTGATTTTTATAAAATTGCCTTGAATTAAAACAACTTTTTTGGATACTCTTTCGTAAAAAACACAAAATAAATTAAATATAGAAGGCATGATTCGTATAATTGTTAATTGCGGGGTGACCATATCGATTCTTGAAAAACAGTGACTTGCAATCAAGAATATACTGGATTTTCGTAAGTTAAAATAACTTTTCAGATAGACTTGATCAATAAACAGCAAATACCTTCACTGAGTTAAGGTTCCATGTTTTTGAGACAAATCCCCAAGCATAATATTTACATTGTAACTCAAACAAGTTTGGGAGAGTATTGTTACATTTATTTGAGTAAGAGCTTTTTGCGTTAGAGTAACTGTACCTATTGGATAGAGAAAGTATTGTGTTTGCCAAAAATCGAAGTCGAAAGGTTTTGCAAAATTGGAAAAGGTATTGGAGGAGGAAGAATCACGTAACTACTGCAGCAGCATGTTTCGCAAAAAGGCATTCATTGAAACGCCTAGAATGGAAGGACTTGTTAGGGCTCTCTACCGAAAAGGTAAAAACGGGACCCTATTTCTATGTAAACCTACACCATCCTTCGAGCCGTCCGACTGTTTATCTGCCACGGGGATGTATTTTCTAATTTTATTTTTTTATTTGTACTATTGGTGTACAGTGGTCGAAATTCGATCATAATTCATTTAAATTTTAAGTTTAAACGTTATATAAAAATCTCTTCATTAAATAGGTCCTGCCCAGAACTTGTGTGTACTGACGGAACTGTTAGAATAAATTTTAAAATCACCTTGAATTCATGCAACCCTAGTATATATTTATGTGTGTATATAAATATTATGTGTGTGTGTCCAACGCATGGATACACACGGTATGTGTAATTTTATTTTATTAATTTAATATATTTCTGATGAATTATTATATAAAATATTAGCTTCCTGCACTCATCCATATAAACTTTAACTATGTCAAATTTCATACTCCTCCGTCCGCATATTTTTTTTTATTAAGATAGCTTTACCATTACAGTACCAGTTAAACATTGGATATGGGCGGGAGTCCTTAAAGAATACCCAAATTCCATAGATATGGTTATATTTAAAGAACAAAGGCAATTTTCATCGGTTTCTTCTCAGCCTGTAAAAACTTATTTACAGATTCGCGTCACAGCTTCAGACGGCTGAAAACTGCTTGTCATTGCCTAATTGAATAAAAACATTTCGAGTTCAGGCTCGGTTAGATCGATATTGTACCACAAGGTAAATAATTAATGTATCTGATTCAAAAAAGGGCTTGCGTATTTAATGTTTTACTTGCTAAAAGCGATTTAATACTAGTCTCTACCTAAACTTATGTTGGGCGGGTTAACACTCAGGTTTGGCGTAAGTGAATAACGTCTTACATTACAAGTCAAGGTTATTATAACATAATATAATACATCAAGCCTATAATATTAATTTTATGCGATACTTTGGCCAATAAATTATGCGGGCGAAGCTTTTTATGCGTCACAACACTCTTATTATTATCGGCACACCTGTTTAAATTCCTTCGTTATTTTCTACATAGGATATTGTATTTGCAAAGCCTTTTCAGAGTATGATCATATAGAAGAGATTATTCTTAACAGCTATAGAATAGTATTCTTTCTTTTATTAATAATTATTTGTTTTGGATTTAATTTTTATGCATTTCAAGTTGTGGTCTTGATTTATAATTGGTCTATGGCTAATATAATTGTGCTTATTATTATATAATCATTACATAATGGTGATTATTATGGCTGCCTCGTTGGTCTAGTGGTCGCAATCGCGACTGCTGAACATGAGAACCTGGGTTCGATTCCCGGGTCGGGTATATTTTTATTGGGTTTTTCTATCAGAAATTTCTCAGTAGCAGCCACAGAGTCTGGATGTGTGCCCGGTTGATGGTAATAGTCTCGCCCCCTAATACATGGGATGGGATTTGCGTGTACTATTAGGCACACCTCTGCCTAACCCTTCGGGTATTACAGGCGTCATGTTATGTTATATTGTGGTTGGATATCAAGTTGCTTTGTATTGGATGAGACTTGAAAATGAAAATGGCTCCTGTGTTAACGATAACGATACATACAGATACTTATATGGATGTTATACCTACAGCAGCCTTGTTATTTTTACGATATCGTGAGCATAGAAAGTAACGTTCTCCAAGTTTAGAATGGCGTCTTATCGTTACGCCTCATCAATGTGTTTCTTCAGAGCTTTGAGGAAACACATGTATGTTGTACCGAATTTACCAAAAACGTAACGATTAGATCCAAACCCGTTCGCGTCCAGCCTCCATTAGTACGATCCCTTCCAGCGATAAAATCGTGCTTTGTTTCCCGTCACGTCTCGTTATTTTTTATTCCTCCACTTTTTGAACATTAACCGGGGCATTCCGCAAATATTTCATTATGTAGTCGACCTATTGAAAAAGAAATTTCTGTTGTAACTGAGATAAAAGGGTTTCGTTTGTTTGAATTTGAAACAAAATTGCGATTAGGTCATGACTGTTCCCTTTATTGTTCATCTGAAGGCAAACAATGTGTTTTTATAACTGAATTATATAAGCCCATTGTTATTTAACGGTATCACATTACATCGCAGCTGCGTTGAGCTTAAAAATAAACTGAAACAAATGTTTGTTAAGCTTTTTACAGTTATTATTTGCATTGTTTTTATCCTGACAATTGGCCTATTGCTTCCCGGTAATTTTAAAAAGCAAGTCATTCTGCGTACAACATATTGCGATCACCGGCCAGTCACTCATATTGCCTAGCAAGTATTTATGGTTGCAACCATAACCTTTTAAAAACAAACTATTGACAGAATAGGTAAACGTAAAGAAGAATTCAATTAACTAAATACCTATGTTAACATGGCCTCTTTAAAACGAAATTAAAGGTATTTGGGCTACAGGGAAAAAGAAAAGAAATTTAAATTAAGGCAAACGGTAATTAAAGGCAACACAAAGAACAGGCCACTGCTTATTTTCAAAAGGATTTAATTAGAAGGCGGGATTGTAACCGATGATAACAATAATAATGTGAAAACTTAGTTTTCTATAGAGCTGTGGAAAACATACAATTGTTACCTCGTGTATAATAACGTAGATACATACTCGCGTGGAATGTGAAAGCCCACATTTTTATATTACTGCCCAAGCAATTACCGTGTAGGTAGTTATGACCGTACCTATGGCGTATCACGCAACTAAAGGTTACGCTTGTTCAAGGCGTGTTCGCCGATATGTTAACAGCCTAACAAATGATTTATAAGTTAAACGAAAGACGTGTGCTGACCTAGACTAGTCTAAGTATATCATAGACTTCAATACGGCTTGTCTTACGAGTCAGACTATCGCTATATATGAAATTAAAGATAGTAGATACTGTAGAGACCTTAACCTTTATGGTCATTTAGGAATTACCTTTGGAACGTTATAAAGAAAAAGAAAAATAAAAATCAAATTAGTATAATTAAAGAAGTGACGGTTGAGGCGGGCGTCAGAAGTGTGTATCTATGATTTCTTTCCAATATTATTTCAATCAACGATATAAACGCCTTTTATTAAGAGTCCACCAGATCGTAAATTGATATCTTACAGTGAACACACCGCTACAAAATAGTCCATAAATAAAAATCTGTGTTTTAGACAACGAAACACAAAATTATGTGGACTAAGTCTAGGTCTACGGCCAGTCTTTTAAGTAATTTGGTAGTAAAACTAAACTAGCAATTAAAAAGAGTTTTACTCACCGAACAATATGAAAATACAGCTGAGCCTGGCCGCCCACATTGTGCCAACTGTCTGTTCACATCATGTGTCCACTAAACACTGTCACTGACACAATCACTGCACTCGTTCAAACTTGACATTGTCTGTTCATGTTCTGTCCAAAACAGTGTTTGACACACGCCTCGGCTTTTTAGTACTCAATGATCCGCAATTTTCCGTAGGTTACCTGTTAAAAACAAAAATAAACTTTAGATATAAGAGGATTTCGTTTCATGTCTCCTTATTTGGATTTCCGAGTGTGACGGAGCAAGTAACTAAAAGCATTGAGCTCAATTTAAAGGTACCCAATAAGAGATTCACTGTCTTTTCGTATACGCAATGTTCTGCCATCCGAATAAGATTTACATTACATAGAGGTACGAATTCCGACACCGTTTCAGTGTAAATAAATAAACACTTGCTCTGATTCTGTAAGGGTGCCAATACAAAGGTGAGACGTGTTCGCAAATACTAGGCTTTGATTAAATATTTGTAAGACGTAGGTACAGATGTTGCAGCTTTGTATTGGCCAATCAAATGAGCCGACTAACCGAGTCATTGGCATTTCAATAGACCTCGTAAATGGTTTAATTAAAAAAAAATGCTTTGAGTTCTAGTTGCATAAATAATTTATTTCATAATTGAGACAGTCTACGTGAAATATGAAGAAAAAAAGGTGTAAAAGGAAACCCTTTTAATTGCAACGTTAAAAGATACTGCGATAAATAATACTCTGTTTAATATTGTGTAAAGAATAGCGCAATTGAACGAAGAATAATTTAATATGAAAAACCGGTGATCAATTTATTCGCTGGACTACAATATGTCGACGCCTACACGTAAATAATTTTTAAATTAATGAGACTTTATTAATTTTCAATATGAGTCCTTTAATTGGCTTTATTTTTGAGAAATATAACAAATATATTTTAAGGATTGTTTGCTTTTGCAAAAGATTAACAATAAAGTATAATTAAAATATTGTGGAGAGTAGTCAACTGCTTGTTTAAAACTATAAAGTATTACGAACCTGATTATATGAAGTCTAGCTTAAAAAATGTTGAAAAAACTGAATTCAAATCGGTTTATTGAATGAGATTGTGTATGCAGATTACAAAAGTTCTCGGTTATTCGAAATCTGCTCTCCAACTCATTCCAATATTTCCTTGGTTTAATTACATTTTCGTAATTTCATTTTATTTATAGAACTCTACACCAAATTAAAAACGATACACTTTCAGTTTATCGGTTTGACTATACATGAAATAATAAAGAATAAAATTTTACGTATCAAGATGTTAAAACTAACAAAAATAGTTGGAATTGCATCCAGAGGGAAACAGGGCGGACGGGTTGAGTCTAGTCGGTTCCCCACTAGATAGAGATACGACATGGGGTAGCGGGATTGCGGTTAGCAGTTGGCCACCGGCGGTCCAAATGCATTCGTTATAGCGGTCTACTATTGTATACTAGTCTACTACAAGCGGTATACTAGTCCCCGAAAGACGGTGGGAGGACTTTCAACTAACCACATCTTCTACCTAACTGAAATTGTGGGCAAACTAAACTACTAACTAAGCAGCACTTGATGGCATAAAGCATACTATACTGTCAGCGAATTCGTTATCGAGAAAGAATTTTGAAGAAAAAATAATCTTTGTCTATCTTTCAATATAAATTGTGTTGCAGTGATCTATATAAGTTGTGATTTAAAACTATTCAGTGTGTCTGTTAATTATCTTTATTGTTTTAGCGTCAAATTGTAATTTTTGCATGCCTATTCGTGAAATATGGCTGAACCTACCTTTTATCTGTGTATGACTATGTACTATATCCATATTTGCAAATTAAAAATTACTTACTCACTAGTTTATAACTAATGGGTTGTTTACTTATAAGAATTTTAGTTCGAACTAGAGACTTGACAAAAAAAAAACAAAATTACCATCGAGTACGACAAGTAATTCTAATAAAATGGAACTAACTCAGCGAATTATTGTGCTTTGATCCCCTGGTGACCATGCGCCGTAAACTTGAACGTCGTATCATAAAATTTAAACAATAAAACTGGAATAATCCATAAAGTTAGCTTTATTTCTACGTCAAGAGTATTTTATTTAAAGACAAGGTAGAATTATGTTTGTTCGCAACTTTCAAAGGTATTTTTAGGAGGTTTTTCGTTGGTACTGACATTTGTTAAAAATCAGCGCTGAAAGTGACGATAATCTTTTGATTATGGCCATAAAACTATAAGCAAAATCTCAAAAAAATACCTACACAAATTATGTACGAGTACATAATATTATGCTCTCGTTATAAGATTAGTCAGTTGTATTAAAGTGATTGTTTTAACGAAAAAATGTCACATTGTTACTCTAGATTTTATGTTCGTTGAGCTCGTTTGACATTACATCACAATAAATCGATGGAAATCAAAACCTCAGTATTATAGCAGACGAAGTATCACGAACCAACGGAAATATTTCATAAACTGTAAGATAAGATAAGATTTATTTATTTCTGAGTAAGGTATTTGGTGTGTTCAATTTATTTATTTGTCTATTCATACTTCACATACAAACTACCCTTTGTTAGTAAGTCGGTGTCATTGTATATTTTCCCACGACTCTTTGTGGCGGGATTTGTAAAATAAATGGATTATACCGGGCGTTAGGCAGATAACACAATAGGCAACGCGACTGCAGCGCAATATTGACCAGTGACCATCATTTTAAAATGGGATTCAATACTAATGCTTTTAAATATTGGTTCTGGATTAACGGTGATTGAAAAACGCCAACACCTAAAAGCTTAGACATAACATCAAGCTTGTAATCCCTGAAGGGTCAGGCAGAGGTGTACCTATTAGCTCACCACCACTTATGTTTGAGTCCCTTATATAAGGAGGCGAGTTTATTGCCAACGACCAGACATAAACACAAAAAGGCAGGTCCAATTTACAATCTGCTACTGAAAAAAAAGAACCAAAAAATACAATAGAAATAATCGATTTAATCGATTATTTCTATTTAAGTTGTATTTTTTGGTTACCACGACAAAGACCACGGTAGCTAGATAATCGATTCGATTATCCAGCTACCATGGTCTTTTAGTCCAAACAATTAGTTCTTTCGGTTAGTGACGCAGTTAGTTAAGTGCTGAGTAAGACCTGCACGAGACGTGGGAACCGACTAGATAAGTTCAGAAGGTCAGCTTTAGAGAACGAACGAAAATGCATGTACTAGTGGCCACGAGCACTTCGATTGGCAATTGTTTGAGATAAATTATATAATTTCTGTAAAAACACTTTCACTCTTTACATTAAATTATGTTTGAAACTAAATGAGGCCGGGGTTTCCCATTCTTCCACTCCTATAAAGTCTCTTTTAATAAAGTCTTGACTCAATCAGGTCAGGAGATATGATAACCATGCAGATTAGATTACGTAAATGGTCTTTTGGGATCAGAACCACATGGATTTTGGAAGGCCATGCGCCTGTTTCGACTCGCTGTATGAAGTCGACCTTTTACATATATCTATTTTGTAACAAGACATGGGTCAGTCCCGAGATGTGGTAGCTTTAACTAGAGTTGCTCCTCGGAAAGGTTTACGACTAGTTGGAAATCCACTTTAAAGCCTAAACTTCTTACAAAATAATTGCGAGGGCTTGTGTTGAAGATATGAAGTTACGATGTCTTGTTGTTGTAATCATTTTGTTGGTTACTGATTGTTTTAAAGTATGTAAGAGGAGGTAAGGTTCTAATGGGATAGCAATTATCTAAGTGTGTAATTATTATATTGATTTTATTTTATGTCACCACTGACTGTCAAGACTAAGAAAGACGAATTAATTAGAATAATTACATAGTAAATAATTATTTGATATATTACATTAGATAACCTCATTTTCGATAAGATTGTTAAAAAAATATTACATATTGATGAAGTTTGTAAATTCCAATGGTATTAAATTACTGCAACTGAACACAGCTCCCTATGTGACGTATTTCGGCATTTTTATATATTTAAGATACTTTAGGTAGCAATTCGTTACATCTCGTGATATCACAAATAAAGCTTGTTCCTCAGATCCAGAATCCCAAATCAAATGACATGAGACGGTACTTGACGGTAGAATATGCGTTAGTGAATAAACGGATCTATATTAAGTGAGCATAATTTATGCGTAGGGTTTTTACTCGTATGTATGGACGGTCAGCACGCTAAACGCAACGCTGCAAGAGGCATAATTAAGTTCGCAAAAGCAAATTATTTGCCGCAGAATTTACTTTTTACCGCATGCCAAATTCATCGTTGAAACGAGGCCCAAAAAGTAAATTATGCCTCACCAACAAAATAAAACGGTAACATAACAAGTAGATACATATGTTTTTCATAAATTGGCCTTATTTGTGTCGTGTTTGCCAAGTTTCTTACATAAATAACATACAGAAGGAGCTAGATACCTGATATTTGGCCTGAATCAATACAGTTATACATGTAACATGTAGACATGTGTTTAGTAATAAATAATACTAGTACAGTCAACAAAAAAAGAAAAACCAGACAGCCTTCTTTTTATAGAACTTCTTTTTAATAAAAACGATGTTGCGTGTGATCAGTAGTTAGATCTTTGACAATGTTCGTCGAAAAAAATATTACGCTTATAAGTAAAAATACATTAGTATTTTGCCAATGTAGGGCAAATATGTACCTAAACTTGAATGAAATCTTATCTTTAAACCTCAATGTCGAATGCGGTTTAGCGGTAATGTGGTGTAACCGTCGGACTGCCAAGTTATAGGTCACGAGTTCGAACCCACGGCCTCTGCCACTCAGCAGGCTCTCAACACCTCGGATTTTTCGGATTCATGTGTTTAATTATCACTAACTCCGGTGAAGGAAGAATTAAGGCTTCGTGAGGAAACCAAACATTCCTGAGAGATGTTTTTCGACGGCATGTAAAGCCAAGTCAGAGACTCATGACTGCATAAAAATTCTGACACCAGGTCAGACACTAACCAGGCGAAAAAGAAAGAAAGGATACTGTAAGACCGAACATGAAGAATTTGGGAGAAGGTGTATTACAGTCAGGTGTAGCAGGTGTATTGTAGCCAGGAGTCATCTGGAACATAGTGCTGTCATATGGGCTCCACATGAGGCTAAGTACTCAGTGATGTTGGAGCGAGTCCAGAACAAATTCACGCGCCACATATACAAGAAACTTTATGGGGTATACCGATTTTACCCTTTGATGTACCCCATACTATATTTGTACCGTGCATGGTGGGGTACAATCAACTCGGGGTGCGGCGGGAATTTGCACTAGTGTCGTACATGGTGAGACTGCTCCGAGGCATAGAGTACAACCTGAGAGTGTTGCAGCGGTTGCACTTGTGCGTTCCCGACCGTTATGTGTGGAGGCGACGGCCCTCGCCGCTGCTGGTCGTACCTTCAGCTAGTACCAACTTGCTGGCCAAAACCCTCTGACTCGAGCAATTCGCACCATCAATAAAATTCAGGTCGAAATTAATATTTACATGTCACTGAGTTGAATTCGCAAAAGTACTATTGTTTACTCTGTGTTACAAACAATGATCTTGTGAGGTATTGGGTGCTTCAATTTTAATTTTGTGTGTGTGATTTGGCTATTGCATTAAGTCATAGACCTGTAATGATAGTTTAAGGTATTTTAAAGAAATAAATAAATTACATTCCACATTATGCGGATTGTCAAATGTTAACCTAGTATATCTAAATCAGTTCCCAGATATTTCCACCTGGCGACGATGAACTTACCTACCTATTCCGTCCGAACATGTCCGCTTCAATAATTCCCTTGCCACGCAGACGTCCGGACCATTCGATTTATCAAGTCAAAGGAGGTTTCAAAACAAGCCGGGTGTCCGTAAGGCGTAATTGTATTCCTTTTGTTCCTGTAGCTTTCGTGTGCAATGGAATAGATCGTGTAGTGGCAATTACTGGCTGTTTATAAATGACGTCGTTACTATGTATGTTGAGTTACCTACTAGGTTGAATGAACTGTGGCCCGGAATTTGTTAGGTATCCAATGCTTGGCAAACATGTTTTTAAGCCTTCTCAATTTATACCTCACTAGTGCCCGCCCCTGTTTTTTGTGTAATGTGTTATACTCAAACACCTTTCGGAATAAGCTCTCTAAACTAAGGGGTCAAACAAGCACGCGGATAGTGGATTTACAATTTTTTGATACGTACTTGTAAGAAATCCATTAAAAAAGTGTAATTAGATATTTAGTTTTGCTTGCTTTTCTGAGTTCATCAGCAACCAAGACCCGTGTTCTTACATTCCTTTAATTTAGAGAGGTACCCTCTACTTTTAAAGCAACAGAATTGAGAATATACTTCATTAGATGTACTCGTAGTTTAACCAAAAGCATCCAATCCACACAGAGTTCCATGTGTATTATGTATTAGATCTAAGTTCTATTATAAAACGCATCTAATGCAACGCCAGCGAAAACAAGTTATCAGAATAATCCCTAAAGCCTAATTGCGATGGGTTCCTCCTCTGCTAAGAATTGGATTAGAACCCAGCACTAGAAAATTAAATTCACATATTCTTACGGCCGTATTAGTCTACCTCCTAGTCGAAGAGAAAATGTTTTAGCTTTACAAATAAGAGTCGAATAGGATTTCTGAGAAAGCTACAGAAGACTGGCTGGAAGGCAAACTCTACAATCTAATTTCCTTTTTTATTACATACGAATATCAAATAAATATATAGGAGTTTCTACTACAGAGTAGGTACATATTTTATTGTAGGATCAGCTTCTGTCTCAATAATAACAGCCCCTTGAAAAGAATCTTCCGGTTAAGCCACGCTAGGCGCCGCGCCTAGGTTGGTCTGTGAATGGGTGACCAACCATTATATACCGAGTTTTCTCTGTGCCTCGGAAAGTACGTTATGCCGTTGGTCACGGCTGTAGAACTTTGACAGTCGTTACAGGTAGACAGTGGCCCGATAGTCTGACAACCAGTCTAACAAAGGGGTATTATATTACCCAGTACTAACTGGGTTGTGGAAGTCAGATAGACAGTCGCTTTATGTAAAATACTACGTATTCAACTGCATCCGGTTAGACTGGAAGCCGACCTCAACATAGTTGGGAAAAGGCTAGGCAGATAGATGAGTAGGTATATATTTCTACTTTAATTATTGTCGTTAAAGAGTAATGAAGTTCACAGTTGGTTTTGCTCTGTCTTTTGTATGTGGTTACAAACCACCAGCTTTATATTGTCGCTTTCTACAAATTATCAATTGGGCAGCTTCGTAATAAGCGGTCGTGGGACTCGGGCTTCGTCGGACATACATAATACGTTCGTACACAAAACGTCCTTACATTAGTTACGTCGCTCTGCCCTCTCCCCATTCATTTACAAATCTCACGTGGATTGTACACTATTTTTAAATACGTAGCCGCTTTAGCTCAGAGTTTAAACAATTTCGCTCGGGTACCGTCCTATTTTCAGTTTTTATTCACATGGTCTCTCAGGACGATGTAATTTAGAAACTACTTACTTTAAAAGCTTATACGTTTGTATGTTACAGTTGGAAGGTACATACTAAAAGGATCTATTTTAGACCAGAAGGGTCCACAGTATAAATAAAATAATAATAATAATAATAAAGCCATTTATTCAGATCTTACATCAAAACACTATTACATTAATATTAATCTTATTCTACTATTTGAGATTTCTTTATCTTCTGCAGATCTGTTTGCCAATCGGCAAAGGCCTCCTCCAACCTTTTCCATTCTGACCTTTCTTGGGCTACTCTGTTCCACATCACTCCAGCAACCTGTCTGATGTCATCGTCCCACCTTTTTTGTGGTCTACCTTTCTTCCTTTTGCCTTCTCTGGGGTACCATCTTGTGACTTTTTTACTCCATTTGTCGTGACCTCTGATCATATGCCCTGCCCATCTCCACTTTAGTCTTCTTATTTTCGTTGCGACGCTTGTAGTTTTTGTTTTATTTCTAATAATACAATTTTTCATTCTGTCTGATTTCCTGATATGCAACATACTCCTTTCCATTGCATATTGGCATGTGGCGAGTTTATTTGCCATTTCCTGAGTTAACGCCCAGGATTGGCAGCCATACGTAAGCACGGGTAGTATGCAGGTGTTGTATAATTTGCTTTTTAGTTTTATGTTTATTGTTCTGTCCTTCATTACTTCTTTTAAGCCCCAATACCTTCTCCATCCGTTTGCAATTCTTCGTTCAACTTCTTTACGCATAGAATCTTTTTGAGTTATAGTCTGACCCAGATAAATGTATTCATTAGTGTATTCGATTAGGGTGCTTCCAAACTGTATAACGTTTTCAGGCCCATTTGTCATCACTTTAGTTTTATCTGGATTCATTCCTAATCCTACTCTTGCGCTTTCTCTCGCGAGCTCATTTATCATTTTGCTTAATTCTTCTGATGTTCTGGCAAACAATACTATGTCGTCAGCAAATCTTAGGTGCGTCAGTAATTCGCCACTTATATTGATCCCATGATGTTCCCAGTTGAGTCTTCTGAAGATGGATTCCAGCACCGCCGAGAATAGTTTTGGAGATAATGGGTCTCCCTGTCTGACACCTTTACCTATTTTAAATGGAGAGCTTTTCCTTTCTAACTGAATTCTCGCTGTAGTGTGGCTATAAACGTTTTTTATTAGTCGGATATATTTGTGCTGTATACCTTGCTCCGTTAGTGCTTCCCATATTTTTTCGTGGAAAAGGGAATCGAACGCTTTGCTGTAATCGACAAACGCAATGTAATATGTCAGTTGGTATTCCTGGTATTTCTCTAAGATTTGGCGAACCACGTGAATATGATCGATAACTGAGTAATCTTTGCGGAATCCTGCCTGCTCGATGGGTTGATGTTCATCGAGGGTTAATTCTATTCTTTTGAGTATTATCTTGGCGAAAATCTTATAAATATTGGACATGAGACTTATAGGGCGGTAGTTTCCAATTTCATGCTTGTCTCCTTTTTTATACAGCAAGATGATGTTGGACTCAGTCCATTGTTCGGGGATAGTTTCCGTATTTACTATTTCGTTAAATATGTTTGTGAGGACAGGTATCAAAACTTCCTTGTTTTGTCTCAGTAATTCGTTGTTTATGCCGTCGGGTCCAGGAGCTTTGTCTTCCTTTTGGGTATCTATAGCTTTTTCGACTTCTGCATAAAGAATGTTGGGAATGTCTGAGGTGTCTGTAAATTCTGTTTCGTCTTGTGTGCTGTTACTTTCGTAGAGATTTTTGTAATAGGATGTAGCTATTCCCAATATATCTGCTCTGCCATGTCTCCATTTGCCTTTATCATTTTTCATTTTCACAATCCAATCCTTTGTCGTTGTCAATTCTTTGTAAGCTTTTTTAACTCCGCCTGTTTTAGCTATATATTTTTCTATACTTTCGAATCTGCTTCGTTTTCTATCTTTCCGAATGTTATCTCTTATTTCTTTACTGATTCTAGTGAGTTTTTTCCTTCTGTCCTGTGTATGTCTCGTGCTAATTAGTTGGTTTCTTTCTTCAAGTAGTTTCTTAGTAGTTGTAGTTAGCCAAGTGTTCGATTTGATTTTAGTATTAGTAGTGACTTGGGCCTGTGTTTTGATAGTATTCTCTATCCAGTTGTATTTTTCTTGTACTTTCAGATCCTTGGTGTAAGATTTAAAGACAGAAACTGACATTAGTCATCAGTGTTGCCAATTCAGAAAATACCATTCCCTACCATTTCTACCATTACGTTTCGTTTCATGCAGACAGAAGTTCATCAAACAATGGAAGGTCAGTTTCAATTACTTTTTGACAAAATGAAAATCGAGATGCAAAATCAAACTGCTGAGTTAAAAGATTCAATAACAAAAAGTATTATGGACAGCATGGATGAGAAATTGATACCTATAGTGGAAGAAAACAAAAAGTTAAAAATCCGAGTAGAAACATTAGAGAAAGAAATAGAGAGTTTGAAAAGAGCAGGAAGGAGTAATAATATTGTGGTATTTGGCATCGAAGAAAAAGAAAAGTCTACGATCGAATTACTACGAGAATTGAAAGATAACATCAAACAGGATTTGAATATTGATATCGTCAATAACGAAGTGAACAAAATACATCGCATAGGGAAAAAAGATCCCGAAAGCAACAAACCAAGGCCGGTAATATGTTCGTTTGTAAATAATTGGAAGAAGAACGAAATTACCAAAAATAAAAAGAACCTTAAAAACATTTACATCATGGAAGATTATTCTAAAGAGGCATTGAAAAAGAGGAAAGAGCTACAAACAAAGTTGGTTGAAGAGAGGAATAAAGGCAATATTGCATATTTGAAATACGACAAACTAATAATCAAAGAGAATAACGCAAGTCAAGAAAAAAGAAAGAGAGACATGTCCACTTCTCCCTCTCCTCCTAACACTCAGCCAAAAAAACAACCTGCTCTGTTTACATCCAAGGCAAACAGGACAAATGCTTTTGATAAAATGCGATCCAGATCGAACTCTTTCTCTAACATTTTTAATACAACTAACTCTAATAATAACCAATAGCAACTAAGAAACGGCAGACGGAAACCAAAACCAATCGAAGGAAATAACAACAAAGTAACAGATATACAACCACCTCCCCCAAGCCGACTGGTCCTCGTGGGGGATAGAGACCACAACCCTCCAACAGGAAAGGAAAGAAAAAATAACAAATATTGCAAACACCAAAAATCCATTATCTATATTGCTGCCCTTAATGTACTTACTTTAAAAGAAGATGAAAACCTCATAGAACTAACCCATGCTTTAGGACATATCAAATGGGACGTTGTAGGCCTGAGCGAAGTGAGAAGAATGGGAGAAAGGATTACTTCTGATGCAAACTGCGTACTCTACCATATAGGAGAGACCCAGGGCCATAACGGCGTTGGATTTCTTATTAAAAAACATATGGCACAATATGTAGAAGAGATTGTGGGAATATCGGAGCGCATCGCAATAATGAAGTTGAATCTACCAAATTACAAAGATCCCTGGTCTATTGTACAAGTTTATTCGCCTACAGAAAAATCAAACCCAGAAACAATAAATTCATTCTACCACGATCTTAACAAAGCGATTCAAGAGCATGCCCATAAGAATTTAATAGTAATGGGAGACTTCAATGGACAACTTGGAGCAAAGCGAGCAGAAGAAAACACAATATTAGGACCATACATGTACTGTGACAAAATTAGGAGTCGAAATGGAGAAAAGATCACAAACTTTGCGCTAGAGAACAACCTAACCGTCCTTAATACTGTGTTTAAGAAAAATAAGAAAAATATGTGGACCTGGATCTCGCCTGACGGCAAAACAAAAAATGAAATCGACTTCATAATGACAAACAGAAACAGATATTTCAGCAATTTCTCCGTCATCAATAAACTAAATTTCAACACCAATCATAGATTAATTAGAGCAGAATTATGTGGAAAGCAAACTAAGAATCCCAGGCCAAGACAAAACTTCGGAAATGTAAAACTTGAAAAACATCAGATGGAACAATTAACAGAAGCCCTGAGAGACAAATTCAAAGACTTTAAATAAATAAAATAGACCAGTAATATTGTAGCGAGTGTGTAAGGCAGAGTAAGGTGGGATACCTTTAAGCTGGGTGGAGCGACGATATCCTCAAGGTGGCTGATAGCAAGTTGAGAGTCTCCGAGAATCGAACTGAGTAATTGGAGAGGCATAAGTATGCAGCAGTGGACAGACTGTTATTGGTTATTATTCTAGCTTATTGATAGGTATGTGCGACACATTATTAGTTCGTTGAAAGACTAAAAGCAAAAAGACACGGATAAACTAAATTGATTGACTTTGCATGCTTAAAGTAAAGAAAGAAAGAAAGAAAAATTGTTGATTTGTCTCGCACAGGACAAAAAAAACGATTCAAAAATTATATGCCAAAAGGCCCTTATACTTACATGTTAAATAAATAGTGCCTTTGTGAGGAGCTCGTGGTTTAATATTAACAGGCGCTCGGGTCGATCTTTAGGTTAAGCCGTGCTTGCCTAGGTTGGTCTGGGGATGGGTAACCGTATTACGTACCGAGTTTCCTCCGTGCCTCGGAAAGCACGTTAAGCCGTTGGTCCCGGCTGTCATTTGTAAATCTTTGACAGCCGTTACGGGTAGTCAGTGGCCCGAAAGTCTGACAACCAGTCTTACCAAGGATATCGTATTACCCAGTGGACCAACTGGGTTGTGGAGGTCAGATAGGCAGTCACTCCATGTAAAATATTGGTATTCAGCTGCATCCGGTTAGACAGGGAGCCGACCCCAACATAGTTGGGAAAAGACTAGGCAAATGATGATTAGTGCCTTTAGCTAGAATGATGCACTTAATTGTATGATCCCCACATCATTTTTTGCCTTTCAATTTGTTGCTTCATCCGAATTGACAGATGTGAACCGAGTATTCTTGCCAAAATGTAAGATAATCATAGGAAGTCGAGTATACAGCAATATAATCTTACTGTTTTCCTGTACCTGACTGCCTCGTTGGTCTAGTACTGCTGAGCATGAGATCCTGGATTCGATTCCCAGGTCGGGCAGAGTGTTATTAGGCTTTTCCATCAGGAATTTCTCAGTAGCAGCCACGGAGTCTGGATTTGTGCCAGGTTGATGGCTACAGGCTTGCCCTGTAATGTGGGTGTACTATTAGGTACACCTCTACCTAACATTTCGGCGATTACAGGCGTTATGTTCTGTTATGTTTTCCTGTAAAAATTCTTTCAGTTACTTTCAAAGTAAAGTACGCGGCGCAGTAAAATGAAGTAATAGCCATTAAATGTCCTCATCATAATTTTGGTTGTCAATCTCATTTCGTTTTGTTCTTTTCTTTATATTATAAACCAGCGCTGTGTTGATTGTAGTTAGATACTTACTCGTTAGTTATAATTAGTTTCTTGAGCTCGTCAACTGGATAGCGTAACATGAATCTTAGTCATTTTTACTAAATTCATACATTTTATTTATTAAAATGACTACTTTCGCACGCTACAAGAAATTGTTAGGCAACTACATTGTTACAAATTTCATTAATCACCAAAGCCATTCAAATATATTCGAGCGATTTGTCACTAAAAACGAAGCCACGTCATACCTGTCAGATATGTCTGGTCAACTCCATTCATAGAGCGACGGCCCGGGCTGGAACCCAAGTTTATTCATTGCGAATATAACAAACTTATTTTATTTATTTTGATCTCCGCAGTTACGTACCTTAATAATTATCTGCCTAGCCTTTGCCCAACTATGTTAGGGATTCCAGTCTAACCAGATTAGAGATGGGCGGGTGGGTAAAAATTGGAAGGAAAGGGTAAAAAAGGTAAAAAAGAAAAAATACCCTTTTTTACCGGGTATTAATAAAAAATACCGGGTAAAAAATGAGTACTGTCTTTATATATTATTTAAATGGCTGTCATGAAATGAATACTGTCTTTATATTATTTAATTGGCTTCGTCATCAATACTACGATCTACCATGTTAATTTAGACCTTGACCATTGAAGATAAAATATTGATTTTAAATGAAAACAAGTTAATATCTTTTAAATCTTTAATCAACACAACTAAAATAAACTGTTTAGAATAAAAACAAATATTGAGTTCTGTCCTGATTGCACACGTCTTAAAGTTACTAACTTAACTCAACTTAAAGTAAAATCATCAATTCAAAAAATATATTAAAATCCTACAATTTGATTGTGGTATGTTCTATGTTAGGGATTTTGGTTTCCGCTCTTCGTCCCTAAAGTGGACTATTGTGCGTGAGCCATGGTGGCCGTTACTCCATCCAGCCCACCTCCCTCCAGAAGCAGATCAAACTTACCGGTCTTCTCAGGGCATCCGTAAGAGATCTTGGTGTTCCAAGAGTCTCCTCGCGGATCTGGGTGACGCCAGTGCACTCGAGGAGTACGTGCGCTACCGTTTCCTCCGCCTCCATGCACACCCTGCACAGGGGACTGTCAGTGATACCTAGCGTGTGGAAGTGTTTGTTTAGTGAGCAGTGTCCAGTGATGGTCCCCGCCACCAGTCGCAGGTCCAGACGCAGAAGGTGCTTGGTCAGCTTTCTATCCAGGAATGGCATAGCTTCCTTGGATTGCCTACATCCTGGTGTCAAGGTCCACCACTTCTCCGCTTGTTTTTCAGTGTGATCCTTTAGCCAACTTCTTAGCTGCTTGAAGGGAATGGGTTCGGGTCCGAAGGCTTTTGTGCTGAATCCCCTTCTGGCGAGTTCGTCAGCTGCATCGTTACCAAGTGATCCACTGTGTCCTTTAATCCATTGTAGTATACCGTGTTGCGGTTTAGTACCGTAACTCGTTCTAGGGCATTATGGCATTCTAGTATTAGTCTCGACGTGATCTGGTTTCTCTTTAAAGATTGGAGAACTGAGGCACTGTCGGAAGGTATGCGAATATGGGTAACCGTAACTTCCCTGGCCTTTATGGCATGTGCCGCTTGGATAATGCCTATGCACTCCGCTTGATATACAGAGTTGAGCATTCCCAGGGGTCTGGATATTTTGATGTTTAGGTCGTCGGAAAAAACTCCGACACCTGTCCCATCGTCGGTTTTTGATCCATCAGTGTAGATCCTTAGCTCTTTTCGACCTGAGTAGTCACACATCTCCGCGGTGAGCTCTATGTTGTAGTGCTTTTGGAAGCAGTGGGTCTTCAAGGTTCTGTCGCAGGGTGATGCCATCATGGGCTGTTGTTTGATTGCATCGTCTTTTATGCGCGTATGTTTGATTCTGGAATCCTTACTTAGGGTGCCGGCTACTTCCGAGCCTGAATGTAGCTAGGGCCGCCCCCTCTCTTACGACGAGGTGTAGAGGTGGTAACCCCAGCATTACCTGTAACGCGGCAGTGGGTGATGTTCTCATGCTGCAGGCAAATCTTTCTGTCTGTACTTAGGTTGGTCCTGGGCCACCAAACTAGGGAGTCGTATGCTGCCATGCTTTCTGAACGATCGCTCTGTTGCTGCCGATGAGCATGGGGCAGTTAAAATGCGTACTGCTATTTTGCTAAGGTTTTTAGACGAGCAAAGTCCCTTCCACCATGTTACGGGACTTATATCTTCAACTTTTTCCCCAATGAAGCGCTTTCTCCAAAATCCATCTCTGGCTTTGTAATTAGCTAAATCTGTGACTGGACACACAATTCCGTTGAAAAAACTGAATATAAATTGTAAACGTACCCGTATAACTCGGAAGTTAGCCACACGAAAACAGAACAGAAGCGCGACTGCGCGGCGCGTGCGCAACAAAATGGCGGAGGTCTAGCCAGTTGATAAAATGCACCCTCCCTCCCCGCCTCGTCGTCTCTCATTGAACAGTCTGTTATAGTGCTATACTCTTCTCTTGTTCTAATGAGAAAATAATGTCCGCGTATTTTGTGCTAACGACGGTCTCAAATAAAAATAAATTATAAAATTCTGTGTATCAAAGTACCAAGTATGTATTAAAAAACTAGAGAGGTGTCAAGGGACACCCGGATGGAACTTAGTTCCTTTCGATTAAGTAGTGAAGGAATTGTAAAAAAAAACCACCACCACCACCACCACCACCATCATCATCATCATCATCATCATCATCATCATCGTCATCATCGCCATCATCATCATCATCGCCATCATCATCATCATCACCATCATCACCACCACCATCATCATCATCATCGTCATCATCATCATCATCATCATCGCCATCATCATCATCATCATCACCACCCATCCACAGACAGACCTCGGCAACCGTTGCTTAACTTGGATCACCCATCCACAGGCAGACCTGGGCAGTCGTTGCTTAACCTTGCTCACCCATCCACAGACCAAAGACGAAACGAAAATATCTGGCTTGCTTTCTATAACATGCGCACGCCGCACGGCTTACAATAGCTTACTATAGCAAAAACACATTACCCTCCTTTGCGTCACGCAGTCGGGTAAAAGTGTCGTACACACTTTTCGTCTGAATTTTTTCCGTCTAGCCTCCTTTCGCAGCACGCCATAAGGAACTTCGTTCCAAAAATACAATTATTAGTTTAAACTAAACTGATTTTAATTTTTACCCGGTATAAATTAAAAACGGGAAGGTAAAAATGGGTATAAATGGGTATTTACCCGAAAATTGGGTTTTTACCGGGTATACGCCCATCTCTAAACCAGATGCATCTAAATACTAGTATTTTACATGGAGCGACTGTATATCCGACCTCCACAATCCAGTTAGTCCTGGGTAATACGATACCCCTTGGTAAGACTGGATAGTCAGACCACTGACTACCCGCAACGACTGTCATACATTAACAAATGACAGCCGCGACCAACGGTTTAACTTGCTTTCCGCGGCATGGAGTAAACTTCGATTTGTAAAGGATGATCACCCATCCACAGAAACGATGGAAGGATTGTGTGAGGAATGATATGAAAGATAAAGAAGTAAATGATAGCATGACGGTTGACAGAGGAGAATGGAAGAAAAAAACGTGTTGCGCCGACCCCAAATAACATGGGACAAGGGCAGGAAGATGGTGATGATCACCCATCCACAGACCAACCTAGGCTTAGCTTTGAAGTTCGACCCGTGCGACTGTTATTATTTAGCCGCGAACTTCTCCGTTATATCTACCTATACCACAAGTATGCAGCCCGCATGTAATCTACCTGTGTTTATGTAATTTAATTAATATAAATCAATTAGTGTTCGGAGAATATCAGCTTCCTTTCATGATAGCAAATTAATGGGAGTGATCGAATATCGAAGATATAAAGTACGACTAGTTACCAAGATACATACATGGGCGCAAGATAGTTACCGTGCATGTTGGTAATAATTTAGGTACTTTGACGAACTAATGTACCAAGGGGCTGACCGTTAAATGGCTTCCTTGTGGGGCTTATGTGTTTTGATTAGTAATTATTCATTAGATATTAGTTAGAAATAGCAGCCATCAGACCTGTGTGTGTGTGACAGAAAGAGTTTGCAAAACACAAAAAAAAACAGTTCGCATTTAAAAGTTATCCTCGAAAAAGAAATCGGTTCTAATTAAACAAATAACTATTTTGATTCAAGACTAAAATGGACTAGGTATATCAATTTTATTTCCGTCAATCAAATTAACCTCGACACCGACAATTTGTTTGTTAACGTGTATTTCAATAATAGACTGATCCAATTAGGAAATATGACACATTCATAGTTCAATAGTAGGTATTATTGACCACCAAATTCAGGTAATTCATCAAACTTTAATAAAACAAATGTTCGTGTAAAGTGGTAGTTTTAGAAAGCTGTTTTGTTACGGATTCGACGAAAATAATTGTTTGACGCAATTTATACTCATGCTATGAATAGTATAACGCGCATAGTAAAAGACAAAGAAAGTGGGTAGACAGATTTGTCTGCTCCTAACAATTTTATTTTCCATTCACCCGCATCTCCAGTCAGCCCGCGATCATGGCGCTTGCAACAGCGTCGAAATATCGGGGACTCAAAATAACGAACAATCACGGAAAATATCCCGTAAGTGACAGTATAAGTTTTTTGATTAAAGTGGTTATTCATAAAGGCTGCTTACTTTACAAACTAGCTGTTGCGCGCGACCTTCATCCGCGTGAAATAATTATTAAAATATTACTTCCCAATTTGAATCGGATTTTGTTGACAATTGCAAAGGTTTTTTTCTGGACGGTACCCTAATTTAAAAAAAAAGTAACCTAAGTTACTCCATTTAACATCAACTATCTGCCAGTAAAAGTGCCGTCAATCGGTCCAGCCGTTTCGGAGATTAACCGGAACAAACAGATAAACAGAGCAAAATACAAATATAAATGTTATTTTGTTATAAGTACCGTATACACCAACATTGAGTAAAAAGTTGTTTTTTTTTATATTAAAAACAGACACTTCAATTTTATTTATTTGTATAGGTCATTATAGATGTGTGGTTGGGCAGCTACTCGACACTGACGTTAAGCAACGTTTATGAACAAACCCCTAAAACAAAAACACGCGCGGTCTTGTCCCGCATTTCGTGCGGGATTCGCCTCAGTATGGCAAGACCTTTAGTCTGTAATATCACTAAGCTTACTAATAACACTAATAAATTTTCCTGTCTTTATCCGTACGAATAGCACTTGCATCCACAAGCCAGTAACTGTAGCCCCATTCCTCCGGGGACCATCTCAGTTATTTCAATGTCCCATCTGGCTTGTAGGTAATTTTGGACAGTTAAGTTAACTGAATGAATTGTACAGTACCTATTCTCGGAGGCTATAAAACATCGGCCTAACTGTTACGACCAAATAAGGATCGGCTTCTAGTTCTTTGTGATACTGATGCACGTTTTCACTAATAGAAAGCCACACTTATATGAATGTACTAGCTTCCGCCCGCGGCTTCGCCCGCGTGGTGTGTTGATAAAAAGCAGCCTATACGTTAATCCAGGGTATAACCTATCTACATACCAAATTTCAACCAAATCGGTCCAGCCGTTTATGCGTGAAAGAGTAACAAACATCCACACATCCATTCTCACAAACTTTCACATTTATAATATTAGTAGGATAATTGAAAGTAGGCTGTTGGATTTGCTCAGCTCAGTATCATCATCACTTTCCTGCCCTGCGGTCGCACAAAACGTTATTTTCTTACCCTGTCAATCGTCATGCTATCATTCAGGGCCTGGACACAACACCACGGCGCGGCGCCGCCACCGTGTGACGGCACGACGGTGTGCGGTGCGCCGCACCGGCTCACGGCAGCAACCATCGATGCAAACGTGTACTCTAAATCTTTGCATTAACTGCCAGGCAGGCGCTCTGTGAGCCGGCGCGGCACACCGCACACAGCACTGCACCGCGGCACGAGGACGTCGTGCCGTCACGCGGCGGCGATGCCACGCTGCGGCAACGCGTCACGGCACCTCACCGCGGCGATGTGTCCGAGCCCTTACTCCTTTTTCCTTCATATCATTTCTCACACAATCCATCCATCTTTTCTTTAGTCTTCCTCTCCTTCTCCATCCATTAACATTTATAAACATCACTCTTTTTGTCACATGCGATTCGTCCCTCCTCATCAGATGCTAAAAGTTAAAATTCCAAAAGCACGCACATTTATATGTTAGGCATTTATTTAGGTGTCGTCTAGGTTTCGTGAAAATAAGCTTGAGTTTATTTCGTAATGTGAGCAGAGAATGTAATTTTGACTGCTGGTTGATTAAACTTTATTGTTATTTGTTTCTCATATTTTGTTACTTAATACGGGTTATTGTACATTCGCCACAAAGTAAATTCGTCACGAAATAAAGTATGTGTAAACTCGCCACAGCTCTATTTTCATGTATAAAAATCCGCCATATTGTTTATTTCCGTACAGACAGCAGAAAAATGTAACAATCTATATGATCCTATAAAAAGCTAAACTGACTGACTGACTGTTGATATATCAACACACAGCCCAAACCGCTGGTCCTAGAGATATGAAACTTGGAGGGTGTGTTTTTTGTGAAGATTAAGTATCCAAAAAGATAGGATTTTTGGGAATTCCACCATTATACCTCGTAAACTGTGAAACTCCGCAACTAACTTGAAAATTTGTAAAAAGTTTTCTATTTATGAGTAGGTACTATCTCCAAAAAAAAATGAACTTCCAAATCAACGGCCAATATTGGAAATTTTAGCCATAATAATATATACTCTTTTTAAAAACAATTCTGCATTATATAATAATATACTTACACCCAATGATTTGCTTACACCATGTCCACCCGAGCTTGTGCCCGGCTGATTATGATCCATTTTTTCAGAGATGCACCAATCTAACTAACTAGCATCGATATTATATATTTAGCAATCAGAAGTGAAGATGTTTTAAAAAAGACAACAAGATACGTAAAATAATAAGCACAACAATTTATTGTAACTTGGGAACAAAACAACAACCACTGGAAACTGACCTAAACCACCACAAAACAAAACGAATTGAACTCATACGTAATTACATTTAAAAATAACGAGAAAGTAAACAAAATAGGTAATTAAAAATCCTACTGCCCCTTGAGCGATCTTCCTCTACCAATCTGCCACCCCATCAACGACAATAAGAAGTTGTCACCCCTTTCCATAAAGCTAACATGACGTGCTGCGTGCAAACTCATTTTTTCCTAATGCGACGTACAACCTTATTTCTTCCTAATAATATATTATGTGCTATAACTCTTTGGTAACTACAATATTAAGCAGATCACATTTGCAACAGAACACCCAAAGAAAACTATAATATTAGTCATTGAGAACACCACATGCGCATCGACAAGGATCGACAAGGTCAAGTGAGCCACTGGATGACTGGACTGATGCATTGACCGGTACGGCTAGAAAGAGAGCGAGCAAGCGCGTGATAGCATGTGCAGGAGCGCAGGAGAAAAGAAAGATTTTAGAAATCATTTTCATTTCAAGCGCTAAAAATCAATAACTTTGTTTTCTACCAGTACTTTATGCAAAAAATATGTACCTATGGAGACTTGTGACGAATTTACACATATTTTTTATGCATGTGGCGAATACACTTTCAATGTATGGAGTTTACAAAATGTGACGAATTTACTTTGTGACGAATGTACAATAACCCCTTAATACGTAGTACGTACATAGATTCTAAAATTAAAAAAAAATATATATTTTGTATATTTTAGGGACTGCCTCGTTGGTCTAGTGGTTGCAAGCACGACTGCTGAGCATGGGGTCCTGGGTTCGATTCCCAGGTCAGGCGAAGTCGCAAGGGCCGATGCCTGCCAGGGCTGCGGGACTGTTCGAAAGAGATACCGCGGCCCTGGAATACAAAGGGCAAAAGAAGGAACATGGATGGGTTTTATTCAGTAAAAGTCTGACTCGGGAAGAGTCATTTGATGATTTCCCATCCCAAAAAAAAGGTCAGGCGAAGTGTTATTGGGTTTTTCCAACAGGAATTTCTCAGTAGCAACAACGGAGTTTGGATTTGTGCCCGGTTGATGACAATAGGCTTGCCCCCTTTAACATGGGACTTAAAAATGGCAGGTGAAATGTGAGTGTCCTATTAGGTACACATCTGCCTAACCCGTCGGGGATTACAGGCGTGATGTTATGTTATATTTTAGGTAGGCATACATTTAAAAATGTTTTCTAGAGTTTGTAAGTCAGAAGTATTTACAAAGTACTTAGACGCCAGTTTTTTTTCTCAGAACTCTTCGCTTCGTTCGGGTTCGGGATGAGTTCTGTTTATAAATAAATATTCCGTGAAATTTATATATAACTGAAATCTAATTAAGATTCAGGTTAAGATGTCGACATTACGGTTCCAAAGTGGTGGCCAGGCTAAAAATACTTTCGTAAATTGGAAAGTCATTTCTAAAAATGTAAATTCCCGCTTATTGTTTTCTGTGTTAAACTGAATCCTCAAATTGAAACGGTGGGCCCGTTTCATTTTTAGGATTCAGTTTTTCCTGGATCAAAAGTTGCCTAAGTTAGTAATTGCGCCACAAATTATCTAGCAATATGTCGATTCTTAGTTCCGTTGCTGCATGAAACACGGCCAAATAAACAAATATGTACTCTTTCGCATCTAAAATATACGCAGATATAAACTATCTCAAGCTATAAAAATAACTAAATAAATAAAATAAAATATCTTTATTTCAGACCTATATCAGTCCATAAGTTGTTAGTGGTTAGTAACATAAAACTAACTATGCGTAAATCTGTATTTAAATAGTGTCTAAAATATTCATCCTCTTTATTTAGTGCTCCAATTAAATATTCAACTATCTAAGGAAAGTTTTGTTCCAAAAATGTCTCGGAAGCCCTTCCGATCAATTCAATCAATTTCAGCACAAACTTAGTAATTATAATCAATCTTAATTTTTAAGCCTCTTTTCTTCATTATCTATTTTTAGCAACTGTATAGTTTACTTGTGGACTCATGAATAATAAATTTAGTTAGCCTTCAATTTTACGAGTAGTTACGAAAACTCTGAAAATTCTTAGAATTGAGCGACCTTGATTAACCGACTCCTTGCAAAATCTTTTTCTACTTTCTTCGTGAGAGCCTCTACGAAACATTCAATTATAATATTCTATGAACCTAAATCACATATACCTCCCATAACTATAATGATATTTTTAGTGAGGAAGTAACTCCGACTGTTTGTATGTTACATTTTCACAGCTAAACGAATTTGGATGATAAATACAATACAATAGTAATTTATTTTATTCAAAAAGGTACAATTTTGGAACATAGTAAGTATCTAGGTTACAGGCAGATTCAAACAATTGTGAGAGTTGGAGTATGGAGTCTATACTGGGTTCGAGACCTGTGTGACGGTTCTCCAGGCTCACAACCTTAAAATTACAATATTAATAAATAAAGAATAATAATATAATTAAATAGCTTATAGCTTTAAATTAGGACTTCACATTATTTTAAACAACAAGAACCTTGATCGCCCGGAGAGCAGGAGTAGAGCCATTTGAAATATGTTGTTTTTTCTATATTCTATTAAAGACTGCCTCGTTGGTGTGGTGGTCGCAAGCACGACTGCTGACCAAGAGGTCCTGATTTTGATTCCCAGGTCGGGCAAAGATATGTATATTGGGTTTTTTCCATCAGGAATTTCTCAGTAGCAGCCACGGAGTCTATAATTGCAGCCGGTTGATGGCAATAGACTCGTACCTTATTGCATGGGACTTAAATATAACTGGCGAAATCGCCTGCAACTCCCGAAAGGCTAAGCAGAGGTGTACCTAATAATACACCTATACTATTAGGTACACCTCTGCCCAGCCCTTCGGGGATTGCAGGCGTGATGTTATGTTACATCTACCAAAGATTTGAACGAAGTTGGTCTTACGTCTAGATTTCATAGAAAATTGCCCATTTTTCTTTCGGCACAAAAATAGACCAGACCTGGATTCGGGTATCAAATATTTTTTTATCCCCTGAATACTTTTCCGTGCGATGATTTTCAAACTCCATATGAGTGAAACCCTGAACAAAAGCTAATATTTTATTATACATGAATTTACTAAATATTTAAATGAGTTTAAAGTGCATTACGGAAGCTCCGGTTAATATTATATGATTGGGTGATATTATGGTCAACCTCGGTATGCGCTTTGCGGCTACCCACATTAAGTTCTGCCGGACACTATATTCTGCGTTATACAGGGGGAGCACAAAGGAGTGTTCTCATAGAGCCTGTTTTATGCGGTTGTTTCCGTTGCATATATGGGCCGTCGCATTATGTGGACTGCGTCTAAACGTTTTAGATGCATCGTAATCGAATTATTATCATACTTTAATGAACTTAATATTCTGAGCCTGGCTCAGGGAAGTCTGTGTTTTTAAAAGTACACTCACTAGCACTAATAATTTTAAGCTTTAATTCAACTTGCCTTGTTAGTTTGTTAGTATGTATTGGTCAAATCTTGCAACTGAATTTCAAACTAGTTTCCCCCTACCGATTGAGCTGAAATTTTGCACACACCTTTGGTTCTGGTGACAATACATTTATATGACACACAATACTTAATCCTGCAGCCAGGATCGTCTCACGAAAGAACTCTTTAATGGTTTATAGCGCTGATACAAAACTATGTGTACGCCTTTATAGTTCATGGATAAACATGATTTTTATCATGAACCCATCCTGCAGCCAGAACCGTCTTTTCACGAGGGAACTCCTCAAAGGTTAATGGTGAGGACAGGAAATTTTGTATACGCGTTCAATTTTGATAGATAAAGATGATTTCTTACATGACCTCATCCTGCAATCAGGATCGACTCCTCAAGAGGGAACTCCTCAACGGTAAATAGCAAAGATACGAAAAATTGTAGACGCATTAATATTTGATGGATAAACATGATTTCTAATATAAATCCATCCTGCAGCCAGGATCGTCTTCTCACGAGGGAACTCCTGAACGGTTAATAGCACGGATGTGAAAAAGGTGTTGAGATAAAGATGCGTTATCAAAAATGATTACGACAAAACTAAAAACTTTTAAAATAAAATTATTAATTAAAAACCTTTTAAAAAATAAGCTTTTATAAAAATGCACTTTAAGGAAGTAAATAAACCTTGGAATAAAAACGAATAAAAACAGTTTTCATAAAAGCTTGTCGCGTAAGTTTAGTTTTTTTTTTTGCAATTTCTGTTTACGCGATGATTTGATATAATGATTTGATATAGGTAAATACCCTGAGCAACTTTTAAAAGCGATTTCCCGCACTGATTGTAATTTCATTTTTGCTATTTTGGTTAAGGTTTAAGAGAAAGACGTTTTTGCTAAGTGTAACACACAGACACTTGCTTCACTACTAGTTTGCAACTTTTTATAATAAAAGCGTACAATTTGTATAGTGAAACATGTTAAACCTATGTGGGTCCATACTAAGACTTGCACATGCTCTGTAGTTGGAACATTTAGTAATAAGTAAATCGTTGTAAAATAATAAGTAATCATCTGCCTCATCTGCCTCGGCTTTTCCCAACTATATTGGGGTCGTTTTTCAGGCTAACCGGATGCAGCTGAATACCAGTATTTTACATGGAGCGACTAAAATAATAATAAGTAATAACATGTTTTAATGTTTATAAAGGCGATAGATGCCTGTGGCACGACATAAAGCTTGTTGTGTGTACAAATAGAATAAGATCGTTTGTAATCTGTTTTGTAAACCATATGTACCAACAAAGACCTTGAAAAATGAAATGAATAGTTTGCAACAAAGCGTGCAGCAAGCCATAGCCAAGAATGTACCAAACATGGCATTAGTGTTCGCAGCTGTACATTCTTACAATAATTGAAAAACCGGCCAATTGCATGTCGGGTCACGCACTATGTAGTTGCAAATCAAAATATGCGGACTAACTATGTTTAATAAAATATAAATAAATGTTAATTTAATCCACTTCCTACGATCCGATTTGCCACCGAATGATGATTTTTATTGTAATGATAAAAAAAATTCAACTGCAAACGTAAGTTTGTTTTTTTCCCATATATGTTTAGGAAAATATATGTTATCCAAGTACATTTTATAAGTTGGTCGACTATTACTCGTAAACTTGTAAAACCTACATAGCTGTAATAGTTTTCTTTTTAACTTCGTACTATCACCGTGAATTTTTTCACACACCCAAACACAACCGTTTAGCTGGTGGGGGGTGGGGGTTAACCTAGCAAAAATTGGCACTTATAAGCTTAATATTTCACAAACGAATCCCTAATAATCGAAAAAAAATATTTGAACAAACTCGCAATATTTTTTAAAGACCTATCCAACGCCTTCCCGCACTACGGGGTACGCGAGAAAAAAAACCCACTTTATGTGTACAGGAGACCCTAAAAAAATACTTTACGATATTTTTTTTACCACTTTGTCGGCGTAACTAATTTGTTATGTTCATGCCAAATTACAGCTGTCTAGTACTAAGAGTCTTTGAGCTAAGCTGCGGACAGACGGATGGACATGGAGAAACTATAAGGGTTCCTTGTTGACTACGAAACCCTATATAATAAATACCTTTTTATTGAAGAAACCTTCAACATAATCAAGTAAAAAAAAATAAAGCTACAGTTAATCTACAGTCAAAGCATGGTAAAATTCACGCGGTCAAAATGCCTGGCGTTTGCAAATTGCTTAAAAAATCCTTGAGCATTCAGAGCACGATGGGAAGTAGGTAGAGCACTTTTTATGCAAAGGCCTTTCGCTTGTCCCAACATTAAAGTGGAGGCTTAAAATCGCTACAGTAGGTACTTAAGCAGAGACAGGTTGTAAACCCATCACAGGCATAATAAGCTCTTTCCTCATTATTTTTTTTAAAGTCTGTTCAGTCGGACGGTTTTCCATTCCACTGTGAAATTCGGCACAAAAGACAACTTATGCAATCGTTGTTCCAGACTATTTCCAACAGTAAAATGGTCCACGTATTCTTTGAAAATTCTTCGGGAAAATGGTCGGTTTAGAGAAAAACAGAATACCTATCTTTTGTAATGAAATTTTATGAATGCATCAGTGAAAAGAATTGAGAGGCAGTAGCAAAGTGTAAGAATGGGACATGTCAAGAGTGGACAGTGTTATTCGCTGGGAGTTTCAAAGATATTCAATACTTATCACAAACGGTATTTTAGTGCCAACCATAGTTCCTTTCATTTATTGATTTAAGCATTAATCTAATCGATTACCGTCACATTGCATCTGGTAGGTCTTAGAACCCATAATTTTAAGACGTTTGGCATCCACCAACCTACACAGGGCGGGCGTGGAGGATGACAACCATCTACTCCCAGGGAGGAGGCTTACTATGTGTAGTATATTAGTATAGGCAATTCATAATTAAGTATCAATCAAAAAGCCTAAAGTAAAATAGCCTCCACTGTAAACAAAGCAATCCGTCTGATAATAGTGACTTCGCAACACCACTCTAAGATCGTATCCGTGTTGTGTGTTCACAAATACATAGTTTATTGTGTTTAAGATATTTCAAGACCTTTGTCCTTCAGCTTGAGATAACAAGTTGATCTAAATGTTAGCGTAACAGCAGAGAAAGTGTTCGACTGATAATATTGGTACAAATAGTATATAATGAAGTCATTACCTATTCTATTCTTCTCTTGGCATAACTAACACAATGTTCCAACTTTTTTATGATACAAGCACGCCATACTGTTCCAAAACCACTGCAATTCTTGAAAGCCAGAATAAACAATGGCGACTCCCAGAAATGCGCCGAAATAATGAAGCTCGACGAAATCCCGAAGAAACAAGTCAACTGTCTTCCCGCAACGAAATAAATCAGAAAATAATAGCGGAGGAGTAGGAAAAACATAATCTCCACTTCCCTTCATATCAAGCAGGAGACAGAACAAAACAACACAACTGGACGTTTACAACTGGGATAAGCCCAGTTGCATAGCACCAAATGTCAACGAATGATATTTTCAAACTACCTGAACAGTGGCCCCATAAGTCACCACGCAGGTCCAGTGTGGGTTGGTGGATCCCACATATCATCATATCACAAGTCTCCGGAATTTTGATTTTAGTACTCGCCAGTTTTCTCACCATATATTCCTTCTCCGTTATGAGAGCAGTAACAATACTGTTAGCATAACTAACAACTTCAGAATCAATTTAAATAAGCAGCAAGATTATTATCAAGTTGGTAATCAAAACTTCATCATAAACAGGAATAAATTGATCGTTATTCCTCGAAATAATAAAGCAAAATGTAGATGTAGGTAGAAACTTAATCATTACACTTCAGCCTACGTCTCCAGAAAAAACCAGCGGGAATCCATGTTATGATAATCCAATGTTCCCTCAAACAAATCCAGAACATGAAGCGTTATTCAAACACAACATGCTTACAATATTTCACGTAATATTTCAAAGCCGCAGCAGCCGGAGTTGACTCCGACATATGGAGAGATGCAGCGTTCGCCTCCAAATTCGGATGCTCCCAAATTGTTTTGTGTGACGTTGAAGGGTCACGTATTAAGTTGCCAGAGCCTTGCCAGACATGTAGCGGTAATTGAAACGAAGATTTTTGTGCCCAATTACTTTCTAATGTCAGAGGATTTGAGGCTTCAGACATGGACGGCAACGTGACGAGACGAGATTGAATAAAGAGATTGTTGTTTATCAAATTAAGCTGGATCGAATGAGTTGCGGAATAAGAAAGAAATTGGAAAAGATTATGTTAATGAGTTCAACAGCGAGCGTTTTAACGATTTTAGGTATAATGCTATAACCTCAACGCTTGGCAGTGATAGCAGAGTCGTGTGACTGTCGGACCTCTGGTTTTTGGGATTCATGTGGGTATTGTATAATTATCACTAGCTTCGGTGTAGGAAAACATCGTGAGGAAACCAGCATGCCTGAGAGATATTTCTCGACGGCATGTAAAGTCAAGTCAGAGGACCATGGGCGGCATAAAACTCTGTCACCAGGTTAGGCACTTACCACACGATAAAGAAATAACGCTTGGCACCCGAATTGCTGATTGAAGTATTAATTCTGACAATAATACAAGCGAATAATCAGAGAAATTGGCAGTAACAACCCAAGTGGTTGTTACTGCCAATGTCTCTGATTATTCGCTTCTTGAGACACCTAAGAAAGGGAGTAATCAGTTTCTAAGCCGATTACACGGGAGAACATAAGTACTTGTTTAAATTTGTATTCCAATCAGGTCCGTCCATCATTTGATTGAACGTAGTGATCCGGACAATCAATATAATGAGACAGGATATTTTAGAGACAAAACATTTACGAAATTGATTGAATTTATGCAGTTGCGATACTAATGAAATTATCGATTTGTATAATTATATATTTGTGTTATTCATTTTTTTTATGAATTTAACGAATACAATAGACTGTTTAAAATATTTTTTTGGTGTGTAATTTGTGCTAAAGTCTTTCTGAATGATTTTGCGAGCATGCGGCCGACGGCAACTTTACAATCATTGACAAGCGGAGAAAACTCGGAAAAAAGAAACATGGAAACGATGGGAAGTTAGATAACAACAAGTAATAAGGAAATGCTCTCTCTGAATAATTTGATGTAGCTTGCTTTATTGTTTCTAAAGTTTGACGAATGTACATTAGCCGTAGATTTTTTTCAGAAAACATTTCATTGTTATGTTATGTACCTAATTCGTGGTTTTGCTATTTGAAAATATATAGTTTAGTATATTACTTTGATCTGTCTTGCTTCTTCATATATTAACTTTTAAACTTTCGCCCGAGTTCATCACCTGCCTAGCCTTATCCCAACTATGTTCGAGTCAGCTTCCAGTCTAACAGGATGCAGCTGAATACCAGTATTTTACAGTATTTTATCTGGCCTCCACAACCCAGCTAACACTGGTTGTCAGACTTTCGAGACACTGACTACCTTAACGTCAAAGATCTACAAATGAAAGCGAGGACCAACGGCTTAACGTGCTTTCCGAGGCACGGAGGAAACTCGGTATGTAATGGTGGTCACCCATCCACGGACCAACCTAGGCAAGCGCGGCTTAACCTGAAGATCGACCCCAGCGGCTGCTATTATTAGCCACGAGCTCCTCCAAAACTTACGCCAGAGTTACGTCACGTATACGTTTATTTTAAGTGCGATTTTTTTTGTTTTTTTCACGGGTAGCCCTTGTATAGGACCCATTCATTATTATCTCATACCTAAATCTATAAAAGGGTTTCTTCATCTGATTTCTCACAAATTGTACAAAAAGCCTAAAGTAACGTTTTATTTCAAAAATTAAATTAAATGACTCCGAGCAAATTCACAATGGTTTCATATACTTTCTCTTGCGGTATGATTATACCTAACATTGCTTATTAAATCCTTGATAGAACAAGTTCTAAAAATGCTAAATCTAACACGGTAGAAAAGGGTTAAAATAAGTCACATGCTATAAAAGCGACGGCAACGTTGCGTGCTAAGAGTTGCGGTTAATGGTCGCAGTACGCATTAAAACTAATTTTTATACTTATTTCGTGTGACTTTGTCAACTTTTCTAGCATAACGATGACCACAGTCAATTATTTTCTATTTAAAATATTTTTTAATATTTTAAATAATAAGTAGTTACTTAGAATTTAATAAAAGTTTGAAATTAGAATATACTAAAATAATTACCCAGATAATTACACGAAAAAATACCGTCAATTTTTGCGTTAACTTTTTAAAACTTTTCACACAAGTCACAAGTACGTTGCACTATTTAAAAAAAGAACTAGTTTGTAGTGTTTACATTGCGGGCGAGAGCGCGAGGCCGCGGGGTTCGACGCGGCATGCCCGGGTTCCGTCGGCGAACTGGAGGCTCTACGGCCGGTTTGCGATGTGCCGCGGCGAACATGCGCACTCACTGCTCTTTCAAACCATTGTGGAAGACCCCTGCAAACGCTCCTCTCCGCATTACTAGAAGGTAAACCTTTTTGGGATAGTGTGCAGATGGTTTTATTGTTTCCCGCTGTATCGCGGGATCTTCTTCAGTGTTGCGTTCACGCGACTGATCCTACAGTACTACTCTACTTGATACGGGCTGCGTTTAAAGTGTTATTAAGAACTTTAAATGCAAAAAGTTTGAATGCACTTACTTTTTCATTTGAAGATATTGAATGTGTTATAATAACGGAGTGTTTTCTTATACCTATCTTGAATATACCAATTCAAAAAATACTTTTTTGTTTTATAGTCGTACATAAACAAAATGTTTCAAATGGTGGTGAAAACATATGAGACATTGGATCGTTCTTGTGATATTGGACGTCTTTAAAAGAACCGATATTTTGTTAAGTATTTTTTGAAGAAAAATAGGGAACTCTTATTAACTTTAGAGGAGTTTTCCGGGATCTCCACTAGAATGCACGAAGCAACGCTTAGGTCAGCAAGAGATTTGCTTCTAGTGTATCTACAACTGGAATATTATCACATACTAGTGGATATACTAACTTTTACAAGTCGTGCTAGCAAAAATTACGGGATTCTATTCGAGAACTGGGAACAAAAAATGAATTTCCACGTGATTCAAACAAACATGGCTTCAAATATTTATAACGGCTCAAGCAAATAAAATCTAAGCGTAAATTCATGATAAGGTGTTTATTTAACCGGGAGACGTCTTTGATTGCGCAAATATCAACAACCGCGACTCCTTGTTTGACATTTGTGATAGCGTTTTGTTTATGGCATCTATAAAAAAGAAGCAAATAAATTTATTTTTGGTAAATATATCAATGTGGCAGCTTATCTTGCTCTCTCCGACTTATCTTTATTTTCGTGAAGTTGTCAATAATTGTGTGTTCTCTTAAAGTTTTAAGATTAAATTTTTTTGAATACCTATACTTTTTTACTACAGATTCATGTAGTAATGTGCTACAATATTCTTTTTAAACTTTATGTATAGTTTAAAAAGAAAAACGAATTGTGTTAGAGTATGACGAACGAATAAACGAACTACGGGTCATCTGACGTCAATCAAAAATCTTAAATCGCGCAAGCAGTTATCACGATCAGTGAGATTGGGATATGTCATGTATAAGTACATAATTATAAATATAAGGATGTTTAGATTAAGGGTGAAGGTGTGATGTATCAGATGTATGTGTGTCACGGACAGTCCCCAATAAACCACGGTAGGTACTAGCCACACGCTTGTTTTACTTAAACACCTCAATAGATACCTACAACTGTACAATCACCGTTGAGCAAATAGCCGCCTGGTCGGAAGCTCCTTACTTTTGCAAAGAAGGATGAGAAAATTTTAATATTTGCAGGTCATATAAATGACAAAAAAAAATTAAAACTATTATTTTGCTCCACATTTCAAAGGTAAACAATATATAATCGTATTGTTTGCTCTATTTTAATAATCATTGTAAATTATTTTTTTCTGCTTTAATAATTAGGTAAGGTTGTTAAGTATGTACCTACATTACAGTCATTTGAATTATCATTTAAAAAATAAGTGTGTTATCTTGTTTTCAAAAGCCATTCAACTAACAATGAAACTGAACGCAGTTTTAATCTGCTGATAGCGTTCAGCTTTGTTGGTGAAATTTAGCTCAAGTCCGTTGTGAATATGAAGTTTGTTCCAATAATATTTATTAGGCACCCAAAAAACCCCAAACCCAAAACCCAACCCAAAACCAAACCCAAACCCAATTCTGGGTTAAGCTCGCCATTGTACATACGCTATATTATTGCAATTTGTATGTATATTTGTTATTTTGTTTGCAACAAAGAATAAGTATAGAATAGGCACGAAAATTACCTAACAACTGCCTCATTGGTCAAGTAGTCGCAAGCGCGACTGCTGAATAAGAGGCCCAGAGTTCGATTCCAGGGTTTGGCAAAGTGTTGTTGGGTTTTCAGCAGCTACGGACTCTGGATTTGTGCCCGGTTGATAACAATAGGCTCGCCCCCTATTACATGGGACTTAAAACATAACTTGCGAAAAGTGGGTGTACTAATAGGTACATCGCAGCCTTTTTTTTTCGGATGGGAAGTCATCAAATGACTCCTCCCGCTCTGGGCGGAGCGGAAGGGAGTGTCAGACTTTTACTGACTAAAAACCATACATGTTCCTTCTTATGCCCTTTATGTTCCAGGGCCGCGGTATCTCTTTCGAACAGTCCCGCAGCCCTGGCAGGCATCGGCCCTTGCGGGCCCCTCATGTTTGCTGACATCTCTTAGAGGCGCGCGTGGAATACGAACGCGCCGTCGTCACGGCATGTACATCGCTGCCTAACCGTTTGGGGATTACAGCCATGATGTTTTGTTATGAAAATTATGTATTCTTAAGCGGAAAAATTATTTTTAAGATTTTATCACGAGTTTTTCCGTCAGTCGTAATCAAATTGTATTGTGTAACTTTCGTTCTGTCTCATAATGTAAGAATTATGTACATGTCTTCAGTTAGAAAGTCTGAAATCTTTTCTTCAGAACATTCTACAGGTGAATGGATATCCAGGTGATTTATTATCGTAAGAATGTATACGTTCCCTCTTATTTGACTTAACGTGTACTCACGTTATGTCATAAGCTATTTTAATTACCATATTATGGAAAATAGCTCAAGTTATAATTATAATTATTTATTCGACAATGATTTATGAATACCTCGGTCTGATTTTTCATAGAAAAAGGCAAACCATATTAATTTAGAGTAGTTCTATGTACTCATGTTATGTTCCCAAATACTCGTCGTGTAAAGCCGTATATATTCGGACCCAATAACTGCAACATAAGATAGGATTACATAACTCGATATCTCGTAAACAGATTAATGCCTCCGACCCAAGTTGACTTAATGCTCTAATGAAAATAGCAACCCACGCTGCCTCCTAAGCGCCATAACTGTTTTATTGGCTACCTACGAGACAATATTATACTATCGCCGATATTTTCTATCATAAATAGTAGGGTAGTTTATGTGACAGTTAAAAAGTATAATTGATATTATGTCTGCACTGCCTCGTTGGTCTAGTGGACGCAAGCGCGACTGCTGAGCACGAGGTCCTGGGTTCAATTCCCGGGTCGGACAAAGTGTTATTGGGTTTTTTCATCAGTAGCAGCCACGGAGTCTGGATTTGTGCCCGGTTGATGACAATAATATGCTCCCCCTATTACATGGGACTTAAACATAACTGGCGAAATGTGGATGTACTATTAAGTACTCCTCTGCCTAACCCTTCGGGGATTACTGGCGTGATGTTATGTTATGTTATGATATTATGTATATCTGTATACCTACGCAGTTCTATTTGGGAGTGCGAGGCGGGCGGTCGTGCGGTACGTTATTGTGTCTACGTGATTATTTTGCGATAAACTACCGATATTGTTTTAGAACAATAATACGTTGTGTCAGAAACAGAACCGACAGTCTCAGACAATAGTCTAGGGGACTCGAATGACATATATTTTTTGTCTATTCTCAGAACTGATTCTTTATGAATGGACCATTAGAAAATCGTATTTACTGGACACAAGGTTATTTATTTTTAGAATTTCAGACACCTACCTTTAAACAAAGTATTTTAAACTCTCACTGTGTTTAAAATACTTTGTTTCAAATATCCATTCTCTACCAAAGTCTAGTATCATATTATTTTGTTAGCTTCGACCCTAGAGTTTGGATATTTATAGTGTCCAAGCGGCACTTAGGTATTATGTCAGTGTAAGACCTAGCTCACTTCGAGGTGACACGGGCAGTAGCTCAGTGTCAGCAAAATTAAGACGCTGTGGTGGTTTTGCGGTGTCACTGGACCCAACTGGATGCGAAACGAACATATTAGTATGTACAGGCAAAGAGAATATCCATGAAATATAGTAGTTTTAAGATATTCACGTCTATCTTTTGAAAGGAAGAAAATACATTTACTTGGTACATGGTGCAAGTTCACACAGTATAAAAAAATAAAGAAAACAAAAAAAAAACCTAAATCTAAACTAAAAATAAAGTAACGTGGCATCCCTTTTCTTACCGTAGTTATATTTGGTGAAAATTACGGGCATGAGGTCCTGGGTCGTTTCTCCAAACAAGGACGGGTCAAGTGTTGAGTTTTTTCATAAGGAAGTTCTCAGGAGCAATTCGTAGTCTGGATTTGTGCCTAGTTCCTGGCTATAGATTTGCCCTTCTATTGCATAGGACTCAAACATAACTGGTTAAATGTGGGTGTGCTATAGGTACACCTCTGTGTAACTCTTTGGGGAGATCACGCGTGATGTTTTGTTATAATTAGGTAGTCAAAGTAATTAGTTAGACAGAGGCCGTAAACATACGAAAAAAAAATTGTTAGTATTAGAAGGCTATGATGTAGCAGAAACACAAATATTTCGTAGGCATACTGACGAAATACTCCAAGACCTATATGTAAATATATTTACAAAAGTTCAGTTATGATGGCACCGTACCTTAACAATCGTCCGGTACCTACCTACAGATTGCTGAAGGTGATACGAAGTTTAAATTAGTTTAAATGATAAACTGTCCTTAGAAATAGCCAGTTTCCTGTCCAAACATGGGCCGACAGTGTCAACAAAACTTTGTGTATGTTAGAAATTGGAATAATTTAACTATTACTATCAACATTTCACATCATAATTTATACATAAACATCGATGCGTAGTACATTGTAGCTAGTTTTCGGATTACCATTTATCTACATTATGTTTGACTAAAGAACGATTTGCATTAGGATGTAATATGCGACGTTAACATTTTATTGAAAGCGTACTATCGATAGCACTTACGTAATAGAAATGATGTATATTCACTCTCAATATAAAAATGAAATCAAGCGATAGAAATCTTATCACTTAAACGATATTAATAAAACTACCTTTTAATGAAATCAAAAAGGCTGCAATTATATTTTTGGATTATTATTTTGTTGACTCCTTCCATAGGTACCTACGGAAGGAGTTCGTGGGGAAATAATAACAACCACTCGGGTCGATCTTTAGGTTAAGCCGCGCTTGCCTAGGTTGGTCCGTGAATGAGGGACCACCTACTACCTACTAGTGATGGGCGTTGAATCAACGAACTAGTTGAATCAACGTTGATGTCTCTTCAACGGGATTAACGTTGACCGTGTTACGATTGCATCAGCCAGGCGACAAGAAGACGACTGCTGAGTCGGCGCAACGTGGCATACCTCGGCGACCGGACGGCGGCGCCGCGCGTCGGGAACGGTTACTTTCGCTTCACACTTCGAACGATTGTCACCATGCTAGTTTTAAGACAAGAATTGTAATACTGCCATTATACCTGTTCCAGTATGTACATCGCGTTTTCTTCCACCCTGCCTGCTCGACCGACATAATTGGCGCAGTCGGCAGGATCCTCGAGAAGCAACGAGCACCTGTGCGCTGACATGGCGGCCATCGAGGCCGTTCGAGGATCCGAATCTACACGTCGTGACTTGCAGCAGGGGTATCCAACCATCGATACAGTGAGAAGACGAGATGCAACAATTCATGTGAGTACATTAAAATCGTTTTAGTGGATTGCTCACCCTAGTCCTTAAGTTCCCTGTACCTACACATTTTCCAAGATTTTTCATTCACGAGAATCACGGAGTGTTAGGTTAGAAAGTAGGCATAGTAGTAAGTCTCTAGTGTTAGGTTAGTAGCTGATAGTCTACAGAATAGGATGGCAGATTTTGATTTGATTTTAATTAAGATAGCATTTTTAAGGCCCTTCGTTTGGTGCCCGAATTTGATGGTAACGTTAACGTATTAACTAGGTTCATACAGTTATGTGACGAGCTGGTAGATGAACTTGTTACAAAAGCAAGTCCACCTAGCAAACTTTTGGAAATTGCTCTTATTAACGGCATATTAAATAAAATAACTGGTCCCGCAGCCCGAATGATCAAAACGAACGGCAACCCATCGGAATGGACGGGTATCACAAAATCAGGTCGGACCATCATGCACTCAACAAATGTTTCGTGCTCCTCCTCCTAATTATAACCAAAATAATGCATTTAGGGTTATACCGCGTAATATTGTACCGCAAAGCAACTTTCAACAGTCTAGACCTATGAGTGGCGTCACCCATTTTGTGCCTAGACTTTTACCACCCACTAACGCAACAAAAGGACATGACTGGACTAAATCTGGTAATCCCCCGGCTAATCATAATCTCGTGAGTAGGGAGATGAATCAATGATTGTTCTGCTTATTACGGCTACGGAAATTATGATACCGATAGCTATATGCTTTACAAACCTAACGAGTATTACGAAGGATACTATTACACCGATTATGATCAGGAGTGTCACCCACAGCCTGAGCAAAGTAACGATACGGCAAAAAACGAGCCAACTAAATCAGACTCTATAAAGGAGGATTTTCAGAGCCCTCAATAATTAGACAAACCAAAATAGAGGTCAACCTTCAAACACAACGTCAGCTTTACAAATTCAAGATCCTCCTCTAAAACTTCTAATACTCGTAGATACAGGCGCTAACTAATCTTTCATTAGCCCTAACGCGGTAGAAGCTTATTTTTATAACGTACAGTTGAACTATGACCCCTTCGAAGTTTGTAATGTACACGCTGCGACACGTAGCAACTACTCGATAACACTACCTTGCTTCTCCGAATTAAACGATAAGGACTGCATCACACTTTTTGTGTATAACTTCCACGACTATTTCGACGGATTGATAGGGTCAGATTTATTAGACAAATGGGAAGCCGCCATTGATTTTAAGACGAAATCATTAGTAACAAAAAATGCGATAAATCCTATACGGGTTTACGATTCACAGAACGTTAATCTATACGAAGATATCATACCCGCCGGTTCTTCAAAATTAGCTAAATTACCAATCAATATTCAAAACGGAGAAGTAATCATCCCGGAACAGATTATATCTAACTGTCATATTAGCGAGTGTTTAACTACTGTAGAAAACCAGAAGGGTATATTAGAAATTCATAATCCCAATCGTAGTGACGTTATTTTCTCCATGGACCGCCCGGTGTGTGCGCAGCTTTATAATACTGAGTGCACGCGCACCGAGCAAACGCCTCAACGCGTAAAGGAAGTGCTATCGCGCTTACGCATGGATCATTTGAATGACGAGGAACGAGTTAACTTAGAATTACTATGCGCTCGCTATGCAGACGTGTTTTATTTAGAAGGGGAGAAATTGACTTTTACCAATAAAATAAAACACTCAATTAAAACCAGTGACGAAATTCCTATATATACCAAAAGCTATAGGTATCCTTTTGCGCATAGACAAGAGGTACAAGATCAGATTAATAAGATGTTAGACCAGCAAATTATTCAACCATCGGAGTCTGCATGGAGTTCCCCTATATGGGTTGTCTCTAAATGAACTCTGGAGACATTCCCAAAACAGCATTCACAGTAGAACATGGCCATTTCGAGTTTTTGAGAATGCCCATGGGTTTAAAAAATAGTCCATCCACTTTCCAACGTGTAATGGACAATGTTCTTAGAGACCTACAAAACACTATATGCCTCGTTTATTTAGATGACGTCACAGTCTTTTCTACGTCTTTACAGGAACATATGGTCAATTTGGAAAAAGTATTCAATAGACTACGTGAGTCCAATTTTAAAATTCAAATGGATAAGTCAGAGTTCCTCAAACTCGAGACAGCCTACTTGGGCCATGTCATTAGCAAAGACGGCATTAAACCGAACCCCGACAAAATATCCGCAATAAAGAATTATCCACTCCCAACAACTCCCACCGAGATTAAGAGGTTCCTGGGTCTTCTTGGTTACTACAGAAAATTCATACCCGATTTCGCGAAAATAACAAAACCTATGACACAATGTTTAAAAAAAAAAGGCTCAAAAATTACGTTAGACCAAAATTACATTAACTGCTTCGAGAAGTGTAAGACACTATTAATTAATGACCCCATTTTACAATATCCTGATTTTTCAAAAGAATTTGTCTTAACGACAGACGCATCGAACTTAGCGATAGGAGCTGTCTTGTCTCAGGGAACCATAGGCACGGATAAGCCTATTGCTTACGCTTCTAGAACATTGAACAGTAGTGAGATCAACTATAGCACCATCGAGAAAGAACTCCTTGCGATTGTCTGGGCTACTAAATATTTTAGACCATATTTATTCGGCAGAAAATTCAAAATTGTCACAGACCATAGGCCTCTTCAATGGGTAATGAACATCAAAGAACCCAACTCGCGTCTTACTCGATGGCGACTAAAACTAAGTGAATTTGACTTTTCCGTAGTTTACAAGCAAGGAAAGTGCAATACCAACGCCGACGCGTTATCCCGTATCGAACTACACAACGAAGAGACTAGTTCTCTTATAGCCAACCCTACGGAAGGACCATCTTCACTATTGAATAATTCAAAGACTGATACTGTTCACACTGACGCCGAAAATCCAATATTAGAAATTCCGATAACTGATTTCCCACTTAACAAGTACCATAAACAAATCATTTTCACATTGGTCGATGATATAAGAAGCCACCCTTCAGTTTCAAAACCGTTTGAGTCGCACGTTAAAACACATATTCAGATTTCTAAGAGTAATCTCGAAGACGATGTCGTAAACGCTGTAAAACAATATATTAACCCCAAGGTAAAGACTGGTATTCTCATTAATCCCCCATTAGCCATGTACGAAATTATCCCTATTATCCAGAGTAAATTTAAAAGTTCATCAATGGATTTAGTCTTAACAAAAGTAGAGTTAGAAAATGTCAAAGATTATTTAAAACAACAGGAGATAATTCGCAAGTACCACGAGGGTAAAACCAATCACCGTGGTATTAATGAGTGCTACATGTCCTTATCTAATAAATTTTACTGGCCGAAAATGAAGGAACACATAACAAAATATATAAACGGATGTGATGTGTGCGGTCAAGCCAAGTACGATAGAAACCCTGTTAAACAAAAGTTTAACATAGTACCACCACCAACCAAACCATTTGAAATAGTACATCTTGACTTACTTAGTGTTGAAACACAAAAATATCTTACAATCATTGACGCATTTTCAAAATATGCTCAAGCATACTACCTAAGGGATGCGACAGCGATCAGCGTCATACAAGCTTTTCTAACATTTAGTACTCACCATGGATTTCCCTTAACTATTGTCACAGACAGAGGCCCAGAATTTACAAATCAATTGTTTTCGGAGTTTGCCAAAATTCATAAAGTACAACACCACAAAACTTCAGCATGCACACCAAATGAAAATGACATGGTGGAGAGGCTGCATTCCACACTTCTAGAACACTTACGTATTTTAAAATTAGAGCACCGTGGAGATACCGCCATGAACTTAATGCCATATGCAATTCTAGGTTACAACAGTTCTATTCACAGTTTTACCAAATGCAGACCTTTAGATATAATTACTGGCCATTTAGATCCCCGTAACCCATTAGATATTAACCTATCAGAAAATATACTACAGTCTTAACGTTGAATAGTCTGGACAATGGACCGGGCATCCTACCCTTTATGCTAGGGAAAACAAAAGTTATCTCCCATTACCACTCGTTTGTCCAACCGGTTAACTTAGACATTATTCGTAGTAATATAGATTTAGTAAGAAAACAATTAAATAATATTTCACCAGAGTTCCACCATAAAACGCTGTCTTTATATCAACCACATATCGAATATCTTCATAGCAAGATCACGGAGCTGTCCGACCAGTTAGAATTGTTCCAGTCTAACCGCGTCAAGAGAGGCCTTATTGATGGACCAGGTTCAGTTATTAAGAGTATTTCCGGAAATCTGGACTATGCACACGCTATCCATTCAATCGTTCAATAATAATCCGTGCAATTAAAAACCTGCAGGAAAATGAAAATAAGATGGTCACGGAATTAAATAATCGAGTTAGTTTAAATAAGCACTGGATGTCTGAAAATTCCAAAATTCTTAACAAACTACTCCAGAATCAGAACAAAATCAAGGAAGTAGTAGATAAGATTATGATTAGAGAGTTACGTCAGGAAAAAGACTTAGTTAAGTACGCCCACCTGGCTCAATATATGATAATGCTAGCGGATAACATAGATTCGTTATCCGACGAAATGCTTAGATTAGAAAACTTATTAGCTTTTATACGTGCTAAGAGCACACATTTCCTTATGTTTAGATTAGATACGTTCAACATGATGAAAGATCAATTAAATGTCCTCTATCGTAGAGAACATTTACTGAACATTAGTTTTAGTGAATATTTCGACATAGTTAAGTTAAGTTACTATTATAATAGCCAAAAAGTATTGGTGTTTAAGTTCCCGGTTGTCCTTCCCAACACCTATGACCTTTATAAATTATCCATAGTTCCCAATAAAGATGACAAAGTGGTAATTCCATCCTATCCTTTCCTAGCAATTTGCGATAAAGATTTTATGTACATAGAGGCAGAATGCCCGAAGTCCAGCTAATACTATATGTGCGAGGACAGCATCAATCAACATTACAAGAGTCAAGACGACTGCATTCACCGTCTCATATCTACCCAGCAAGTTGACAAATCCTGCCGATTCATCGTAGCCAAATTTTATTAAAAACTAAAGCCGTGGAAGCACTTGACGACCGACACTACGTAGCAAGCTTTCCTGCGCCTACAAGCATTCACTTGTCCTGCACTGACACACAATACCGCACAGTGCAAGTAAGTTACCTCATTACAATCTCGAAAGACTTTGATGTGCAAACCTCGGACCTAATTCTGGCAAACAAGGACGACCGATTGAAAGGACCAGTACTGAAAATTATGAACATCCCCCTCAGCAACGGAACCAATTACAATGCTGAAGCTAGAAAATTAACGCTCAACTCCGTCAACCTCCATAGCCTCCATATTGCTAATAAGGAGATAATCATGGAACCGCCAATGACCCTAAACACATCTGATAATTATGGCGTGTACTACACTATCACACCACTCTACCTAGTACTATTAGGTGCAGGCGCACTGGGAATCGCATTCGCACTGCGAAGATATATAAGAAGGCGCACTCCGGAAACAACACCAAGAACAAACAAATGGCAAAACTGACCGCAGCGATATAAATGCCGAAATTAACAACCACACCGCTCAACCAAGATTATCAGCGCTATTCTCGAATCAATCTTCTAATAGTCGCTGATCTTCGGGAGGGAGATGTTACGATTGCATCAGCCAGGCGACAAGAAGACGACTGCTGAGTCGGCGCAACGTGGCATACCTCGGCGACCGGACGGCGGCGCCGCGCGTCGGGAACGGTTACTTTCGCTTCACACTTCGAACGATTGTCACCATGCTAGTTTTAAGACAAGAATTGTAATACTGCCATTATACCTGTTCCAGTATGTACATCGCGTTTTCTTCCACCCTGCCTGCTCGACCGACATAATTACCGTGTACAAATCAACTCGTTGAATTCGTCAACGAGTTACGAGACAACGACGTTTATGAATTCAACTCGTTTGACGAAACGAGAAACTGAACCCAACGTTTTGTTATTTTCAACGTACGTAAATTGTATTTCTTTAACAATAAAACTCTCGCTACGACGTGATAGTCATGACAATAATTTGAACTCTAAATACAAGATTTGATATTTATTTAGTAATTTGATAAATGTCATTATTTTTAAAAGCAAGTAAAGGATGACATTATTAATTTTCAAAATTATCATATTCGAGCGCGGAATGAAACTTTTCCGCGCCGGGCGGGCCTGTGACTCAGTACTAATCCTGAAAAAAGTATGAAGGGTAGATCATCTAGAACCCTAGGTAGACAGTAGGTAAAGTCATCATAAAATGTTATCCAGTTTCATTAGGTAAACTGCATGAAATTATTCGTAAAATAACATTACAACAGCATACGTTAATAAAAGCGTTTCTATTTAGGCGTTTATCGTTCATGCAAGTTGACGTTCGTAACACGTTAACTTGTTGACGAAATTAACTAGTTGATCAACTAGTTGACAAACGCAATTCAACGTTAACGTTTCGTTGACGGAAAAACCTTCAACGACCCATCACTACTACCTACCGAGTTTCCTCCATGCTTCGGATAGTACGTTAAGATGTTGGTCTCGGCCCATGACGTAATATGTCCCGGCTGTTAATTGTAGATCTTTGATAATTAATCGTTACAGGTAGTTAGTGGCCCGAAAGTCTAACTACCAGTCTTAGAATAGAATAGAATGCCTTATTCGCAAAGAAAGTCGGTATTACAAATCATTTGTTAAAATCACCATCTTACCAACGCGTACCGTATTACCCAGTGCTAACAGGGTTGTGGAGGTCAGATAGGCAGTCGTTCCATGTAAAATACTGGTATTAAGCTGCATCCAATTAGACTGGAAACCCGAGGCCAATGTAGTTAGGAAAAGGCTAGGCAGATGATGATATTTTGATGTACCTATTTATAAATCTCTCTACTTTTGTCGGATCAAAGCATGACGGAGGTAAGAAATGAGAAAAATATCGTGAGGAATGTTTTGACCTGGCTATAACGGTAAGGGAAAGCCAAATAGACGAGGAATGGGCTGTGTGAACAATGATATGGCTAAAAAGGGCAGAGATGATGTCCAATAGAGAAGTATGCAAGAAGAGGACATGCTCCAACGACCCCAAATAAATTGGCAAAAAGAGCAGGAGAATGATAAGTACGATGAGGTGAAACAGTAATTACCAGGTCTCTCTCAATTTTATAGTGTATAGGTACATATGTAGTTTAGGATAGTTTTAATAATAATATCTTGGGACAACCAACACACCGCCATCTGATCCCAAACTAGGCAGAGCCTGTACTATGGCAACCAGACAACTGATAAACATACTTATATATTTCTAAATACATACATATTATAGATAAATTACACCCAGATACAGAACAAATAATCGTACTCATCGCACAAAGATTTGTCCTGTGTGGGAATCGAACCCACGACCTCCGTCCTAGCAGTCAGGGTCACTAACCACTAGACCAACAGGCCTATCAAGTTACTACATGCCTATTTACATAATGGGTGTAAAAGTACCGCTAACGAAGCCGAAAGGTTCGAGCTGTTCTCCCCGTCATTGCGATTTTTTTTTGTTCTAACCATACCTGGCTACCTTCTACTTACGGAGAGATTGGGGGTCAAAGTTCCATCCATCTTTTTTACAATATATTTTTTTTAATGCTTACAAGTTTTTAATGTTATAACTTTACTTTAAATACCTCCACCCCGTACTAATCAATCAATGTATCCATCAGCACAATGTTTTGAGTGTGTTACATTGAGTCCTACCATGAAACGTGATTTTTCACCCCAAAATAAGAGTCGTTTCCCAGCAACAATATTTCCTTAGACTTATTTAGTTTGATGTACAGAATGCTTAGTTGACGGCTTCGTGTAGGGCTCGTTTTCACCCCGTATAAATGGGTAAAACTACCTACAAGTGATGAATTCATTAGCCTAAAGACATTTAGCAAATTGAGAGTTCCGAGGATTTCAGATCAACCGCAGACAGGGTTGGTCCCAAAGAACTAAATTCACCCAATATTGAATAAAAAACAGCTATAGAGAGAGAGTTCGTCTGAGTACAGATATAGAAGGGCTGCGGGACTGTGGGCTGCGGGACTGTTCGAAAGAGATACCGCGGCCCTGGAACATAAAGGGCAAAAGAAGGAACATGGGTGGTTTTTAGTCAGTAAAAGTCTGACACTCCCTCCGCTCCGCCCAGAGCGGGAGGAGTCATTTGATGATTTCCCACCCGAAAAAAAAAAAGTACAGATATAGAAACATCTGTATCTAGAAATATAGGGAAACCTTTGAGACATCAGACAGTTCACTTAGATTGTTTCACTACTTGAAGCCCACTGAAAGTGTTTACTGAAATTCAATAGAAGTTCTGTAGACTTGTAGAATTGAACCGATAATATATGTCAAATATACATATTTCAATACATTTCAGTAGAATTTGCGAAGGCCACTTAAAGCCTCAATAAATTAATGTGCTTCAGAAAGGCACTTTACAAATGATATCTAACTTCGTGTTCTCAAGGGACGCAGTACCTAGAACTGCTAGCTCTGTTGACAAACTGTAGAAATTCTGTGCCTTCTCATCTCTGACAAAACTTATAGTTGGTAACTTTACCCTTGTTAGGCGTAATAAGACTATTCTAGGGAAGGAAGGAAAAGTATTCCAATTTATTTTGTGATCTTGTTTACTTTTTAGAACAGATATGTAAGGTTGTGTCCTACGGTTTTTCGTGGAGTAAAAGGTCTTTCTCTGACAAGGGATCATTTACTCACTTTCTTTTTGTGATTATGTATAACCAAACTTGAAATAATAATACATATTCACGTCAAAAATTCATCCACATCGTTGTCAACAGGAATTGAATCCCACTTTGGATGCCAATGCTGATTCTTTGACCAAAAAATAGGAAAGCCTTCTGGTCCCGAAAGACTAGGTGGGCACTCGAACCCCATGGCTCCAGTGTGTGTCAAATGGCTCAAATATATAGCTACCAATTAGTTATTACCTTTTTATTAGGTAGGAAAATTCTCATGGAAGATTATATTCGGTTCAAGGTGGTGAAGCGTTATGACAAAGTCTTGATTCTAAGCTTTGGCTATAAGGACTTGCTTTCTTTGTGCTGTGGAAATGTTTCTGACTAATTTCGCTACGGGATCGAAGACAGCTAAATTGTTTCTGGCTTTCAGGTGGCAATAATGGCGCGGCTTGTCTCAAAAAACAATAAGCGTGTCGGGCATTCTTTCGTAGAGATATACTATGTGCCCTTTGATAAAGCTCAAGAAGTATACTGAGAGTGCTCTTGCCAAAAACTGTTACAACTGCGGTGATTAGATTTGAAATTAATAGTATTCACAACATGGCATAGACGTGGTATTGCATTTAACTTCACTATAACGATCCATGAACGAGGATGGATGGTGTATTAGTCGTCGGGCCAGCATAGGAAGAGGTAGCGAGATGTTCTGGACTCGCATCTAGAAGACTGGTTTGACGTATCACCGGAAAAAGTACCTGGAATGATGTGGGGAGACCTCTACCCACTGGGACATTCAAGCTTAAAAAAAATTACGATCTCATTGTCTTGCATAAACAACATGCACATGTGATGGAGTACAACAGCATTAACCTACTCCTAACGCTTCTACCTACCCCTCTACCCCTGTCTTGTTGCACACAGTCCATACTAAATGAAATGAGCAATTGCTACTAAGAGTACTGTGAACTAAAGTACCTAAATCCTTTGTGTGAAGTGCCAAAGTGCATCAAAGTTTAACAATACCACAACTTGTCGCTGTAAAGTCTCGCGCACGTAACTTGGGAGTCCTAAAAATAATTTACAGTTGTTATAAATTGTGCTGGTTAGTAGTGGTGGTGATGGTTTATTGTTTCTTTAATTATGTGACTAGTTTAATACTATTTTATTGATTGTAGTAAGAGAAAACTGTTGGGTTTTAGATTTGAGTTTGACAGTCCTTTTCATACCAGACGGGGTTCTTTATGCATAATTAATGTTATGCAGTTTTTAAAATCCTACGCCAAATAGTTTTATGTTTACTTTTATACTATAAAATTCAAAATGCTTTCAAATAAGAGTGTAATCCAATTATACTGCTAACTCCAGCTTATTGAAGAGGTCATCCGAAAAACGCGAACACACAACACGAGATGATACTAAATATAAATATACGACTCAACTCAACTAACAAACGGCTAGAGGATGATAAGCTGTAGAACAAAACAAAAACAGCTGAACACTTAAAAACGTGTAAACATCAACGTACGTGAAAATTACAACGGATACACGGCAGGTTGAAAATTTATGGCGCTATCGTGTGGTTTAATATTGGGGTCCCGTGTATCACATCCTGCGGCCTGTCTAACTCCACCTCGCATATATGAAGCCTGTAATTTGCATTTTGAGTAAACGCTGTGCAGTTAAAACTTTCGCTGCTAAAAGCCTCAACGTCTGCCTTGTGCTATATAAACTTCGTCGCAACGATCATTTTGGACTCCGTCTGCTTTAAGACGTTATTTAATAACTCTGTACACTTACTGTTTTAAAAGTTGGATTACATTGTATGTTGAATAAATTAAGTGAATTAACTTGTTCGTTTGCAAGTTGGAGTACGAGAATCGAAATGAAAGAATTATGTGCTAGTATGCCATTCATTTTCAGTGATTTCAGAGGTTTCAGGACAGAATTTGTAAGTATGAGAATACTGTGGATTCAGAACTTGATATTAGCTTACCGAGGTAACCTTTGTCTAAATACATATATGGGATTTTTATGCCAGTATTAGACATCGCCTATGATCAGAAATCTCGTTCCTTTATAAAATGTCTTGTAGAGAAATAGGCTGGTTTGACGATATTTCAGTCATAAAACGGACGGACGGTTACGGACTATTCGAGCACTCTAATAAATCAAGCTACAAAGCTTTAAAATTTCTACCATAGAATCTACATACACAAGTGTCTTGTTAAGTGGAAGAGGTGTTTCGGCAGACGTACTCGTAGGTACTCATATTATAAGCCCAGGGTACCCTCGTCTTCACGGTGCAATGACACGAGCAGGGGCGTCAGGGCCTAAAGGCATATCTTCGAATACGTCAAACAGATTAAAAATGAATAATGGTACCAAACTGATGATTTATTTATAAAAAGCGTGTTGTGTTTAATTTTGTTTGAACTTCGTCTAAACGGTTATTTAAAAACGAACTTAATAGTAGTGTTTTTAACGTTGTATTTATATAACTTTAACTATGTGTTGTTTCAATAAGTAGGATAGTTTAAATTGTTCCGAGATAGTTTTGTGTAGTCTACAGGGTACCTAAGCATAATAAACTTGTCGTAAGCATTAACATTTCTCCAGAATCTTTCCATTAAACCGTTTTAATCATAAAACATTGAAATAATGGAAATCCAAAACTTGTAGCTACTTATTGCGCCCAAGAGATAGACCTTTAAATCTTTTATAAGTCGAAACTCCAAAGCTCTATAAAAGTTTTGTAATGTGGCCGTGAAATATGTGGAAGCTGACTTCAACTTTACCCGGGAAGTTCCGACCGCGTCTGTCCCGGACACCGCTGTCACGATTCACAAGACGCAATCCTTATTGCTTCAATAAGTTCCATTCTGTTTCGAATACATGCACACCCTACTTTGCCGACTTCTCTAACGTGTTTGGAGAGCTACCCCTGTTCTGTTTATTATTATTGGTTTTTCTGTACTTTATTGGAGCTTTAGTTTTTTTACGATGTCACCAGTCGTTAGCACAATAAAAATGTTTGTTCCTTGCTCAGTGGACCGTTACCTGACGCTTTGTCTTACCAACTTAAGTTGTATATTTTGATGTGGGTATGACCGTTTTTGATATACATATTTATGTAGATACATACGCTTAGCTCGCCGGTTTACAAATAAGGCTTCGATCAATGGACCTGTTGAGGCATAGGTAATGTTGATTGAAAATCTTATTAGTTTGTAGTATTTTCCAAATTCATTTTGTACTGGCGTAAATAGTCGATTGCCTCGTTGGTCGAGTGGTCGCAAGCGCGACTACTGAGCATGAAGTCTTGGATTGGATTCTCGGGTCGGCCAAAGTGTTATTGCGTTTTTCCATCAGGAATTTCTCAGTAGTCTAGATTTGTGCTCGGTTGATGGCAATAGGCTCGCCCCTTATTACATGGGACTTAAAACATAGCTGGCGCAATGTGGGTGTAGGTATTAGGTACACCTCTGCCTAATCCTTCGGGGATTACAGGTGTGATGTTATGTTATGTTAGTTGACGGACCTGCTAGACTTGAATTACGGTACACTGGTAATCCCTCTCACAGAGAGGTTGCAGAGCTCAAGAAGTAGAATTGCTGGCGGTTTTTAATTTTGTCATTTCAGATGGAGTGTTCGTAATTGGCTTATAACATTCAGCAATATGCAAGTAAAATCGGGAATCGGAAGCTTAAAATAAACACGAAAGATATTCCGTAAGTGACCGTATAAGTTTAGTAAAATAGACTTTCCAGTCATATCCTACTGTCAAAAATTAACATTTCAACATTTAATCAGGAATTGTGCCACAGACCTCTGACATTTCAAAATGCCCAGGTATTTGCGGTCAGATAACCAAATAAATAACCGCAACTCTGAAAATTAAAATACAACAGATCTCCAACCTTTAAATTATTGGTATCATGTCACTTTATGCATTTTCGCTGTACGTCAGCATGCCCCTAGATATAAAATACAGTTTTCCTTATCCCCAATGATAAACGAGTTGAAACATGGGTCAACATTAGTACCCACATAAAGCTGCGTTCGCACTTTTCCCCCTACATAGACCACAGAACCAGCAAATAAATCAAATGAAGTTTTGGAAACATGAAACCGTCAGGGAAGACGCAGCTTGTGTATCACGTTTAAGACATTTGACGTATTTGAATTAAAATAAGTTGAGTTTTGCTAAGTTACAGTAGTGTAACACACGTTCAGTTATTATGTAAGCCGATTTTCATATTATTAATAATATTACAATAATAAATAAATAATGACAGCTTGCAATTCTCTAGCACACAACCTCATGTTCCTTTTCTCAACGTGCACGGTTAAATGAGCTGCTTCAACATTCCATGTTGTTCTTTAATTTGCTCAACAACACTGTAATTAAATTCACTCAAATTATATTTTTATGTCTCCTAAAAATACCACATCCATACCAGAATATTCCTTTCATAAACTTAGTAACAATTCAACGAACTTGTAATCTAATTATGAATCTGAAGTTGATCTATTACTTGGCGCCTTTGTGTACTTTTAAGTAACCTATAATAGTTGAAGCAAAGTCTTTACCAATCAAGCAGGCTCAGTGTCCTACACGAAGGACGTAAGTGCGTTATAATGTCCAATCTGTCCCCAGGATTGCGGGTAAATTTTACGTCAAGTCCATTCCAAGTGTCCCGGACGATTTTTTATTATTGGCTGAACGAATTTAGTATCTGGGGAGATATAAAAGGAAATGAAGCTAAGCCCTTCGGAAATCTCAGAAATTGGTCTTTTTCTCAGAGTGCGTATGAGGACAATGGTACGACTCGGATCCAATGAAACAGAGTTACTTTCGTTACTCTGGGGAACAGTTTTTACGATCGACTGCGAGATTTACGCTTCAATAGCATTTCGAATACTTGAATATTTTAATAAGTTAATAATACCTTTTACTGGGCGAAGAATAATGGTTTCCTTTTCATTAATAAGAAAACGATAGGCATTTTTAGCAAACGTTTTTCCAACGACCCTACTTATCACGATACCTTTGAAGATGAAAGGTTATTCATTTTTGTTTATAAAAATATGCTAACAGTCCTCTCGATTCCGTTGAGAATCAGTAATGAGTGTTAGAAAGCTCTTCAACCAGTTAATTTTAGTGAAATTCGTCTCCAACGAAGCTTGACACAGGTCTGAGCGCAGGTAGGTATTAACACAAGTATAAGTATAGTTGATCGCACCCGCGGGTCCCATTGCAAGTTTACTAGGTAGAAGTGGGGCTGCTAATGAAGCGACTGCCGAGATAGAACTCAAACAACAACCGCTGTCGGAAGCCTTTAAAATGAAAACACGTAATTGCTTGCTCACACAGTTTAGAAAAAACTGCAGGTTTTTCTCAGGACGTCAACAAAACAATGTAAAGTTAGAATTCATCTTAATATGATGCTCATTCATGATGGTATCGTACTACTGATAAATTTAACCCTTCCATTGTTATAATGAAATGTTATTAATAAGCTGACAATACGGGTCAACAATCTGCTACATCATACCGAACTTCGCTGACTTCGTAGCCATCACTAAAGTTTCTGTTGGAAACAGTGGCTCTATATATTTTGCGGCATATTAGAAACTGGCGCTCACCTATGCTAAAATATGGAAGTTTACGCCGCGAACACGCTCCGTTAATTGTAAAATTTGGAGTTTGATAACTTCACCCGAAACTTTTACATTGCCGGGTTGAATTTAGTGCGGGAGCTAAAGTTTTGACAATAACTGGTCACTTCAGTGTATACTGTGAAATCTGCGACTTCTCTTCATTATATATTAACTACCTGGAGGTATTCGGGAGACTGTTTCTGAGTTCTGACGCATGAATCCTAATTTACAAAAAACTGAGCTCATAATTTTAAAACCGCTACGTAAACAGCTGTTTAACTTTTTAGTACATTTTAGTATTCCTCTTTAAAAAATGTCATAGAATTAAAAACTTCTGTAACGGACAAAATTCTTCAAGAATCTTAAATAATAATGAAACCTTATAGCTAAAATTCCTCGATTTAAGACTAAAGCACCTTCTAACCTTTTCAATTAGCTATTAACTTAGCCTTTACAAATTATAGCTTTAAATTATTACTTTCATAATTTATATTTACAAAAAACATTTTCTTTTAGTTAGTAAAAAGATACCTTATAATCATCAAAGTAAAATTTCCTGACAGTTCTCCTAGCGGTCGGTCATTGACTTCAGATTTCAGGAACATTTCGAGTCCTCATATCTACTTACATGTACCTACGTTACAGTGGGTTCATCAATTTTACCCTTATAGATAGATACAGCGGCTGATCCAAACCAAAAGGTAGCCTCAATCGAACAGTTCATACGCTCATGTGCTCGATCTATATAGGTCGTCTCATACATCAGCGTGGCAGATTGTGGTGACGTCGATCAGAATAGTTTGCTTGCAAATTTGGCAGCTGCTAACCAAACGGGATTATGTGATACCATTGCGCGCGAGGATTCGGCTGTAATTTGATTTATGTACCATGTGTTATGCACTGTACAAAGCACATATACATACATATGTACCACATCTATGTATCGCCATAAATCAGATGAGAGGTGTTCAAAAGATCCAAAAAATATTTCTGTGACATTTAAGCTGATATAAATTCCTCTGGCCCCACAAAGAGAATGCCTATGGCTATCGTGGACAACACAGGTTTTTTTTTGCAATGTTAACAAATTCGTTTATCTTTGATATTTGTAAAATTTTAAACTTGTTGCTTTGATTTTAAAAGTTTTTGTTTGTATTACGATGTGAATTAAAATATGTTTTATGAGGATAAAACTCGTGTAGTTCCGGGTCACAAATGGCACCCGTAGGACTTGACCTCGCCACGAGGAGCTGTTGAGAGATGACTAATAGGCGGTGGGGGATGGATAGCGTCCGGCGACAGCTTCATCATACACTCACAAAAACAACACCAGCTTTTAAATTTTCAGTCTCTCTGTGGATATTCCATGATGTGCATCTACGTACAATCGTACATCTTTTTTTATGTTACTCTGGACTCTTTGAATTAAAATCTTTTGACGTGTTGCAGCTTTTCTCTTTACCAAAAGTAACGTTGCAGTATGCGGATACGAAAAATCTTTCAATCGCGGTTCACTTGTTCGATTTTGAAATAGTCAGACTATTTCAAAATCGAACAAGTGATGTCGCGTAGGTTTCGAAAACGGTATTCAAAAATTCACATGCAAACCATTCGAATGGCCTCATAACGTGGGATACGGTAGGTATTAAATTAACAAAAAAGGTCAATACACTATCTTTGTAATAACAATATGGATGACGCACTTTATTAAATTAATGCCTAGAACTCTGTACTAGGTATATTGAACCAAGACTTAATTTAGGCTCGTAATATAATATTAGTTTTCTATGTTATTTTGTTAGTTGATTGGAATTTTGTTTCTTATTAAAGTTATGTTAAACTATTCTTGTATTATTATTGGAATCTCATCTCACAAATATTTAAAAAACCTAATTACCTAAATCTGTTGAAGCATTTTATTTTATTTTCACGCAACAATAATAAAGTAGTAGGATAAAATACATAGATGCAGATTGAAAAAAACCTGATATTCAAACACAAAAATATTGACAAGATCACAAGATTTTAGAAACAAAAATCGTGTAACAATACATACACTGATATTGGAAATTCATGAGTAGCATCGTCGACCCTTCTCTACAGGTCATTGCTCTACAGGCAATTCCATTTCAATATCATTAGAACCAATACGAAAAATCTATAATTTAACTATAGAAACTATACGAAACACGGAATACAGAAACAGTATTCCAACAAATAAAATATGACGTCTCTCCATGTTGCAAAGTTTGCAGCAGTGGGGAAACATTTCTGCACTTAGTAAGCAGCTCTTCTCAACGTCGGCAACAAAGCAAGATTAATTACTTACTTCATCACAAATTCTTCTCAAGCGTTCGTTTTCACACTTGTGGAAACCAAGAGTTCTCAAGAGTTTTCTACAACATTATGATCTTTAAACAATGTGGATTGTCTATAATAATATTCTACAGTTTGTAAGTATGTTTGTAACTTTGAATGCAGTGGGTATTCTTCGGAACTATTGAGCCTATTCGGAAAATTCTTTCACTAATAGGAATCTATATTATTCCCGAGTGTCATAGGCTATATTAAAAACGTTCCAGTGGAATAATTTCCGATCATAACGCGAGCGAAGCAGCGATTAAAAGCTAGTTTAAAATAAACCGCATCGTTCGCTTTGTATTGAAGATGGTATTGATAAATTGTTGCTTGTTTCGTAATTAAAATTGTTTTGTTCGAGTGGGAGTGAAATCGAGTTTTAATTTGTTTGTTTAGAATTTAAAGGAACTACCCACACACTGTGTAGCCCGCACTGGGACACATTTGTACGAGTATCTGTACACGATCGCAGTGTAATTTTTTTATCGAATTTGTCGTAATTTTCTGATTACAGCATAAGTGTGTTACAGATGCTTCTACTGACTGTTCTAGTGGTTGCAAGCACGACTGCTAAGCATGAGGGCCTGGGTTCAATCCCAGGTTAGGCAAAGCCTTATTGGTTTCCAGGATGTTTTTGGTAAGCAGACACGGAGTCTGGATTTGAGCCCAGTCGATGGCAACAGGTTCGCCCCCTGTTACACGAGACTTAATCATAACTGGCGCAATGTACATACTTAGGTGTTATTAGGTACACTCTGCCTAACCCTTCGGGGATAATTAGAAGCTTAAAAACATTAAAGATAAATGTTTTGTTATGTCAGTTGATACGCAGGATCTTTCAGAAAAAGTCAACAGCGATATAATATCTACTAGCGGCTCGTCCCGGCTTTGCACGGGTGCTTATGTTACTCACGGTGAATGCAGCTTCCTTGGTGAACGAATTTTTGAAATCGGCACAGTAGTTTTTGAGTTTATTTATTACAAACATACACACATACAAAAATACAAATTATTCCTCTTTATAATATTAGTGTAGATAAGTTAAATTGCAGCACTTGAGGATAGTATGCTTAGGGAGCAACAAACACTGCGTTACCGTGCTTCGGCGTTACTGAAGGCGCCAAACTCAGTTCTGGGCCAACTCAAATTAGGATGCCATCGACACTCTAAGAAGAAGAATTGCAGAAATCTTGTTTTATTTATCCGACTAATAAAGATGCTCTCTTCTGGTTTTCTTGGAAAATGGTTATGACAGATCAATGTATGATGAATTGATGTTTACACACACACACACTTATTATAATGTTTAATGTCCTATTATAATGTGTAAACATAATTTATTTTAACTTACAGCGGCAGTATTGCTCTCAAAAGGGCGAAGGGAAACATCGTGAGGAAACCATGTATTTGAACAGAGAGTAACCTATGCCTAGCAGCGGGAAAGTTAAAGGCTGATAACACCTGTCCGAATAAATTTATATCATAGACAGGAAACATGATCAAGTAAGAGCATTCATGTATCAAACGACCCAAACATGTAATTGAATATTACAAATGTATTTTGCAAACCAAATATAAGGCCGATTGGATAGAAACCGCCGCCACAGAGGGTGTCCATTTCCCAAATCCGCAGTGAGGCAATAAAGTGGTAGGCAATAAATAACTGATACTACACCGAAGCCTGGAAGTTGTCTGTGCAGTTTGCCCTGCATTGCGTTCCGTACAATGTTACTGGCTATATTGGTCCGCATATTTTTCCCCTGAACAGTTCCTTATTGTCAATGGGAGCTGTTATCATTGGTAACATTTTGTTTACCTACAGGTTACAAGTCGAGACAGATCAAAAGAGACTCAGATAGGCAAGATAAAGCGGAAAACGTAACGCTTTAATGTTTTACACTTAGCCTTGTGCACAACTCTTCCTTATTTTCAATGGGAGTTTTTATCATTGGTAAAATATTTTGTTTACAAGGAAACATGAGACCGATCAAAAAAGTACACAGAAAGATTTAAGGATAATACTAGCTAAAGCGTGTGAAATACCTTTACTAAGAAAATGGTGGGAATTGCTACAACGACAAGTGTCTGAAATAGGAATTATTTGTTTGCAATGAAATTGTTTTGTGGATTGATTTTTACGAGGAATATAAAAAGACAAAGACTTTCCATTAGAAATTTAAGTAGGTAAGCTAAAATTCTGAATTCTTAATACTATTTGTATCTAAACATAAAACAGTTTCGTCGCTGCGGTCTGCCACTGGACGGCTATGGCGCTGCGATTCCCGGCTGATATCGGAACTGCACCAATGCCATAGAAATGACCCAAAACAGCCCAAAAGTGTTGAGATTTGGAAGACACTTGCACTTAGCATTGGGTGACCAAAGGTTGAAGAAGAAGTATCTTTTTCGACTTATCATCAAATTAAACCAAATTCATTATACGAAATCACGACTTCATGACATCTCTATTGTCTAAAAGAATTAAACTCGTTCTTTTGACGGATCAGTTGAACTTGAAGTCATGAGAGGCAGTTTAAGATGAAGTATAGTGTAAGAGGGAAGATAGTTATCTTTGTAAGTCCCTGCGAGCCTGGCTCCAAGCCAGCGGGCGACGGAATCTGCGAAATAAGACAAATTTTGGCAAATGCTATCTCGACTTGAGACTGTTTGATTGTTTTTATTATGTATCTTTGATTTACACTGAGTTTACAAAACATGAGGATGCACGAAAAAGATTCTGAGCCTTAGGATGGTAGAAGCTGATGATGATGATGCATTGACCGTAATGAACAATCATAAAAGGTATGGGACTGCTGGAACACTCGAAAGAATATATGATGCTGGCAGAAATTTCTTGAGAAATATGCAGTACCTTTGTACTCATATATTATAATATTATTTTCCTGTGTTGTCTACTGTGTGTACATACCTAAATAGTAAAATAAATAAATAAATAATACTTCTAGCGCCATCTCTTTCCCACATTGCAATTACTCCTTCTTTAAGACTAGTACTTAATACTGTTGTACTTCGCAACATATTTTTTTTTATTTGTTGTTGAATTTTTGGGCCTGTCTTATTGCGTATGTGAGTTTAAATGTCTGTAAAGGCACCCACGAAATAGGAAGGAGAAATTCCTAGAGTGGGGCAAGGTTAAAAAAAAAACAGCAAGGCTATTGCCACTGAGAATAAAAAAAAAGAATAATATATGCCCGAACTGTCTATAAATTCAGTTTTTAACACATTAAGTTGTTTGAAGCGAGAAATTATGGTTTTTGGCCATAGACTTATCATAAACTATTGATCACTGTTCAATGCAGACTGTTTTTGTTCCATTTAACCTTCAGTTATTCTAACAATGAATCTCGTTTTCTTCGTAAAACATTAGTAATATTAAACTTTTTCCATTGTTAAGGTGAACTAATCTAACTTTACAATAGCGCTATTTGTTAAACTAGTGTGTTTTTCCGCGCGCCATCTAATAAAGCATTTATTATGGCCCCTTGAAGTTTCAAAACTTGTTGTTATTATGAACTATTAGAAAAAGTTCTTATGTAATCACTAACACTTACTCAGCTAGTACAAAGGATTTACGAAGCGTTCTCACGTAGAAGCGGTAAATATTTCTAGTTGGACATTTAACTTACCTACTTATAATCTGGTAAATGACCACGAGTTATTTAGGCACGTGCATTTTATAAACCATGGAGTTTCTTGCCAGTTCATCTCCATAAAAATGACCAACCCAAACCGTGCACCTTTTTGTCGACGTTTTATAAGTGCCCATGTAGGCCTATGTGAAATAAAATATTTTTATTTTGATTTTGACTGTAATGTAAGTTACACTATTTAATATAAATCATTTCAAGTAATTTTCACGCCTGGAGCTGCTCTGATGCAAGAGAATGGCATAAGTATATTAACAACTGTGACTTTTTTGGAATTACTCTCTCCCAATGAGAAAAATGCCTGATTACGTTCGGCATAAAACGATGAGAGCCAAGAGGCCTAATAATGAGCTGGATGGAAAGGTAGAAGAAGAAGACCTAAATGTTGAATAGGGTACTGTAAATTATTATCATTATAATCTAAAAATGACGCCTATCTTTTACCATCAAAACTGACTCCCAATTTAAATCCCTCTGAATTTTAATCTCAGAATAGACTAATTAGAAGAGAGTGTGTATACAGTCCATTTCGGTATAGTTCATAACCTGCATAACCAACTCACAGAACGATGTTAGGTAAATCGCACATAAGGAACTTTTGGGAAATTTTATTCTAAGAATTTTGTAAAAGCCAGTTTCCGTAAGGATGATAGTGTTGACACTGAAATCCTCTAAAAGTAACGCGATTTATCGTTCGGACTATATTATATTTATTTATTTCATTCTTTAAGTATCGAATCGCGAATCGCATGCGACTAAAAGAGTGATTAATATAAATGTTGATGAATGGAGAGGGAGAGGAAGACCAAGGAAACGATAGATGGATTGTGTGAGTAATGATATGAAAGAAAAAAGTGTAAATGATTGTGTGACGGTTGACAGGAGAGAATTGAAGAAAAAAACATGTTGCGCCGACCCCAAGTAACATGGGGCAAGGGCGGGAAGATGACGATGATGATTTCATTCTTTAAGCACACAAATGTACAGAGGCGGACTTAATTCCTTAAACCTATCTTGAAACTTTTGATATTGTCGAAGATGATCTATTTCTTTTTCGTATATCTTTGTGCTTCTAATAAAGAGGGGTAAATTATCTTATTACAAACTTTTCCTTTTCACACTTACTGCTACCGACGATTATTTATTATTTTTTCAGTCATTGTCTGATTAAACTCATTCGTGGCGAGGTGTGTGGTTTACGTAGTATTTTAATAAACAAAATCAATATAAAATTTATCGCCATTTTGGTAATACATGCTTATTTATTTAAAATTGATTGGGACTGGTGTGAAATTAACGGTATGTGATATAAATGATCTACTAACTAACGTAGTTGATGCAATTTGAAATGGACAAATGTAAATAGTTCAATATTAAACTTGATATTCACGGAATGTGTTGGAATGGACCGTATAGTGATAGATTTAGGTAATACAGAATTGGCTTAAGGATGCCTCATAGAATTATACACATAAGTACATTTTCAAAAAAGTATTTTTATGGATCTGGTTATTATAATTAAGATATTGCTCACATTAAAGTTACCTACACTAGCTATTTTAAATACTTAATTAACTTAAACACAAAACTTATTCATAACCATTTATCATTAAAGTTTGTATTTCGCAGACTTCCCTCCCATTAGAGCCAAACGCTCAAAACCGTGAACAAAAAAAAAACAAAATGAAAAACCATTACATCTTGAAAACATATTGCGAAAGAATTTTCTTAATCGGCTCCGGAAATTTCTGGTACGAAGAAAACGAAATAGGCGACGACCGAAACCTGCTTTATAGAGCATACACCGCCCTGCTGTTATTCATATACGGTTTCATGACGATATTCGAAATAATGGCCGCCATGATGGGTGACTATCCCGAGGACGAGAAACGTGACTCGGTGAGCTTCGCCGTCAGTCACACAATAGTTATGATCAAAATATTCTCGGTTATAACCAACAAATCGTTGATAAAAGACCTGAATCGTAAAATGGTGACAGTTTGCGAGAGTTACGAAGAAAGCGCGTTGATGGCGAAGAAATATAAGATCATGAAAATAAATGTCGTCGCTTACGTTTCGATCGTTTATGGTTCGTGTTTTTTCTTTGTTTTTGAAGGATTAAGGAAGATGTTTACTGGTAAGTTAATTTCCTTTCAGCGAAATATAAAACGCGTTACGTAAAAACCTTTGAAAAAACCAGAAAAACACATCCGTTGATCCGTGTATTGTTTTATTTGTTTTCATTAGACGTTTTTGTTATAACTGCGTTTAATATTTTTGAATATCTTTCTCTTTCTTTAGCTGTTTTATTGTTCTAAAAAATAAATGTACCTAATTGAATTTTAACCTCAGTTAGGGATCAAATTATGAAACTTCTAAACTTTTGGTTGAAATTATATCACTTAATATTCATTTACTTTTCAGGATCTCATTTTGTAACTGTAGTGACGTACTATCCAAAGTTTGAAGACGATTCTATACCAGCGACGTTCGTCCGCGTATTCACCACAATAGTCCTTTACATCATGATGATCTCTATGATATTATCAGTCGACGCCTTTACCATGATATATTTGATCATGTACAAATATAAATTCATGACCCTGAAACAATACTTCGAGAACTTAAGAGGAGAATTCTTTGCATTGAATAACAGAGGACAATATGACATGGCGACGGAAAAAATGGCTAATGGGCTTGTGGAAGGAATTAAAATGCACAATACTCTGATCAGGTTTGAATTTTAAGAATATTTTAAAACAACACAGTCGACTTAAATATTCGTTCAAGAATTCTGAGAAACATCGCCATTACATTTGAAAAGAAAAGTAATTGATGAATTGTGATGCCAAAATGACAAGGGTGCTTGCTACAATGTCAAAAGTATCTAGTAATTAAGACAAAGAAAGAGCAAATTAATTTAAATCCAAGCTCCTTTGTTAAAAACGTTTTAATTTCAGAAACTAGTTCCACGAGGGCGACATTTATCAAGGTCGATTCAATGTCAAACGGAGCATAATTCTTTTTATCTCATCAGGTTATCGGGCGACATCGACAAAGCGTTCGGGACTGTGATGGCGCTACAAGTTTGTCAAAGCTCGGGGTCGGCCGTCTCTCTGCTCCTCCAAATTGCCGTAAGTAATCGCATTGTTGTACCCCAGTACTTTTGACTGCTTGGGAATCTTGCAAAACTGCGTATTATTTGTCTTGATTACGCATTCATCGCGTTACTGTTTCTGAAACTCTATTTGTTTGCTCCAATTTGTTAAGAATAGTTGCGTTTTATTTAGTTTGATAGACATGGCGATATTTTTTATTAATGTTGCGATTCTTTTTATAGGATTGGGAACAGCGTGTTGTTTTTATTTTACTTGATGAAGGTGAAAAAAAATTGTGTTTTTACACCTGAAGTATTTGTTTCCGTAATTGCCACGTTTTAAAGATTGAAACAGATTGCTTCAATTATTTTTCACTTTTCTGCCGATAGTTACGTAACGATTTATTTAATTTTCCAGCTTTCAGACGATTTGACGTTCATCGCAAGTATGAAGTTGATATTCTTTGTCGTGGCTCTGTTCTTTCTACTGGGCCTCTTTCTATGCAATGCCGGGGAAATAACGTATCAGGTATGGCTTTATCATATTTTGTGAGATGTGTTTGACTCGAATACATTGATACTATTTCCCTATAGGGAGAACGGAGGAGTAAACAGTGTCATATGACCTTGTTCCTGAGGGGTTTCAGTTCGTGTATCGACTTGCTATGTCATTGTGTTCTGCGTCACTGTGTTTCGGTAATTCGTTCATGGTTTCTGTATTCCTGGTAAAGGTCGCGCAAACTTGAATTGTTGTTGTTGTTCAGGCAAAAATAAAATGAAATATGGGAGAAGATGACTGTAGGCGGTCTTGTAGTCGCAATGTTTGGCAGAAAATCAGTAGAAAACGAAATATAGTGGAAGAATTAAATGTACCAACTAAACTAAACCGGCGTAGTGGATTACGACCCATTCTCACAGACGGCCTGTTTCCCATGGCTGATTAAAAGATACATAGCCTAAGTAATCAGTGGTTTCAGTCTCCGAAGTGCTAGGTCGAGATAATCCACACCTAAATGTATCCGAATGACACAATACAATTTTGGAAAGAAAAATATGTCACGGACATTACGGCCAAATGTGACATCCGCTAACATCCACAGAAATTGTGGATTCGGATATAAAAATAAGTTACGACATAAGGTCAAATACGGGCCATCAACATAAATCACAGCTTGTGCACCTACACCCTTGTTATTTATATTTACTTAGGAAAGAATGATGTTACAATATTTTCTAGACCTATGTGTACAGTAACAGTACATTCTACTGGGTCTACATTGATATAATTAAGAGCTAAAGATTTGTAAGTTTGGATGTAGGGGGTAAGCTACGGTACTATTGACCCGATCCCGAAAAAAAAATCATTAATGGCATGCTACATTATTTCCGAGTGTCAAAGAATATAGGCTATATTTGAAACGTTTACGTGGGCCAAAGCTAGTAAAAGTATCAAGGTATAATTTTAGCCTAAAATTTGTTTAAAACACATTACATACAAAAGTTTCTATGTAGTTTACATACAAAAACACGTTACATACAAAAGTTTGTATGTAGTTTAGTTTAAATACAAAAACACGTTACATACAAAAGTTTGTATGTAGTTTAATTTAAATACAAAAACACGTTACATACAAAAGTTTGTATGTAGTTTAGTTTACATACAAAAACACGTTACATACATAAGTTTGTATGTAGTTTAGTTAACATACAAAAACACATTACGTACATAAGTTTGTAAGTAGTTTACATACAAACTTTGTTAAAGTTTGTTTTACGGTCTGATAATAATAAGTCATCATCTGCCTAGCCTTTTCCCAACTATGTTGGGGTCGGCTTCCAGTCTAACCGGATGCAGCTGAATACCAGTATTTTACATGGAGCGACTGCCTGTCGGACCTCCACAACCCAGTTAGTGCTAGGTAATACGATACCCCTTGGTAAGACTGGATGTCAGACTTTCGGGCCACTGACTACCTGTAACGACTGTCAAAGATCTACAAATGACAGCCGGGACCAACGGCTTAACGTGCTTTCCGAGGCACGGAGGAAACTCGGTATGTAATGGGTGGTCACCCATCCACGGACCAACCTAGGTAAGCACGGCTTAACCTAAAGATCGATCCGAGCGGCTGTTCTTATTTAGCCACGAGTACGAGCCACGAGAGAATAATAAGTGATTTAATCAAAAACCGATAAATCGATCGGTATTTAAAGTTTGCTTCGCGACCAGATTCGGTTAGAGTGGTCTTTGTTTTTAGACCTTTTTCATAATATCTGAGTTAATTCGGTTAGTTTTAATACTTTATTACTAGCTTATGATTGCGGTTTCGCCCGCGTGGAGTTCGCCAATTGTCCCACGGGATCGTACTACTGGAATAAAAAGTATTCTATGTGTTAATCCAGGTTGTAAAATATCTGAGTGCCAAAGGACATGGCCAAAAAAGTACATTCCATATACACTTACATAGTAAATATATTATATTAAGAAAAATAGAGAAGTGAATTGTTGCGTAGTTTTTAACCTCTCTGCACTTATCAGTATTGATTACAATATAATAAGTAATGCAAGTTGAATTCAAAGTCTCATTTGTCAACTTTCGCCACTATGGACCGTGGACCGTTCGTAGACGAACACGTTCTACACCACGCATACTACTTGTAGATATGTATGGGAAATGAACGACAAATGCTCTTACCTGAAACATTTGATTTAAACAATACTGTTTTCATGGTATTTCTTACATGTAATTAAATTATATTTTTAAGTGTTGATACGTAAGATATATTTATTTCACACAATTATAGTAATAACGTAACCGTACCATAAAACGGAACGCGTTTTACAATGTCATTGTTTATGTCAAAATGGCGGTACTGCGATTGCACAGATCCTCCGTTGCGTACGAACTGTTTGTTTTTTTTGCGATTATCTTCTAATATTTTTGACTCCTGCTTATCTCTACGGAAAAAAATATTTTTACTTTTTCGTGTTTCCCTTGTCAATTAGTAGTTAAACTGTTGACGAAAAACGTCACTTTCGGAGTCTCAATAAATGTGATAATAATAACATATACTTTGTCTCAGTTTTCTGTCAGACTTTCTCAGTTCAGTAAATGTTAATCAATATATGGTTAAAAATCCTTAGTTCAGGTAGAATGTTGTTGAAATGCCTAATAATTCACAGCACTTCGTTATTTTAAAACGCCTTGAGGTATTTAATAGCAAAATCATTATATCATACGCTTTGCCAGCAATCTGATAGAAGGTAACATGAAACTGTTTACGTCTAGTTATTTGTAATGAGAAGTTCTTTGAGCTTTTTATTTTTTGCAATTTAATATGGCAATATTCACGAATATGAAACACCAAAAATTATCGTTGTACATTAAATTTGATAACTATGCAAACGCCCATACAGAAATTGGCCATGTCCTTTCGTTCAAATCCGGTCAGTAGTTTTTGCGTGAAAGAGTAACAGACGTCCAGACATCAATATATCCTCACAAACTTTCGCATTTATAATATTAGTCGGGAGTAGGATACCTCAGACTAAAAATCATGCAAGAGCTAGAAACATTTTGATCAAACCTCCAAGATCTAGATTTTATTTCGGGTCAGCTCTGTATAGTATGTCGTCACATCATGAGTCAGTTCCTTTTTAGCCATATCATCTTTCCTAAGGTACATTTATTAATATAGAATATACATATATATATAATTAATAGTATGGATTATATGCTTTCACAGGCATCAGAAGTATCGGACGCCATATTTTACTGCGGCTGGCAGTCCTGCCCCCCGCGCCCCAAGTCCAACCCCCGCCGAAATATCAGGCAGTTGGTTCTGCTGGCGATCATGCAAGCGCAGCGCCCTCTGGTCATGAAGGCTTTCAAGATGCTGGAGCTTACCTATGGGACCTTTATATTGGTTAGACTTTCGTAACTATAAAGAATTTGTTTTGTTGATAGTTGTGTCCACTCTTGACCGTAGGCTCACCTGGTGGAAAGCTATTGATGAGAATACACAGGGTGTAAGGGACAGCCCTCCGAAAACTGACCGGGTGAAATTCAGCTCCTTATTTTGAATCATAATCACAGTTTTGTGAGGCTTAGTTCTTAAGTTAAGATTCTTGTAAAGTTTCTTTTAAAAAAATAAATAAATAATAATAAGAATAATATTCCACCGAAATTTTTCACAGGACTATTTTTGTTTGTTTTGATACTATTCCTTCATTTCAATGTAAAATTCAACTCAAAAACATATTCTGTAAGCAGCACTCCATTTATTTAATTAATACGGCTAAAATAAAAATAAACAACAATAGATATTGAAATACTCTAACAATTGACGCTTAAAATCAGCTGTTCACTTCCTACCTGGCTACAGAGTTTATCGAACTCGTCGTCGCGCTTGCCGTTCCCTACACAATACAATGTTCTTGAAATAATTTCTTGTACCTTAGTATGATATACTGAATTCAACCCATCAGTCTGCGGAGGTTTGTCCCTTACACCCTGCATGACCTATGATGCAGAAGATGCTTTTTACACCTGGTTTGGAGGATGACAGGTTATAGCAGAAGAAATAAAGATCATAATTTATTGAAGCCACTATACGGGTTACTGACAGTTGTTTTCGATCTGGATATGAGCATATGTCTAAAAATACACGCATTGTAGTTTAATTTTGTAGCCAAAAACTAAGAAATCACCGCTAACTTTTAGTTTTAATTCTGATTAAATCCGCTTTGACATCGTTCAATTTATGTTCGAAAGTATCAAAAATATCACCACAACCATACCGCACAAAATAAATAAGTGATCAATTTTTTTAGGTAATCAAACGGGACGTTCCACCTCAAAAAGTATGACAGCAAATTGTTTGTATAACTTGAAATAACATCAAAGTTGTAATTAAAAGATCGTAAATGCCATGTTTCAAGCTTCTTTTGATGTTAAGTGATTTACTTAAGCACCTCTTAAATGATATTGCCAGTTTACCGTAATATTAGGTAAACTAAGACCGCAATTAATAAGCTATGGAAAATATGTAGTTCTATAACTTATCTTAGGGCCGCAAATTCGGAGAGGCGTTTCTAGCAAAGTTCGGCGGGGCATGCAATGGAACTACCCTTGTAACGCCCCGCTACGCGGGGCGTTAAGAAACGCGCTGCAAGGAACGCTCCTCCGAATTCGCGACCTAAGACGTACCTGTGTGGTTCTAGAAAACAAACCAAGCTGTCTTCAAGAACATGAAAGTAGGATAAGCCAAGCAGGCCTTCCTACATACAGTCTTTCCATTGTTTCTTTGGTTGTCCTCTAATCTTATACCTATCCACATTCATACTCAAAACTTTCCTCAGGACATTTGCCTCATTCCTCGGCATCACCTGCAAAGCCACCAAGCCAACTGATTACCACAAAACTTTTCAGTCACCACTGCCACGTCTTGACTTCCTCTTATGTACCTACTCATTTCTTATTTTATCGTTTCGCGTAACACCACACATCCCGCTTAGCATTCTCATCTCAGCCACATGCAAATGCCTTTCATTCAACCATTTTTTTTAAAATTTTATGATCCATAATTCTGATCCATATAACACTCTAACCATTATTTTATAAATCTTCCCCTTAAGTTTAAGGGTAATGCGGAGAATGCCATATTGTGCCAATCACAAATTAGGTAGGTATTGGGATAACATTGGTTAAAAGTAAAATCCCTTGCACAGTTTCGTTGCAGCAATTCGGCAAGGTTAACCAAAAAATCCAAAAACAATGTGGCAACACTAAAAATGGGCATTCCTAAATTCATTCAATGCCACAGCATTGTTTAACTCGGAGTTTAAAAGTTTCATGCGATGTCGCATTGGACAGCTCGTGAGTCGTGTGGGATATACCTATACAGCAGTGAACTTTGCAGACTATTCGCAGATATTTAATCTGAAGGTCTTTATTCGCATTCAACTATAGGATTACTGTTTTCATTTCAACATACCGAATGGATACAAAAAGCCCATTAATCGATAATGGCATTAAGCCTTTAAGTTCCCAAAGTACTGGTGTTCAATGAAATGCACAAACCCTACGTGTATTTAATTTATTATTTTTGGTCAGTGGACAATTATTTTATTTTAATTAATTGCTAATCGTTTCAGGTGGTGCGTTCGACGTACTCCGTATTTGCGCTGTTTTATGCACAAAATAAATAGATTTATTAATTAGCTAGTAGTCGAGTTAATTTTGCATATTCTTGCTTGTATTTAAAATGTAGCAAATGGCTGCAGTTAACAACACAGCTGGTGCTTTATAAATAACAAGTAACAACTACACGAGCGATGCTTGCTGATAAAGACACACTTATAACTCTATAAAAACGCACATAAAGTATGTTTTAGCTTGTATCGACAACTCTTTGGCTGATCGTGCGTAATTCACTCGCATTTTATTGTATTTCTTGAAGAGCTAGTTCAAAGAAATAAAACGCTCTGTTACTTTAACGAGTCTCTTAAGACGTATTATGGGATAGTAACGTACAAAGAACATGGTATTATGTGTTTTTCTGCAGTTGGTTTAAGGCAAAGTAAAACGGAAATTGAATAATAGATGCCCATGGGCTTGTAACTTTGTGAGAGAGCTCATGGGCATATCAAAAACTAGTTTATGTCAATCAATAATTTTTAAACGCAATGTAGATGCTAAATGATGTAAGCAGTAGATTATGGTAAGACAGCTGAAAGACGTAACTTTTGAAGAAGCCAACGAAAACTTCATGAAACAAGAAAAATATGAAGATGTGGATGCGGAATTACGAGAAATCAGAAAATAATCCATCGATAAGACCTTATGGGTTTTCATATTTGCGGATAACATCTAACGATGATAAATGTAGAAAAAAGAAACAACATTTAACAGCAGAAATAATGACTCCGGAGAAATAAATCAATTCTATACTACACAGTACAGCCATCTTTATGTACACCACCGATGTTCCGTCGTAACATGCACAACTTACTAAGTCACGCACGCATAAAAACAAGATGGCAAATCCCGATAAATCTGTTATCGTTAAGATTTCTGTATCACATACATATGCAAATACAGAACATTTCAATGTTACGCGTTGCGTGTTAGGAATAAGTTCATGAATAAATAAAATGCTGGAAGACTTACCTATGCTTAGACATACGCGTAATTTTCATCGCATTTACGTAACAACGCAACAAGCACCAATACTTGCAAATCGTACGAATATTCTAGAATATGTGAACAATTATAATAAACCAGTATGGAATATTTGGCTTTTATTCCTCACATATAACTTGTACCTTGTGTTAATATTTCGAGGTTATAATAACAAACGAGTCCGAACCAAACGTAGGTATGTTTGGTTTACGAACAGAAACTTCGAAGGGGTTAGATTAAAGTTTTGCCTCTGTGATATATTACGTGCCGCGTGTCGCATATTCGTTATTCGGGGTCCGGTTTACTATTGCTCTCACTTTCTACGGCCAAATAAATTTTCCTCAGAAGCGGAAATATAAGAAAACGCAAGCAGAGACCCGAGAGCAAAGAATATCGTTTTCTGAATAACATTTTGCCGTCTTATTCTTTAATCGCCTGCGTGCCTAAGTTACAACGTTCATATTTGGCATTCAAATTCGGTATTGAACGGTAAAGGTCAAGGGAACTGCATGAAGAAGACTTCAGTTTTGATGAATGATATCCCGCTGAATGCCAGTTGAGATAACGATATTGATATCACGCATTCCATCAGAATGTTTGCCGAGTACTTCCATTTGATCAGACATTTATATTTTGATCTATTTGCGCAGGTAAACATTTGATTGATATCAAACTTTTTCAGGAAATAATATGAATTGAATATATTATTTGGTATTTTGTTTGAGCGTATGGTACCATTACTACATATTTTCTTTTGATATCTGTTACTCGTAGAAGGTACTTTTGATTGCCTTTGTGTTGTGATGCCAGATCAAACGGTATATGGTATTGCCAAAGTTGAAATCGATCCTTAACATGTATTTCAGATATTGATTTCATTTCCTCGAAAAGTTCCTTCATAAATTATGGGACCACCTTTTAATACATTTTCTGGTTGTTTCTCAAAGTATAGTGTAGGAAAATTAAGAAGCTTAACTTAGCTTATTAGGAAGCTAACATTTACTACAATTAATGAAAATGGCACTTGAAATGGCAACGTGGAAACGTAATATAATTTTCATACATGATAAACTACGTAGGTAAGCGAACGCTCACAAACGTCAATTTCGAAATATGAGTGTGAACCGTTTATTTATTATTTATCTACATATTCGCATATAGGGTGCCGGGCGATCTGATACGATGTATAAAATATATACCACTTTACCATACTTCCTCAAAGAGTATCACAATATTTACGCAATAAAACCTAAGATATACCCCCGATGGGTTTGATCCGTGATGAAATCGAACGGACTACTAATGTTTTCATTCCTCATCTCGGTATTCATAGTTATTCAAGTATGCGGCTCACATGTTAGAGGGTGCGCGCCACGCGAATCTTTTTTCTTCTGCAGCGAATAAAAAACTTTCGCTCCCATAAAAGTATATGAGTTCGTCCCAATACTGCGTCGATGACTTCCAATCTCTCTGTAGCGTCCCGACCCAACCCTGAAGATTACTTTTTCTCCTTCATCCAGTAAATTGAATTAAAATGAGAAGCAAACGGGTAAAGAAAAGGGTGTACGTCGATTTTCACAAGAGTTTCGCGTTTAACGTCCAGTACCTACGTGATCTGTGTTTTCTCTTTGTCTTTTCTTTTGAGATGAGCTGCAGTTTGAGAATCGACCTTAGTAGGGTAAAGAGAAATCCTTAAAAAGGTATAAAATAATAATACAATTGGAAAAATTAAATAATGAAATATGGAAACTTCTTTTAGACTGCCTCGTTGGTCGCAAACGCGACTACTGAGCATGAGGGTCTGGGTTCGATTCCCAGATCGGGCAAAGTGTAATTGGTTTTTTCCATCAGAAATTTCTCGGGAGCAGCTACGGAGTCTGGATTTGTACCCGGTTAATGGCAATTGACTTACCCCCACCCCTCTCTGCCTAATTCTTCGGATATTACAGGCGTGATGTTATGTTCTGTTCTTTAAGATAATTTGTGTCAACAATGTTTCCTACCATTGTTTTGTTAGTTTGCCCGCAGTGACGGCACAAAATCATTCAAACTTACCGGGAATTGTAGCCAACAAATTATTAGGTTACATTTTATTATTTATATTTTTGTCCAATAAACGGTATAAAAACTAATTATTTGTAATTACAAGGGTATTTGGTTGTCTACAAAATAAATGAAAAAAGTCTTATAAATTAGTCATCAAACATTAGAAAACGACACGTGTAACCGTTAAAGGAACTCAGTATCCGACTTAATCTATACTAATATTATTAAGCTGAAGAGTTTGTACTTTTGGATATTCGGATATTTGCTACTCAATTACGAAAAATCGGCTGCACGGATTTTGTATGAAAGAAAGAGAAAATATTTATTTGTCACAGGGATAAGACATGCATACAAAAATAACAAAAAAATAAAATCCTTACTGCCTTACTAATATTAAAATGCGAAAGTAAGTGTGTTTGTTTGTTTGTCACCTTTTCACGCCTAAACCACTGAACCGATCATCCTGAAATTTTGTATATACGTTGTCAGATGTACAAAAACGGACATAGGGTAGGTACCCTTTTCATCCCGAAAAAAAAGTACTGTTTCCGAGAAAAACAACAATAACGTTCTTATTATAATAGATGACGCCACGTGTCTTTCGAATCATGATTGAATTATATCATATTATTACAAATACAAAGAGTAAAACTCGAATTGATTATGAAATATTCTAAATTAACGCGAGCGAAGCCGAGGGCAAAAGCTAATAGACAATAAATATACAAAGCATTATAAATATCTAAAAATACAAGAGGACGGAACAAAAAAGTTGACAACTTGCACATAGTGACTGCGTCAAGCAGGATACCACACGGCATGATGCTGTGCTATGGGACGCCCACAGCACAGCGCTGGTTTTCAGTGGTCACCCAAGAAAAAACACAGAAAACGCATGAAATAAAGCGCACAGATCTTTATAATTTGGATTAACACATGGGTTATATTTTATTCCAGTGAACTCTTTAGTCCCAATTCTGAAGTTCACGCAGAAGAAAACGCGAACAGAAGCTAGATTAGGCTATACAAAGAACTTAATAGATATTTCCGTCCATATAATCTCTAATTAGGACAGCTCCTAATCTCAGCTGCTACCATCCAACTCAATACCGTCTGAAATAAGCAAAAATACATAATTCAGGAGATAATTTATTTAGTAAAGCCAGCACTTTGGACACAGCTGTGTTTCGGTGTAGTTAGAAATATTCGCAATGAGCACAAACATTTCGGACTAAGCGAAAACAATAAGTTGACCCGGAAGCGTCACATTGTTTTACGACATTGTAAAGCAGGAAGGTATCTGGAACTGGGATTGCGAGTGTTTCTACTTGTGGTGTACAGCCTAACAAAGAGATCGGTATACAGGCAACTACGGAACCTATCTATGGAATGTTGACTATAGTGGTCATCGCGCATCAGTGGAACCATGCTATTTATCTTTTGTTTTTCAAAATTCAGACCTTTTATTTAAAAATGTACTCATCAAATTATTACATTAAAATAACGCTCAATCTTTTTGAGATAAGTTTATGTGCGCTATCGATTTAGATTTAAGTTTTACTCGCTCATAGGTATTTGTCTGGAAGTGGATCCACACGTGGGACCCTCTCCCATTCTGAACTTTTCAACGGTTATAGTTTTAGTAGACATTTTAAAATGTATTTCAGCTGTCCACACTTTTGTTTTTTTTTTTTAAATTTTTTGGCAATTTCCGTAGGCAATTTATTCAGAATGCTTGGAAGAGGACAGCAGCAGTGGCCCAGTGGTGGCGGCCCCGACTTACGAATAGTAAGTCGCGGGTTCGAACCCATTCAGGCGCATTACTCTGTGTAATTTATTTCATCACAACTGCTCTAAAAACGGTGAAGGAAAACATCGTGAGGAAACTGGCATGTCCTAAAACCAAAAATTCGAAGAAATGTGACATCTATCAACCCGCACTGGGCCCGCGTGGTCGATTATAGCACCTTCCCTCTGAGGAGGCCGTGTGTCCCAGCAGTGGGAACATTATAGGCTGATTATGCTTGGAAGAGCATACGTCCACGCTCTTACACCGTATTCATTATTAACTTTCGGCAGTTTATACACAGACAAGTACGACAGTTACGAACAAAATTAGCTCCAAAGACACACCTTGATTGTGAAGACTTTAACATCACCCTAAAAAAATTACGTAGCAAACAATGGAAAATAAATGCTATGTAGTAGAAAGCTGAACAATTAGCCTGTTAACCTATCTCTTTTGGTGTCTGTACTTCTCCTTTGTATTATTATACCCTATGTAAAACAAAAGTAGGTAGGGATGTAGCGGTACTGATTTGTAAAGCCTTCGAGTCACGGGTTATGTTGTTGGGTGTGGTCGGAAAAGACGTACAACCCCTATAAAACTTCTTATGGGTTTTTTTGTTAGGAGTGACCATTTTTGCCGAGCTTTGGGTTTCATGTAGCACCTTTAGAACTACTAAGTAAGGAAGGAAAATACATTTTGACACATACGGTTCTGAACGTAAAGACCAATTTCAAAACTAAAACTGATCGTGATCATTGCTAGTACTATCAGTGTCATCATTGTTATTGACACTGGCAGCTCTTGAACGTGGTTAAGATGTTCTGATTGCGTTCAGTTTCAACTGTCAAATTTACTCTTATTTTACATCATAACGCCTGTAATCCCCGAAGGGTTAGACAGAGGTGTAGCTAATAGTACATCCACATTTCGCCAGTTATATTTAAGTCCCATGTAATATAAGGCGAGCCTATTGCCATGAACCAAGCACGAATCCAGACTTCGCGGCTGATACTGAGAAATTTTTGATGTACCTATAAACCCAATAACAATTTTCCTGGCCCGGGAATCGAACCCAAGACCTCATACTCAAAAGTTGTGATTGCGACCACTAGATCAACGAGGCAGTCAAGAAATGGGTTTTTAAAAAAAAAATCCTGAATTTTTTAAAGTAAAAAACTGCACTGATACATCCTTAGAAAACTCAAACTCAAACTCAAACTCAAAGCATTTATTTCAATTAGACCATTACAGGCACTTTTGAAAGTCAAAAACAAAAAAGCTAAGCTACAGTCACATTCACAAGGCATAATAACTTGCGAAAGTACTGTAGTTGCACATTCCAAATCGTAGATCTCTATGGAGAAGAATGGGCAAGAAACTCCATGGACACTCTTTTTAATCAAAATATTGTTACAAAATCTTGGTTACATCATTCATGTTGAGATTATACATATATGTGAGAACGATGTACAAAGACGTGCACATTAAGAGCGTCCAGAGTAAAAGATTAAACTAACAATTTAAAAATAAAGTAATTAAAATAAACCGTGACAGCTAAGAGATGACCAGTCCCAACTGACAGCGCCCGTTCACGAACATGACGCATGGATCAGCGCCATTCAACTCAACCACATTGAAGGGAACTAAATGACCCGACACACCCGCCACCATCAGCGAGACATTTGTGTGAGCATGACATTCTCTCAGCCACCAGGGCACATTCAAGTCAATGAAGATAACTAAATGTAAATGGTAGCTTTACAGTACATAGTACTCACACATGTGCTATGCGATTATATAATACTAAGAGATTGAATCTATACAATTCAAAGATAGTTTTACAATCTTCTGCAGCTTCCACAATAACTTCACATGGTATTTGCCCCTATGGTTGTGGAGCAGGACCAGCATTGAGCCAAGCATTTTTATCATCAATGTAATCCCCCAACTTATAATATGCTTGCCTACATAGTGTGCGTTTTATACAAGATTTAAATTTCGTCTCATTCAGTTGTAGAATGTGGGGAGGTATTTTATTGTAACATTTTAAACAGTACCCCATGAAAGATGAGTCTACTTTAGCTAGCCTGAAACCTGGTTGAGTTAGTTGGTCCCTATTTCTAGTATGATAGTGGTGTCGGTCACCTCTTTTACTAAATAAATGCAAATTTTTCCTAACGTACATGATGTTTTCATAGATGTATTGACAAGGTACTGTCATGATGTTAATTTCCTTAAACAGTTCTCTTAGAGAATCGCGTCTACGTAGATCATATAAGGCTCTGATAGCTCTTTTCTGCAGAACAAATATAGACTCAATGTCTGCAGCCCGTCCCCATAGTAAAATACCGTATGACATAATACTATGAAAATAACTAAAATAGACTAGCCTCGCGGTATCTACATCAGTAAATTGACGGATTTTTCTAACAGCATATGCTGCTGAACTCAGCCGTCCTGCAAGAGAAGTTAAATGCGGACCCCATTGAAGCCTTGAATCGAGCGTGATCCCCAAGAAAACAGTTTTTTCGACGAATTCTAGTTTCTCTTGATTCAATACTATGTCACTATCACTACTTTTGACATTCGGTAGAGCAAATCTTATACACTTCGTTTTTTTCCCATTTAATACTAAATTATTCGCGGTGAACCAATTATGGACCAGCAATAGGGCGTTATTTACGTCGTCAAGATTTGTGGCACGTCTGTTTGTCTTAAATATTAAAGAGGTATCGTCAGCAAACAACACCATTTGTTGTTGGTTTTTAAATAAATGGGGTAGATCATTTATATAGACTAAAAAGAGGAAAGGACCCAATATCGAACCCTGCGGTACACCCATACTCACTTTTAAACCCATTGAATTGACACCATTTATTTGTACTTGCTGATGTCTATCGTTTAAATACGATTTAACTAAACTGAGCGCAAGTTTCCCTAAACCGTAATGTTCAAGTTTCAAGAGTAGGGTTTCGTGGTTTACGCAATCAAATGCTTTCGAGAGGTCACAGAAGATTCCTATGGCATCTTGTGCCTCTTCCCACGCCGTAAATATGTGTTTTAATAAGGTGACACCGGCGTCAGTCGTGCAACGTCCTTTGGTGAAACCATATTGTTTCTCATGTAAGATTTTATTGGTGTTAAAGTGTGTGAGCATTTGATTAAGCATTACCTTTTCAAACACCTTGCTGAAAACCGGCAACACGGATACGGGTCTATAGTTATTGGTGTCTTTACTGTCCCCGGATTTGAAAAGTGGTATTACCTTGCTGTATTTCATAAGGTCCGGGAAGACTCCTTGGTCCACACATAAATTAAATATTAAGGCTAAGAACGGTGCTATAGTGTCAATAATAGCTTGACAGACTTTAATGGACATTCCCCATAGATCTTCAGTTAATTTGATTTTGATTTCCTTAAAAGCTTTAATGACTGTGATGGGGTTTATATGCTTAAATTGAAACTCAACCGGACAGGCTGTAACGTTCGCTCTCAACAAATCAATAGAAACCAAGGGTGAGGAATTTAAGGTTTCAGTAGTTTTAAGTGGGATACTAGTGAAGAAATCTACAAATTCTTGAGCAACTTCGTTTTTAGAGCTTATAAGACCACGTGAAGTATTTAGTGTGATATCATTATTATATTTTTTATGTCTATTAGTTTCACTATTGATAATTTTCCAAACCGTCTTTATTTTATTATCGGCGGATTTAATCTTGTTGCTAATGAATAAGGCTTTAGCTACCTTACAAGTGTTTTTAAAAATTTTAGAGTAAGTTGCAACATATTTATTAAAAGTTTCTGAGTTGATGTAAGGCTTAAGGCCGTACAGTTCAAACAATCGCTCCCTACTTTTCCTAATACCCTTAGTTGCCCAGTCACTGAACATAAACTTTGGGCAAATAGATTTAGTTTTCATTTTTAATGTATTATTAAACTCGGTGTAAACTACCGAAAAGAATTCCTCATAAAAGTGATTTACATTTTCAATAATATGGTCCGGAATACCTAAATTACTAATTAAGTTATTATTAAATTTATTTAAATTACTGGGTGTCATTTGTCTGGACTTTATCTGAATTTTTTGTAATGGTGTGTAGGACTCGAAAACAACGGTTTGACCGCTATGATCAGAAGGAAGGTAATTTACAATTGATTTATCCAAGTAGTCGCAGCAACAAAAAACATTATCAATACATGTTGCAGTATTTGTAGTAATTCGGGTTGGTTCCGAAAACACGTTTAACAAATTAAATGATTTAAAAAGATGTAATAATCTACTGCTATTTGAATTTTGATCTAAAATATTTACATTAAAGTCACCACAGATTACCAGTGATTTATTACCAGTTGCAAGCTTTGCTAAAGTATCTTCCATTACCGATTCAAAAATAGAGTAGTTTTGATAATTTGGGGGTCTGTAAACGCACACTATAACATGCCTATCCAGCTCAACACAAGACAGCTCAATATTATGTTCAACCGATAGATCAACAATATCACTACGAGGCTTAAATTTAATACAATTTTTAACTAAGATTAATGAACCCCCACGAATCTTAGCTTTCCGGTTAAAGCAACTGCCCACACTGTAATTTGCGTAATTAATTAGCATTTCATAATCTTTTAACCAATGCTCAGTGAAACAAACAATTTCAATCTTAGTTTTTTCTAAAAACAATTCAATTTCTAGTTGCTTTGAAGAGAAACCTTGAATGTTTTGATGAAATAATTGCATGGAATTCTGCTTAGCCCCTTTTTTACATTTAGCTATTTGAGAGCAAGAAGATACAAGTATATTGTTGTTGATCGGTGCAACATCAATGTTACCGGTACCCTCTGTTGTCTTACTAACTAGTTTAAATGAGTATCCGGAGTGAGCCCCAAGACTCCTATGCCATCACAAGGCAATGAGATCCTACTACTAGTGGACCCCACTCCAGGATCTCCTATAGTTACACAATTGAAAAAAGAATGATTAGTATGATTACTAATAGTCGCAGTGTTAATAATTGAAGTAAACATTGACATACTACTTATGTCTGAGTGAATATTATATACTAATAGCCTAGCTATTTTGTGTCTACAACTGATAGGTAGATACACTTTACCCCGTGTCGACTTAAGTTTACCAACAAAACTGTTGATATCTAGATATATAAGCCTGTCACTATAGTGACCTACTAGAAAATGAACATGCTTATTCAGCATGTGAATATAATTGTTTTTCCTGCTTGACAACTTTTCAAAATATGGGAAAGCACACAATATTATTTTACGACAATTCAACTTTAACAACTCCGTTACACTGTCTGTGATATCTTGTTTTGTAAGTTTTGAACTGTTTCCTATAAATATTGTTATATCGGTATTAACATTATAAACATTTCTAGTTACAGATGCCATTATCTGTTGGTATGTTGACCCTGGCATACAATGATTTTGGTTGGAAAAACTCAGGTTATTACTTACTAATTTACCTACACCTCTTCCTATACTATCTGAAAACATTATTGAGTTAGAACAGTCATGACTATCATGTAACTCAGGCTGTACCACATGTAAATAATCTTGTGTAATATTATTTGTTTCTTGGTTGAGTATACAGTCCTGAGATAAATTTTCAGCCTCGGACGGGTCCTCCATTACCTCAGGCTGGACAGTATCATGGTTGGTAACTGTCTGACAACTACACCGACACAGTACCAAATCATTTGCCGCAAGAATATGTTCCCTTATTTGGTTCTGAGAACTCGCATACCTACTAGAAAGGGAACTAAGTGAGTCTTGAAGTACCTGTATTTCAGACTGCAAATGCTGAGTATCAATTTCATAAATTTTTATACTGTCTTCTAATTTTATTTGGTAATTATCTAACTTATTAACTAAATCAACACGCTCTTTCCTCATTGGAATATATTTAGAAAAGCGTTTATGCTGTTTCCTAAATTGATTACATTTTTTAATTATTCTATTCAGTTTTGCATATTTTTTAATTTTATTATTGCTTACTGAATACTTCTGTTTATGAAAGGAATCTTCAGTCAGATCAATTGTTATTAAGGAAGGTGGGATACAATTACTATTTAATAATTCATTATATAAGAGGTTGGTTTCTTTAACCTGAGTAACTTCTTTTTCTTTTTGTAAGTTCAATATACAATTATTGGCTTGAATTAACTTATCTTCTAGGTCCCTAATTTTATTTAAAGCCTCCTCATACAAGTTACTACAATTTGTAAAACCAGCTGTGACAACCTTCAGTTGATCCCGTTCATCAACAATGTCCAAGTATTGCTGATGTAGGTCTACTAGCTCTCGTTTCAAGCTACAGATTTTGCTATTTACTTTATAGACTTCCACTTCACTCTCTTCTCTCTCCTGTAACAGTTGTTGGACTTGGAGGTTTGATTCTTTAAGTTCATTGAGAGCCGTTCTTAATTTTAGCTCCATATCTTGAGCAGTAGCCTTACGGGTCATCACAGGCATGGTTTCAGGATTGGTAACTGAAAATTAGAAGTAAAGAAACGGTGAGAACTAATAGAATAGACTATTAAAGAAAAGTTAGCGGTGAAAGGAAAAAAATAAAAAATAATAATATATAAAACAGAGAAAAGCCTTCAGTTATGAAATGAAGTGAGGTAGGCTGCTATATTAACTTTAAAAGATTATCTTTATACTGATTGTATCTAATTGAATATTAAATTTTACTGGTTTTATTGTCTTAGGGTTTTACTTTTTCATAAGAGGGTAGCTTGCTTATGAAATAAAAATTAAACTTAGTTTATTAAGATATCACTACAAGACAATGATGCACAATAATGATCATTAAAGATGTATGAATTAATATTGAAAAGATGAATTAAAAAAAAAGGGAATCTACAGACTTATGGATTTGTCAACAAAGCGATTTAGAACCGGTACAACGTAATAAATCGGCAAAAAAAAATACACTAGCAATTAGCATGGATGTGTTTTAGAGTTAAAGTGAAGTTTGTGTGCTGTTATTAAATAAAAGTAAACAATACTTCCCCTGAATAATCCGTATATAGCCGTAGTTAGAACGTCAGCTGTTTTTAGGTTACCGGCAACGTTGTACTACCGAAAACTTTATTAATTATCAAGAAAACAATTTTCCTGAGTATTTACGCGTTTATAATACGTTCACACAAATAATTACACCTTAATATAACTTATTTCCTAATTAAATTAAATTTTAAAATACGGAACAAAAATTTTACATGTCACTCGGGCAGTGTTGCCACTTTTTTTTTTTCGAACATAACATTAGAACATAACAGCTTCACCTTATAGTTGCACAAATATTTTCAAACATTAATACACAGTACGGCAAAACAACGCGTGCATGTTTTGCCAGAGCAAAAGTTGTGCGACCGAGTTCATGCACGCTTTTACGTTGATCTGCCAGTAAACGACAAAATATAGGTGTGTCAGCTGCTCGTCAGCATCGTTAAAGACTGAAGTTGACTATGGTTATACACTGTGACTTTTTAGTCGTCTTACAAAGATGGTACACTCAATGTATCCGACATAAAATACCTATAGGCGCGATTTTTTTTAACCTTTAATAATTATGACATTAGGTAAAAAGAAAAATAAATAATACTTACATTAGAATTATGAAACATCCTGTTAAATAATGTTTGTGTCAAACGGTAGAACATACCTACCCAGCACTGAGGACACGAGTCGAGTAGATCATCGCTCGCAACAGGGTGTTTCAACAACGTCATGCGTCATAATACTGAATAATATTTTTATTTTTAAATTATTAAAATCACATAAATACGATTTTTTTTTTTCGTGAATGTTTAGTAGTCATTGGTTACATGAAATGGGCTGCCGTTGTAAGACGACTAAAAAGTCACGGTGTATAGGAGGGAGTTCATGGACAGGAAAATATCGTTTAATATAACGTCAAGTCATATAAAATACTTGGATGAGTTCTTTAAGAATTGGCAAGAAATGTCGCAGAACCTTTGGGACATTGTTCAGCAGCAGGACAGTTCAGGCTTGCTACAATTGGCATGGTATAACAGTTATACCATGCCAATTGTAGCAAGCCTGTACTGCTACGAACTCAACGAAATTTATTTCACTTATATACAACAAAACATGTACAACAAAATATGAAACAAAAATATCTTCAGAGTATATTATTGATAGTGTGAAAATTGTTCGCTTAATAAAATTACTGCTTCAATAAACCTCAAACAAGCCGAATAAATCGATGCTTAGGGGATTAATTATCTGCTACAATATTGTAGCTGGTGTAGTGCCGACGGCTGCTACGCCGTAGCATCTTAGTAGTCTCGTAGCAATCGCGTAGCTCTATATTCTTAACACGATCACCGTGTAAATAAAAAATAATTCAGTGAACCACTCACGTCATTTATATTATGAAAGGAAAAAAGAAAATAAAGGTCGATTTGTGACGCGAAGTGAGTTCCCCGTGTGAAGCTTCACGCACCATATACGTCGAACGTAGGAAATTACCTACCCCAAGTCGAATAACTCTTTCTAACTCATTTACGTGATATCCCCGTTACTCAGCGGCGGAATCTCACCAAGTAAACGTCGTATTTTGTACGTCGTATTTATACTTGCGCGACAATTTGGTTCAGCAAACAAATATACTCTGAAGTATTTTTGTTGGTTTTATTTTACTAATGAATATCTAGATTGAATGTATTTTTTTTAGACTTTACATCTGGCTTTTTTAGGCTTTGTTTTTGTGATAGTTTATAAAAACTACAATTTAAGCCCACGTAACCGGCGGCTTAAATTCAGCAATTATAGTTTTTGTTCAAAAATTCCAATAGAATATCAGTTTAGTGTTGTTTTTACTATTAACGTTTGCTAGTTTTTTGGGACTTACAGTTAAACAATAACAAAACAAACAAATAATAATTTTCGAGTTGGGTTAATATTTACAGTTCTGCGAAATGTTCGCAGAACTGGGTACACGTTACTGTTTGACCAGAGAGTTTCCTAAGAATATCTCGAGCCTCTTAGTACGAATAACTTGAAGTTTGTGCCTCTCAGAAGCTGTTTGGTTTCTCATCATTCATAGACTGGCGTAAACGGGAGAGTTCCGGATTATAGCAGAAAATTGGGTGTTTTATTTTGTCCACTAACAAAAATTATTATTTACTAGGTTAATCTAGCTGTTCAATCAAATCAGATCATCACACTTTACTGCTGGCCATTAGCCTCAACCAAGCCGCACCGCCCTGTCCACTGCTTTCCGCATCTGAATTGACCCAGCCGCCTTTTTAAGGCGTCGGAACATCTGTAAGCCCAGAGTACACTTGCTGATATGCGGTTTCCACTCCAGGACTCGTTTGCTACATCGCCCATCGTTCCTTTAACAGACATGGCCTGCCCACTGCCATTTTTATGAGCTTTTATTTAACTTGCCTTGTTAGTTAGTTAACATAACATAACATCACGCCTGCAATATCCGAAGGGATACGCAGCGGTGTATCTAATAGTACACCCACATTTAGCCAGTTATGTTTTAAGTGCCATGTTATAGGGGGCGAGCCTATTGCCATCAACCGGGCACGAATCCAGACTCCGTGACTGCTACTGAGAAATTCCTGATGAAAAAACCAAAAACATTTTGCCCGACCCGGGAATAAAATCCAGGACCTCATGCTCAGCAATCGCGCTTGCGACCATTAGACCAACCAGGCAGGTCAAATCTTGCAACTGAATTTCACACCTCTCCCCAAACGATTGAGCAAAAAATATTGCATACACCTTTGGTTCTGGTATACATTTTTATGACAAACATGATTTCATCCTTTTTTTGGGATGGGAAATCATCAGCCCTGGCAGGCATCGGCCCTTGCGGGCCCCTCATGTTTGCTGACATCTCTTTGAGGCGCGCGTGGAACACGAACGCGCCGTCGACACGGCCTGTCCGCCACCTCTTTTGCTACAGCCAGGATCGCCTCCTCACAAGAGACACGAAACTTTGTATTCTCGTTCAATGTTGATAAATAAACCAAAATTTATTTCATTTTTATAAAACCTTGTTTATTAAAAAAATAATAATAATTGCTTGCCCATTCTGCAGTTTGGTTGGTATCTCCCACCAATACATTTTCATCTATGCTAAGCTAAATGTGCTTAATAACACAAAAAGCTTAACCCCATTTGGGTCAAAAGGTAGGGTTCGAATTACCCGCACCTTTCTAACTGCATGCAGGAAACAAACTCAATGCCATAAACAGTGAAGAAATTGGTAATTACAGTAGGTTACAATGTTGTTGTAGCTCATTATAACCGAAACTGATCCAGCTATACCCGTCAGCAGCACTCAAATGGCGGCAATTAATAGTTGAGAGCAGTTTTATTAACAAACTTTTCCGGATTGTTCGACAACACTAATTAGTGTTGGACTATACGAATATACTACTTATCTGAGTACTGTAATATTGTGTTTTGTTTTATCAACATTTATACTGTGTTTCCCTTTGGCTCATTATTTTAGTATAGATAAAAAATAGTCGCTTGTTTAAGTTATGCTGATGTCAGTCGCGTTACTCGAGTGAAAATTTATTTTTATTTCATTGCATATTCACTTTTAATTTATTATTTAGTGCTGACATTTCATTACAATATTCATTTCATATAATGTTGATGGATGGAGAGGGAGAGGAAGGCCAAAGAAAAGACGGATGGATTGTGTGAGAACTGATATGAAAGAGAAAAGAGTAATAATGATACGTGACGTCTGACAGGGGAAAATGGAAGAAGAAAACGTGTTGCGCCGACCCCCAAATACAATGGGACAAGGGCAGGAAGATGATGAGTACTGACATTTCACTTCGAGTGAAATACCGAATGAAAGTCAGAAATTAACAGAAAGTGTATCGCCTGATTCTGGCTTTATGAGTTTGTTTTAGATGTTTTAAGTGTTTATATGCTTTTGCCTTTCAACGAACACTGTACTAATACTAAAGGTATGTCGTGTTGGACTTTGTGAACAAAACCTCTATGTCAAATCTATGATGCTATATTGTCTATGGTAACTTTTTGGTATCTGTCACTTTTACCGCGCTCCCGCGTAACGTGTTCTAGAACTAACTCTCTTGTCATGTCATGTGTCTGTGCAATAAAACTGTTGTGATCCTATTTGAATATAGTTTGTTAATTCCACACCTGAATACATAAATAACATGTCGAAAAGTTTTAAGAACTTTTTAATTTTAAAGTTTAGTTTTTGATACGTAACTGTAACATAGGACTGCCGTTTGTCTGACGTAAATATCTAGGACATTTGAAATAGTTCAAACAAACGCTGTTTTATTTTTCTAATTTTTTTATCACTTTACTAGTAATCCGCACCAATAAAAAGCTCTATTAAAAAAAAAACGAATAAAGCTTTTAGAATTGCATTTTGTGTACAATTATTACCTACATTGATGGTATCTTGTAGGCTTAGGACCGCTTCATATTTATAATTGTCTATGTTACTGCTACACAGGTAAAACTTAATATAATATTGTAACCAATAACAAGCATAAATAAGTTGGTTTTTAATTTCATTTTTGTTATTTAAGAACAATATAAAACCGTCAGCTTATGTTGTCGTTCAATAAGCTGACGGTAGATTGAATGGGAGGCAAAATCCTTGATATTGTTAGTAGGTGGTCGACCTTGTGAGAGGAAGCCACTTTTTTGGTTAATCTGTCGACTGAAATATTAATCTTTACACGTGGAACTCTTTACTGAAAAAAAATAAAAAAGCGACCATGAAACACAAAACACGTGGATGGGATTATTGTAGATTTTCTTAAGTAATTTATGTTTTATATTAATTGATGACGCTGTTATTTGACCACGAGTTTATTAGGCACTAGGCCTAGAAAAATAAGATGTAATATCAATATAATATGTATAATAAGTATTCGGTTCTAATCGGTACTACATACTTACATTAGATGGATAGGTATTAGTCGTTTCTCGTAAGCGTTTTTAGCATAATAACCAGGAACTTCGTAAGAATTTGTTATTACTTTTATTGAATAGAGATTGTTTGCTAATTCATGTACCTTCATGGATACTTACCTTACGTATGCGCTGTTAGACAAATAATAAAGAGATTCATAAAAGAAAATTCGACCTTCGTTTAGTCTTCACAGAACAATGCCCTTAAAGCTTACCTACATGAACTCGAAGAAAACAATTTTTTACGAAATTTGTCCACAATTTCCTTAAATCAGCAAAACATTAAAACAAAAACGTCGCCGCCGATATACAATTCAAATGGCTCCATTAATTTTCATAGTTTCATTTAACCCATCTTGGAGAACAAACATTGGCCGGTTTGTGAGCAAATGAGATGTAAAACAAGAAATCTGGGGATGTTTTAAGACAATCTCTTAGTTTCCCGACGCAAACAAACAAATTGCTTGAATGTTCTCTTTAGCCCCGCCTAGGAGAACAACACATTGCGCGCGCCGCTCTGCTGCAAAATAAGCTTTAAACTATTCCGTGAGAAAACTGGCCGTCTTTTTTTTTAGCAACGCAGTTTATATATCCATGTGGGTTTAAATAGACTGACACTCGTATCTATAAACAAATCAAAGTATTTCGTACCACGATGCCTACTTTCGCACTATGACTACTTTTTTGGACTTTCATGTAATGGGTAGCACAATGCCAACATTTTGAAACCACCATACCTACACTAAGAGCCATTAACTAAAATACGATTTTTATTCTGCAGTTTAGTAATTGCTTGCGTTAAAATTTTTGTCTATTGCATAAAATTGTTGCATAAGTAATTACTTAAACACAACTACTTATTTATAATACCAAAACACACACACTCACACTTTTTTTAGATACTTTAAGCACACATAATGTACAGAGGTGGACTTAATGCCAATTAAAACTATCAACTTATTCTCTTTTGATATTCAAAAAGTGCATTCATAGCAGTTTTATAATATTTGTTTGTAATGGTTGAATCAAATTTATGATTTCCAAGATTACCGAAATTTTTACGTACGGATAAAAATAAGGTTAAAATTTTGCTAAGAATGATGATGCGTCATAACTTCAGCATTAAGTGCAAAGAGAATATAAAACTCAAAATCACTGAATCACGTTTTACGTGATATTAAAAGAAGAAGCTAAATAGTTTAATTTTGAAGAAAGTATAACGTCACTTTTGAAGAGGTTTCGAGGTATAAAACTTCACGCTTTGCCGACAAGGAGCAGGAACGTAAAAGTGCCGAAAGTCGAATCATTCGGAAATTGGTTTCTAGCGAATTCGAGGAAAATTACTTACTTTCAAGATATATAGAAATAGTATATACCAAGTTTTATTCTTCAGTTTCAAGTAAATTGAAAGTTTGTTATTCCGTAGTAAGGTATCTCTTGTTGGTATCGGACGAATTTTGACGATATAATTTTTTGATAAATAATAACTTAACAGAAACATATTTTTCCTCAACAAATTCTGGCAAAATTCGTTAAGGAAGAGTGTTTTATTTTCGCTTGAGTTTCGCTATCGATGCGGCTACGATCTTCGGTGAATATCTACATAACTAAATAACGTGGTAATGCTGCCAGTCAAAGACTACTATATGCTGCCAGTCTTCTGGGCACGTTTCCGGATGACAGCGACGCGGAGGAGCACCCATGTGTCCTATTATCGTTGTAAGTATGTAGGTACTTTTAGTCTTAATTATTATTTTTATTTGTACCTAGTGTTCAAATGTACATAATAACCTTACCTAAATAAATTAAATAACTAACCGAGTATCACCCTCTTTTTAAATGAAAATAACAATATTATTAAAAGTTCAATCGTGCTTTCGAGGCTAATCTCGCAGTCATACCGTATAGTTTATTGAATCGCCTGAGAATGAAACACGATGTAATAGGTAGCAATTTGGTGCGTCGTTAAAACTTTTACGAGCGATCACTGGGCGGCCAGTTCAATTTATCAGCACCCAAACCATTACTGAGGAGGTTTCCGATTTCTTTCCATGACCATCATTATGCGAATTGTTAAATGGAAAAATGTGCAATTTAAATAAATAGCACATTGATTTCGTATCGCAAACGGCCATTGCAATTCGATGCTGTTCACTTTACCTCAAGTTTGTTGTAAAAAGTATTTCGGGTCGCTTCTTGTTGCAAATGTTGTTTAGGGTAATAGGGTGTTTAAAGTAATATTCTTGTTACTTTTTATGGGAGTACAGACTTATTCTATTAACAATCCATAAATTGGAGTTCTATTCCGTTCGTTCTTGCCGTGCCTCGGCAAGCACGCTTAGTCGTTGGTCCCGGCTGTCATTTGTAGATCTTTGACAGTCGTTACAGGTAGTCAGTGGCCCTAAAGTTTGACAACCAGTCTTACCAAGAGGTAGTATAACCCAGTACTAACTGAGTTGATGAGGTCAGATAGGCAGTCGCTGTAAAATACTGGTATTCCAAGAGAAAATTGTATCGAAACAAGATGGCCAGCGTTGTGCTGTGAGCTCATAGCACAACATCATGCTGACTGGTAACCTGCTTGTCGCAGTCACCACGTGCAAGCTGTCAACTTTTTCTTTCTTTTCTTTATGAGATGGTGGAGGTGGTGGTATTAGTTTCGAATATTTACACGTGTAAGAGAAGCATGCAGCATTATAGCAACACAGCACGAAGTACGAAAGTAAGACAAAACCTTAAGAAGGCAGTTCTCATCATCATCGTCATCATAATCAGCTCGGAATCACCCACTGCTGGGCATGGGCCTCCCCTTTTTTCTGTCACATTTCTGTGCGTCCCTTATCAATGTGTTTCCCGACTTGAATTTGACGATATTAAGGCACTTCTTACTCCTGGCACCTTAAAATATACTTGAATAAATAATTTATTTCAAAACGGATGTGATAGGTAGCTGAAGCTCAGACGGTGTTAGATTTGCCACTTAAGTTTAATTTTATATTTAACGTTAAGGGTAACCGGAAATGACGTGCATGTCTGAGAGCTTTCATGAGTGAGCTACGTAAGCTCCTAAGCAAATTAAACGTTATTATGTAATACTAGCTTTTGCCCGCGGCTTCGCTCGCGTTAATTTAGAATTTCATAATCAATTCGGGTTGTACTCTGCTTGTAATAATATAACTCAATCATGATTCGAAAGACACGTGGCGCCACCTATTACCAAAAGAACGTTATTGTGGTTTTTCTCGGGTACAGTCCTTTTTTTCGGATGAAAGGGATTTCCGATCCGAAAAAAAAAGGTAGTGGTGGTGGTGAGTAAAAAAATGTTGTTATCAGAATGCCAACGTTACAAACTTGTGAAAAAAGTACGTAAATTGGAGATAATTTGGATAGATTGAGAATTTTTTTTTAAACACAGGAATTGCCTTCATATCAGTATTAACTCAACTTTGAGCAGCATCGAAAATCCACGTTAGATTGAAAACTACTTTATCGGAACATAATGATTTTTCAAGTTTTCCTTAAGTACCTAATACATGATTTTACAACATTAAGCAAATTTTACTACAGTACGTAATAACCTTAGCTGAGTTGTGGAGGTCAGATAGGCAGTCGCTCCATGTAAAATACTGGTATTCAGCTGCAGCCGGTTAGACTGGAAGCCAACCCCAACATAGTTGGGAAAAGGCTAGGCAGATAATGATGACGTAATTACCTTAGCACTTCTTACAAGTAAAGGCCGGGCTTCCGATTAAGTCGTCGTGTTTTACAACGCGTCTCTTCGTTATTTATTCACGAAAAGGATGAATTAAAAGGAGCGACAATTTTTTTTTTTTTTAATTTTGTGTTAAATTTCTTCCTTATTGGTAAAAAGCCCATAATTCTGTAGCTCTAAAGGAAAAAAATATTCCTGTCCCAGAAAAAGCTGGAAACCAACGCGCAGCTACTGGGTACTTCGTTTAACATAAGACCACATTTTCTTCTCATAATATTTTGTAGTTATGCCCCAATGGCTCAATTAGTTCAACGTCAGAACAAAATTGGGTTCGTTAGTTATAATTTCGGACGTTTTATTTCGTTAAACATACAATATGAGCTCCCCGCGTGTCCGTGAATAATATCGCGAAACTAGCTAAAAGCGTGAAACGTGAGATCAGCAACAATCGAATACAGGTGCCTGGTACAAGCACTAAGACATGAAACGACCCGACTACTAGGGACTTTGCACACTTCGCATCCACGACCACGTCTTTTGGGTGCAGAAGCTTCGACCACTCAGAAAGTTGGGTCTCAAAACCGGGCATTCGACCTATTTTGTTCAAGGTAGCGACCGGTGCAATAAGACATGATCGTGGCCGCGTAATGCGCAACATTCACCGTAAAAATGAAATTTTACTACACTAAAATGAAATTCTGAAGGTGGCTAGCTAATTATAAGGTGCGAGAACTGAATTTTTATTAAACGGCCTTCACGCCGAATAGTTCTCTGAAAGCTTTGAAAAGTGTTCATTTACATAATGTCTTATTCAAATGACGGGAACTAAGTACTTCTTAAACGTTTTTTGTCATGCCATTCTACAGTCAAATTGTTTTAAATAAATATTCAGGAACTCTTATTTTTGTACATTAGATTGTAATTTTTTTTTCCTCTACATTTCTTGATGTAAGTCGTATACAAGGTGTAAACGGATACTTCACGAAGCTGTTTATCAAACCAAGTAAATCTACGCAAAAAATATTCCTGGGGAAAATCACGTATTATGGTAGAACTCAATGTAAAGCACTCAAAACATTGTGCCGATGGATGCATTGAATAGTACGGGAGGGGAAGTAAATAAAACTTGTTAATAAGTTGGAACTTTGACTGTCAATATCTCCGTAACTAGAAGGATACCTGAATACTTCGGAAAGGTATGGTCTAGAACAAAAAAAAAATGCCTTTCAGCTTCGTTAAAGGTATTTTTACACCCACTATTACAATCAGTATTAAGGAAGTGTTACGGGCTGAGGGCTGAGAGGTTAGAAAAAGTGACATTGTATCAACGATAACCGTGCCGGAAAAATTAAAAATATATGAGTCTCCTGGTGAAAAGTTCTGTAGAAAAACGTTGAAAACATTTTGAAAGCGATTGTCCCTTTGTTCGGCCCTCTGAGAAGGTTTAAGTAATCTCAGAAACTAACAGAAAAACAAACTTTATACTTTTAATAAATGCAAAACATTACAATATCACATTTTGCCACTAAGCATTCCTAGAATTTAATACAAAACTTATTTAAGTTCAGTATTTTAGTCTAATTCCCACCAATCCTAACGTTTTCATTTCATTTTAAATTCATTTCAATTTCTTAAAAGTGTACTTTACGTTTTGCGAGAATTCAAGCGACCACACTTTTGAACTAGGCAGTAGTATTAACCGTCGGGGAACTTTTATTCCGGGGCGAGAAAATTAAAACTGGGATTTGGTGGCATTAGATGTAAGTACTGATACTCGGTCCCTTTTATTCAGTGTTTTTGGTGTAAATGTGGGCACGTTTTGTCCGAATGGACATTTTGACGAGAACGATGAATTTTCGCCTGTTTAGCCCCAATATCCCTAATTAAATCTGGTTCGCACATGACATGTGGCTCGAATGGTATGCCCGTTACATTGCGTATGAAAAAGTATTAGATTGTGGGCTGCTGGTATCTGCCATTTTCACTTGGATTATTAAAATAGAATGTTTACATCTAAAACGTTTGTCAAAACTTTATCTTTCTAAAATGATTAGGTTTTGCCCGTGGTTTTGCCCTCGTGGAAGTCGGAAATAATCCCACGGGAACTTAGTACCGGTATACAAGTATCCTATCCTGTGTTACAAGTTCATGTTCTATCTGTGTAACAAAGTGATCTGAATCCATTCAGTCGTTCAGGCGTGAAAATGCAACAGAAAGATGGAGCAGATCCAAACAAGCGCAAATTCCAAAAAATGTTTCCAAAATATTATTTTAAATCACATAATCAAAATGGCCACGTTTTCACAGCCTCATCAAACCGTATTTTAATTTGAATACACCAATTGTTACTCAGTTGCATGTAACTTAATTGAAACATACTGAATTTTGATTCGTGGACATGTCAAGTTTTGATTGAAATTATCAAAAATGCAATGAAATATTTTTTCAGTCTGTTGCATAATAATTAATATAACGACCTTGGTAATTTGACTTTGTAACTTCTTCTTTTCGAATCGATGGTGAATATAAAATTATTAGGAATGTTTAATGATTTGGGCCAAGTAGGCGGACACATCAATCGCGGCCACAGTTAGTAAAAATAATAAGGAAATTGTTTAATCTAATTTGAAATAAGAAAATGTGGTCACATTAAATTCACAACTTGATTCTATTATGCTTATTTCATGAACGTAGAATAAACTAAGTGGTAGAGCGGCATCGCCAAAAGATCTCACCGTCCAGGGATCTCCAAAGACTCGGAGTTTCTCTACAAACTCTGTAGAAGCGAAGTTTTCAACGCCTCCCAGCCCGTAGCTCTAGAATTAACAAAGGTTGTGTGGAACGGTGTCTGCAAACCGTAAAAAACTAAGAAAGCTATTTACTACCTTAGTTGCAAGAACCTTGGTAAGTTGGTGCAGTGAAGTATAAAAAGTCCAGATTTTACAACCAGATTTTTTTTAAGAAATTTCTATTGAGATCACTGGGAAAAATATCGAAATATATACACGAGTTTTAAGTTCCATTTACGTTTCCGGGAAAAATACGAATGATAACAATAAACAAGTTATCATCATCGAAATTGAATTCTGTGCGTCACTTAAAATGTCAGCCGTGACAGTCATAATCGGGAAATGGATAAATCAGGGCATAATTAGATCAGAAAAGAGCCCAAGTGAATTAAATTCTTCTTTCGTAAAATTCCACTGAAAAATAAAAACAATCTAGAATGTGTTAAAAAAACTACCCAGAGTATCTCACGCGATGTTTTGTCTAATTCTCACATGTTTTTTAAACACCCGCCATTTTACTTGTTTCAAAGTGCGCCTTTCCGCTGCCTAGTACTGTACTGATGGTATCCGGAACACTGGACGCCGACAGAGGTAATAAATATACGGCCAGGGCCCAGGGCTGCGAATTTTGTGTCTTGCATAGATAAAAATAATATCTTTATCGTGGCTAACATTTTAAAGTTGGTTTTGCATTGCTTGAGCAAGTAGTATTTTTGTAGAAGTTTTGCTTTTAATATCAAGATACCTACTACTTAATCGTTGACTGCCTCCCCAGGTATACAGGGTGAATTTTCCAAGTGGGCGTGGATGGCCAAATCCGTAACTATGAGGAATAGCGAAAAATGCTCAAAGGAGTCTCGAGCCCGATTTTGATGAAAACTAAAACTACATCATTAGATTTTTGAAAAATCAATATTCCTAGCCAGGAATCGAACCCATTAATTTTGGAAAAAAACACACTGCGTTATTACACCATTCAATAGTGTCGTTAATAAGGATCAAATTCTGGGAAGTAATGATATACGCCATCACGCTCACTTGAAAAATTCACCCTGTATAGTCACCACGCACATCGTTCATAAGAAAGAGTACACAAGTACGAGTGAGAGAGATGTGACGACGTGCCATATATTCAGATGAATAGTTGTATGAGTCGTTGAGATGATTCTTTTATATCTAATCGAACTAGGTGATATAGTTTTTCATCCCAAGAAATCGTACTTAGTTTTTTTCCTCCCCTGAGTAAAGACGCGAGCACATCAAGCTACCCAAAACTGTCAAATTTTCCCAATCAACGTTGAACCTAATGCTTCACTACATATTATAAAACAAAGTCGCTTTTCTGTCCCTATTTCCCTTTGACCGCTTAAATCTTTAAAACTACGTAACGGATTTTGATGCGGTTTTTTTTAATAGATAGAGTGATTCAAGAGGAAGGTTTTTATGTATAACACATGCACCCGTGCGAAGCCGGGGCGGGTCGCTAGTTAGCAATAAAGTTGAAAATCTATGAAACAAATTTGAGAGATTTAAAAGCTACTGAGTTTTACTCCCCACTGATTACTTTTATGATCTACCCATCTCTTTTAGGGTTCCGTAGCCGAATAGCAAAAAACGAAATCCTTATAAATTCGTCATGTCTGTCTGTCTCTCCGTCCGAATGTCACAGCCAGTTTATTCCGAAACTATTAGGACTACACAGTTGAAACTTGGTAGGTAGATTTGTATTCTATATACCGCTTTACGATTTTTATTCAAAAATAAAAACAAATAAAGATTAAGGGCTAAGGCATACATGGAACTGAAACTATATATTTTTTTCATCAAATCTATACTTGCGTCTATAGATAGGTCTTTAAAAATGGCATTGAGGTTTCTGAAATTATTTTTTCTCGAAGGCAATCGTTTGAAAGATAGACATTTCCAAAGTGGTAAAATGGAAGTGTAAGAGGAGGAAAATCACAAAATATGTAGAATTTTAGAACATAAAAAAAATTCAACGGAAATTGGTTTGAATAAGATTTGATGTTTAGTTTTTGAGTTAAGGGACTTTTTCATCAAACTGCAGCAGTCACTTTGTTTTTCATTAAAATACTATGAAAAACAAATTTAGTTTTGCTGTTATATAAAACAACAAATGAATGAGCCTTCAATTTTTTTTTATTATATTGTTTGGTGCTACGGAACCCAGTGTGCGTGTTAGTATGACTCGTACTTGGCCAGTTTTTTTCAATACAATGCCTCACGTTATATATTCAGCTATATTATACGATGTATTTTCTGGACCAAATCATAATAAAAAATTTACAATCGTATCACCACAAGCTCAACACTCAACAAAAGTTGCGGCACTAACAGCCAAGTTGCACCGGTAGTACGTATTTAGGAAGTATCGTCACAAGTGGACGCTCATCAACTGCCCCAAAAAAATACAGCGGAAGCTGTCATCTGACGTCAACCTAAAATTAACTCATGCAAATAGTAGCTTGTTTATGAAAGAGGTCAGTGTTCTGTGGCGTGCTTAGGAAGTGTTAACAGCGGGGCGTGCCTGTGCTATCTAGTATCTCGCGTAGGGCAATTGCACTTGTCAGCCGGGGTTCGGCGCTTCCTTACTCGCGTACCGCACTGCACCCTAGTTCCCTACCCTCCCCGCGCCCGCCGCGCCCGTACACAATACCGTTGCGTTGCGTTTACCCGACAAGTGGTGTAGTTCCTCCACTTAAACGTTTAAGGCCCAGTCGAGTGATATGTTATTACGTGAGAATTTTTGCTGGGATAGTCGTTTTTTTTTTGGGCTGAATAGCTACTTGTAGGTTATTAAAACAGGATAGATATCAGCTTTATCCCACTTATTGAGGGATTCTTTGGATATTATTGCTTGTCAAATATAGTTTTAACCGCAGTCATTTTGATTTGATATTTGTACATACATAATTTAAGCCACCTGCAATGGTGGCTGTACATTCTCGATCGAAAGCTCCGAAAGAAAGAAAGATAGATGTATTAATTGGACTCAAAAGGACAAACAGTAAAAAATTAAACAGAAAACAAAGAAAATAAAACTATATTTAAAAAATGAGACTAACATTTCACAAAAAGAATACATTATTCTATTTTTTTGGTACAGTAAACTAAAACATAAACTAATCTTTTTAAATTGTCATGGCCACTAACATTATCATTAACTCAGAAACGGGATAAATAAAAAAAATATATCCCGTTTCTAGTGTTTAATGATAATAACTTAAACTAATTAATGACGTTTAAAAAATAGACGTGGCAGCGCTGGTGTTCTCATGGGGTCCCCTAGTGATACTACGGTCACTGGTCTACTTCAGTAAATAATTCTCATAATGGTTTCATAATATCTCAGTTAATTTGCTTTCGTTGGAAAAATGTAATGCTTTATGAGCATTAAATTGTTTATACTGTTAAGCCTGAACAAACAGTTCCGGATAAATGCTTAGTTCGTATTGAGCAAAATCTGATTTTTATATAAACGCTCAATTCATTTTATCGGTATTACGATTTCTATGAATAATCCAAAGTAGTATGAGAATGCTTGAATTCTGCGTATTTTGTTTAAACTCTCTCATCTAACATTAGCTACATAAATACGCTGGAAACGCCATCTTATAGCCAGACTGGAGATGCCAGAATATCAGTATTTTACTGAGAGCCAAAAAAGCAGAGAGCTAAAAAAAACAGCTAAACTAGTTCGGTCTCCATAGTTACTGTCCATCCTTTGGTACCGATTAATCCGACTTCCGATTGTCCGTCTACCCGAAATGAATAGAGGGGTCTAAAATATGTCGAAAGAATCATTAGCCATCCATAGGAGATGTTAGTGGCAAAAGCAGATTGGCATCAGAGGTCGACGTTAGACAAGACTCGACAAAAATCGTAAACAGTAAACATGATTTAATTCACATTTTTGCTTTTAAACGCGTTTTCTCGTTTCAAAACAATAGCGAATCATCAATTTTTCCACACAATATCATTATAATTAGTTCATAACACGACTGACAAGCGGCTAGAATAAAACATTATTCGAATTCTACAAAAGGAGGTTCACTGTTTAATAATAAAGTAACAAAGTGGTAATTCATGTTGAATGATGTAGTTTGAATTTCAGATAGGGCCTGATCGATGGTGGCTCGGATCGGATCGTAGATATCTGGCGGATGGCGTGTCCGACCGTGCTTAAGTGTGAGTAAGTCTGTCTTATTAAGGTTCCGTAACGATATCGAAAACTTGTGCACTCGGTGTTCATAAATTGCATCTTCGAGTCCGATTCGATGATTCCAACAGCCTTATTGACTGGCGTTTATGTTCAAAACGTCGTTGATATTCTTTTGTTTATACAATTTCTCAAATTGGCACGAACGGACTCGATGTTCGTCCGTCTATTCTGTCGTCCGAGAGTCAGGGTACGTGAGCTTGTTAAAGTAAGACAATGACAATGTATTGTAAAAGCCTGATTGGTGTAGTGGTCACAAAGCACTACTTTTGGGTAAGAGGTCTAGGATTCAGTCTAGGAAAAGTGATACTGGGTTTATCCATCAGGGATTTCTCAATTGGTCCAAAATCTGGTTTGAAGCCGTTGATGTTAACAAGTTCGCCTCCTGACAGGGCACTTAAACATGACTGACGAAATGTGGGTGCACCATAGGTACACTTCCGCGTAACCCTTCGAAATTAAAAGATTGTTGTTTTAAGTGAAGATAAACTTTAAAGATTTGAGTTAATCGTTATGCACAACAAACTCAGGTTATAAAACCCAGACAGTACAAACAGCACAGTACAGAACCCTTAAAACACAAGACGCTTGATCAGTATTTTTTATCAGCGAAGTGTTGGAACTATCGTGTTCGTTATGAATAGTAGCGTGTTACTGCTGATATTACTAAGGTGCTCAGTTTACTTTGTTGACAGAACAAGATTACGTTTTGACGTAAGGCTGTTGCAGTTTGCTACGGTAAATATTAAATATTACTTATATAAAGCTGACATGAACATAAACTCCACCATAGCCAATCCTGGTGTACTTCTTTTTGAGGTAACTGTTCGTTGTTTACAACAGTGACAAAAGAGTATACATAGATAATTTGATCATGTTGAGAGGATTAAAGAAAGGGAGATGAGAGTTGAAATCCCGGAAGGGGACGACCTAGAAGGACCTTGTTGGTGATGTCCTCAAGAAAGGTACTCCCAACGGTCGTGTGACCAGATGTGTGAACTTGGACGAAGCAAAAGGAATATGTAATGATAGTAGAAGGTGTCGCTCTGTAGTAGATACCTAACTCCATGGGAAAAAGGTGTGATTTATGTACAGTCACGAGCACCAATATGTATACACTTTCCCAAATTTAAAAGCAATTTTCGCGAGAAAAAACAATTGTAACTTGGATATAGGATCATTTTCATAAAAAATATGAGTACCAGAATACTATGATCGTAACAACATGGCGAAAAACACTTTTAAAAGTATTTAAGTGTTTACATATTGTTGCTCGTGACTGTATGTGTATGAGGTTGCATTTAATGACATTAAACTACTCTTGGTGTTTTTTTGTGAAAACCCTCCACTCTTTGCCTAGTTGCTGCAACTCCTATAAACAGTGCAGCTACGTACTATTTCGTATAGAATCTACAGTCAATATAAACAAGAAAAACATCAAGACAAAACTCGGCAAGTCCCAGACACGTAAATTGAAAAAAAAGGAGTTGAAGGAAGTTTCTGAACTTCCTTGGAACGCGCAATGACATTAATCAAAAACACTACTTTATTTCTGAGCTAACACGGAGTTAGGTAAAAAGAAAGAGAAGAGTTCCTCATATTCCGGTTTAGGTTAAACTTAACATATTTCTTTTTAAACATACCTTAATGCAAACATTAAATACAATTTAACAATTTTACATACAATTTAACCTAGATAATTACAACTGCCGTTTACTGTCCTATATCGCAGATGTTAACACGAACTTAGAATGTATCAACAGAACGCTAGACACAGTTTAGATCTAGGTAAACTTTGGAGACTAGATAGATCTAGGTATTTGTCCTGTGAATTCCTGCCGAGGCTAATCTCCACACAGCTCTGTTTCCGGGGAACACCAAGACTCTTTATCGATAGAAAACATGACATGAGTCATCGCGTCGGGTCTTGAATAAATTCAGGGGTGCCAAAATGGGAGTGGAACTAAACCAGCGACGCGACGCTAAGGACACAAATGACTGACGCGCGGGTCTCTAAACGCAAGTTGCATCACTCGAGGTTCTGAACGGAGCGTTACGTCTTTAAAATGGTTAATGGTCAGCAGAACTAGCAGGAAGATTGAAATCCAAAAAATTTGTAAAATAATACCTATACTAGACGTAGACAGTTAACAGACTATGAAGAATGGCTAAGTAATGACTAACGTTGTCTGTCTGTCCGTCTGTCTGTCAAGATCCTTTATCCCGAGAATGTGTGGAGGTATTGAGTTTAAGTTAAAACCATATACTCAAGTCTACAGTCCCTTGAAGCTGTGAAAAAATCAAACTTCTAAGTTAACGTAAAAAAAAGATACGGCCATTTATGCCGCAAAAAACGTATATTTCGACAATCTCAAGGGAATCAAAATTTATAGGGTTGACCTAGAATCATGAAATTTGCTTACAGCACATGTAAAGGAAAAAAATCTGAAAACTGTAATTAATCACAAAATATCTACAAGTTTATACGGAAACCTCGGTGCGCGAGTTCAACTCGCAATTGATGTTTTTTTAGCAATTTGATTTGCTATACATTCTCCAAAATATGCGCAAATTATATATTGAATTTAATGTTTATAACATTACAATTCTATAAATAACTGCCCTTCATTCAACAGATTTTTTACTACGAGCTAGACTAGATACGCAAATCCAAGGGCAGAACTCGATAAGGTCGGACCGATCCTTACTTGAATAATGTCTGCAAGACACGGGACAGTATTAATTATACGAGGTTGAGCCATTTGACCCCGGTGGGCATAGTCAACCGCTCGCTATGGTCACGATTTTACATTAACAGTGCCTTATTTCTACGCAGTTAAGGATGGTTTTCCTGAACCAAATGTTATCCCCATGGTACCCTGCTAATGACCCAATGTAAAGCTATCAACTACAAGCTTGAATGGTCGTTAATGCATATTTATGTTGGAATTATTGACAAAAATCGTTTAGATTTATTTGATTGTGATCTACCAATGTTCTTTCTAGGTATATAGGCCTTGTATTCTCTGACATAATAATTACGGTCGGTCGCAATGTTGTGACAATATCGCTGGACCATCGACCCCATGTGACACGAAAACTAAATGTTGTCTTTGACCTGATTTAGCCGCTCCCTTGCCTCATTCGCGATTCCTCATTAAATAGGCAACTCGGTAAATATTCAAAAATGTTCTCGCTACCTAATTTGGTTGCAGCGCGCCTCGATTACAAGACAAAAGGTTAATGAACTACAATCCGCAAGAAGTGGAAGGTAAATATTAATCAGAATATTCCAGAAACATGCTCTAATGAAGCCAAGCCCGCGGCGGAGGGCACGGCAAACATTTTTAATCCGCGGCGCATCTCATAAATTTCAACCCGGGGATAAAGTCGCTTTTGTTTTTCTTCACGAAAGAAATATTTTTCGCTAAATTTACAACGCTTACTTGTGGCGTGTCGCCGGCCCTGAGCCGAGACTTCGTCGAGCTTCTCCTTTATTGACCACTCTCATTACAATTGAGAAGATGTTCGGAGTCGTGAAAAGATTGCGTTGATATATTGCTGGAAAAACAACCGACTTTTTACATGGAAAACATTTTGAAATACAATGTCTTGTGTTAAACATTCACTGCGCATTGGGAAAGCAACAGCGACTAAACAACATTGTTCCAAAATCGATTTCTGAAGTAGAAAGCTCACACATGTTTAACTACACGAAAATTAATTAAATTAAACTGTAAACTTGCATATTTCACGACAGCGATGTTTTGTGCGAGGCGGAAGCCTACTAAAACTATCCTTAATTGACGAGAAATGTTTCAAGTGTAATGAAATATGGGGGGAATTAATATTTCAGGTGCCTAGCTAGCCCAAAACTTTGCCAATAATTTTGATTTATTGGAGCCTCACCGCCTCTCATATCTACTACTCGAAGTTTTGCTATTTAAACAATCACTTTGGCGGTGGCCTACCATCCTAAAGGCACAAGGCGACGTTTGCTTCTATAGGCTTTCACGGAATTCTCACTGGGACCTAGATTCCTAATTGCAAAGCTAAGGTTGCTGTATTAATTCTAAAGAGAACTTGAGTGGAATAAATATTTACGTAGGTAGTCCTTTTTGGACCTCGTGGCTAAATAATAATAGCTGAATCGATCAATATTTAGGTAATGCCGCGCTTGCCTAACTTTATCTGTGGATGGGTGACCACCAATTATATAGCGAGTTCCCTCCGTGCCTCGGAAAGCACCTTAAAGCGTTGGTCCCGGCTTTCCTTTGTAGATCGTTGACAGTCGTTACAGGTAGTCAGGGCCACGAAAGTCTGACAACCAGTCTGTCTAGGGTTGTGTAGGTCAGATAGGCAGTCGCTTCATGTAAATACTGGAATTCAGCCGCATCCGTTGTGACTGGAAGCCGACCCCAACGTAGTTGAGAAAAGGCTAGGCTGATGCTTATGTAGTCCTTTGTGCCTGTATGAAGTGGTACAATACTTATTAATGACAATAGTATTAGCTTGTAAGCCACTCAATTTACGCATGAAGTAAGCTTGGTGCTAAAAGTATGTTCACATTTGCATCATGGACAATTTCCGTCGGTAAGTATGCAATGAAATCGGTTGGAAAAGCACTTGTGTATCGCTCTGTGAAACGATACGATACCTCGTTGACTGTTCGCTCTATTTCAATAGTCTTTAAGCAACTTACTTACCAACAGTTTCTACGGCTTTTACTCGATAGCGATATAAAGTTTGAAAATCGTAGTTTTTATTGCAGTTTGGATACTGATATATCCTACGAAAGAGTAGATTTAAGACTCCTAGGGAATTGGTTTGTTGTATTTCCTTAGACGAGCTTATTTATGTTGCTAGTTGAGTTATTTTGAACTTCTTATCTATTGATATTATGTGCCTTTAAATCTGCGGCAAAGTCGAATGCATCCTTTTTGTCTATACTAATAATTATTATAAAAGGGCAAAATTTGTTTGCAAGTTTGTATGTAGGGGGTAATCTTCGGAACTACTGATCCGATTCAGAAAACTCATTTATTGTCGGGATGCTACATTATTCCTGAGTGTCATGTCTACATTTAATAGTTTCCCTGGGTTAATTTATGTATTCAACGGGAGCGAATCCGCAAGCAAAAGCTAGCTAAAGAAATAAAACACACACCAACCGAAAATAAATCCTTCAGCTTAGTTAACGACTGCAACAACCACTCAATAAAACCAATTCATACAGGTACAAGATAAAAGAAACTAATCACATCATAGTCATAAACAACAAAGTTATCTCCGGAATTGTCTACCAGAGAGATTTGCTTGATATATCCAGTCGTACATAATATTACAAGGGTACTGCGGAGGAAACAACAAAATATTCCAATCGGACACACCTCATAACAACACCATAAAAATCTTGTAATGTCAACACAATAAATCACTCTTATTCGTTTTATCAGGAACTAGTCGACGAGTTTGGTAACATTAGTTGCGAGCAAACGAGCGACAAAATTTCTTTGTATCGACAAAGTAGCTTGCGACCAGAATTCCCATTTTCGCGATAACGATCATGTCCCACCTTGTGGCCATTAAGGGTCAGGCGATGGTCAGATAGGGGGCAATTTATGCACTGTACACTCAACTCAAGAGCTTCGGTGTATTTACTTAGTTTTTACGACGCGAGATCTTTATCCACTCCGTGCAAAATGTTTCGTTTTTAAGCTTAACCCGCGTCCCTTTTGTGGTTTTGATGCGGTTATTGTGTAAGTCCCGTCTTATAAACAGTTGTTTTAGCCTGAATTTGCTGGGGCGCATTAGATTTTTTGTTTATTTTTTTCTTTGCGGGCGAGAAAAGCGTAAGGTGCTTCAGTGAGCACTTTCGATTTATTTATTGTGATTTCACGTCATGAGAGAAACAAAGTTAGTTTTCAGTATTCAACCACTACGAAAATTCTAAAATTTAGCGTACTTTTACTCTAAAGAAAAACGCTTTTTTTTTACAAAGTATAGCAGATATTCATTAATTACTTTTCATCAAGTTTATGTAACTTTCTCTACTTTCATTCTGCCTGCGGTAATTAATCCTGACTGCTAGCAGGATCCTACTTCCGGCTTAATCTTTACTTTGTCTTGTCTTCCCTATCCTCAATCGAAAGTTTGCTTTAATGTCTCTGTAATGAGTTCGGTTCCTCATTTACTATCAGCTTAATTTGTATAGTAACATAAAGTGGCCCACATGCAGTAGTAGTTTTACGGGCAATATAATTTATTAGGCACTTTGAAGGCCGGTTTAACTTGGATTAACTTTAATTTAACCAGCCGTTGCCCGCGTTTAACTCGCACACACGGCTCCACATCAAGCTATACATTTTGAGTACCTATAACAAGGGCTTGCTTTGTATAGATTTCCCGAACAATGAGAGATCCGTATAAACTGGTTGTTTGCCTAGAACTTTTTTGTTGATCGTGCGTCATGCATTCGAATTAAAAGAAGTCTATGTTATAAATCCGGAACAAGACAAAGCATATGTGTGTGGCAACGCCGGGAGGTGATGTCCTAGAAGAATATACACTGACCTTATTAGTGTAGGTATTTCAGAAAGTTCAGATGCGTAGTAACCGGCGGACTTGTACGATCGCATGTATGAACGTGGACGAGGCGAAAGGAGTATATCAGGATCGTGGCAGGTGGGGTTCTGTATATTTTGCATACCCCCATGAGAAGAAGCCATGAGTTTATGTATGTCTATGGTCTATCTGTGTCTAATTTGGCAATGGCTAGGCAAATTATTAAATCGACCTTCAAAATATCAAACAACACTGATTTAAAATCCGTTCATCCGTTTATGTACATTTGAGTAACAAACACACAACAACAAACCATTTAATTGATAAATGGCGGAATACTGGCTACTCATAAAATAGTCTCCAGTATTACAAAGTTATAGAAAGAGGAGCTAGTGGCTTAATAATCTTCAGGTTAAGCCGCGCTTGCCAGGGTTGGTCCTTAGATGGGTAGCCAACCATTACGTACCGAGTTACTTCTGTGCCTCGGAAAGCACGTTAAGCTGTTGGTCCTGGGTGTCGATTCTAGATATTTGACAGTCATTACAGTGACCCGAAAGTTTGACAACCAGTCTTACCAAGGGGTATTACCCAGTACTAACTGGGTTGTGGACGTCAGATAGGCAGTCGTTTCATCTAAAATACTGGTAATATGCTGCATAGGGTTAGACGTGAAGCCGATCCCAACTTAGTTGGGAAAAGGCTAGGCAGATGATGTTTACAACGAATAAAAATATCTTCGTACATTCTTCTCTGTATCAAATCGTAGCCCAGGCGTGTAACGAGAGCCTCTTGGCTCTCTGCATGTTTATCGCAGCTCTAAGATTATTAGGCCATTGGCCGTAACGATTATCGGCTCAATAATTGCCCAGTTTACATCCTATATGTTGACAGTTTGGTAGGATTGTTGGTATCGATATATTTTAATCGATCTTTCACTAATCGGTTAATAAATAATTGTATAGTGTTTGTGATGATTTGTTGATCACAATAAATTTTAAAACGTGACTTTTAGATTTAAAATTATGGTTTAAAAATAACCCAATGGTTTGGAAAAAATACTTATTATGGATTATTTATGATTTATTATTTACGTAAAATCACAATGATAGTTATTGCGTGCTGCCTCGAATTAGTTGATGAACCATTCAGTTCTACATTTCAAAAAAACAGAAAACTGCTATACTACTGCTATGTATATATTTTAAAAATACGTCAGCCCCTTGAATCTCTGTGACATAAAAGGAATTTTATTGCGTTAAACTTCGCTGGAGAAAGGCAAGAGATACGATGCTGTTGACGTATCACCTTCCACCTAATGGCGTGCAGATGCTGATAAATATAGAAAGACGCGAGGCGCCTGCCAATTACGCCTGGCGCTGATACGATACACTTTACCGACTTTAAAGGAGAAGGGGGTTCTTATTTCGATAGAATAAACCGTATGGTGGTTATGGCACGACACCACTCATCCGCGCGGGGGTGAGGCGGATCTCATGTCGCATTGCTGGCCAGCACAAGTGAAGTACTTCTATCATAGTCTTAAACCTTATCTATTAACACAAGTCTGTATTTACTTTATAATATGTTAGTTGATAAGGTATAAATATAGGTTGAAATAAATGATAAATAAATAATTGGTTTCTATGAAATCTGTTGATGCCTAAAAAACGACCCCGTTCGTCCGCGCGGTCGGACGGAGGCGTCGAAGCGGATGTATGTATGTGATACGTGATGATTTGTCTTATTTGTTTTCTATGCAGTTGCTTAATATGCCTGTAGCTCATAGCTTAGCGCTTATGAGGGATAAATGGGGAATCTTTTATTACCACTACATAATTGCCATGTTGGCAGTTCATCAAAAACTTTTAAGCGTGGGAATTTAATAAACAACCTAGTTCATTTAAATATCCCCTCTGACTATGTTTATAATCAACACAAGTAAACTTATTTAAACTGAATGATAACATGCATAAAAATCCATTTTAAAATCTCCTAAAACATTTCAGATACATTTTCTACAAATCGTTCCATCCGCATAAATGTAGACATTTGTAGCTGTGATACAGTTACGATTGAGAGACGACGTTCAAACGATTATCGACGCGATGTATGAAGCAAGGATTTGCAGTCTCGATACGAAGGTTGCTGACGTGGATTATCGAACGTGCGCTTTGCGTTACGATTTAATCGAGTCATAAAAATAACCGAGAGCTTTATGTTCATCCCATAAATAAGGCAGCACAGATAAGATTTTTAAATTATGTACCTAATAATGTTTGCGTAAGATAACTTTTTCCAATACTCCTGCTAATAACAGCGTTTGTAAAATCAGTCAAGCAAGTATTACTTATTTAGTGCTTGTTTACAACTTTACAGCGTTGCTTAGTGAGATGTTTGCTTTTGTGTTCTTAAATAGCACGTTACTTTGCAGGTAGCTTACAAATATAAAGTTTTCAGAGATTAATAATGAATTTTGGAGTGTAAATGTGGTGCTGTTCTACAAACGATGGGGCACTTAATATCGTGTCCTGCGTGTCCTTGTTTGTTCGCTACAGAAAGTGATGGACGCTACTGAAAGCGCCAAATTAGTAGCTCAGTTCTAGGCTGATACAATTTAGATTGCCGTCGATACTCTAAGAAAAAGATGATATTAATAAGCTAGTAAGGTACAATTGAATAACAGTGTTCATGATAGTAGTAGGTACGCCAATATTAGAATTTAAATAAACGAGGCATCATGTTTTGGAAAAATTATTGTATATTTAACACAATTTTATTAGATCTTTCAATCAGGAATTTCTCATTAGCAGGATTTCTGTGCTTTTACATGAGACTGTCGAAATGTGGGCTGTATATGTGTATGGGTAAGGGTACGGTGGCTATGTGAAAAAAAAATCAGCTGGTCCCTACATTTTGACGAGTTAATCGATCATAAATGTATGGAACAGCTGATTTTTTTTTCGCGATTTCAGGTTTGGTCCCATAGTAAAAGTTGTTCATAATGATGAGTACAATGACCTCTTAAGAGGTTACTGGTGTTTTACAAATAACCCTGTATACTTTCGCATGCAATCAGTAAAAAGCTGTTGTTTTGATATTACAAACAGAAACTTACATTTTATTTATTTGTATGGATGTTAAAAGTGTTTTATAAAATTTGAGTTTTTATCCATAATAAAATAGCTTTGAAAGTAATTGTAGGTAATGGTGTTACCGACATTCTCCTATTACGTTAATCGTTCTTACGTACGAAAAAAGATCAGAGTATTTCTTTCGTAATTCTCACTTCAGTTACTATACATGTATCACACATTCCCGACCACTCAATACCGAGATATAAGTGGGTACGTAGGTACGTATAGATATAGTGTAACTCAAAGCACTAGCTACGAGTAGTTATACATGTGGGTGTTGGGTTCAATTTCCGGCTGAGAAGTGTTTGTATTTACGCACCATTACCTACGAACTACAGAGTGAAGACTTATTTAGGGTGGAGCCACGATTTTCCTAGGTTTGGCATTTTGACCCGGGTAATCTGTACATAGGTAGGAGTATGTAGATACGAGCTGATATTTTGCTTTAAGTTTTTTTACATTTCTTTTTAACTTTAAAGCGGGTAGGTTGATAGATATTTAATATGAATTCGTGTTGTTTTAACCATTTTAAAAGTGCCCTTTCTACACAACTTTATTTCTGCTTATAGTAGGTAAGTACGATGTATTATACATACCTATACCTATAGTATTCACAATAAACTACGTAACGTACAAATATACTTCTTTGAAATCGGTTGAAACTTAGCTGGAAATAACAAAGATGACATAGCAGAGTCATATTGTAGAAGTCATATAGTGAAGCAATGAATTTACTTGGGTAGAGCAACAGAGGGGAACTCGCGGGGAGTCGGGAGAGTACTCAAACGTTGAGGGCAGTTTGTCAGTGCAACACATGCAAATGTATAGATAATTGTAAATAAATGATTACATAACATTACCTATATTTATTTATTTATTTTCTTTTTATGAAAAACCTTGTATGTACGTACATCAGCGTGCGACTTGGTAAATACCTACGCCGCGGCGGTATCGCCCGACATCGAAGAGCGATATCCCACTGTATATGGTTATACTGTGGCAGAGACCAATAAAAACACACCGCCATATTCTGAAACATGTTGCATTGTGAACGGAGAAACAGTACGCTTGCTAATGAGCATGAGCTCAAAAGCAGTCCCTGACAAATAGCTTGTAAAACCTTTTGCCAAAAAAACACCTTGTGGGAGAACAATCAAGCTAATGATGCATACCTTATTCTGCAGGAACATAAAAGTATGATGTTTTAAGCAAAATTTTTCGAAAAAAACTTGAAAAGCAGTACCGAGAAAGCATGCATATTATATCTAGCTACACATCGATTACCATAAAATTGTTGACCTCATTCGAGTAGGTACAGAGATATGAAGTTTATACCGGCGACGTTTTTCGCTGATGCATTCGCTTTTCGCGTTGACGTTCAAGTTCAGACGCGTAATAGCGTCATTCTGCGTCATTACCAAACATTCAGCGTCGCCGGCGGTCGCTAATAAAACCTGAATATTTCACGTATCGTAGCACCGTACATTACCATAAACAATTTGCGATTCAGCAGTTGCATCGGTGATTCAATATTTTTGCTGGACGTTATTCTGTTAAGGCAATTCAATTTGTCGATTAATATAGGTCGCGGGGAGAAGTAGTTAGTAGTATGAAGTTGTATTTGCTATGAGACGTGGATGCCAAAGCGGTAACTGGCCCATATGTGCGCAATGAAGTATCGTGGATTTAGTTGATTGGTTGAAAGACAAAGGCAAAGACATAATAGATTGACGGCACGGTAGGCGCAGTGGCTGAGCGATTGACTGCTGTGCTTCGTGTTGCGGGTTCGATTCCCGCACGGAACAAATATTTGTATGGCCTACAGATAGTTGTTCCGGGTCTGGCTGTTTGTGTGTGTGAGTTTAAGTGTTTGTTAACGCACCCACGATACAAGAGAAATTCCTAGAGTAGGGCAACGTTTTATTTAAAAAAAAATGGTACGTTTTAAAGCTTTTACTTGTTTTTTTTGTTATGAAATCAGACTGCCTCTTTGGTCCAGTAGTCGCAATCGCGACTGCTGAGCAGGGTTGTTAGGTCCTGGGTTCAATTCGCAGGTTAGAAGATTGTTATTGGGTTTTCCGTCAGGAATTTCTCAATTTCTGTGCCCGGTTGATGGCATACCCCCCATTATATGAGACTTAAAAATATACTGTTAGGTACACTTCTGTCTAACCCCTCGGGGATTACAGGCGTGATGTTATGTTATGTAAAATCAGCCTTTGGCAGTCCTTACTAAGCTCAATCGATGGAGGCGCCCCAAGCTCCTTTACCAAAATTTAATCCAGCCCCAAGCGAGAAAAGCTAAGTAAAGCAAATATCTTTGTCAAGAGAGCAATGACTTTACGCGCAAGCCTTAATAATGGTCCGCACACACTCCACTGCCTGCCTAATGCAGCAACGCTTCACATAATAGTCGAAAGCACTTCGTCGCACAATCATCTGCTACAATATCTCGCTATTCCTTTGACGACAACATCTGACCACTGTCTGATAAAGTCCGTATCTATCAGCTCTCCTCCGGATGATAGCCCTAGGGGCAAGAGGCGAGTTTGGCGATACGAGTCAGCAGACTGGGATGAGATGCGGCACTTTTTTGCGTCCTTCCCTTGGCATCCAGTGTGCTTTTCTTCGGGCAGCCCCTCTTGTTCGGCGGACGTGATACGGCAGGGAATGGAATACTTTATTCCATTCTCCGACATACCGCTCGGTCACAAAGCCCGTCCTTGGTTCAATGTGGACTGCGCTCGTGCTGAAGCTCGTATGCAGTCTGCATACCAAGCCTGGGTGCAAGCCCGTGACCGCAAAGTCCAAGCTCGACGGGTTCGCGCGAAGAAAAGAGCTTTTAATTCTGCCGCAAAGTCCTGTAAGCGGGTGATCCGAAAGGCGCGTTTCGACCACGTCAGCCGCATAGGGGCTAAGCTTGCTTCCTACCCCTCTGGTAGTAAACAGTTTTGGTCCCTATCCAAATCGGTCTAAACCAACTTCTGCCAGCCCACATTACCCCCCTTGCAAAAACCGGATGGGTCGCTAGCTCACTCCGCTACTGAGAAGGCAAACCTGTTTGCATCTCTATTTGCGAGCAATTCACGTCTAGATACTGGCTCAAAACAGCCACCAACGATTCCTCACTGTGATTCTTCGATGCCGGAGATCACAATACACATGAAAGAGGTTCGTAGAGTACTCCATAGCCTAGACGTGAACAAGGCTAGCGGTCCTGATGGTATACCAGCAAGAGTCTTGAGGAACTGTGCGCCTGAGTTGTCTCCTGTGTTGACACACTTGTACCGCCTCTCTCTTAAAACCAGAACGGTACCGAAGTCATGGAAGGTTGCCAATGTACAACCAGTACCCAAAAAGGGTAGTCGTGCCGACCCCAGTAACTATCGACCAATCGCCATCACCTCCATACTTTGTAAAGTTATGGAAAACGTTCTCAATGGGAAGCTGCTGGCGTACCTAGAAGCAAACGACCTACTCAGTGACCGTCAGTATGGCTTTCGCCGGGGACGATCAACTGGGGATCTTCTAGTGTATGCTACGCACTGCTGGGGTGAGGCCATCGAGAAACACGGCGAAGCCCTTGCCGTGTCGCTCGACATCTCGAAGGCTTTCGACAGGGTATGGCACGCAAGCCTGCTGAGCAAACTTCCTGCATACGGCATTCCCGTTGACTTTTGCTTCTGGATATCTGACTTCTTGAGTGAACGGTCGATCCGAGTGGTCATTGATGGCTGCTCCTCTGACCTTATCGCTATTGATGCCGGAGTTCCTCAGGGGTCTGTTCTCTCCGCGACACTTTTCCTGCTGCACATCAATGCCCTTCTGGTTCCGGGTATTGTTGGGTACGCAGACGACAGCACTGTCATGGAGGGTTATGCATCCAGCGCAAAAGCCAGCGGTGAAGAAGTGCGTTCATTGAGAGAGGCCATGGTAGAGCGAACAAATTCAGCCTTAAGTCTCGTCTCCAAGTGGGGTGACGAAAATCTGGTTGTTTTTAACGCCACCAAAACCCAAGTGTGCCTGTTCACCGCCAAAAGGAGTCCGTTCAATCTGGCTCCTACTTTCCGGGGTACATCTGTACCAGTTACCGACAGCCTCGAGCTTCTTGGTACGAAGTTGAGTGCGAATCTCAACTTCGGTGCCTACATTGAGTCGAAAGCTCAAACAGCGGCAAAAAAGCTGGGTATCCTAAATAGGGTTAAGCGGTACTTCAAGCCAGAACAGCTTTTAATCCTATATAAAGCTCAAGTTCGGTCCGGCATGGAGTACTGCTGTCACCTTTGGGATGGCTCAGCCAAATACCAATTAGCCACACTCGACTCTGTTGAGCGCAGAGCCAAGAGGCTCATTGGTGACGATAAGCTGGTGAGTACCAGGCTTCATAGCCTGGCCCACCGGCGCAGAGTTGCATGTCTGTCGGTCTTTTACAGGCTGTACTTCGGTGAGTGTGCCCAAGAGCTCCACGAGATCATTCCACCATCTCCCTTCTTCCATCGGGAGTCCAGACGTACTGCGGGTTATCACCCATTCCTTGTCGATGTTCCACACATTCGCACGAAGCGCTTTGCTACATCGTTTATTATGCGCACAGCCAAGGAGTGGAATTCCCTGCCTTCGTCGGTGTTCCCAAGTTCATATGACCCCAATCTATTTAAGTCGCGAGTTAATAGGCTTCTTTTGGGTTAGCTCGTTCCATCGTCGACCTCATCTCTGTCCTCAGGACCAGATTGAGGTCAAGAGTAGGCCCATCAAACATAAAAAAAAAAAAAAAAAAGACGACATTCGTAAAATATTGGCATCGAATCATATTGACACGGCTGTTGTTATTTTTAGTCCGATACAAATGACGGCCATTTCCTTAAGAGCGACTGTTATAGAATAATATTTCCGTTTTTCGAAGAATGAGGTTTAACGAAATTATCATTCGTGTTATTTTTTTTCATCATTATCTTCCTGCCCTTGTCCCATTCTATTTGGGGTCGGCGCAACACGTTTTCTTCTTCCATTCTCCCCTGTCAGACGTCACGGCATCATTTACTCCTTTCTCTTTCATATCATTCCTCAAACAAACAAACCATCCATCCTTTTTTTTATTATTTAAAAAAAAACAACGTGCCCCCGAAACTAGGAGTTTCCTCTGTATCGTAGGTGCGTTTACAAACATTTAAACTCACATACACAAACAGCCAAACCCGGAACAACTACCTGTATGCCATACATATATTTGTTCCGTGCAGGAATCGAACTCGCAACACGCAGCGCACCAGATAATCGCTCAGTCAGTGCACCAGCCGTGCCGTGCTAATTCTATGTTTAGGTTGTCGACCTAAAAGGTTAACATTTTATAAAACTGGACTGCCAGCACTTTTTCAGGACAATCTAAAACGATTCGAATAAAAGTAGCCTAGTTTAGAAACAACTAGGCTACGTTGCATAAGTTCTTTATTTCACTGTGGTTTTTCATAACATCATAACATTACGCCTGTAATTCACGAAGGTTTAGGCAGACACGTACCTAACAGTACACTCAAATTTCGCCAATTATTTTTTGTAAGTCTCATGTAATGTCAAGCCTATTGACATTAATCGCGCACAAATCTAGACTCCGTGACTGCTAGTAATTCCTGATGGAAAAACCCAATAACAAATGGCCCGACCCGGAAATCGAACCCAGGAATGTTGTTTGTATTCGTCTAAAATCTCATAGTTATCAAATGAAATTGTGCCATAGGTTATTATTATTTTTGGCCAAAATATTTTGGCGTCCTTTCCCCATCCGCCCATAAGCACAAGGTACAAAGTTTCTGAAACCTCATTTAGTTTAGTAATTATAGAGGTTCTACATTCTAACATATTCTACTTCTACTGATTCTGCGACCAGTTCGAGGCGATCCGGCTAACGCGTGCAATTACCAGAGACATTTATTATGTTACCTAATTTTGTGGGCCGATTAGCAGTTTAACGAACTAACAGCGTTTTAGCGATTAACTTGGAATGGCTGTTGTAATCTATGTTTTACGTTTGCGTGTATCACCACAGAACTGTTTTGTTTTCGTCGTTTCTTTTCACGGTAAGTTTTGTTAAAGATAGTACGTAGCACGCTATGCATTTCATTAAGATATGCTACTTTAGCGCTGTTATATTTTCAGCTGTCAAAATTGTAGGTAAGTACTTTATACTATAAGTTTATCTTTCAAGTTTATCTTCCTTTTGCCCCATTGCCACGATACTACTTTTTTCAAGTTAGCTTTTATACTTTCTCATTCCTATTTATTCAATTTTCTTTGCTCCAATCGCTTGTGGCCAGAATGAATTCTGTCTGACCTTCACACGACCTCAGAGACCCTTAGGCAAACTAGATTTTTGTTGTTTGTTGTTATTAGGGTACGGTCGGAAGATGGTAATATAACGAAAAGGACCGCCTGCGGTCTAGAACAGACAAAAACAATTGATTTCTTATTTTCAGTTCTGTTTTAAGCCAAATATACAGGATGGAAGGGACACAAACGCACAAACACTTGCTAAGTATTCAGTACATTCTGAACGTAGAAATTTTTCATCGATAATTTAAAAAAAAACAGCTGTTTCCTACAAAAGTGCAATACCTACTCGGTCAAAATGTATGAAACGGCAGATTTTTTTGGTAAATTACTAATGAAAAAATTCTATCAGGAAGTTCAGACGTCGGCGTCCCTTTTAACATGTATTATTCTTATACATATGTAGGAACTGTTCGTCGTCGAAATTTTCAATTCGATTTCCCCCAATCCCCAAAGAAGCTAGTTAACAACAAATGCAACTGAAAATAAGAATCGGAAAATTCCCTTTTTCGTGTCGTGTGTCGCATTTGACCATTCACTCAAAGTAGTGTGGATACACGGTACGGCACTTACATCTAATGACATGCCATTAACTGTGGCAGTGCTTTAAATATATTCAGTGCATGCACACGCCTTTCCTTACCTGTGGAGATGTTAATGGTGACATAGTTGGGAATATTTCCGTAGCATATGTTGTATTTGTCGTGTGATATGGAAACAAATAGTTGCGACTAACTTATAGGTGTTATATTGAGAATGTTTGGCGTTCTTCTGTTATGAAATATCCAACAGCTACATAGCAGTGATATAGAAAAAATGAGGAAATTAAGTACAACCTTTTTTCCATACGATAAATCGTGTCAAATAGCTGTAATCCTTTTTATACTTAAACTTTTTAACTGACATTTTATAATACAATTTAGGATCGTATTAAATCGCGGAGGTCGGTAATTAAAAGGGGTCCAGAATTACTTAAATCAAGTGAGATGAACGTACGTTTCTGACATGGACAGACCAAAATGAGATACAAAAATAGGGACGGGAATTTTCCGAGGTTATTGACCGTGCATGTCGTGTTTGTGAATGGAGTCTATTTATTCCATAATATCACTTACATTGTTAACACGATGTTATCTGGGGGCACGGTAGTGCCTCCGCCAAGACGAGCCAAGCGAAGCGCAAGGGCACTACCTACCTTTTCTCGAAGCGCTTCGTCGTTTTTTAGAACCCTCATAACTTGGGTTTGGATTATACCAGATGATGTCAATAGTAGACTAATTAAATGTATAAAGTTTCATTTGCATAGCTCTTATACTTTAGATTTTATTGATATCTAAAAAACCCCTATTTCGTTAGTGACTCACTCACTCATTCACTGATGATCATCAAAATTCTTCCTTAACTTCAAAAACTCTACACCTTAGTCCAAATATGAGGCTTGGCCGTTTCGTAACTACAAGAACTATTGTGTAACAGAAAAGTAATCGCTACTGTCACATGGGCGTAAGGTGAAAAATTTATTCACTATGCATTAATTTTCTGTTGACTAAGGTGTAGAATTTGTGAAGTTAGGGCGTGTAGAGTTAGAAGATGAGGATGAAGATGGCTGTTCAGTGAGGTGCGGGCGAACGGTCTCAAAGAAAAGTGATTTTCTTTTCAAGATCTTTTTTTGTCCTCTAGGAAACTTTCGAAGTATTTTGTGTAAAAAACTGCCTCTCCTGTATTGGCCTAGTGGTTATATCCGCGACTTTCATGTCTTAGGTTTTCAGTTTGCACACAGACACACGCTTTACTTCGTGTAATTTGTTTCATCAACACTGCTCACAAAATGGTGAAGTAACGAAAACATAGTGAGGAAACGAACAATTCGAAGACATACATAGACCCTTGACGAAGCCGTCAACCAAGTATTCTGTACATCAAATTAAGTAACTCTACGTAAAAATTATTTCTGGGAAACTACTTTTTTTTGGAACGAGAAATCACAGTTTACGGTAGGACTTAATAAACATTATTCTGGTGGATGCATTGAATAGTAAAGGCTTCATGGAGAATTTTAAGGTGAAGTTATAAAAACAAAAACCAGTTTAAATGGTAAAAAAAAGTTGGAACTTTGACCTCCAATATTTCCTCAACCAGAAAGTTTCCATGTATGGTCCAGGACAAAAAACTGATCTCAATGACAGACAGTACACGTGTCTTTCGGCTTCCTTAAGAGTTTTTTGTACACCCATTATGTGACATGTGCCACCAACTCGCACTGGGCCCGCATGTTGAATCATGGCGCACTGCCTTTCATCATTACAGGCCGATTATGCTGCAACTTCTCCACGATACGATATCGCAGCCACCAGCGTCTAGAGAAGGCAATACCTACTATTGAACGATACTTACTATTACCTTGTTTGAAATATCTCGGGCACGGTCGGATGACGCCGATTAAGAGCTGGCTCGCGCATCCAGGTTCGCGTTAAAAAAACACTGTTCAGAGCCTAATGCCAGTCGCTGTATATGTGCGCCCTGTGGGTCAGTTATACACAAGACTCGTACAGTGCTCTACGAGTCCAATATAATAACGCGTTCCGGGTATTGCTGGGGTTGCCGCGCTTCTGTAGCGCGTCGGGGATGTTCGCGGACGCACGCATTCCGGATTTCGGCTCGCTGCTGAGTCTGGAAATCGCATCTCTGATGCGTCGGGTGCGCGACAGCCCTAACAGCATCGTGGGTACTGTAGCCGACAGGGGGGATGGCCAAATAATGTGTCACAGGATGGCAGCACACAGACCGTCATTCAAATATGTGCTATAGTAAGTTTAACGTGTTTTAGTTAGTAAGTGTCAAGTGACTTTTTCATTAAGGATCTCAGGTCTGAAAATAAATATTTTATTTATTTATTTAAATTCGTTGTGTTCCGAAAGTGTGTTATGGTCTCGATACCAAAGCGCTCTATTGCCATTACATGTTGTTACATCTCGGCGGCCTTGGTGTGTAGAGTTCTATAAGCATAACTTATGTCACGGGCCACTTTCAAATCCTTCAGTTTCTTTACCTTAAACATTTTCATCTGTGACACGCTTAGTAACGCCGTGATGGCTCTCGGCCACCGTAGGCGCGGGCCTGTGGACGGCGAGTAATGGGCTAGCTCGCCGTCCGTCCGTCGTATGACGACGGGCAGGCCGTGTCGACGGCGCGTTCGTGTTCCACGCGCGCCTCAAAGAGATGTCAGCAAACGGGAGGGGCCCGCAAGGGCCGGTGCCTGCCAAGGCTGCGGGACTGTTCGAAAGAGATACCGCGGCCCTGGAACATAAAGGGCCAATGAAGGAACATGGGTGGTTTTAGTCAGTAAGAGTCTGACATTTGATGATTGTATGAACCCTCCAAAAAAAAAAAAAAAAAACACGCTTAGTTTGTTTTGAAAAGTATTATCAAGGTCGCCTCTATTAGCGGCCGCCGAGGTGTCAACGTGCTCTGTGATCTCCTTCCTTAGTAAGGGTCAGCATGAAAATAAACCTGTGTAGGTAGTAAATCGGTATTTTCTCATAAAATTTATCGAATTCATAAAATTATTGAGTTTAGAAGTCAGGATCTAGTTGCAAAACATTGTATCTAAAGCTAGCAAGTTTAGCTTTGTACAGCGTGCAACGGCTTATTAATGACCACGACAAAATAGATACATTTAAATTCGTATGTTCCAATTGTTAAAGCTGCTCGGAATAACCTATTTGTAGGAGATGACCTCAATAAAGGCTTCTAGAATATCTGCGATTGTGTATTTTTTAATGTTTGTGATAAAGTTCATTTGATAATTTAGGAGAAATGGTTAAAATTCCAATATAATTTCAGCCTTGAGCCTTAAAGTAACCCTGAACATATATTTCAGGCCGCTTTCTAACAAAATCAATAGTCGCTAACTCGCCTCCGTCGCGTTCATTTAGCTTGGTGAATCCGAACGCTTAGTCGGGTATCGTAGACCGATCGCTTTGGTGAAGACGCGGGGTCATAAACGGGCGTGGTGCAGTATGGGGCAGTACGATCACAGTTCCTTGATTTTTTTTATGTCTCGGCTTAGTTTCAAGCAGTTTATAAAATTAATGTCTACTACATTAGAAAACAAACAGAATAAAATATATATAATATTAGTTAGATAAATTCCAGCTTTTTAAATTAGGTAACCATATTTCTATACTCAATTAAACAATTTTTAATCAATTAAACATTAACAATTTTTCATATTAAACATTAAAAATAAACATCGGAAATTACAATCGGACTGCAGAATTAAATCGCTCTTCGGTTCGCATTCGTTTATATAATACTGCCTTTTGTAATTTACACAAGCCGTCAGTAAAACGGTTGGAAGCCAACAGTTTGCAGTGCAAATCAATTTGTTTGTACGTAATGAAATAGCTTGCTTCGCTATACACGTTGTTAGTATTTTTAGTTGGATCAAGTCGATTTAATTTTGACAGGTTTTAAAATAAAAACAGCAAGTAGAATTGAAGAATGATCTGAAGAAAAGAGGAAAGACAAAATTTAAAAAAAAATACAGAAACAAAGAAGCTAATCTGGAAAACTTTGGAGGCATTAAAAATCTATACATATAATAAAACTGTAGAAAAGTCGTTTTTGTACATCGAAAAAAATTCCAAAAAAAATAGCCAGGGTGTTAAAGGACAACCAATAGAACCCATTCCCAGCATTTTTTGAATTTTTGTCTGTTTGTCTGTTTGTCTGTTTGTCTGTTTGTCTGTTTGTCTGTTTGTCTGTTTGTCTGTTTGTCTGTTTGTCTGTTTGTCTGTGTATTTGTTCGGGCATCACGTAAAATGTACAAAAGCAATGTAGATAACTTTTATACACAACGATTGAGCGTAACTTGGAGTAACATTTAGTTTTTGTTGCATTGCAATCGGTTCAGTCTATCAAAAGATATTTGAATTTAAAGTGTTACAGAAGTAAAATTAGGGTTATGTGCAGTTGGTCTCACAACTTCCCGTAACTTTTATACACAACAATATGTGCGTAAATTGAAGTAATTGAGCATTAAGTTTTTTGTTTCATCGTAATCAGTTCACACCTTATAAATAGAAAGAAAGAAAAATGTAAATTAATAAAATTATAATAGTGTTTCCGAAGTAAAATATTAAAACAGCGCCATCTATCGAACTCAGACTGGACTATATCTAGACATCAACTGCGTGCAGCATTGAATATAGATATTCGATAGATGGCATTGTGCGTGTGACGTCATTTTCTGATTGAGGCATGTTTAACTAAATACTGATGGAGAAATTCCTGACCTATAGGGTACGTGAAATTTGTCACAACAGGTCCTTATTGGCTATTAAAGAGATAGGTATAAGTATACTAGGGAACCCGATCAGTCAATACGGTTTGCCCACACCGACAGTCGATGGGGAACGTATTAACAAAGAGTACGTATCAGAAATTAGTTATCATCCCGTGGAACTCGCAGAAATTTTACAAAATGGCTGCGCAATGACAGAGAATCAGCGCCAGACGTTTGATAGGGTATGCTGCAGTGTAGAAAACGCCTCGGGTAAAATCCTGTTTTTAGACGCACCGGGCGGAACAGGTAAAACTTTCCTAACCAAAGTTATTTTGGCTCGAATAAGGAACTTTGGGAGTATGAAGAACAGAGTGTAAAGCTCTTCAACCCCCATTGAAATGGGAGGATCCTCCGACCAGACGGGTGTTATATCTGGTGGGCTACTGCCCTACAGTTGTTGTCGGGTTCTTCTATATAGTCTTAAGTCGCGAATAACTTTACTTGCGCGATGCAGAATTTAGATATATTTAGATTTTTAGTTTATCCTCTGCGTCATAGATGGCGCTGTAGTACTTTTTGTAGTGCCGCTACATCACTCCCCCGCGGAGACTAGGGGCGGTAGTAGAATAAGTCGTTGATTGCCAGGCCAGTGGAAAGTCGTTGCCGCATTGTTCACGGTGAGTCGGAACTGTCTGCGGCGGTAGTGCGAACCCCTTTAGTCGGGGTCCGCACTGCATGTGCTCCGTTGCGTCGGACGTGGTACAGCGCCGCGATGTGGCTGACTGCTCGCATCGACCGGGAGGTACAGCTCTCAACCGGCCGAAAGTGCAGTGCCAAGGTAGCTTTATGAGGCTGAGGGTGCTGACCAGGAATGTGCATCCGCTGCATGCTGGTGGTCAGGAATACCCATTTTGATGCTGGCTGGCTATATGACTCGCTGCTCGAAAACTTAAGGAAGTTTGAGGAAGCTTGAGGAAGTGATGTTGATGACGTCAAGTTGCTCGAAGGCTGCGCTGACGTCCATTTCGGGGTCATCAATTTGGGGGTATGGAGAACAGGGTGTAAAGCTCTTCAACCACCATTGAAAAGGGAGGATCCTCTGATCAGACGGGTGTTATGTCTGGTGGGCTACTGCCCAACAGTTGTTGTCGGGTTCTTCTGTATAGTCTTAAGTCACAAATAACTTTACTTGCGCGATGCAGAATTTAGATATATTTCGAGTTTTAGTTCATCCTCTGCGTCATAGATGGCGCTGTAGTACTTTTTGTTCTATGTTGCTTAAGTACTTTTTGTAGTGCCGCTACAGAACCAAAATAAAATTTCCCTTGCTGTCGCCTCTTCAGGGATAGCAGCCACATTATTGCCTGGAGGAAAAACGGCACACACAACATTTATAATTCCTATCGACTTAGACCACACGGAAAGCCCGGTTTGCAACATATCGCGAAATAGCGACAAAGCAAGGGTTTTAGGCGATAGTGTTTTAATTTTTTGGGACGATTGCACTATGGCAAACCGCAAAGCTGTAGAAGCAGTGAATAGAACTTTACCGGACATAAGGCAAAATGACCGGCCGATGGGAGCCATCACGGTGCTGTTCTGCGGTGATTTTCGGCAGACACTCCCGATAGTACCCCGAGGAACGAGAGCCGGAGAAATTGCTGCCTGTTTGAAGAGTTCTGTTTTATGGCGCAATATATCATCTACACACCTGAGTGTACCCGCGCGTGCACAGTTGCGAGGCTACGAAAATGCACAGGAGTTTCCCAATTTATTGTTACAAATAGGCGATGGCACATACCCCGTACAAGAATATCAAAATTATTTTGGTTAATAATCTCTGTTCTTGCGTTACATCACAACAGGAGCTAATTTCTTCTGTGTACGGAGATTCTACAAACATGGGAAATGAAGCCGGTTCTTGGCTATGTCAACGAACTATTTTGACTCCTCGCAATGTCCAAGCTACGGCAATTAATTTAAAAATATAGATTCATGTGTCCGGGAATAGTAGAGAATACACCTCTATAAATACAGTTATGGAAGAAGATGACGCCACGCACTACCCGGTAGAATTTTTGGATTCCCTCAACACACCCGGACTTCCAGCCCACAAAATAGTTTTAAAAATCGGTGTACCAATAATTCTCCTCAGAAATTGATGTCCTCCAAACTTTGTAACGGCACGGCTCAAAGTCACAAATCTGCAGCAAAACATAATCGAAGCTGAAATATTAACCGGTTGCGGCGCTGGTGATATTGTTTTTATTCCAAGAATACCTATAATTCCTAACAACTTTCCTTTCTCTTTCAAACGAGTACAATTCCCAGTCAGTCTCTGTTATGCCATGACGATTAATAAAGCTCAGGGCCAGACATTATCCGTTGCGGGGGTGGACCTAAGTATTGGATGCTTTTCCCATGGTCAACTATACGTAGCTCTTTCTCGCGTAAACAACCCCAATAACCTTTTTGTGTACGCTCCAGATGGTTCCACAGCTAATGTTGTTTATAAAGAAGCACTAGCATAAATAAAAAAAAATGATTTGTATCAGAATCCTCCAACAGCGCTTCGCACAAAAAAATACATTGTTAAGTTCCGACATTCACGCGAACGAAGTCGCGGGCACAGCTAGTCTATTCTAAGTAATGTAGCTACTTTTATACTCGAAACATCCAAATCTTTGTACGTTTTGGGTCCCCTGACCAGTCCAGAGGAACTAGATAACCCTTCGAATTTTACAGGTGTATTGATGTTATATTATGTTACTCAACTCTTGGGGTCCCGTCGTATCTCAACCCGCGTTTAGTTTGCTGACGTCTTAAGTATACCAAAAGCTTAACAAGCCATTAAGATGATAATTTCAAACCCAATCAGATTGGCCAGTGGTAAATGTGGCCACAAAGGACAGTAATTCTATAGTCACGTTTACAATGTTGATGATAATTTGGCCACAATACACCGGTGCTATTCAAATTTGTCCATGCAGTGCCTTCGCGTCGGCTACCTAATGAAGCGGCCATGTTGTGTTCGAGACGTGTTTTAGGTCCGGTTTGCGTTGGCTCTGGTCTGCGGTAGCGGCAATGTGGAGTAGTTATTGTAGTTTATTGTAAGAGTTACTTTAGGGGAAATTGAGTAGTGCTGGTACCGGTTTTCAAGGTAAAACGTAGATTAATCATTGATGTAAATATATTTCTTGACTTTCCTGTTGAGAAAACATTTTTTCTTAGGCTATTTTGTCCCACTCCTGGGCAAAACCTTCCCCATAGCCTTCTGCTCTTCTCTCTGTGCGATTCTCTCCGGCTAATCTCCCACATACGCCTCTAACTCGGTACGCCAGCGTGATCTAGGCCTCCGTCGGCTACGACGCCCGTCTTCTGGCACTGAAAGAACTTAGCATGGGTTAAATAAGAGGGTACATTTTTAGTTTAGTAGTTACTGCCTCGTAGGTCTAGTTTTCCCAAGCGCTACTACTGAGCATGAATCCCTGGGTTCGATTCTTAGGTAGGACCAAGTGTTGTTGGGGTTTTCCATGAGAAATTTCTCAGTAGCAACCTCACAGTTTGCATTTGTGTCCTGTCGAAGGCAACAGGCTCGCCCCATGAAGGTTACATGGGACTTCCACATAACTAACGAAGATTGTGGACTTGTGAGCACAATTCTGCTTAAACCTTCGGGAATTAGAAGCATCATGTTATATTTCAATTGTAGCGTATGCCTTCTATCCTGTTCCAAATAGCGCATAGAATGCATAAAGAACCTATATAAATAGATATATACACCCCTTTACCACAGGAGCGCGCGGTCGGATTCCCCGTTCCCGCTGTTGATTTTCCGCCACTTGGTACAAAGCATTTTAATAGAGAAAGGATCTTGCTTTGTTGGCCACGGGATGAGAGGTAGTGCTCTCGCACTTGGCTGGGCTTATATCTGGTGATTCGAGTCTAAAATAAAAGTACTATTTGTAACATTACACCAGAATGTATTCCGGTTCTTTTTATAGTGTCGGAACTGATACTAAACTTCGTCTTCGGTTCTAGAACTATATAAAACAAGGTGTTAAATTTATGTACCCCACATTATGTTATTCTATGAGAAAATCCGAGCAAACAGATGCATAACCATAAAAAAGAATTACAGCTGCTCACCAGAATTTGGTGTTATTGAAAACGATCACCAAACTGCCTGAAAGTTGGGCGATCTTATGAATATCTTTTGTTCGATATAGAAACGTACATAATACGTACGAGTTACAAAGGCCGGAATCCGTAAGTACATAAAGGAAGGATAAAAGTTTTACGGAGCATAAAAGGAGACATGTCGAAAATCTGTGCTCATAAAACAGGCGCTCCACTCACGGATTACCGTCGCGATATTTCTGAGGAACCGCACCTCCGATCCGGGGCCACTGATCGGTTTTTGTTAATCTCATTGGATGATATTGACAACCATAATAAGCTTACCTAGTTCCATTATCTGTATTAAGAAATAATTTATTCATTCGTACCAGGATATTGATATCCAATTTCCAAGTTATTTTCGGTTTAACCCGTTTAAACAAAGTTAAGAACTATGTATTATTAAGGTTAAAGTTAAATTTTCTTGTAACTTTACACTGGAAAGTTGTACTTCGTTGGAGTTCATTTTACGGTTTTGACTTCGAAATAATTATAGCGTTAAATCACATGTTTTACTATGATAGCTATCAATATACCTACACACGTAGAAAAACAATTAGCAATGGTTGGAAAGGTACGCTGATCGTTTACATAGAGGAAAACATCTCAAAAACTGTATTTCAAACCATGTGAAACAGATCATCATAATTCTACTAAAAACTTTAAGAAGATCAAGTCCGATCAAAACTATTACTCGAAACGTTGTTCCAACAATAGAGACTGCACTGGGTGTACCAAATTCCTGTTAGGATAGGTGGGTGCTTAGATATTCAAGCGTTATTGAATTCCACGATTGAAAATCTAAGTTAAACGCCCATTCTCTGAATGCCACTTGATGGCATAAATTTAATATCGTAACCGAGAGCTATCCAATGGAACTTTTGTAACAAATTTCATTTATCTCCTCCTCCCCAAAGAATTTCATAAAATCGATTGTTATCAAGATGATTTAAAGTTTAAATTTAATGGAATTCGTTTTTGTGTTTGTCAATATTCATGAGTGAGTTACACAACGCGGGGTGATGATTATGATCGACAGGCTTGGATGATTTGAAAAAAATATAACTTGGTCCCAATAGTATTGAATATTTTCAATTTCTAATCGTGTAACCGTAATTTACAACTGATAGCTCGATATTATTGATATATTGTTAGAAACGTTTCACCTATAATTTTCTATAACTTTTACGTGATATAAAAATGATTTGTAGGTCTGCGATCCTTGAATGGCGTCTATGAAAATCTATAACAATGTTATCTGGTCTAAGAGAAACTATTCTTCACTATCGATAGCTATACATTCGGAGGATTCTGTGTATTGTTATCGACACGAATAATCGGTTTCCCGTGTCATAAATCTCTCTGATAATTAATCATGGGCCTGACCGTGGCGTCCGTGGCGGACAGTGGGTCCTGTCCCGGACCGTGCCGACACTAAGACATTGTTTTTCTCCTTATTTTTTGTTTGACAGGTAACCTAATTTTATTCGACGGCTTTGTAGGTACTTACACCGTACATATTGCTATTTACTTAGATCCACCGACCTCTGCTCGTTTGCAAGTAAATATGTGTTGAAAATGTTCATTACTCGCTCTTTCACAGTTTTGTTTCAAAAAGATTTTTCATAAAATACCAGCATTTGCTGTGACTGCAGAAATTTCGTTGAACAATTTTCGCATAAGTCATAATAGTGTCATTTTTTGCTGAGTTTGGTGGGCGAGCTTGAAACGCCGCCGCCGGTGAATATATCTCTGCTGCTGGGATAAATCACACGCCATGATCACTGATCAAAAGTTGGCAAAGTTTAGCTTTTCGGGACATTCGAATAAATCAGTGCTCTCATCCGTGAAATTAAAACGAGCCCGAAGTTAATGCAAAATCTATCGAAAGTTTAACAAAAACTACGTTTCGGTACATGCGGCGATATGTCGTGTTACCATCAGTCGATCAAGTCCTTTGTGGGCTATGTTGGACGTTATTTGGCCACCGTGCGTGTTATTGACATCCAATTCAGCTCTATCAATTCAGCTCCATCATTTAGGTTGGCGGCTGGTCAGTATGTTGATTATTGAAATCGGTTTTGCATAGTAAAATCAGACAGTTTTATTAACATTTTTAAATAGAGACTGGAATCTCCAAAAGCTTACCGCGCAAAGGATTTTTTGTACGTCGTCAGTTTGCTTACAAATGTAAATCTAACTCGCACAAACACTTACAATGTTTTTAAAATTATACCCTAAAGATTAAGCCCGTTACTAGTTAAATAAGTTACAGGAGATTGTAGCTATGTTGGTCAAATAGTTTAGTATTTTCGAGTGATACAATAGAATGGATGCTGGTTAAAAATCGAATCTTTGAATGCATAATTTAAATAAATTGCCAATATAGTCAAAAAGATTTAATCGATTCATTTTAATCAATAAAAGCAATCGCCGTCTAATAGGTTTAGTTTTCAAACATGTCTATCTTAATATTTGAAATCTGTGAAGATTGTTTCGAGATTAAAAGTCGTTGAATTCTTGCCGAAGTTTTTTGTTAATCTAATTAAGTTAATCTGAATATTTAGTGAAACAGATCAATTCAAGTTTCCGTCAAAATTAGATACGAGACTAAAATGTAAAAATAAGATGAAACTTGTCGTGATTCTTACAAAGGTACATTAATACGTCACCTGTCAACATAAATATTTGCTTTGTGTGTTTTTTGTTTTATTTATTTATTTATTTAAACTTCATATACAATTGTGGTACATAGGCGGACTGCGCGCTGTTTCACATTGGAATGTTTAATGTATTGTGTGTGTTTAATGTATCATTTGTGCAAAATTGAATTTTGTGTGTATTACTGAGACCTTGTTACTTGAATAAATAAATGAATTAATTATTCTTGTCACAAGAAGAGTAGAATAGGAATAGACATATTTATGTATATATATTTCTGCTTAAATGTTAACTCCTATATCATGTACCTTGAGGCTGTTTAATTAGCATTGTATGTAGTTTACGCGCTCATTCATAAATGCCAAAACCATTATCTTATGTGTACGGTACATGTGGGCTGAGTGGCAATAATTACATTTAAGCTTTGTAGTTCCTATCAGCTTACTGCGTACAAACTGATGTAAAATATTGAAATATTTCTTATTCAATATGAACAATACTTCGCGGAACTCGGATAAATAAAAGACCGGATACCTTGATAATATGTATAATCGTATTACCTAGACCTTGACGTGATCTCACTACTTAGTTTCAAACTCAAAAAATCATACATTCAAATCCTTATAGGTTGTCGAAGGAAAATCTTAACACCGCAATCTAGGATTGATGTCAAAAAATGGAACGTTGCACAAACTGAATGCAAACACAGTATACGTTTTATTTCGTTGCCATCTTTACAAGTAGATACGTAAATAATGACCAATAATGTCTAAGATCTATGTTTTTTGTGCCCTATCTAGTGCACTTGTATATTTATCTATTAGAATACATTAATATATACCTTGAAATTAAACGATAATAGCTCATTACGTCACACAGCAACGATGTTGGCTGTTTAGTTTACCTTTTGATTTGAGACAAAAGGCAAATTTTCCGAGTGTATTAGTTCAGAAGCCCCCTATTATAATATTTGTGTAGGTACTTCTGGAACAATCGGTTTACAAATCCGGTGAATAGCAAAGGGTGTGAAGACTGTCAGGGATGAGGGGTGAGGGGCGAAGTGGGAGGCGTGGGGGTGACTTACGGGGCTTTATTGCCATTCTCGTGACAAACGATTATTATGAAGACGGCTCACTTTCCACACGTTCCGCTTTTGATTAACTTCAGTGAATTTGCATTATATTTTTTTCTCTGAATAATTTTGTATAAATATAAGCCGCATGACTTAATTTGGAAGATGTGGCCTTGGTACAAGATGGATTTTCCTGTAGTTTAATTTGATTTTTCCTGTAAATAATATTTACTATTTCGAAATAAGTCGACTGTAAATATTGTCGTACGGAAAAATTATTACCGCACACACTTTTCTTATTTAAAGGGGAAAGCTGGGTTAGTCTATTTTTAATATCCTAAAAGTATCAAAAGATATATTTCTGGAAAAAGTCCTTTATGGTTTTATATTAATAACCCTCAACAAAAGGTAGTTACTGATTTCGAAATCCTTTTTATTCAGGAATTATTAACATATTATAAGCCTTTAATAGGTACCATAGTAATCGTTTATATATATATATATATATATATATATATATATATATATATATATCTATAAAATGGTAAACTGACTCACTGACTGGGTGATATATCAACACACAGCCTCAGCAGTTCTAGAGACATGGGTGTGTTCTTTGTGAAGAGTAAGCATCCACTAAGAAAGGATTTTTGGAAATTCCACCCCCAAAGGGGTAAAATTGAGGATGGAAGTTTTGAAGTTAGGATCTTCAAATTTTGTATCTAAGCTGACGATTGAAAATTAATTTTACCGCCGTTTTTGATAATTCTACCGCCGAAGGGTTAAAAAGGGGGATGAAGGTATGTAACTTTGTTTGTTATCGTAACCTGGGTTAACCTATAGGTTACTTTTTAATCCCGGTAGTACGTTCCCGTCCCGGAAAATTTCGACATCCACGCGGGCGAAGCCGTGTGCAAAGGCTAGTTGTCGATAAATAGAAGTGATTTTGAGATTTTCACTGTTACTTCCACGTGGAACTTATTTTCAGAAAAGGATATAAATACACAAAGTCAATTGAGACTCTGCATAAATAGCTCTACGCGACGTTTGTGGTATAAAAAGCATTTATGATACCTCCTGAGCAAGAGAAGATATTTTGCTTTTAATGTTAATATTAATACAGCCTTTGACTACTTTTTACCTGCGAATAAAAGTCGGAGCATGTTTGTAGTTTGACGTTTTATATAATAAAGTAGGTAACAGAATGTGACCTGGACATATTACCGTTCGGCATAACTCAGGTTAACTTGTGCTCAGCTATTTTATTACCGTCGTTTCAGAGGTGCTACGCAGGAGCAAATCTCCTCTAAAAGATTTGTCAAAAGGAACAGAGCGCTAAGAATGCTGAAATAATTAGAAGCTGGAGTCAGCAGTAAAGTAGAGGCCTACTGAATAATGAGAGCCGAGGGGAGGGTGGGGGAGACGTTCACTCAGTACCCGACACACTCCTACGTATAGAACTTTACATAAATTACTTTGAAGGTGACGCTGAATCTGTTGGCGTTTTGTTCTAGTTCATCTGCTTCTGATCTGACCTAACTGTTAGATTCAAAGATAATCTCAATATTCAATGTATTTGACACTTGCCCCGTTGACTAAAACTTGACTAAAAGCATTGTTTATTACTTAAATTCAAAATACATAATGTACAGCGACGCTAAATACGTGGAGTGTGATTCGATCTATATATTTCTGTAATGCGCTGTCAGTTTTGACTGGTCACCTCTTAGCTGCCATGGTTTATTTCAATTAGTTTATTTTTAAATTGTTGGTTTAATCTTTTACTCTGGAAGCTCTTAATGTGCACGTCTTTCTATATCGTTCTCATTTATATCTATAATCTTAACATGAATGATGTAACCAAGATTATGTAAGCAATATTTTGATTTAAAAGAGTGTCCACGAGTTTCTTGCCCATTCTTCTCCATAGAGATCTACGCTTTGGAATGTGCAACTACAGTACTTTCTCTTCTCAAGTTATTATGCCTTGAAACTGTGACTATAGCTTCGCTTTTTGGATTTTTTAACTTTCAAAAGTGCCTGTATTGGTCTAATTGAAATAAATGCGTTGAGTTTGAGTTTGAATAAAAGTGAACATCTCCACTATATTCTGTCCAGCTCTAGGCTACTAACAATTTAAGCCGAGGACCTCCCATTAAATGGCTAGGTCAGCAAAAATTTGTTAGGACATACGACTTTCGCAAATTTACAACGCAGACGGACTAAAGTTAGTCGAGAAGCGGTGCTCACGTCCCATTTATATTGTTTTATGGTTTCTTTCCTTCCCACAGAGGTTCCCACAAGGTTCCCACAGCTAGAAAATGTGGATCCGTTTCCTCGCTGCGGTTTTTTATTATCCCGTTGGATACACCGACGTATCTATCACGGACGTCGAACGGCCCTAATGTGGGTGACCGATGACACGCATTTTGTAATACGGGAGAGCTCTCTACGTGAAATGGGTTTTAATAATGCGCCTTTCCCGTCGTATGGAAACGAATTTTCCCTTTATTTTATATTGGAACTAGAGTCCAATCTCGGTGTTGCCGATTTTATGAGCACCCAAACTGATAATATTTGGTATTAGTTTCTTACGATCTGGGAAATTTCAATCGACTCAAAGAGCTACGACGTCTTTTTTACTACAAAATAATAACAACTAGCTATCAACGTAATCAGCCATTGTGGGAAGTGAAAAACAAATAGAAAGTTTAAAAAAAAAAGTCGGAAACAGAACCAGAAATGGCATACTTATTTCTCTAGTTTTTGCCTGTCTACGGTCTTGTAATATCGCTAATGATAATGTCTACACAATAACGTTGCAGTTGCCAGCGAGAAAGTCTCCTCAAAATTACCTTTTTAAGTGCAGACTCCACGGCGAGAAGAAAATAATATTATAAGGTAGCAGAGTTATATCAATTAATTTTCCAACTGGAAAAACTTATTCGGAGGTAAAAATAGGTAAAGTTGAGAGCCCCGCAGCTTGTCTATTTTTCCCATCTCGAATTGATTTGATCGGATTCGCGTCGAGACTCGCCCAACTAAACGGAACTTCGAGTAAACTTGCGGTTCGGAAATAGGTTTAACTAAAGATGAAAGAAGTAGTTTTGAACTGAAATCATTCTTTACGAAGGCCGGATCCAGTTATGGAAAATGACATTGATTCATAACGTTACACTCGCTTCTTTGATAAAAGTGATATTTTGATTTATGGCTTTGTAAACTTGCTTTCTGAAGTTTGATCAAATATAAGAGTAACAGACTAGATGGGAGTTATTTTATAGAAATTGCTTGCAGTGATATACTTTGTGTTGTCATTTGTGCCAGCTTTAGTTGGCTTAATGATCCTATAAATTCATTTAATGGTTGCTTATCTCCGGATTATAAAATAAGCCCTTAATTCAATGACTTTCATAAATTAGCTATGCGCATAAGAATGAGGTAAACAAAGCAACAAAGCAAAATGTTGAGAGTGGATGGAAAAACCTCCCTCGGATCTCAATGATGGGTATCTCTTTGTTTTTTGGGCGAAAATAAACTTTACTTTTTTGTCTTTGAACCTTTTGGGCCCATGTGTGGATTGAACCATAAATCAAAGCCCTCTCAATAAATCTTGACTTCGTGAGAATTTGCCAAAGACGTTTTGTAGTTTTTTAAGCTTGATAACATTTCACCTCAGTGATAGCTATCTCGCGCAAAAATATCGACTTAAGTCCAAAATGTTGAGTACTCTTTTTATTGCTACAATATTTTTGCTGAAATGAAAGGTGACAAAGTCATAAATAATGTATGACAAAAATCAGCGTACGACGTAGGCCCGAATAAAAGAAAGTTAAAAATATTTAAAACGATCGTTGGGACGGCCACGCTCTATTTGCGTAGGTAATGAATTATTTATAAACCGTGCTAGGACTAAGATTAACTTATTATAACAAGTCAACGAGGCTGTAGGCCGAGGCGATAAAAAATGAAAAATATTCATGATTTACAACCCTATCCGATATCATCTTGACAATATCCGTGCTGTAATAGTCAAAGAAATTCTTTAATCTTAAGCGAAATTAAAGGCATTTGTTAACGTAACGGGGCTTATTGGGGGAGTGAGTAAGGAAATCAATATATACATTGAATTAGTTGATGTTGAACGGTGCGATTTTGGCAATATTTTAGAGGCGACGGCAATAGAATGAGGCATTTTGCAGTCGGCGCACGTTCAGGCCTATTCATCAAGTCACTGGAGCCATTACCTAGCCCGCCAGCTGCACGAAGGCACGATCCCTAGTTTGTATTACGTCGGATTATTCCAACTTTCATTCACCTATAACTTGTTGAATTATAATCAATGTTTTTGTTTCTATAGTACCGTATAACCGTACTTCTGCGTACGTAATGACCTTTCCAGTTCTGTACCAGCTAATTCAGGTCGACTACTAGACTGAATTATTTCAGTTCATATTGTTTTAGTTGGGCGTTAGTTTGACTTTGATTGTTCAATAGATAGGTAGGTATTTATTTTATACTGTTGCCATCATGGTTTATGTTGATCACATAACTGTACCAAGTTATTTTCAGAAGGCGTCTTTTTATAAGTACCGACTTACAAATAGCGGAAGATTTTATAAAAGTAATTATTTCTTTAGTCAAATTTGTACAATCGCGACACAACTCCATTACATACTACGTATAGTGGCAGCAGCCAACCTCGGATCATTCCAACGCTATTTTAAAATAGAGATACAAAATAGCTCGGCATGCACCTGCCCATAGATCATCTAGTGGGCAATAGAATGCCCGCTTGCATCCTGCCGAGCGCGATATATCACTTGCGGCAAGGCCATTACAGTGTTCCCTGAACGCCAGATTAAAATGTTAACTAACCACCCTTTGTCTTCGCCGCATTTACAATGGGAAGCGGTTGTTTTACCCTCTAATGTTTGCTGCGATCTCAGCCACTGATTGCCGTTCGCGTGTTGTTTTATTTAAAGCGGTTTGAGGCATGTTCATGCGGCCGCCTTCTTATTTAAGTTGTGGTATAGCTTGTTTCCGCGCCCGACTGTGTTTTGTTTTTCGCGAGCTCTTATCTTCGGAGGTTGCTTGTAGATAACTGTAATTACTATCTTTGAAAGCGTTAAATAATGCCGGTTGCATTGCAATCTCGTTATATTTCCTTAAAGAAATCGTAGCCAGCTTAGCTACGATTCCAAAAATAACTTAATTTTCCTCAGAACTTTAACGTTTGCTACTCATAGCAAACGTTAAAGTTACTCTCCGCGCTTAACTAAGTAACAAAATAGTTTTAAGTAAAAAATGTTATAATGAAATAGCTGCGCTTTAATATGCATCTACGAATATTTGCATGAAGCTAAAACGCCGTAAACTTCAAGTGACGCTGTACTTTGCTTCAGGCATTTTCCAAGTTGGCATTTTCCTTAATGCGTCATGTATCTTTCATACACATTGCCCTGTTTTGCCATCATTTACTTAAGGATACTTTCATTTTGAAGTAAGATAATTTATTTGGGCTAACTTTCTTACATTTTGTAGTAGTTGTTTTCTCCGAAGTCGAGTCAATATGAGTAGGGGGGAATTTGGACTCTCTGGGGCTTAATCGAAATTTTTATTTTTAAGTTGTAATCATCTAATCTCATTACAATTTTCTAGGAGGCTTCGCGTATTTCTTTCCATAAGCTTCGGAATGCTCATGCTTAGCTTATCGGACTCTCAAAAAACTAAGAAAGACATTCTGCCTGATTATTATCGGACTTATACTGAAAAAAAAAGGAATACCTAATACACATAGATATAATGACAGATTATTTCTTGTCTTTCGTTGCAAAGATCAGAAAGACTTAGATAAACTCAAACTCAAAGCACTTATTTCAACATGACATTCAAAAGTGCCATAATGGTCTAACCATTAAGGCACTTTTGAATGTCAAAAAAAAACAAAAAGAATCGAAACTACAGTCCCAGTCACAAGACATAATAACTTGAGAAAGTACTGCAGTTGCACATTCCAAAGCGGAGATCTCTATGGAGAAGAATAGGCAAGAAACTCCATGGATACTCTTTTAAATCAAAATATTGGTTACATCATTCATGTTGAAATTATACATATAACTGAGAACGATGTAGAAAGACGTGCACATTAAGAGCGTTCAGAGTAAAGAACCTACTGTATTTTTGGTTAGGTGCAGTCGTCCCCTGAAGACATAATAATCAATTAAAAGTCGGCATGTATAACAACACAAACCAATAACAATGGTAAAATAAAAAAGGAAATTATTGATCAGGAGAATAAAAATTTAATTGGCGACTCATATACTGAATGGAAAAGAAGAGAGAAAGAAATAGATGCACACAAATCAAGATGGGAAGATGACCTCAATAAAATAGCTGGTCCGGTATGGACTCGTCTAGGAAGAGACAGGAATACATGGAAATCTTTAGAGGACGCCTTTGTCGCTGCTGCAAGCTGTTCCACACAAACATCCAGATGCCGATCATTTAAATGCAAGAATAGAATAAGAATAGATTAAATAAGCTTGTTTTATTTTTTTCTGAGTCCTTCAATTATCACACTGATCTTATTGCACAAAAAGTAATTCAAATTAGTATTTTCAACTCGCCGTTTTAAACATTTGTAGTCACCCACTGTTTGTCGCCCACTATTCAGTAGCACACATTCAGTATTTTTGACACCTTTCATTCGAATTTGTTTTCGCTCGTTTAAATACTACCCAAATTAAAACAATACAGAACTAAACAGCAGCTCCTTAACAAAAACACAAACAACGTTGCAAGAAAAGAAGAAAAAAACGGCGTTCATATTATGAAGTGCGGCCTTTTTGTGGCAAAATAGCCGTTTACCTTATTAGCTAGGTAGCGGCCAGTCTTCACTTTATATTCTAGGTTAGTTGGCACCCACACCACGTCCTACCCTATTCATCATGGGGCAAGGCCACCGAAAGTATTCCGTGGCCGCTGGCCGCTACCTGCCCCCACAATTCCTCCGGTCGACATAATCTTGTTTTCGGCGTGCAAATATTCTTTTAATACTATATTTCTAGGTCCAATATAAAAGATTTGTTGAATTGATTCAGCATGGCAGTCGTACAGATTGGTATTGATATACAGTCAAAGGCTGGTAGCACTTGGACTACGAAAACCTCCCTAATAACACCGATATAAGGGCGCTATCAATAACGTACCACTTACATTTACCTACCAGAACAGATTGAGGATATTGAAAGGAGAAAGGGAGGTCTTTACCATATAATGGAACGACACAGACTGAAAGTCATCGGTCTGATGGTCGGCGCATCATGTCTTCTTCTTCCATAGTAATACTTGTCACCTCATCAGATACCTCCTTCTTAGCCTAACGACACAGGCTGAAAATAATAAATGTACGTACAAGTAAGGATATGTAAACTAACGTGTAATTTCGGCCACGATCGCTACCTACATGGGGCTAAGGAGTCATGTAACTTCAAAATACGATACATGACCGTACCCGTATACAAAACGTACTCTTGCTATGAAATTAATTCATTATCGCTTACTTACCTAGTTTATGTACGAGCACGCACATTGAACGTATAAATTAGCAAATTCATTTTGATGGAAATGAGGTAGTATAATGAAGAAAGGTGCCCTCGAATTACTTCACATTACGAGGTGTTAGGTCCAGAAATGGGATATTGATGAACGTGCTGGAAAGGGACATTAGTTACCTAGGACCTGTATTAATTGTCCTTGAGCGTAACTACTTAGGTACAGATTCAACGTTATTTTCCGAACTAGAAATTCAGTATTCGTATATCGTAGAACTAGAAGTCCATTCCTACGAATACCGAGTTTATTTCTTACATAAAGGCATTTGACAACAATATATTTCAATGCTATCACGGAAGCGGTATACTATGACGAATGCAGCTATTTTTCCGGCGTTATCATGTATGCACGTCCAATTTTTATTGCTTTTTGTGCGGCAGTTACAAATCGATTTGGCTTAAAGCCAATGGCGTCATTTTAATAGTTCCTCTGTGTGGCCGACAGTACCTACTCACATATTTTAACATTATGTATATGGTCATTTTAAGCTATGATTTTGTGAGGCACGAGTGCGCCGAAACTGCCTGCCAAATTGAGAAAAAACATCATGTTTAGTAGAGGAGGAAAACAGAAATCACGTACCAACCAAGAAGATCTCAGAATCTCTGTATTTATGTTGTTTGAAGAAAATAAACCTTCTAACATTGAATTTATTTAATGTTAGAAGGTTTATTTTCTTCATATTTTTTCTATGGATCTAATAGCATTAAACATAGATTAAAATAATAGAGAAGTTAGTAAACATTTTACTTTACTTCACACTACACTACACCTAATCTAATTTACATTTTTTTACGTGCATTAATTTTAAATATGTCTGTTTTTTTTTCTTCAACATATCATTTGCCTAGAGTATAAAAATTAGCAATTGTTTTGTATGTTAGCAACATTTAATTCAAGGCGACAGCCTGGGGATCCGTCACATAAAGTATCCTATTATGGACGCCAGTCTATATTTATACATTTTGTTAAAATGTTATTCTTATATTTATATACTTATTTATGTGAACCTTTATTAAGAGAGAAAATAAAGATATTGTATTGTATTATTAGGACGTCGTTTTACAATTCAATAAACATGAAATCGGGAGAAATTGATACCTTTTATTCCATCTCTAGCACCAAAGACACTCTAGTGCGACAATATTTTCCATTATTTATTAATATTTAGTAGGTGTCCCTTCTCTTAGTCGAGTTCAATTCTTCGTAGTATTACTTGATATTCTCTCTTTGAATGTACAGTGCTCGATAAAACGAGGAATTTGTAAGAGAAGATACAATAACTGGGATAAAAGGGAACCTCTTAACAATCGTCTCTATTCATTGGCGAAATCATGAAATACAATTTCCTGCGGTAGGTATACCTTACAAAGGTTTACCATATTGGAAAGGTTACCTCGAGAGGAAATAACTTACGATATTATGAGATCTTATCTATGAGTTAGAAAGTTTTCAGGTGGATAGTCATTCGAAGATCATTTTATTTTTGTCGATTATTTCCAGACGAAAGCCTAAACTGTGATTGCGTACAGAAATAATTTCTCTGTTTATTACTAGGTATAGATTAAGTTATGTTAAGATAACTCAAACCGCTTTTGGACACTGTTGAACGCTTCATAACATTATAATCTAACTATTGATCATTCATTTTATTTCTATTTTTTTTCCAAATATGTCAAACTACAGTATGCATGGACCGGACCACAAGGCGAGATTAGTCGATTTTGTTGGATTCGTGAAACAATTTATTCTAATAACCCATATTAAAATCTAAACACATACATAAAATCAAGTCCGTTATCACATGAATACCTACCACACTAAGAAATTAGCATTCCAATAGATCTACTGTCCTTGTATTTTCGCAGTCTGTACCAAGAACGGGGCTGAGCCTAACTGAACAAAGGCTTAGGAACGTCGGACGACGGACGTCCGAGCAGCCTCCGCAGATCCTAAGTACAAAGACTGATAAACGGATAAGACTCTCACACTACTATGTGGCCCGAAAATCGACGACCTCTATGTATCAGGACTTTAAACAATGATTTGGTTTGAATGGTAGGTAGCAAATCTTGTTTTTTCTCTTTATGGGGAGTATGGAGGAACTCGTGGCTAAATAAGAACAGCCGCTCGGATCGATCTATAGGTTAAGCCGTGCTTACCTAGGTTGGTCCGTGGATGGGTGACCACCCATTACATACCGAGTTTCCTCCGTGCCTCGGAAAGCACGTTAAGCCGTTGGTCCCGGCTGTCATTTGTAGATCTTTGACAGTCGTTACAGGTAGTCAGTGCCCCGAAAGTCTGACAACCAGTCTTACCAAGGGGTATCGTATTACCTAGCACTAACTGGGTTGTGGAGGTCCGACAGGCAGTCGCTCCATGTAAAATACTGGTATTCAGCTGCATCCGGTTAGACTAGAAGCCGACCCCAACATAGTTGGGAAAAGGCTAGGCAGATGATGATGATGGGGAGTATGGAGAGCGCGAGTCTTCTATAAAGTCTAACCCCACCATGGTTCCCTCCACTACCAATCCACCTTGGGTCTGTAGATACACGTATATTCGCGCGCACCCCTGACTGGCTGGAGGTATCTAATCCTACTATTTTTTTTTTTGCAATGATTTGTTATTTTTGTTACGATCACTTTATTTATTTAACACTTCAAGCGCAGAGTACAGAGGCGGACTTAATGCCCTAGGCATTTTCTACCAGTCAACCTTTGGGCGATGCAGCAACAAACAGTGGAAGGTGTAAATCTGAAAATATTTGTGCACTGTTTTAAGCTTTCACAGTTTAAAACTAAACTTATACTGTCACTTACGGGATATAATCCGTGAAAAACGAAAACAAAACACGGAAAATAAGGAAAAAATAACAATCCGTCAATCGCGGAAAATATCCCATAAGTGACAGTATAAGTTCTGAAAATATTTTTTATTCAATACTTAGATATACCACAACATAAACTATATTGTCCATTACAGTTTTATAAGGCCAATTTTTGCATTCAATCTCTTTGTTTATTCAGAAGTTTTCAAAGCATCACAAAAATTCAAATTGATGAAATTAAAAAAAATGTTACTAACCAGTGAAAGTTACAAACCGTTTTCAAACATTAAAAAATGACATCTAATATTTAGGTACTTAATAACAAAAGCCTCAAAATATCGCAGATTACCGAGAAAACTCATTTTAAAAGTTCACAATCCTGTTTTTATTTTGATACTTATCGTAGGTTCTTTTTGAAGCAGATATTTTAGCTGATTGAAGAAAAATCATACAAGAACTTACCTGTAAAAATGATTGTTCGATTTGAAAGAAGTGAGCGATAGAATCTGACTTCCATAGTTAGTCATGCTGTTCTGACCTTAAAATAAACTTAAATACAGTATGCTCCAAATAGTAACGTAAACAAGAATAATTCCTCATGCCTGTTCCGCGATTCTTGATAGTTTAAAAGTTGAAATAATTTTTAAATTTCTTCAAAATAATATGGGAGCTGCTTTAAAATAAAATGCATGATGAACTTACTTGTAAGGAATTGTTACACTAATCTATAAGTATATTGGATGTAACTCATATCTTCGTATCAGTATAATCAATTGTTTGTGAGCCAAAAAAAAAAACACGAAAATAAAGTTTTATTTCGAATTTATTTATTGCACAACGTTCATAAAGTTACAGGCAATGGCTAGTTTAAAACTTAGAATTACATGACCCAGTTAGGGCACTGCAAGTGTCCTTTCGTTGGTATTGTTCCATAACTTGTATAGCCATAAGAGAAGTTCGAATAGTAACAAACGCACCAAGGGGCAATCAGTACATGCCTGTATTTATATGTACGTAGAATGAAACCCTAAGGGCATTTTAAGAATTATGCGTTTTTAATCACGCACCGGGGATTGCTCAAAAGCTCAGTATGCGACGCGACCCGCGGTTTGCGTGTATCACGATAGAAAAAAAACTTAACATTTCATCACAATTGTAATCCCCGTAAGTTTATACGAAGCCAAAGCTGTACTGAATAGTATACCCACATTTCGCGAGCTACATTTCAGTCCTAGTAATAGAAGGTGGCCTTTTTTGCCATCAATCGGGCATACATTCAGGCATATGGCTGCTACTGAGAAATTCCTGACGGAAAAAGCCAATACACTTTGCCTGATCGGGGAATAGAAGCCTGTACCTCATGATCAACAGTCACGCTTGCTTGCTTTATCACTAGATCATCTATGTATAAAAGACTCGTGTCACGGTGTTTGTGGTCGCACTCCTCCGAAACGGCTTGACCGATTTTTATGATTATTTTATATATATTTTGTAGGTATGAGAATAGGTCGTAAAGTATATTTAAAACCACTAGGTGATTAGGGGGTAGGTAGGTGGGTAGGTTAAAAAGGTGCCGGGCACAGCTAATAAGTAAATACTTAAAAACATGCATGAAAAATAAGAGAGCTGCGGTGGCCCATTGGTGGCGGCCTCGACTTACGAACAGTAAGTCGTGGGTTTGAACCCAGCCAGGCGCATTACTTTGTGTAATTTATTTCATCACCACTGCTCGCAAAAACGGTGAAGGAAAACATCGTGAGGAAACCGGCATGTCCTAGAACCAAAAATTTGAAGACATGTGTGACATCTACCAACCCGCATTAGGCCTGCGTGGTGAATTATAGCCCATTCCCTCTCATAGAGAGGAGGCCGTGTATCCCAGCAGTGGGAACATTATAGGCTGATTATGCTTTGCTATGCATGAAAAATATGCAATGAAGCAGCCAACGCGTAATTTTCAAACCATCAGTGTTATTCATGACATAAATCCAATGATCATAAAGACAGAGAAGCTCCTCAAAGCCGACAGAATACTCTTACTTACCTTATATTTATGCTTTAGGTAAGAACCATGCTTATGTTTGTGGAATAACAAGCGTTTAACAGCCCATAAAGAGGGATTTATTGCTCTGGCAACATATGAAATATCCGGTGTTACGCTTTGAAGACTTACCTATTTATTGTAGTTTTCCATCAAAACGATACATATCTATCGCAGAGTGAACTTAGATATTAGTAATGGTTTCAATACTTCGTGGCCAATCAATATTGTGTAGCGAAGGGTGAAATTAGTATGATTTCTTACGTATTTTGGGAACAAAGTAGGGCTTTCTATGACTGAGCTTGTCCAGAGAAGTACATAGGTAACATACCTATTTCAACATCAGTTCGTCATGATCATTCGCCTGCCTTTTTTCCAATTTATTTGGGATCGGGGCAGCATGTCTTATTCTTCCATACTTCTCGATTACTCGTCATCTCATCAGTCACCTCCTTTATACTAACATCGTCCTTCACACAGTCCATCTATCGTTTCTTTGAACTTCCTCTATTCTTATAGCCATTCACATGCATACATTATTTCAACATCAGATATTTCAGGGTAATCTCCGAGATGGCATCCTCACCTACCTAAAGATATAGTGCCACGTTAAATTCCTTTTTATATTATCTAACTAAGTTAAATCTCAGTAACGTACAAAATTATTTTATACATGATATAATTTTAAATAATGCCTGCTTCTTAGAAACTAAAGTTTAAACTACAAGAACTTTTTGACTTTACAGGTTTGCACAAACCTATTTCTTTTTAAACTACTAACTTCCGGTTAGTTAAATTATTCTTGACTTTATGTATCGCACTAAAAACCAGTATTTCGAAACAGCGCCTCTGTTCACGTAAAAAAGTTCTTTATTTTTCAGGATGGAAACTACTCAATATGCTAAACTAGGACTTTTTATTTCTTTGTTTAATTCCTTCGTAATCTGTTAAACCGACGTCGATTCGCTAACACGTACACATAAACGTTAGCCATAATATGAGCTTCATATTCCGCGCTCGTTCATTTTAACTTATTAAAGCCAGTATTAACAGTCGCCTTAAGGTTTTCTTGCAAGCGAGACGTCATCATGCAAGAAATGCGCAAACATAGTCGGAATATTCATGTGTGTTAATATTCATGGCCACGGAGGCACCTGCTGCACTTCAGTTAAGGATCGCGGTGTCTACCACGAGCTTGTGTACATTTGCGAGACATTTGTATAGCAGGGACGGTGTAGTTGAGGTAAAAGTTTCACGGCACAGTAGGCGAATGCACGTATGAATTCCAGATTGCGTTTAGGTGTTTGGGGACTCGGCCAGACGGTACCGCATTACGAATGTAGGCTAACTCGCGACTTGCTTAATTTAAAGTTGAGAAGGAGATTAGACGCTTTGTTGAACAGTTGTTTGGAACTGGTCTAGGTTAAGGGAAAGTTTCTGTTTATAATTAAACTTCTGTGTAACTGACACCGTTGCCCCTAAGGAGAAATGTGTTATCGTCCAAAAATAGTACCTACTGTTCACAGTTCCGGATTTAAACATGGCCGGTTGTCGTTCGTAATTACAAAATTAACGTAAAGTGTATATAATAACTAATTAATAATTGACTGCCTCGATCTGCCTGCTCTGCTGCCTGGGTTCGATTCCCGGGTCGGGCAAAGTGTTATGGGTTTTCCCATCAGGAATTTCTCAATAGCACCTACTGAGTCTGAATTTATGCCCGGTTGATAGTAATAGGCATTCCCTGGCGAAATATGGGTGTACTAATGGGCACACTTCTTCCTTTTTTTGGGGGGATTACATGCGTGATGGCATGTTATGTGTAATTAATAATTGTCCAAGCTCAGAGAAAAGTAAGAATTTGAATAAGAATAATCTTTATTTGCGTGTTTAACAGCTCAAGGTTCTACATATTCCACTTACTAAAAATTCAGCATGCAAATATTGATATCTAAAATATAAGTTAACAATTAAAGTTTACATAGCAAGCAGTGCTAAGAGTTACAAATTCAACTAAAAATTATTAATAAATCAGTACCTATAAAAAAAATTGTATAATATGTAGTATTTTTACACATAGTTAGGTTGGTACGTACAGTGAAACCATTAGGTCCAGTTTGCCTTGAAACTTAAAAATTCACTTATTGTGTAAAAATCATTGTAAGAGATGGGAAGTAAGTTTTGCTCTCATAAGCAAAACGTTTCTACAAAATGACTTGTTTGGTGGCTTTATCCAATTAAAAGTAAATCATAATTATAAATCTGCAACAAAAGATACCGACAGCAACAACAAAAACTTAAAGAAAGACAAAAAAAAACATACAAGAAAGAAAACAACCGTCGTAGAAATCCTTACAACTACAACACTAGTGCCTAGTTACAAGGATTTCCATTGAGACGATCACCTTGTTCAGACGTTTGCATACTGCGCTGTGCCTCCAGTTCGCAGACTCAGTTAGTTCAGTTTCCAAGGCTTTGATTTGACATTGATTGTGGATACAGTCATTGTGTTTGTTTGTGTGCGGTTACGTGTTTGTGAGTCATTTGTTCATGCCGTATTGGTGAATTTGTAAGCGGGTGACTGCGAGGTTGCACTTTGGAATGAATGTGATGAAGTGGTTGTATAGGCAGAAAGAAAGAAAAAATATTTATTTGTCACAGAGACATGACGTGCACAAAAAAGGCAAAATAAACAATAATCATACAACACATAATAATCCTACTTTCTACTAACATTATAAATGCGAAAGTTTGGTTGTACGGATGGATGGATGTTCGTTACTCAATCACGCCAGAATGGCTGAAGGGAACTGGATGAAATTTGGCACAGAGATAGATTATACTCTGGAATAGCTCATAGGCTATATATTATCACGCTAATAACTTAGAGGGATGAGCAATAGTGCATTATTTCCATATTCTTCAACTGTTTGGCAACTGACAACTGACATAATATCATTTGAATAGAACGGCTATTTTAGGCAGTGGTCTAAAATAGCCGTTCTATTTTAATGCATATAACCGATAGGCTACTTATTCCTGTGACAACTGTGTGGGAATCGAACCCGCGACACGCAGCGCCGTAGTCAATTGCTCGGCCAGTGCGTGAACTGTGTTTCGCATTTGCACGGAATCATCAGCTGGCCCAACTCCGCAAGGACCGCAATATACAGCATGAAAGCATGTTTGTGTTATGCATGTTTTTTTTTAATGTTGCCTCACACTAGAAATTTCTCCTGTAGCTGTGGGTGTGTTTACAAACATTTAAACTCCAAACAGCCAGACCCAGAAAAACTACCTGTAGGCCATACAAAAATTGGTTCAGTGCGGGCATGAAACCCGAAACACGGAGCGCAGCAGCCAATCGGTCTGCCACTGTGCCAACCGTGCCGTCATATAACTGTGGTTGTGGCTTCCTCAGGCATTGCTGCAATTTTGCTTAAAGGTGGCCTGACAGCCAAGTCGGAACATCGATTTGGATTTATACGTTTTTATTATATGTTTTTAAATTATTATTATGTATAGATATAGACGAGAAGGCAAAGGCAGGAAAATACTCTTACTTTATTTTCCTAGAAGCTATTCTACTTCCAAGGCTTAATATTGACTTTAATAACTAATTATGAGGCTCATTACAGCACTAAATATTTATCACGATTATAACGTTAACGTAAAAGGGGCGGAATAAACTTGGTTACGAAAAAATATAAAACTTAGATAAAATATCGCTGAATTACCTTAGGTTTTTGATAATGGAGTTCATTAGCAGTAACTGCGCTTTACATTTCATTCGACAAAAAAGAGGTTTTCAGTTATATTGACTTGAAAACTTCAGGTACTATGTTGGACTTGAATTTCTTACGTAATCGTATTACATCTTTTATAGTAATTAACTTAAAATAACGTGTGTTGTTCATACCTGAATAATTCAAGACATTTATTATCCTATTTCATCGTTTATTAGTAACGTCTTAAATAGGTACTTCAGCTAGTCAAATAATAAGCTTGGCAGGAACCCGGAGAATGGCGGTTAACAAATTTTTAACCTTATTACTCAGGGCATAAGGGTGAAAAGTGGTCATTCGCTTTTGTCCGCGATAGAACCTCTTTACTGCCCCGAAACCTAAAAGATGTCCGTAATTACACCGCTGAAACAAAGAACGCAAGTCTTCGTCCTAGGAGCAAAGATTTCCTACGCCATCGCCATTTCTTTTTTTTTACCGTGTTGTCATGAACAAATGGCGTACCGTAAAATGAGGCTATTTAATGCTACGAACTGTTGATATTTTGTAAAAAAACTTAACTCTAAAGACAGTTTATTAAAATTATAATAAATAAGGTTTTTTTATAATTTTAATAAACTGTCTTTAGAGTTAACCTTTGAAATCTGTTAATTAATCAACAAGTGTCAAGGTTCTTCAGAAAGGTCAAGTGCGTAGTACTCGCAACCGGCGTGCGTGTATGAACGTGGACGAGGAGTATGTAAGGATCGTAGCAAGTGGCGTTCTGTGGTTTCTACCTACCCCCATAGGAAAAAGGCATGAGTTTATGTAGGCATTTACAATGTACATATGTATTAACAAATCACCTTTCGACCAAAAAAATCTTAAATCAAAATCGGTTCATGCGTTTGAGCGCTACGCTGCCACAGACAGGCAGACACACACATTAAACTTATAAATTATATAACAATATTATCATAAACGAGACAATCTCATCCCTCGTTAGAATAATGCTATGTACCTTCACCACTTGTAATACTAGGAATGTTTACCAATCACAAAAGAGTTTGACAGCCTCGTAGTCTATCCGTCCTGGCTAGAGAATACCAGTAGGACAAGACAGGACAGAACGACTTTTCACAGATTTTTTCCCTTAATTCTCATTTGGACAGTGACCTTTATTCTCGTGGTGATAAGGTTTCTTTCAACTAAAATAACTTTGAGAGGACAGCACCTACTCTCGATGTGTCATAGGTACACATGATAGATAGCTCAAACCACTACATGAAAGTTGTCCCACGTGTCGCATGAATAAATCTCACTCTGCATTCTGAATGTAGCAGGTTCCTGTTACTAATGCATACTAAACTTTAGACTAGGGTAGTCGGTATCTACCACTTAAACGAGATCTTTCGGATTCATGTGCGTATTGTATAATTATCATTTGCTTCGGTGAAAGAAAACATCGTGAGGAAACCAGCATGCCTGCGAGATATTTCTTGACGGCATGTAAAGCCAAGTCAGAGGCCCATAAGCGGCATAGAAACTCTGAAACCCGGTTAGGCACTCACTACACGTTAAAGAAGAAGATGAGATCAATATCATTTTATTCAATTATAATGACGTCGTCGACGACAATCGTCGATAAACTGACGGAACGATGAAAACAATTCCTATTATAATAATTGGATAATACTTTGGACTTCAAAGAATCTAACACAAAAGAGGAACGGTGATAATTGACGCATAATTCCGACAAATCGGCGACGGCGGAATAAGGTCAAAGATCATAAGGACAAGGGAAAGCACTCAGCGCCGTAACTGTGACAATTTATATTTGGATCAATAATCCTAACGTATTATGTGTCATTCAGATAATTCTGAATAATTTATTACTTTGTTCTTGTTTCATGGATCACAAAACAATATTTTATTATTTCGTTTCTTTTGCATTTTGTATAACTTCTAAGTTTGGTTGAATCATTGAAAACAATTTTTAAGGGATGGCACGCTCGTCTGTTTCTTTTTACAGTTCCGTAGCCAAATTACAAAAACGGAAAAAATAATGTACACGTATAATTTCGTCTTGTCTGTCTATCCGTTCGTTCGAATGTCACATAGACATTCAGTTGTTTGTCAGTTCGATTTCTATAATGGTCTGGTTCTATTTTTGAACTATGTTATAAAACGCTGTTATAAATATTAATGTAGTCCAAACACAAATAAAAGGATATTATTATCTGTTATTAATTTATTCATCTGGTAACATTACAATTAGATTTGTATTTTTTTACAAGTTACAGTTAGATACTAAATATTTATAAAAAAAGTTTATTTCATAACTAGTTTATTCAGTTGGTAACATTTTGTTTTAAAAAGTTAAATTTCGAGTAAGTTTACTGGGTTTTCCATCAGGAATTATTCAGTTGCAACCTTCAGTTTGGGTTTTTTCTCCCGTTGGTGGGAATAAGTTCACCTCATTGGGACTTTGAAATCACCACAAAGTATATATTGGGGTCGGCTTCGAGTCAAACTGGAAGCAGCATTGCAAGGAGTGACTGCCGTTCTGACCTCCACAACACAGTTACATGAGACTTGTGTTGTAGGTACACTTCTGCTAGAAAGTGTTGTAGGTACACTTCTGCTAGAAACCCTTTGAAGAAAAGACGGTGTATTATCAAAGTAGATGAATAAGAACTAACTTATGTTTATTAAAGTCTCAGACAGACACGCTAGAATACCGTGATAGTCACTTTAATGGTTGTATTTTAAATAAAAAGTGTTGCATGTTCCAATACGATAAACACATTGTCAGACATTGCAGTTATCCAAATGCATGACACACTTGTGCATATTTAACAAAAAAAAATGGTTTAAGATGAATGAATGAATGATGAATGGTTTTTTGGCTTTGTTTAAGTTTCCCTCCACACTCCTCAAGTCGGTATGATGGATCATTCACTGTTCATGCTGTACGCCTTTGGAATTCCTTTCCACACTCCTTGCATCCCGCAAGGAGTGTGGAAAGTTCATCGTTAGAGGCGTTCAAGAAAGGAATAAGGGAACATTTCCTGTCAACATGAATGTATGTATATATATGTATAGGATTTTATAGGTATGTAGGTATATGCGTATGTATTACGTATATTATATTTTATGTATGTAGTTTAGTTTATAAAATTAATTCATTTGTTAATGTTATTGCACCATAAGTATACCCTCTTCTGCAAATCTCGCAGTCAAAATTTGGTTTGCTGTAAGGAAACCCAATTCTGGGTTAAGCTCGCCATTGTACATAAGCTACGAGTATATTATTGCAATTTGTATCCAAATTTGTTATTTTGCGTGCAATAAAGAATAAGAATAAGATTCAAGATTCTTTGTTTGCATGAAATGTGGTGGTTACATGGTCTTACAAATAAAGAGGTTTCTCATATTTTGCTTACTTCCTTCAGCATGCAAACTTAAAATTAAATTAAAATACCTAGTACAAAGTACTTCGAATTTAGGTACCTATTTACAAATTTAACAAAACAAATCATAAATACGAACTAAGCATAAAAACCAGCCAAGTGCGTGTCGGGCCACGCACAATGTAGGGTTCTGTAGTCTTACAACTTAAATTAAACCCACTCCCTACGGTCCGATTTGCCTCCGAACGATGATTTTTATTGTTATAATAAAAACAAACTTACATTTGCAGCTGAAAAATCTTTGCTCCCATACATTATGTTTAGGATATTATGTTATTCAAGTACATTTTATAAGTTGGTCGACTATTAGTCGTAAACTTGTTAAGCCTACTTAGCTGTGATAGTTTTTCTTTTAACTTTGTTATATATACTATCACCGTGAATTTTTTCACGCACCCAAACACAACCGAGAGGGGGGACACTTGAGTCTAACAAAAATTTGCACTTAAAAGTTTAATATTTCAAAAACGAATCCATAATCGAAATATTATAAATTATTTAACAAACTCGCAATATCTTTAAAGACCTATCCAACGACCTCCCACATTATGGGAAACGCGAGAAAAAAAGACACATAAATACTTTTCGAGATTTTATTTTACCACTTTGTCGGCGTAACTAATTTGTATATTCATGCCAAATTACAGCTTTCTAGTACTAACAGTCTTTGAGCTAACCTGCGGACAGACCGACAGACAGACAGACAGTCGGACATGGCGAAACTAAGGGTTCCTTGTTTGTTGACTACGGAACCCTAAAAACTAACACCTTGGTGGAGTATTTTATTTTTAGTCGAAATCAAATCTTGGTAAATAAATTCATTGTATTTATAGTATTTTTTTTAATAAGTTGGCATTTCTTCATTAATTATTTGAGCTTAAATTATTTTAATGATCAAAGAATTTCAGTAGGTTATATTTTTTGCTGGTTCAAAAATCTTAATTTCAAATATTTCATTTAAAAATGAAAACAATGCAGTCACGAAACAGATTGATTAAAAATTTTAAATTCAGTAACTGTCTCATGCAAATTCAGTTCGGCTTAATAATGAAGTAAATAAAAACTGTAGTATTTTATTTATAAAATATTTCGTATCGTTTCGTTTCGAAGATAAATTATTTAACGAAATCAATTAAGTATAATAGCAAAAATATCAATACAATGATTTTTGAATAGAAAATTGTGATATGGTTCCTATTATTTTCAATTAGTTTTTCATTTTTTTATGGGTTTTATCTAGTCGTTTTTTTATTGGTGTATGTTAAGTACCTACTTATTATACCTTTTAAAATGACAAGAGTCTGTCCAGATACATTCTGTAGCATCTGCAAAAGTAATCTTAGAGGAAGAAGAAATTGCCCTATTGTATTTGTGACCGGTTGTTGATGATAAACTTAAACATAACTGGCGACATGTAGGTACAGTTCTGTTCAAACTTTATGGCGATTCGGAAATTAGCTGCGAGTGACTGTCTGCGCAGGTATTATGGTTCAAACTACGGTGGCTCGGAACATCTGACGTAAAGCTGCGCAGAACACAATTATAAGTATCATCGGGGCGCTGAGGACGCATTGTCTTGACTATATAATGCGCAGACCATCACTCGCAGCTGACCTCCGGGCTGCCATTAAGTTTAAACAGAACCATAGGCGTACGCACGACGGCCAATCAAGCTATGAACCAACTACAAACCAGTTTATGCGGATCTCTCATTGTTTAGGAAATCTATAAATAAATAAATAAAAATACCTATTAATAGTATTACATCTTACTTAAAAACTATGTTAGTAATATGCAGGATCACTAAAAAGAAAAAAAAGAAAATCACACTTACGGGAAGGTTTAACAAGCTTTGTTGCCAACATGTAGCTTGGTAAACCTCCCCATTGTAGGCCCATCCAGCCTCTCTGCCAACACCTACAGAATGCTGTTGCTGCTTCCCCTCATTCGGGATATTACTGAGGCAACTTTCTTCCGCATAATTGCAAAGTAATCGTCAGTGTGCGCATCAGCGAACATACCTGACGCACTACAGTAAGGTGCGTCAGGTCAATCTATACAAAGCGAGGCCAAGTTATACTGGAAATGTACAGCTTCATGTGCCGCCGCAAGTACAATAAGTGTCGATGTGCCTAATCCTTCGAAGAAGAAATAAATAAACAAAACGCTTCGGTATTTTTCATTGTGTGTAAATGCCTCTAGGTCTTCAAGATAAAGTTTGGTTTTGCCAGCCATACAACTGTACAAGAGTACATGGCACCAATTAACTGTACAGGACTGTCCAGCAAAACAGTTAACACAAGTAACGAAGTAGCCTAAAAAAGCTTTGTTTTCCTTATTTAATATTTTTTGCAGAAAACAAGCCGGAAGCGACACCGGTGCAACGAAATAAAATAAAAAATATTCAATTCCGCTTTCGGTTATGTTTTTGCAACGTTAGAGGTAAAACTGAAAAAGTTTCGTCTCATTTATAGATGTTTATTTTTAGATATTTTTACGGGAAAAACCCGCAGACAACTAATTAATATCTTGCATATTAATTAGTTGTCTGCGGTTTCTGTAAGCCCCAATAGTTCTCGTATCCGTAAATCTGCTGTCTGTCAACGTTAAGTATCATCAGCTGTTATGATTGGTTAATCAACATGATAACAACCAATCACATGAATTGACATGACACGATAGATAAGCTAATCAGACTGGATCACGCCTTGTCGTGGCCAATTTGGAAAACTGTAATTAGGCTTCGAACCCAAGTCGGCCAGAGGAAATACAATGTCCACAGATGGATGCTCACGGACGACTCGGATCTCAAGTGCGTATGCGGCGTCTTGGCAGAATCAACTGTCATCTTGTGCCGCAGGTGTCACCTAAGTACTGGATGACCTTACATCAGTGAGCGGAGTTCGATTAACTGAATTTTGGGCTAAACATATTTGAACTCAACTCAACATCGACAGGCTAAGGATAATAAAAAATGGCGGCTGAAATCGCGACGTCTTGTCTGGCTTTCAGTCACCATTTTAAGAAAATCTAATATAAATGCAGAAATCACAGAAAGCCTATGTAAACTAATGAGCCTTTCTTTAAATAATTATACATTTTTTAAATTACTATTCATACTAGAGGGCTCAACTATCCCGACCGTGTTTTTATTTTGAATGCAGTAGACTTTTCTAACCCTGAATGCCACAAACTGTCAATGTCAAAGACCAAAGATTAATGTATACTGTACTAGACACTTGCTTCACATCATCAAAATAAAGCTCCGTCCCATCTTTTTTTTTCTCCTGCTCTGGGCAGAGCGGAAAAGGGTGTCAGACTTTTACTGACTAAAACCCATCCATGTTCTTCTTTGCCCTTTGTGATCCAGGGCCGCGGTATCTCTTTCGAACAGTCCTGCAGCCCCGGCGAGCATCAGCCCTTGCGGGTCCCTTCCTTTTTGCTGACATCTCTGTGAGGCGCGCGTGGAACACGAACGTGCCGTAGTCCAACTTTACAACACTACTAAAAAGGTCTTCACATACTTACACCAACAACAAAGGTGTGAAAGAGCATCCAAACTATGACAATAAAAGGAGACAGTAAAGATAAAAACGTTACGTTAGTACCAATGTAATTCAGGATGGGAAGATTTATGCGTCAGTCATTTGTTTTCGCTGGGTAATCTCCGACCGGGCGAGGCGTCGCGCTAAACTGATTACGACTTCAAATTAAGCCGTAAACTCGTAACGCTCAAATTACTGAGTATTAACGCAGACATTGCTTTTAAGACGAAAGTTTCACAGTGAAATATTTGTTTTAGAGCCTATGCGTTCTTTTTTGGGAAGTAATTGTGTTTCCGCTGTTGTTTGTGCAACTTTTCTGAATTGGGATTTTGGATAGCACATTATGCATCAAAGACTATTCTCTAAGGCTGGACGTACTATAAGATACCAGTTTACGAGCTGAGGCCCTAACACGAGCCGTAAGCACGTCCATTTTTTAATCGGACACAATAATATCCTATAGCAGTTTCGTTAAATTGTTTGCAAGAAGCACAATCAGTAGGTAACATCCAAAGATTTGAATACATTCTTAAAATTATGAAAATATTATATGTGAAACGGATATTTCTAATTTTAAATTGACATATTTACGTTACGTTTACACCGCGCGCTTTTACTAGGGCCTCTGGCACCCTACTTTAAAATAGCGTATTTCGACAGAGCCATGTCTACAGCTCGGAAGTGACAGTGGACACTGGAGTGTCAGATCAGCCGTCTCCTCTTTTCTTATTCTAATTTGAACCTTATTGTTTACCACACACCAAAAAGTTAAGGTCTCCACAGTACCATTCAAAGCATTTATTTGGTGAAAGAGAATAATTAATGGTTCATTTATAACAGTTGCATACTTACCTACTGTTGCCAGACTTCTTTACAGGTCTAACGGTCGGTAATTGCAACGAGGTCTGAACTTTACGTAATGATTGACAGTCGGAAATAGGAAATGACGGGGCGCTAGTAGGTACCTAGACTTGGTTAGTTGAAATTCAGACTGTCAAGTTTCTATTTGACAGTCTGAATTTAATTTTGTTTTGTTGTTCTCAACAGCAAGTCGAATAACAGCCGTATGGGCCGATCAAGGTTAAGCACTGCTTGCCGAGGTCGGTTCGTGGATGGATGACCATGTCGACCCCAACATTTTTAGAAAAGACTAGGCATATGATAAAGTAGAACTCCAATTTAGTTCACAATGGCGAAATATCAAATAGAACCGAATGTTACTCCAGTGACAACCACAATCGGAAATATCTCCACCCTGAGGCAACCACATAAACAAGATCATTAACATATTAAGTACATAAATAAAAAATACATGCCCTTTGTAAAGAAATCGCGAAGAAAATTTACGAAGTTGCTATAACGAGTAATGTATTGCCGTATATTCTTTGTGCTTGTCTGAAGTAAAGATTTTGATCAGCCATATGTTACGCAAAGGAAGCAAGCGAAGAAAAACGAGGAATGGGGCGTCGACGCGTAACAGATAATCAAGTACATACATATATGTTTATCTAGTATAATATAACTGCCACGCGAGTAATCCCTATAGTATACGCATTCTGATATGGTACAATCAGCAACGAAAATCGATGAACAGTTCAATTTTTAAAATTACTGAGATTGTAAACAACATTTAAATAATCACGACAGATGTGAATTTAAAATGTGTAGCACAAACTCTTAACTAAGTATGAAATAAAATGCCGAAATTTTTGAAGTGAAAACTTCTTTAGCGGCATTGTGCACTTTTTTGTTATGGGTACAAAATGTCAAACTCGCGTCAGGACACGTGACCTGATCGAAAATTCGTAAGACGGAGGGAGAGTAGACCGCCGCCCGCGCCGGCGCGAAAGTCTTTAAGACAGTCTGGAATTGGTGGATATTTGAATCCATTGTAAACTGATAATGGTGGGATTTGTTGCTTTTGAATGGCTGTAAAGCAAGTCGAACATATTTTTATTTTCAATATAGCAATGTTTGAGAGCAATGTTCTTAATTAAAGCAATTCGTGCAAAATTATTCTGCCGGCACTCCCGGAGTGCAACCCATTTTGGTAATTGGATTGGATAATTTAGATACCTGAAATAAAAGTACCTGACTGGCTCATTGGTCGAGTAGTCGCAACTGCGACTGCTGATCATGAGACCCTGGGTTCAATTCCCGGGTCGGGCAAAGTGTTATTAGGTTTTTCCATCAGGACTTTTCTTAGTAGCAGCCACGGAGTCTAGATTTGTGCAGTTTGATGGCAATAGGGTCGGCCCTATTACATGGGACTTAAACATAACTTGCGAAATGTAGGTGTACTATAATTGAGTAACCCTTCGGGGATTACAGGCGTGATGTCTAATCCTAATCCTTAGTAATAATATAAATGCGAAAGTAAGTTTGTTTGTTTGTTACAGTTTCACGCCTAAACCACTAAACCGATCATCCTGAAATTTTGCATATACGTTGTCAGGTGTACAGAAACGGACATTACAAGTTACAGTTACAAGAAGAGTACAACCCGAATTGATTGTCAAATTCTAAATTAACGCGAGCAAAGCCATGGGCAAGAGCTAGGGTAAAATTAAAAGTACCTAACCGAGTTAATCTACGTTCATATCTGACTATGCATCCACTGTTTGAAATTGAATTAGGTAACTATTACGGAATATGGAGACTGTACCTAAAACAGATCCTGCGTGTGCCCTGGTTACAAAACTCGCTCTTAATCATAAATGTGTAATGAATGTCCGTCTACTGTAGTCTTTTGGGATCTCACTCCGGCAACAGATTTTAATGTCAACATTAAAATGCTCCGGATAAGTTAAATTGGTTGAATTTATCAAAAGCATTTTAAATTACTTACAATAGGTAGGAATACATCTGGGGTCCTAAACTGACCGCTATAACAGATCGTAATAGGATAATCTATATATGTATATATAAAATTGTAAACTGATTGACTGACTGGGTGATATATTAACCGACAGCCCAAACCGCTGGTACTAGAGACATGAAACTGAGAGGGTGTGTTCTTTTTCATGTAAGAAAAAGAATTTTTGGTAATTCCACCCCTAAAGGTAAAATAGGGGATGCAAGTTTATATGAAAGTCCGTCAGTTTTCAAGTTAGGATCTTCAAATTGTGTGTTTAGGCTGACGTGTCTCAGCGCTTTTGATAATTCTACCCCCGAAGGGTTAAAAAGAGGGATGAAGGTATTTAACAATGTTTGTAACCGTAATCTGGATTAATCTATAGGTTACTTTTTAATCCCGGTTGTACGTTCCCGTCGGATATTTTTCAACATCCACGCTGGCGAAGCCGCGGGCATAAGCTAGTATTATATGAATTACTCGGTCTCAGACAAAGTTAACATTATGAATTGTCACAGCATCACCATTTTAAGAATTGTAAGGTAATTCATACTATTTTCCAATTATGATTATATTAAAGCGGCAATTTTAGGTATTAGTTTGCTGTCGGTAGTGTCGGTACTATGTAACGTGTCAAACTTGCAAGCTTTAAAACATCACTGCTAGCCTTTTTATAGTATCTTTATTCTCTTTGCTATATATAAATCACTAGCGTTTTCCCGCGGCTTCACACTTCTTAAAAGTTCCTTTTATAAATAAAAGGATATTTTATTTTTTTAAAGATTCAATAATAATTTATAACTCATTCATGATTCGAAAGACACGTGTTATCATAAGAATGTTATTGTTGTTTCGGTACAGTACTTTTTCGGGATGAAAGGTGCCCTATATCCTTTTCTGTACTTCTAACAACGTATATGCAAAATTTCAGGACGATCGGTTCAGTGATTTAGACGTGCAAAGGTAACAAACATACAAACTTTCTTTCGCGTTTATAATATTAAGTTAGGAAGGATTCCTAGTGTCAAAGTTTAATACGAAAGTCAGAAAAGCGTGTAATACTGAAACCGCCAGTCTTTGGAATTCACTGCCGGCTTCGCTGTTTCCCGATCATTATAATCTAAATCTCTTCAAAGTTCGAGTGAATTAGTTTCTTCTAGGCAAGCGTGCTTCACCATAGGCCGCGTCATCGCTTCACATCAGGCGTATTGCAGCCACACGCAAGCCTATTTAGCATTAAAAATATACCTACACTTCTTCTGTTACCAGGGATCGGAATCGCATGAAAACACATTCCGGGAGTTTTTAGGGGAGGTACTGTAACTTAGTTTCTTGATTTTTAGGCAAATAAACTATCTATCTAACTGTAAACTATTTCCCAACTATGTTGTGGTCGGCTTCCAGTCTAACCGGATGCAGCTGAATACCAGTGTTTTACATGGAGCGACTGCCTATCTGACCTCCAAAACCCAGCTAGCAACACGATACCTTTTGGTAAGACTGGTTGTTAGACTTTCGGGCCACTGACTTCCTGTAACGACTGTCAAAGATCTACAAATGACAGCCGGGACCAACGGCTTAACGAGCTTTTCGAGGCACGGACGAAACTTGGTATGTAATGATGGTCACCCAACCACAGACCGACCTTGGCAAGCGCCGCTTTACCTTAAAGATCGACCTGTGCGGCTGTTATGATTTAGCTACGAGCTCGTCTCAAGTGTCACCCGTGTAGTAAAAGAAAATAATGCAAAGTCCTTCTAAAGGTGCATTATTCAATGTCACCTGATCTAGTTCCGCCAAGGACCTCTTACAGCATTGCAACTAAGGTAACATGCGAGATGGCTCACTTACAACTATATAAGTACCTACGTGCCAGGAATTCCTCGCATTGCTGAATGGAATATGTGCGAAGGTAAGCTTATACTCAGAGTTAGGTGTGGGCCACACTAAGATTAGTACTATGGTCTAATGTGATGGTTTGTGTTTGACCTCTTAATCTGAAAATAGTAAGGTTTTATACTGAACAGGCTTACACTGTCCACCCTGCACTAGGTGGCCTACCATGTCTTTACCTTTCCGTAACTTTTGGCTGGACCTTATTTATAAATATTTTATGTTTGTTTTTTTTTGTGGTTGAGTAGGTATAGGTTTAAAGAAAGTAAGAATAAAGTTTATTTGACGTCAGTACATTGCACACTGAATTAAAAAATAAATGACGAATTAAAAAATACAAATAAAAACAGAGAAAATACATACTTAGTATGTGCTGTGTGCCTCACGGCTGCGCCAAAAAGGTCCATTTCAGCATTCATGCGAGATAGGTGACGCTGTCTGACGCTGGTCTTCCAATGAACCTTTGGGAAAATGAAAAGTGACGGAGTTAACAGTTTCAAACATATAAATAAATAAATGGTTACAAATTAACAGAAAACGAGTAAATTAATTAAATGTGTATTTACGAGATCTGATAAAAAAAAAGTGAATAATAAGTATTTTATTGTGTTTGTTAGAGAGTAACGCTGGTAAAAATAAATACAGACATAAAATAAGATTAAACTAGGTGAGGGAAGAAAGTGATGAGAGTGGTGAGTCAGTGTAAAACTGTAGGTTGCACAAGAAAAAAAAATGGAATAAAAACCGGCCAAGTGCGAGTTGGACTCGCGCACGAAGGGTTCCGTACCATTATCTATAAAAACGGCAAAAAAATCATATCTGTTGTATGGGAGCCCCCCTTAATATATTTTTTTTAATTTTTGGATTTTGATGTTATAGCGGTAATAGTAATACATCATTTGTAAAAATTTCAGCTTTCTAGCTATCACGGTTTATGAGATACAGCCTGGAGACAGACAGACAGCGAAGTCTTAGTAATAGGGTCCCGTTTTACCCTTTGGGTACGGAACCCTAATAAAAAAAGAGGCTAAAGCCTTGAGGTGATTAGGCAAATACTTTGCCACAGGCGTATACTTAGGTAGGTACGTGTACGGTGCAGTCGCACACAGGCGCTGCAAATTGCTGCGCGTTTATATGATTGAAACATGAACTGCGACCATATGAAATTTCTGCTGTGCTGCTAACAAATACTTTTGGGTTTGGGTACTTTTAGATTTGGGTGCATTGCATGCTAATTATTATTACTTTTCCTGCATGTGCATATTTTTGCGGGCAGGGGTGCGGTGCTGCATCCTGCATCCAGGACTGGATCTTTTTTCGCGGAATTAAAACTAAATATTCCGCATTACATTAAACGTCATGGATTTCCGCAAAGTAACGCCATAATAATCAGTGCTGCTCTGACCCCAAATAAATAGGAATGAAGAAAGAGAAATGGTGATGGGTTTTGTGCAACTAATTACTTTCATAAATGAGAGAGTTTCTATTGCTATGTTTGCCTTAGATTAATAGGTATCACGTAACTACCTAACGGATGTATAGGTTGCCGAATGTATCTAGAAAAACGCAACACTACTCTCAAAGTACTTTTCCCAGTTTTCTCTCTAGAAAACTTTTGATGAAACTTTACCCGCAGTTTTATAGATTTTTCACCTACTTTCCAACAGTAAAATGCCCTATTTACCCCAAGTACACGTCACAAATAAATCAAACTGAAATTTTAATAACAGAGTAACTGAAACCAAATATCAACAAAATAATCAGCTTATCACTAGCATCATAATAACACGGATTTCAATTAATTAAATAAGTAATTAAGGGTCGAGACTTATTGCATTAATTAAGCGTCCACAATTTCACGTTATTGCTGGGCGTTGGGGCTAAATAAAACAATAGAGCATCTAGGACCGTAATGAGCAGAAATGTGCCAGTAATGTTGGCGCAATTTGTTCAACTAGATGGTCAGTAGTTGGAAAAGCAGACGTGTTAATAACTAATACTAATTAACTTTCAATCAGCGATAGAATGAGGTTACAGTAAGAAACATTTTAAATTATTTCATTTAATATTGATTGAATTATTCTTCAAATAGACAGAGCAAGGAAGTTCTAGGAAGGAGTCTTTACTCTATTAATTACATAGCTAGAAAGTACTAGAAATATCCACGGTATTTGTTCAAGCTAACTAATTAGAGACTAGATTCTATAAAGGGACTAGAGCTCTGGGCAGGGTGTGTTCTAGAGTTATTGAGACGTTTTTAGGAATTCTGTCATTATTGGCCTTTCAATTTGTACTTTGTATGGCTTGTTTAAAGACCTACTTATCGAAAAGTAGTCAATACTGAGTTGTGGTTGTACGCAGATATCTTGGTATTGGGTATGTAGATGATGATGATGAAAACATACAAATTACAATACATAACATAACCTGTAATCTCTGAAGGATAAGGTAGAGGAGTACCTAATAGTACACCCATATTTTGCCAGCTATGTTTAAGTTCCAAGTAATAGTGGGCGAGCCTATTGCCACCAACCGGGCGCACAAATCCAGACTCCGTGGCTGCTACTGAGAAAATCCCGATGGAAAAATCCAATAACACTTTTTTTATTTAATTTTTTGGGATGGTATAATGACCCCTCCCGTTCTGGGCAGAGCGGAAGGGAGTGTCAGACTTTTACTGACTAAAACCCATCCATGTTCCTTCTTTTGCCCTTTGTGTTGCGCCGCGGTGTCTCTTTCGAACAGTCCTGCAGCCCTGGCAGGCATCGGCCCTTGCGGACTTTGCCCGACCTGGAAATCGAACCCAGGACCTCATGCTCAGCAGTCGCGCTTGTGACCACTAGACCAACGAGGCAGTCAAATAAAAAGCTACGAAATAAAATACTTATTAAAGAACCACTACTCTCCAGTAAGAGCAACGTCATGTATTGTATTCGATTCCATTGATAAAGTGATTCCAATTGCACTTCGACTGCCCGGTCGAGTCGTGATCGCCAGCAAAATGAAAAAGTGATATACGAGGTTTAGAGGTCTCTAATAAAATGTGGTTTATGTGGGACAATAGAGGGCGCTAGTATTGTTCCCGCGGGCTCCGGGGCCTGACGTCGCCCGCAAATGGTTCCGGTCTGGCTGCACTGCACTTCTGTTAAATTAAAAATGTCACTAGACGTAAATTTTATATCACATCGTATTCCGTTTCTTCGTTAGTTTTTTTTTTAATTTTTAAGAAAGATATTTGGTGGCAGCTTCAGATATGAAGTTGGGTTAACAAGACTTTTTTTATTTTAACGGAACTTCATCTGTACATATACATACAAATAAATAAAATTGAAGTGTCTATTTGTAATATCAAAATAACAGCTGAGAAATACTGAATACACGGAAATATACGGCACTTATAACAAAAACACATTTTTTTTTCAATTTTTGTCTGTCAATCTGTTTGTTCCAGCTAATCTCCGAAACGGCTGGACCAATTTTGACGGAACTTTTACTGGCAGTTAGCTGATGTTATGAGTTCTAACTTAGACTACTTCTATTTTAGAAAATTACTTGGAGTTCCGTACAAAAAAAACTTAATAAAATCCGATTCATAAAGGGAAGTAACATTATTCTTATAATAATTTCAAGCAAACAAAGGTCGCGGGCAACAGCTGGTATTAAATAAATAGAATACTATGTATTTTGGTAGGTTATCAAGAAGCCGTCTTCATTATTATTGTTAAATAGTCAATGTTGACGGCACGTTAAGCCGTTAGTTGGTTCCAGCTGTCATTTATAGATTTTTTAACAGACGTTTAACAAACGTTACAGGTAGTCATTGTCCCGAAAGTTTGACAACCAACCTTACCAAGGGGTATCGTATTACCCAGTACTAACTGGGTTGAAAAGGTCAGATAGGCAGTTGTTTCATGTAAAATATTGGTATTCAGCTGCATCCAGTTAGACTGTAAGCCGATCCCAGCATAGTTGGGAAAAGGCTATGCAGTCTATGTTGACCCATTCCTCTGTAGATACATAACAATATCGCAATGATTAAGATCTCAAATCATTTGTACGTATGTCGAAAGATATCAGGAAAAACAAAAGGAACATTCCAATAAACTTCCGATAGACAGTATCGTTATGGTGTTAACATGGAATAACATCATTCCGACACCCGTTACCCCCATTCAGCGAGTGTCCCCTAATTACAACAAACAAACAAACAAAACCGTAGCAATAACACTGTTGTGTGTTACTGAAAACCGTTCTCAGATAAGCGTCGGGAAGCACGTAAAATGGCCACTTTACTGGAGGCCACTGAATACCTTTACCCTTTGGAATTTTATTAACTGCTCACTTAGCTACACTTGTTTTGAATACATTGTACCTATTACTTAAGTAAGTGTCAAATTAAAATATTTGTGTGTGTTAAATTGTTTTAATTTTCTAAAGTCTAAACAGTTTAGCCAGACTAAACAGTTTTTTAATTAAATTTAGCTGATTGACAGGTGAAATGGTGTATTTCTATTAGGTACACCTCTGCCTAACACTTCGATGTTTATAGGCGTGTTGTTATGTTTTATGTAATAAAAAAAAGTGCAGTACCAAGTTTTTCTTGTAGATTTGTTTATTTCAGCGATAGAAGGATGGCGACGAGGTTCTAGGTTGAAGACGAGAAGAGAGAAATTTCTGATGGAAAATCCCAATAACAATTTGCCCGACCCGAGAATCGAACCCAGTAACTCGTCTCAGCAGTCGCGGATAATTTACTGAAATATCTGTCAGTCAGATGTCTGCAGTTAGTCCGGATTCCAGTTCGGCCGGTTTAAACCAACCTTTAATGATACAAGTCTAAGCACTGCTCTAGAGTTTTCCACAAAATTGGATACCAACATAATAAACTAAACTCATTTATTATCCGAAAACCCGAAATATCAAAGAGAATTACGCAGAAATTTACTAACGTTTATCTTGGTTACACTGGAATTCGACCCGAGGCTAGTGGGGAAGTTGACGGACCAACAAGTTACCTAATTACGCAACTAGGTCTCATGTGGAAAGATAAAAAACTTTCAACATTATATAAACCTCTCGTGTTTTTTAAATGCCAACCCCAAGTAACATGGAACAAGGGTAGGAAGACAATAATTAATTGATGTACTTAAAACATATTATAAAGAAGATGTTAAGATATGAAGTATCAAGGAACATTATAGCAATCAGTTAGAGCTATGGCCTGTTAAAATCAATCAATCAAAATGTTAAATCGACTCTTACCGTTTGGCTACGAGATAATTGCTCAAGTGAACGCGTGTTGAAACAGCAACTGTGGCAAAAACAAATGAACGATGAACCACGAGTCACCGCGAGGGGAGGCAACTTGCGAAGATACTCAGGCAAAACAGCTAACGCTGGCCTTAGTCGTTAGGTTATGCATGTGGAGTTTTGTCTATTCAGTCAAACTGCAGGGATGCATGAACAAAATGAATAATGAATTAATGATGTGTGTAGTAAAAAACTGTACAGTTATCGTGGCCTGTACACGGGGCAAACTAGATCGGTTTGCAGGGCACACCACAAAGATGTTGGTGTGCGTAAAAACAACGGCCGTCTGACTTCGCCTATTTATTAGTGTTTGCTTCACAATAACCCGTTGTCCACGCACACACAATAAAATTTCTTGTCACTAATGTTGCAGGGAATATGACGCATAAATTTAGCTTATCATACAATCGTCTCCGTGGCGCATTAGTCGAGCGTGCGATAAATAATTACTTACTGCGCCGGCGCCGTAGGATCGAATCCGACTGCCAACAGCTTAATGTTTTTGTATGTTTTAATAAAATATTTTACATTTGTTTGTTCAATTCATTGCTTAACTATTAGCAAGTCTCTTTATATTTGGGTTAGAATGTATTAGTTGTCTACCCTCTAAAAATGACAAATCATGTTTAAGTTAGTAGTTTAAGTTCATCGTCATAATGCTATTGACTATCGGGCTTTCGTTACGTTTTTAGACATTATACCCTGCGTTTTTTGAGAAGTGCTTTTATTTGTGAATCAATATGAATCATTGAACCACACTTTTATGAGCTGAAATAATTCTTTTGCATGAGCAAAATGTTTCAATTAGTGAAATTGCGAGACGTTTAAAGATATCGGTGAGTAACAAAATGTTATTATGATGTTTAGAAGTTTAATATGTTTAAATAATCCACATGTTATTGATTGTTGTTTTTTGTAACAATATTTTATTATTGTTCACAGAGAAGGACTGTGCAATTGTGGGTCCATCGTTATGCAGATTCGGGAAGCATTGATCCTTGCCGACCGGGACCAAAGGCTGGATTTGCATTCACAGATTGGCATCTGATATAGTTGCTACGCATACCGCTGAGCCCTTCCTCACTACTCGTTCCACGGCAACTAAACATGACGTGACATTACAAACTGTACGAAACCACTTGCGAGCAGCTGGTGTGAAATGTTGTAGGCCAGCCAAGAAAATTTGAATGTCAGATATTCACAGGCAAAACCGGGTACGCTTCGCAAGAGAATATTTGGATTTTGATTGGTGCAATAATATAGTTATATTTAGAGATGAAAAATGTTTTAAATCAGACAAGGACGGTCGCAAAATATTGTGGCGAAAAGATGGTGAGCGCTATCATAAAAAAAAATATTCTTCCATGCAGGTCTAGTGGAGACATTTACTTCGTGCATGAATAAGTCATAGATAGCGAAGGCGCACCAATAGGATATTAATAAAAATATCAGGGGGTAATTCGATTTGTTTTATGTGAGTGATGTTATTGTTAGTGAGATAACAATTTAGGATACCTGTATCTTAATATCTATCTTATTAACATGTTTATTCATTTCACTAATAAATAAATTACCCACTTGAATAAGAAAAGTAACGTTATTTCTTGTCCGACTTAGAATATTTGTCATGCACAAAACTTTTTAATTTGTAATTATAATATAAAAAAAAACCTAGTCAATAAATGTTGTTGATTTCTTAATACAAATTGTTTAATTTTTACTTCCATATTTTTTTTCGAATAATGTTCTTATTATCAGGTAAATTACAATAAAAATTCAACAAAATGAAAATAAAAGTTTTTTAATAATGCAAAAAGTTGACGCCAGCGGCGCAGATTCGATCCTACGACACTTGATTTACCAGCCGAATGATTACACATCTATGCCACGACACCAGTTAGTCATAGGGTTAAATTGATGCTTCATATTCTTTACCTCATATTATACATATACTATAGTGAAGCAAACACTAACAAATAGGCGAAGTAATACACCAGTTGATTTTACGCACACCAACATCTTTGTGGTGTGCCCTGCAAACCGATCTAATTTGCCCCGTGTACATACAACCTGCAGAATATCGCAATAGGTACATTCCGCCAAGCGTGCGTGGCAGGTTGCATGCACAACTGTTCTCTTGTAAGTGACTTTGTGCACATCTTTCTGCCCTTGTGCCATGCTACTTGGTGTCGGCGCAACCCGTTTTTTTCTTCCAATCTCCTCTGTCAACCGCCTTACCTATTCGTGTATGTGTCCTCTATGAAACTCGGTTTTGCATGCACATTTAAAACTGTCATGCATAACCTATCATCTATAACCAGCTTTCTTCTGCCGACATTCTTGAATACGTTTATCATTAAGAGTAATCCAATCCAACCGTAACATAAAAGGCAAAGAAAATAAACGTATTTTACAAAAACTAGAATGTCTAAAGAAGACACCTACGTGCCGTCGCAATGACGCGGCAGTACGCCAAATTGAACGGCATTGCTCAAACCGAGACGAGGCACGAAGCGAAAGAAAGTCTCAGACGGAAAACAGATAACGTAAGAATAGGCCTCACTCTTGAATGGTCACGGCCGAAAGAATGAAATGGAATTTTTCAATTTTGTTAATTAATTTTGGTGTTTTGCCATCCCCGATCGAATATTTTCCGTTCGTAATCTTGATTCTTTTTGTTTGTTTTTTTTTTTAGAATGTTAGTCGGATTAAGTACTTTTTTGTTACGTAGTCTTATTAAGGCTGACTGGAGAATTCTTTGCATTTGATTATTTATTTTTTTGTGTAGTTTTGTTGCTAAGGTGTTTACGAGTGTGAGGTCACCAGTTCACAGCTTCGAACTAGTATGGTGAACCCACTTTATCATTACCAACAAGTATATTTACTTAGTACTTCTAGCACTCTATTAATTTGAAACTCAGTGTGCTGAAGAAACTTAACTACTAATACAAGCGGTTTGGTAACGAACTAAAGATCAATGGCGTAAATTGCAACCTATGTGTATAATAAATACCAATAAGTACTTGGTTCATAATTTCGCTACACCAACTTTTATCATAGGTACCTGTATAAAAGCCCCATTTTTAAAATACTTAATTAATTGTCTCAAAGACTCTTGATATCAATTTATCGTCATCAGCTTCGCAATAAAACTGTTAAGTACGTTTCAAATTTCTTTTAAACGAAAATGTTGTGGCATTGACAAAAGGTTCTTTATAAGGTATAGATGCCACCGCTGCCGGCAAAGGAACAAAGCGATGAAGCCTTTGTAGTTTGAGGAACAGGCCTTTATTAAAAGCCCTCTTTACACCTTACATAACGTTTCATAAAATTGACGAAACTTAGTCAGGGTGTGTGTATCTTTAAGGTGTCAACAGACTGTAAATTTCGTCTAAAACTCAAGTATTTAAGCTTTTATCGTTAATGTTCTGAACACCTGTGTTTAGTCGTCTTTATGAGGTGAGCAGCATAGGCATCAAAATTGTGAGAGGCTTTCCGGTAATTAAGCTAAACGAATGAATCCATAACCATGTGAAAATCATCATCTACCTAGGCTTTTCCCAACTATGTTGGGGACGGCTTCTAGTGTAACGGGATGCAGCTGAATACCAGTATTTAAACATAGAGCGACTGCCTATTTGATCCCCACAACCCAGTTAGTACTGGGTAATACAATACCCCTTGGAAGACTGGTTGTCAGGATTTCGTTCCACTGACTACTCAACGACTGACTATTTGACCTCAAAGATCTACAAATACAAAGCCGCGACCAAAGGCTTAACGTGCTTTTCGAGGCGAAGAGGAATCTCGCTATATAATGAGTGGTCGCCCATCCACGGACCAACCTAGGCAACCGCGGCGCATGACTCTGCCTCCACAACTATGTAAACTGCAAGAACCAGTAATTGTATCACTGTAATAATAATTGTTAATTGTACCAGACCTATTTATTCTGGTATGTATATTGTTAGTGTTCACGTTATTAAGCTAGGTAAAACAATCTCTTAATAAATATTTCTAAATTAAGAGCTTAAATTACTCACAATTTTCCACAACCCAAAATGAAATTCCTATGGCTCCAATTATTTATCAAACTTGAGACTTTAATATACCATGGGTACCTGGCGTTTAATAATTCAAGCCGCAAAATAACTTTGTTAAATAAATAATAGGTTTATTTAATCCTCGGAGCGCAACCGTCAATGCCAACCTCTAGTTAATATGCAGCAAAGGGTTACTGTGAGGGATTAGCCATTCAAGCAATTTTGAGTTGCTTACCCCTGCAATCTGTGCTTCGACTTCGTTACCCCACAACACAATGTTTTGTACACCTATCTACAGATACACTACAAAAATTATGTGCTCCTGTAATATTTGTACTTTTAATAAGCACGGACGTCACGCCATAGAGTAATCTTTTCTTTTTTTTTTGGATGGGAAATCATCAAATGACTCCCGCTCTGGGCGAAGCGGAAGGGAGTGTCAGACTTCTACTGACTAAAACCCATCCATGTTCCTTCTTTTGCCCTTTGTGTTTATTCCAAACAAATCCTAGATCTAGAGACGCTTTCAAATCGTGAAAATTTCAGTAGCTTATTTATAACATCATTTACATTCGTTCAGTACAATTAATTTTTCATTGAAATGGCTTTGATACATCTCCAAGAAATCGAGTTCTTGTTTCTTTTACAAAATCAAATGAGTGTTTCACTCCACCATCATTAAAATAAGTAAAGATACTATAAGTATGTAAAAAACTTTCACAGTGCTGAAATAACATAATTAAGGGAAACACACCAAAAAGCAAGCCTAATTATTTGCAACAAATTCGCTTTGTAATTTTTCCTCTGAATCCATCGTTTTTATTACGTTACCCGAAAAAAAGTGATTTGTAAAATAATCGCGTTCTTGCGCCTTCATTAAATCCTATGTCTGCAATTAAGAAAAGGGCACTCTCGAACTGTAAACTGATTATACTTAGAATGATGCTGTAACACCCGACATTACCCCCTTCCCCCCTCATTTGCATAAATAAATGTTATTTTGAACGAAGCAAAATGTTTGTTTCTATTACGTTCGCCAGACGAAAACGATGTTATTCTTGAAATGTTTATGATATAAAACGAAAACAATAATAAGTATTTTGGAATGATTGTAATATCAATTTACAATCAGATATAGGATATCTCTTAAGAGAATCCCACGAAGAACTCATACATATTCGTTAAGATTTTCCTTAAACACCATACACATTAATATTATTTAAAAACATTAGGTAGGTAAGGAAATACTTTTCATATTTGGAAAAAGGAATACTTACATGCAGATTAGCAAAAGCTGCTTTTATAATATCGTTAGTGGCACAACAAACGGGTATAATGTGAAAACCGCGGTTTGCTCGCATAGCGGATTGCACTGCAGAGGAAAATGTTTCTCAAATTTTCATTTCGCCTTTGTACTGAGGTCGCTAATTGCGCGCACCAGGTGTTAATTTTTTTTTATGATTCAACAAGTGCTTGTTTTTGGTAACATCAACAAGGGTTATTCCTTTTTAATTACGTATTATGTGCTTTATTCCGCCCATCCGCTTGACTGACGGTTTTCCTGCAAAGTTAGAGGCAGTGTGTTTGCAAGCTACAAGAATTATACAATAGCTTTATTTACATTTCTTTAATTTTTGTCGCTTAACATAGTTATATTTGACTAAATATTATCTATATTTGATGTTTTTCAGATTTTCAAATTAGTGCAATACTCAGATTATTAAATATCACACACTTGAAAAGATCTTTTTTTTTGGGATGGGACATCGTCAAATGACCCCCCCCCCCCCCCCCGCTCTGGGCGGAGCAGAAGGGAGTGTCAGACTTTTACTGACTAAAACCCATCCATGTTCCTTCTTTTGCCCTTTGTGTTCCAGGGCCGCGGTATCTCTTTCGAACAGTCCCGCTGCCCTGGTTACTTGAAAAGATCTACGAGAGCATTTTCTTGTAAACGTAAAATTGTAGTGAACTTTCCCTTGAGCTTAGCTTTCTATCTTAGATATTTCTGGTACCTGCTACGTTTCTTTGTACAGTTTAATTTTAATCAACTTTTTATAAACATGAATAGTTTAAGAAAAAAGAAATGTTGCTGATCCAATTTAAGTAACGAAAATAAATTGTTTAGACCTAAATACAGAAAAAAATTAAACATAAGAAATCTAGTTTTAACAATAGCATTATATAAACGATACATAACGTACTCTTATTGTAGTCCGGTTGATGATAATAGGGTCACCCCTATTACATGAGAGTTAAACAAAACTGGCAAAATATGAGTGTACTATTAGGAACACCTCTGCCTAACCCTTCGGGGATTGCAGGAATGATGTTATATGTCATCGTAGTCCTGATTATCCGGGCCAAACATCCTTTTAGGCCCGGCGTACACTTGCACGGCACGGCATGGAATCCTTGGGCATCCCTACGTGTAAGCACACACTGACTAACTTTTCCAGGCATGCCGCGACTTCCTAGGCATACTTATGGTTATGAAACAGGCTAACCTAAAATTACGCATGCGGAGCGTGGACACTGTCTCTCCTCCCGGCATCCCGAGGGATGCCGAGGCATTACAAGGGCTGCTGACATGGCATGTCTAAGCATTCTGTGGCATTTTTTTTTGTACCAACGACCAATTGTATGGAAATTTGAAACATTACCATCTTTTTTTTAAGTTAGTCTGCCTCGTTTGTCTAGTGGTCGCAAGTGCGACTGCTGAACATGAGGTCCCGAGTTTAATTCCCGGGTCGGACAAATTATTATTGGGTTCTTATTCATCACCTAAAAATCTCTTGCAAATGCCATGCCATCAGTGTGTTCCGGGCCTAAAGCGTTCTTGAGCGAAATTAGCGTCATTAGTCAGATGAAGGCCACCGCGCGATGTACTCATAATGGAAATATACTGGAATTCTATTGACCACCGTGGTTTACTGCGATGTGCATGTGTTATATATTAGATGCTACACACATGTATATGTATATATATATGTATTAATATCCACTGATTATCAAGCTTTGAGTGTCAGAATGGTTACTTGTTATTTACTGTGTCTAAAAGTATCTCTAAAAAGGTGTGTAGGGAAAAGGGTTTCTATCAAGAAAAGGCATAGAAAGACAAGACTAGACTATTCATTTATTTCGATTAGGCTTGTCAGATATTTATAGGTAACGTTAATTACCTATCAAGCTACGTCCATTCGCAAACCTAGGTCTTCGTGGAGAAGAATGGACAAGAAACTCCACGGTAACAACTTTTAAAGTATTATGCCAGAACAATTATATATTCTCCTGGACCCTTCTCAAATTATAGCAATTTATCAGTGAAAATAAACAATAAGCAATATAATCCACATTATAACACATAATTCTAGCACATAATTATCAGTAATATTCATAGTATAATATCAAATAACTTACATAACTTGTAGATCTTTTAAAGTAATACAAATTGGTTCCAGGTTTACACATTTGGTATCTTCAATACCATGTCACTTTCAAACGTAATACCTACTATACACATAGCACATACAATACACCACTCAGGGTAGGTCTTAACCCTTAGAACACTTGCAGCATAAAAGCCCCGAATTGGCGACAACCTCTATTTTTATACACGTCAAACGTCAAATACTCAGTACATCCTACCCGCCATAATAAACCAATGGCAAATGGTCACATATTATAGCTAAATAACTAATAACATAGACAACAATTAACAAATCCTCTTTAAGGGAACTATTTTAAAACTTCATTACATAATTTACCAAACTAGTAAGTATTTATTTGTAATCTATTTGTTTAATCGGATAAAATATGAACATCAACTGATAGTTCAGAGAATTGATTGAAACAACTTTATATATTGAAATTGCAAGATAAGATCTGGGACACATTATAAATATCACTTAATTATTACTAATTCATTTTAAAGTAAATAAACATTTAACTTGATTATTCAAATATAACAAATGTCTTTCGTTTGGATACTAAGCCTTTTAAGCCACAATAAAAACTATTTCTATATAATACATCGTAGTTTAAAAAAGGTATATTAGGTTTATTTTAAATTAGAATCTTTCTGTTCTCAAGATATTTATTTACGATGATTATAAATTTAGTAATATTTTTGTAATGCAACGTCGCCATACGTCAATGTTATTTTACGTTTGACAGCCGACGTTGCTGGATCATTATTATTATTAATGTAGTAATTACTGAGAGTTTTTAAACAGTCAGATATTCTCATATACATAAGGATATGCTATCACATGCATTCTGCTGGGCTAGTTATGGTTTCGACTGAAGTTTAATATGTTAGCAGCTTTGGTACAGGCTGTGAGTTCGCTCGTTTATTGGGGCAGATATTTTAGACAAAAAGAAAAAAAAAAAGGAAAAAGGTGGAGAAAAGGTGGTAGTGGAGGTGTAAAGAAGGTACACTTGTTAAGGCTAGTTTACCTAAAGTTTATTTTAAAGTATTACGAAAATACAATAAAATGTCAATAAATGTACAAAATATTTTTTGACATTTTATTGTATATTTTTTTTCCTAAAATATATCTTTTTTTTCCTAAAATAAAAAAGACGTACATTTCGTATGAATTCTAATCCATAGGATTTCTTAGAAAATGCAACAATAAATTGTGCACACAACGTTTATCATAAATCGTGCCGCCTGCCACATTTCTCTAGACTACTCTCAGCTTACAAAGCAAAGCATTTCATAATTTATATCATAAAGATACTCTATTTTGAAGTATTGAATGTTATTTATCGACAAAATATGATATTCAAGGCCAGATAACTCCCAGGTTTATCTATAATTCACCTACTTTAATCCGTCTCTTGAGTTAACTTATGAAATCTCATGATTTTGGTAAATTGTACTCATTTCTTAAGCCTGTTTCGAGAATGGTGAACTGTTAAAGTCGGCACGTGCTCCACACGTTTCAGTCAAACAATATAAGTACCTAATACTTCAACCTTCATCACAGAATACAGTGTCGTAACACGCTGTATACATTTCAGTGGTACACAACATTTTGTTTACATTCGCCTTAGTTGGAAAGCGTTATTATTGTGACGTAATGATAACCTTGAATCTTAAGAATAATATTTTATATCTTTCGTGTAATAGAGCCCAAACGAACGTTATTCATTTCTAGAGATTTCGTTTATTTGATTTCTTCGTTTTTCTTGTATTTACGCAGAACTTTCTGGCACATTAAGTTTGACTCATTTATATCAAGTATGGCATAAATCAGTGAACTTACCAAACCATTATAATATAGAAACCATTTATAATATAGTTCCATAATATGTGTATCGTCACCAAAATAATAATAATATGTATGTGTGTGTGTGTGTGTGTTGTGTATGTGTTATAATATGTGTTCATGTACCTACCATATTTGATGCAATAAATGAATTGAATTGAATTGAATGTATCTTGCACGATCGCATGTGGCGAGACTTGGGGGAGGCCTATGTCCAGCAGTGGACGTCTTTCGACTGAAATGATGATGATGATGTGATCTTGATATTAAGAAAGGATTTTGATTGTGTTTTTGTTTTTGCTAAACTAGGATACCAATGAGACATTTGAACTCATTGTTTTAAAAACTGTAAGATATTTCACAAGCTTCCAGAGCTTACGACGAATATCAGGTTGAACTGAATGAAATATGCTGAGAAACGGCCCCAGCAGCCACTTATCACTGTAATAACTCGTTAGCCTTGGCAATGAGGTCACGTCGAAAGTTTTAAGGCCTTAACGTTGAGAAAAACCTGACACAGTTTAATAGAGGTACTCGTTTCAAATGACATCGTTAGACGGACATAGATACATCCATTTTGCAAAAACTTAGCAAACTTTAACATATTTATGAAGAAATCCCCAAAAAAGCACGTACAAAACCACGTATAAAGCCTATATTTCAGTCACAGGCAAACTTCATTACCCGCATTTACATAGAATCACGTTTGATAATCCTGGCTCGCAGATGGCTCTGACTCTTCATCCAAGCTAATGTGTCAGCGAGCTAAATTCGAATTAGCGATAGTTAATCGACTTTAGAGATGCGAACTGCCTAATATGGGTAAGCTTACGGCTAAAACTGTTATTAATAGCGATCGATCTATGCATCCCAAATGTCGCATCACTAGTGGCGGTGCCGGCTTTTTATTGAAGCTACGGCAGGAAATGTAATTTGTGCAAGGTTTTTGCTGTTGCTTTGCCGTGAGTTTGATGGGGATATATTGGTTCTGGCTTGAGTTAGATGGCAATGTAGATCGTTAACGATTAGTTAGCGATTGTAGGTAATCTTTAAGATATAGACAAGATAAGATAGCTTTTTTACTTGCTCTTCTGCTGTTCTATCTGATTAATATCTTTGCAAGATCTAGGACAGTTGAATCGGAGACTCACTGCCCTTCATTGCATCGTGGCGGTTTTCTGGTGGTGGCTACTGTTGATTCTGGATCTCAGAAGTAAGAGGTAGGGAATAGTGAGGCGGGCTTGTTTGTGTGGACCTAAAACATCCTAAGCCTTTGAGTCATTTTAACGATATACAGTTATCTTTGAGAACAAGCCCATGAAACAATATGTCGATCTATCTATAAACAGATAAGTGAGGAAACCAAAATTTGAAAAAAAAAACCAACAAAGAAATATAAGCACGCGAAAATATTGTCACGTCATCTTCCAGACTAATTCAGCAAGATTCTTTGGTCACAGTTATTAAAAAGAAGGGCCATACTTTGAGTTGAGTCGGCAACTTGAGGTCCTTTGATACTAGGCTGTGGAGTGTTTAAGTGAGTGCTCAAGAGAGGGCGCGATAGCAGATCACTCGCCGCTGTGGTGTTTCTCAAAGGCATTACAGTACAAGAGGTTGGCCTCTGAAATTCACGTTTGAACTTCAAACTCTAAGCTTTCAAATCTTGCTTGCCTGTTTCAATCAAAGACACGCTCCAGTGTACTCAAATTTTAGTAATGATTCGCTTTTCATTTCGTTGGTGCTGGTCGATGTTACACTTTCTATTGTGGAGCTGGAATTCAGTTTTTGTTGGAAGACTGAGTTTTTTCTTACGATTGCAAAAGTTCATGTGTGATTGGATTTTGTGTTGTTTCTTCGTCTGCAAAAAATATGATAGATCCTGGCTATGAGGACTCGCCGTTCAGAGGTCCACGCAGGGCACTCCTCAAGCGTGTCCAGACCGACTCCGCAATGATGGAAATTCGCCGTGGCGTCTCGCCCAATCTTATTCAGGTACTCGCCGAAGCAACCGTGCCCGGTTAGTACCTGGGTGAGCCTGAACTGTACCTACCTACCTACCCAAAACAATATACCCTAGCATTAAACTGACAGACGCTTGAGCCTATCGATTTGAGGCCCGAGGACGAAACGCCGCGCGTAACATAAATGCATCGATTTTAAAATTATTTAATTATATTTGTTTTACATACAATATTTTCATAATTTCAGGAACTTATTCATATTTATGGATGAAGCTACTTGTGCTTGTTGCAAACAATTTCACTAAAATGCCGTAGAATGATTTTCTTATCGATTCAAAAATCGACGTATTTACGTTACGTTTACACCGCGCCCTCGGACTAAGGTTTTTCAGCCGTTACTACAACTTATTATCATTTATTGTTGCGTTCATTCGCTTATTTAAACACAACTCTCCAACACATTAGCTACTGCTACATACTCATACAAAGTGGACCAAAGAGATTACGAGTTTCAACAAAGAATTTATAGCGCAAAACTTTTAAAATGAATGCTATCGTATTCTGAATAGTCCAAACATACATAGGGTATATGTGCGGGATTTACTTAGTTTTAATTCTCCTAGCAACTTCATATCATAGTTCGGAGTTATTTTGAACAACAACCCTTGGAGTAAGTACCAAGCGAAGAATAGCTAGAAAGTTTATATTTTGTTTTATACCTGCAGGCACTCCACTTCTAGTTCAGAAAGATTGCTTATAACAGCACAAATCTAGTTCATAACAGAATATAAGAAAATATTTTTCGCAAGCTGTAATCCAGCTTTGTTGGGAACAAAGAGAATTTGTGACAAAATGTAATACACCGATGAATGTATGACAAGTAGGTATGTTTTGAATATTCTTAAATAAAAATAAGGGTACAAGGAGCGGCCCACGTCGCACGGAAGCACCCAGAGATGAGCAAGGATCGTCACGCACTGGACGCCTGAGGAAGGACAGCGCCGTCGAGGTCGACCGCGGCGAAAGTGGCGTACAGACGATCTGATTATCTTTGCGGGGCTAACATGACCAGAGATCGTACAGAATAGAGAGGTATGGAAGGAGAAAGGGGAACCCTTTGCCCAGCAGTGGGACACGATGTAGGCTACTAAAGAATGGGAACTGAAACTGCAGGTACGTAAAATATTTTGTTATTAAAAATCAACGTCTACCCGACATGATTTGAAAGCACGGATCTAGGAAAAAGTTTAAAAAAAACCCTGACTATGTGCTTAGAAGTTTGCTAACTTACCAATTCCAAAGTTAAACTTCACTTAATATTCTTAGTTTTAGCCGGGACTAAATTAATTCCTGTACATAACAAACTTTGTTCTCAAAAGGAACCTTCGCAAGGAAAAGCGAAGTTGTGGAAATTTTCGAGTGTTTTCGATGTCATTGAACGGGCTCAACGGGTTGCAGACAATCCCTTGGCCCGGATTACCGCGGCTTGTAAACCAATATGCCCTTGCGAGTACGGCAAAGCATGTAAACTGCCTACAAAGGCAATGTCTACGGCTGTCAGCCGATCCGACGCAGAAAAGCTCTATTGTGTTTGGCACTTCTTTTGTGTACCTACTTGTTGTTTATCTCGATGTATGGATTACCAACCGAGTGTGAATAATTTATATATTACGTTTTATTTTTCGTGTAACATTTACAACGTTCTATCGATTTTTGATGCAATTTTGTTTTTTTCTTAAATTTATGGTTCCGCTATCATAGACAAAGTGACATTCTTTATGAGGTAACGATGGTGGAAATGTCAAGAATATAGGTAATACGAGTAGTATCAAAATCAAAATATTTTATTTCACATAGTCCTACATGGGCACTTATAAAACGTCGAGAAAAGGAGCACGGTTCGGATTGGTTGTTTCCTGAACCGGCAAGAAACTTCACTGTTTCTCTTTAAAATTATTTGATTATAAAATGTTATTCTTTATATCTAGGCCCCCTTGTTAGTTACGATGGGAGGATGTTTTTTTTACGAGATACTATCAATAAAACAAGTTACGAAAAGCAAACAGATAAATAAATCAAAACAGAATATCAAAAAGAAAAAAGTCCATCCAGAAACAATATACTTGTATGTTTAACAGCGGAAAATCATGAAAAAGATATATTTCCGCACGAATATGTTCTAATTCACGTGCCATTAGTATTAGAAGATATTTGTGAAAATACACTTCATAATGATATAGCCGACCCTAACATAGTTGGGAAAAGGCTAGGCTGCTGATGATATTAGCTAGGACGAAAATTTTCTTGAGTGTTTTCACAATTGAAATAAAATATGATTGAAATTTTCCTATAAGTGTATAATGGTATCAATTCCTGCTTACCAAAATCGGCTCAGAAACAAATCCAATAAAAAATATGAGTAATTGGATCAGCAAGGTATTAACTTTATTAATTGCCAGAAGAAATTAGCAAGGTGTGAGAGTAGAGATAAGACCTTTCGGTTTTATTTAAGTACGTTAGTAATTAAGATACAGCGCTCGATACTGGCGCCCCCTATATATCCATTATAGTACTCTAACGGCCTATAATTGCCCGTAGGAGCATTATGAGAGCTTTGCGGGAAAAATATATCGTTATTTCAAAATATTGCTGTTCTTTTGTAAGTGCTTTAGTGAGATAAAGGTAATAACTCGAATACATTATTAGATAATGAAGATTATTTTTTATTTATTGCTCAGTTCTGATTGGTATGCCTGTACGAAGCAATATTACAAACAGTTATAGAGTCGAGACAGATACGAGATACATTTAACATCATTTTTTTCTGAATTCGGTCCCTTATAATTAAAAGAAAATATTCCATCATCACTGAATATAAGCCTGATATAGTCTGGTGGTGGATCGATTAGAGCGGTGCGCAATCATTTTTGACATCCCAGTCCCGCATGACGAGAACCTCGTGAAAGCCGAGAAAAATGAGCAAATCCAATATCTTAACTTGGCTCGCGAGGTTGTCGACATGTGGGATGTGAACTCAGCGATCATTGTGCCGATAGCCGTTTCAGCCAAATGGCTTAATTACCAAGAGCCTCGACCAATACCTGAGGAGGAGTATTAAGATGCGTAATTTATTTTAATTACTGTGTTTTCTAGATTACAACAATAGGTACACACAGCTCAGGGCTGTGGGACTGTTCGAAAGAGATACCGCGGCCCTGGAACATAAAGGGCAAACGAAGGAACATGGATGGTTTAGTCATTAAAAGTCTGACACTCCCTTCCGCTCCGCCCAGAGCGGGAGGAGTCATTTGATGATATACAATCCCAAAAAAAAAAAAAGTACACAGCTCCTTTAAGGTGAATGCTCCAACCAGGCCCGCGAAATTCAAAATTTCTTGGGTTTTTTGCAATTTGCAGGCCAGTGGTAGGTTGTATGTTGATTAAAATATTATTCGATGATTATAATTCTGTAACTACATATGTCTTACAGCCGCGAATAATATTTTAATCAACATACAACCTAGCACTGGCCTGCAAATTGCAAAAAACGGAAGAAATTTTGAATTTCGCGGGCTGGTTGGAGCATTCACCTTAAGTGCTTACTCCGCCAAAAGACATGTGCGTTCAAATCCGTGGTAGGCCCAAGTTGGTTTTTGTATTTCTCAAAAACATTTAATAATTATTGTATTGTTATAGTGAATAAATAATTTTAATTTAGTGTTATAATTTTTAGTCTGTTTTTATTTATTTTTCTCAATAAAACGTTAACACTTTTATTATTGCGTATCCAAATTATACAACGTCTAAATAGATCGGAGGTTTCAAGACTGCTTGCCGTGCATTAGATTGGAGGTTCAAATCCTAGACACGGAATGTGCTTTTTGATACGCATTTTTTTTATATGTATATTGTGTATTTGTCTATTTCGTTTTAGTAATATTTATAAAGAATTTAAAAATCAAGAAAAATTAAATATGCTTTGCGAGGCCTTTCAATTAAAGTATATCACTTCGCCAATGTTGATGTAATAAAACACGTCAGTTTTTTTATATGTTGGCGAAGTTTTTCTTTAGATTATCAAATAAGTGTCATTGGATTGAATGAAATACTTTACCAATATTTTTATTAAGGATTCTCTTAAAATGGCCATAACATACTTGATATCCTTGCAAATGTATGCGGGGAGTGTTTGTTTAGACTTCACCACGTAGAGCGTAACAGATAACTTGAATAGATGTCCATGTTCCGCAAGAAAAATAAAGGCTTATGAACCAATTTGAATCAGCAATTGAGGTTTCCTTTTATTTTTTTAAACATCAAGGATGCTTCCAAAGGCGACGGGCGGGAAATGGGAGGAGACAAAAAGAAAAAGAGGCTTATATTCTCCATGGTGGCTGGATTAAGGTTTGGGATGACAATATTATGCTCCAGATAGATAAATCTGTACTTACTTCGTTTTATACTAACACCAGCGTTTTATTTATACAATTCAGGCACTGAAAATAAAGCGACGTTTTACGGTCGGTAATTGAATGAATTTTGATAAGGTTCCAAGCCACATTGGCTTCAATCAGCTTATTCATTCAATTTTGTGGTATCTAGTCAGTTTTTAATTCAATAGGTGTATTAGGAGCCTAATCTGATAGATTGAATAAATAAACTGACTCTTGGCTGTTTCTGATCTGCCGTGACTATAGACCACTGTAGTTTTATGTACTACGGATCTCACTGACGCGACGGTCGACCATTTTTCAACCTTATTATTCTGGGCGTAAGGGTGAAAAGTGGTCGACCGTCAGTGAACTCGGTAGTACATTTTGGACACGGATTAACCGGCAGCTGCGTCGATATGCCCATCGCAATATCCAAGGCACAATAACAGTTGGGGTTGGGCTGCATACGGATATCTTAATAACTTTACAAGAATTCCGACCAACACTTAATTTGTACTAGCAACATTACCGATATACTTACGGTGTCAATGGAGTTAAAGACAATGTAATGTCTTTTCATGACAGCATCATTTTCCAAACCAACCTTGAACCTAATACTTTGGAGATAAAGTTGAAAATCTATTAAAGAAATTTGACTGATTGTAGTAGCTTGATGTGCTGGCGTCTGTACAATCGCGAGTTTAACAAAGAATTGAATTTTCTTACAGAAAACCTAATTTCGATTGCGAAATTTGCAAAATAGGATATAATATCTATGTGCATTAACAGTACATTTAAATTTTCAAACCACGTCATTAAGTACCAATTAGTACCTAAGGATCAATTCATAACAGCTATGTTCTGGTTGGTCAGAAAATCAAGCTCGGGTGAAACAGTTTACCAATCAGCGCATCCGTCAGTGCAAAGCGTTTCTATCAGCGAATCAGCGTTCATAGTCACATATAGGCTAGGTTTTTCGCGATGAAACAAAAAGAAGCGATATTTGTTTCAAAAATGTTCTCAAATAAAACGATTTTTCCAATTATTCTGCAAAATAAACAATAATGATGATCAATTCTCGTTTTCTTTTTCATGCGTCGGAAAGGATAACGATCGAAAGATAAATATAATTAGGTACCCTTACAAGTCCAATATCTATCCTGGCAAATCTCATAATAAAAAGGATTGATCCCTACTTGTAAAATAACCATGAGCTGACGAAAAAACTGGGCAAGTGCAAGATAGTATCGCTGGCCCGGGTTCTGTATTTAGAATTCATTCATCAATGGAAAGTACAACGACAATGTGTCTTCTTTAAGAACAAAAGGAAAAATTTGTAAACCGAAATTAACAAGTTTGATAGAGAAATGTTCCCTGGTTGCGTCAAATGTTACTACTATTATAAATGCAAAAGTTTGTGAGGATAGATGGATGTTTCTTAACCTTTCACGCACAGGGGTAGTTTATAGCCTGGATAAACACATGGGTTTTTTTTACACGACTGCCCAAAAAAGGAGTGTTATGTTTTTAGGGTTCATGTATGTATGTATGTTTGTGAGTTTCTTTATTCCACCATAACTTCTAAACGGCTTAACCGATTTCAATGTATGTGGTATCATTAGAAGCGTTGAGTTATTCCGGGTAACATAGGCTAGTGAACATTTTCAAAAATATAAAGGGGGAGCCATGATTCCTGAAAAAAACTGAAATATTTTGGTTTTTTCATGAAAATTTGACTACGAATACTATCATCGTCTAGAGCTTGCTTAGTACATAACAAAAATATGTAACAGTAGTATTAAATATGCATTCGTTCACTAATAAACAAAAAGAGAAATTAAATCTTTTACACATACAATTCAAAGTCCTTACTGACTGATATATCAACGCACAGCCCAAACCGCTGGTCCTAGAGTCATGAAATTTGGAAGGTGTATTCTATGTGAGGAGTAGGTATCCACTAAGAAAGGGTGTTTCGAAATTCTACACCTTTTTTTTTTTTTTTGGAGGGTGGGAAATCATCCATTGACTCCTCCCGCTCTGGACGGAGCGGAAGGGAGTGTCAGACTCTTACTGACTAAAAACCACCCATATTCCTTCATTGGCCCTTATGTTCCAGGGCCGCGGTATCTCTTTCGAACAGTCCCGCAGCCCTGGCAGGCACCGGCCCTTGCGGGCCCCTCCCGTTTGCTGACAACTCTTTAGGCGCGCGTGAAACACGAACGCGCCGTCGACACGGCCTGCCCGTCGTCATACGACGGACGGACGGCGAGCTAGCCCATTACTCGCCATCCACAGGCCCGCGCCTACGGTGGCCGAGAGCCATCACGGCGTGGCCCCCGACGCCCGGTGCTTCTCCCGCGGCGGCTGGGACGTGAGGTTCTGACCTTCTCACGTTTTGCCACCTCCTTCGCTAGCTTAGTACATAACAAAAATATGTAACAGTAGTATTCAATATGCATTCGTTCACTAATAAACAAAAAGAGAAATTAAATCTTTTACACATAAAATTCAAAGTCCTTACTGACTGATATATCAACGCACAGCCCAAACCGCTGGTCCTAGAGTCATGAAATTTCGAAGGTGTATTCTATGTGAGGAGTAGGTATCCATTAAGAAAGGATGTTTCGCAATTCTACCCCTAAGAGGGTGAAATGGGGTGTTGAATTTTCTATGAAACTTTTTAGTCTCGGGGTCGATTGACTTGAAAATTTTTGTGTACGTACTCTTCAGTTAAAATTATGAGAAACGTGTATCACAGTTTTTTCAAAATCATCCTGCAATATAAAATTCAAAGTCCTGACTGACTGATATATCAATGCATAGCCTAAATCACTGGTCTTAAAGACATGAAATTTGAGGGGTGTATTCTTTGTGAAGTAGGTCCACTAAGAAAGGGTTTTTTCGAAATTCCACCCCTAAGAAATGGGGGTTAAATTTTCTATGGAACTTTATATTCCTTTATATACACTCGAGAGCAATGAATCCGGGTCACTTAAAGAATGTTAAAAATCTCGGAAACTAAAAATGATAGGTTAATGCAATAAATTGTATTTAATACAATTAAATTACACTACAATTACAATTTAATTTGTTGTAATACTCCTTAAATGAAAGTAAAAAAAATATGAGTCGCCATACATTTTAGTAACACAAAATTACATAAAGAAAAAAACGGCTGATCTCTCCTTAAAACAAAAATAGGAAACATGAAATTTTTGAACTTTATTACGATTTTCCTGAATTTGAATACTTCGTATTGCCTCCTCGTGCTTCCATTACTGCGTTTACGCGGTTTGGCATGCTGTACACCAAGTTCCTTATACGATTTTGGGGAATATTCTCCCATTCCTCTGTGAGAGCAATTTTGAGCTCACGAAGCGTGATTGGGGGAGGGTTTCGTTGTTTTACGCATCTGCCTAGCTCGTCCCAAGCATGCTCGATCGGGTTGATATCCGGGCTGCGCGCTGGCCACTCCATACGAGTAATGTTCATCTCTTGAAGGTAGTCATTCACAATCCTACCTGTATGAGGTCGGGCATTGTCATGCATAAATATAGCATCCTCACCTAAATTGACCATAAATGGACCAACGTGATCATTGAGGATTTCTTCCACATATCTTACGCTAGTTAAAGAGCCGTTTTCTATGATCACCAGCTCTGTGCGACTTTCAGAAGAAATTCCGGCCCACACAAGTACAGACCCACCACCGTAGGCTACTTTTTCTTCGATGCATGCTTGCTTGAATCTTTCCCCTGGTCTTCGATACACTCTGTGTCTTCCATCGTGCTTGTAGAGCATAAATTTTGATTCGTCGGAGAACATAACTTTTGACCAATCTTCAATACTCCAATTTACGTGGCTCTGGGCATATCTTAGTCTTGAAATACGATGCCCACGCTCCAGTTTAGGGCCGTTTGCAGGTCTAAGGGGTTTTAAGTTAGATTCAGCAAGCCGACGTCTTACTGTCCATGCACTTGGGTTACTTCCTCCGAGGCGTCGAAACTGATTTGTGAGTTCAGTTCCTGTGTGAAAGCGATTTCGAAGCATGGTGTTCACCAAGTATCGGTCTTCTCGTGCTGTGGTACACCTAGTTCTGCCCGTTCCTGGTCTGCGTAGGTTAGAACCAGTTTCTTCGTAACGTCGGAGAACTCTTTGTACTGTTGACAGCGACACACCGACAGTCCTGGCTGTATCGCGCTGACTCCGGCCGGTTTCCAGCATTGTAAGTATTCTGGTGCATTCTTCAGGCGTAAGCGACATAATTTCAGCTTGAATAATGAATATAGAGCACTATCAACATGGTTTATGTACCCACATAAATGACAGATTACAAACAAAAGCAAAACCAAATGCTGTAATTTCGTAGTTCCATCTTCGAAAGTGGCCCTTTTTCAAATTTGATTTTTTATTATATAACTTTACAATAACTAAGAAGTTTTAATACCTTCATTTAAGGAGTATTACATTGTCTATTAAATACAATTTATTGCATTAACCTAGCATTTTTAGTTTCCGAGATTTTTAGGATTCTTTAAGTGACCCGGATTCATTGCTCTCGAGTGTACTTTATGTCCGTTTACTCGAAAATTGGTGTACAAACTCTTCAATTAAAATTATGAGACGCGTGTATCAGAGTTTTATTTTCCAAAATCGTTCCCCAACATTGTCAAATAGGGCTTACAAACTCACGTAGACAGGCGCATGGCGCTCAGTGTTGCACAGGGCGTGCAGGGCGCGGGAGTATTTACCTATTAGTAAGTAGGTAGAATTTTTCTGAGGTAGACGTGTCTGTAAATATATGTGAAATCCCGATTTTCGAGTTGGCTCGTGATACGCGACATTGATATTAAATATTATGTAAACGTATTATGTCTATAAGTAGATTCTTAATAAATCATTTGATTATCGTCGCCGGTGCCCAATCTCAAACCAAGGTATCAATATTTGCTGCTTTTAAGCGGCTCTTGCCCAACCTGAGGGGCCCAAACGCCTCCTGCCGGAGGCACTATGCGGGGGTCGTGCGGTCCATGGCCCTTTACGGGGCTTTGGTAGGGGCGCGTTCCTTGAGGTGGCGAGCCGCCCACTACCTGAACCCGCCCCAAAAGATGGTAGCCGTAAGGCTGGTCCGTGGGTACCGCACGATCTCCGGCAAGGAGGATCGCCTCCTCGCCGGAGATCGTGCGGTGCCGCCATGAGATCTGGAGGCGATAGTCCTCGCGCACCTGCACGAGGGGGGGAATTCCGCTGCCACGGCAAATTGTCGCTCAGCGGACAGACCTCCGGCGCGATCTCATGGCGACATGGAGAGAGCGACTGTCGCAACCCCGTCCAGGGCACACCACAATAGTGGCGATAAGTCCCCTCTTCGAGGAGTGGTTAGAGAGGTAGACGCCCCGGGCGTCAGGGGCCACGTGGTGGCCCTCGGCCACCGTTAGGCGCGGGCCTGTGGACGGTGAGTAATGGGCTAGCTCGCCGTCCGTTCATCTTATGACGACAAGCCGTGTCAACGGCGCGTTGGTGTTCCACGCGCGCCTCTAAAGGATGTCAGCAAACAGGAGGGGCCCGCCAGGGGCGATGCCTGCCAAGGTTGCGAGACTGTTCGAAATGATACCGCGGCTCTGGAACACAAAGGGCAAAAGAAGGAACATGGATGGGTTTTAGTCAGTAAAGTCTGACACTCCCTTCCGCTCCGCCCATAGAGGGAGGGGTCATTTGATGATTTCCCAACCCAAAAAAAAAGGTTTCAATATTTCACTTAAAGTAATATAATTGATTTTAATATTACTACTTATGAACTAATATTTGCAAGTAATAAGTAAGTACATGTAAAATAATGCGGGTGTGTCTGAATTATTCAAATAAAATTAAATACTTACACTAACTATTCTTTATTACCTATTCAACTTTAAAAGTAAAAACTAATTTTACACAATACATTTTATCTTAAATAAACTATTATAAATGCGAAAGTTTGGATGGATAGATGTTTGTTACTCAATGGCGCCAGAACGGCTGAACAGATTTTGATGAAACGTGGCACAGAGATAGATTATAGTCTGGTTTAGCACATAGATTACTTATTATCCCAGAAGTAAGATCCCGTGGGCAATTCCCAAACTCCACGCGGGCGAAGCCGCGGGCATATGCCAGTAAAAAATAAAATTTACCTTTCGTGGTACATTGTGCGTTTGCAAAAATATTGTTTTATCACTAAAAGGATTAAAATAAAAACAAATAATTAAAAAAATTAAAAAACACGACTGCCATATCAAAAAGTTAACTAAAAAATTCAAAACAAGTTACATGATTTTAGTGTTGAATAGCCAAAAGGTAGGTACTAAATAGATTATATTATTTACTATGCAATTAAAACGCCATTGTGCCAAAAGTGGAAAACTGAAAACCAATCTTTTCATTGCAGTCGGGGGACGGTGCCTTGGAATAGTTCTTTACAGGTCCCCGACTTCGATGAAAAGATTGGTTTTCAGTTTTCCACTTTTCATCATCAATCATGTAACTTGTTTTGAATTTTTTAGTTCACTTTTTGATATGGCAGGCGTGTTTTTTAATTTTTTTAATTATTTGTTTTTTTACCCCTGTAATACGATTCCACAAGACAATTACCGAACTAGCATTAACTAATTACACAGATCTTAAACTTTACAAAGTAAATGAGGAGGTCGATGGAAGAAAACATAGACCTTATTTAACTTACTTTGGTACTCGTACAAAATGATATTTGTCAGAGATAAGTATTTTATTTTCTTTCAGTTAGAGGTCATCATGTGCCTATAATGGAATGGTTTTGATTGTTATAATATAATAGATTGTTTTTTATGTGATTATTATGTTATTTTGTTTATTATTCCGTTTATTGTGTGTTTCTAATTTTCTATGATAAATTGTATTTGATGCTCTTGTTTAATTTAATGAATGATTTGTGTTTTTAATTATTTTCTTTCAAAATCTGACTTGTAATTTTTAATAATTATTAATAAATAAACTAAACTAAACTATATATAGCTATTACCCAACTATGTTGGAGTCGGCTTCCAGTCTCACCGGATGCAAATACCAGTATTTTACATGGAGAGACTGCCTATCTGACCTCCACGAAGCAGTTAATACTGGGTAATACGATACCCCTTGTTAAGACAGGTTGTCAGACTTTCGGGACACAACTGTCAAAGATCTACAATTGACAGCCGGGACCAACGGCTTAACGTGCTTTCCGAGGCACGGAGGAAACTTGATATTCAATGGGTGGTCACTCATCCCCGGACCAACCTAGGCAAACGTGGCTTTACCACCGATCTGAAGATCGACCCGAGCGGCTGGTATTATTTAGCTACAAGTTCCTCTTTTATTTAGAAGTGCGGTACCCTAAAAATGAACCTCGTTAAATAAACTTACCCTTCGAGATATTTTGTCAGTGTCGTAGAATAAAAGGAAACGGTCCATTTCGGTACTGTTTACATTTTGTAATAGAATTCTAGTGGTTTCATAACTGAGTTCGTTGTATTGAAATGGAAATAATTTTGTTCTACGATAAACTGAAATTAAACATTTCTATAAAATTGGCTTTAGTAGAGATCATTTGGTGGATATTTACAATGTGAATGTTTAGCTTGTAAGCTAAAATGAAAGATCAAAGTCAAATTTTATAATTTCGCGGTTTGGTTTACTCGTTTTTTTTTCACAGTTAGTTTATTAGCTTATTCCTGCGGCTTTGCTCGCCTTATCCAAACTATACCTCTGTAAAGATAAGTATAATAAAATGTAATTTTTTGCAGATTAGCACTTTCTCGATAATTTCGATTGATTTTTGGAATGGTATCCTATCTTAACAAAAAAAAAATCTAACAATCATTCCATTTCATCGTTCCGACATTGAATGGTCCAAATGCCCGTGAATATGCAACTTATATGTTCTTGACGATTGGTGTTACATAGTTCAGCTTTTCCAGGAACGCATATGACAAAGCTATGTTGGTTTTCCACAAGTTTAATATGAAACTCGATTGCATAGGTCCCAGTCCTCGAATATTGGAGTCAACATTCAAGTAAACTAAACAGCTTGGTATTATTGAGAAGCTGTTTGTACCGCAGAACGTAACCTACCCTGGCTTTACAAGCTCATGAATATTCGCTTACATGTATTGTGTTCATTTGCATGATAGCAGTGGATGCACGCGCTTGCTTGTCGCACTCCCAGCTCGCACATTTACACTGCACTAAATGTTGACTTTTGGAAATATTATCGTTTGTTTTGGCCACATAATGTTTGGGAGAGATTCTTACTTCTGTGTTTGGCTTGTGTTAGTCCTCTGTTGATTAAGTTTAAATTTGAATGCATCTCGAGAAGCTCGTGGCTAAATAGTAATAGCAGCATAAGTTGATCTTTAAAGTTAAGCCGCGCTTGTCTAGGTCGCTATTGTGGGTGACCATCACTACCTACATACCGGGTTTTCTACAGGGAAACACTAATGCCCTGACAAGTCGCATTTTAGTGGCCTTTTAGGGGTATTTTAAAATAGGTTATGTAAATTATACCCCTCCTTTTAACATCAGAAAACAACTTAATGCTCAAAATATCCAAAAGAAATCAGTAGGCACAGAGTAGAATAGAAACTTACAACACAGATGTTTATCAGAATTCGCTTTTAATGTTGTTTTTTCCTAGGCGACAAGAGTCATTAAATTCATTAGTCACGCACACAGTTTTACTACCTATAGGCCCAATAACCTTCGTTAGAGTTTTACTTTCGACTTTATTTTATTTGGTGATTGACCTTTTTTTGATTTTTTATGACTTTTTCATCACGATATAATACATCTACCTACGTTTCTTTGAGAGGAAGTCGAAAAGATTAATTAAGTTTAGTTTTAAATTATAGTTCACAGGATTGCTCCCAACAACGCATAATATCTATGCGCCAGTCTGTTCGACTCCATCTAATGATAACGGAATGGTTAACTTAAGGACAACTTCAATAGGGTTTGCAGTGGTGTCCTATTGACAGCTAATAGACAAACTGAAATTTCCAATCTAGAAAGAAGACAAAATTGTAATTTGTTTAGGGCCATTTCCATAACCATATCATAACATAACATCAAGCCAGTAATCCCCGAAGCGTTAGACAGAGGTGTACACCCACATTTCGCCAGTTCTATAGTCCGATGTAATAGGGGGATTTTTTAGGATTGCCATCAATCGGGCACAAATCCAGACTCAGTGGGTGCTACTGAGAAATTTCTGATGGAGAAACTCTATAACTCTGTGCCCGACCTGGAAATCGAACCCAGGACTTCGTGCTCAGCAGTCGCACTAGCGACTACCAGACCAGCGAGGCAGTCATTTCCATAATAAATACAAATTAATGTAAACAGTTTTCTAAAACAAACTCTCAATCAAACCTCACCACTATACTTTCAGTTAATAATGTGGCCTGAATATACATAAATACTCACATCTATACTTAGATAAATGTAGACAGACAAAGTGCGTACAGGGTAAAGCCCTTAGCGAATAATTATTGGTTCATTAATCGTACCCCTGCGAGTTTAAGAGGCTTTACGATCTGTTATTCACGATAATATACGCACATATACGTAGTTATCTATAGTAACCCTACCGTCACGGTCTATCGCTGATAGATTTCATTGGTGGGTAAATAAACCTTTATCTGAAATTTTATTTTCTTCTAGTTATAAAGTACCTGCCTTGATTTGATTGGAGGGTTGGAAATTATGAGTTTTATAATATTCTCAAGTGGTTCTTAGTAATGTTATATTATTTTTTTAATCAAACGTATTTATTTTATTTATTTATTTATTTTACTATTTATGTACACACAGTAGACAGCACAGGAAAATAATATTATAATACATGAGTACAAAGGTACTGCTTATTTCTCAAGAAATTTCTGCCAGCATACCTGCAAAAGGAGAAATGAAAAAGAAATGTAGACAATAGTGTGTGAGAAAAGGAAAAGAAAAATGTGTTTATGTGCCTTATCTAACTTAGCCTAAAATATTAAGTATAAATACACATGAGTAAATATTAATATATACTTATATAAATACAATATAATGCTAAGATATATAAACTAATAAAAATATATATGTATAATATATAATAAATTATAATTGAGAGGAAAAGTAATGCTCTTTCACTCTGGTTTTGAATAATTTAATGGTGTTCATATCGCGAATGCTAGGCGGAAGTGAGTTCCACAACCTTACAGCATGGACGGAGAAGGAGTATGAGTAGTAGCTGGATTTATGAGGATGGGATTTAAGAAGGGATCTAAGGTGCGATCTACACGGTGCGTCAGTAGGGCGGGCATAAGAAAAGCGCTCACGCAGGTAAGAAGGATAGGACGGGTTGTGTAGGATATTGAAGAGGAGACATAGGATCCTAGTGTTCCTGCGAAGGCGGATTGGGAGCCACTTGAGTTCTTTGCGAAGGTGAGAAACGTGGTCATATTTACGGAGGCCAAAAATAAAGCGAATACATAAATTTTGCAAGCGCTCAAGCTTATTTAATAGCTCCTCAGTAGCATCCAGGTAGCAGGCATCGGCATAATCTATTATCGGCTGAATAAGTGTTTGAGCCATAGAAATTTTAGTCTTCAAAGGCAAGAGACTCTGAAGGCATTTCAGCGAATGAAGAGAGAAGTGTACCTTACGGCTAACTTATTGACTTGAGCTCGCCACGACAGATTAGAATCAATAATTACACCCAGATCTTTGGCGGTATCTGTATAATCGATGCGAACACCATCAAGGTACAACGGCAACAAAGATGCAACAACGGCCGCACCACGAACAAATCGGCTGCCTATGATCATGGCCTGTGATTTAGTTGGGTTAATTTGCAATCCAAATGACTTAGCCCAGGCGCTTATACAAGCCAGGTCATGATTCATAGCAGCAATGGCGGAATCCGCATCAGCCACAGTAAAATGCCGGTAGAGCTGCAAGTCATCTGCATAAAGATGGAAATTGGAAGAGATTACACTGGTAACCATGTTTATGAAAATTGAACAAAGAAGAGGAGAGAGAACGCTACCTTGAGGAACACCCTCAGTAAGGCTACACCAATCAGAGAAAGTCTCATCAAGGCGAGCACACTGAGAACGACCCCGAAGATAAGAATTGAACCAAGCTAAAGCAGAAGAAGAGAAATTTAAAGATTTGAGTATACCTAACAAAATGTCGAAATCCACTGAGTTGAAGGCACTACTGAAGTCAAGAAGTACAAGAACGGTAAGTGACTTACTCTCCATTGCCCAGCGGATATCGTCAGTTACTTTCAAAAGTGCAGTGACAGTACTATGACCCGAGCGAAAACCAGATTGGAAAGGGGATATTAAAGAGTTTGACGTCAAGAAAAATGTTAATTGTTTATGAACTAAGTGCTCAAAAACTTTAGAAAGAAATGGGAGAATAGAAATGGGTCTGAAGTCGGATAGCGAGGATGGATTATTAGTTTTAGGTAAAGGTATGATGTGAGCCTGCTTCCAAACTGAAGGAAAACAGCAACAGGAGAAGGAGTAATTAAAGATGTAAGTAAGAACAGGAACTAAAGAGGAAAGGATAAGAGTAACCATTCTTGAACACAGCTTATCGTTACCGACTGCAGAAGATGTAATCGCAAGGACAGATTTCTTGACGTCATCCTCAGAAACATCGCTAAGGATAAAAGGAGAACATTCAGGCAACGGCAATCTGGAAAGGCTTTCCAGGGTCACTGCTTTGACAGACGAATCGAGAGTAAAGGGAAGGAAAGAGAGAGAGTAATGAGTACTTAAGCTAGTAGTCGTTTAGGAGTCAGCACCATTAACAACTCCTATTAAATACACCGATCTAAGGCCAGTGCTGAACACACACAGTGCGAAAAGAAAACGAATATTCGCAACGAACTTATCAAGAGTTTATACCTTATATTACTTTGATTAAGCCGCTTAACCTTGACTTATCGACTCATCAAATGCGACTCATTAATCATTTACTTTATCCTGTACTCTATCCAATTTCAGGGTGAATTTTTGAAGTGGGCGTGGATGGCCAAATCCGAAACAATGAGGAATAGCGAAACATACTCAAAAGAGTTTCGAGCCCGATTTTGACGAAAAATAAAACTACACCATTAGATTTTTGAAAAATCAATATTCCTAGCCAGGAATCGAACCTATTGATTTCGGAAAAATATATATATACACAGTGTATTATTACACCATTCGATAGTGTCACTAATAAGGATCAAATTCTGGGAAATAATGACATACGGCAAACTAAAGGAAAAAGTTATTTTTTGAAAAAATACATAACAGTTAATAGTAATCAACTAAACGTCGAATAAAATCACTATTGGCGCCAACTCACTTGTGAGTTCTAATTTCAATTGTTTACGATTACTTTTTCTTTTACTGTGACCTTTAGCCGTGAAGAGTCAATGAAATTGAAATTAGAACATATTGTTGTGAAGATCGACTGCGGTGTCTTCAATCAAGGAAATTAATTTAAAATATGAAAAACATCAAATTTAACATTTTTCTTAAGTTTTCCGTGTGTCATTACTTCCCAGAATTTGGTCCTTATTAGCGACACTATCGAATGGTGTAATAATACAGTGTGTGTGTTTTTTTTCCAAAATCAATGGGTTCAATTCCTGGCTAGGAATATTGATTTTTCAAAAATCTAATGAAGCAATTTTAGTTTTCTTCAAAATCGGGCTCGAGACTCCTTTCAGCACTTTTTGCTATTCCTCATAGTTCTGGATTTGGCCATCCACCCCCACTTGGAAAATTCACCCTGTATTCTCCCCTAAATACTGGGCACTACTTACGTAAATATATCTCTAGCGAATGAGGTTATCCTTCCTGTGCATCCTCTATTGTTTTAGGTCCAGGATAAGAAATACAACCACTTCAATCAAGCTTATTTTGGGTTCATACGTTGTTATATAAATATTCGTTTAAAAGAACAGAGGACGTCCTACTGACTAAAACAATACATTTTTAGGCGTGTTGGTTTTTGTACTGGGATTGAATACAAAATGAAACGGTATTTTTTTAGAGGTTTAATGCTTATCGAATTTTCAATTCCAATGAAGCTAAAGATACCTTGAGCTCCACTGAACTGACTGTAGCGAGCTCCTGATTCCCTCTAATCTGCGCCCAACCAATGAACGATTCATGACAGTTAAATCCATTGTACTTGCTTTCTGGAAAATCATGATAAACTATCGTTGAAGAATCACGTCGTTTTCACAACTCAGAATAAAGGTAAAAGGCAAACGGACGTATTTGCTAAACCCTTTGTGAAAATGAATCTTGGCATAGAGCCGAGACTATTTTTAGTGGAAAAATAACATTTTGTTACATCATACCCATTTAGATTTAATTTAATAAAAGAAAATAAAATTCCGTTTCCACAAGACGATGTAAAACAATATTTAAAGTGTGTGGTTTAAAAAAAGCAAAGTACAGTGTGCAATTTCACAAAGAGCTACAAAGTTCAACGGTCCTCTGTAAGCCCGGCAGATCTGCCACCCTCGGGCGTCTTATAATGTACTCCAAGAAATTTGTACAGCGAAACTGCAACACTGACGGAACCCTTCGAGCAATTTCGGTACACATTCAAAACGCTCTACTCTCGGAAGTAAACACTGTTGGCCGTGAAAAGATTTTAGGAGGGTAGAAAATTGTTTCTTGGCTTTGTTTATATAGATTTATACTGAGCCAACAGGGGTAAACATGCTTTAAAAGCTCACCTAACCCATCTTGAAATATCGACGTATGTTTTGATGGCTCCATAGAGAATCCATAATAATTTTCCCACAAGCTCATCAAACTGCTTAAAAAATGATGTGGGCGCGTAACAAAGGATGTAAACCGCGTCAACTTTTTTCCCTCTCCGTAGAGATAAGGCACTTAAAACGCTGTAGACGCACAAAGTTTATAAAAGCCGAGTTCATAAGGCGGCTTTATTAGACAATTTCCAGGTGTGGAGCAGCTGACGTCTCAAATATTAATTTCTGATGGATCTCGCCCAAATCCCGTCTGATCCCGAATTTTAATGACCGTTTGTCACGCCCGAATGGTTTTCATCGGTTGTTACATTCGTATTCAGTTCATAATTGATGTTAGAGATTAGTGCGAGTGTGATTGTAACTATACGAATAACTCGTTTAAACTAACCGTTCTCATTACTCATTCAGATACCTCGACGATTACTTTGTTCAACTGAAGCAATTCTGTCCCTCGATGATAAGCTGTGAAGTACGTACTTTGCCAACTTCGGGGATGAATTGTCCTCGTAATTTCGTCATGAGTTATGAGTAGTGTTTGTCATTGTCAGTCGATACTTTATAGATCACTTACTGGAACTATGTCAGTGTTTGATAAACGGTTACCGAACTACAGTCCGGGAAAGGACTTGTTATGAGATATTCGACCTGAATTCGATTCGTCTATCGAACTGTTCGATTTAGGTAAATAAACTTTTAAAGTAGGTCTGTATATCTTGCTAACGACTCGGTGGTGTTTATCTGTGAATCAGTTTCTGTGTATCTAAGGGCTTTGCGACCCAAATAAAAGGGTCGACACAAAGGTGTCCCGCTAAGCAGATTGGAGGTTACGTGACGAGACAGCCAAGTGGTGTAGGGTGCGCTAATCATCACCTCCGGGTACCCTCACAAGCTGTTTGGTTTTCGACTTTACGATCATTGCTTACACTGTTATTGTCGGGTTGATTATACCCGTGATAATGTGGAATACTAAACTATGTTGCTCTGAGATTAATGAAACAATCCATCAACTGAGCCTATTGCTGTCTAATTCTACTAGGCATTAGATGCGTACTTAAGTTTTAATTAAACAAAGCATTATGTAAATAAGGCTGAATTTACGTACATGAATGTTTAAAATAGATGAAAATAAAAAAAAATATATTGTTGTTGCTTGTCAAAAAATTATGCTGAAAATGAGAGTAGTATGAAAAAAAAAAGCAATTACAAAGGCGTGGACGCAAACCACATGTTTTGAAATCACATACAGGTATACAATGAATGAATAGAATGAATAAAAAATACTCATCAGACTATGTTTTTAATTTTAAGCCAGTATATAATTCACTAAACGTCCAAAACTTTGTAACGTTATTCAATAACTTGTAAAGCAAATTTAGAATAGGTAAGCCTATGTAGACAGCGAAGATATTAAAATTTGGTTTTCCAACGCAAACAATCTGACACGGGACCCTCGTCATCTGCGGTCTCATGTGCACACCCCGACACCCAGTTAAATGTAGCTCCAACTTAAATGATATTCTCTTACTAATTTTACCAACAACGAACCCAATACTTACATATATAACTACAATCCACTCAATCCTATTCTAAACTCAAACACATTGATAGCGGACAAGTCTGAAAACAAAATTATTTAAATCATCTGAATACATTAAATTAGAAAACGAATTTGATTCAACATCAGATTAGAAGACTTTAGCAGACTATGTAGTTAGTACAACAAAAGTAAGCGTCTTACATGAATAAAAAGCGCTTTCTACAAATTCACAGAGATTTACATTTCAATTAGAAGAGAAACCTCTCGAAACAGCACTTAAGTCACGCCTTTTCAAGTGAATTTTGTAACCAGAGAGCACACTCGAGGAAAATCGTTATACCTAATGTTAATATATTATGTTAAAACAGTTCATAAGTTGCGCGTGATACGGCGGTAACCGAGACTACGAAGGGAAACTGGAAAGTCACTCAACTTTCGTTTACGTTGCTAAAGAGATCAAGGCTCTCCTTATAAAACAGTTTCATGAATATTTATACAGATTTAAGGATAGTGCAGTGCCGTTGTGTAAATAATTGCGGTCGAGTGGGGTCTTGAATTTAAATTGCTTTCGATTGCTCTTTGTTCAAAGATTGTGGAGTGTTGTGAAATAACAATCACTTTTAAGAGATACAAAAGCCGTCATGGGTACTCTTAACTTCTCTTGTTACGGTACAAAGGTGAGAGGCTGCCTTTGAGATTGATATTAACTTATTATTAATCTTGGTTAGCTCGAGGCTACCCTTATAATCCACGGATTGTGCAAATATTTTTATTATTCATTCCCTTCTGAACATACCGAGCCTTAATATAACACCTTACTCGGTTACTGGGGTCTTAAAAACAGACGTTACTCTGAAATTTGTTTCATAATTATGATGAAAAGTAAAGTAAGTTACACGTGGATCCTTCTCGCAATTTATTAGTCTAGCTACCTATTAGAACAAAAAGTCAGCAGCTTAGCCATTCTAAAAACTAGTCTGTAAACAACAAATACTTTCCTTTGAGTATTTTCTTCTGTCAAATATAATATAATTACCTACAAACCTTGTAGAAACAGCGAAACAAAGTTTGAGGCATCTAAGTATAAACGAGTTTAACCGACGCTTTTACGTGAACTCGCGACAAATATAATTAAGTAACGGGAAAATTAATAATTCCTTATTTTGAAGAGACCGATTAATTAATCTACAAGAAGTTATGGTTGCGACATAGACTAAAGTTCGAGAATTTCTGGTTTCATGTCAATTTGAAATGAAGTTGGAATCAATTAAATACTTGGTGGTTTGACTTTCTGGGTCTTCCAGTAACGGTCTGTTTGTTTTTGTTGAATAAAAATGATATCTGGCTTAGATTTTTTTTGTTGTTAGAATTTGGGACAACTTTTTGCGTAGTAAGAGTATTCTTTTCGCTTCATTTATTTATTTTACTATTTGTGTAGGTTAATTTGTTTATATATTACATTTGGAAAAAAACAGTAGTATATTAAACATAAACAGTGTTGTCTTAAAATTAAACTTAACAAATATATAAACCCACAACATTATCCACAGATTACTATATTATACAAGCTGTAAGAGATAGCCCTCCGCAGACTGATGGGATGAATTCAGTATATCATACTAAGATGAGCGGTACAAGAAATTATTTCAAGAACGTTATGGGAATCCAATTTTGATTTGTTTTGTTTCCTTATACGCAATGTATGCACACGCACATAGCGAACAGCAAGCGCAACGACGAGTGCGATGAACTCTATAGCTAGGCAGGAAGTGAACAGTTGATTTCACGCGTCGTTCGTTAAAGTATTTCAATCGAGTTCTAGTTTCCATTGTTGTTTTTTTTATATAAGCCGTATTATTTACGTTAATGGAGTACTGGGCACATATAATGTAATTTTACAATGAAATAAAGGAATAGTAACTGAAAAAAAACGGTAAAAAACCAGAGAAAAATTTTGGTGGAATATGATTCAAAATAAGGAGCTAAATGCACCTTGTCAGTTTGTGGAGGGCTGTCCCTTACACCCTGTATAATAAAAACAAACTCTTGGCAAACGTAAACTGTTACTGTTATTCTTTTTTTTAAAATCTATCAATAAGAAACGATGTCTTATAAGAGGCGGTGTCTCATGCATGCCGATCCATAATTAACAAAGCAACGATCCACCAGACGCTTTTCCAAAGTAGGTAACGAATTAAAAGCCATGAATAAATACCATTGTTCGGAAAATCAACCAACACACGCCATCCCATTAACAGCTAAAACTAATGAAAACACAATTCACTACGAAAACATTAAATTAACTGTCTTAAGATGACTGTTTTGACAAGTGGAGGCATTCTAAAGCCGATCTGAACAGTATCGTGGTTCGTGGGGCTGCGCCGTAGGATTAGGGTGGACGGTTCGCGTGCAGGACATCCTGCTTATCTTGTTACCCGCCTGTCCCTGTCACGACATGTCCCAGCGAAGGCTAGCTAAATGCCGAGCTTTGTTTGCCATTGTTCTGTTGACAAAATAGACGTTAGTTCGCTGTTTCGGCCATTTTGGTGAACGGAAAAATGGCGCGTGGCGGGAATGAGTTTTGACGTATGGAGGTTTTTAAAAGGGTTGTTAGATAGTTGGTTATTGAGATTTATGGTTTTTGGTCAACTAGAATTTTTGTTATCTACGTCAGATTTGATTAAAGTAGTTTGTAAAATAAATATTCACAATTTGTGGTTGCTTAAATTTGATTAGTAGCGAATTAAATAATGAAACATTTTAGAATTTCCGTGTAAAACACAACAGTTTTTAACTTTCGCCTCGAATTCTTTATATTTGGATTACAAATCCAAGTATGCAAAGAAGTTGCAAACTTTTACAAACTTAAAATTTGATTACGAACTTTTCCTTCGTTATTTTTATCGTGTTTCCCAATTTTCTAAAGTCTCAATTATTCTTGAAAATTGAAGTCTATCTATTTATATTCATTAGCAAAGTTTAGAGTAAAGGTCCATTAAGGGATTGTTAGTCTTTCATCACTAGACTTTCCTATTTAATTAGCAATCACTTTAAACTATAAAAGGAGAAAAGAAAACACTATCGAATGCAGTTCTGAATAGTTTTAGTAGAAGGAGAACTTGGACAACAAAGTCCGAGTAGTTCTAAAGTGTAACAGAAAGCTTGAACTCAGAAAAACTATAAAAAAGTAATAAAAGTAAGGAGTGTGCGATTTTTCGTGCAAATTGTAGCGACTGTCAAGTTTGTTCGCGTATCAGACGGATTTAGGGATGTGCCTACTTACTTACATTCGCGCTGAGCACATCTAAATGTCTACGACGTTGACATCTTATTATTATTGTGTAAAAACAAATCTATTTATTTTTGGAGTCCTTGAAAAAGACCCAGCAAATGTATGAACGTGGACGAGGAGAAAGATGTATATACGTGATTGGTTAAAAGTGGGCAATACTCTCAGGGAGTAATGAACGCATAAATATGAGCAACTTTTATGGGATCAAATACGATAAAAAAATGCTGTCTAAAACTGAAACTGACTGACTAGAACTGCCTACATTGTTTCGAGTTACGCGACCAGCTGATATTGTTTATTCAATTTCATGGTCGGTCACAAAGTAAAAGTTAATCATTTTCATGAGTGCTACACGTCCTTAAAGTATTGCCAACGTTCAAAAATCACCCTATATAGTCGGTTCTAGATTCTATCCATTTTAGAGATCCCTAACTAACATTTTCTAATCCTTAGCCGGTACCACGAAGGCACCGATTAATCTTATGTGCTACGCCTTAGACATGTTCCGAGGAAAACAAAGTCGCATCCTCCAATACCGTTGCAGCGCCCAGTACCACGTGTCTAGTTCGTGCCACTATTGGTGGCATAACATTACTACTAACATACTTCCCGAAGAGAGATAGATAGATGTACATATAACGTCTTGGAAGAGGACTTTCTGCGCAGAGCGGAGTGGTGTTCCGTCGCTTCCCCAGGTAAGAGCCCACACGCACACTGACGTAGTGCATAAGTGAAGTGTTACTTACATAGTTTTAAGGTTCTATTTACTTAGCCAAATTGTATTTAACTATATATATATGTTAGTCTGTAAGATATATGTAAGTATGTTAGTCTGTAAGGTATGTATGTCTATGATTCAAAGTTGCCTGAAAATAAAGAAATGTTATTTATGTTATGTTAAATGATTGTATCGAATAAACCCACATTTCGGCAGTTATGTTTTAGGCCCATATAAAAAGGCCAATCTTATTGATATAAATACCGGCAAAAATCAATACTCCAAGTTTCTACTGAGAAATTCTTTCACATTGCCTGGTCTGGGGGTTGCACCCCGTGCACAGCAATCGCTCTTGCGACCCCCTGGCCGTCGACGTGGAAGCGTACCTACTAGATAATTACGAATTAATTAGCAACATTGAAGAAACAAGAAACAGAATAGATAATAAGCAATGCCCTGTCACACGAAATATGTATGACAGCTGTCAAAGTACTAGTAAAAAATATAAATGTAAATTATGTTAATTGTTAGTGTATTATTGTAAATTATTAGTGCTATTATCACAATGTAATCGAGGTGTTGCTAAGCTATTCATCGATTGTAATGGGTGTAAAAGTATTTTTAACGAAGCGGAAAGGCACTTGTCCTCCCCGTCATTCCGATATTTTTTTGTTCTAGACCATACCTGTGAATATCTCCGTAACTAGAAGGTTACGGAGATATTAGGGGATAAAAAGCCAACTTTTTCACAAGTTTTTTTTATTTTAAATACAAGTTTTTAACGTGGTTTTAACATTACTTTAAATACCTCCACGATCCCCGTACTATTATTCAATACATCCATCAACACAATGTTTTGAGTGCGTCACATTGAGTCCTGCCGTAAAACTTGATTTTCACCCTCAAAAAATGACGTTTCCCATCGATAATTTTTGCGTAGACTTACTTTGTTTTATGTACAGAACGCTTGGTTGACCGCTTCGTGAAGGGTCCGTCTACGCCTTGTTTAATGAAAGACATGTTTAAATAATTAATACCAAATACTTTTCTATCAAAATATAGCATAATCAGCCTATAATGTTCCCACTGCTGGGACACACGGCCTCCTCTCTAGAGAGGGAATGGGCTACAATCCACCACGCGGGCCCAGTGCGCGTTGGTAGATGTCACATGTCTTCGAATTTTTGGTTCTAGGACATGCCGATTTCCTCAAGATGTTTTCCTTCACCGTTTTTGAAAGTAGTGGTGATGAAATAAATAACAAAAGTTGCCTGCCTGGGTTCGAACCCACGACTTACCGTTCGTAAGTCGGGGCCGCCACCACTGGGCCACCGCTGCTCTCCTATCAGAATAATTGAACAAAATTATGAGTTTAACCGCATAAAGAAGCCAGAATAAACTTATCAGCAGCAGCAAAGGAAGGCTTCCTAGCTGGAACTTATTAACTGATTTCCGTCTTAACTCGAGAACGCTCGTCGATTAATCTGGGATGCAATCAAATCGCGCTTCCATGTTTTACTTCTTCCCTATTAAGATTTAAGATAAAACTATTATACTGCTTTGGAAAAAGATTCATATATTTAGGTGTTTGACGACTTTCAAGAGTACACTCCTGAAATCACTCTGTTAACATACACTCATATATAGGTACATATATGGTAGAAAAGCTCGGGTTAGGGACCGCTTGTTTCACAAATCACTTATAAGTTAACCGCTTTGCAGTCAATCATTTGACCATGACAATCACAGAAATGATGTTTCAAATATTTAGTCATTTGTGGTGTTTAGCTGGCCTAAGTATAAACAAATCTTGTATTTGTCTTTCTTTGTCATGGCAACCGATTCTGGTGTACTTCTTCAAGCTTGTCAATGACTCAAACTTTAGTCATGTAAACTTTGGCCATTAATGTGACTAGACTTGTGGTTTAGCTTTACAATCGGCTCTTGTTACTTACACGTGGCATAGAGCAATGCTTGAAATTTACCTATTGTAGTAAATTATCCAATACATCTCAATGGAATCCACACGTACAGTCAATCTCACATCTGAGGTAACAATATAACATTAACATTCCTTGTTATGAGTTAGCATCATGTTCGTTGTGCGGCTGACTGTACATACCTACGCAAATAGTATTTTACTAGTAATTACGAAACTTATTAAACATTCATAAAAATTAAAACTGATGTTCAGTTCCATTTCCTCTATTAATCAACACGTTTCAATCAATTATTCCAGAATTAACTACCTATTGAAAATAATGATAAAATGAATACCTAGCATGCTCAATATAATGTAGGTAAATGCCACAAATAGATAAATGATATTAATTTTGCAAATAGGTTTTAAGAAACACTTTAACTCGTCGTCTTTTTTTTTAGTTTTTAGATGAGGCAGGTGTTTCATAACTGACTTATACTGTAAGGAGAAACAGCCGAAACAAACTCAGAGGTCATAGGTCCAGATATAATCATACATCTATAGGTATTCTATCAGGCAAGCAGCAAACTACTATAAGCAAAATCAGAAAATATACCTACTTTTATAGTTTGATGTATTGTCCAGTATTGTAGATGGGACGTACACTGACTGGTCATAGGATAAACACAGGCCTCTTCTTTTATGTTGTGTGAAGCAGAATGGGTCTTGATCCACCACGGAACAGCTGCTCACATTGTTCCAAACACAAGTTCGGTCGTGAATGGAATACTGTTTTCACCTTTTGGATGGATCAGCCGAGTACCAGCTGCAAGCTTTCGAAGCTATTGAGCGACGTGCCAAGAGGCTCATTGACAACGACTCTCTTGTCAAAGCAAGCTCCAAAACATTGAACATCGACGCAAAGTTCCCAACCTATCGGTTTTTTATTAGTTACATTTCGGAGAGAGTGCTTTGGAATCACACAATCTAATTCCCCGATCTCCATTCTATCATTGGACGAGCAGAGACACGGCAAAGCGTCACCATTATATGGTTTAAATTCTACGAACCCGAACAAAGCGCTATGCTTCCATATTTATTGTGCGAACCGCCACTCTGTGGAATTCACTGCCGGCTTCTCTGTTTCCCCATCATTATAATCTAGATCTCTTCAAAGTTCTAGTGAATGGGTTTCTTCTAATCAAGTGTGCTCCACCCTAGGCCGCGTCATCGCTTCACATCAGGCGTATTGCGGCCAAACGCAAGCCTATTTATCATAAAAAAATCCACGCGAACCTAGTACTGGTTGATAAATGTCTTCAGAGTTTGATTATTCGGAGCTTCGGAGTATTGATGGGTCATTTTCAGTTTCAGGGACAATCACCATATACTTTCCCACCTTTTCTGAAATTGGTTTTGAATAAACTTTTCCGGTTAGATACACTATACCCAATTCTATTTTAGAAATTCATTTCGCTTTGCGCGTTGCATGCACCCTTACCATTCATCAATGATTTCCATTCACAAATCATGAATTACGAATGCCTAATGAACGATGCGGCAAAACGAATAATAAAATCTATTGTCTTGCTATCTATACGTAGATACCTAGATTTACATCTTGAGTAAACACAGTATTGGAATAGTAATTCAACTATCTTGTAGATAGTACTGCAGCGGATGCTATCGAGCACGGGAAATGGCATGCCATGTAGCCGAATACGTCGGTGACATATCTCACATGTGTCGGCTGCATACGGCATTCTCTTATTAGTCCTCGTGTTAGAATATAAGGGCTGTTAAGGTGCAAGCAGCGTGATAAATATGGTTTAACTGATTTATAATCATTAAAATCATCAAAACGACCCTCTAAGTTCATTCAATCCCACTGAATTACTTTCTCATGAAATAGTCATTCAATGGGATTAAATGGACAATGAAATTTCGCGGGCTACACTGGCGTTACCTTAAGGAAAATATTGCGTGAATTACGTGGAAGCATCTAACTCTTGTTAAACCTGCCCACTATCTCTGTAAGTACACTCACACTCACAACAACTATTTGTTACTTGACAAGAAAGTAAAAAAATGCAGAAACATAAGACATAATCCTTTTGTGTTAGGTTTCTGCATTAAAACTTCGTTAGTCAAGTTTTCACACGCGCGATCTAAGCGCGTTCAAACCATCAACTTGCTTTGTGAGACTTGAAACAGAGGACTAGTTCGTTTACCCTAAATATTAGTTTTACATTAAAACTATTTATATGAACTTCATGCCCGAAAATACATACAGGGCTCTTTGACCTTACCCAGTACCCATCCGCAAGTTAATTAAGCAGTTTCGATGTATCAGAAAATTATTCCAGGAACTTCTAAAGTTACTGACAGTTTTGGGACGGTCAGAATTAGATTGATTCCTGGAAAAGAGACCGAAAATAAAGCACAACCGTTTGTACCAAATTTATGGTAAGCCAACACATAAATCACATAACATCATCACGGCTTTATTTCCCCAAAAGGTTAGGCAGAGGTGTAGCCAACAGTACACCAAAATTTTACCTATGTTATGTTTAAGTCCCATGCAATAGGAAGGAACTCTATTACTATCGTTGTTTTCCAACGGGCACAAATTCTAAGTCACTGTTGCTATAAGAAAAATAAATGATGGACGCAACTGAAAGTGCCAAACTCGTCGCCAAATTTTAATTACCGCCGAATCAATTTCGATTACCACCGACACGCTAAGAAGGAGAAATATAAATAACATCACGCCTGTAATTCGACGGGTTAGACAGAAGTGCAACAAATAGTACACCCATATTTCGCCAGTTATGTATAAGTCCTATGTAATAGATGCGCCCCCTACACCTATTGCTATCAATCCGGCACAAATCCTGACTCTGTGGCTGCTATTGAGAAATTCCGGATGGAAAAACTCAATAACACTTTGCCCGACCTGAGAAGACCCAGGAGCTCATGCTCAAGGCAGGAATATAAATCATGACAAAAAATCTTTATTTTTAGTAATGTTTATGTCGGATTGTCAGGATTTATTCTGTTAGACTTGTACATCATGTGGGCAGAAGATGGGTTTCGTGCAATGAAAACATACTAGGTGCGATACAATGTTTCTATTAAACTAGAAAATTACTTGAAATTATAATTTAACACAATTACACGGAGCACAATGAATCGGATACAGTTTCAGGAAATCCGCTGCGATCAGACTTTCAATGTTGTTCTCGCCTCGAGTTGAAAACACCAGGGCTCTGTAGAAGCACGCTGTGGTGTGGGCAGACTTGTCAGAAGGTCGCGTGATGTCACCACTCGCTTCTAGCCATTAATTTTAAGTCTGTACCAATGACCGGATCCGACAACTACTTATACAAGCTAACATTTTAGTTAGCCTTCAAGTTTTAATTTAAAAAAATATAGACATGGAACTCTTTAATAGAAATGAAGGTAAAAAGAATGAGGAAACTTTGATCTCGATCAAATAAAACGATTCTTTGAAATTGCAATCATAATCTTCAGTGTAGACGTGCTCGGGTTGTGAAACGTTTGAAAATGACTGAAAATAAACTTGGTCTACTTACTTAAGTTGAAAATTCAAACGCATTTTTCTAGAGAGGCTAATACTTGTATCCATAGCCAAGTTAAAGTAATTACTTGAGTTTAAGTAATTATACTTATGCAACCATTTTCATCCAATAAACAAGAATCTGAACGAAGTAAAAACCGTCAAAGAAAGCAAAGCTAAGAAGAAGCTTGTGGGGGTGGGGGGGGGGTGTACCCAGTACTAACTAGGTTGTGTAGGTCAAATAGGCAGTCGCTCCATGTAAAATACTGGTATTCTGCTGCATCCGGTTAGAATGGAAGTTGGGAAAAAGGCTAGGCAGATGATGAATTTCGGCATTGTCCAAACACCCAACAATTGATATAAAGCTTTACTAGTTGACTATGGAGCGGAATTAGTTTATTTAATATAAAACAAATTAATTTCGAAGTCAGGATTAAACTGAGATCGGAAGAAATTAATAAAAAAACAAAGTTACTTGGAAAAAAATAATCAAATTGATCTATAAGCGAAAAGTATCCTCGTCTTTGAAAACGTACGCGTGGAATAATCCTATTCACAAGGGTCAACGGTCAACCCAATAGTAACATATTATTAGGTAAGCCAAAGAAAAAGTGATGAAAAGGTCAAAGTAAATGTTAATGTCAACAGGAAGTCTAAGTACCTCTTCCTGGAGACATTAATATCTAATCTCTGTGATCTTTGGAAGGGATAACCTGAATTACCTGAATATAATTGGGTGATTAGTCTTTTCTGAATCGGTAGCAACTGCAGGATCAATTAAGAAAGCTAATAGCGAGTTAATAGGCTTCTTTTTGGGTTCCATTGTCGACCTCATTTCTGTCCTCAGGACAAGATTGAGGTCAAGAGTGGGCCCATTTAAATTAAAAAATTAAGAAAGCTTGTCTTGCAAATAGGAGATGTAAAGGCTACAAAGGGTGTAACAAGACCCTTAACGAAGCCGAAAGGCACTTGTTCTCCACGTCATTGCGATCATTTTTTTTTTCTAGACCACACCTGGGAACCTTCTAGTTACGGAGATATTAAAAAGTATGTAAAGAAATTACTATAGTATTTCTTTAATTTTGAATTTTGCCGCCTTGGCGCTATTGATAAAGTAAAACTTAATTTTATCTGTGGTCAAGAGACATCTAGGTATCAAGAGTTTGTTTATAAAAAGAAAACGTGGAATTAGATTACAATAAGTTAATATTTCCTTTATTAACAAGTAACTCAGAATTGTGAAGGAAAGGATATGTTTAAGAATAAACTTTAATGTCGTTTCTTTGTTTACAGGTTAGTTTTGTTACTTGTAAATGAATCTATGTAAGTGGTTAATTTTGTCATAAAAATGTTTTAAAATAAAATACTTTGTTTACAGAGCAACTCAAGTTTATTCATTCAGAATCCATATTTAGAGAAAATAATCTTATAAAACGACATTTTTGTTTATAAGATCTAAATAAAAGCATCAAGAAATGGAGAGACTTCGTTTTGAATTTACTAAACTACCATCAAGCGACGGAAAATCAAACGTCTTTGGTATAACCTCAATAGAAAAAAAAATCAATAGAGAAAATAATCTTATAAATATATGCCTGGACATTTCACACAGCACCATCTAGTCCCAAGCTAAGCAACCTAATGCTTGTGTTATGGTAGCTAGATGGATATTGGGGGTTAAAGTTTCAACTTTTTCACATGTTTATTTTTAAATACTTGTTTTTAATGTAAGAACTTTACTTTAAGCACGTCCACGACCCCCGTACTATTCAATCAATCCATCAACACAAAATTTTGACTGCGTCACATTGCGTCCTACCGTAAACGTGACTTTTCACCCCAAAAAAAATACGTTTCCCAGCAATACTTTTTGCGTAGAGTTACTTAGTTTGATGTACATAATGATTAGTTGTCGGCTTCGTAAAGCGTCCGTTTACACCCTGCATGTTGTAAACAATTACCACTTCTTTCATAGCTTTAATAAATAAATAATATGATGATGTAGGTACTGATAAAGAAACAGCAAAGCCTTTAGGGTTCCTTACTCAAAGGTCCAACAGGAGCCTATTGCTAAGGTTCCGCTGTCTGTCCCTCCGTCTGTACCACGACTGTTTCAATTGACCCGTAATAGGCAGATACTCGCCACAGAGAGTGTATAACCGCTATAATAACAAAAATAAAGTTGTAAAACGGGGTCCCCATACAAGAAACGTTTTGTTCTATGTTTCCCACTCGCACTTGGCCTGTTTTTCTACTAAGCAATTCTCTATGCGGCTACTTAGCTGCTCATAACAATGAAAAATTAAACATCGTAAAAGAAACTCTCGTTAATTATAGCGTCAATTAGTCAATAGACGCTAACAAGCGTTTTATGATGCACATGTTTTTTAAAACACGGTGTTTACTTTACTAAGGCATTTTGAAGCAAGGCGTGGATTTACTGTATAATTCTTCTTCTTAGCGTGTCGATGGTAATCTAAATGGTGTCGGCCCAGAACTGAGCCACTAGTTTGGCACCCTCAGCAGCGTCCGACAGTTCCTGTAACGAACAAACAACACGACACACAGTTTTACACGATATTAAGTGCCCCATCGTTTGTTGAACAAGACCACATTTACACTACGGGGCATAGTCCTTAATGAATCTGTATAATAATACCTACCTTAGTTAATACAAAAGATAATAATGTCCCCACTGCTGGGACACAGACCGCCTATCAATGAGAAGGAGTGGGCTATAATCCACTACGCGGGCCCCTCCGGTTTGCTGACATCTTTTTGAGGCGCGCATGGAACATGAACGCGTCGTCGACACGGCCTGTCGTCATAAGACGGACGGACGGCGAGCTAGCCCATTACTCACCGTCCACAGACCCGCGCCTACGGTGGCCGAGAGCCACCACGTGGCCCCCGACGCCCGGGGCGTCTCCCGCGGTGGCTGAGACGTGAGGTTCTCTCCCTCTCACGTTCCGCCACCTCCTTCGCTAGCATGACTGCTTCGCAGAAGGCGGTAAGGCTAACCTAACCTAACCACATCGCCAAGCAATTTTAATTGGCATCTTAACACAACAACTTTAGATTAAATTACACAGTTTCACATTACAAAGAGTAACGCAACGCAACGTGCTTGCATATTTCATTCATGTAAAGGCTCACAGACACGGCTCCGCGTTTCGCTGTCAGCGGAACATTATTCATACTTAATGAAAAAATGTCACCGACAGGAACACAGCACTGAGGAAACATGCATGGATTTGTTACAGCGTGCGAACATTATTCCTATGATCTAGAAATGGAGGAAATAAAGGCACAAATCTTTTTAAAAATTGTTGGAGGGGGGGGGGGGGTAATGGCGGAAGACCTCTCTTGATTCGACATTTGTTAAGTGTTTAAATCCTAAAATGCATTTGTTTCGGTGCTAATCCTTGTAGTTCTATTGTTTGATTGCTACAACATGGACCATTTTTTAAATAATTATGCTTTCAGAGTTCAGTTTTTCCATGTTTACGAAACTTCAGGCCTAGCATAGTTTAGTGCCTGATTTAGACAGGAACTTTTCGATTTTAGGTTTAAACCAATCTACTTTAATTACTGTCATTAGTGTTTAGCGACAAACTTGTACCCTCTCAAGACAATACATCATAAAATAAAGCATTCCCATCAGAAAATACAAATTCGAGAACTATTAAATTAGTCTGTACCACAGATAATTTTTTTCCGGTCTTTATAGTCGAAAAACAATTTGTCGATGGGAACCTCATGGTTTTGATGCTAGCCAATACATAAAGGTGGCTTTATTACGTGGTTTTAAACAAATATATAAAAATTAATGCACTTCTACAAAAACAGAGTTTTGCTATTAACTCTATTTGGAGTTAGAGAGCATTCGTCTATTCGTAATTTGTTCGAACTGTTTTTTTTGTTAACTACGATAGATGGACTGTATGAAGAATGATATGGCACGAAAGGAGGTGTCTGATGACATGACGAGAAGTATGGAAGAATAAGACATGCTGCGCCGACCCCAAATGAATTGGGACAAGGGTAAGAGAATGACATATTATGTGGTAGATTTAATTGTTAGTTTTTTTTTTAAGTGTTGTAAAAGACCTCTGTATAAGATGGATATTCTTGCTCTTTAGTCAATTAATATATAAAATAACAACTCTGGCATTTGCTGGTAGGAATCACAGATTTTTTATATAAAAAATAACACACCTCTTCATTTTCTTGCCAAAAACAACTACCCAGTTTAATCGCATAAACAGACACAGAATTAGTATTCAAAACTAGTTAAAAGTGACCAAACAAAAATAATCATAAAAACTGCTATAAAATAAAAACTCTTTCACACCAGCCGCGGGGTATAAACAAGCCAATAAAATAAAACTTAATAAGAAGAAAGAAAAGCTGAAAATTTGTTCCCTTCAAAAAGCAGGTCGGTCTAAAGCGTTCGACGATGACTACTCGGCAAGCTAAGCTCCTTTAAAACGGCTAAGGCGATGCAACCGAACGTGCTTGTTGCTCTTCGGGTCGCCTTAGGGCACTTCCACACAATATCCACTATTTTTATCTTATTTGCTCCTTAGCGAGTGCAATAAAGAGGGTAAGAATGTGTGATAGAACGCGTTATAATGAGGAAAGCGATTTTTGTATGCTGTGCACGTATAGCTATAGAAATAGCTGGGGTTTGAAATTAAACATGAGGGTGCCGGGGTTGGGCTGCGGGACTGTTCGAAAGAGATACCGCGGCCCTGGAACATAAAGGGCCAATGAAGGAACATGGGTGTTTTTTAGTCAGTAAGAGTCTGACACTCCCTTCCGCTCCGCCCAGAGCGGGAGGAGTCATTTGATGATTTCTCACCCTCCAAAAAAAAAAAAAAAAAAAAAAAAAAAAAAAAAAAAAAAAAAAAAAAAGGGTGCCGGGGTTTTGAAAGCGCAGTTTGCCAAAGAGCAAGGAAAAATACAAGAAAAATTCTTTCAAACAGCGTTCATATAATTCACACTACGAAAATAAAGGAGATTACTTACCAAGTTAGATGATGTCGGATGTAAGTGAATGGTATATTTTTGGCAATTTATTAACAATGTAAAGTGAAATACATTGAACATAAGGTAGTAATGAGTTTATATGAAATCCGCTTCCGAAGAAAATACCTAGATTTTCTGGAAAACTCGGCGAGTTTCCTCTTCGCTTTCATAGAACGTACATTCAATCATTAGCCACCCGTTCGGTTCATGTAATCGGAACAAGGAATAACTCCGTATTCCCGCGCATTAAGTACAGATGTAGCATTTCACGAACGCTTCAACAGTAATGATTAATGATTGAATTAAAATCAGGACCCCACTTTCGGTGACACGCATGACCTGCCCTAATTCGGAATTCAATCTTCGACAGGGGGCACCACTAGTTGGCAAACAGCTGTTGCGCCTAACAATCGAATAGAGACATCGCGAGTCGATTAAATTCGAATTTCGATTGATCGATCACGATACACGTAAAGTGCAATACAAACGCAGCTGTAAACGCTTACTTGTATGCAATGATAGTCAAATCTTAGCATGTTGAATTTATAGTTTGGAGTCTGCACATGTTATTGGTTTATTCCATAATCAAAGTGTTTGTAAGTATTTCTACAATGTCAATCAAAAGTACTATCCTATATAATTATAAACTTTAGCAAAATTACGTAAATCCGATAAGGTACGTAACCGCAAAGCAAAATTCGGTCTTCTTAGGTGCCAAAATCATCAAAACAACTTAGCGTTAATTGACGAGACGACTCAAAAGTCGGTCAATGCAGGTGTCAAGATATTATCAGTTCCGATAACACTGAGAATTTAAATTAAATTATTTATCGTTACAGCAGGTGTCATCTTCTTGATAAAGTTAACCGCAAAGGTGCTAAATACCTGTAACAAGATTGGAAACTGTGAAAAAGTTTATAATTCCATTTAATTTTTAACCAACTTTATTATTGGATTCAATTTCGGATTTACCACCTCCGGATTTGATGCCTAAATTATCAGATTCATCCGACTCATCCGTTTTGAATACTAAATGCCAGAAATGTACCCATTAAACTTTACGACTCCAAAACTCCATGCAGGAAACTCGAAGTTATATCAATTGAGTACAATTGATATAACTTCGAGTTTCCTGCAAAATTCCTGCTAAATGCAATCGAATAAGACGGTTTTACCCCGGAATGAATCCCCGGGGACATCACTAGCGGCTGTGAAACGTATACCCTGTGTGGATCTTTGCATTCCGCTTGTATTTATTCTCAGCCGACGTTTCTGCTAACTTGCGCTCTTGACACGAATGTTTCGGTAAAGAGTGTGAACTCTGTTCTGTTGGTTCAAAATATTTGCATGGCGACATGTTTTTGAAGTTGGAATAAAAGTTTTGATACCTGGCTTGAAAGATTTTATTTGCAGTGTTTAATTTTGTCGGCTCTGCAGTTTTATGTGTTGGACGGGTCTTAGGTATGTGTATGAATTCCGTGGGTACCGCACGATCTGCGGCGAGGCGGCGAGCCTCCTTGCCGGATTGCCGCCATGGGATCTGGAGGCCATAGTCCTCGCGCGCCTGCATGAGTGGCGCGCGGAGGCACAGCGCCGGGGCTCAGCTCATGGCGACATGGAGAGAGCGACTGTCGCAACCCCGTGCAGGGAACGCCACGATAGTGGCGGTAAGTCCCCTCTTTGAGGAGTGGTTAGAGAGGCGCCCTCACCTTCCACCTGACGCAGGTCCTCACCGGACACGGTTGTTTTGGGAGGTACCTGCACCGAATCGGGCGGGAGGAAACGCCCGGGTGTTACAATTGTGAGGATCGCCCGGAGGACACGGTGGACCACACTGTGGAGGTCTGCTCCGCTTGGGCGGAGCACCGCCGTGTCCTCGTAGCGGCGATTGGCGGCGGCGACCTCTCGCGCCCGGCCCTGGTTCAAGCCATGGTTCGGGGCGAGAGGGAATGGGAAGCCGTCACCTCCTTCTGCGAAGTAGTCATGCTAGCGAAGGAGGTGGCGGAACGTGAGAGGGAGAGAACCTCACGTCCCAGCCGCCGCGGGAGATGCCCCGGGCGTCGGGGGCCACGTGGTGGCTCTCGGCCACCGTAGGCGCGGGCCTGTGGACGGTGAGTAATGGGGTAGCTCGCCGTTCGTCCGTCTTATGACGACCGCCCGTGTCGACGGCGCGTTCGTGTTCCACGCGCGCCTCAAATAGTTGTCAGCAAACATGAGGGGCCCGCAAGGGCCGATGCCTGCCAGGGCTGCGGGACTGTTCGAAAGAGATACCGCGGCTCTGGAACATAAAGGGCAAAAGAAGGAACATGGATGGTTTTTAGTCAGTAAAAGTCTGACACTCCCTTCCGCTCCGCCCAGAGCGGGAGGGGTCATTTGATGATTTCCCATCCGTAATCCGTTTCCCAAAGTATATTTGAATTTGGAAAAAAAAAAGTTATGCACAGTCAGAGATATTAATGGTTTCATTTACACATTGTGACCGTCATTATTAGACAGTTGTGTGAAATGGCTAGTTGATTTACTTTTCAATCAATCTCCCTGACTGTACTGTATCTTAAATTGTTAAAAATTAAGCTTTCAATAACTTGACGGTAGATAATCATAAATTAATAGGTAGATACCTAATTAATTAGAAATATCATCATCTACCTAGCCTTTTCCCAACTATGTTGGGGTCGGCTTCCAGTCTAACCAGATGCAGCTAAATTTACCAGTATTTTACATGGAGCGACTGCCTATCTGACCTCTACAACCCAGCTAGCACTGGGTAATTTAACACGATACCCTTTGGTATGACTGGTTGTCATACTTTCGAGCCACTGACTACCTTAACGACTGTCAAAGATCTACAAATGACTGCCGGGACCAACTGCTTAACGTGCTTTCCGAGGCACGGAGGAAACTCGGTATGTAATGGGTGGTCACCCATCCACGGACCAACCTAGGCAAGCGCGGCTTAACCTAAAGATCGACCCGAGCGGCTGTTTTTATTTAGCCACGAGCTCCTCAATTAATTAGAAATAATAATTAATAAAAAATAATAATTAACTAGAAATAATTATTAAAAAAACGATTCTATCAAACCTTCCAAGTCTACATCAGATATTGTGATTCATTGTCTAGACTGTTGACCGTCTCCAAAACTTAAATTATTCATTAGTTGTAAGAATAAAGTTTCCAGATGCAAACATTTGAATAATTAAACACTTGAATAAGCGATAACTATTTATTATAGAGTTATTCGTAAACCTGCAACATGTGTAATTAACACAAACACTTGACTATCGGAAGGTCAATATTTTGGTGCAATAACGTGGAATTCCGGAATAATTGCACACCCATAAAATATTTTCCACGTATTCGTATGTAGTACTCTATACATCTATAAAAATAAATATTTTATCAACTCTTAGCGAAATTATTTACAAACTACAAAACTATAATAGAAATAAATATGTACAAGTATAAAAGGGTTACAGGGCATCCAAAAATTCGTCCGCGTCGCTGTCAACAGGAAAAGCGCCCAAAAGTTGATTCTTTGGCCAAAAAATAGGCCCGCCGTCTGGTCACGTGAAGAGTCGACCAACCGCTTGGCGATTTCCCGAAAAACTAGGTGGGCACTCGGACCCCATGGCCCTAGTGTTAAAAATAAATAAAATGGAAGTGTCTGTTTGTAATTTCAAAATAACAACTTTTTACTGAATGTGAAAGTATAAGCGGTACTTACAACAACAAAAAACATTTATTTTTTTATTTTCGTCTGTCTGTTTGTTCCGGCTAATCTCCAAAACGGCTGGACCAATTTTGGCGGGACTTTTACTGAAACATAGCTGATATTATAAAGAGTAGCTTAGTATACTTTCATATTAGATAATGAATAAGGGTTCCGTGCAAAAAATTTAAAACCCTTGAAAAATCAGATTCAAACATCGGGAAGTAATATTTTTATAGTAATTTCACGCGAAAGAAGGTTTCGAGCAACAGCTAGTTGCTAATAAATAGGTATTTAGGTAGAGAGAGGAAAATAACAGTTGAAGTACACGTCAAGTAGTCTTAAAATTCAGATTTCTAAAGGGCTAATTAACAAGGTGACACACAAAGAGAAGAGATATACAAGGTGATTGGTTAGACGTGGCCAATAGTTTAAGGAGTGAAATACTCATAAATATGAACAACTTTTACTATGGGACTAACAAAAATCTTCTCCTGCCTACATTTTTCGAGTTACGCGATCAATATAATCAATCCAATAATTTTTTTCGCGTTTTAATGGTCGGTTCCATAGTAAAAGTTGTTCGTTTTCATGAGTTCTACACGCCCATAAAATATTTTCAACGTTTAAAAAATTAACCCAGTATAAAGGATAATGTCTAACATTCGTATACAATATTTGATTCAGTATAAACAATGTTCTATTCTTGAGTATGCCACTGTACACCGACATCAAGCCCATCTCCTGCGATAGTAATTTCCGCAATATTCTGTTGCTCTGTTATTGTTTCCTAATACTACTTTGTAAGTGCGTATAGAGGCAATTTAATCCCTCAGCCAAATAAAAACATACTAAAACTCTTGTCACGGAGTCGCGTGATAGTAAGTAGTGGGCGTGCCCAATAAAATGGCAGAACATAAGCAATTCAAGAAAGTCAACACGAGACGCCGAATCTCTGCGTAGTTAATGGACGAGTTAACCTAATAGCTAAAAGCACTCAATGCTTACAAAGTCGCGCCGGCCGCTTTATGGGCCCACTAACTGTTAATTTCCTACATTTCGTTAAAGAAAATTCCTCTCCAAGGAAAATATTACCCCTACCCTGTATAAGCATTGTTTCGTTTACGCTATATTTCCATTTTCATTGTTCGATAGTTGCTTTGTAAGGGTGCCGCGTATTTAATAAGAGGTTTCAGAGTCTTTATTGTTGCTTGTCGGAGGCGTTACTAACGTTTATTGCTGTAGTCTGCGCTACCTTTTACGCGAGAAATATTAAGCGCAAAAGATACAGTTAAGTGGTCTCACCTTCGAAAATAAATCCGCTAGATATTTAATAAAAAAAGGAGGAAAAGTGTACTGGTAAGCGTATTACTTTGCTTGAAAAAATCTATTGTTTGCAATTTCTCAACACGATTGGCCTTGTTAAGAATTCAGCTATCTGAATTGGTTTATTGTTTTTATGGACACCGTATTGGAAGTTTTATTTTTAAGTTTACAAAAAGCCATCTGTTCGATATATTGTGTAACCTTGGTCTCTATTCGAGAGGCGGAAAATCGAGGCTGGAGCAACAGCAACCGTGGCGTTGTGTCGGAAAATCGGAAAATCCCCCCAATCCGCTTCGGGCGTGACACTCACTACCGAGAGCACCTCTGTCGATGTTAAGCCTTTCTGGATTTAGAGCATATTCGGCTTCAGAAATTGCTTTTGATGCGTTTTTATTTATCAAAAAAGTGAAACAACCCACTGGGATCGTTTTTTACCAGAACCCACGGCCATTGTACGAGTATGATCAACATCCGTGTTTGTTGCAAAAGCTTTTTGCTACAGTCTCACAACCTTACCTAGCTCCTGAAATATATCACTATAACAACTAACATACCCATTGTTTGATTAATATAAGTACTGCCTCGATGGTCTAGTGGTCGTAAGCACGACTGCTAAGAATGAGGTAATGGGTTCGCTTCCCGAGTCGACCAAAGTGTTATTGGGTTTTTCCATCAGGAACTTCTCAGTAGCAACCACGGAGTCTGGATTTGTGCCCCGTTGATGGCAATAACTTAAACATAACTGGGCGAAATGTGGGTGTACTATTGGGTACACCTCTGCCAAACCTTTAGGGGATTACGGGTGTGATGTTATGCTATGAGTACCTGTATCTTTACGCATATTTCGAACTTTGCTTTAGTAAATTCCAACTGACCACTGTCCATACTACATACAAGAGCGACCTTAAAGAGTAAAACAACACCAAAGTAAATCCTTCATTTTGTATAACGCAATAAGGTTATATCTCGCATGCCGTTAAATGTCCAATAAAAGGCTTGATTTCAATGTAATGAATATGCGATAACTTGTATCGCTAAGCCGAGATATTAGATTACAAAGGGCATTGGCAGTACGCTCTCGCAATATTCCTGCCATCATCTTGTAATAGATATCGTTATTATTTAATTAAATAGTAACAAGACAATTATTATGGACGGAGCGCGATGTCTCATACCAAATTGTGATGCTACAAGAATTTACGAAGAGATTATTAGATATTAATTGAAAATTATTTTGTACAAGCTTGTCATTTGTCATTGTTTTAGTCACTCTTGTTGTGTCAGGGTTTAATAAATTCGTTGTTGCTAAATTTATTTTCTCATCGATAAATAAAATGAGACGATAAGTATTTTTAATTTTATCTATGACGATGGATAGATTATACTCACATTTTTTTAACCAAAATTAGCAATGGCATCTAAATAATAAAACGATATAAAACCTGAAATGAAGCCAACCGGTACTTTTTCACAAACGACATGACTATTCCTTTTATATTTTACTCTTTTAAATAAGATTAATATTCACTATATCATAAATAGATAGATTCAAAGTACATCGGTCCCACTCGGTTCCATAGGTTGAACGTCGGATCAAACAGCTTTAAACTGAACATATTTGTTCAACAGTTGCTTACAAGCTCTATGTTGCAATATTCACAATATGCGAGAGCCGTACGTCTCAAACTTGAGAGCCTGTACACGCGTTTGCCTGTTTTACGATCTAATATTACAAGTAATAATAGTGATTATTAAGTTTTAGAGCTAAACTGTGCGTGGGTTACATTAAAAGTTTAATTTTTTACATTTAAATAAGGTCGCAACACAAACAGAACGTTAGCAAAACAGTTTTTGTTCTTTTTTTAATTTATCTCATAAATAACGAGCACAAATCTTATATTTAACAAAATCAGGGTTCTTGTGGAAGGTGATCAAATAAGGTTTACGACGTAATGCAACTAAGAAACAATAAAACAGCTCGATTTTAAGACGCCCGAATTGATGGGTGGTGTTTCTAAATTTTCCAATTGTTTTTTATTCACTTACCTGCTATAAATTGTCAATTAATAAACAACAACAGCAGTACTTTATATTCATAAAACAATCTAAGATGAGTTACATAGTGAAACTTTGCAGTTTTCATGAACAGACATTATTTTCTTAAAAATCTAATTAAGACTGAGAAACTGAGTGATATTAAACTTTATATATCTTCTGGAAATCTTAAAATACAAAGAATTCAATTAACTAATAATCATTATAAGTTTCAACACAGTTGTCAATAGAACCATCCATGAATAGAAAAAGGCCATTGTTGGTTGCTTAATGACGTCATTTCCGCGAAGTGTAAACACTGATATCAATACTGATTACATTGATATTGCTGGAACACATTAACCTATGACTGTCACACTCAAACAGCGAGGGGGTGTGTGTGCCTGTGTAGGTGTGTGTGTGTGTTTCTGGGTCTAAGTTAATTATATTATCCTGGTAATTTAGATGTCATGTCAATTATGAATATATATAGTACGAAACGAAATTTGCAATTTTAGAATTGTATGCAATTTTCAGGTTTGCAAAACTTGTCTCTTATAACTATATTTACAAAAACTTAGTCAGACTTATTAATTGTAAAGTTAGTTTACCTGGAAACTCTAGAAATTGTTCAAATAAAAACATGTACTTATGTTACTTTTTAAGGCTACATCCCGTTGGGTAACTTCCCGATTCGCCATTTAAACAAAATACGTGCAAAACAAGTGAAAAATGCCTTTTTACCATTGCCACTCGAAAAAGGGCATATTATTCATCGATAACAGTGAATAAAACTGTCTTTTACTCACCGAGTGAATAAAAACATTTTGAATTTGGAACAAACACGAATTATGAACAAAAACTAAATAAAACGTGACGGCAACAAATAGAACACTGAATTTCAAAAATTGTTCTAATTTCACCATACATTTTAATGTTTAATCCTTTGTTCTCATATATATTACCGATTTTAATAAAATGTGATAAATAAACATCTGCCTAGCTAGATTTATCCCAACTTTATTGTGGTCGGCTTCCAGTCTAATCGGATGCAGCTGAATATCTGTATTTTGCATGGAGCAACTGCCTATCTGACCCAGAACTACAAACGACAGCCGGTCCAACGACTTTTCGTACTTTCCGAGGCATGGAGGAAACTTGGTATTGTAATGAATTAGTGGTCACCCATCCACAGACCGACCTTGGTAAGCCCGGCTTAACCTTGAAGGTCGACCCTAGTGGCTGTTATTATTAATCCACAATACTTCTATTTATTTTCTCGCGGTCAATAGTAAAAAGTAAAGTACACAAGTCGTGAAAAAAAATCATCTCGGTTCTTATATCCCTCGCTCCGCTCGGGATTCTACTCTAGAATCCTTCGCTGCTCTCGGGATCCAACTTAGTCCCTCGAATTAAATTCCCTTTTTTCAGTTGTTGTATAATCTACTATTTCGTAACTATTTTAATCTTCATACATTACACGAATTCGTATGTTTGCCAGGAAGAATTGTTACGTGAGTCAAAGATTTATAGTAGACTAGCTATTGCCCGTGGCTTCTCCCGCGGTGCTTGCAAATTATCCTACTACAACGTTGGTGGTAATAAGTATCGTATGTCCTAACTCAGCTCAATCCATCCAATTCCGTTCAATTAACAAAAAGCCTTTTATGAAATTCGCATTTATAATATCAGAATCAAAGCATTATAAAGAGGTAAAATTTGATTGTAAGTTAGTATGTAGGGGGTAATCTCCGGAACTAATGACCCAATTCTAAAAACTCACTGAAAGCTACATTACTCGTGGCTGCTATAGGCTATAAATTATATATATATATAAATATCATGCATATTAGTCGACCTATCACAATTGTGCTTTTCGGACGAAATCGCGGGCGACGAGCTAGTTGTTTGTTGATAGTTGGTTTGTAAACAGTTGTCCAAGTAACTCTTTCATTTTAATTAACTTATTTTAAAATTTGCCGCGGATAGCAACACAATATATTTTTTTTCTTTTCCTCAAGTTTCTGGTATAATCCGTTCCCTCGCTCATTTCGACACAGTCACGTCTTGATTTTATCATAACTGTTACTTTTTATTGAATTACTAAGGATTAGGAGCACGCTCTTAGATTTGTAGAAATAGGTGCTAATCAAGGTAATACAAGTTTGTACCTACCTGTAACAAGTATGTAAGTATGCACATGTGCTCAGTCTATTAGGATGCTTGCATAAACTATTTTCCGTTTTGTAATTTTTGTATTTGACTGTTTCGTTGGTCTAGTAGTCGCAAGCGCGACTGCTGAGCATGAGGTCCTAGGTTTGATACCCGGGTCGGGCAAAGTGATATTGGGTTTTTCACGAAGTCTGGATTTCTGCCCGTTTGATGGCAATAGGCGCGCCCCCTATTACATGGGACTTAACCATTACTGGCAAAATGTGGTTGTACTATTAGGTACACCTCTGCCTAACACTTCGGGATTACTGGTGTGCTGTTATGTTATGTTATTTTTTTTTTTTGACTCCTGCTTTTTGATGGAGTTATTTTACCCGCATCGATCTGTGTTGAGTTGTCTATACGGGGAATTAGGCTGTTTCCACAAAACCCTTACACATTAATATTAGAAGAATGAACTAAGCAGGCTTTTACCCAATATGTCACAAGACAAAAGCATCGTTAAACAAGGAGTAGTTGAGGATACTTGGTAACAATTTTAAGTGACAATATATTCTCACAGTAAACAAGCCATAACGATTTTATATCGCACCGAGGAGCGAGCGTATACATGCTCTAAAAGCCATCCGAGCTGAGGGGCGAGTAAGTGGCGAACTTTAATAGTCCTTCGTGTACAATCACCCTCAGACTCCAAAAAGCGTAAAAAGAATTCTCAGTTCCGCCACTTCACTGACATCAACTCTCATTCTACGTGACACTTAAAATATTTTAGAGTTCCCCAAAACTTCAGACTACGTTTCTATGCTGTTCTGTGTGTTCTCTTTCCCATCATTTTAAAACATCGTAAAAATTTTGGTGTTAATCATGAGATTAATTCTTAATTAGCCATCAACATCATAAAAATACTCTTCACGGATTATGGCTTCAAATTTATTAAGTCAAGAAACAAAATACCGGGAGTGGAGCGCGGTTCAGGGCGTTCAGCAAATTGGTTAATAAATTAAAAGCGGCAGTCTCAGCGCCGTCGCCGACAGATGGCGCCTGAAATACGACAGGTATTTAGCGTGTTGCAACACCGTCCGCCGCGATCCACGTTTTAATTTTATGCTTTACGAGCAATTTTTATATCAATTTTCCCTCGTCGTACTCTACATAATTCAGGCGGCTCTTTTGACTGCGAATTTCTCGAGGTCGATACGGCAATTTGCGCCGAATGTCGAGACAAAGTCGCTTGTATAAAGAATACAAAATTGCTTATAAGGATAAGCTTGATGGATAATAAAAATAGGAAACCATTGCAAAGAGAACCTGTAGAAATACAGTACGTGCCTTGCATTAGTTCCTCGGAGATTATATTCGCCGTTCACTATATGTGGCCTCTTACAACAAATACCTCAAGTAAGCTCTATTAGCTTCTTACCTAACGTAAACGTGGACACAAAAGTAAATATACTTACAAATAAATGTTATGTGTAATGCATTTAAAATACCTCCAAAATATTTAAAAGCATTTAATTAAATTTCTTCCAAAAATAATTAATTCGTGTACAATATTTATAGTCTTGGGTTCCCTAAGGGTTCAAAGCAGTACTCGCAAACAACGAAAATCTTTTTGAATGTTTTACCCTTTAAAAATTAACTGGCACAAAGCTGTCCAAAGTAACTTAAGTCAATGTCTAAACTTCAACCGTGGGATGTAAAGGACGCTCTAATAACCCATTTTGTTTTGAACTGAAGTCATTTTACTTGAATGTTATGGCAGCATATTTTTGACTAGCTATTTCGTTACCTTTCAGGTCGTACATATTTTCTCAGCGCCCACAAACATTGTAGTAATTCCAGAAAGTAACAAACTACAGACCTAAGATTATTGGACTTTTTGTGTTTCGTCTTTTATTACAGTAGATAAACATATTTTTTTACTTGTAACTTGTGCTGTTTTTATTTTTATCCTTGGTGTTAGTTTGGTATCTGTTCGACAGTTTTACGTCAAAGATAACTTATTTATCGCAAGTGTCGAAAGTAAAATTCCTGGAACCTTCTTGAGTGCTTCCCACATTTTAGTAAAAAGTTAGTATCAAATGATCTTCCGTAAGAAAAGAAAATATGACGTCACGGTTTTCCGATGACCTTTAAAGATTTATGAGTAAAATACCACAGCGATAAACTTTGAATGTACGTGCGTAGTAGTATAAACAGCGTCAGTATGTGCTAATCCCTCAAGTTTCAAAATGTTACTCTGCTACAACATTGAATACGTTACGAATAATCTAAAGAATACTTCAAAAAGAGTTCAATGTTTCGACTTGGATTCAAACCATCGAATCACCGAACGTCATCATACTAATACCAGTTTAACGAACCAGCCAGCGAGCCCATATGATTTCCGATGAAATTGTTATCTACTATCGTCCGAGTCACTTTATCTTTAGGTCTCTGTTATGATGAGATAGATGTTATATAATTTGAGGGCATCCATTAATTTTACTTACTTACTTATTATTTATATAATTGATCTATGCCCTCTAGTTATAACTACAACGTTTGATGTTAATATTATACTGGGGTAACTTCGTCGTTTTAACTGGACGTATCAGTTAAAACGACGAAGTTACCCCAGTTGTATTATGTTAAGGCGTGACCTTACTTCGTAGGGTTTGAAATCAGGGTATGGCAACTAAAGTGACTGCTTTATTCTCCTCGTGAAATGAGTTTATTGAAGGTGTTACATAGTACAAATTCAGTTGGTATTAAGAGGTGGTAGCAGAAGGAAAAAAGGGTCGAGAAGAACCCGACAATGGCTTATATAGTGGTGCTCGTCGGCGTCCTCTCGTGGTAGGTGGAGGAACTACGCAGCTCGCAGTGTCGCAGGCGCACGTAGCCTCTGTGATCGAGTAGTGTGGCGCGTTCGTAACTCCTCCCGTTGGTGTGTAGATGGCGCTGTCCTCAACATATTAAAATTAACTTTGCGATTCAAACATTACATCCTTACGAATAATATCAAATTTATTCTTATTTCCGGACGAGATTGGAACCAACGAATCATTGGTTATCCTTTGACTACCGCGAGCTCTTACCAAACCAACCAAACCAGTTAGGTAGTTAATAATTCGATGAACGATCAATCTTGTTTGCTTACTACACTAATAAAACTACTAACGTTTTATTGAAAAAAACAATATTAAAAACGTATTAAAAAAAATACTAACATAAACTTATTTGTACACATTACATTACATTAATTAAAATAAAACGTTTTTACAAAATACAAAAGCCAACTTGGGCCTATCACGGATTTCAACGCACATGTCTTTTGGAGGGGTAACCACTTAATGGAGCTGTGTGTACGTACTGGGAATACTAGGAGAGTGACATTTTACTGTATTTCCGGTCCATAGTTCCTATAAAGCTTGACAAATAGTTAATAATATACCTCTTCGGAATTTTCTCCTTGATTCAACTTCCAGAAAATGTGTCAGTGGGCGACAACCTCGCTATCTGCCGTTTTTTTTTTATAAAGAGTCACATAGTTACATAGAAACTATTTGTGTCGCTGTGCACACAGTGTGCTGCTGCTCGGTTTCCGGATATGGTCACCTTTAAAATCTCATCTTAATACTTACCTACTCTTGTATCAGCATTAGCTTAACATGCAACTAATATTTTAAAGCGCTAAAGCTAGACATTTATTAGATTCAAACATTAGCATTTTTTTTCTAGCTAACTATTTATAATTCTGTTAATGATCACAACACCAGCCCACATTTCAGAATCACCCAGCTTAAAAACCTACCCTGTAAATCCAGCAAGTCGTACTGACTTACAGTGGGCTACGCCAAAATTACCCGTTCTCGGGAAGCCGTGAATAAGGCTGCCGGAAGCCGACTGACGCAGATAGTGTCATTACGCAAAAAATGACGTCGGTCTGGTGAGTTGTCGCGCCAGCTCAACGCCACGACAAAACACGTAGTACACGTCCGGGAGACGGGTGTAGGCGTTTGTGTCTTGATATTGTCTGTTTTGCTGTGTACAATTTCATGATATATGGCGAAAGCTGTGGTGGCATAACATTAATCGAAAGTTGATTGTTTGATTATGGTTAGATTAGATAGACAAAACAATCTTCAAAAAAATGAGAAAGTGACTTCGGTCAAAAAAGTGCCCTTACCACCGCCAATCATAATAGACGGAATCAAGAACTATCAAACGTTCTACGATTCGTTAATTGAAAGCCAACCAGCGGAATCATTTACAGCAAAAATGATGAATGGGGATTGTGTGAAGGTTAACGCCAAATCAGAAGACTCATATAGAGTAATTGCCAGGTTCTTGTCTGAAAAAGACTACCACTGGCATTCATACGAGAACAAGCAGGCTAGACCAATTAGAGTTGTGGTAAAGAAACTACACTCTTCTTGCCAACCAGATCGAATTAAGGAAGATTTAACAACCCAAGGCCTAAAAATAGAAAAGGTAGATAGTAAATTGAGCTGGAAGACTAAGGAACCACTCAACATGTTCGTTTTATCATTCTATAACGATGAAGATGTCAACAAAATCTACGGCATTAAGTACATATTAGGGTGTAAAATTGAAATACATCCACTCAAAAATCCAGCACTCATTCCCCAATGCAAGAGATGCCAAGCTTATGGGCATACACATAAATATTGTCAAAAAGAGCCAAGGTGTGTGAAATGCACTGGCAAGCATCTTACAGCCAATTGTACCAAATCTCCGCAGGAGAAACCAAAATGTATCCACTGCGGCCTACCTCACCCTGCCAATTATAGAGGGTGTGAAGTAGCCAAACAGATGCAAATTATGAAAAATAAAGTTTTAAAAAAGAAACCTACGGTGCCTAATACCCAACAGTTTCCTCCTATAACACACCCTGGTAAACAGGCGCAGAAAGCAAGTGTCCAGTCAACTGCAAAACAACCAGCCATGCAAGTAACCAACATTGGTACTTACGCACAAGCTGCAAAACAAGGATCTCAACCTCTGAACTTAGAGGATAAGATTAACCAGATCCTGAAGTGTATTACCTCTTTTGATAAGAGATTAGAGAAGCTAGAATCCAGCACTAAAACAGCTGTCTTGAATAATCAAAAATGAATAACACACTTAAAATAATGGCGTGGAACTCCAATGGACTCCTCAAACATCAGCATGAGTTGCAGGCGGTCCTAGATACAGAAAATATAGACGTGTGTTTAATCTCCGAAACGCATTTCACAAAGCAATCTTTTATCAAATTTAGAGGATACATGATATATAATTCCCTCCACCCTAGCAACTCTGCCAGGGGGGGTAGTGCGGTTATAATTAAAGAAAATATTAGTCACTACGTGCAGTGTAAATATGAAGAAGAAGACATTCAAGCAGTGGCAGTATCTGTTAAAACTAAGTTTTGTCAAGTGTCCATTGCAGCCATATACTCGCCCCCTAGGCACATGATAAGAAAAGAGCGATACTTACATCTTTTTGAACTATTAGGCCAGCGATTTATCCTAGGCGGCGATTTTAATGCTAAGCATACGCATTGGGGTTCAAGACTTACCACAACTAAAGGAAGACAGCTCTTAAGTGCAGTTAAAGAAACACATTGTGAAGTAATGAGTACAGGCAAACCTACATACTGGCCCACTGACCACCAGAAAATACCGGATCTTATAGATTTTTTCATCTGCAAAAATATATCCACCAATTACATCAGTTTGGAGGAAAGTTTTACTATGAACTCTGACCATTCTCCGATTATACTAATGCTAAGTCAAAAAATCCTACTAAAAGAAAGCCACTTAACCTTGGTTAATAAGTCTACAGATTGGGACAGTTTTGCTCTTGATCTAGATAATATTATCGACCTTAAAACTCCGATAAAAACGCAAGATCAGCTTGACTCAGAAGTAAACAAATTTATTATTAATATTCAACAATGTGCGTGGAGCAATACACCTCAGCTAAAACGCAAATATAAGGGATTTATCTATCCTAAAGAAATTGTGGATTTACTATCAGAGAAAAGAAAACAAAGGAAGTTGTGGCAGCAAACAAGGTTCCCGCGTCATAAAACAAAACTAAATAGCCTAACTAAACGACTAAAGAGAAAAATTCTACAATTTGAGGATGAATCTCTGAATACCAACCTTCTTCAGCTTACCAATGACAAATCAACGGATTACTCACTTTGGAAAGCGACGAGAAATCTAAAAAGGCAGATTATACAAATACCGCCCATCAGAGATAGCAACGGAAAATGGGCAATAAGCAATGACCAAAAGGCGTTCCGATTTGCTCAACATTTAGAAGAAACCTTTCAACCCAACGAAAGCTCTGTAGAAATACATGAGAGTGTAAATTTATCACAAAACCAAAGAATCAAGCTTGTGACTCCTAAGGAAGTAATGAGAGAAATTCAAAACAACATTAGCTCAAAAAAGTCTCCCGGTTACGATCTCATCACAGGGGAAATTCTAAAACGCCTCCCACGCAAAGCCATAGTAAAGCTGACCAAACTAATAAATGCTTCTTTTATCTTAAGATATGTACCTGAGCCATGGAAGGTTGCTGAAGTCATTATGATTGCGAAGCCTGGGAAACCTCCCCACGAAGCATCATCATACAGACCCATTTCTCTGTTACCCGTACTATCAAAGTTATTTGAAAAACTGTTACTAAAACGGATAAAACCAGTAATAGAAGATAAAAACCTAATTCCAGATCACCAATTTGGCTTCAGAGAAAAACACTCAACGTTAGACCAGGTACATAGAATAACTAATGTTATTGAAAAAACGCTAGAAAATAAAGAAGTCTGTGCTACCGTGTTCTTAGACGTCGCGCAAGCTTTTGACAAAGTTTGGCATGAGGGTCTCATATTTAAGCTCAGACGCATGCTACCAGAATTTGTAGATATCCTAGAGTCGTATTTAACTAAAAGAATGTTTAGAATACGCCAAGAGGACGCATATTCCGAGCTAAAAACCATAAAAGCTGGGGTGCCTCAAGGAAGTGTACTTGGCCCAATTTTGTACTTGTTATACACTTGTGACATCCCAGAGCTGGAAAACAACACCATAGCGACCTTTGCAGATGATACTGCTATTATGGCCACCGGATCAAGCCACAGAGAAGCAGTAGAGAAAGTTCAACTAGCTGTGAACAAAGTTTACGACTGGACACAAAAGTGGAAGATCAATCTGAATGAGTCAAAATCAGTTCACATTAACTTCACAAACAAACACAGTGACTACCACCCACTCTACATAAATGGTATGCAAATACCTTATGCTAATACAGCCAAATACCTTGGCATAACTCTCGATGCCAAGCTGCGTTGGAAAGCCCATATCAAAAAGAAAAAACAGGAACTCGATATTCGTTATAAACGTTTGTATTGGTTACTGGGAAGGAAATCCTGTTTATCAATACATAATAAGTTGATAATATACAAGCATATTCTGATGCCAATTTGGACGTATGGTATCCAACTTTGGGGCTGTACTAAGCCAACCAACGTCAAAATAATTCAACAGTTCCAAAATAAAGTACTCAGGGCTGCTGTAAATGCACCCTGGTACATAAGAAACGATGACCTCCACCGTGACCTCGACATGGAATTCGTCACAACCATCACACAAAAATTTGCTGAAGCCCACGAACACAGACTCCATCGACACGTGAATGTTGAGGCAATCCAGCTGTTAGACAATACAGACATAGTGCGTAGACTAAAGAGAACTAAACCATTTGAATTAGTGTAGTGTAAGTGAATCAATAATAGTAACAATGTTGTGCTATTTATATAACACATGAAGAAAGTGTTTTATCAATTTTACCAGACTCTAAGGAAGTGTTACGAACGTGTGTAAAAGTGCATACCTAATTATGGACACTATACTTAGCATTAACATAATTTTTAACGTAGCATAATAAGTTAGATTTAAATTGTTTATTAGTCTTTTTAGGCTAGATTGCAATTAATTAGCAAGAACTTGGTTCTTTCTAATAAGGAAAAAAAAAAAAAAAAAAAAAAATTATGGTTAGATGAAAACTGTTGTAAGCGTGGTGTATTTAAAAAACATTTATTTACGTACAACGTCCGTGATGGGTCACAGAAATTCATATGGGTACCAAATTTCAACTTAGTAGGTCCAATAGCTTCGGAACAAATTGGCAGTAACCGACAGACAGACAAACATAGGAGTGATCTTACACCGGTTCTGTTTTCTTATTCGGACAAGCGGAACCTTAAAACAATGGTTTTCGTATTAGTAGATACACATACCAAAGCAAATCATTGTAAAATGAACAGACTAAACCTAAATTGTTGACAAATTCTGAAAATGGCTTCCTATTAGTAAAGATTTTAATACATTAATAAATGCATTCAACCCTTAAAGCTAGTCACTCAACGATTCACGCACGTCAACGACCTCGCACAAATTCAGCAGTCGTATCTCCCGGCGCGCGTGTTCAAGTGCACGATATCCATGGCTCAATCACCCAATAAAGGAAAACAGCACACGTGTCCTATATCCGCTGGGAAAATGTCGTGTTTGAAAAGTATATGCACCGAAGAATCACCGGCGGGAGTTAACAAGAGTACGCAAAGTGTTTTGTCACGTCCCTGACCGACAGGACAGAAGCGTGACGTCACGTGCCTCTGTGATTTATGAAAGGAAAATCGTCGGCCGGACGTACGACGGCCCTACGAAAAATGTTGCACCCGATAGCCTTTGCAGGGACGTGCGACCGCCAAGTGAACGGAACTCATTTTATTCTGTTACTAGAGATTGGATCATGGACGTTTATCGATCGGAGTTTTGGATACTGGACCCCAACTGAAAATGTACAGTGTCTAACGATTCTGCCTACATACTCGTATGAAGATGTGTGCTACTGTATTTCAGTTCTCTGTATTTACACACACACTTGTGCACTGCAATATTTCTGCATCGATGTCTAGATTGGCCGTTACGACTGAAAAAGGCCGGGAGGACTATTGTATCAATACTACATGTAAAAAAAGAATTCCCGGTTTTAGCTGCACAGGTTTAAGGTACAGTTGAAGCAGAAACTGACTGACAATAGTAATTTCACCCCAAAATATCAGCAAATGTATGGCAAGGATATGTATAGACAATCAATACACGTTTCCAAATTAACCGAGAGCCATTATTTGATTGTTCACTGTGTTTGTATTTAGATAGAATACGTAGTGGGGCTTAGCGTTACCCGTGTGGTTCGCCAATCATTGAGCGACAGTGTTTATGCATATTACAAATAATGTCTGCCGCCGGAAGATGGAATAATTTACGTAAGTACCTTCATTATATTATGTATTAATTATGTAAATCTCTATTGTCTTAATAGTAGTGGCAAGAGGTATGGAGCTTAAGTGTAATGAATTACAATTTAATTGAAGCTCCCTTGAGCTTCAATTCAAAACAGTTCACATTACGGAATTAGATTTAAATGTAAGTAAAAAATTATAGCAAAAGATACTTGGAAATTCGACTGTGTTAACGTAAAGAGGTTAAAATGTTCCATAAGAGATGTTATAGAGGTGCCTGACCGCTAACAAGACCGCCACGACTAACGCAACTATACCATAATTACGCTATCTTATCGTATACAACCTGAACAGCGAAATCTCAGTTTGATTTGCTCTATTTCGTGATTTCTTAAGACAAACAAAAGATAATCACTCTTTAAAATAAGTCTCGAAGAAAAACTGTGGCGTCGTAAACCCCATAACAGATGTCCTACCATGACTTCTTAAAACAGGAGTAATTCCAGTGTGGGAAAGAGACAGAGATAAATAGGTCGTGTACCGCCATCTCTTTCCCACACTGGAATTACTCCTGTTTTCATAGTAAACCGCCAGGTTAGAACTGCAAAGAGTGAACCGAATTAGCCAGGCTTACCGCTTAATCTAGACCCCACCAAGCACTCCCGCACAGGAAAAACAATTTACCCAGTTAATGACAAAGAACTCAGGGAAAATAAGGTTTTCCTTGTGACCGACGGTATTTCTCGCGACTTCCTACGTCAGACGCTTCGCGCTACGAGAAGAAACGAAATCCCCCAAGGATGAGGTTAGTTATTAGTTAATTAAGACTTAGAAAGAGTGTGCCGTACGTATGCCCTTTTCATTTTAAAAGAGAATTTAGTTTGTCAACATCCGAGAAAAGATATTTACTTTCCTCAACAAAATGCCATTCTCTTTCATAACGAGAAAACGCACGCGTTTTGGTTGCTGAACAACTTCACGTTGAAATATGTTGAATTATTTTAATCCTATTCCATTATTACGAAGATTCTTTGTTTCAAATGAAAATTGGATAAAAATGAGGTCTTTCCCACAATGTGATTGTTCCATTCACACAAGCCCGTGATTAACATTCAGCTCGGCGCAGTGGCGACGCTCTTTAATGGTTTCAATTGTGCAGAAAATTTTATTGCATTCAATGAATCTACGGAGGTATTTCACCACGGGCGCGGCCCTTTCAAACCTCACCTTTATCGATTTAAGCTCCGAATATTATTCTTGCATTCAAAGAAGGCCGTGACATTTCGATGGCCATTATTTTCTCCTTGGTTTTTTAACTTTCAGCCATTGTTTGGCCGTCTAGAAGTTTCTGTAACCTCTAACATTTTGAAATATGTTTGTTCTGATTATTATATTTGTACCTAATATTGAACTAACCCATTACCTAGCTACAGAAATAACTGAAACTAAATTAGATTACCTCGAACTGTCACACGGCATTGACCTACGTATAGACTAAATTGGTTCAATGCCAGTCGGCGGAAAAGACTTTTTTTTTAAACTCGGCAAAATATAGTAATAATGAGGAGAACAAGTGCCTTTTGGCTTCGTGAAGTGTTTTTTTACACCAATTATGCTGTATTATATACTAATGAGTAAGCTACAAAAAAAAATAAGAAGATTATGAACTCAGGTTATTACCGTGCCAGTGCACTGCTCATCTGTAAGATGCAGAGAGCTAAGAAAGAGACGTCTGCAAAGTTTTCAGCTCACTACATCAAAGTTCAATGGCATGGCAAGGTATTTTGAAGTGATTTATAACACAATCAGCCGTAGAATAAACTCATAAGACTAGCCGGAGCGGCCTCAAATAATGCAAACGCGTGAAACTGTAAAAAAGTGTGTCAGGTTAAAAATTGCCAAGTCTAGCCTCATTTTTAGTTCAACCTAGGAGCAGCTGCTGGCACTGAGTAGGAGAGATTAGAGGTATTATTTTAAGCAAGCTGGCGCTCGTGACTTTGTCGTTGACTCCGTACTTTCGAGTTCAATTCTTAAAATATTTAGTTTAGATAAAAATGTTTAGGAATCTCGGTTATGTACCGGTGACAGGGATAGCTTTTTAATTTTTACTTACTTTACCAAATATTTTGATACGGTCAGACAATGTAAATTATCGTAATAAATTCTTATATTATACGCCTAAACCAGCCTGAAATTGACATATTAAATTCTAGAGTTAGAAAATGTTCAACAGGAAAGAAAAACAATGTAAAAGTGTCGTAGCGGTTCCCGTGTCGACAGTGCCGCCGCTGGCCCAACACTAACCATTACGCTATTGTTCTATAAAGTTTAGTTTTGTCGCCCCCAAACAACGAGGACACTCTTCAACATCGCAGACAGTCTGTTAAAAGCCTTAATTGTGATGTGTACCGGGTTTTATTCTGTTTTTAGTTCAGACGCGCCGGTTTCTGAAGGAGATCGCTTTTTTAGCGAGTTGAATGTAAACGAGCGCATTCAGAGTTGCTTATGTTTCTTTTTTTTTTCAAAAGAATTGCTTGAATGAGAAGTTTTTGTAGTTTTCTTTATAATTGTTCAATCCTGTACCCCTCAAAAGTTTAATTCATTGTCAAACAATAAGGATCAATAATGAATCATTTTGTGAGCTTCCAACAAAACAGTATGCTATTGAATCGACGTAAGAGGCTGAATATGAGATCTTTAAAATGGGACCGTTGCCGGTATTATTTATTTCGACACAAAGGAAAAATCCTTCTCGATTTCATGTTTAGCAGTTATAGCACAGACGAGTCTGTTATTCAGCTGACTGAATACTTCGAATTAATAGCCGACTTGACTGACTATTTAGAACGACTCCTTTTCTCGCAATAAAATATAAACTTAAATCGTAAAACACGAAACGTAGAGTTCAAAATGCGATAGCAAAACCGATGTTACTAACTGAAAATATTTTCATCTTTATCTCGTCCTTATTCCTTTCTTCGCCACAATATTGTAAAAGTGTATTCAGCACTGCCGCAAAAATTCCAAAACTTGGCGAAGGTTATAAAAGAATGTAACTTAATAACATTCTTGGGTGAGCCACGTACGAAGGCTCGACTGAAAGTCTGTTCACGGTCCTGCCAGGGCTGCGGGACTGTTCGAAAGAGATACCGCGGCCCTGGAACATAAAGGGCCAATGAAGGAACATGGGTGTTTTTTAGTCAGTAAGAGTCTGACACTCCCTTCCGCTCTGCCCAGGGCGGGAGGAGTCATTTGATGATTTCTCACCCTCCAAAAAAAAAAAAAAAAAAAAAAAAAAGTCTGTTCACGGTTCAATGTCAGCACGTTCCTTAGATCCCTTCTCCTCTGTATTATAAAGACGTGAATACAAGCCCGGTCCAGTTATTTCTACCCTAGTTCTAGGGATCGAGGGCCAGACTTGTTAGAATTTGGTTAGTCCATTTACTGAAGAGAAATCAAATTCTTTCACGCTAACAGACCTTAAATTCTAGGACCGAAAACAATTTTACTTTCGCTGCTACAGAAAAGTAATGTATTTTTTTTTTGCTTTGCAAATGTTTTTATTGGGTAGCTTAGGTAAAGGATAGGCTGACAATGTTGAAATAATCTTTTTGCTTACAAATCTCATACGTTGCGAAAGAGTGCAGTGGAACAATAACTAGCTGGTATTAAATGTCACATAAATACTTCGAACCGAGCTCCACATCGCTTCGGCCAAAACGATTCTTCATACATACTGACCGGCAAGAAGAGTCCCACAATGGATTATAAAATGCAACTGGCTCAAAATTCTTGCGGAGCCATTGCCCGGAAGCATCTCACTAGTATTAAAGGCTTGTTAATGAGGCTGGGAGCGGCTCTTGAATTTTTTTTTCCCACTTCCTTAACATCAAAAGTTCCCCTTTGCGAAACGCTAACGAGAATTTCCATGTTAATTGCCCCGCGTTTCCGGAATATATAATTGCATATATTGTTTCTCTTGTTTCAACGACGGGAAGTGGGAAGAGATTTTGCGATTATTTGTGTTCTCTAATTAGAGTTGAGATAAGAAAACTCTTGCGGAAAACAATTGGAAGAACTTAATTGGGCGTTACGTGGGCTCGGTAGTGACAACGACTTTGTGTGTTTGTCCCTTTAGTGAATTATCGGATTCGCACCGAATCCAAATAGCATTTGATTTACCTTATTTATTTTTTAAGTAAGTTGTTTACCCGGAAAATGTTGGATTAAATTAACAACTTTGCAAGTATTTTGCTTTTATTGGCATGGTTACAGACGTTTGATACAGTTGTTTGTATCTGGAATGGAACGGTATTAAAATAATAAACACAGCAAGAGAAAAAGGATAAATTTAAACATTACTATTTTCAGATTATTCGCGTAGTATAATTTATTTACTAATTTTAACCATGAAAATTCCAACGATGCATTTATAATCCGAGTCTACATTGAAAATAAAGTTCGAAATAATATTCTGTTGTTTGTTACAACAACAATGCATAATATTTCCCGTAACGCTAGAATGTGTATATTAAATGAGTTTAAACCAAACATAACGAGTGATTAAAACAAAAACAACAACGTAGTACAAACATAATTATTTGTAATAATTTAACGTAACCTATGGCAAATTATTACATGCTAGCTGTGCTCACGGGTTCACTCGAGTTAATAGTTTTCAGTAAAGTTAGTTCCGTTATTTCCTCCAGTAAACAATTGTATTGTTCTACTACGAAGAATCTTCTGTTTTTCATGCTCTTATGTGATTTAAGAGCCTGAAAAGCAAAGAACAGGTATAGTCTATCATTAATCCAAGTTTCTTTTTTTATTTAATAGTTTTGAAGAAGCACGTGTACAAACAAACAAAACAACGTGTTTCAAAAATGACCGTAATTCATTCCATCAGTGTTAATCCTTAATTCTATCAACTATTATCAATTTACACACACACACACATGCGAAAAATGGTACAGCTCTATAATGTTATGTTTTAATATTTGTATAATGTTCAGTTCAATTTAAAATACTGTTCAATTCACAAAAAAATTGTGAATCGTTTAAAGTTTACAGAGACAAAATTATGTTTTACATACATATATATGATATGCGTGTTGCAAGTAAGCCTCAGTCAGATTTTACCTCTAAATCGATTCATTATGTGTTCAGCTTTTATGAAACCTGAATCAAAACATTCACGCTTGAACTGCGGTATTTAAACAACCGAAAATAAGTTCAAATTAAAGGTGATAAAAGAACTGAATATGGGCTACTGAAATACTAAGTGGTTGACAAACAGTGGGCGAATTAAAAAAAATTAAAACGGCGCCTTGAAAATACAAATTTGAGTTACTAGTAGTTCAATACGATCACTGTGATAATTCAAAAACCCAGAAAAATAATACTAAAACTAACTTATTAACCACTAAATTGTAGATAAGGCGTAGTCGTCAATAATAAGTCATCCTCTGCCTAGCCTTTTCCCAACTACATATGTTAGGGTCGGCGTCCAGTCTAACCGGATACAGCTGATACCAGATTTTATATGGAGCGAACTGCCTATCTTACCTCCACAACCCAGTCAGTACTGGGTAATCCGATATCCCATGGTAATACTGGTTGTCAGACTTTCGGGCCACTGACTACCTCCAACGGCTTAACGTACTTTCCGAAGCACGGAGGAAACTCGGTATGTAAAGAGTGTTCACCTATCCACGGACCAACCTAGGCAAGGGTGGCTTAGCTCGAAGATCGACCCGAGCGGCTGTTATTATTAAGCCACGTGCTCCTCCTCTTTCTTTTTTAACGTATGCAGTCAATCAGCCGACACTCACATCTTAAAATATTAACATAAAAAATTAAATAGCTACTAACAACTACTTGAATAAATATAATTAATATTACATTTCAAGCCTTTCCATAAACAAAATAAGTAAGTTTCTAGAATACCTATCCTTTTAAAAATCTTCCTAACAAGGCAGTATCATTAACAACGTTTTACAAAGAGAATACTTTAGTAGACTGCCATCAAGCATGGTTACAACAACCTTCTCAACCGATTTATTTATATACCTCAGCATTTATTTTTTTTTTTCTCAACTTCATTGAAGTTTTGTGTCACTTGGTCAATATCTTATAAAAACACAAGAACGAATTACGTTAGCTGCAATCGGAGGATTTTAAAAAACCAAAACGATTTTACTTAATTTTTTCAAAATAAAAGAATAACATTGATTATGTCCTAAATTAGCCTAAGTGCCTATTCGAAGTATGAATGTGGAATGGAATTTTACCGAGTTTCAATAATTAACTAAGCTCGCAGATTCCGTCGTCGTTTAATTGCAGCTTATGAAAGTATTGGGTGCTGAGTTGACGATTCCCCTTATGCAGCTGCGTGTAACAAACGTTAAACCGTTGGTCCCGCCTGTCATTTGTAGATCTTTGACAGTCGTTACCGTGAAGTACGAATATGTCAAACAGTCTTACAAAGGGGGTATCGTATTTCCTGTACTAACTGGGTTGTGGAGGTCAGATAGGTAGTCGCTCCATATAAAATACTGGTATTCAGCTGAATCCGGTTAGACTGGAAGCCGACCCTAACTTAGTTTTGGGACAAGGCTAGGCAGATGAGGACTCATGGTAACACAAGCATTGATCGAACCGTTCCAGTTTATATAATTAGCTTCTTAGGCAGTCATTAGGATAACACAGAATCAAAACCATGACCTTTACATACGATCCAAATAAACCTTTGTATTATGTTTATTAACCAATGTCTGTAGCTCAAATTTCTGTCAATCCATGTAAAATATTTACCTAAGCGTAGCTGGAAGAAGGCTATACTGATTATGCCACGTAATTTGTTAAAAACATTTCAGATTTACATCGCTGTACCTCAAATTCTTGAAAACCACAAAGTTTGACGCTTACAAAGGGCGAAAGGTAATTATAAAAATACTTTAGTAAAAGCCAGACTCGACGGATAAAGTCATACCGATAAGACGAAAACTTTAAATCGTTTGTCAAGAAGACATTTCAAATTGTGGCGAAAGTACGTTTAATTCTCCTCTCGAGATTTCGAGACGAAATGATAGGCTAGCGACCCTTGCTGCATCTATTGTTTTAGTAATTGAAAGAGATTGCAAAAGAAGAAGCAATTTGTTTTTTTTTTTTTAATCAATTTAATAAAGTTACGCTACAATCATGTATGACGCAATTGTTCCTCTTACTAAGTCCTAAAAAATATTGATAGTATATGTCTTAATCGGTACCTACTGTTGTTCAACAGTTTAGTGATTACGTAAGCGACGACAACAACTTCACCAACCATGGTTCAACAACCACGACAGGTTGCTGAGTTGTGGAAATGAGATTAGATGGACGAATGATTTGGCTTTGTAATGCAACACTTCCCTGTTTAGTTTCTGTTCGATGTTAGTTTCACGAGCTATGTGTTCTATTATTCACAAAGTTGAGGATAATACAAAGAGGTTTGTTAATAGAATGGATTTGTAAATAATTCCACGTACATACAATGTACTGATTTGTGGAAATGTATACTCTAACAATAATTGTGCTTTGCATAACATTAGTTATAGAGGGCTGGAACTATTAACGGAGTACTTAAGCAGATATCATAAGCATAGCATAATCAGCCTATACTGTTCCCACTGCTGAGACACAGGTCTTCTCTCTATGAAAGGGAGTGGGCTGTAATCCACCGCGTGGTGCAGGTTAGTAGATGTCACATGTTTTCGGTTTTTTGGTTCTAAATTTTTGAAATAGTGAGTGATGGAGTGCGTGTGATTTTTTAGTAGTCTTGTGTGTCCCACTGCTGGGCAAAGGCCTCCCCCATATCCTTCCAGGTACTCTTCTCCTGCGCCACGTCGAACCCGCCTTCCTGATGCGCGTGTATCGCGACTCGAGTCCTTATGAGAGTAATATTTTCAGGAAAAAGGAAGTAACGTTTCTGAAAGTTTCCCTGAAATACCTACTTAATTTCTTAACAAAACTTCTGCTTAGGTACATTCAAAAGCTTGGCTACTTAGAAATACTAAAGTACCTATTCAATCAAACTGAGGCAAGGACAAGTTCTTGAAACAACTAAAATAAAAATCACAACTTCTGAAAACTTCTGAAAGGATAGTAATGATGAATGAATAATATTTTTCCGGAGGAAAAAACCTTGAAGTTTCAAAAAAGGGAATAGTAAAATAACGCTTTTTATTTTATTTCTAACGATGCTTTTCATTTAACCAAAGGTCCTCTTTTTGTATATTTCTGCTTAAAGGTTAATAACAACTTGGAGAAGATTAAATTCATTAGATTCGCCCTGCCTCGTCAAAAAAATTATCACGTTTCTGTGTCGTTGGCAAGGACATTACACGTTGACGCGAACACATGCTCTGATGTGTTGCCGGGTGGCTTCTGGAGACACTAGCATTTTTTTTTTTTTTTTTTTTTATGTTTGATGGGCCTACTCTTGACCTCAATCTAGCCCAGAGGACAGAGATGAGGTCGACGATGGAACGAGCTAACCCAAAAGAAGCCTATTAACTCGCGACTTAAATAGATTGGGGTCATATGAACTTGGGAACACCGACGAAGGCAGGGAATTCCACTCCTTGGCTGTGCGCATAATAAACGATGTAGCAAAGCGCTTCGTGCGAATGTGTGGAACATCGACAAGGAATGGGTGATAACCCGCAGTACGTCTGGACTCCCGATGGAAGAAGGGAGATGGTGGAATGATTTCGTGGAGCTCTTGGGCACACTCACCGAAGTACAGCCTGTAAAAGACCGACAGACATGCAACTCTGCGCCGGTGGGCCAGGCTATGAAGCTTGGTACTCACCAACTTATCGTCACCAATGAGCCTCTTGGCTCTGCGCTCAACAGAGTCGAGTGTGGCTAATTGGTATTTGGCTGAGCCATCCCAAAGGTGACAGCAGTACTCCATGCCGGACCGAACTTGAGCTTTATATAGGGTTAAAAGCTGTTCTGGCTTGAAGTACCGCTTAACCTTATTTAGGATACCCAGCTTTTTTGCCGCTGTTTGAGCTTTCGACTCAATGTAGACACCGAAGTTGAGATTCGCACTCAACTTCGTACCAAGAAGCTCGAGGCTGTCGGTAACTGGTACAGATGTACCCCGGAAAGTAGGAGCCTGATTGAACGGACTCCTTTTGGCGGTGAACAGGCACACTTGGGTTTTGGTGGCGTTAAAAACAACCAGATTTTCGTCACCCCACTTGGAGACGAGACTTAAGGCTGAATTTGTTCGCTCTACCATGGCCTCTCTCAATGAACGCACTTCTTCACCGCTGGCTTTTGCGCTGGATGCATAACCCTCCATGACAGTGCTGTCGTCTGCGTACCCAACAATACCCGGAACCAGAAGGTCATTGATGTGCAGCAGGAAAAGTGTCGCGGAGAGAACAGACCCCTGAGGAACTCCGGCATCAATAGCGATAAGGTCAGAGGAGCAGCCATCAATGACCACTCGGATCGACCGTTCACTCAAGAAGTCAGATATCCAGCAGCAAAAGTCAACGGGAATGCCGTATGCAGGAAGTTTGCTCAGCAGGCTTGCGTGCCATACCCTGTCGAAGGCCTTCGAGATGTCGAGCGACACGGCAAGGGCTTCGCCGTGTTTCTCGATGGCCTCGCCCCAGCAGTGCGTAGCATACACTAGAAGATCCCCAGTTGATCGTCCCCGGCGAAAGCCATACTGACGGTCACTGAGTAGGTCGTTTGCTTCTAGGTACGCCAGCAGCTTCCCATTGAGAACCTTTTCCATAACTTTACAAAGTATGGAGGTGATGGCGATTGGTCGATAGTTACTGGGGTCGGCACGACTACCCTTTTTGGGTACTGGTTGTACATTGGCAACCTTCCATGACTTCGGTACCGTTCTGGTGCTAAGCGAGAGGCGGTACAAGTGTGTTAACACGGAAGACAACTCAGGCGCACAGTTCCTCAAGACTCTTGCTGGTATACCATCAGGACCGCTAGCCTTGTTCACGTCTAGGCTATGGAGTACTCTACGAACCTCTTTCATGTGTATTGTGATCTCCGGCATCGAAGAATCACAGTGAGGAATCGTTGGTGGCTGTTTTGAGCCAGTATCTAGACGTGAATTGCTCGCAAATAGAGATGCAAACAGGTTTGCCTTCTCAGTAGCGGAGTGAGCTAGTGACCCATCCGGTTTTTGCAAGGGGGGTAATGTGGGCCGGCAGAAGTTGGTTTCGACCGATTTGGATAGGGACCAAAACTGTTTACTACCAGAGGGGTAGGAAGCAAGCTTAGCCCCTATGCGGCTGACGTGGTCGAAACGCGCCTTTCGGATCACCCGCTTACAGGACTTTGCGGCAGAATTAAAAGCTCTTTTCTTCGCGCGAACCCGTCGAGCTTGGACTTTGCGGTCACGGGCTTGCACCCAGGCTTGGTATGCAGACTGCATACGAGCTTCAGCACGAGCGCAGTCCACATTGAACCAAGGACGGGCTTTGTGACCGAGCGGTATGTCGGAGAATGGAATAAAGTATTCCATTCCCTGCCGTATCACGTCCGCAACCGCTTCAGCCGAACAAGAGGGGTCGCCCGAAGAAAAGCACACTGGATGCCAAGGGAAGGACGCAAAAAAGTGCCGCATCTCATCCCAGTCTGCTGATTTGTATCGCCAAACTCGCCTCGTGCCCCTAGGGCTATCATCCGGAGGAGAGCTGATAGATACGGACTTTACCAGACAGTGGTCAGATGTTCCCAGTGGGGCTGATACCGATACTGAGTGCCTGTCCGGGTCAGTGGTCAGCAGCAAGTCCAAGCAGTTGGGTGTGTGCCCGTCAACGTCTGGCACCCGCGTAGCCTCTCTCACCAGCTGGGTAAGATCTAGCGACAATGCAAATCTGCGCGCCTCTCTCCCAGCATGGTCAGTTTTCTGGAACGGGAACAACCACTCATCGTGGTGGGCATTAAAGTCCCCCAGAAAAAGAAGCTCCGCGGTTGGGTATCGTTGTTGGGCACAATCCGCCTTCTCCATCAGGTGCTCAAAGAGCCTGGTCGTCTCCTGGTCACCGCTGTGCGACCGGTAGACACCGACGTAGAGGGATTTCTCCACCCCGGTATCCACCAGTATCCAGATGGTAGATAACCCGGAATCTTCAAAGCAACGGAGACGCCGAAAGCAAATGTCATCGCGAACGTACACACAAACCCCAGCTCGTTTTAGGAACTTATGTTCAAGCGAGTAACCTGGGTAGTTGAGGTACGCCACGTCTGACGGAGTTGCAATCTGCGTCTCCGTTAAAAAGAATAGGTGCGGCTTCTCGGTCTCGAGGTGGTGGTGGACCGGATCGAGATTTGAGTGCAAGCCCCTGATGTTGGTGAGGTGCACTTTAAGTGGGAGGAAGTGCCGCCGCTTGAAAACCGTTTTCCTTTTTTGCTTTTTCATGGTGGAGTATAATTTTAGTGGTGAAACAGAAGAATGGTCGAGACGCGGCTCGGTTACCCAACGGGACTCTTCAGTTCAACTGACCTGTGGGAGACTCATCTGGAGACTGCGGGGACGCCCGAGCCCCCCCGAAATGGCCACCGGGTCCTCCCGCCCAGTCGCCAACTGGCACGGTGGAGCATTTCGGGATTTTTCGCGAGTTGGCGGGGCAGCCTTTCCCACGTGGCTGGCGCAGTACTTGGGCCCCCTACTAACTGCGGTCGGCCAACGGCAGAGACCGTGCCTCGGATCCCGCTACCCTCCAGTATGAGTCACCCGGTACAGAATCACTTAGACACCCAGATTAGTCCGAAGCCGCGCAACTGACCATCTCCATCCCCCCAATGGCACTGGTACTCCCGCACACCGACGGAACACAGACAAGCTGTTTGGCGCCGGATTCCGGCAGGAGGGTGGTCGCGAACCAGGCGGCCGAAGCCTACCACCGCTGTAAGGGATCTTCAGCCGTCACCACAGTCCGTGAAGACGCGTGATGCCGTTGCCCGGGGTGGACCGCTTGGAGGTAGATCCCAGCCACCCCATATCCCGCATCAAATAGTGTCGACGACAAGTTTGGCCAAAACCTTTCTATCTCATATTTGGCAATGTCACCCTATTCTATCATCGGATGAGCAGAGATACTGCGAAGCATCACCGTTATATGGTTCTACGAACCCGAACAAAGCGCTGTGCTTCCACATTTATTGTTCGAACCGCCAGTCTTTGGAATTCACTGCCGGCTTTCTGTTTCACGGTTATTACAATCCCGATCTCTTCAAAGTTCTAGTGAATCGGTGTATTCTAGGCAAACTTGCTCCACCCTAGGCCGTGTCATTGTTTCACATCCTAGGTGAGTTGCGGCCAAACGCAACCCTATTTAGTATTCAAAAACTTTTCTCGGAAACTCATACCTGAACGTCGTGTGTATCATTCCGAGATGTGCGAACTCACTCCTTCAATGTAAGTACAATAAGAGCACATCTATTGATATAAATCCTTGATTTTATCCGGCAAATTAATTATCTGTTATACTGTAACTACCTATTTGAAGGCTTTAGGGTACAACATCAAGCAAAGTTTAATTATACATCAATCTCATAATATATTTCGCGGAACGCTAGAGCAAGTACATTCCGAACTGTTGTTAATACTCCTAGCTACTTCAATTTCACACCTGTCTGGCATTAATCAAAATGTATTACATATCCGTCTATACCATTAGATAGATTACCCATTTACATATATATGTGGTATTTACATGCAGAGTTACCATTGAGTAGTTTATACATTACATTACTTTGTGTTAACCGTTCGAATTCCTATTTATCGATAGTCGTAAAGTATTGGTTTTATAATTCAAAACAAAAGCGCGAACTTTAGCATCACTTCATTTCAAACTCTTTAAGGGTTTAACAACATAATTGTTACCTGTTGATAAAACTTATTTAAAGTTGGCACAATTGAGTGATCCAACAGAAATCTGCTCCAGCCCACCAACAGGAAGACAAATTGATAAGAAACCTCTAGATGTAAAGTCTCACTAAAAGTTTGTTAATTAATTACTTTCCCCTCGCCCACCTTTAACTAATAAACGTTGTTTTGGATTTTCGATGTGATGAATGACTTAAGTATAAATTAAACCAATTAGAGAATTTCCGAAACCTCTTGAAGTTGTCAAAGTGTTCGAATTAATTAATAAATCTTGAAAACTGATTAAGGAACGTTTGCCGGCGGTGCTTAAGGCACGACGTCATAAACAAACCTTTTATTAATTCGTTACGTTCAACGCAGCGCTACTTATCTTGTTGACGCAATTTCTCGTCCTAATTAACAATAAATAATCATTTCAGCAGCACTTTCAATTTTATACGGAGGACACATTTATTAAAAATGTAATCACAGTTTTTATATCCCATTACTTTGTTTTAGACGATAAAAAATGAGCGAAACTAACAAGATTTAACTGACTTTATTATGTTGAGAAAAACACTATATTTCTAACATTTATTTCAAAGGTTCAAGGGTCACTGACCCAAGTTTTAAGTACTGTTTAAAGCTCCGTGGTCTCTGTAAAGGAAAAGTTGCCAAAATCTGCTGTAGAGTTGGCGAAGCGGCTTTTGTGCTTACAGTGCCTACGTTTCCCGCATTATGAGAAATATCTGGAAACTATAAATTCTGTAAATAAAGACTGGCTTTTAGTTACAGTCAAGAGATTTTACAACAGCTGCTAACAAGTCAATGCAGTAGTAATCTTTAGGAGTGCCCCCCACCCCCCATACCCCTATATACATATGACATAACTGGTGAAATGTGGGCGTACTATTAGGTACACCTCTACCAAAGTCTTCGGGGATTACAGACATGATGTTATGTGTTAAATCTTTACGAAAACGCAATAACATTGCGTAGGTTCACCTGGAAACACAAGGAACAACCTTATCATCCAGCAAAGTAATCCTGAAACAATCTACACAACGTATAATTTAAAATGTCACGAACACAAATGCGAACACACCAAGTAAATCCGTCACCGGGGCCCACCTCATCAGCACGCGAACAAAACGAGAATCTAAGCAACGACGCACACCGTACGAATAATCGTCAGAACGCGTATTTAAATAAGCATGCGTTACGCTCTCAGAGTAAACACATTTTTCCTAATAAACGTTATTCCGGCTACGGCTTACGGGGCAATGTTTTGTAAAGCCACCGCTGGCTAAATGGCCCATTGCGGGCCGAATGCGGATTTCTGCTGTATTAGCCTAATAGCATTCTACTTCTTCAATTCTCATTTATTGCCCGTTCTTAGCAATTAATTCGGTTTTCATTACGTTGTCAGCTTATATTAAAATAACGGGGACGTTCAGAGATTTTGCTCTGTGTAGCACACTCTAAATATCTTAATTTTGAGCGTTATTAACCTTTTGACTGCCAGAGCATAAACGCACGCGCGTGCCCTCCACGCCAAGCCACAATTTCGCCTACCATCTTGTCACATATTTGTGTCGTTTGCCGTACAAAGCACGCGCTTATTTGTCACGTATATGTGACAGTGGTGGTCAAAAGGTTAAATTTCAATTTGTTGTAACATTAAGTGAAATCTACAGTCCAGAATGCAAATTTGTGTTTTTTTTTTAAGTTTTTAACTATTTTACGAGTTTTTATTTAGTTTCACCTGATTTTAATAGGTAACTCAATCTCCGCACTAATCAAACTTCTTACATTCTAATATATCTAACTTTTGTAAGCCACATTTGTATTTTTGAGTAACTGTTGCCCGCGACTGCCATCCGTTTGGAATTATTATAAAAATATTACTTCTCAATTTGAATCAGATTTTGTTAATAATTTCAAAAGGTTTTTTTACTCTTTTCTTTATTCTAAAATAAAAGTTGCTTAAATTACTCCTTATAACATCAGCTATCTTCCAGTAAAAGTCGTTCCAGCCGTTTCAGATAGACCGGCAGGGACCCAAAAATTTAAAAAAAAATTGCCGTAAGTAGCGTATATGCTTTCAAATACGTAAAAACCTGTTATTTTGAAATTACAAACAGAGACTTCAATTTTATTTATTTGTATAGATGTCTTTTCGCTTTTTTTTCAGACTTACCTGTCCAGATTTAGACTCTAGAGGAACTAGACGCTATCTCCAACCACGTAAACAATAATAAACAATACGTCTTCGCTCAATGTACCTAATAAACAGTACTCTTATGAAGCCTCAATGTAAACTTACATTGTGTACAGAATTCAATTGTAGAAGCCATCAAAGGATGGTCCCGTTACAGGAGTAAACATCGTACGCTTACGTAAAGTGTATCCTCCTTGAGCATGGTTGCTGTTTTGTTCAGCACAATATTGCCACAAAATTCGTGCAGAAGGCCTGCTCCATAAATAGCTCATAACATCACGCCTGTAATCCCCGAAGTGTTAGGCAGAGGTGTACATAATAGCTTACCCACATATCATCAATTTTTTTTTTTTCAAAAGGAGGCCAGCCCATTGCCATAATAAGGACACAATGAAGACTGCTAATGAGAAATTCCTTTTACAAAACCTGTTAACAGTTAGCCAGACCGAATTGGACCCAGAATCTCATGCTCAGCAGTCGCGCTTTTGACCTTTAGACAAACGAAGCACACATCCATAAAACCAGTGAAAACTGGTATACGCACACATAAATGCATATGTACAGCTATCTAAAACAAATTCCAGTCGCGAGTGCGCTTGCACTCACTGTACGTGACGCGTGCCTGTGTGCGTGCGTTTTCGCTAATCGTATGGAGTTGTCCTATTGTACATATTTTATGATAATGCTTCACCCAACTCGTTTAAATACATTTTGTGAGCAAACGTTACGGAAATAAGGGAGAAAGGAAGCGTGGGAATAAATGATTTATCGTAATGACGGTACAATTGCTTACATGTTGGTGTTTTGTAATATGAAAGAAATTTTAAGCGAGTGTTATTTTTTAATACGTGTGCTAACTCAGAGAGAGTTGTTTGGATTTGCTCTCTTTAGTTTAGATTTGTTTTTTTTTAATAACTGTAGTAAAGTTTTGTGGCATATTGCAGGAGCGAAAACGTGAATATGTAACAAAGGTTTTTTTCTTTTAACAATATTGTAGCAAACCCATAATGATGAAGTAAATTGTTTATTTTGTCGCTACTTTATACTACTGTACGTGTTCAGGACATATTTATTGAAATTCGTAGTTCTTTGTACGTGTTTTCGTTAGCGTATTCAAATATAAAAAAAACATAAGTATATTGACAAATAAGGAAAACTTTATGAAATTCGGAAATAGGGTTATTTTTATTCTATATCATATTGATACACAACATCACGCCTGTGTTTCCCGAAGAGTTAAGTAGAGGTGTACCTAATAGTACACCCACATTTCGCCAATATGTTTAAGTCCCATGTAATAGGGGCCGAGCCTATTGCCATCAACCGGGCACAAATCCACACTCCGTGGCTGCTACTGAGAAATTACTGATGGAAAAAACTAATAACAATTTGCCCGACCCGGGAATCGAACCCAGGACCTCATACTCGCCAGTCGTGCTTGCGTGCGTGACCACTAGACCAACGAGGCAGTCAATAAATGTCTACAAATGTAAACATCGTAACCACTTAGCTAGAAAACAAACACATACACACTTCACGTGTTTGTGATTAATTAGAGAAAAACCCTTGAGCGACACATACACACACTCAAAAATACTCTACTCCAACTCAACAACCTAAAAAAAAAGCTTAACACGTAGCAAAAGCATTTCCTGCATTTTCCCTTCATCTTTCGTAGCTCCAATCTGATATAAAGGAGGGATACAAGTCACTAATTACACGATGACCGGCTCGTACTTGACCGTTTTTTTTGTGCGAGGCGAGGCGACAAGACGGCTAACAAGCGACTGCATCATTAGGCTCTGGTTCTTAATGAGCGCAGCCTGACCTGAGCACGGCAGTTTATGACGTAGCCATGTGTGACGTATTTATAAATGTGACGTATATGCTTTTACAAGGACTAATTTGTCATTATATGAATTATGTTGAACACTTGAAGCCCAATAAAAATATTTGATAACAACATTTTCTACAAAGTTGCCCCAGTTCGAACAAATGTCTACGGCGTAGACCTAGGTAGCACATAGACCTACGTAGCGCATAGACCTACGTAGCGCGTAGTCGATACGCAGTTGCTACGTCGTAGCAGACGCTACGCAATTGCTACGTCGTAGCAGCTGCTACGCCAACTACATAATTATTCGTCTATTCCAGATTCTTTGAGTAGTGTTACTCTACAATCTTTGTCATATCAATGTAGTTGATCCAGAGGTTAACAAACTAAACTTTCTTGATCATCGGTTACGATTTGTAAACCTAACATGTAGGTACATACCAATCATTAGAATATTTTTATTTAAGAAAGATTAATATTTAATGTAAAAGACAGAACGTATTATATAAATATAGAACCAAGAAATTAAACGAGAATTTTATTCATTAACCTCTTAAGACGAGATTCTCAGTACGTACATTCACCTTAAGAAACCTCACAAAATTAAATATTTCTCAGAAAAAGAACATGCGAAGGGAATAAGTAATACAAATTGACCTCGACGGTTCAAGATCCCTGACAAACGATTTTCTATGTGGCTGAGGTTAAAGCCGCCTTTCAAGTATTTTTTCTGTCAACTAGAGAAGGCTATTCGGTAATTAACACCTCATCACTTAATGTCGGAGCTTTTAGACTTGGATATTGAACGTCTTGACATTTTTTTGGTGTCAGAATAAATGGCACTAAAGAGAATTATTACTGTGGAGTGGATTATACGTCGCAACGTTAGTTATTGATTGTTTGTGAAAAGTTTATTTTATGATTTTCAGACTACTTTACCCAACTGCGTCAAAGCCCAAAAGGAGCCAGGAGGAGGCTGACATGTGTGTATGTATGTCAGTTTCTTTGTTCCCTCATAACTCTTCAACGGATAAACCGCTTTGGATAAATTTTACGTCATTAGATTTGTCTTCGTAGCGCGAGTCAAAATTGCCTGCTTCCAACTTTTATTTAATTTAAAACGTGCTTGTTTTTTGCTTTTCAGTGTTTTCAGACGTATTTTTATTTTAATAACCAGTATTGTCAGTCAAGATTATCATAAAAACCGGCCAAGTGCGAGTCGACCTAACTCGCGCACAGGGTTCCGTAACCAAACAATATAATAAAATATTTTTTCAGAATTTTTCTCCTCCTTAAGCTAATTTCTAAAGTAAGTACACATTTTACCACTTTGGAAGTGTCAATAAAAAATGGTTTTAGAAAAACTCAATTTCATTTTTAAAGACCTATCTATAAAAACCCCGCATGTACAGGTTTGATGTTTTTTTTTTTAGTTTCAGTTCCATGTATGGAGAGTAACACCCGGAGCCCTTAATTTTTTTTTTTTTAATTACTCGTCAAATCGTAAAGCGGTTCACAGAATACATCTACCTACCAAGTCTCAACTGTGTAGTGTTTATAGTTTCGAAATAAAGTGGCTGTGACATCCGTATGTCACAGCCACTTAAAACGCCAGCCAGCGGTTTTTGCCAGCCGTAAAAAACGGAACCCTTATAGATTCGCCCTGTCTGTCTGTCTGTCTGTACACAGACAAGACGGATCTATAAGTGTTCCGTTTTTTGCCATTCGGCTACGGAATCCTAAAAAACATTTTTTTTTTGTCTTATCTTATCTTAATTAAAATATGATTTAAGTAACCCGTGCGGGGCCCGCGTCGTGTATTATGGCCCATCTCTCTCTCAGAGAGAAGCCCTGTATCCCACCATTGGGAATGTTATAGGGTGATTATATTAAAGTTCACGTAGTAGAGTTTTTTTACGGCTTAGTAAGCCAACAAAAGACACATCAGTCCAGAAGCTTAACACGTTATTAAGATCTCTCTTAATCTAGCCCCAAATACATTACCTTCGTCCATCCGATGTGTCCCAAATAGACAATATCACAGCCGCCATTTTGCGTCCCTCTGTAATTGTTGTCTGAATACCTAACCTACTTAGCTAATTACATGACATTACGCCTGTATTCCCCTTAGGGATGGGCAGAGGTGGTGTTCACTGCTACATTTGTCACAACTGACCACATGGGACTAGTTCCATGTGTTATTATGTTATATCATTGAAGGTTCGGTGAAACCGGTACGGACTGATTGTAGGCCGGCTGCATTATCAGATACTTCAGTTTCGATGATTCCCGATGTCCACCACCTTCTTGACCACCACTGGTGGACAGCAACACAACGTTTTAAATTATTCCCCTTAGGCACCACTGGTTGACAGTGACATATCTTTCTTTAAATTTTATATAATTTAGCCACCACTGTAGGACAAAGATACCATTTTAAGCTTGAGTATTCTCTTTGTCCAGCAATGGTAGACAGTGTCAAAACTTATTAATATTATTCCCAGTATCCACTAGCAATTTGATTTTTGCTGCTATTTTCAAAATTATTATTAAGCAGTTATTATTTGTGATTCTGATAATTATTTTTTTTTAAGCGTCGCAATCTTCGCTGTAGTTAGCTCGTCTTGTTTTTATTAGTGGACATCGGGAATCTGCGCAAAATTTATCCGTAAGAGTAAGACCAACATTTCACATGGGTACTAATCCAGGTAAAAGGCGGCTATTGATAAATTCTAAATAAAAAACTCAACAGTACTTTACCTAACTTGCGAATTGAACCGACAGTCGCAATTGTCACCACTAAAAACCAACGAGGCAGTCGCATTAGCTTAACTAATTACATTTACAAATGATCCCAAAAACTCTAGCGTCTTAACAAAAAACATTTCAGTATTCCGTAATATTCGGAGCTGTGAGGGATTACAGCTTCATGTAAAGTCAGTTATTAATTAACATCATTTGGGGCACATTATGAAAGTTTGACACGAGCAGAACGGATGCTCGTATTAAAAAACTTTTTCTCTACTTAAAACATGCAACATCGTTGAATAATTCATGATTTGGCTCGTGTGTGAACCGCCAAATTGGAAGAATAAAAATATACTTGACAGCGTGTAGCCGTAGTGGCCATTTTAATGCGGTATTTATAAACAGTTTTTCTAGCTCTGCTATTGATAGGATTTTTAAGGTAGGTAAAATATAAAATTATTTTCTGGAATGCCAAACCGTTGTTCTCTTTTATCAATTAATGACTACCTCGTTGGTCTAGTAGTCGCAAGCGCGACTGCTAAGCATCAGGTCCTGGGTTCGATTCCCTTGTCGGCCAAAGTGTTATTGGGTTTTTCCATCAGGAATTTCTCAGTATCAGCCACGGTGTCTGGATTTGCGCCCGGTTGATGGCAATAGGCTCGCGAAATGTGGGTGTACTATAAGGTACATCTCTGCCTAACCCTTCGGGGATTAGAGGCGTGATGTTGTATCAATTAATGCCAGTACTTCAGTTTGACAGCCAGTCTTACCAAGGGGTTTCTTGTTACCCTGCCCTTGGTTCTAGAAAAGAGGTCACATAGGCAGACACTCTATGTGCACTGATAAACAGCTCCATTCGGTTAGACTGGAAGCCGACCCCAAGATAGTGAAAAAGGCTATGCAGATGGTGATCAAATACATAATTTATATCTCAAAGTAGCTGCTTTGTCAAAATATTAATAAGCTACTTTAATTAAAAACATAGGTAAGAGGAAACATCTTGTTACCAACAGCAAGTGCCTACCAAACATATATGTTAAAGAAATAAACGAATAAACTGCCCACAATGGCAGGTCAATTCTCACGAAGCATGTTCCTCCGCCTACAACATCTATCAGAGACTCGACACGCTTGTAATAATATTAGTAATGGTCAGCTCTCTACAAGGACATTACAGCCTCCGGAGAACTAACTGAGGGTCATAAAAGAAGCATTCGTTTAATCGACCAAAAGAGTCGACGTACATGACAGTTTTGGTCCTTTAGACTATTTGTATCAAAAACGAAAAATATCATTCATCAGGTACATGAATCTTTTAGCGCGTGCACATAATTGGAACTAACACCGTCATCTAATTTCTAAATACTATTTCCACAGACACAACATAACATTACTTCTGTAATCCCCGAAGGGATAGGCAGAGGTGTACCTAAAAGTACACTCACATTTTGCCAGTTATGTTTTTAAGCCCCATGTAATAGAAGGCGAGTCTATTGCCATCCACCGGGCACTAATCCAGACTCCGTGGGTGCTATTGAGAAATTCCTGATGGAAAAACCCAATAACAATTTGCCCGACCCAGGAATCGTACCCAGGACCTCATGCTCAGCAGTCCCGATGGCCACCACTAGACCAACGAGGCAGTCTATTACACTAATAGTTACCAACAGTGCCCTTATGACGTAATCGTTCAAGCGGCAAGAGATCCATGCTGACTGTGGCTGGTGATCGTTAGAATAAACCGCGTCAGTTCGTTCCCTGCCCTAAACAGAAAAAAATGGAAAACAAACTCCAAATTTCCTCCCTATTTATAAAATAAATAACCTTTAAACAGAACCTAGTACCTCCATTGTGAAACCTAACAGTTTAAAAGTTAGTACCTAAAATTAATCTCAACTTTATTTCCATATAAATGTTTTATTGTTTCAGTAGAACAGAACGATGTTTGTAGTGTATATTTGAATGGGTCATCCGACTGTTGGGTCCCAAGTAAACTGTGTAGTTACCCGGGTAATTGGGACATCACTATGCTTCATGTTATTAAGTGCCCAAGGCGCTTGCCAACCTTTGTGGGCCCCGTGACAACACGCTAATTCGAATATAAGTATATAACGTACTTAGTACAATAGCTTTGTGGAGGAAAGTTTGCTTTGACGTGAACATTACCTACTCATTATTATGGTTATAAGTCGTAAACGTGCGCAGTATTAGCTTTTCTATGTGTATTTTCCTGGACTTGTAACATGATTTTTACGATTCATCAAAGGAACATAAAAATAAATCTAAAGAAACGTAAATATTATTATTTTATGGATGCAAGTATTTTTAAATACGGAAACTTAAAAAAATTACACTCGTATCTATAAACAAGTAAAAATGATTAAGTACTTGAGTAAAATTCATTATTTAAGATACAATTTTATTCTTTTGTTAGGTAATTGCTTGAAGTTAGAACTGACAAAATTCATAATTCTTGGCTTTGCTTTCTTTCACGGTTCTGACTTCGTTAAAATTCTTGTCAATTGCATAAAACTAGTTGCATAAGTTATTACTTAAACTTAAGTTACTATAACTTAACTATAGGTACGGGTGTTACGTCTCATAAGTATAGAACCTTGTAACTAAATGTCTTCGTATAATATCGCGACATAACTGGGAAGACAATGTCTCAAAATGCTTCATAAAAACTCTGAAGAATTCTTCATTATAAAGACTACTTAGTTGTAACGAAAAATCCAATATTGTACACACGCCAGGACCGAGTTAAGAGCACGTTTTATCTTTCAGAAGACTCGACCCCTCGCTGAAACTACCACTTTGGTGGGGGGTCGAGTCGAAAAATTTATGAAGTAGACCATTTTTTCCCCAAAATCATGTTATAATGAAAGACAAATGTCCGTAATCTTGAAGCTCGGGCAACAGCTAAATTGAATTACAAATTTCGGCCGGAGGTAGGTGAGATATTATGCAAATTGCCGAGTCTTGCCGACTACAAACATGACATTACGGAACGTTGACGCAATGTTTACTGTGCTAAGGAACTTACGGCTATAAGAATCAGCATTTAGGCCCAGTTTCGTGTTATTGAAGTAAAAGGTAACTGTTCTATTAAATAATTGTAGAGAACTATGACACGCACTACTTTCAACTGGTTATCGCATCGAATTAAAACATGCTCTGTTTTAGTCAGAAGTCTAATAGATTATACGGCAACTAAAATCGTACACATTGCTATTTTAAAAAAATGATAAGTTTAGTCAGAGAAGAAACATGAACACATTTCAGGTTAGATAGTCTCATGAAAAATATTGTTTTCACACTTACACTGACCTATTTGATAAACGTGAAGTAAAAATTAAAAAGAACGTAGGTCCACCCCGCCGTCCACCATACACCATACACGTAGCGTGTTCTTCATAATTTAATAAGACCTGAAATATAAACTAATTGTACACAATTATTAACCAACGCTACACACTGTAGCTCACAAATAAATCATTTTAATGAAACGAGTAAAATTTTGTTCTTTCTCGTAATATTTTGCGAAAATTCTTCTAATAAATATTAGGATCAGCGACGAAATATTACGTCCATAATCACTCGGCGCTAGTATAATATCTTTAGGTTGAATAACTAATGATGGGTGCATTTATCTTAGCGGGCCGTGGCCGGGTCACCGGGAAATGATGGGCGTTCTTCAAATCGCCACAGATTAAGTAGGCCCCAGAGGGTAGACGGAAAATGCTTAAATAAATTCTGAAGATTTCTTTTGTGAGAGTAGATTGATTATGCCATCCGTACGGAATAATAATTAATTAGGAGAATGTTATTTCGTTCGACCAATTAGTTCTTAGGTAATCGCTTATTAAGGTCAATCTGTAATAATTGTAGGTGTGTTTATTTATATCTCTGTTTGTTTTGTTCTATTGAATTTTACTGTTAGTAACTGTTTACGTTAGTTTCGTATTTCATGACGTAATTAAACATGTTAATTTTAGTTAATTAGACAATTTTATAAAACAGTGCTTGTAGCACACCTAATATGTTTATGGGGCATGCGGTGCTAACCTGTAAGAAATTGTTACACTAACCTTAGATTATGGTAGATAATTACTTCAAATATTTACAGTATTGTTTTTACAATATTGTTGGTTGGCCAATAAAGGAAAAAAACATATCCTAATTCGGAAAAGCTCATAAATGAATTCACATACCATTATACCTGTGTTACAACCACCAATTAATGTGGACGTAGGTGTGATGCAGATATTTGTAAACTGACGCACCGCAATCGGAATACACGGTTCGGTTAAAATGGAAACTTCTGTGAGTTTGTCACCGCATTGAATTTCGCGTATCGATCATCGAGTGCGACCACTAGGTATGTTGATATTTTAACACATAATTACAGACATACGATCCATTCATTTACACTCATTATTGGCTGAAATATACTTGATGAAGTGCAAACATTAAACAGCAACTTCGGTAAGTGAGACCTTTTGGGTTCTTTGTGTCAATTAATAGGGCTTAAACTGTCTGGTGTCCATACACACGAGTCTATAGTAAAATATATTCTAAAATCTTTTCATGATTGTTGATGTGTAATAATTAGAACTGACATCTGAGAACGAAAGTTACCAGGGATTTTGCTTACTAAATCCACGTATTTAATACATTTGTTTTCTATTCGTTTGAATGATTGACACCCCGCAAATCCACTTTGATTTTAAAAAAATACCAGCTTATTACATCACAATGCCATAAGTTTTTTTATTAACTCATTAAGAAACCTAAGTACCCACATTTATTATTAGTGTCCGAATTACGTGTACAAATGCATATTAAAATGTGATCGCCGTTAGTAATGGTAGGTCATAAAAAATGTAAAATAATTCCTTTTAAAAGGCAACTCAGGTAGGTAAGCCCTAAAAAAACGTTTTGAACAGAATTGACCTCACAACTTAACAATGAAAAAGCTTTAAAAAGTTGACGACACAATTCAAATCGAATAAAAACATTTCGAGTAATCCACAAAGCCGATTAAGTTCCCTAAATTCAGTATATGAAGTCCAACTATAATAATGGTTAGAATTATGGGCAATATTGAAGGCGATTAATTTGACACCAGTCTGCCTCTCGACCGTTTTGACCAATAAATTGAGGTTAAACCCCATTGATCTACCGAATCCCCGGCCATTCACTACGCTTTAGATCCACCCTGTCCGTATGTCTTAGGAGCGCTCAGACCTTGGATGGGAATTTGTAAAGCATGAATATATGCGTTACGGTAAACGGTACGGCTTGAACCAATCCAAGCTATGGATAAACAGTTTACAATTCATGCTGTATAGCTATTTATTTATCGCATAAGCTAAAAATAAATTGCTATAAACACAAAGACAGGTTATGACAGGTAGCTAAAGGTCACACTGTTTTCGAACAGGTCGTGGTAATTAGACGTTGCCAAACTTCGAAAGCAGAGGTCATTCTTCTTCTTTATCGTGTGGTTAGTGCCTAACCTGGTGTCAGAGTTTTATGCCGCCCTTGGGCCTCTGACTTGGCTTTACATGCCATCAAGAAATGACTCTCAGGCATGCTTGCTTAAACCATAGAGAGATTAGAGGTCATTAATCCGTAGCATTAGTGCGTTCGTATAAAATAAAATATTATGTTGTAATTGTTACAAAAAAAAACATTAACTTAGTTATAAGTTAATGTTTTTGATATTCGTTTTTATAGAACCACACACACTAGGTATTCTTCCGTTTGACCCAGCTGGCTTTTCAAGGTAGTCAGCCAATCTAGCTGGGTGGTGTGCCACGCTACGCTTGTCGATACTCTGCCTCTACTCCAAGACTGGTAATTTTACAAACCTGGCCGGCCCACTGCCTCTTCAGCTTAATTACTTAGCAAGCCACGTCGACAACTCAAATTCTGTTCAAATTCGGATGTTATCCTTAAAGACCGACCCTAACGAAAACCATGGCTGGATTGTGTGAGGAATGATATATGAAAGATTAATGAAACGGTTGACAGAGGAGAATGGAAGAGGAAAAAAAACGTGTTGCGCCGACCCCAAGTAACATGGCACAAGGGCAGGAAGATAATGATGATCCTTTAAAGACACTACTTCACTCATCATCATCGCCTAGCCTTTTCCCAACTATGTTGGGGTCGGCTTCCAGTCTAACCGGATGCAGCTGAATACCAGTATTTTACATGGAGCGACTGCCTATCTGACCTCCACAACCCAGTTAGTGCTAGGTAATATGATACTCCTTGGTAAGACTGGTTGTCAAACTTTCGGGTCACTGACTACCTGTAACGACTGTCAAAGATCTACAAATGACAGCCGGGACCAACGGCTTAACGTGCTTTCCGAGGCACGGATGAAACTCGGTATGTAATGGGTGGTCACCCATCCACGGACCAACCTAGGTAAGCACGGCTAAACCTAAAGATCGACCCGAGCGGCTGTTCTTATTTAGCCACAAGCTCCTCTTTAGCCACGAACTCCTTTTTAGCCACGAGCTTCTCCAAAGAAAAAAAAGTAAAGACACTACTTCACTAATACAGCCAAAAACGCAAAAACGTGTATTTCCAACGTTCTAATAAATTCAGTACGTTCTGCCCTCCTCTGCTCAATAAATGTGGAGTTCATACATCTCCCATACTATCAGATATGAATGTCGAAACGTCGCTCTTATCGGCCACGGAGTAATGCACGATATTTGTCTTGCTACTCGTCCCTGTGGCATTCTTCTCTCTATATCAACTTCATTAGAAAATATATTAAGTTAGATGTTACTTAGCAGCTTTATATTAGCTTAAAATAAAAGAAAACGGCTTAGTAGGAAAAACTTCGTGGTCTGAAAAGGCAACTTATAAATAATGTCAAAGAGGTTGGGACATAGCGTAGACAGAGATAGTATCCTCTTATGGGTGTACAGTACTGCTTATGACGTCATAATTAGCCAAGTGTTGTGGCTATGTTCATTATTGTCCATTTAGGACCCCTAATCAGTGGTCTAAGTGAGGTTCGGTTTCAGATTCTTAGTAAACATGCAAAATGTTAATTTAATTCGACATTAATGTACCTACAAATAAATGGGCACGTTATAATGTTGTTCAAATAGGTAACGACATGTTTGCTCCAAATGCCTGACTTCGTGTAAGATTACTTTTCGTCTGCTACACAATAAGTTATCCAACTTTTTACATTATCAACATAGATTACTTTGTATCGTTACTGTAAACATACTGAAGTCGAACGTGTCTGGTCGAAATACTGTTCCATGTTTACTGAACAATAGGACGGAACGTGAATGAATGTAGATAGTAGGCTATAAGAGTAGAGAAAGACCAAAGTAACGATGGATGGACTGTGTGAAGGATGATATGACTAGAATCGAGGTGACAACTGTGATGACGGGTAATAGAGAAGTATGAAAAAGAAGACATGCTGCGCCGACCCCAAATAAATTGGGATAGGTAAGGGCAGGAGAATGATGAATAAGACGTATGCTATTCGATTTGCTATGATCTTTTTAGGTCTTCATTAACAGAAACGTTCACAGAAACCGAAGTGAACCTAATCTCAACAGTAAAATTAATTAATGTTTCGTTAACTACCTAAATTAACCCATAAAATGACTGTAATAATAACATTCCATTTTATAGATACTATAACAGTTTATCAAACTTTAAAGTAGGTACATAACGCTTATATTACACCGCTAATTGTCACAAAAGACCACATAGACATAAAGCATTAAATATCGTGCATAATTACGCGCATTTACAGCATTAACCCGACCATTACGGGTCTTTGTGTCACCTTTAAAAATGTTCTCAAGATCGATATAATATATTAATGTGAACAACAGCTAAGGTGTGGTCACACTGACAGAATGCCGCTGCGGCTACACGACCACATCAAGCCCCTTTATCTTGAGGAAGTAGCAAGTAGCCGTGACACGAAATCACCGTGGCCCGCATTAAATCATTTCATTCTTGGTCGAATTTTGAACACGAAATTAAATCATCTGAATTTGGGAGCAACATTCGTAGAACAACTACTAAAAATTGGAAACTGCGTATAAGTTTCATTTTAGTTCCTCGTAAAGCAACAAACCCAAATATATACCCAAAACACAACTCTTACATCATAAGAACATGACAGTATTTAAGATCCCCTATCTCCTCCAAGCGTACCAATCGATCATATCAGAAAAATAAAATCAGATCCATACATATCGACTACGTTTCGTAAAAAATCGTATTCAATGTTTACTCAGCCCTATAATATGTATTTATAAGATAGACGTCCATGTAGACATGTTCTCATTGTACTTTCAAAGTCAAAGTCATATTTGTGGTTGTTAAGATAGTGCACGCGATTTCGTGCTGACAAACGCTATGTATCGCTGATGGATCGGTACATGCTATACATATGTACATAAGTATTGTATATATGATATTGACATTGTACTGAGATCGGAATATTAACGTCAAGATAAACTAATATTCGATACTGTTCTGTTTGAGTAATATCACGAAATAGTGGTTTGAGTAATATTAATGCACATTTTAGAGATTCAGGACATGTGATATGATAAATTATTATTATTTAAAGCGACATATCTAAACCAAAATAATGATAGAATATACTACTTGCAAGAAAGTTAAAATCACATGTCTGTGGTTCGACGTGTTTGGATACTGCAACATCAGACAGTTAAGTCCAAAGATAGTTAGCATAAGGTTTGGTGCGAAACGAAAACAAGATCCGGTCACAGTGAACCAATGGACTAACTAATTCTGTGGTCAAAGTAACCACTAGGATTACACTGACGTGCAAGGAAACTGGGCAAACAAAGTTAACGTGCAGGCTACTGAGCAAAGTACCTTCGCTGACATGTATTACTTCATCTGTTTATTGCAATTGATTGAAGAAACCTTTTTTGATGTAACATATTTATACGCTGAAGAAAATACAAGAATAATACAAACAGGAAAATGTATAAAGTGTTTTAAGTCAGTCAAATTAGACATAAGCTATACAATTCGGAGAAAACCGAAATGGTATATTTATTTATGACAAATCGTAACCAACTTCCATTGAAATCATCTGGTTTAGTTCAAAATTGGGTAGCAAAAGTGTTATAAAAATAATTCCGTCAATAAGTATTATTAACTGACACTTAACGATGTTTATTTCTATTAAATCCTGCAAAGAAAATTTAATGAGAATATCAAATCAAAAAATTAAAACTGATTAGTTTCATGCACAACCGATTAACGACTAAAAACAGAAGCACACTTAACTACCGAATAAAGTGAAGAGCATAACATCATAAACATCACGCCTGTAATCCGCGTCGGGTTAGTCAGAGATGGCCTAATACTGTACACCCACATTTCCTTTTTTGCTTTTGCATGTTTTAAGTTAATTCAGTTATGTTTCAGGCCCATGTAAGACGGGACGAGCCTATTGCCATCACCCGGGCACGTACCCAGACTCCGTGGCTGCTACTGAGAAATTCCTGATGATAAACCCTATAGTACTTTGCTCGACCCAGGAATCGAGCCCAGGACCTAATGCTCAGCAGTTGCGCTTGCGACCACTCGACCGAAGTGAAGAGCAATAACCAACCTATTGTATTGTTATGTGGTTACATGATAATATAATTAGTTGTCTAAACACTGGTAATTCAAGTGCATTTACCTAGAAATCCAAATCTCGGTAACCAGAATATTAATTAACCACTTGATTCTCGTAATTTTGCCGCAATCATTCATGCATAAGTGGCTCATATGTTCAGCATCAAATAACATTTAGCGGTGACTGAATTACTGAGCAACTGAATACTATGAGTGGAGCTGATAGTTGTACAGTTTGAGCACCTTAAATGGTGTTGATGAGCAGAGGTTAATGCTTGCGGGCTGTTGCGCTCAAAGTGTTGAGCTATACGGTACAGCTTATACATGTTTGTGGTTGGGACGGGTTAACTCCAAAGCTCTTTCTGAGTCTGCTATAGATAAAGATGTTTTATTTACTAGCATAACAGTAACTTGCCAGTTGTTGGGATTACATATTTTATGAAGATATATTATAGCATATACAATAAGTTAAAAAACTCTGTCTGATCCGTGAGGCTATTATTAGGTATACAGATTAGATTCTAATTATGTAATCCCTTTTGACTAGCATGTAAAAAAAGTACCCCGATAAAAATTAAATTATATTTACTAAAGTGAGGAAACTTACATGGCAACACAGGGGTGCGGGCGGCGACACTCCGATCGCTCCTTGGGTAGTGACGTCAGAAACAAACAATGGACGATCGAACATACTAATTCCGAAGATGGTGTTGTCACGTTTTAAAAGTCTGTTGGATTTTAATTTGAGAGAAGGATTTAAAAATTCATTAATATGTTTACTTTCCCAAATATTTTATTTTTCATAATATTTTATTGGTTTACCTACAAATATGCCTGTTTCCGATCGGACAGGGGTTTTTAACATATTGTATAGCAAGTCATATTAAACGGAAAAGGATTACAGAAAATACGAAATACTAAAGGATTTTTCTAAGCTTTATTTTTATTTCCAAAACTCCAAGAACTAAGCTGAACAAATAAAATTTTAAAAGCGTCCGGGGTCCACAATGGGCCATACAACATAGAGGTAAGTATATAAACATGTAAAGGCGAACTGGAAACACGTTATGTAAATATAATGAAAAAGCCATACATTCCTCAGCTCCTCGGTATACGCTGTTAACATTGAAGGTAAGCATATAAAGAGTCAATATCGGCAGCCCACGAATAAATGGTACATAATGAAAATATATTACATGGCCTGCCCTCGTAAACGGGCGATGGACTTGAATGTTATTCAAATAAACATTACCCTGATCGAACGTCGTCACAGAGTTACAGAAATCGTAAATTTTATAACTGTGCTCATGCGAACATTTGCATGTATGTATGTGGGTAGGTAGGTAGGTATGACCCGGCTTTGGTGTACGCGAAATCAATGAGTTATATAAAAATCAATGGCGCGACCTATAATGGCGTTTAGAGTGATTTAAATTTTCTTTTTTTCTTTTTCGGGTATTTTTTGTTTTTGCATGTTTTTTTTCTGGAATTTGGTGGTGCTGTTTGAGTAAAGAAAGCGCCCTGCATTATTTGATCCCTCTAAAGTTAATGCAGAGCATAAACTGACACTAATCTTAACATGAGTCACATGCATAATAATAACAGCCGCTCGGGTCGGTATTTAGGTTTAGCCGAGCTTGCCTAGGTTGGTCCGTGGATGGATGACCACCCATTAAATACAAAATTTCCTCCATGCCTCGGAAAGCACGATAAGCCGTTGGCTCCGGCTGTCATTTGTAGATCTTTGACAGTTGTTATAGGTAGTAGACAAGTACTAACTGGGTTGTGGAGGTCACATAGGCAGTCGCTCCATGTAAAATACCTACCGGTGTTTGGCTAACAAGTCTCAAGATTTCTATTTAAGGGATCATTCACCGATATGAATGAATATGCAAACGCTTAGTTTACTTAAGACTATCTTCGGAATAAATTTGAACTCGACTGGTTACAGATCATTCAATATTGGCTAGCAGTATAGTTGCCTTAATTGTAGCTGGATTGTGATTCGTATACCTCAAAAGCTAGAAATAACTCCTTAGTTCCAAATAACTGATGTTTTACATATATCCTTGGTTTAGAATCAGACGGGGAAATTAAACAACAACAACATTCATTTATTGTCAGGCAACTTTCGCCCATAGATATATACCTTACAGACTAACGTAACTATAATAAAATAAAATTGGAGTTAGTAAAAAGACCCTCTTGTGCGCTACATCACTGCACGTTCATGTGGCACTTGTCCGTGCAGCGGTTAGCGGTTGGTTTATTAAAATTGAACTTTACATTAATGTTAAGGAACTAAGCGGTTTTACAACGATTAGAACGCTTATTTTCCTTTGTACAATGAATGAAAAATGATAAAGTTCGTTTTTCAATAGCATGAAATAAGTACTCATCTGAGACAACTGAAGCATCACGCCTGTAACATAATATTACTCTTGTAATCCTTGTTAATAGAGGCTCGCAAAGGTGTACTTAACCTTTATTACACCCAGAACTCAATCATTTTGAAACAAAGCATTCTTTGATTATTGATGTAAACCTTTTTGTGAAACAAAATGATGCGAAAAGCTTGACACAATGAAGTAGCACGCTACGGTACAAAGCGATGTCAGATACAGGGTGCATATTCGGTCCAATTTTCTGTCGAACCAGTAACAGCCCAGATTCCTTCACAATTTCTTCTTTTATACGGGCTTTGTTCGTTGTAGTTTTCCTGTGCATTTTTCTTCAGGCCCCAGATTCGCAAAACTAGTGAAAGACTTCACTAGTTTTGCGAATCTGGGGCCTGAAGAAAAATGCACAGGAAAACTCAAAGACACTCAATAAATATCTTTGTTTGCAATGGACTTAGTATAAAGAAGCGTCGACACCTTTTTAAAATTCACTTTAGAGAAATACTTCTTACAGCTAATTCTCGTCGTGTGAAACCAATAATTTGCCCTTACTTACATCATAAATTTAAAAATCTCCAAAAATTATCTCTAGAAATCAAAATTACTACAAAATTTCGTTGTAAATCTTAAGTATATCAGCAATCTTTTATACGGATTATGCATCTTCATTACTTGATAGGTTGCCTACAGACGAGCACTAAAGCAAATTTGGTCGCGGGCCACGGGAACGAGCGAATGATTGATCGTGAGTAGAGAGCCTGCGGTGATCCATCAGATGGTCGGCCCAGTCCACCCGATTAACGCTATAACCGCATCGTATTTTACTAATTTATTGAAGAACGCAAGAAATAAAATTGAAATTAAAACGTGTTATTTTCGAAAGTTTTTCGCTGAAAACGTAGAAATGGCTCTTTTGGGATTTTTACTATCTTAATTTTTTTTCCACCCTATTAATACCATCATATTTTGTTGCAATTACAGACACAGCATCGTCACTGTCCTGCCCTTATCCCAGTTATTTGGTCGGCGCAGCATGTCTTCTTCTTCCATTCTCCATCATACGTCAACCAAGTTACAAACTCTTCTTCTTTAAGGTTGGCAACTCCTAAACACCGTTCAAATCGTTTGGACTGACGGACCGCCCTGGAATCAATTATTATTACTTTCGTCATGTCGACGTGTTTGCAAATCTATTACTTTCAAAAAAATAGAATTGAAAAATATTCAAACCACAGTTTGATGGATTACGCTACGAGTACCATAGGTCGTACTTCCGATTTTGTGTACTTATATTGCTTTAAAACTTTTAACCGTAAGTACGTAGATAGTAGAGTCAATGATTCTTTGTAACTAATAAAAAATTCTTCAATTAACCCAATAAAATTATAAGCGCAAATTAAAATAGTTGGGAGTGACTTCATTTATAACTACAAAGTTCAGATAATTTAGACGCAACTTTTATAAAGTCCGTACGTCTCGGTACTTAAGAAATTGCTCCATTATTTTAAAAAGATTCAATTTATTCGTAGCCGTTTACTTTTACGAGCACCTGATTTTGATATTCGAAATGATAAAGGTCGAGACTTGTGTACTTACATAGATAGTCATTACGTAGACTTATTCGTTTATTTTTATCGCACCCATTATTACGAGTCCCTCAGAAGTCACAAACGCAAATAGGTCATGCTCAATAACTTATTGAGTTTTTCATTCCAACTTTTAATACAGGTTCAAGTACGGTCCAAAGCTCTTCTCAAATTTACCTATATTTCTTGTAATATACATGGAATACAAGGATGAATGATAATGAAGTGATCAGTCAGCGGGTGCGTGGTTAGCTGACGTTCTGATGACTGCTATTATGGGAATTCGGCGAATTCGTGGCCTTACCCCTTTATGAGACGTGACCCGACGCCCAAGCGGCGCGTGAGCCGCATAACTAGTCCCGAGACATTTACACTTACGCAGAAAAATGAGAGGTTTATCCCGTTCTTAAAACTACGCCTATATCTAACACGTAGTGAGGCTCGGTTAGGGAGAATTTGCACCAGTACAGCAGCGAGCCAACGCTATGCTAAAATAGTTAGTGAGGCCGACATCACAAAGTGGTGTTGAGGCAAGGTGCCCGATTAGTTAGTCAACATCCGAAGCCTCGGCAAAAGGAAAACTTAGTCTGCGCTGGCGAGAAATTCAAGGGTTAATAAACAGCGTTTCCGTGACACCAAATATTTATTCACGTGTACATTTAAATAGACGTAAAACGTGATTGATCGGCAGTTAGAGAGGGTTGGTTTTAGTAGAACGGCTTACGAGTAAATGGTTGGATCGGGTAGTACGGTCGGGCTGTAGTTGATACATCCCGTTCGATGGATGACCGATCACACGGCACATCGGAATCCCTCCGTTCATGGTCAGTGCGTAAAACTTGGTATCCGGACTGATGCTGGTAGTCAGCGTTTGTAAAAGGAATATATCGTAGGCATTTGGAAATAGACGCAAGAAAAATACATAGTATTACATAGGTATGAGTAGGATAGGCTGAACCTTGAACTTTGGTGTTCCTTAGAATAGTTTCACTGTGCTGTTGGACTCGGGTACCTAAGGACATATGTATAATTTAATTAAGCATTCATATCAATTATGTTAATTCGCGATATTCCTGTTTTGAACTCTTCTGTTCTATATTACACAGGGAATTGTATTCAATAATAGTTTCTTCATAATAAAAGACGTTTTAACCATACATGGTATGGATCCTTGACAATCTAATAGGTAGGTACTGGTAAACCGCAAATTCTTTAATTTATTTATTTATGTACTGACAAAACACAAACACAAGAAATAAAAAATATACGCACAAGAGCACAAAGGTACCGCTTATTTCATTTAGAAATCTCTTCCATCGAATCTTTAACATATTGATCATATTGCCAACTGAAGTCCTTCTAGCCAGTAGATAATTATAATATGAACATATACACTATACATAACGAGAACTACATTGAATCTCACCGAGTTATATACCCGAAGCTTGTTATTCAGGAAACATCGGCGTTTCGCTACATAATTAGAAATTCGTTGACCTGTAAATTCCCGTTTTCCTTTGTGGATTATTCTGTTTACGATATGAGCAGCTGTGCCTACATTTGTAATAATTTTGTCATTAATTTCTATCGCTCGGGTGACCGAAGTAGAAATTGATTACAGCATGGTACAAGCAGGGTTTGTTAAACATATTTTAAATACTCAGATGTTATTATTGGATCTTGTGTTTTACATTGGCAATTACTGAGGAAATTAGCTTTTGGTTATTTCAATGTGGACTAATTAAAAATGGATTATAAATGTAGATAATTATCACGAATACTTACATATGCTAAGTAACAGATTCCCTTTTAGGGGTTTCCACAAGATTATGAAAAACCCCTATTTTATAGTAATCCAATCTTGCGGTATAAGCAAATCCAATATCAAGATATGAGCCTAACTAATGTGTGAAAGCAGAACGAACGTATAGTTAAGTTAGTATACAAAACAAAGATATCTGTTTATTTATTTAACAGTTCAAGCATAATGTACAGAGGCGGACTTAATGCGATAGGCATTTTCTATCAGTCAACCTTTGGGTGATGCAGAGACAAACGAGTAATAGGTGTAAATCTGAAAACAATTTTAATGAATACTACGATATACTACAAGTATATATAATTACTATAAAAATATATATCAAAATATATATAAATGTAAATAAACATTATGCATTATGCATTGTTTATGCTTGCACTAAGTACCACATACCCTGCTTCTCTTCTCGCATTGTCCTGAAAAACATCTTGTTCTCAATTTTGACCGAAATTTAGCCCGTAATTATTGTAACTCAATAAAACCTCGATAAAAGTTTTATCTTTCGGAAGTCGGAACCAACCTTCCCCTTTAGAACTTCTTTAAAACCTTTTTAAAGGGGTTTTACAATACCTCCTTTTTAGACAAGCCGATTCCAAGCCTACTAAATTAATGAGCCTTCAAAACAGACAGTGTTTTTTCTGTAATAATATATGTAATGTAGCTTAGGATACGTCAACATGTTATCGGATTAACAGCTGACAATCCGAGCCTATCTTGTTGAGATAATACAGACGTGGTAATGCCGCTTAAAACCACATCGAGCGATAATTCTATGAATTACCGGGTTCAGTAACAGTCTTATGTGCGCTACAGTACTTTACCCACTATTGTCTGTTCACAATCATTTTACCTGTGGCAGTAGTTTAACGCCAACCTTATTGTCAGGAAAATAAAGTTCATGTTATGGATGAGGATTTACTTCGACGTCATAAACTCTTTTAATAGACATATACCGTATGTACTGTATATACTCTTTGCAACTAAAACAGTCATGTCACATTTGCCAACAACGATTGTAACTAAGCTAGAAATTAGCCGAATATATTTTACGTGTTTTTACAAAACCAAATCTTTTATGCACATCTCAACAGTTCACAATAATTTTGATAGACTTGTCAGTGATGGCAACCTAAAAACAGCTATATTGACAAGTAATAAAGGTCATTATAATTGTTTGTTTAAGGACTGTAACACAATTGCCTTCGTTATATTATATCGATCATTTTTCCTCTGTTGACTTTTACGAGTCGTAAAAGCTCACATGCTTTGCCATATGCTTTTTTATCCTTTCGGTCCTTGAGGAGGGGCAACCTCAATTCCAAAAAAGCCCACAAACCTTCAACATGGAAATGCAGAAAGGAAAATTTAATCCCCAGGTGGGTCCCGGCAATGCCGGGGAATCCCACGCCGATCCGTCGGCCAGCTCCCACCGTAATCTGGGGGGGGGGCACCAATCTGCCTACATGTGCCGCGCCTTCTGCGCGGCAGGCTGCTTTAGCGCCAATAGCTCCGGCTGCGGCTTACGCGCCACCCGACACACAAATGGCTGCGATTTCTGCGCCTATCGACACCTTAACGGCAGCGACCACCGCGCCTACGACCCTGACGCACGTTACACCTTCCACGAGGGCCTGGCAACAGAGCATCGTTCGGAAAAGTGTAACGAACAACCCTGACAATGACACTGACAAAGCACGACTCTCCAGTCTTGACGACGAACTCCGCGCGCTGGCACTCCAGCGCGAGAAGATCGAAGCAAGGTTGAGAGAAATTGACTCTGAAGACCACGGGACGGGAAAGGAAGCCGAATCTGGTGGCTCTGGTTTCATCTCTGTGGATGAAGTACGTATGCTGAAACGTAAGCGCGGAAAAATCGGTAACAGGATAAGAGATCTCAACAACCGTTTGCGCAAAATCCGCGAAGGCAATAGCCAGCGCGAAGCACAAACGGTTGCTTGTAAGGGAGTACGCGACCAGCCGCAAGTCCGCGAAGGGGAAACCCAGCGCGAAAAGCAGCCGGACGCGGAAACATGCGGGCAAGGACTAGTCCGCGAAGGGGAAACCCAGCGCGAAACGTCAATGCCCGCACCAGAACCATCCGGAGGAAACGACCGGAACCGCACCGAAATGACCAAGCGACAACCCACAAAAAAGCGAGGCAAGCGATCTGGATTCTCGCACGTGGAGTCCCTGGCACAAAACACCGTGCCAAGCCCCTCGGAACCGCAACCTGGACCAAGTGGTCAGGGAGCGGCAAAAAGGGTGCGCCCGGACGACACGGCTTCGCCGAGCACGCTCCAGGGGGACGCCAAGCGTGTCAGAATCCAGACTGCTCAGGGGGAGCAGAGAACCTACGCACGGGCCACAAAGGATATTCCTGCGCGGCTCGCCGTAGCGATCTGCCTTTCGCCTCCATCCCGTGATATGACCACAGACGAGACCGAGCACATCAAGGTCAGCCTCGAAAACCTCGTCATGGACGCCGACCCCTCCAAACCACTCCCGGCCTTCCGCGGTTACCCACGGGTAGCGGACGGCACGGTTCAGATGTGGTGTGAGGACGACAGTGCCCTGACCTGGCTGACTGAAAATGTGCCCAAAATAAGATTGCCTAACACAGACGCGACACTGAAAGTGATGAAGCAGTCCGACGTGCCGACCCGTGTCCGAGCAGCGCTCTTCGTACCCAGGTACAATGGGGACATAGCGCGGCTCCAGAGTATTCTGACTCGTCAGAATACTTGGTATGACATAGGGAGGTGGTCGCTGTACAGGGCGACATCAGTCGGTGGTGATAACCACGGGACCTATCTGACCCTGGGTATCCCACCGGAGGAAGTCGAGAAGGTCTTGGGGAGGGAGCGGCGGATATCGTACCTTCTGGGGTCGATATACGTGCGCTTTTTCCCCAAAACCCAGCCCTCCGACACCCAGACTACGACCACGACCGCACAGACCCAATCGACACCGACAGATGACCTGACCATGACGCAACTGGAAGAGGAGCTGGCGCGAACGGCGATGGCTGATGCCGACGCTGTGAGCATGCCAACCTCACCACCAGGGTGGACAGAACAGTTGCTCACCTCGTCACCGTCACTGAGCGACGACCGGCACGGATTGGGGGAGGGGGGGGATCTATCCGATGGATCAGTCTCCTCCTAACTCCATCCCACCGCCGCCGCCGCCCACATCCAGTCCCCTGAACATAATCCAAACCAACCTCCAGCATAGCCAGACTGCTACGGCTTGCCTACGCAGGGCACTGGAGACGAAGCCCCGAACCATTGCACTGATCCAAGAGCCGTGGATCCGAAATAATAGAATATGCGGACTCGGCAATATTGGAGGTAAGTTAATCCTCGACACACAGGGCACAGACAAACCACGAACCTGCGCCTATATACCCAAAGATGTACCTACCACAACACTCACGCAACTATGTTCCAGAGACCTGACAGCTGTCAGGCTTAAAACCGAAGACAACGTACCCGATATCGTCCTAGCCTCGGTGTACATGCCAGGCGAAGGTGAAGACTGCCCACCAAAAGAGATGGCCGACCTGGTAAGATACTGTGAAGACGACAACCTGGATCTGGTCATCTGCACGGATTCGAATGCCCACCACCCGCTTTGGGGTTGCAACAAAGCCAACACTAGAGGCGAGGTATTATGCACATATCTATTTTCCACTAACCTTAACATCGTAAACCGCGGGTCGGAACCCACTTGGGTCACGGCTAGAGGTCAAACAATCATTGACCTAACGCTGGCTTCGGAAAGCGCGACAAAACTTATCTCTAACTGGCACGTATCCAACGAGCCTTCTTGCTCTGATCATAGAAGGATTCGTTTCTCACTGGTAGCTAACACAAAAAAACCCGAACCTAGGCGCAACCCACGCCGTACCAACGTACCCGGCTACAAAAGGCTTTTGGCCTCTCTAGTAGCGCAGCACCAAATACCCTTAACTCTAACAGATCCCAAACAACTTGAAGATACTGTAACAAAACTCTCAGAATATATCATTGATGCGTATCACGCCTGTTGCAAACTAACAGATCCAAACACCAAGAGCAAGGGAAACTCCTGGTGGAATGCAGAACTCAGTAAGCTCAGGCAAACCATGCGCAAAGAATTCAACAGAGCCAAAAACTCCAGACTCCCAGAAGACTGGGACTCATACAAGAAAACACAATACACCTTCAAAAAACAAGGCGAAAATTTTGTGAGGACATCGAATCAAACAGTGAAGCCGCGCGAGTAAGGAAGATCCTATCCACCGATCAGGATCGTACCCTCGGGTCGCTGAAAAACCCAGACAATACCTACACTAAGTCGGACCACGAAACAAGTAAAATTCTGTTGGAAACCCACTTCCCAGACTGCAACCTCTCTGAGGACAAAACATGGGCAAGTGAGCCAATGCACACACCAAACGACCGGGACTGGTCCAGAGCCCGTACCATAGTAACTGAAGACAAAATAAAATGGGCAATCAAGACCTTCAAACCATACAAAGCCGCAGGCTTAGACGAAATTTTCCCAGCCCTGCTACAATGGGGTGTAGACGTCCTTACACCGTGGCTGGCTATCATCTATCAAGCCTGCCTGGCACACAACTATGTACCACTTGAATGGCGAGAGGTGAAAGTTATTTTCATCCCCAAACCAGGCAAACCAGACTACACACAACCCAAAGCTTACAGACCGATAAGCCTGACATCATTTCTCCTGAAAACCCTCGAGAGACTCTGTGACCGACACATCCGGGATGGACCTCTTCGGGAGCTACCACTAAACAAGAACCAACACGCCTACTCCACAGGAAAATCAACAGAATCCGCACTACACAGTGTGATCTCTAAGATCGAATGTGCAGTAGACCACAAGTGCTCCTCACTAGCTGTTTTTATTGACATAGAAGGGGCTTTTGACAAAACCATTTTCCATAGCATCAACGCAGCCCTCGAGAATCACGGTGTGGACTCGACCCTGCGAGGATGGATCACAAATATGCTAAGACTCAGGGCCGTACAGGTTACGGTGAACGATACGACTAGAGCCATCGTGGCGAAAGGCTGCCCTCAAGGGGGCGTCCTCTCACCACTCCTATGGAACCTCGTGGTGGATAGCCTTATCAAACGTCTGAATGACAGAGGCTACTACACGGTGGGCTATGCAGATGACATAACCATAATAATAAATGGCACACATGAAAACACACTATGTAACCTCATGCGCCAAGCCTTGAAGGTGGTGGAAGACTGGTGCAAGGAGTACACACTAGCAGTGAACCCCACCAAAACCGAACTCGTCCTTTTCACAAAGAAAAGAAAGTTGGCAAACCTACAATTGCCGCGTTTCTTTGAGACCACCCTAAGCCTATCGACTGAAACCAAATACCTGGGTATTTATTTGGACAAACAGCTGAATTGGGCAAAACATACTGATTACATCACCACAAAAGCCAGCATAGCCCTATGGCAATGCAAAAGATTGCTCGGCAGAAATTGGGGCCTAAGCCCCAAAATCACCTACTGGCTATACACCACCGTCATCCGACCAATCATTACATACGGCTCCATAGTTTGGTGGCCCAGGACCAATCTGAGCACAGCCCAGAAGGACCTCGAGAAGGTACAAAGATTTGCCTGTGTAGCAATCACCGGCAGCATGAGAACATCACCCACTGCCGCGTTACAGGTAATGCTGGGGTTACCACCTCTACACCTCGTCGTAAGAGAGGAGGCGGCCCTAGCGACCTTCAGGCTCGAAGTATCCGGCACCCTAAGTAAGGACTCCAGAATCAAACATACGCGCATAAAAGACGACGCAATCAAACAACAGCCCATGATGGCATCACCCTGTGACAGAACCCTGAAGACCCACTGCTTCCAAAAGCACTACAATATAGAGCTCACAGCGGAGATGTGTGACTACTCAGGTCCAAAAGAGCTAAGGATCTACACTGATGGATCGAAAACCGACGATGGAACAGGTGTCGGAGTTTTCTCCGACGACCTAAACATCAAAATATCCAGACCCCTGGGAATGCTCAACTCTGTATATCAGGCAGAGTGCGTAGGCATTATCCAAGCGGCACACGCCATAGAGGCCAGGGAAGTTACGGATACTCACATCCGTATACTTTCCGACAGCGCCTCAGTTCTCCAATCCTTAAAGAGAAACCAGATCACGTCGAGACTAATACTAGAATGCCATAATGCCCTAGAACGAGTTACGGTACTAAACCGCAACACGGTGACACTACAATGGATCAAAGGACACAGTGGATCGCTTGGAAACGATGCAGCTGATGAACTCGCCAGAAGAGGATCCAGCACAAACGCTTTCGGACCCGAACCCATTGTCCCCATACCCTTCAAGCAGCTCAGAAGTTGGCTAAAGGATCACACTCAAACACAAGCGGAGAAGTGGTGGACCTCGACACCAGGGTGCAGGCAATCCAAGGAGGCTATGCCATCTCTGGACAAAAAGCTGACCAAGCGCCTTCTGCGCCTGGATAGAGATAGCCTGCGACTGGTGGCGGGGACCATCACTGGACACTGCTCACTAAACAAACACTTTCACACCCTAGGTATCACTGACAGTCCCTTGTGCAGGGCGTGCATGGAGGCGGAGGAAACGATAGCGCACGTACTCCTTGAGTGTACTGGCGTCACCCAGATACGCGAGGAGACTCTTGGAACGCCAAGATCTCTTGAGGATGCCCTGAGAAGACCGGGAAGTCTGATCTGCTTCTGGAGGGAGGTGGGCTGGTTGGAGTAACGGCCACCATGGCTTACGCACAATGGTCCACTTTAAGGACTAAGTGCGGAAACCAAAATCCCTAACATAGAACATAGAAGCTCACATGCTTAGCTCTAGTCATTTGTTTTAACAAAACGTCACGCCTGCGTTTCCCCAAAGGGTAAGCCAAATATGTACCGATAGTACACTCATATTTTTTAAGTTATGTTTAAGTCACATGTAATAGGGGGCGAGCCTATTGGCATCAACCGGGCCCAAATCCCGACGTGATAAAGTGTTATTGGATATACATTCAGGAATTTCTCAGTAGCCGCCACGACGTCTGGATTTGTGCCCTATTGATGGCAATAGGCTCTTACATGGAACTTAAACATAACTGGCACATGTGGGTACTATGTTAGGTACATCTCTGCCTAACCATTCGGGGATTACAGGCGTGATGTTATGTTATGTTAATAAATAGTTACTATAGCGCGTAGTCTTTTACCTAAAACCATACAGTTGCCGTTGGTCTATTACCTATATCACTTCCTCCCTGTTGACTTTTACGAGTCGTAAAAGCTCATATGCTCACAGATTATCACCGAAGTTCTATTAGAGCAGTTTGTACTAAAACAAACGCAGTACTTGTAATAAAATAGCGCGTTCTAAGGTTTGGAACCACAGAAATATTAAAAACAGTTTGGAACCTTCAATAGCATATTTTTCAAAGAAGAGCTTTCTTTGAATATTATGAAGGTTTGAAGGTTTTCAATTTTGTTGTTTGTAATAATGTTAGGATGATAGAACGTTTTCTAGGATGTACACAGGCAGGTATGTTCAACCCAGATACCACTTACTACGTATCATCATCTGCCCAGCCTTTTCCCAACTATATTGGGGCCGGCTCCCAGTCTAACCAGATGCAGCTGAATACCAGTATTTTACATGGAGCGACTGCCTATCTGACCTCCACAACCCAGTTGGTCCACTGGGTAATACTATATCCTTGGAAGACTGGACGACCTGAAACGACTGTCAAAGATCTACAAATGACAGCCGGGACCAACGGCTTAACTTGCTTTCCGAGGCACGGAGGAAACTCGGTATGTAATACGGTCACCCATCCACAGACCAACCTAGGCAAACACGGCTTAACCCAAAGATCGACCCGAGCGGCTGTTATTATTTAACGACGAGCTCCTCCACTTAGTACGTATATTACCAAATTATAAAGGAGTCTGCCCACAACACCGTACCATACCATGACCGTGCTATGAGCGCATCGGGCACGGAAGAAAAATGACATAATGACACGGACTACTATACCCACTACAACGTAGCAACAGCGCTTCATAACCGGTATAACCCTGATTCCTTGTATTGAAAAGTATAAAACTATGCCTACTAGACCGTTCCGTTACCGACCAACACCGTCGCGAGCCATGCAAGGAGCGTCAACAATTATTGTCGGCGAGAATATATTTCCAGCGGCGCGGGAGCACAGAGAATATAGTCTTTGCCCGGGAGATACAATACATTCGCGCAGACATTCACACTCCCGACTGGTATCAGCCCGCCATTGCCATGACTAAGACCCCATCACACAGTGTGGCCGATCTCACAACCGCAACGAGGAACACTGCGTGCCGCTTCTTTAAGTTGAATCCGGCGCCGACATGCTCCGTGCAGACACAGTCCTTTACACGTTGCTAATTAATTTCCCCGTAATATTATTATGAGCATTTAGTCAATTATGAAACTATCAATATACCATCCACATAATAACTCACCAATACCTGATATTAATAATGACTAATATTCGTAACAGCCAGCACTCATTACTAAATGTACTGAACGGTTAATTTCCAAACGCTTCCATATATTTTTAAATTCAATTTATTAGATTCTGATGCAAATGGGCGACATCAGAGAGCGTGGGTTGCCGCGGTACCTATATTGAACTTTGAATAAATTAAAAGGATACTTTCATGGAAATTCATCTGTTTTATTGAAAGCTTGGGAAAATTCCGTGAATTTGCCCTCATTTTGAGTATGTTACCGATAATTTGCAATCGTTTTAGGCTTAACCAACCCAACATTTTTTTTAATAATAAATATAAAAAAAGAATCTCTGGAGCCCTGACCGCTGTGCCGTGGCGATGTGTCCGGGCCGAACAGCGACGCGACGGTACTCACACAAAGAAAACAAGTGAAGCTTGACGCAAATCAGAATTTATAATTTTTAACCGATATTAAATCGTCTACACAGTATTTAAAGTCTATATTACCAAGCCGCGCACAGCAGCTTTACCGCGAGCGTCTTTCGCGACATGCAATCGTAGCTGAAAGTATGCTGCGACGCGCGATCGGCTCAGTTCGCCTGTCGTCGTATCCGATCTGTCGTCAACACGGTAGGACTGAAACTATTTGACTAGAGGCAGAAACGGATACGTTTGCAAGCGACGGTACGGAGCCGATCGTATGCGTCGACATCCTGCCGCACGCGATCGGCTGTCGCGGCATCCGTTCGTATCCTTACCAATCCGATGCGATGCGAGCCGTTTGGTGGAAATCATCCTTTAGTCGCTTCACCCGAGACCGTGAACGGAGCCTTATTTATTTTTGTTTGTCGATACTTTGTTTTTACCTTCATACTGATTATGACAATATCATGAATGACAGACAATTGAATAAACTCCATTACCTCCCACCTTCCTTACCTTTCAAGTAGAAGAAGTATTCATTGTATGACCTTTTCAGCTTTCAAATTATAATTAAAGGTCATGGTTGTTATAGGAACAAATAATAAATAAAACATGAAATTATTGTAACATTTTTATTGAACATAATATTTTTTTTGTCGTGTCATCTAAGAATAGAACTCTTAACCATTTTATGAAGGAATAATAAAGCCTGTTAGGAGAATTTATCACAGAGACAGATTATTAATCCTACGAGAACACAGGATATACATACGCCTACACGTGACTTTTCTTAGTAGCATTAATTCTAACGTCAATGAAAACGTTTCCAATTCGTCTTACAAACTTATTAGTAATAGGTTCAAAAACATATTAAGCTCAAGAAATAAATAATGAGGAGATTCCCCGAAAAGCCGTAACTGAATTCGCATAAACACCAATTGTACGGAACACTTAATAAATTCATAAAACTTTGCTCACGTACAACCATTATTCCTTATTATAACATTATGGAAAATCTGATGGCCTGAACGGTCTAAATGAAGTCGTTTAACTAACAAACGTGTGGGGGGTAAGGTGGAGCGTAATAACGTAACTACAAACAATTACAGAGCTTTCACTCTCCGACGTCTAAACCCGTAATACATTACAATTTGTACAACTCGGCTCATACAGAACACTCCCGTCAAAGTTAAACCACACAACTTCGTACTAATGAATGAAGACTTTGCAAACTAATTTGCCACCACGCCGCAATGACAGCGCTCCTTAAAACTATTAATATTGTCGTACGTAGTTACCTCAGCAGCGTACGTCTGAGCTCATACCGTGGCGACATGCTTGCCTGCATTTTAATTATTCTTAAATCATTTTGTAAAAGGTACTTATCTGAAACCTCATTAGTATATATCATGATAATGAAGTTGATATCAAACCTGCTTATTTAAAAAGCACATGTTTGCTGGTGATTTAATAATAACAGCCGCACGGCTCGATTGAAGGTTAAACTATGTTTGCCGAGGTCGGCCAGTGGATGGGTGGCCATGCTTCTCATTTCCGGACCCCTCTGAATCTCGAAAAGCACGTTAAAGCGTTGATCCAGGGTAGTCAGAAGCACGAAGTAAGTTTTTAAACTGACATGGTCACTAACATTATCATTAACACTAGAAACGGGATAATTACCATGTCCACTGCTTGTTTTGAAGAAAGACACACGAAAAAAAAAGAAGCACGAAAGTCTCGCAACCAATCATACCAAGGGATATCGTGGTACCCAGTTTAAGGGTTGTGGGACTTAGGTTGGGATATCGCTCTCTGTAAAATACTGAAATTCAGGTGCATGCGGTTATTTGAAAGCCGATCTTAATACAGTTGAGAAAAAGCTACGTACATAACCTTTTCTTCAAAGAGTTTTGTGATATTTTAGCCAAAATCTATCTAGTCGATAATAGCAACACACCCATGAAGTCTTATCTCCAATCGATCTGTGCTAATGATGATAAATGTACACAGACTTCTTCAACAAACTACAAGATATTATTAACTAATAAATAACTCGTATTATCGTCAGTCGAACATGCACGCTGTACACAAGTATAAATTAATAAAGGCCTGAGGGTACGTCCCCTACGAATTATATAGGGCTGATCTCAAAGGGTAACTCGACTCGATGTAGATAGAGTCTGTCACGGAGCTTGGGTCACATAACTTCACACTAATGAATGACAACTTCACGGTTGTCGCCCCGCGATGGAGCTCTTTGCGACTAATGAAATTGCGCTTCCATGAATACTGGGGAAGCGGAGTGTATTACGCCATGACAGTTTTATAGAAACTTAGAAACCTCTCGTGTTTGTCGTAACGTTTACACGGTCAAACTGCGCAAATTGTATGGGGTTTCTTTTGGCCGTTTAAAGTGACCCAATTTCCTTTGATAAGTGTACATTAGTGATATATTTATGGTTTTTGTTCTTGCGATTACTTCCAGTTATTTGGATCCAGGGCTAATAAAAGAAAACAGAGTATGGTAAAATTCAATACAGACTTGATTTTCAGCCCGAGTTACACAGAACTTAATCCAAGCCCAATTCATGCAGTTATACGCTAAGAAAACCAAAAGGAACCAATTCAATAACTATAATAATAATAATAATAATAATATCCCTGGACATTTCACACAGCACCATCTAGTCCCAAGCTAAGCAACCTAATGCTTGTGTTATGGTAGCTAGATGGCTGATAAACTACATATATACATTTTTTTTTTTGTAAATACATACATATTATAGATAGAAAAACACCCAGACCCGGAACAATTACTTGTAGGTCATACAAATATTTGTTCCGTACGGGAATCGAACCCGCGACATGCAGCGCAGCAGTCAATCGCTTGACCACTGCGCCAACCGTGCCGTCAGTCGCCAACTGTGTTCGACATCAAATAGGCAAATATCCAACCGGACATAAACTCATAAAAAGCCACTTCAATCATATTAGCAATTAAAAACAAACCGCAAAGACCAAACTCAATCACAAAAAATTTCATACACATATTTTAATCCTCGGTAAAGAGTGAATGGGTCGGATTTAAAATGAAAAATAAGGATTAGAGAGAAATTTGCATGCAGCACATCGATGGTAAATTATCGGGGTGTTTGGCAAACAGCCAGCCGACATTTACCAACGGTATTAAGGACACCGAATGTTCTGTTACCGAAGAGGAGGCGCGTGATCCTAATCTGAATTTTGTGAAACGATAACATAATCGAAAGGTCAGCGCTGATAGCGGTTACAGTTTGTTCATTGGGAATTGGGAGATAAGGTGTTAGGAAAGGTGACAAAAGTCGAGTAGATAGCATTATTCTCGATTCGACTGATCTCCGATCTGTTCTTACTTTTACGAAGAGTATTTTTTGCGCTCTTCATGAAGATGGAAAAGAGTTCTTTGATTCACAAAGTACGTAGTAACTTAATGATAATGTAACTCAGATTTCTATTACAAATAGATTTCATTTCCTCGCATAAACACACCCTGCTTTCACCCAAACAATTTCACCACGGTGTTAATGACCTCCTCCGGTAATTCATACCGCTAAGTGCTTACGAAGCAAACATCTCAAGACAATCCCAACAAGGCGTCCACTTTGCACGTCTTTACGTTTAAGGAGCGTAAAATTTATCTAGTTGAAATAATCGCGGCCAAACAGCCACGTCGGGCTACGTCGGGCCACGTCGGGCCATTATGTCTGGCGCCCAGCCAGACATGGAACAAGTGAACCACTGCCGACTATTAGTTATTGCGTTTATTTATTTAAAAATACTATTGCGCGGTACGGTAGCAACAAAAAAGGAAAAAAGGGTTAGTAAAATATCGTTTGTGGAAACTTCTGTTGTCAAAGGTTTTTTTTTCGGGATATAGGTAAATATTGATACGAGTACGAGTATATCTAGGGTTAAACGTGGGATTCCAATATAGCTACTCGTATGGATTAAAGCAATAACTAATTACTAAAGAAATTGGTAGGTGACCGAAGTCAGAGTTGAATATAGATCACTTCAAAGTTCGAGTGAATCGGTTTCTTCTAGGCAAGCGAGCTTCACCCTAGGCCGCGTCATCGCTTCACATCAGGTGAGTTGCGGCCAAACGCAAGCCTATTTAGCATAAAAGAAAGAGTTAAAAGCGGTATATTGTATGCAGTTCATTCCCTTGGCATAGTGACGTCTGACAGGAGAGAATAGAAGAAGAAAACGTGTTACGCCGACCCGAAATAGTCGAGGGCAGGAAGACGATAATGATGATTCCCTTGGCACAATACCTTCATAATAACAAGAAATTAAATTACTTCATAGAGAGAAAAAACCGCTTACATTTCTCAGTCCATGCAAACATCTGCTCACTTTGAACCAAGCAGCTACTTCAGGGCAATACCCACATTATCTTGTTCCGCGTATTTTAAATGCAACGAGCAGACAATGCGTCTGCTAAGTTTTGCTCAAACAAAAGCTGTTCGAGGAATATTGGTTGAATTGTGCAGAAAAACGTTTAAATTGTGTCTCGCCCACTTTATCTTCCTATACAATAAACAATTGCAAGTTTTGGATTTAATTTAGTTCTTCTTTATAACCCTTTTTTTGGGATGAGAATTCTTCAAATGTCTCCTCCCGCTCTGGGCGGAGCGGAAGGGAGTGTCAGACTTTTACTGACTAAAACCCATCCATGTTCCTTCTTTTGCCCATCTCTTTGAGGCGCGCGTGGTACACGAACGCACCGTCGACACGGCCTGTCGTCATAAGACGGACGGTGCGCTAGCCCATTACTCACCGCCCACAGGTCCACGCCTACGGTGGCCGAGTGCCACCACGTGGCCCGTGTCCGGTGAGGACCTCCGTCAGGCGGAAGGTGAGGGCGCCGTGGCACCTCTCTAGCCACTTATCAAACAGGGGGCTTATCGCCACTATTGTGGCGTGCCCTGCACGGGGTTGCGACAGTCGCTCTCTCCATGTCGCCATGAGATCGCGCCGGAGGTCTGTACGCTGAGCGACAATTTGCCGCGGCAACGGAGTTTCCCCCGGCGTAGTGCCTCCGCGCGCCACTCGTGCAGGCAAACGAGGACTATCGCCTCCAGATCCCATGGCGACAATCCGGCAAGGAGGCTCGCCGCCTTTCTTTATAACCCTAATTATGAAGTAGGAAGCATTAGTAGCCATAGTAATTATTATAAGGTTTTTCGTATTTTGGACTATTTGTGTGTGTATACATTAGTTTATTTTTCTGTATATATATTTATCTGTATACCTATTTATGTATATGAATTTATACTAACAAAATGGTATTTTTCTTATTTATTTTTTTGTACTCTATCATAATGCTGTCCTATATGACCCAAACATCGATTGGTAGAGAATATCTTGTGACAATAAGTCCGCCTATGTACCACTCTTGTACATGAAGTAAATAATGTTACTAATGTTTTTGTTATTAATCTTAACAAGCCCTTAATAAATAATGATAACCAAATGGTAAAAGAAAAGTTCAATTAAATAAGTACCAAAGAAATCCCTACTATCGATTATGAATATTCGTTCGTACATTTTTCAATATCATAATCCCTTGGTCGCTGGGTCTAGTAGATACTCAAATCCCAAGATATTATACTTAATTGGACTCGGAATCTAATCCAATTAGGTCGAACGCACTTATCGGCATTAATTGCATTTAATTGAATGATTTTGATTACACGTTTATACGCATCGCGTGCTTCAGTTGCTCATCAAAGAGCCGTGTTTGTGAAATGAATCGTTCGATTTACGCCCATTATTATTATTATTTAGAGTGTTTTGTTTGAATCAAATCCATAAATAATCCTTAAGTTCGGCATTGTATTAGGAATATTTAATGTTGATGCTTTCATTTTTACATTAATCACACAAATAATGTCGATAATTTTATACTTTGTACTTTATACAGGTCTTTTCAAATAGAAGAACATAAACATGCATTATTAAACACGTTATGATTACTTTTTTTTCCGACATGACATCTCGCAGGCTGGGTTCTGCTTAACCGTATATTCTGTGGATGCCTTGAGTTTAAGGCCTCCAGCCAGGGGCTAGGATTCCTCCCTTATTACATGGGACTTAACATAACAGGCGAAATGTTTGTGTAGCTACTGTTGCACACCTCTGCATATGTCTCTAAGGATTACAGGCGTAATGATATGATTTTTTGTTGCGAGGAAAATATCAGTACCCACCCTGATTTTCGATGTTTTCCTTGTAGACCACATTCCACCACCCATGTTCTTACATAAACGTAAAAAAACCGGCCAAGTGCGAGTCGGACTCGCGCACGAAGGGTTCCGTACCATTATCTATAAAAACGGCAAAAAAATCATATCTGTTGTATGGGAGCCCCCCTTAATATTTTATTTTTTTTGTATTTGTTGTTATAGCGGCAATAGTAATACATCGTTTGTGAAAATTTCAGCTTTCTAGCTATCACGGTTTATGAGATACAGCCTGGAGACAGACAGACAGACAGACAGACAGACGTACAGACAGACAGACAGCGAAGTCTTAGTAATAGGGTCCCGTTTTACCCTTTGGGTACGGAACCCTAAGAAACGAATCCCACGATGTTTTTAGTACAAACAACAGCACAAAGTTATAACTTAATTCAGTTCTACATTCAAGTATGTAGGTATACAAGTCATAGTGATGAAGCGGTCCCAATATTCCGAGCAGTTATCCAATATTCCCCGCGTTGGATCGGAGCCAGTTAGCGTTACTTATTCCTACAAATTCCGGATTAACTACTACTTGCCGGCAACCTGCCGTTAATTTACTCTCTTACTAATACAATATTATGCTTCAATGTTGCTGAACGTAAATAAATACTGAAGGTGTTGCTGTAGAATGTAGGTTAAAAAATAAGTAGGTTATTCAGTTTGTTAACAAAAACCTAATACATAATATGTTTTTGCTTCATTGCTGATCATGTGACCTCGATTACCATTGTGGTACGAGAAATATAGTACAAGCTATCAATGTTGTGCGTAACGCGAAGATTGTAACTTTGATCATGAGAGAGAGAGTCATGTTTCTGAGATATAAGCCATATCTCAGAAATAGGACGCTCTAGAACATTTTGTCTCATACAATACTTGTTTGTATTGATGCCAGCTATCGATTAATTAATACAGGTTTTATGAGTGGCTAATAAAATTAATGTTTTACTGGGCCGGCAGTCTCGACATAGATACCGACACTTTCGCAAACTTTCGATCGCTTAATAATAACGAAAAAATTCGGTTGCAATAACGATGCTTGCGAGAAACGCATCTTGGATGTTGAGACTTGCATTTCTCGCAAGCAACGTTATGTACGTTGTTTTTTTCTGTTATTATTAAGCGATCGAAAGTTTGCGACATTGTCGGTATCTATGTCGAGACTGCCGGCCCTGGTCTGAACATTGTAACATTGAACTTGGGTGGGTTGTATCTCGGAAACGCGAGGCTTTAGAATATTTGATTTCATTCAAAATTTCTTAACATTGATGGCAGCTATTGATTATTTAATGCGTGGCCGCTATTTTGAAAACCAAATAAAATAGCGGAAGGCAAGCCAAATAATTTAAACTTCTCTCACAGAATTACATGAGATTTAAAAATCACGTGCGAAACGTTTAGGAGTACCACATGACGTACCCCTTCTGGGAATACAGGCGAAAAAGTTTTCTGTATTGTTTGTGTATAAATCATTCATGAAAATACGTGAAAAATTACATCCCTTTTTGTTTTTCGTGTTGTGAGATAAAGCTTTATATCAATAGTTCAAAATACCTAACCCTTTTTAGCTGTGTGTTTAGGAAGACAACCGTCCTTTTTAATGTAGACATTTAAACAATTTGAGCAGTACCTCCGTTACGACCTTCATTTCGCAAAGACTCGTCGTAAGAATAAAAATGGATGAATTTAAAAGTGCTGTTAACAATAGATGAAAATATAAAAGGGAAAACTGTCAACAAATACGTGGCAAATCACGTAAATGTTTTGAGGGTGTTTACTGATACCATTGCCTGTTATATAACAATCTTGATATCTTACGTAAGTAAAAAGTATTGGGCGAAGCTGATTGCTCCACTTTTCTTCAAACCATTTTCTCTGTTTACGCAGTAACGCAGACATATCAATTCGTACCACGCCTAAAACTCTATCATATCCTAAAGTTATTGCCCAATTTCATGAACTGGGGATATTTCGGGTACTTTAATCTTGAGTAAAAATGGATTCAAAGAAAAACCATTTTTGGGAATAACGGTCCATTCTCTAGGTTGGAGAACTACATAGCGTTAGCTATACGCAATAAATTCAGTCGGTATAGATTTTCGCCACTATCATTTCGTATCATTAGATTGTCTCAATCGTTTTTCTCTTAGGCCCCTAAATTATTATTTATAACTATACGTAACAAAAATGTTTTTCTTGAGGTCGAGAAAATAATATAATATTGTGTTACGGAGATAATTAGTTCAGCCGCTACCAAGTCTAATTAAGCGTCGACGATCATTTATTTACACAAAAGAATTCTTAGAACGCGGTCAGTGACGCAATACAAATTACATTTCAAGTTTTTGTGAAAGCATAATCTGATTCTTTTTGTGTGTTTCCTGATTCTGAAACCAGGAGTTTAATTAATATACAGGGAATAAACGGAACCTCACGATGCCATCAACCAAGCATTATGTATATCAAACTAAGTAACTTTACGCAAAAATAATTGGGAAACAACTTTTTTTTTGGGGTGAAAAATCACGTTTTATGGTACTCGTAGGACTCAATTTAACGCACTCAAAATATTATGCTGATGGATAGATTGAATAGTACGGGGTAGTAGTAATGTTTTAAATGTTACATTAAAAACATGTGTGTATTTAAAAAAAACTTGTGAAAAGATTGGAACTTTCACCTCCAATATCTCCGTAACTAGGAACGGTCTAGATACCGACCTAGAATAAAGAAAAGATCTCAATGACGGGGAGAACAAGTTCCTTTCGGCTTCGTTAAGGGTCTCGTTACACCCTTTATGATAACTATGTACAATATGTACATGCGCGTATTATTCAGATATACGAAGTCGTATGAAAGCAAAAGTTATTTTTTTAAATTAGTCTGAGAATTAAAACTTATTGATCGTCAGAATTACTTAAGTCAGTTTCCCAAACTCCCGCAGCTTCACAACTTCTTAGTGTTTTATTTGGGAAGAAAAAGTGCCGCTACAAGCTCCCCAGTAACACACACACACACACACGCACACACTTCAAATAAGACTTTCTCAAATAATCACATATGCATTCTAGAACATCTTTACAAATCACCGTGACCGTAACAATGAATAAAGTCAACCAAAGTCAGTTTTCATTAAATATTTTCTTTGCAAAATCGGGTTTGAAAACTATTCAAACTTATTCAAAATACAAATTAATTCATTAATATGCATTGTGGAAAAGTTTCAAGGATTTTAAAAGAGTCTTAAAAACTTAAAATATAAATGTAAAAGATTTCAGTTTGTTTAACTTGTTGAAAATTGTATTAAAATCGAAAAACGATTATGCAAGTTTTTCTAAATCGAGTTTGAGCACTCGAGAAAGAAAAATATACAAACTAAGAAGCGCATCATAGTTACTGTGAGACCCGGGGTCTAGCAGTTAAAAAGGAAACTCGCGTAGACTTGTAAATTGATAACTATTTAGTTAAGACTCACTTCCATATCTATACAAATAAAATTGAAGTGTCTGTTGTTAATATCAAAATAACAGCTTTCTGCTGAATGCATATGAAAGTATATACGTACCTACTTATAACAAAAACACATTTTTTTCAATTTTTGTCTGTCTGTTTGTTCCGGCTAATCTCCGAAACAGCTGGACCGATTTTGACGGCATTTACTGGCAGATAGCTGATGTTATAAGGTCTAACATAGGCTACTTTTATTTTAGAAAAATTATTAGGGTTCCGTGCAAAAAAATTAAAACCCTTTAAATTGGTAACAAAATTCGATTGAAAAAGGGAAGTAAGTTACATTTTTTTTAATAAGAATTTTACGCGAACGAAGATCGCGGGCAACAGCTAGTTATTAATACATCGTTTTAATTTTTTAAGCCGTCTACCCTTTTACTACTCTCTAAACATGTCGTCATATGACAATAACTTACTAAACAGTCAAGGTCGGCTGGCACACTCATCCAGACAAAGCGCCTACTTAATAATCACATGTCCAAATACTTACTACATACTTACGCACATAGTCATTCATTTCTAATGTCAGACGACATTGGCGTATAACTATGGTGTGTCCAGATGCTACTGCGCCTTACAGAGAAACAGCTTGGCTTTCTGCCAGCACCCGGGCTTGCGAACTGGACAATGGGCATACGCTACAAAATTAGTACCCAATATTTTTATTCGTTTATTGCGCTGAACATTGCTATTAAACTGCTTATGTTGCTGTGTTGTTCTGGTCTTGGCTAGCAGACACGAAGGGTCCATATAACACAATTCCTTTCAGCTTCTCATTCTTAGCACAGCAGTTACCAATGTCGCTGTATTTAAGAACACAATAAATTTCGAACCCGGCTGCGCGAGAGTCGCTGCGCACCCTACCGCTGACTGAGCTCACAGACCACCACTGCCACTCCGGGCATTACTTTGTACGGTCTTCACACGTTTAATTGATGTTAATTATGGTATTACACCTATATTTAAATACAGTCCACTAGTTTCCTTATAATGTCCCAGTCGATATCTTACAAAAAATTTCACCCTTCGCCACCGCTGGTTAGAACAATTTTGTCAATATCATTTTCAATTTTAAAAGTTTGTACCCACTTAAGGTCCAACTTAAGGTAGAAAGAACATCAGAGAGGTGGCCATGGCCAGTTTTCACTTAAATCGTATGATTGTGAAAGCATTGCATTTGAAATAATTAGTTTCATACTACATATAAGTAGGTAATATTCCCACGAAGTTCACTCGTAATTGTTACCAAACAACTCAGAATTTCCACTTCGAAAGCAAAATTATGGAATTGCTTATTATTATTAACAAACAGTTAATTTCTATCCTCTCGTGAATAAACTAGTTTTAGATTCAGCGCCAATAATTGAACTGGCTATTCTAGCGTTCTACGCAAACTAAAACACTAGACGGGCAGAATTCAGGGCAACAGCAATAGGTAGGTACCCAAACTAATCTGCTACAATAGTGCAATATTCGCGTCTGCCCGACTTTTCCTACTGCGTACAATTGGCAAAATAGGTACTGGCATATACTCGTTTCTAGCACAAAAACATGCTTTTACCACGCAATTGCTAACTTGAGTCTAAACATACATACGAATAAATAAAATTGAAGAGTGTGTTTGTAATTTCAAAATAAAAACTTGTTATTGAATGCACGTGAAAGTACGGTAGGTACTTCAAACGAAAAATTATATTTAATTTTTTGTCTGTCTGTATGTCTGTTCCGGCTTATCCGATATGTGTAGTTAGGGAGAAAAGGACATGCTAGTTTTAAAAATGTGAGTTTGAGGCACTAGCTAAAGTGATCAGTTTTTCCTCAACCAATAGAATATCATTTTCATGACATGTCTGAGTTTTAAGTTTACGATACACTGAAAAGAGCGACGTAAAAGCCTACACAACGCACTTAAAACATTGTCTACAAGTATTTACAAGTTAGCTGCCTAAACACCTATCTCTTTGTTAAACTGTACCTAGGTACCTACATTCAATTAGACTTGCCAATTCGTTGGGACACGTTCGAACCGACTACGGACAAAACACACTTTGTCCAGCCAATGCAACAAAACTTTTGCTGTGCAATGTACCTAACTAAGCCAAAAACGGTTTCACCAAAAAGGCCGGTTACGGCCAGATCTTTGGGAGTTTGGAGGCCTTTTGTCTTTTGTGAAGAGGAAATAAATACTTTTGAATAGCTTATACTTCAGAAATGAATAACATTTTTACATCTGCGGAATATTTAAGAGGAGAGCACATAAACATTTATGTATACGCGATACCAAAAGCGTATCTACGATTTTATTAAGTTGTCACGTGCCACGCAATAGAACTGAAGATTACCATTTGGAACCAATTAACACAATTTACGTGAAAACTAATTGCTACGACTTTCGAAAGGTTGAAGAGGAGACATTAAATTCGTAGATAAAAAACTTAAGAAACAATAACAATACGAAAAGCGATAAAAACCCTGCGCAAATTAATAATTTGCGTGTAGCTTAACATAACCGTATCCAGTGGAGGTTGGATGGCCGCCAACTCGTTATGAAGCGAATTATCCACACGATCGGCTGCGACCAGGGACACGCTGAGCACACCCATCCCGCACACATGCCGCTTTCATTCCAATCCCACTAAATATCATGGACATCTCAGAAACGCGAGTTAATTATCGCAATTAATGGGAGCCTGAATATCCAATATCATCATTATTACGACGGCTTTGATATTTGATATTATGGCTCAATTAGCTGTATTCTCTGTCGGGTTTAAGTGGACTAATCTACCTTTGTTGCCTAGAAATAATAGGCTACATGTCTCAAATGCGCAAAAGGGACTAACGTACCATATTAGAACACAAAAGGACGACATCAAAATGATAGATGGCGTACCTTTATATCCCTTACCACAACCCAACAAATCCTTAAACATTTCAAAATATTATAACCACTGTTACATCTATCAAAGTAACGTCCGTCAAAGCTCCCTGATCCATTCGGGGACCCATAGTTTGTTTTAAATTAATGGCATCCATATCTCACGATCCCTAGGAATAGTCCTTACTATTTGTCACAAAGATTATCTACTTTTTCTGTTTCCGACCCGTGATATATATTATATTCATCTCCCTTGTCTTCATTCCAGGTATGACGTCCTACATAAAGTAAGGGCTATAAAAGTGTCGGTACATCACCGCAGGTATGAAAAGATGAAAACAAAATTGATAAATTGGTGAAATACTTCAAAGTGTTTGCACACAGTCATTTATTTCCACAGCGGGAAGTTCCAATATTTTAAAACGTATCGACGGCGCTGCCAAAGTAAAATGAGCTGTGTGTCCGAGAAATTAAGGTGGCTTGAGAATAATTTCACTTAATTGGAGCACAGCACGAGCTCGCGTGATGTCAAGAAAAAATGTATTCCTGAATTATAGAGAGGTTAACGAGCTGTAGGTGTTCGTCGTTAAAGCTGCCATAAACTGTGCTAATGTGACGTGACGTCACACCTCCGGGGACTCAGATACGCGGAAAAAGTGAAAACCAATTTTTTGCGTATTGGAACATCGAGTTCATCATCATGAAGGTATATTTAGAAAGATATCTCAACGGTCTCAAACTACAAACTAGTTTTGAACTAAATAATGTTTCGTGAAACTCGGCATTAATTTGATTAAAGAGCAGCAATCAATTAGTGGGCGCTGAATGTGACTGCAAGTAAATTAATTAATTTCTGCTAACTGATCGAAATCATTATTTTCCACGGAAAATATGAGTTTTATTTATTGAACAGCAAAAGTAATCAGGAAAATCATAGAAAACTTATTGGGAAAGGTGCGTTTTGAAATGCTTGCTTTCAACCATCTGCTTAGCTTTTCCCAACTATGTTGTGAGCGGCTTCCAGTATAACCGAATGCAGCTGAATACCAGTATTTTCCATGGAGCGACTGCCTATCTGACCTCCACAACATAGTTACTGCTGGGTAAAACGATAACCCTTGGTAAGACTGGTTGTCAGACTTTTGGGCCACTGACCACTTCTAATAAACAAATGATATATAATAATGATATAAATGCTTGCTTTCAACCTTCCTATTAATTTTGTTTTTGACTTGGAAAATGTAACACAACTTCATAAAAGATGCAGCAAAGGATTAAATAAACTGTTTTGGAAATCTAAATCCAACAGTGCCGTGAATCTCTCCAAGTATTTCGCTAAGCTGGGACATGCATTCTTGAACGCTCACGAAACATAAAGACCCGGCGTCAAGGCTTCAACCTAATTAATTTTAAACGCAGCACTTCCCAACTTGAAAATTATCTTCAAAATAAAATTTTAAAGTAACTATATAAACACAAAACGCTCATAAACTGACTTGGATGGAACTAAAATTGTGGGTGGCGCGTACAAACAGCTCCAGGGCCGTCAGTATTAAACCCGCGGGAATCGCAACTTTTTAATAGGTTTAAGACCAAAAATCCCGGGATAAAATGAACGAAACAAGCTTTAGATTCACCTGAGTAATTAGTTAGCCGGGTAATGAGTTTATTTTTAATGGTTACGAAAGTTGTAAATTTTATTTGTCGCCTCCAGCGTAATGGGATTTGAAACAGATATTAGGCACTCGTAGTCTCGTGTGTTAACGAGAACTGGTGTCTGTTAGGATTATTATAATAGAGTTTTGAAAGTTTTTAGTATTTTGTTCATGTATGTGTATAGGTATTAATCATATGATAAATAAAATAATCATCATCATTATCTGCCTCGCCTTTTCCCAACTTTAGTGACGTCAACTTCCAGTCAAAGGATGCAGCTGAATACCAGTACTTTACATGGAGCGACTGCCTATCTGATTTCCACAATCCAGTTACTCTGCCAAAGATCTACAAATGACAGCTGGGACCAACGGTTTAACGTGGTTTCCGAGGCACGGAGGAAACTCGATGTGTAAAGGATGGTCACCCATCCACAGACTGACCTTGACAAACACGACTACTATTATTTAGCAACGAGTTCCTCTTGGTATTATTACACATCCATCTATCAAATATCACCCAACACATCTGCAATTTACAAACCACTCTCACATCTCGCAAACAGCAGCTGCCCCGTCGTTCTAACACTTGTGCTATTTACGAAGCTATACGGATGGGTAACTTCACGGGTATTTACGAATGTGCTGCCGACCGGACTGGGTCCCAATAGTCACGATATTGAAAGGCAGCGGACTACGCACGATGTGTAGAACCATCCTATCGTTATGAACGGAACATTCCACAAACAAAAATGCATACACTCGACACGAATTGTCGATGCTTTTTTGTTTTGCGTTCTATTGTTTTCTGTGATGTGGTTTTGTTTCTCAAACAACAGAGGTCGTTGATATGTTGTAGGTAATCTTATATGTGCCTTGTGAAAGTCTTTATAAATTACTTCAAAAAAGGAGAAATTCAAGAAATATTCTATATGCAACACTTGTGTAGAGCGTTAATAAACCTTTAAATTTACCAGTATTCATAACGCCGTTTCTTCATTTTTATAAAATAAACTACGTATACTTTCAAGACTTATGTCTTTCTCCTACACTAATACAGTTATCCTAGCAAAAGTATGCACTTCAACAATTCAGTATGTGTTCCAAAAAATGAACGCGCACTAATAAAATCGAATATAGAGCTGTTGCAACCATCTGTTTTGTATTAACGTAGTTACAAAATAGGAGATAAACGACCTCTATGCAATTCCAAAAATAAAGTTTTCAAAAATTTTGATTGGATTATGATATGATAATATGTAAACCACCTACTCTGCTTTACATCTTATCTGGTTTACATTGGGTTACCTAAGGCAATGGAGAGAAAGCTGAACGGGGAGAAATGCACAATGCATCTTAGAAAAATAAATAAATATTTAGAACCTTTTCCTCTGTGTGTAGCTAGCTCTGTAGCACACGATTCGTATTAATTTGAGAACAAGAAGATTACCGACGCGCATACTTTTTCCTATTTTAATTTAAAACAACGTGTATTTGCTTGACTTAAAAGTCAACTATAGTGGGCAGTACACATATTTTAATGAAGCCAATGTAAGGCCTCTTTGCGCAGGTAAAATTTTTGGTTCATTAAAATATTTACAAGAATATTAAATAGTAAACGTTGACAGAGGTGGAGGGAAAATAAATATCTCTGTTTTAATGATGATGTCTACGTTTTTTAATTGTAAGTAATATTATCTTGGTAATGATATTTTCTTGATAAACTTGAAGTAATATTGAAGCAAAATCGAAAACAGTTATCATCATCTGCCTAGCCTTTTCCTACTTTGTTTGGGTCAGCTTCGAGTCTAACCGGCTGCAGGTGAATACCAGTATTTTACATGGAACGGCTGCCTATCTGACCTCCATAACCCAATTAGTACTGGGTAATACACCCTTGGTAAGACTGGTTTTCAGACTTTCGTGCCACTGAATAACGGAGTGACGACTGTTAATGATCTGCAAATAACAGCCGGAACCAACGTGCTTTCCGAGGCCCAAAGGAAACTCAGTATGTAATGGGTAACGCGCGGCTTAAGCTGAAGAACGACTCGAGCGGCTGATATTGTTTGACCACGAGCTCCAAAATCGAACACAGTATATACCCTATTATTTACAAACGTATGGAGCAATGACTAAAGTATGCTACAACATAAAAGTGTTGATCTTTTTAGGGTTCCGTAGTAAACAAACAAAGAACCCTTATAGTTTCGCCATGTCCGTCTGTCCGCAGCTTAGTTCAAAGACTCTTAGTACTAAAAAGCTGTAATTTGGCATGAATATACAGTTTAGTTACGCCGACAAAGTGGTACCTAAAATAAAATCTCGAAAAGTATTTTTTTAGGGTATTTCCAGTACGAACACGTAAAGTGGGGATTTTTTTTTCTCGCGTACCCCATTATGCGGGATGTCGTTGAATAGGTCTTTAAAAACTGTTGCGAGTTTGTTAAAAGAATTTTTCGATTAATTTGTAAAGGGATTCGTTTGTAAAATAATAATAATTTTTGTTAGACTCAAGTGTGTCTCCCCCTCCTCTACCATCTAAACGGTTGTGTTTGTGTGCGTGAAATAAATCACGGTGATAGTACGAGTATATTAGAACGAAATCTATAGAACGAAAACTACGAAAAGTAGGTTTTACAAGTTTACGAGTAAAAGTCGACCAACTTATAAAATGTACTTAGATAACATATTTTCCTGAACATAATTTATGGGAGCACAGGTTTTTCAACTGCAAATGTAAGTTTGTTTTTTATTATCACAATAAAAATCATCGTTCCGAGGCAAATCGGACCGTAGGAAGTGTCCGCATATTTTGATGGGCAACTACGGTACCCTACATTGTACGTAGCCCGACACGCACTTGGCCAGTTTTTGTACTATTACGGCGTAATTTGAAGCAAGCTTGAATTATTTTTACACCTGTGTTTTGAATCTCTAAACCGAGTAACAGCCAAAACTCAGCTTTTCTTTTTCGGTAACACTAATAATAAAAACAACACGTCCCTAGTTCTCAAGTTGCAAGCATTCATCATTCTAAAGATTTGGTAAAGACGATCGATCAATTAGGGATGTTCAAAACGCAACCCTGAAAAAAGAACACCCATCTATCATTCTTTGTCTCTGGTTACTTTTATCTATATTTGTTGCTATATAGAACTGGCAAGCTTCGGTGCCGAATTTGCCAACAGTCCGCCAAAAGCCCTTGCAGTCTGACGATGACGGTCAGACGAAAACGAAACTATTGAATACGGCGCAATAACAGTCGGTAATGATATTTCAAATTGTTGGCAATTACTTTTGAACAACTTCTGATACCATTCAGTGATTGACTAAGCAGCGTTCTTAACTGAAAATGTATTAATAAATTATTATTTTATTCATGACATAACTTCACCCCTGTTATCCCCGAAGGGTAAGGCAGAGGTGTACCTAATAGTCCACCCTCATTTCGGCAGTTATGTTTAAGTCCCATGTAAAAGGGGCGAACCTTTTGCCATTTTATTCCTGTTGTTAATTTTGCATCATCTATTGCAACATGTAGCATTGTCTCGACAAATTACTGTCAACAATACGGCAAAGTGTAACAATCACAAAATAAATAAGAATTTCATTAATATTTATAAAAACCAGCGGGAAAATACCAGCCAAAAATAAAAATGCACTCATGATTTTAATCATAATATATTTTTGCTGTATTTATGATATAAAAACGTGCAATAAAAATAGAGTCACGAAAAAATGGGAATACATTTTTCAAGCAATTCCCGTTCAGATTTTCGGCCGTGTTCGTCGGTCGTCCCAATTTTCACCGCCTGTAACCATACAGGCATACAGCGTAAAAGTGCGTAAAGGTAGCAATAAACAGAACATTTCGACTTGGTCGTTAATCACAGTAACAAACGTGATGTCTGTCAACGTAATCACATCTTTTTCGGAGTACGCACTCCAATAGGAATCGGTCTTAATGATTTATAACTCTGCCTAACCACTTAAGAGTTTTGATTGCGAAATAAGAACGAATTATATGAATAACTTTATCAACTTTTTGGAGAGATCTTATTTCGGGCTCAATGGACGGTTAATTTGTTTTTTTGTTGTTGTCATAAAAACTTGGTAATTATTAGTTACCAAGTTAGCATATTCAACATGAATACGTGAGTTGCTAAAACTATTTATTATGGCCATTCACTAAATCTAAAGAATCTGTTCATTTTATGAACATAAACATTATTATTAAGAATAATCGGCATTAAGTTATTCTCTCTAAAAATTTGCCTTGTCCCTTGTTCTCTATAAAGAATATTCTTTAAAAAATGTCCAAATTCAATTTTTCGGATTTTTTTCAGTCGGTACACGTGTTAAACTACAAACGTTTAATATCAGACAAGTCTCTTCAAACAAAAACACTGAAGTTGTGATCTATACGGTAACCAACTCAATGGTATTGTTCGCTCAAAGCATATTGATTTAGGTGGAAAGTGGTACTCAATAACCGCTCTATCTAAAACCGAGGTCCCAATGAGCCGAAGTTAGCTATCTATTGCAAAAGTTTAGCGTAAAATTACATCTTTACCGGCGATATTAAATTTCTGTTGTTTCATATGATTTACGATGTCTTCGTTCACTTATTAACGGGTCCGTCTATAAGATATTGATTTTAGGAAATTTTGCATTCTATAAAATACTTGAAGAATAGCTAGACTTTCATTAAACAGTGTTTAAAGTAACCAAAAAAGATTGTAACCCATTTCATGTTTTAAGAATCGGTGACTGTACTTTTTTACATCTATCTATACATATAATAAAACTGTAGAAAAGTCGTTTTTGTACATCGAAAAAAAATCCAAAAAAAATAGCCAGGGTGTTAAAGGACAACCAATAGAACCCATTTCCAGCATTTTTAGAATTTTTGTCTGTTTGTCTGTTTGTCTGTTTGTCTGTTTGTCTGTTTGTCTGTGTATTTGTTCGGGCATCACGTAAAATGTACAAAAGCAATGTAGATAACTTTTACACACAACGATTGAGTGTAACTTGGAGTAACATTTAGTTTTTGTTGCATTGCAATCAGTTCAGTCTATCAAAAGATATTTGAATTTAAAGTGTTACAGAAGTAAAATTAGGGTTATGTGCAGTTGGTCTCACAACTTCCCGTAACTTTTATACACAACAATATGTGCGTAAATTGAAGTAATTGAACATTAAGTTTTTTGTTTCATCGTTATCAGTTCACACCTTATAAATGAAAAGAAAGAAAAATGTAAATTAATAAAATTATAATAGTGTTTCCGAAATAAAATATTAAAACAGCGCCATCTATCGAACTCAGACTGGACTATATCTAGACATCAACTGCGTGCAGCATTGAATATAGATATTCGATAGATGGCATTGTGCGTGTGACATTATTTTCTGATTGAGGCATGTTTAACTAAATACTGATGGAGAAATTCCTGAAATTTGTCACAACAGGTCCTTATTGGCTATTAAAGAGATAATAAGAGATATAAGTATACCAGGGAACCCGATCAGTCAATACGGTTTGCCCACACCGACAGTCGAAGGGGGACGTATAAACAGAGAGTACGTATCAGAAATTAGTAGAAAGACAGAGGAACAGCGCCAGACGTTTGATAGGGTATGCTGCAGTGTAGAAAACGCCTCGGGTGAAATCCTGTTTTTAGACGCACCGGGCGGAACAGGTAAAACTTTCCTAACCAAAGTTATTTTGGCTCGAATAAGGAACTTTGGGAGTATGAAGAACAGAGTGTAAAGCTCTTCAACCCCCATTGAAAAGGGAGGATCCTCCGACCAGACGGGTGTTAGGTACGTGGGCTACCTGCCCTACAGTTGTTGTCGGGTTTTTCTATATAGTCTTAAGTCGCGAATACTTTACTTGCGCGATGCAGAATTTAGATATATTTAGATTTTTAGTTTATCCTCTGCGTCATAGATGGCGCTGTAATACTTTTTGTAGTGCCGCTACAGCACTCCCCCCAGACTAGGGTCGGTAGTAGAATGAGTCGTTGATTGCCAGGCCAGTGGAAAGTCGTTGCCGCATTGTTCACGGTGAGTCGGAACTGTCTGCGGCGGTAGTGCGAACCCCTTGAGTCGGGGTCGGCGCTGCATGTGCTCCGTTGCGTCGGACGTGGTACAGCGCCACGATGTGGCTGACTGCTCGCATCGACCGGGAGTGTACAGCTCTCAACCGGCCGAAAGTGCAGTGCCAAGGTAGCTTGATGAGGCTGAGGGTGCTGACCAGGAATGTGCTTCCGCTGCATGCTGGTGGTCAGGAATACCCATTTTGAAGCTGGCTAGCTATATGACTCGCTGCTCGAATACTTGAGGAAGTTTGAGGAAGCTTGAGGAAGTGATGTTGATGACGTCACGTTGCTCGAAGGCTGCGCTGACGTCCATTTCGGGGTCACCAGGGGGGGAGGATCCTCCGATCAGACGGGTATTATGTCTGGTGGGCTACAGCCCAACAGTTGTTGTTGGGTTCTTCTGTATAGTCTTAAGTCGCGAATAACTTTACTTGCGCGATGCAGAATTTAGATATTATATTTCGATTTTTAGTTTATCCTCTGCGTCATAGATGGGGCTGTAGTACTTTTTGTTCTATGTTGCTGAAGTACTTTTTGTAGTGCCGCTACAGAACCAAAATAAAATTTCCCTTGCTGTCGCCTCTTCATGGATAGCAGCCACATTATTGCCTGGAGGAAAAACGGCAGACACAACATTTATAATTCCTATCGATTTAGACCGCACGGAAAGCCCGGTTTGCAACATATCGCGAAATAGCGATAAAGCAAGGGTTTTATGCGATGGTGTTTTAATTTTTTAGGACAAGTGCACTATGGCAAACCGCGAAGCTGTAGAAGCAGTGAATAGAACTTTACAGGACATAAGGCAAAATGACCGGCCGATGGGAGGCATTCTGCGGTGATTTTCGGCAGACATTCCCGATAGTACCCCGAGGAACGAGAGGCCGAAGAAATTGCTGCCTGTCTGAAGAGTTCTGTTTTATGGTGCAATATATCATCTACACACCTGAGTGTACATATGCGTGCACAGTTGCGAGGCTGCGAAAATGCACAGGAGTTTCCCAATTTTTTGTTACAAATAGGCGATGGCACATACCCCGTACAAGAAGATGGCAAAGTTATTTTGGTTGATAATCTCTGTTCTTGCGTTACATCACAACAGGAGCTAATTTCTTCTGTGTACGGAGATTCCACAAACATGGGAAATCAAGCCGGTTCTTGGCTATGTCAGCGAGCTATTTTGACTCCTCGCAATGTCCAAGCTGCGGCAATTAATTTAAAAATATTGATTCATGTGTCCGGGAATAGTAGAAAATACACCTCTATAAATACAGTTATGGAAGAAGATGACGCCACGCACTACCCGGTAGAATTTTTGGATTCCCTCAACACACCCGGACTTCCAGCCCACAAAATAGTTTTAAAAATCGGTGTACCAATAATTCTCCTCAGAAATTTATGTCCTCCAAACTTTGTAACGGCACGGCTCAAAGTCACAAATCTGCAGCAAAACATAATCGAAGCTGAAATATTAACCGGTTGCGGCGCTGGTGATATTGTTTTATTCCAAGATTACCTATAATTCCTAACAACTTTCCTTTCTCTTTCAAACGAGTGTGTCAGATTAAGGCTAATATACACATATATATACATATATATATATATGTGTATACGTATTAATATCCACTGATTATCAAGCTTTGAGTGTCAGAATGGTTACTTGTTATTTACTGTCTAAAAGTATCTCTAAAAAGGTGTGTAGGCAAAAGGGTTTTAATCAAGAAAAGGCACAGAAAGACAAGACTATTCATTTATTTCGATTTAGGCTTGTCAGATATTGATAGGTAACGTTAATTACCTATCAAGCTACGTCCATTCGCAAACCTAGGTCTTCGTGGAGAAGAATGGACAAGAAACTCCACGGAAACATCTTTTAAAGTATTATGCCAGAACAATTATATGTTGTCCTGGACCCTTCTCAAATTATAGCAATTTATCAGCGAAGATAAACAATAAGCAATATAAACCATATTATAACACATAATTCTAGCACATAATATCAGTAATAGTCATAGTATATTATCAATTAACTTACATTAACATTGTAGAAACTTTAGGGTAATGCAAATAGGTTTCAGCTTTACACATTTGGTATCTTCATTACTATGTCACTTTCAAACTTAATACTATACACATGGCACACACAATATATCTCACAGAGTATGTCTTAATCCTTAGAACAGTTGCAGTATATCAAGCCCCGAATTGGCGGCAACCTCTACTTTTATACACGTCAAATGTCAAATACTCAGTACATCCTTCCCGCCATAATAAACCAATGGCAAATGGTCACATATTATAGCTAAATAACTAATATTATAGATAATAATTAACAAATCCTCTGTAAGGGAACTATTTTAAAACTTCATTAGATAATTTAGCAAACTAGTAAGTATTTATTTGTAATTTATATGTTTAATCGGATAAAATATGAACATCAACTGATAGTTCAAAGAATTGATTGAAACAACTTGATATAATGAAATTGCAACATAAAATCTGGGACACGTTATAAATAACACAGAACACACTTAAAAATTACTAATTAATCATAAAGTAAATAAACATTTAACTTGATTATTCAAATATAACAACTGTCTTTCGTTTGGATACTAAGCCTTTTCAGCCACAATAAAAACTATTTCTATAAAATACATCGTAGTATAAAATACCTTTAGGAAAATGTATATTACGTTTATTTTAAATTAGAACCTTTCTGTTCTCCAATATTAATTTACGATGATTATAAATTTAGTAATATTTTTGAAATGCAACGTCGCCATACGTCAATGTTATTTTACGTTTGACAGCCGACGTTGCTGGATTATATTATTATTAATGTAGCCATTACTGAGAGTTTTTAAACAGTCAGATATTCTCATATACATAAGGGTATGCTAAACATACACATACACAACACACACACAAACATGTACCTAAATAAGGTTATGATTATTGTAGGGATGTTTTTATTCGTGTTCAACTAAAGAATGATGTGAATTATTGTATTAATAAACTGAAATTCTATGTATAATCTATCACGGCCAGACTGACCTGTACTTCGCTCTCGAAGTACCTAACTATTTATATTTATGTCATTGACCTTGGCATATTAGTTCTATCACTTGCTGCACATGAATTTCAAACTAATATCAGGGCAATGACCCAGCAATTCATACAATAGCCTCTGGCCTTGACATACCAGTCCTATCACCTGCTGCACATGAATTTCAGACTGGTATCAGGGCAGTGACCGACCAGCAGTTCATATAATAGCCTCTGGCCTTGACATACCAGTCCTATCACCTGCTGCACATGAATTTCAGACTGATATCAGGGCAGTGACCGACCAGCAGTTCCTATAATAGCCTCTGGCCTTGACATACCAGTCCTATCACCTGCTGCGCATGAATTTCAGACTGATATCAGGGCAGTGACCGACCAGCAGTAATGTAAAAACTGTTTTGTTTTAAACTTATAGCATTTCATAATTTCAAACATCCAACGTTAATTGAACACGAATTTATTATAAACAATGAGTATTTGTTTTAAATGATCAATTTACAATTATTCTTAAGAACCAATATTATATATGACATCACATTACTCAAAAAAAACAACAATCATCAAAAGGATAATAATGAAATAATCGAATAGACTAGAGTCTAACAATACTAACAAAAATTTACCAAACAAATAATCTATCATGTCTAATAAATGATGGATAACGGGCAACATGGGCAGACGGAATATTTGCGTCTACGCCGAAAAGTAAATCGCAAAGGGGCAAAGCCTGTGGATTTTTGTACAGTTCTGTTAATTGATTGTTGTACTTTCCACAGAACGTTCGGCCAATCTGACCGTTCATTCAGAACAGAATCTTCAGCTTCTTAACTTTTGATTAAAAGCCAAAGTCTAATAAGGGAACTATCAGTAATCTTTGACTTTGTCATAATAATTTATAAACAATACGATGTCTTAGTTTATTGCATCAAAAGAATGTATTGGTTTACGGTCATTCCACGAAATGGCCAATATCCTGTTCGATCCATATATCTCCTTTTTAAATATAGCTACATTTTATCGATAAGGTGTATTTTGCTTTATTTAATGTTTTCTATCATCACATATTTCAATTACCCCATTATATCTTTTATTTATTATGATTTTGCGAGTTTCCTGTGGAACAAATCACGTCCTGTAGACTGTTCGCGACATAGGTTGTCAGATCCAGAGATGTTTAAAAAATACCTTCACTTATTTTGAAGTAGCTTTTGTGAACATATCAAAAATATAATAATGTAAAAATTCGTGTAATTAATTATAAATTTACGACGTTTATATATTTCAAGTTACAAAAGATTCTACAGTGTTCGCAAAAAACTAATCATTCCACTCCAATAAACATGAAAAATCTGGTATTTTTTTTTTTAAATATTTTGTATAACAACACTATTTAGACTGAAACACGTAGTTATCATGGTTTGTCTGTTGTTGCCAGCCACATACATAGTTATATAACATAGCATAGTTTTTAAGTTGTTTCGTTACTAACACTATGGTTTTTTTTTTTTCTTTGGCCGAAATAAACAGTTAATAATTAAATGGATGGCTAGTGTTAAGATGTTTATAATTTGATTTTGTTTTGATCTTATTTAATTTTGGTTTTGATTTTAATAATTGATTTTTATATTCGTTGTGATTTTGATTTTAATTTAAATGTTGACTTTGTTTTTAATTTTGATTTTAATTTGGGTTTTGAATTTTAATTCTAATTTTAATTTCGACTTTGATTTTAATTTTGTGTTTAATTTTATTGTGATTTTTATTATGTTTTTGTATTAAATTTAATTTTAATTTGAAATTTCTGCTTTAATTATATATCTAATAGTTGTGATGTACCTAACCATATGATCCACAGTTGATTGAAATCAATTTATATTATTTTATTATTATGAGACGTTATTTCCTAGTTTTTAATAAGATTGGAGTCATTCTACAAAGTGTAAAAGTTGGTGAGTCAATTCTAAAGTCGCCAAAAAAACAGTACCCAAGTTCTTAATTTTAAATTATTATTTTATTTTGGTCTTGTTAATTAGCGGTAAAATGATAGAACGTAATGGAAGCAATGTTTTATAACCTCAAAGATTTCTGTCGGCATGGACTAAAGTATTTGTTCATCACTTCTGTCGACAACCGGCAAAAGCAAAGAAACATCAAATGAAAATAATTATGATGATTGAGAGCCCAGATAGGTCCTCTGATATTTTATATTGATATTTTCTAAGTGATTGTTTATCCTACGTAACTGGTTTATTTCTTATATTCTTTTTTTTTTTTTTTTTAAGATAATGATATCTACAGAAGTAAAGTCACATCTGTAGACATAGTTTGTTTTTCTTTTTTGTAACCGTTGGTTTTTTTCATGATAATTATACCTTAGCAAGTGAGTAGACACTTAATTGTTTGAGTTTATAACGTTGATTTATTTTCGTTATTTTGCATTATTGTCTATTTTGTCGATAATGGCGGCACATCTGTCGACAGGCAAAAATCTTAAAAGTGCCACAAATGCTAATTTTGTGATTGATGATCTCCAAAACTATTATTATATTAAATTAAGGTTAATTTTAATTCTTCCTACTTCAATAAAAACACCTAATCATTGAAATTGTTTTTATAAAAAAAAAACAGGTTCGTAGAATGGCCGTTTACCCACTTAGTCATAGAATCTCGTAATTTATCTTATAATGATTTAACATTAGATAGAAATTATCCAATATAAGTAACTTGTATATTATTCTCCAACTCATCTTCGTGAGTATCAAGCGTCGTACTATGTAACGTTTATACATCCTATTCTCAGTCTCATTTTTATGATAGAATTATCAAGAAAATCAATATTGGCATTATCATTTAAACCATACAAAAGCCAAGCTTCAAAAAAAAAACAATTTTGAACATTTAACGATCTTCAATTTTATCATCTCATTAACTTATTTAAAGATAGAACTGAAGCTTAACTTTTAAACAATAATTTGTTAAATAGTTTAAGTTGGTAATTTACAGTAGTTTCCCCTAGGATTTTTCATTTCTAACTTTTCAGATAACATATTAACCCTTTGCAACCGGAAGTGTAAAAACTCGCATAGATCAGTAAAAACTTAGTAAACGTTTTGAAACTATTCAGAGGTCCTGGAAAAAATACTGAAAAAAATCTCACGAAAGCTGGTCTTCAGCAATCAGACCCTCACATACGTGAGGTTCAGGAATAATTTGCTAGTCGCACGATCGTGAGTTTATGGTAATAATTAATGATTTAGTTCAAAATAAATGAAATAATTAACACCAATTCAAATAAAATATGATGATTCACGTTATCTTATTACTTTGATCAATCCCCATTACAAAATAAACTATGATTTTAATAAACTGACGTATTACAAAATATCTTATTAAATTTCTGTATTAACAACAAAAATTAACTTTATTTACTTCAACAATCAACGAGATCTTAGTTTTTTTACTTACTGCAATTAATGAGATCGACATACTATTGTGTGCGATAAATCTTAAAACAATTCTTATCACGAGATAAGCAAACATTTTACACGCGTTACATTTTATCACACCTAATTTTTTAACGACTGCTGCCAGTTTCCAACCCCTGTAGGTTGGAAGCTGGCAGTTCCTCGGTGCTTTTGTGTCGTCGCTATCGCATATCGTTTTTCTGCTGACGGTTTATTTGGTGGTCTATATATTTTATAGTGGCGACGAGGAGCTGATAAGTGGTCATCATCTTCATTATCCCTTCGATCTCTACCATTGGTGTACAAGATAAGGCATTCATCACATCCAAGCGGAAATCGAGTAAAGACATCGTGTCTTTCCTTGCATAATTTGATCGATCATGGGTTGAAGTGGTTGAACCTCCCTTGGTAGATAACCAGTTTCGGTTGCAAGTGGAAGTGCAAGTGGTTCTTTACACTCCGCAATGTGTAGTGCATTGCGGAGTGTAAAGAACCTGTCCCATGGTAGATGGCATTTAACCGCTGATGATTTTCAACCTATTACCAGCCCTCCAAAATAATCCAGTCGGGGATAAGGAACACGTCCCATGATTATTTGTATTGCCACGAGCTTTGCGATCTCATTGCTTGTACTTTTCAATTTACGGCCTGTAGTGCGTAAGTAATATAATTTAGTACATTGAGATATCGTTTCTGTAAACTCTTTCTTCATCTATGTAATAAGTTAATAACGAAAGTAGTCGATGGGATGCCTTACTGGTTTTGTAGGCAAGGGAAGATAGTTATACAGTTTATCTACAAATGGAACCTGCTTCCTTATTCTTTTCCAACTACATGGTGTTGATGACAATCTTCTCCCTCTAAAACGTCGTGTTGTCGCCGATCTTCTTCCCCGAGCACTGGTGGTTGATCTCGATCGCTCAGAGGATACATTTATTGACCATTCTAGATGTGAAGAACGACGCGAAGTGGATAACAACGGTAGGTAGGAAGGTTGGATTGCTGCTGGAGACTGCGTCATCGGTGGCAGAGGATGTTGCGTCATTAATGACGCTGGAGGTCGCGGCGTCGATGTAGATGGAGGTTCTACCACCGGTTGATATTAATGGTGAAGTTTGGTCTTCATCTTCATTAAGATTGTCACCATCGGAGAGATCTTGCAAGATTATTGATCAAATAGGGAATTGCTTCAAAATCAAAGTCGTCATCGTCAAAATCTTCAATCTCCGATAGATTTCCGTCCATCAATTGGTCTAAGATTACATCATCCGTAATTCGAACCCATAATAAAGAAGGCAAGGCCATTTTAACACTGGATAGGAGCAAAATAACAAATAAAATACAAAATAACAAATCGTAACAACATCACGTGCTACGATCGATGTTGCATGATCGTGCGAGTTCAATTTTGACAGAAAATAATTACGAAACTAATGCTTCAATTTGCAAAAACTTGATGAGTAAACCAAAAGACACTCGTATTTAATCAAATAACATCAAATAATATCAAATATTCCAATACAATTATTAGAAATCGATCTACTAACGTGCGGGGGTGCCGGGATTAAAAAACGCAGCCATCCCTCATCCGGCTTTCGACGAACTGGCAAGAAAAAACGCACGCGCAGAGTGCAAAACTATTTTTTGTCTCATTTATAACTAGACTCACGATAGATCGACGCCGGTTGCGTCCGCATAAGTTGTTTAAATTTTTGCTTAGAATTTTGTAAAGTCGAAACTCACGATCAGTTTAACTCGGGTGGAAAGGGTTAAAGCAGAGCCTCTATAGGCCTTACCGACATTAGCTATTTCGTACTGCTGCTCCCTTTAATCCATAACACGGCTTCGAAACTGTTTCTGCAGCTTTTCAGTTCCGCTGTCAGGGTCAGCAGCATGTAGTTATCATCCTTGTTGAATCGAGCTGGCGATCCGCAGACGTCACAGCTCTCAGCATCACACCAATAGCTCCAACATTGATCATGAAAATATCAAAATGAAAACCATTAGAAATCATATTAGTAAGCCTGAGCACGATCCCACTTCTGATGTCAGATTAAGGCTAATATACACATATATATACATATATATATATATGTGTATACGTATTAATATCCACTGATTATCAAGCTTTGAGTGTCAGAATGGTTACTTGTTATTTACTGTCTAAAAGTATCTCTAAAAAGGTGTGTAGGCAAAAGGGTTTTAATCAAGAAAAGGCACAGAAAGACAAGACTATTCATTTATTTCGATTTAGGCTTGTCAGATATTGATAGGTAACGTTAATTACCTATCAAGCTACGTCCATTCGCAAACCTAGGTCTTCGTGGAGAAGAATGGACAAGAAACTCCACGGAAACATCTTTTAAAGTATTATGCCAGAACAATTATATGTTGTCCTGGACCCTTCTCAAATTATAGCAATTTATCAGCGAAGATAAACAATAAGCAATATAAACCATATTATAACACATAATTCTAGCACATAATATCAGTAATAGTCATAGTATATTATCAATTAACTTACATTAACATTGTAGAAACTTTAGGGTAATGCAAATAGGTTTCAGCTTTACACATTTGGTATCTTCATTACTATGTCACTTTCAAACTTAATACTATACACATGGCACACACAATATATCTCACAGAGTATGTCTTAATCCTTAGAACAGTTGCAGTATATCAAGCCCCGAATTGGCGGCAACCTCTACTTTTATACACGTCAAATGTCAAATACTCAGTACATCCTTCCCGCCATAATAAACCAATGGCAAATGGTCACATATTATAGCTAAATAACTAATATTATAGATAATAATTAACAAATCCTCTGTAAGGGAACTATTTTAAAACTTCATTAGATAATTTAGCAAACTAGTAAGTATTTATTTGTAATTTATATGTTTAATCGGATAAAATATGAACATCAACTGATAGTTCAAAGAATTGATTGAAACAACTTGATATAATGAAATTGCAACATAAAATCTGGGACACGTTATAAATAACACAGAACACACTTAAAAATTACTAATTAATCATAAAGTAAATAAACATTTAACTTGATTATTCAAATATAACAACTGTCTTTCGTTTGGATACTAAGCCTTTTCAGCCACAATAAAAACTATTTCTATAAAATACATCGTAGTATAAAATACCTTTAGGAAAATGTATATTACGTTTATTTTAAATTAGAACCTTTCTGTTCTCCAATATTAATTTACGATGATTATAAATTTAGTAATATTTTTGAAATGCAACGTCGCCATACGTCAATGTTATTTTACGTTTGACAGCCGACGTTGCTGGATTATATTATTATTAATGTAGCCATTACTGAGAGTTTTTAAACAGTCAGATATTCTCATATACATAAGGGTATGCTAAACATACACATACACAACACACACACAAACATGTACCTAAATAAGGTTATGATTATTGTAGGGATGTTTTTATTCGTGTTCAACTAAAGAATGATGTGAATTATTGTATTAATAAACTGAAATTCTATGTATAATCTATCAAGTGCAATTCCCAGTCAGTCTCTGTTATGCCATGACGATTAATAAAGCTCAGGGCCAGACATTATCCGTTGCGGGGGTGGACCTAAGTATTGGATGCTTTTCCCATGGTCAACTATACGTAGCTCTTTCTCGCGTTAACAACCCCAATAACCTTTTTGTGTACGCTCCAGATGGTTCCACAGCTAATGTTGTTTAAAAAGAAGCACTAGCATAAATAAAAAAAAATGATTTGTATCGGAATCCTCCAACAGCGCTTCGCACAAAAAAATACATTGTTAAGTTCCGACATCCACGCGAACGAAGTCGCGGGCACAGCTAGTTATTGAATAAATTCAGTATCTATAAAGAGCCGGCCTCCGAGATAAAACAGCTCGTTAATTCCTAAAACTATTCCTTAAAAAATATACTTTATAAACCGATGAATACTAAGCAGGGATTATAAATATTAAAATGTAATTTATAATCTGTTTAAAACTGGATGCGGCCTTCGACAGGTGCTTGAAAACTTTGTTAATAAACTCATATTGCGCGTCAGTCAAGCCCTGCATATGATTTATTTGCATTTGATGAAGTCTTATTTAATTTGATTACTTTGTAGAACAAGTTTTTTAATTTCAAGTTTTTCTATAAATTTTTCGAATATACAGATTGAAAGTGCCTCACGCCTCTTGGTCCGGTCAGTCAGGTCAGTTTGCAACTTATCTTGCAGACTTACCTAATATTTTCCCAGCAATATGTCGTGATACATCTCAGTTTATGATATAAAATAACATCACACCTGTAATCCCCGTAGGGTTGATTAGGAAGAGGTGTACATAATAGTACACCCAAATTTCGCCAGTTATGTAGTAATAGCGGGTTAGTAATAGCGGGCGAGCCTTTTTTTTTTTTGGTGGGTGGGAAATCATTAAATGACCCCCCCCCCCCCGCTCTGAGTGGAGCGGAAGGGAGTAAAAACCTTACTTACTGACTAAAACCCACCCATGTTCCTTCATTGGCCCTTTATGTTCCAGGGCCGCGGTATCTCTTTCGAACAGTCCCGCAGCCCTGGCAGGCACCGGCCCTTGCGGGCCCCTCCCGTTTGCTGACAACTCTTTGAGGCGCGCGTGGAACACGAACGCGCCGTCGACACGGCCTGCCCGTCGTCATACGACGGACGGACGGCGAGCTAGCCCATTACTCACCGTCCACAGGCCCGCGCCTACGGTGGCCGAGAGCCATCACGGCGTGATAGCGGGCGAGCCTATGCCATCATTGATTGACGGTTGTTGGACCATCAACCAGGTACAAATCTGGACTCCGTGGCTGCTACTGAGAAATTATTTCCGAAAAAAAACCAATAACACATCGCCCGACCAAACCTAGGACCTCACGCTCAGCACCACTAGACCAACAAGGCAGTCAAAATATGTCAAAATAAAAACAAATGATTCCTACAAACAAAATAATTATTATCATAAGTTCATAACACAACAAATACTTTTATATTGTGAAACAATACCCATAGATTTGTCATATATTTCAGTATAATAGTCAACTAGTTAATCATTGACTTTTACAACTCTGACCAGCGGAATATTTTCACTTCACATCAGTTCCATGTGGAAATGATTTATGTTTACGACAAACACATTAACGACCATTTATTAGTTTAATGACAATACGGTTACATATAATTAGGCTGGCCTATAATTTAATTGTGATTTCAAAACATTTGTCAGATACCTTGTCATGTTAACGCTGAAATACCTTCAGGTCACAATTATTCCGATATTACCAATAAATTAACATTTCATTAAGGTCCTAATAAGCACGTAGAGTAGAGTTCACTGTTCACCAAAACTAATGGAATTTAAACTAATTTAAATACATTAGGCATGCGACCTTTTCTTATTCTTATTCTTATTCTTTATTGCACACAAAATTAAAAGATATACACACAACATTACAATATATAGCTTATGTACAACGGCGAGCTTAACCCAAAATTGGGTTTTCTTACAGCAAACCTTAGTTTGATTGCGAGATTAGCGATAGAGGATAACCTACGTGCACAATCAGTAAATTTAAAACTTAAACTAACTTATTTTATAAACTAAACTAATACATACAATACCTATATATAAAACTATACAATATTACACTATATATATATATTTATATACTACTACTATTACATATACTATATATATATACATACTATCATCATGTTGACAGGAAATGTTCTCTAATTCCCCTCTTGAACACATCTAACGAAGGGCTATCCCGCAAGGAGTGTGGAAGCGAATTCCAAAGACGCACTGCACGAACAGTAAATGAACCATCATACCGACTTGAGGAGTGGGAAGGGAAACGAAGGAGAAGAGATGATGATGAGCGACAAGGTTTACCTCTAGGAACCAGATACTCGAAGCGTTCACGAAGATACGAAGGAGCTTTAGGATTGTGGAGAACAGAAAAGAGAAAAGAGAGAGTGTGTGAATCTCGACGCTGCCGAATAGGTAGCCACTTCAGCTGCTTCCGAAATTCCGACACATGGTCGTACTTACGAAGCCCGAAAATGAAGCGGATACACAGGTTCTGCAGACGTTCGAGCTTATCAAGAAGTTCTTCAGTCGCATCAAGAAAACAGACATCAGCATAGTCTAGAAGAGGAAGAAGAAGAGATTGAGCAAGAGTTATTTTAGTCTGAAATGGCAGGAACTTCTGAAGACGCTTAAGTGACCGATACGAGCAAAACACCCTCCTGCTTACTTCAGCAATGTGAACATGCCAAGATAGGTTGCAGTCCAAGAATACACCTAAGTCTTTGACTTTCTTGGAGTAGGCTATAGCGACACCATCGTACACAACAGGCGGGAGGGACTGATGACTCAATAAATTGACGAAGTATCTGCCACCAATAATGAGTGCTTGTGATTTAGTTGGGTTAACTAATAGTCCAAAACTTTTAGCCCATAGACTGATTTTTCGAAGATCATTATTGATGGCATCGATGGCTCCTGCAATCTCTTCGAGTTTAAAATGGCGATAAAGCTGCAAGTCGTCTGCATAGAGATGGTAATGAGAAGTTAATATCTTAGTGATAGCGTTAATAAAAACGGAGAAAAGAAGAGGAGAGAGGACGCCACCCTGAGGAACACCCGCAGAAAGATCACACCAATCAGAGCAAGCCTCATTTAAGTGTACCGACTGCGAGCGACCCCCCTTTCGTACAGCTACCCAAGTTATACGTCGGGTGTCGTTGGAAATGCCAAAAGGCCCGTGTGTGAGGATTTATCGAAACTTTCTACGACGTATAAAGGACCCTTTGAGAAAGGAATACTAATTTTCAGGCTCCGTAACGCCCTTTAACGTGTTAAATAGTCAGTTTAAGGACTGTGAATATTTGTTTCAATTGCCTGAAGAACTAAATGGTGTTAACAACCGCTTGTTTTGGACTTATTTGACTTTCATCGCAATTTGATTAAAACACGGTCAATTGAGGTGAAAATATATACTTTATGTTAACAGGTATGATTACAACACTCAACGTATTTATAATAACACTTTTTTTCGGTTTAAAATAAAAATCAACGCAATTTAACGGTTCCGCATAATTACCTCCTGCTTAAAATAGCATTACTCGCCTCTTTGGTAAAACACCGCGAATACCGAGTACGTCATTCTTGCTACCTGCAATGGGAAACGTGAAAATTTAATGGCTATTTCGGGGAACACCTCGTAATTTCTCGTCATTTCAACTTCCAATCTCAAAAGCTCGTAAAAAATCATTTGCATAACATGTTTATTGTTTTGTTCTGTGAAAAATTCTTGCGAAATAAACATCATTTGCCGACCTTGTAAAATCCTTTAGCAAATATATTTAACGTTATTTCAAGTAAGGCTAATTATACTTTACACTGTCTTTGGAATTACGAAAATTATGAAACAGCATGTGCTACCGGGATTAAAAGTATCCTACATTCTAATTGGGGCCATGATCTATCTGTTTGCTAAACTTTATCAAAACCCAATCAGCAGTTAAGGCGTGAAAAGGGAAAAGACTGTTACTTTTGAATTTGTCATGTTAGTATGGTAAACTTACCGAAACGAATGTTTCATACGACAAATCCTGGATCCCAAACGCTTTGAGGATGAGTGGCTTTTGCGCCTGCATGCAGCCAATGAGGGTCAGACTTCGAAACTCTTGGTGAGAATCCTTTTCTAGCTCACAGAGATGCCAGCCACAGTTGTAGAACATAGCACTTGACAACAAGGATGCCTGGACCAAATAAATATAATCACTGACGTAGATCTACTAGCAAGTTGAAACCGTTAGAAAAATATGTGGTTTACTGCTCTTTTACAGTTTTATTCTTTTTCTTCTTCTTCTCGAATCGATAACTCATTGTCCAACCAGCACGTAGCGAGCTGGCACAGACACACCTCTGTTATTGCATCATTCAAGTCCTGGATGGTACAATTAGTTGTGCACGACGGGCAGGAGAGGTGTGGCATATCCATAGTTTTAGTTAAGTTGGTTAACCTGTGGTTACCTCATAGTAAGCCCATATTTTGCCAGATACGTTTAAGTCCCATTTATTTAATACAAAGTTTTAAAAAAGACTGACACCCCCTACTTTTACAAAAAAAAAGGCTTTATCCGTCCGCTCCGTTCAATCTATGAAAGAAACAAGGCTCAATATGCGACGAAACAAGATGAGCAGATGCATGTGGCTCACGTGTTACCTCTAGAGACATCACAAGCTACCGAGCATACAAAAATCCTTGCAGTACCTATGAAACTTTGCGTGACTTCAGTTTGTGTGTTTTGAACCGGTTAACATCTCGAGACTGCACGATGCATTGTAATTTTCGTAAAATATGTTTTATACGATTTTAAAATTGTCTCATCTTGTCGTCCGTGTTTCCAACGTAAGAGTCATTGCATTTTTATTCAGAGCCTTGATACTACTAGACTTTAAAAAAATTAAAATTATGCAGAATCATGCATGATCAACCAAACAATTGAGTTTGGTTTTTTGCACTAAAAATAAGTATACCTTGCACTAAAAGTAATGAATACAAAGTCCTTAATGGAAACATCCATTTAATAGAAGAGGTTCATTTACAAGAGATTACTGCAAACTAAGATCGTTATTCGTTACCCCAAACGTTTCTACGCTGAAAGCTATTTCTAATTCATATAATATTCAGGGCATGTATTCGTACCCATTTCGTATCGAGTCAATAGTCCGGCTAAAATCGACAGGATAAAGCTCTCGTGTTGGAATAAACCTTTGTATACTTACAATAAACCTTTCTGATATAGTTGGTAAAGTGGTGCCCAATATCAGACCCTGCGGGACGCCTAAACACAGAAGATTTATATTGCTATCGTTATCCGTCGAGCTTATTTTAAAGTATGTTAGAACTGATAATGGGATAAACAAATAATTATTTACCTGATAAGTAAGTTCTCCAGCATTCCACAAATTAAGCGCTAGAAGTAAGAAGAGTGAACTAACGAAGGTATACGTCATGAAGGCATTCGTCAGATCCAGATGTGGAGACAGCTGTAAGTAACAAACATGATATTAATATGATGTATCGATTAAAGGATTGGTGCGTTTAATTAATTATTAATTTATTCCTAAGAATTATTTCTCGAGTTCATAGATTTACAATGCACACACGGTATGCACGGGCTACAAAACAATTTTACAATTTTAAAAATCAGAGTAACGGGGCAAATTCATTTGAATTTCCACTTCGCTAAACTGAGTTGATGAATATGAGACCAAGGACAAACAAGCAGCAGCTAACAAAACTAAAAAGTAACATTTCTGTGAAAAATATGAAAGAAACACCAAAAAGGTTTTACGTACCGCTAAACGCAACAAAAGTAACACGGCGACGGCGGAACTTTCGCACACTTGGAGTGACATTATTATTCCGAAAACACGATGTATCTCGTCGGCTAAACTAAACAAAGAACTTACATGAAGTCTTTACTTCTACAAAAAATAACTCTCGGCTAACGTCAAATTGTCAATTTGCACGAAAAAACATACAATTCCCTGGATATTGCTGATGGTTTCAGAAATAGTCAATGGTCTTTTTATTTTTGTTATAACAGTTTTATTACTCTCGTTTACAGAGCCAGGTGTGCTGTTTATTTAGAATTAAATGAACGCGATTTTTCCGAAAGCAATTTATCCAATTTAGCTTTGCCAGTTTTTTCATAACACTATTCCACTCCATTGGAATATTAAAACATAATTTTGTAGAATACTTTGCGTTTTCGACCCATTCCGTTTTATGTCTGCTTCTGGAAACATTTATTGTATCGACAAAATATACTACATGAAAACAAAGATACAATTCTATCTTAGACTCATTCATTACGTTGTCCGTAAATCCTGTTTATTTCTTCTAGGCGAACAATAAGGTCCGCTGAATAACAAAAGTTAAACAAAAGAACTTAAGAACTTACTACAGAAGTTTCTGATGCATCCGAATACCTTCCAAACATCCAGCTTTTAGTTTGTCTATAGCTTGTCTTTTGTTCATTACTTTAATATCCTTTTCAAACTGGTTCCGTATCCGTTCAAAATGATGGCAGAGAGTAATAAACTTGTAAGTCATGGTGATCAAGTGCGTGATTGGCAAGCAGTCTGCCGACATCATCGGCAACATCATGTACAGCCATGTTATGTAGAAGAATATCCGGAAAATCAATGCCACGACTGAAATGTCATCGTAAACCGGTAAATATGTGACCACAGTATAAAAAGGGGCCCCTGAAAAGGAAAAGATAAAATAAAGAATTTATGATTATCGTTGATCTGGCTACCCGGATGATACCATGAACGTGACTTTAAGCCGGTTGCATACTAATAATAAGGGTGATGAAGGGCTGGGACTAGTAACTTAACGAAACGTAGCATGAAGGGTAAAATATTAGTAGTAGAAAACAATACATATGATATTCTGTTTACAAGTCAGTAAAAGAGCCAGCCAGGTAGATCGGTAAATAAAGTAGGGGAAAACATGTAGAGGGTCTGAAACGTACCTTCCACGATCGACCTCCTCGCGCTCTCAATCCCGTACGCACCAAGAGACAGGTACACGGAAATGACGTACAACCATATACCAACTGTCACTTTTCGGTATTGTCTCTTCATAACGTAATCCTGTTCAAAATTCGCGCCAACAGTAGCCATGTCGTAGTTTAATTTCTTTATTGAGGTTTTATGATACAAGAGCAGAAACATCTTAGTGAGAACAATGTTGTGTATCGCGGCAAACATCACTGATGAGTTCTTTTCCACTTCAGGGAAAATCCCGAACAATGCTGCTACGTTTTCGAGAAAAATCATTGTAGTGTAGATAGAGAAGGTGATTATTTTGTACAGCTGATAAGGTATAGTTTCATGGTAGATTTCTTCGTACCAACAATTCCCACACCCTGCGTAGTACACGTACCTACAAACTTTTCTGAGTAAGCTTTTAGTATTTAAAGCCATTTTCCTTTCAGACTAGAGAACTTTGTAAATGAGTTTTATGTAACAGATAATTTTCTACACCTGTTCACTGTATGAGGTTTAAAAGCTTTATGATAAAAGTATCTGATATACGGGTAACATGATTGTACGTTCATTAAAACTAATGAAAGTAATTTGAACTTGTTTTACGTAAAACAAAAAAGAACATTTTACTAACGTAATATTTTAAACGAGAACAATAGAAAATACCTGTAAAAGTTACCTTTAATTACTGCTTTCAAGAGGTATTGAATATAAAAAAATGAAATATTCATCGTTATTAATGAACTTGCTTTACTAAAATTGAGAAAGTTCGCCGACGTTATAACATATTGTTTATGATTAATTAATTACTGAAGCAATTTACGTGAAGAGTGTTATATTGGTATATTTTATTGCTCGACATTGCAGTAATAAACGTGATTACTACTTTATGCTTAATAAGCTAAAAGGCTGTAATCAAATTAATTATTTACGATATACTTGTATGTTTCGAATTATATAGGTAATAGTCAAGTCAAGTTTACGGTTTCGAAGATAATTATCTTCGAAACCGTATACTTGACTAAAATCACGTATACATATATATTTTTTTAATGTATGTTTTTATGTATATTCAATACAAATATGTATTCGTATATAACTGCCCCGTTGGTCTAGTGATCGCCAGCGTTACTTCTAAGCAAGAGGTACTGGGCATAATTTCTAGCAGCGTTACTTCTAAGCAAGAGGTAAAAAAAACTTACAAGTTTTTCTATTAGGATTTTTTTAGTAGTAGACCGAAGTATGTATTTGTGCCCCGTTGATTGCAATAGGCTCGCCCCCTATTACATGGCATAACTGGCGAAATTACAAAATGGTAGACTTCGAGGTGTACACTTCTGCCTGACCATTCGGGGAAATACAGACGTGACATTATATTTATATGTACACGTAAAATTAAAGCTAGTGAGCATAATTATAAAACGTTCCAAAATAAACATGATATTTACGTAATTCTACTGATATCAATACCAGAGATACGATCGTGTGTATCGCCTCTATATGTATATTGCTTAGATCAAAATACTCAGTGTCAGCTGTCTTGTTAACACGGAGACGAGCAAGGAAAAAAATATATCATTTACGTACGATAACACTTTTATAAAAATGTAGGTTACATAAATAAAGGTGTATTTTTCTTCAGAGGTTCTGTATTATATTCATTGTTTTCTTACACTCAATTGGATCCATTTTACGTTAACTTTATTTCACAACTAGCTTTTCTGTGAAGCCGCTCTGAGTTTCATCCTAAAAGATTATATAATAACGTTTCTGTGTAATCCATTTCAATCCGTCCTTTCAACTAGTATCATAAATATGAAAATGAGTTTACTTCTTTGAAAATTTGTTTGTTCTTCACATACCATCACGGCTTAACGGCTAAACAGATTGCGACGGAATTTAGCACAAAGTTAAACTAGGTATTTTTGACCCGATAGCACGTTCCCGTGGGTGAATTTTCGATTTCTACGAGGGTGAAATCTAAACTAGTAATAAATAGTATGCTCTGTTCAGTGGCCTGACAGTCCGACAACCAGTCTTACCAAGGGGTTTCATATTACCCAGTACTTACTGGGTTGTGGAGATAGGCAGTCGCTCCATAAAAAATACTGGCATTCAGCTGCATCCGGTTAGAATAGAAGCCAGCCCCAACATAGAGTGGAAAAGAATCGGCAGATGATGATGATGGTGATGAATATGCTTTTTTACTTAAAAAAAAATGTTTCTTAAGTTAATATTTTTCTTAATACCCACCAGACAGTTGTAGCTCAAATATTAACTCAATTATGTCTATTGAGACTCATCTATCTCTCCAAGGTGAACAGTTATTTCCGTTCAGAGCGAGACGTTTCATTACATAACAAACAAAACGAGTGTTACCCGTGTTTACACGTGCCGTGGCTCGAAATTGATTGATTGTTATAACTGTTCTAACAAGACATATATTGTGATTTTTGTGTAGAGGGAAAATTCTTGTGAAATGTGTATTCGGAAAAAACTAACAAAAGCTAGTTACCCTTCCCAGTAAGGCCTGTTTGTAAAATAATTCTGCAAGAAATTCTTTAAACCCTAGTTCAAGGAATTTGTATACTTATGTACAGTAAAAAACATAGGTACCAAAAAAAAAAAAAATCAAAGCATTTATTTCAAGTAGGCCCGTTACAGGCACTTTTGAACTGTCGAAACAAAGACAACAATGAAATTTAGCTACAGTCCCAGTCACAAGGCATAAAAACTGTGAAAGTACTGTAGTTGCCCATTCCCTAACGTAGATCTCTATGGAGAAGAACGGGCAAGAAACTCCATGGACACTCTTTTAAATCAGAATATTTTTACAAAACCTTGGTTACATCATTCATGTTTAGATGGTACATTATGTGAGAGCGATGTAGCAAGATGTGCACGTTAAAAGTGTCCATAGTAAAAACAAGGAAAAGAACAATTCAAAAAATAAAATAATTAATTCAAATAAGCCGTGGCAACCAAGAGATGACCAGTCACAACTGACAGCGCCCGTTCACGAACATGACGCATGTATCAGCACCATTCAACTCAACCATTTTGAAGGGAACTAACTGATCCGACACACGCGCCACCATCAGCGAGACATTTGAGTGAGCATGACATACACTTAACCGCCAGGGCAAATTCAAGTCATAAAAAAAAAATGACGTAGGTTATCAACGAAGGATAGCTTTCTATTACATAGTACTCACATAATATGGGCTATGCGGTTATATAATACCAAAAGAAATTGAATCTATACAATGCAAAGATAGTTGTACAATCTTCAGCAGCTCCAACAATACTATTTAATGCTATCCATTAATCAGTTTATGCGCCCCTGTCCATGTGGAGCAGGACCGGCATTGAGCCAAGCATTTTTATCAGAGATATAATCGTCCAACTTGTAATATGCTTGCTTACATAGTGTGCGTTTAATGCATGATTTAAATTTCGTCTCATTCAGTTCAAGAATACTTTGTGGAATTTTATTATAGCATCTTAAACAGTACCCCATGAAAGATGAGTCTACTTTAGCGAGTCTGAAGCCCGGCTGAACTAATTGGTCTCTAGTTCTCGTACTGTAATTGTGTCTGTCACCTCTTTTATTAAAAAGATGTAGATTTTTTCTAACGTACATTATGTTTTCGTAGATGTATTGACAATGTACCGTCATGATTTTGATTTCCTTAAACAGTTCCCTTAGAGAATCGCGCCTACGAAGATTATATATGGCTCTGATGGCTCTTTTTTGCAGAATAAATATAGACTCAATGTCTGCAGCCCGTCCCCATAACAGAATGCCATAAGACATTATACTATGAAAGTAACTAAAATAGACCAGTCTAGCGGTATCTACATCAGAAAATTGACGGATTTTTCTAACAGCATATGCTGCTGAACTTAGGCGCCCCGCAAGAGATTTCAAATGAGAACCCCATTGTAGCCTTGAATCAAGCGTAAGCCCCAGGAAAACGGTTTTATCTACGAATTCAAGTTTCTCTTTATTCAATACTATATCACACTCGTTACTTTTAACATTTGGTAAAGCAAATCTTATGCATTTCGTTTTTTTTTCATTTAATACTAAATTGTTTGCTGTGAACCAATTATGGACCTGAAGTAGGGCATTATTTACGTCATCTAGATTTTGGGCCCGTCTATTTATCTTAAAAATTAGAGAAGTGTCATCAGCAAATAACACCATATTTTGAGGTTGGTTTTTCAATAAATAGGGTAGATCGTTTATATATACTAGAAAGAGGAAAGGACCCAATATTGAGCCTTGCGGAACCCCCATTTTTACTTTTAAACCCTGTGAATTAACACCATTTATTTGAACATATTGTTGTCTATCACTTAAATAAGATTTTACCAAACTAAGTGCAAGTTTACCTAGTCCGTAATACTCAAGTTTCAAAAGCAATGTGTCGTGATTTACGCAATCAAATGCTTTGGAGAGGTCACAAAATATTCCTATTGCGTCTTGGGATGCTTCCCACGCAGAAAATATGTGCTTTAATAAGGTTACACCGGCGTCAGTTGTACAACGTCCCTTAGTGAAACCTTATTTATTCAAGTGGAATTCGTAGCTCTCCTCACGGAAAACTGAAAGTAGTACGAATTTAAAGCGCAGGCCACACTGCCAGCTAGTTCCGCCACTTCGGTTCGGCAGTTTCGGTAGTTCGCGGTGTGAACCGAATTATAAATTATGAAATTGTGAAACGATGCTCGCCCGGCTCGCTCGCTCGCTCGCTAGCTGGCGGTGTAGCCTGCGCTTAAGTCTGTTATGACATTTACCTTTCTGACATAAAATAATTAAAAAGCAATTGGAGAAGAGTTGGGCTGCAAGAAACTGTAGTAGACCCGCTTTCCCGAATTGCATTCCCATCCCCTAACATTAATACTTTCATTCCTATATTTGCTTCGAAATTGCAATTACCTGCAGGCGCTTATTATAAGCCTTTACAGGTTCTTGGAATAAACGTTTAATATTCTCAAAGTGTGAAACTCCCGCACCTAGGCACTTTGCTTCTGTAAAATAAATTCACCTAGTTAAATAAAGCAAGTAACGACCCTCGCAAGCGACCCACATTAACACCTGCAATAAAGCGTAGGGTCTTTTAATTGACCCGTTACGAAACCTCTAAGTATCCTTACTATAGTAAGCTCACACGGAAAAACACTTAGTATTCGCCACTATATTAAGGCACCTGATCACGTACGAGGAAATCTGCCTGACCAATAATATACCTTTACCCTTTACCTAATTTGTATTCAGGACAAGCAGACGAACCCGGCAAGGATTACAAAACTGTGTTCGGGAAGAGACTGTAAACAGCTTTGACGCCTTTATTGGTGTTAGGCCCAGTTTTCAAGTGACGCTATATTGAAAACTATGTTTCCAACGAGACTAGCTTTCACGATGCTAATCTTTAGGCGAGCGTGCAGTTGCGTATAGTAAAACACAAGAAGTTTATTTTTTAGAAGAGTGGCAGGGTGTAAAGGTGTTCACTCTCGCCGAGACAATCCGAGGCAGGGCGAATGTGAGAGTGAATATAGTAGCGCTCGTCTAGTCTTGGTGTTCTTCTATTGCTCTCCGTCCCTTGTCGGTGTATTTCGAGAAGTCTCAAGAGAGACATAGTGAGAGCTCTCGGTCGAGAGAGTTAAGAATGACGTACCAAGTTTTAGAAAGAGAAGAGAATCCGATCTAAATCACGTAACATAACATCACGCCTGTAATCCCCGAAGGGTTAGGCATAGGTGTGCCTCAGTAGCTACACCCATTTTGACAGTTATATAATAAGGGCGAACCTATCGCCATCAACCCGGCATAAATCTAGACTCTGGGCTAAATATCAATTCGTCATATTTACAACCAGATACACAAACTCACTGTAATCTGCAGAAGGAGTCTGTCCTTCCTTTCCACATTATTTCTTAGTCGAACTTTAATGACACCTAGGGGAAAAGAGCAATGTTCAGCTTTAGACTTGTTTTTCATATTTTTCTGAGAAAGAACCGTAATAATCGCAGTTCTTTTATTTTCATTTGAGACAGCGCGGCGCTTCCTTGTTTCAAGTCAAATATTGTTTTTTACGCAGAGTCTTTCAAGATCTCATGATTTTAATTTTTTGATTCTTATTTATCATGTCCTACATTCTCGTTACTGGAGTCGAAAGATTTTCACTTAAAAACCGGCCAAATGCGAGTCGGAGTTCGCGCATGAAGGGTTCCGTACCATCGTAGTAGGGGAGCCCCCTTTATTTTATCATTTATTTTTATTATTAGTTGTTTCAGCGGCAACCCCTGGTTGGTTACCCTTCGGGTACAGAATCCTAATACGCAGTCTGCACTAAAAGTATCGGGAATGGAATATTTCCACTGTTCCTGTCATTTATAAAAATCTTTTTAATTGAAAATTCCTTGGTTTTATAAATCGAATACCATTTATTTATTTAAAAAAAGATTCTCAGTCTTGTCACAAGGTTTTGTCAAACTTGTTTAGTCGTTGAGAAAATGGAATTGACTCGAGAAAATTCAAGAGCGATGATTTATTATGACTTTCGAAGTGGTTTATCACAAAAACAGTGTATTGACCGGATGATTTCTGCATTTGGTGATGAAGTCCCATCCAAAACCACAATTTATCGCTGGTTTGCTGAATTTCAACGTGGACGTGTCAAGCTCAGTGATGATCCCCGTCAAGGTCGTCCAAAAACTGCAGTCACCCAAGAAAACGTTGATGCTGTGCGTAAACTGATTGAGGAAGATCGACATATGACATACCGCGAAATTCAGGCAACTTTAGACATTGGCATGAGTCAAATACAAATAACCTTGCATGAACAATTAGGTGTAAAAAAGTTGTTTTCCCGATGGATACCGCATTCGCTCTGTGAAGAGCAAAAAGCGGCTCGCGTTACTTGGTGCGTCAGAACTCTCGAAAGATTCCACGCAGGATCCTGAAATGCTGTATACAACATCGTATCAGGTGACGAATCCTGGATATACGCGTGCGAACCCGAAACAAAAAAGCTAGCATTTGTTTGCCACAGGTCGTTTCTGAACTCCGTAAAGAGAACTGCAACCGCCGCATCATCCTCCATCACGACAATGCGAGTTCTCACACCGCGCACAGAACAAAAGAGTTTTTTCCATCCACCGTACAGCCCCGACCTAAGCCCTAATGATTTCTATACTTTCCCTAAAATAAAGAATAAATTGCGTGGTCAGAGATTTTCATCACCTGAAGAAGCTGTGGACGCCTACAAAACGGCCATTTTGGAGACCCCAACTTCCGAATGGAATGGTTGCTTCAATGATTGGTTCCATCGTATGGAAAAATGTGTCAAATTTCGCGGAGAATACTTCGCAAAGAAATAAATACATTTTTAAATAGTAATGTTGTGTCACTTCCTTGATTCCCGAAATTTTCAATGCCGCCCTCGTGGCAGTATATACGCAAAGTTTGAACCGCTGTTTATTGCGTTGCCAATATTATTAATTTAGATACTACGTTACTTAAAGTGTCGAGTAGACAATTTCTGAAGCTTATGAAGTAATCGCGGGGCCGATGTACCTTTTTATAGGTAGTAAAAAACCTGGTCAGCTGCAATATTACATATACATTATAGACATAGGTACAGAGAACACACAAAGAGCTTTTAAAAACCGCTTTCGCCATGCAACGAAATTCTATTGCGGCTATTGGAATTCCTCTATATTTTATCTATTACAGCGGCTATCGGACGCGGCTAAGCTGGCTACGCACGCCATGTGGACCTGCACTATTTGTTCCTATGCGGATCAAACAGGGCATGCGGAATATAAACCTATTTGGATATTTATACGAACACACGTTTTCAATGGATTTAACTGAACATGAAGCCGGCCTAATTGATTAAAACAAACAATTACATAATCGAATTGAACTTTGATTACAAAACACATTATTTGTATTTGTAACTAACTTTAACCTCGTATTTAATCATATAGGTATCGATTATTTCACTAATTTTATGGTAATTCTGGTGTCTATTCTAACCCTGTTATCTATAGTCAAGTTAAAGAAATTACTTTAGTTTAAGTAATTATTTATTACCATTTTTAGGGTTCCGTACCTCAAAAGGTAAAAAAGGAACCCTTATAAGATCACTCTCTTGTCCGTCTGTCTTTCCGTGTCTCACCACCGATTTTCTCAGGAACGGGTGGAAATAGCAAGTTGAATTTATACCAGATACTGAGGTCTATAGTCCCTATTACGTGTATAAAAATCAAGGTCCTGAGTCAACACGATAAAAAGATATGGGCAAATTTAGATTTTCGCGAAAACTGGTAAGTAGGAACCAAAATTTACCTTAATTTTCAACTTTTTTTATTATTCGGAATTTTCCCTTTACTTGTGCTGTAAGACCTTGCTTTTAACCAAAATTGACAATTCTAAGTCAACGGGTCAGTATTTTACGGGTTTTGGACCCAAAACCTATAGAGTACTGACCCGTTGACATTGAATCACGAACTTTGGCAAAAAGCAATACATGTAAAGGAAAAAATCAGAAAACAGTAAATGTTGTAATTTAATAACAAAATACCTATGAGTATGTTACAGAACCCTCGGAGCGCGAGTCCAACTCGCACTTGGCCGGTTTTTATGCAATAGACAAGAATTTGAACGAATTAAAAACCGTCAAAGAAAGCATGGCTAAAAATTCTACACGACAGTTCTAACTTCAAGAAATTGCTAAACTACAGACTAAAAATCGTATCGATGAATTTAGGAATTACTTTTACTCAAGTAATCACTTTGAGTTGTTTTAAATAGATACGGGTGTTAGATTTAGGACGCCATGTTAAGAATGATATCCCTAACCTCCTCGTCATTACGAAAAAATGAAACCAACACGATACTAAAATAACTAAACCTTATCATGTCGGTAGATCAAACACACAGTTTCTATGAAAAAGATAGAATATAATATTGATACTGAAATAAACTGAATTTTATAAGGAACGGGCCACGTACACACGGCGACACATCAAGCTATAATTTCCAGTATAACCTGACCTCGCTTTATTTGAGCTTCCCATACAATGAGAGATCACCCTAATTTGGTTATTCATAGCTTGATTGGTCGTCATGCGTACACGAATATGACAAAGAATAAAGCCTTAACAAAATTTGCTTCGCCAACATCTTGTTACAATAAGATTATCTGCGTTTTTATACGGCCATGCTTTTTTATACAATTTACTGAGCTGTTTATATAAAGAGCCTTAGTTTACACAGTACAAGGACTATGAAGCTTTAGGCCTTTGTCACAAGTTGCTTCTCAAACCAAACCAACTGGCAATTATGTTAATGTTATATGTTATAATGTTATACATTTCAGTAGAGGTATGCATAATATAGGTCCCATTAAAATAGATGGACAAAGGACATTGTCCAGAATCGCCCTGTGCTCAAATAATATCGGACATAGACGATAATTAATTGTGTATTTTATTATATTAGTTGCAAATACTTTTGTAACACGAACTAGCTACATGCCAAAATGAACATTAAAAAGTATTTTACGCGACTAATAACATCAATCGACGCCATCTTCGCCAAACGTCATGTCGTATCGAAAAAGATTAGGGATGGCCCAATCGGTTGTTGAATTTTTAATGCATTGTTGCATATTTTTTAATCTGAATCACATTTTGAATTTATTTCGAATAATGTGCAAATAGAAGCTATAGTAAAAACATTCAATCACCATTCCATATATAATTATTCCCTAAAAGTATAATTTAAAATACGCATACTGGATTTTAAGTAGGTAGTTAGAATAATGTGAACAAAACATACATTCGTTTCATCATGATTATTTTTCAGGGTTTCCTAATGATCGTTTAGAAAAGTGTGTGGTTTACTTCTAACTAAACCAATATTTACGGCAATTAATAATATAATAACCCTTCTTTTGGGCTTCGGCGCAGTCGGGTAAAAAATACTTATCGTTACTGAATACATTATAAATGTTTTCTTCAAAAAAACAACATTGCAGACTAGATACAGATGTTATTATGTATTAATGTTATTAAAAGTATAGAAGAGTGTTATTTTAAGTAAAGTAAGACATTGTCATACTTGTAATGGTATTAATATTATCGTATGACAAAAGTTGATGTAATACAGTTTGTAACGTGAGGCCATAGTAAATCTTAGGAAATATCGATAAATAGTATCGAGTTTGCCACCTATATTTTTAACGTCACTAAATGGTCACTTGTCACTGTCAATCTTTCACCTGTACTCTCACTGTTTACATTATGCGTCGCTTACTCTTTGTAATTGTATCTGTGTTTTGGTGACTTTCGGGACTATATTGAATATTACGCAAATATATTCCACAAATATTTTATCTCATTCCAAAACTAATGCTAAGAATACAGGTACCTATGTTAACTACATTCTATGCATTTAAACGTTGCAATTACAGACCCTTAAGCTTTAGAAAAGAAACTGCATAGGTACCTAATTATCTAGGCAGGTAATAAAAATAGTTAAATGTATTGTAATATTGTGTATCAGTTTCTTAAACATCACTCTGAGCTATGAAAAACTATACCTAATATCGTTGTTATGGTTCGAATATAACCTTAAAATCTGATACTTTTTTTGAAATATATCTATTCTGCAGCTAGTCCGCTATAAAAATAAGACCTTATAGGAGTTTACTAATGATCGACTATACAACACACAATTTTCCGATGCTGTTGGTTCCAGGGCGAACAATGTATGGGAGCAGAGCAATGTCCTTTAACACAGCGTTCAGTACGTCGAACTAAAGATATTCAATCAAATAAAACACTGATTAAAGTGATTTTGTTTTGACCGTTTTGTGGATGTGTGTATTCTAGAGTGCCGGCAATTTATTATTTTAGGTCAAAATAAAATCACTATAATCAGTATTTTTTTTGCTTGGATATCTTTTGTTAGACGCACTGAACCCTGTGTTAAAATTTGTCCATCTATTTTAATGGGACCTTATACGAGTATATTGCTATCGGTTGAAAATGCTGGTAGCCAATAGCTAGTATCAGTGCAATACATCATGGCTGAAAGAAAAAAATCATGTCCTTAGAGTGGCCAATCCGTCTTGAGCAAACGTGGTGATCCATGCTCGAGAAGAGGCCTTTGCCCAGCAGTGGGAAATTAATTGGCTGGTATTATTCGAATGGCATCGAATGTATAGTCTAGCCTCTAACAAATTAGATTACAGTTTAGTTCCTTCTGAGTACAAAATGTGAGAAAGGTCTTATAGTTCGATCTACGTCGGCTGGGGATCTCAATAGCTAGATATTTAGCGGGTTTCCTCCGACACATCCCAGCCGGCCGCCTATTCATTGTAAAGTTATAAATCACCGCGCACACCTACGGGATACAGGTTTAATTCCACCGGTGTCGGCAGTGAGCACTATACCTATTGGTCACGCGATTGATTGCGAAATGTACCACAAAAGATAACATTTCTCACTTCAGAAAGGACTCTACAATGTACTGAACTACAATTTACTATGTGTTTCTCTGTTCAAACAACATTAATACTCCCCAAGTAATTGACGACAAGTAATAAAATGGTAAATGAACCACAGATGTTTAAAATGAGATTACAAGATTTACCAGCCACTTAAAATAAAAGGTTTTAAAAACAATTTATTTAAATAGCACTAGAAACATATAAATTAGCATTATTACTAGCACAAATACTTAAGGACTAAAGTCGTTTGTTTTGCATATTAGACTTCCAATGTAATCCCTAAGTTAAGTGGGTATTTATTTTGTGAAATATTTCAAAGGACTTGTAACGTTAAGAGTATACGTTTGGTTCAGAGGGATTATTTTTACGAATAAAAATTGAATAAATGCACTTTAACTTTGCGGACCACCACTTTAACTACTAGGTTGAACACGTTTGATGAATTATAAATCTACAAAAATATCGTCTTAAATCTGCCTAGTTGTGAGTTGACCACGATTATTTCTGGACATTAAAAGATAATAATTATGACCTCTGAGTTTGTTTCGAGTGTTTCTTCATAACATAACATAACGCCTGAAATCCCCAAAGGGTTAGGCAGAGGTGTTAGTATACCCACATTTCGCCAGTTATGTTTAAGTCCCATGTATTAGGGAGCGAGCCTATTGCCATCAACCGAGTACAGATCTAGACTTCGTGGCTATTACTGAGAAATTCCTGGGAAAAACCCAATAACTTTGCCCAACCCGGGAATCGAACCCAGAACCCCATGCTCAGCAAAGTCGCTCTTGCGACTACTAGACCAACGAGGCAGACTGACCCCATCTAGTTTAAAAAAATGGCGTGTAAATGTGTTTATAAAAACCTGTTTACAAAATAAACATCATTCATCATTTGGCCAACCTGTTTTGAGGTCGGCTTTCAGTCTAACCAGATGCAGCTGAATGTAGTAGCCAGTATTTTACATAGAGGGGAGGGACTGTCTGTCTGACCTCCACAACCCAGTTCGTACTGGGTAACAGGATACCCCTTGGCAAGACTGGTTATCAGGTTTTCACCCAACTGACTTTCCGTTACGACTGTCAAAACGCTACGGATGGCAGCCGGGGCCCGGGTGCAACTGCTTGACGAGCACAGAGGGTTCCGATTCACAGACCAACCATGGGACCAGCCAAGCGTTGCTTAACCTCAAACCCTTAAATATTGAAAAACAAATAAAGTTTATTGTATGATAACGGGCTGGTGTCCGCAACTCCACGTTCAAAGCGCGTATTTTGCGTACAGAAAAAAAAAAAGAAAAAAAAAAAAAGGTTCCAAAAACCCCATGAAAGAAGCCAAAGAACCTATCCTAACATAACCTTTAAACCTTCGAAATACGTTTAATGAGCGATAATTCTCCGTACTGCGAAGATTTACACACTCCACAAGAATAGTTAGGTGGGATAGGCTCCTGAGAGCTCCATCCGATACTACAATATATCAATGCGAGGTTCCCGAAGGATACCGTGTTGGGTCACGTATCAGAAGTGTTTTTCGACGAACCCTACATTATTTGGAGGTGAGAGAAAAGTTCAGCATCAGAAAATTATAGGGGTATTCGACGTTATTAAGATTAGAGTTATTTTTATGTGTCTATTACGAAGCTTTTGTCTTGACCCCTTGACAGGTAGGCTATATTTCTAGACTGAATAGGTGGCTGATAGTTTTATTTTGTTTAGTTTTCTCGGAAAGCAAAAATTTTCACAAAGGTTTCATATTTTCAGCATCTTTCTGGCGTTGGAGTTATGAAAAACGTCAAAAAGAAAACTACCACATCTCTGACGCGTGTGGATGCATATATTTTCTCGGTGTTGTACCCGTAAATATTCCTCTAAAAACGTTTGTAATTTTTGTTTATGTAATGTTTTTGTAGGGATTACTTACGACTTGTAAGCACAAATGAAATAAATTGCCTATAATGCCACGAGTTATCGCGACGCTACCGTACTAACGCAAAGGACACAAGTGACCAACGTACGCGTTTGATGCATTTCACGTCGCCTGAGGTCGAGGACAGGGCATTAGAGTTAGGCACAAGGCCTCACGATTTTAGAAACCATCTTAATTGGCCCAGCCGATTGGGTGCCGTATTAGACCCTGCCTACACACCCTCATTAATTATTTACCCAATACAAGAGGAACTCTAGCGAACTACATTTAACATTTCAAAAGCAACATTACTCTCATCGCCACATATTCTAACCTGAGTCTAGACAAGATTTTTCAATAAAAGTAAGTATCAGATTATTTCCCTCGAAATGATTTCAAGAACTGTATTAAACTGTATTAAAGACCTTAGAGACATTCTCAAGAATATCCAATAAATTACATTACTACCCGCAGTACAGGCACGAGCATTAATACAGTACACTTACGACGTCAACTTCTTATAAGCTTGGGAATCTTCGTTTTAATATTGACATTTTAATTTTTTTATATTGGGTGTAACAGACCCTAGAACCAAGCCGAAGGGCACTTGTTGTCTCCGTCATTGCGATCATTTTTTTGTTGTGGACCATACCTTGGAACCTTTTAGTTACGGAGATATTGTAGGTCAAAGTAACAACTTTTTCACAAGTTTTTTTTTTTTAATACATGTTTTTAATATTATAAGTTTTCTTTAAATACCTCCATGACGCCATTACTATTCAATGCAATCATCAACACAATATTTTGAATGCGTGAAATGTGAATTTTACAAAGGTGATTATTCACCTAAAAAAAAGTAATTTCGTTACTTAATTTGATGTACAGTCACAAGCACCAATATATATACACTTTCCTAAATTTAAAAGCAATTATCGCGAGAAAAAAGGATTGTAACTGTTCGTAACAACATGAAGTTTTAATCAGAACAGTAGAAGAAAAACACTTTTAAAAGTTGTTAAGTGTTTACATATTTGTGCTCGTGACTGTACAAAATGCTTGCTTGACGGCTTCGTGAAGGGTCCGTTTACACCTTGTATAAAGTCTCGAGCATAAATACTTTAAACTTCCGCAAAATTCAAAAGCAATTTGCTTTCTCTCTGTGTGCCAAATTTTATCCAAATCCGTTCAGTACTTTTTGCGTGAAAGAGTAACAAACATCCATCCATCCATATATCCATCCATCCTAACAAACTTAGTAGTAAGAAGTAATTTATGTTCGTAACTGTACATAGAAAATGAAAGAACAATATTACAACCAAGATTTCCAATCTTACTTAAACAAATAGTGACCGTTAGAAAATGCTTAGAAGCCATTCATTACCATGATGGAAATTAATATCGATTGGTCTAAGCTAGCGGCATGGAAAATTAACAGATATAAGATCTAATTGCATTACTATTGAATAAACGGCACAGCGCAAACAAACCGATGTTGCCGGTCAGTCGGGACTCCGGGAAGGCTTCGCTACTCGAACTGTAAATGTTCCTGACAGTAGAACTAAGAAGCCAATTACTAATTGCATACTAATGAAACGTCAAATTTACATAGGTATTAAATACTTCTAGGATCACAGGCTTGATATTATGTACCAAACCAAAGAGTAATAGAAGCAGTTTGTAAAAGTATGTTTCGAAGATATTAATAACATGAGTTAACTATGCTATTACGAATTCATAAAATAGTATTCAATTTTCGTGATGTAAGTTCCATATAGAAAGTTTTTTCCGTTTGATTGTATCAATCAAACCGCTAAATATGACCTCACTTTTCTGGTACACGTTCCTCTATTTAAGTCGCGAGTTAATAGGCTTCTTTTGGGTTAGCTCGTTCCATCGTAGACCTCATCTCTGTCCTCAGGAATAGATTGAGGTCAAGAGTAGGCCCATTAAACATAAAAAACACGCTGTAGATTTATGAACAACATATCTTGAAAGTTTAACAACAAACGACCTTAAAATCCGTTTAGTATCACAGCCGACAAACTCAGAAGTTACGTAAACCCTATATTGTAATCTGAAACATAAACTTTTTCTCACTTAATTCCAACTTAAACAATTATGCTTGTTATTGTTCAAGTTTCTCTGAATGAACAACCCCTACTTTAGATTTTACAAAGTTAAATAGTTCTGTTGTCGGAGTTCTGGGAGTAATAAAGACGAGCAGTACAATATTACGTCACATGCATTGCCTACACTTGCGAAAACTTTGAGTGGAACTTACTTGAGTATTTTAATAAAGATAGTGATGGTATTGAAGTTTTTATTGCTTTCGTAGCTAGTACGTTTCAAAATAAGCCAATACCAAGTGTTTATCAGCAAAAAACAGATGGTAAGATATCTGTTTTATTAGAATAAAAATCGTCCGCAAAACGAATAATAACTTAAATAACCAAAATCTTTCTTTGGTATTATTCACCGTGTCGTTGAGTTCTTTAAGTTACGGGTGGAGCTACACGGTAACTGACAAATGTTTGCACTGGCTGGACAGGTCCACTCAAAACTGTGTGATTTTTTCTTCAAAAGACCATCTCTGACACTTATCTGCATAGTCCTGATGTGAGTTGCCCAAAACCTATGACCTCTGAGTTTGTTTCAGCTGTTTCTTCTCAGAGTATTCAGGTTCGAAACACCGGCCTCATCTTCATCTAGTTTAAAAAACCGACGTTTAAAAAGTGTTTGTAAAATCCTATTTGAAAAAAAACCATCATTTATCAATTATCTATGTGGATTGGTCAAACACGCACTTGTAAAAAATAATTTTAAACAGTAGAGTTAATCACCATCAGGCGTAGGCGTATACGTAGGATGATTGACCATTCGTATTTTCACGAAAAGACACGTCAGTTCGGTATCCGTGTGTTTTTCGTAAGGTCGTTGATTTTCATCCACTACAGTATACTTATTGCTTCGGAAGAATAGACGTTCTTTCACAAAGAAGGACTTTGTAAACGAACCTATATCGGAACGTGAAGCTCGGAGCAGCCGCGGGACCGTCCGATTTTATACCAGAAACCACGAAAATTCTTCACGTTTTTCGAAACGAAGCTGAGGTTTTAGGAATGTGTAATGAGATGTCTATGTTTCAGCTAATGATATTATGAATAGTTCAATAGTAATTTGTATGATCTTAATAATAATTGTTGTTTATTACTTACGTACTTTTTTCTGACAGGGGAGAACGGAAGAAGAAAACGTGTTGCGCCGACCCCAAGTAGGACAAGGGCGGGAAGATGATAATGATTACTATACGAGGTGGAAGGGACACCGACGCGAAAACGGTTATCTATTCAGTACATCATTCTGAACCTCCCCACATAGAAATTTTTCATCGGTTATTAAAAAAGAAATCAGCCGTTTCCTACAAAAGTGCAATACCTACGCGGTCAAAATGTAAGAACAGCTGATTTTAAAGTACCTATGTACGTACACGTACACAACATTATATCAAACTATTGGTCGACAACTAGTCCAGTAGCAGTAGCTGAGGATGGGTTCAGCGTTCGATTCTCAGGTCGGCCTTCGTGTTGTTGGGTTTTTTTATCAGAAATCTCTCAGTGGCAGTCCAGAGTGAGGATTTGTGTGCGATTAAAGGCTCGCCCCTATAACATAGGGCTCACAAATAACGGCGTATAAATTCAAGTGTAATGTTTTATTTGAAGTGCCTTATGTAAACGTACACAAGTAGATACACCATATCATAATCCTGATGTTGAGGACATTACAAGTTTAAATCTTCAAAGATTTAAACTTGTAATGTCCTCAACATCATAAAGAAGCATTTAATAAAATCACACACATAGACCTATTTTTCCACATCTGTTAACTTTATCGTACCTATAAATTTGTTACGGGCAGGCCGTGTCGACGGCGCGTTCGTGTTCCACGCGCGCCTCAAAGAGTTGTCAGCAAACGGGAGGGGCCCGCAAGGGCCGGTGCCTGCCAGGGTTGCGGGACTGTTCGAAAGAGATACCGCGGCCCTGGAACGTAAAGGGCCAATGAAGGAACATGGGTGTTTTTTAGTCAGTAAGAGTCTGACACTCCCTTCCGCTCCGCCCAGAACGGGGGGGGTCATTTGATGATTTCCCACCCACCAAAAAAAAAAGGCCCGGTTTCCACCAAAAGCGGAGAGGAGAGATTATTTTTCAGTGTTCTCTATTCGGAGACTGTATTGCTCCACTCCAGGCAGCCACATCTCCGCTCCACATTGATTGAAACACCCAAAACGCGGCTAGACTCCGCACATTTGAAAATGGCCGTAAGGCCTGGACACCATTAAAGCGGAGACGAGCAGAGTGGAGAAGAGACGTGCAAGATTCAACCAATCACACTGGTTGAAATAGGTCCAGTCACGAGCACCAATATGTATACACTTTCCTAAATTTAAAAAGAATTTTATTAAAATCGAGAAATAACGATTGTTACTTAGAGACAGGATCTTTTTCATAAAACTATGAGTTCCAGAATACTATGTTCGTAACAACATGAAATTTTGATGAGAACAGTAGAAGAAAAACACTTTTAAAAGTTGTTGAGTGTTTACATATTGGTGTTCGCATCGCGTGTCTCGTCTCTCCTGCGTTCGTCGAATCTTGCACGTCTGTTCTCCACTCCGGTTGTTTCTGCTTTAGTAGAGTCCGGGCCTTACCCTCAAGGTAACCCTAACTCAGCCTACGCCACGTGTAACAGATTCGTAATGAAAATAAACACTGGCTGATCATCCATGAATATTTAATTATGTATGTGCCGCGAAGCTGAAATATACTAGTCCTTAGTTCTTGTGTAACCCTGTCAAAGGTAAATATTTATCAGAACATAATATACCTTATATATATGAGATTAAAGTTCGCAAAGAGGTAGGGTGTTATGGTGCAGCTTGGGAGAGGCCTAGTCCAACAGTGGACTTCAATAGGCTGAGTTGTTTGAATAAGAGCTTAATCAACCGGAAGGTATATCATTTCATATGTATCATCGTCTGACTAGAATTTACCGGCTAGGTTGGGCTGGCTTCAAGTATAACCGGTTGCAGCTGAATACCAGAATTTTACATTGAGTGAATGCATAACTGACCTTCGCAACCTAATTTGCGGGTAATACGATGCAATGTAGGCAAATTGTGTTTCGGTTTTTCCATCAGGAATTTCTCAGTAGCAGCCACGGAGTCTGGATTTGTGCCGGGTTGATAGGCTCACCCTCTATCAAATGGGACTTATAAACATAACTAGCGACATGTAGGTACACTATTAGGTACACCTCTACTTAACTCTTTCCTATGTTATGTAATGTAGGTTCTCAACAAATTAACGTGACCGCTAATCCTGCAGGTTTACTTTACTTAAAGGAATCTGCTACCATATCTGTTACCTATTCATTAACCAATACAATTTAACGACATGCAGATAAAGTAGCCAAAATGGCATTTAGGCGCAAACTCACGTAAAATATTTAATGCGCTTGACATTTTGAGAGCAGAAGGGCAGCTCGCAATCGAAATGTGCAAACTTTAAACTAATTCAACTTTAAAATGGTTTTTTTCCAGTGATTTGTTGCATACGTACCGTTTTTATGAGTTTAAACTTACACGGATCTTTTGTTTATATAATGAAATACTGACATTCTAAACAAATGTTACGTTGTTTTAAAAATCATCTCTTTATAAAATGTAATTATCTATAAAAGATTAAATGTTTTTTTCAATAAAATCTAAATGTTGTGTATTTCGCCCGCCACGAGGCAGTCAGACTATAACTCAATAGTGGTGTACGAGCGCTGCGGCTTATGTTTCGGCCACACATTCGGCTTCGGGTGATATACGGTCGAAGCTTTGGCCAAATCCCCTGTCATACAAAACACGATCGCGTAAGAACGCGGACTGAAAACAATGAAAGTCGGATTTGTGTGATCAAGAATAACTATAATAATACTTTTTCCAAATAATAGTTTTGTAGAAAAATATATCTGTTGCGAAATTCGTAGCGTTCGTAGACGTTTTGCTACGAAAAGCGTAGCAGCAGATTTCAAGGTGCAATTTATTGATCATGCATTTAGATTACGTTTCTTTTTTAGATCTTGACATAAAGAAAAGCCTTTATACTATGGTCTTAGTTAGGCAATGTACCTTAAAATGTTTTTAGACTGTATTTATAACTTTGATCGTATCTTAGCATTTGCCAATATAAATACGGCTAAATATCCGGGATTAATCGAATAAGGTAGATATGAATATGTGTTAGACCATAACTTTTGGAATTCGGAAGCTCTTATACCCTTACTTAATAGGGTAATACGAGTACCAGAAGATAGGTAAATTTATTCCTTACGATACCGTAAAGATCGCCACTTACGATTACGATATTTATTTGGGTACCCATTTCGTCCATCATGCTTTCATCCCTATCTACAATCCTAATATGGGCTGCGATATAAATATAGTAACTGCCTATTGTAGACACATAAAACCACAAGAGCGGGTAGTGAATTTAATTTTTATGGTTGTGAACCTGCAGAAGACATGAAAGCAGCGTAACCTTGACTTTTATGGCTCACGATATAAATCATACTTTTATTATTCATTTGTACTTGCTCGTAAATTGGTTCCCTATAAACAAATGTGGGAATAATTTCACAAAGTCGACGCTGAAAATGCGGAATGGGCTTGGTATCGGATAGTCGACGCCAATCCAGTGCCGAAAGCAAGAACCGCGCAGATTTATTCCGCCAGTTATTGCACATTCCCAGCAAATGTGCACTGAATATGCACCCGGCCTGAATATTTCACAGCTTCAAGTGCGCGCTTAGCACCAAATAAAAAACGTCCGAGCTCGTTTGTGATCTCTAATTCTCGGCTAAACTGTCTGAATCGTTTTATTTAGATCTCTTTGAATGTATCAGTAGAACAAAATGTTTTTGTTTAATACTGAGTGGTACAAATAGTGACGTCATAAAAAAATGATTCCTCATCATGCATGGGGGCGCAACATACATGGGGTATTTTCGGATACCCAGGGCATGAGGAATCTAGTTTTTTATGATGTCACCATTTGGACCAACCAGTTTGTGATGTGAAATAACACATACATCACTAACGCAAACATGTATTCTACAAATAATTTCCAGGTGAATTGGTAACTGCAGTATAAACAAATATGGAGGTACACATCTAGTCGAAATAATATTCCATAATACCAATATTACTGTAACTATAAAATAAGCAAATACATGCCTGCTATTTATACTACGATGAACTTATAGAACCAGTGGATATATATGGAAATATGGATAAATACATGCTATATAACATCGTTATTGCAAATTCTAAAACACACATGCATTTAATTAGATACGCAAACATACTGCGATAAAATAACATTTATTTAGTCGTAACATTTTAACGACTGCATAGTTTCCAACAAGATTTGTTACTAGCTGTTACGCGCGATCTTCGTTCGCGTGAAATTATTAAAAAAATATTACTTCCCTATTTGAATCGGATTTTGTTACCAATTTCAAGGGTTTCGATTTTTTTGCACGAAACCCTAATTCTTTTTCTAAAATTAAAGTAGCCCAAGTAACAACAGTTGCCTAGCCTTATAACATCAGTTATCTGCCCGTAAAAGTCCCGTCAAAATTGGTCCAGCCGTTTTGGAGATTAGCCAGAAAAAACAGACAGACAGACAAACAATTTTTAATAGTTTTATTGTTATCAGTACCGTATATACTTTCATATGCATTCAGTAAAAAGCTGTTATTTTGAGATTACAAACAGACACTTAAATTTTATATATTTTTATAGATTTATTCATATAATTCAAGGTACTGTTCGGTAAAGTCACTAGAATTATTTATTGTCAAAGTTACCTATCTAAAAGTCTCATTCGATATAAGCAACATTTATTTAAGTTTTAGAAAACATCATTTGCTTTTTATTCATGCATGAAAATGAAGTTCGGTCATAATTTAAAGTCTTGTATTAAACATAAGAGCAGCGGTGGTCCAGTGGTGGCGGCCCCGACTTACGAACAGTAAATCGTGGGTTTGAACCCAGGCAGGCGCATTTTTTTGTGTAATTTATTTCATCACCACTGCTCTCAAAAATGGTGAAGGAAAACATCGTGAGGAAACCGGCATGTCCTAGAGCCAAAAATTCGAAGACATGTGACATCTACGAGCCCACACTGGGCCCGCGTGGTGGATTATAGCCCATTCCCTCTCATGGAGAGGTCGTGTGCATTAAACATATAAATTAATCCTTAACTTATTTGCAAACTATAAAATTTTATTCATAACATAAACTCACGCCGTTTGCCCATGGGGGTAGGCAGAAACCACAGAACACCACCTGCTACGATCCTTACAAACTCCTTTTGCCTCGTCCACGTTCATACATCTGGTCATACACGCACGACGGTTGCGAGTACTACACACCTTTCTAAAGACACCAATAAGGTCAGTGTATCTCCTTTTAGGGCGTCCCTTACCGGCGTAGCCCCACATTTGCCTTGTATTAAGCATACTCTTTACAATTTTTTTACTAGGTACATCAACTTTCATAGAATACAACAAACTAAACCCATTCGCTCCTAATCGTATTGTTTTAGTTTCAACATCACAAATCTCTAGCGCAAATAAAACAAGAACAAACATTTTAGTGACATCACACTGCCTTTGAATAGAGCCTTACAATCGACTCTCAAATAAAAAACGTACGCCAAAAGCCGCAATCAGTTTATAGATCCGAATGATTCCAAACAAAATACATATTCTACATATATTTACATTTCGGTGCTCACCTACCTAAATATTGAAACGAGTTGTCAGAAATACTCGGTCCGGAAATTGAATATGAGTGCCTCAAAATATTTACCCAACACATAACTGTTTGTATGTACAAAATGTAAATGTACTCTTTCAACAAAACAATAGTGTTTAGCGGTTAGTGCGTTAATTATTAAATGTTCTTGATCATTTTCACATAACAAAGCATTCATGATCCGAAATTAATTTCCAAAACATTATATGGCTACTGTTTTCTACAATTTAGCACAAAGCTATGTTGGGATCGGCTTCCAGTCTAACCGGAAACACCTGAATACCAGTATTTTACATGAAGCAACTGCCTATGTAGCCTCCTCAACCCAGTTAGTACTGGGTAAGAATTTAGAATGAATAAAACAATTTATTTAAAAAGAAAAGTATTACAAAAAGTGGACATTTGGGCGCAGTAGAATTATTTCTCATAAAATGGTATAATTAATACTGATAAGTAAACTATAACTAAAATATATTCAACTGTTGCAAGTAATGATAGTTCAATTCAGATCTTTGGTAGCGACCTGCCCGATCTAGGTTTATTTAAACCTGTGTTTCAGGCCATCACTTTACAAAGCATAATTTAATTAGGACAGTAAATTTTATAAAAATAAAATAAATCTTTTAACAACTATAAGTATAATTAAATTGGTACAAAAAAAAAAGTGGTGGTCAGACTTTCGTGCCACTATTTCACCTGTTACGACTGTCAAAGATCTACAAATGGCAGCCGGGACCAACGGCTTAACGTGCTTTCCGAGGCACGGAGGAAACTCCGTATGTAACGGGTGGTTACCCATCACAGACCTACCTGCACAAGCGCGGCTTAACCTAAAGATCGACCCGAGTGGCTGTTGTCATTTAGCCACGAGTACACAGAATAGATCGTAATCGTTTATTTATTAACTAGCTGTTGCCCGCGACTTCGTTCGCGTGGAAATTTTGTATGTATGTGAGAGACTGCCTAGTTGGTCGAGTGGTCGCAAGTGCGACTATTAAGCATGAGGTTCTGAGTTAAAAAAATGTTTATTTTAATTACATAAAAGCTATATCGCACATGATTTAGAGATCACCTTTTGAGCAAGGCGGTGCTTGTGTGACTCCGCTCTTCCACTTAACATTAAACAATGTATGCAATTGAAAAAAATACTATAAATAATAGTGTTATTGGGTCATTCCATCTGGAATTTCGCAATAGCAGCCACGGAATCTGGATTTGTACCCAGTTGGTGGAAATAGGCTCCGCCCCTATCACATGGGAGTTCAACATAACTGGCGAAATGTGGGTGGACGATTAGGTACACTTCTGTCTAAACCTTTGGGGATTACATGGCGTGATGTGTGAGAACTGACTGGCTGATCAAAATGTGATAATATGGGTGATGACTACAAAAAAAGTCCCAAACAAAATTAAAAACCGTTTATTTTAGCGCTATACAACTTTATTTTCAAAGTGAACCATCACACGCCTTGTTGGGCACTATTTATTCTAATACCGTTTTGTATACAACATTAAATGACTTATTATTTTCCGCAAGCACGTGCAACTTTGGGCACTGAACAACCAACACATAATTGACCGTCTGAAAAGCATGGAGTGCACAATTGAATGCCGGTCACTTTTATGGTTTGGCCCTGGGATCTGTTGATCGTCATTGTAAAAACCAATTTCAAGGGAAATTGTAACCTCTTAAATTGAAATGGCAAGTTATTTGAAATGTGGGCATGCGGGGAATTAAAACGCTGTGTCCTTTAGCAGCTCCGTTTTATAATGTTACTGCCCAGCTCTGTGATACGAAGCCTGGTGCCGTTGCACAGTCTGGTTGCATCAAGGTTTCGCATCACCAGAACTGGAACGCCAACTTTATGCTCCAGCTGATGGGACGCCTCGCCTTTTAACTCCACGGAGTTGAGAAATTCAACGGGGTAGGCAGTACTATCGTCATTAGCCATCACAGTGTCTAGTGTGTCAGTGTTCTGTCGTCATAAGACGGTCGGACGGCGAGCTAGCCCATTACACACCGCCCACAGGGTCTAAAGCGGCCGAACGACGCCACCCATCAGCGCCTGGTTGCCGCGGATGTCCTGCATGCTGCGGTTCAACGCCTCTAATGCATGCTTCTGCGACATTGTGCACTCGTCCTATAGGCTTAACTTCCACTGCTGCAAAAGGACTCCCCCGTTTTTGTTGATGTTGCATGTTGGGATAACTTCGCTTGCAAGATTCAGCGGCAATTTGAAAATTGAATATGCAGTCCGGCCACTCTTAAGCAAAGTTGCATCAATGCCCGACGAAGTCACAACCACAGTTATGTGACGGCACAGTTTGCGCAGTGGCTGAGCAATTGACTGCGGCGCTGCACACACACAACGTCGTGGATTTTATGAAATTTTAATTTTGTTTTAATTTTTTTTAATTTTTAGAGATTTTTTTTCGTAATGGGTTGTACGTAGTACTTATTACTTCCATGCAAAGAGTAAACACAAAAGGAAAAATAAAACCAAATTCATTATCAGCCATTCCGACTACACTTTGACTAAAACCTATTTACGTAAATAATTAAATTTATCATAGAAATCGCGTATCAGGTTACTAACTAAATTTTAAACATTAGGTAATATCTTTTGCGTCTGTTGGTCGATTTTGATGAAATAAACACTAAATGTTACTCGGAACAATGCTTCTTATGTTTCAATATTTCGATTTTGAATATAATGAGGGGTTTTTACGTGATGCGCGCACAAACATACAGACAAACCGACAAACCGACAAACAGACAAAAATTCTAAAAATGGTAGAAATGGGTTCTGTTAGTGCTCCTTTAACACCCCTACTACTTTTTTTCTAAAATTTTCAATGTACAGAAACGCCACGTCTACAGATTTAAGACGGAAATTAACACGAAAAAATCTTAAGAAACTTGGCTTGTCGTTGTTGGGTACTTATATGCAGAAACATCCTACGTTCCTCACTGAAATCGCTAAGACAGTGAGGTGGTGATGTGATCTCAATCTGTACAACATGGCCACAAATAGTCAACGTCAGCATATTCGCAGCTGTGATATACCTACTTCTCTCGTTTGTAGGCCAAAGTTAACCAATCAAATTCAAAAGTTTAATAAAAGTGAATAGACGTAAGCTTTCAACTACCGTTTGGCGGTAAATCAACATTAATTAAAACAACGAGGGTGTTCCGAGAACCCATCGTAGGTAGTATAATTACAGGCAGCAAACAAAGGTCACGTTTATTGATTGTCGAAACTGGAGAGTAGGCACGGGATATACACGCCTTACAACGTTAGTGAAGTTATGTAGTGTATCTTATCTTCTTATTCTTACGTAACATCACGCCGGTAATCCCCAAAGAGCTGGGTAGAGGTGTACCTAATAGTACAGCTGCATTCCGCCAGTTATGTTTCAAGTCCCGGTGCGAGCCTATAGCCATCAACCGCAAATATTAATAGCAATTAATTAATTATACATCAGTAATCAAAGGTACTTTCTCTGCCAATTAAGAAACGATTAATTTTTTTGATTAACTCCGAACAAGTAAACTGAAAACTGTTTGGGTCATAAACAGATAACTTTTTACTTCATAAACTCTACATAAAACAAGCAATTCTCTGTTAAAACGATAGCTTTCACACGCAATACTGATGACGCACAAATCCCTAGTAATCTGGAATCCAATTACATAAAACGAATCCCCTTAGAGGTTTTAACACTCAATGTAGCGCCAGAATGCAAATCAGTTAGTTAACATCTGTTTCAAATTAATTTATTCAATTTATAAAGTACCACAGTACGATAATGTTTAGGGTCAGGAATGGACGTAATTCTAAATAGGTATCATCACTACATGATATAAAACAAAGTCGCTCCCCGCTGTCTGCCCCTATGTATGCTTAGATATTTAAAACTTCGCAACGGATTTTGATGCGGTTTTTTTAAAATAAATAGAGTGATTCAAGAGGAAGATGTATATAATACATGCATAATATAATAGAGAAACACTGATAATTTTAGAGGTTTCTAATGTGATGTCGTAAATAAACACATTTTTTGCGCTTACATTGCAAACGCTGGCTGAACCCTACGAGATGGGCTGCGGGACTGTTCGAAAGAGATACCGCGGCCCTGGGCCGGTAGTCTGGACATAGATACCGACACTTTCGCAAACTTTCGATCGCTTAATAATAACAGAAAAAATCGGTTGCAATAATGTTTGCTTGCGAGAAATGCAAGTCTGAACATCCAAGATGCGTTTCTCGCAAGCATCGTTATTGCAACCGAATTTTTTCGTTCTTATTAAGCGATTGAAAGTTTGCGACAATGTCGGTATCTATGTCGAGACTGCCGGCCCTGGAACATAAAGGGCAAAAGAAGGAACATGGGTGGTTTTTAGTCAGTAAAAGTCTGACACTCCCTTCCGCTCCGCCCAGAGCGGGAGGAATCATTTGATGATTTCCCACCCGAAAAAAAAAAAAAACCCTACGAGATAGATCACAATAATGTAGTCCAGTATTGTACACCTTACAAAGGTCTACAAAAAATCTGTGATGGTACATATCTATCTCATAAGGATAACCCACAATAACCATTTTTTATCCTTTACTTTTACGAGAAATAATGGTTTATTTACGAAGCGATTTTAAGCAATACAGCATTAATCCTTTCCAATTTAGTACCTTAAATACATTTTACATTTAATATAGATCAGTATGGCCCTTTACAGCATATAATTTAAATAAATATTTTTGAAGATATTACAGGTTTAAAATGCAGGGACATAGCGGTTGCGGTGGGGGTAGTATATTTAGTATCAGCTTTGCACCCGTGCGAAGCCGGGCAGGTCGCTAGTGAATCAATAAATTACAAATTTCTTGGCGAAGACATTTGGAATTGTGTTCTGGGTGGAAAATTCCTTGTAAAACGGTGTTGGATTTTTTTATTGAATGGGACTAATTTTTATCGTCAAGCTTTTGGTTTTTTGACGGTTTATAGACGCTGAGGGTTCATTACATTCCGTCAAGCCTTTGTATTTGATGGTTTATGTACTACCGAGGTCACTGGCGGTTGACCGCTTTTCGACTTTATTACTTAGGGCATACGGGTTAAAAGTGGTCGACTTTCAGTAAACTTAGTACACAGGGGTTTGCTTCATGTACCTAACTACTCATCATCGTGCTCCTGCCCTTATCCCAATTTACTTGGGGTCGGCGCAGCATGTCTTCTTCTTCCTACTTCTCTAATACTCTTTGTCTCAGCAGTCACCTCCTTTCTACTATCTTTCACACAGTCCATCCATCGCTTCCTGGGTCTTTCTCTACTCTTATAGCCATCTACACTACATTTTCCTCATTCCTCCGCATCACATGTCCATACCACGATAGCCGATTACTTCTATAATCATTAGATCTCTTTATGTGTGTGTGTGTTAGACGCTACGACGACGGCTTGCTTTCGTTTCAAGAACTTAGCAAGTTAATAATCAAAACGTAGGTATTATTGAATTCGTAAAAGTAAAAATAATCATATAATCTCTATTTGAAGTTATCAAAGACTTCAAGGTCTTGAAAAAAACAATATCTTGTATCAAAACTTTTAATGGAAGGCCTAGTGAGTTTACATGATATATTGAACTTCTCTTAAATTCAAATAAAGTCCTATATATAAAATATCCACAAATTCCAAAGTACAGGTATAGAAGTAACAGTAACCGAACTAAATACACTATTTTGATAAAATTACCTCTGCTCGCCGAAGCTTCGCTCGACCGCAAAACTTTGTCTACTCCAGCAAAACAGTTCTTTATAAATAAATTCGAAACAAGTTATGCTCCCTTTCCAGATCTTTATGATACTTTTCCCGTGTATCCCGCGGGGATATAACATGTTACAGAATGCACAATCCGACTCGTTTAGAAACTTACATGGACTCGCTGTGGCTGGACACGGCTGAAATAAGCAGGTCCTCTCTTTAGTAGAATTTATTTGACATATAAATTTCATGATTGCAATACCTACCTATACGAGTAGTCGAGTACATATATACATTTAAAATTAATATTCTGAAATTATCTAGCCACAGCTTAGATAGTTCGACTTGATATGCCTATTTCTTCAGAGATATTACAGGGTGTAAACGGACCCTTCACAAAACCGTCAACCAAGCCTTCTGTACATCAACCTAAGTAACTCTACGCAAAAATTATTGCTGGAAAACGATTTTTGGGTGAAAAATCACGTTTTAAGGTAGGACTCAATGTAACGCACTCAAAAATTGTACTGATGGATGTATTAAATATTACGGGAGTCGTGGAAGTAACATTAAAAACGTATATTTAAAAAAAACTTGTGTAAAGTTGGAACTGTGACCCCACATATGTCTGTGACTAGATGGTTCCCAGGTATGGTCTAGAACAAGTGCCTTTCGGCTTCGTTAAGGGTACTTTTACACCCATTATAGTAAACTAAAATCTGACCTATTCTCTACGCCATTCAATATGCCCTTCGACCAAACAAAAATAATTTAAAAAGTAACCTTAGAAGTTATTGAAGTAGGTATACAATCAAACAACAGTCATAAATCATCCACACAGCTTTCTCATTAAATAAGAACAAGATTATTTATCTCGAGTAGCATAACTCCTAAAGTTCAATGTTTTATTATTTATTTAATTGAAACATTTATCCAAACGTAATCAACGATCTCTTAAAACGTCTGCAGAAGTAGATGGAGATTGGAGACCACTAACAGTGGTTGGCAATTCTTATTTAAGTTTAAATAGGTTTCGCGATGCAGCGATCTACGTGAGCCCGGCGAGGGCCGGAGATTGAGCGCGCGGCTCGCGGTGAGCGACCGGCCAACTTTGACAAAGAGTAATGATCCCTCGCGATCGGTCCGACACCTCGCGCCGTTACCACACAGACTCGCGATTTTACCACAAAAGAAATAATGTTTCTTGACAATATTCGAACTGTCGCTTGTTATTATGTATTTACCTCGTAAAAATCCAGGTTACTAGGACACAATTTTGCAAATATTTTTGCGAAATTAATGGAACAGCTCTACTTACATAACGAAGTACCCCTCTTCGAGGAATTTCTAATGTAACCACGTAGTAGGTAATTCTAAAGGAAAAACCATACTTCTAGTCGAATAATAAGTTATTGTGCACGCAGAACGTAGGAACGGCGCCATTTTATCGCTCGATAGCGAACCATTGTATCGACAATCTTCGAAACGGAGTTGTTATCTTGGCGGCTCTCACGTTTTGTTGAATTAGTAAGAGGGTACAGACAAATGGCCATGTAAGAAACACGGAACGATCTCCGACTCGGTCCGAAAGCGATAGTGCTCCACTAGTTACGATAATAAATAGGGGCTTAACGCTAGCAAATGGCCGATTAGGGCATTCTTGACTACAACACTGGCATTCTGATAAAGTTAGCGTTTGCTTTGCAACGACTCTCGTGGGTTTTATAGCTAACAAATAGATTGCTTCCACATTAAATCACTCACCTGTTTTAAGGTTTGAATTCTTTATGGTCAGTAAACTTTAAACTGCATTCGAAAATATTTTTTCCTGAATTTTCAAGTCTTAAACTGAGCTCTAAAAGTCTGACAACCATCAGTACTAACTGGGTTGTGGAGGTCAGATAGTCAGTCGCTCCATGTAAAGTACTGGTATTCAACTGCATCCAGTTAGACTGGAAGCTGACCCCAACATAGTTGGGAAAAGGTTTGGCAGATGATGATGAGACTGAGCTCTAACGCCTTTATTATCAACAATACTGGATCCACACCTACGTAATTTGTACCCTTTCTTGCATCATAGACTTCACTTCCAATTTAAATTACCAATTTTAAACAGAACAAACAGTTGATAAACACTAATGCAAATCGTTCAATTGTTCAAATAAGACTACTACGTGAAATACGTTTTCACCAAAATTAATTCAACCTCATTTTAACGAGATTCAGCCATTAGACCTTTTATTAAAGCCAATTCGACAAATTGAAAGCTTAAGGTTTAATTAAGATAATTTCTAAGTCCATTATGGTCTCGTCGCTTATTTCGATCGTTGTATTGGATACTTTGTTTAACCTATCTATTTTTTTTTTTAAAAGCACAGCCACATCACATAGTCACATTACACTTATGCTAGTATAAATCTTAATATCTAAAGGAGTAAAGCATTTATCTCATTTAAAAGCTCTTGAAAAATTAAGTAGGCTTTTGGTCCGTCTGAGGATGGGTGACCACCCATTACATACCGAGTTCCGTAGACAGATAATGCTATAGACTAATTGATATGTTTTGTCGCATTCACACAAGAAAAAGAACAACTTATGCCGATGTCGTGTAAAGAAATGAAACAGAACGATAAAATTTTTTGTTTCATCGAGCGTGCCACGTTTTTTCAAGGTCAGCACACTAGTTTGCTAAACAAAGTTTGACAGCTGACGTGCAGCTAGCCATCGTCTACCTTTAAAATACAGTTTTTACGTGTTATATGTTAAGTAATTTATGTTATATTTTGTTTTGAACAATTTAGACTTACTATTTCAACCATTTATACAAAAAAATGGTGTGGTGTAGCGTTAAAGGGTGTAAAAGTGATAGTGGAAAGAAAATCCCAGGATTGTCTTTTCATTCGTAAGTATGCCACTCTTTATCAGTTCTAGGCATTCAGTAACATGTTATTATGTTCATATATTGTGTATAATGTACGCTAGACGTACGATTCATCCTTAAAAAGCACAAAAATAACAATTATTATTCAATTATAAATTCTAACCTAAAAACGTTGGTGTTGCCAACTTTTCTATAAATTATTACCCACTATTATGGGAAATAATAATATGATGGCTTCTGCAGTGAGTATTAATTAAATATCTGAAATATTTAATGACTTTTTGCAGTTTCCCTGAACCTGATAATTTACGTCAGAATTGGATTGTAGCTACAGGACGAACAGATTGGACACCAAAACCGTCATCAAAAATTTGCAGCAAACATTTTGAGAATTAAAAAGAAGAATATAAGTTAATTAGAAAGAAGAATTCATAAATAATCATTTTGAAAGTCAACCTTTTATTGGAAACCACAAAGTTTTACTTATTAAGGCAATTGCCATGCACTATTTTGAACTGCGTATACATCACGCAACAAAAGGATTTGAACCTAAGCAAAAAATTAGAAACATACGAAGCTTGTTTTATTTAAAGGACAATAATGTGTTAAATCAATAAAAGCTTATTAAAAATAAACATGTTCTATTATTTACCCACAAACCCAGAACCTACTATCACATCAGAAATGGCAGTAATTTAGAACCACATCATCATCATCCATCGTCACTCCTGCCCTCATCGCAATTAATTTGAGTTCGGCAGCATGTCTTCTCCGCATCGCATGCATTTGCGTACCGATGGTAACGGATATGTCATTGGCATATTCAGGCTTTGTCTTACGTACTAATTTCCAATTCTCATAAATTGTGGGGTAAATTTTTCCTCACCCGGTAACCCTAAATTCGTGACGTATTTATTTTTTGTCTCTTTTTGCGACACGCTTTGCCGGTGTCTATAGGATACTCTGTCTACGCCGAGTTCCCTCCGTGCCTCGGAAAGCACGTTAAACCGTTGGGCCCGGCTGTCATTTGTAAATCTTTGACAGTCGTCACAGGTTGTCAGTGGCCTGAAAGTTTGACAACCAGTTTTACCATGGGGTATCGTATAACCACGTATAACCCAGTACTAACTAGGTTGTGGAGGTCAGATAGGCAGGCGCTCCATGTAAAATACTGGTATTTAGCTGCATCCTGTTAGACTGGAACTTTCCGACCCCAACATAGTAGGAAAAAGGCTAGGCCGATGATTTCACTTTTTCCTTCAACTGGATTTATTTCATACAATTTACCTTAATTTCAATACAAAACAATAATGGGTCACCTATTATTTGGATTAGTATCTCAATTGCCTATTATATTACAAAATATGAAGGCATAAGGGACTATTGTTAGGGTTATTTTATAAGATTACTACAATAGCCTATTCTTTGCTGTACAAAGAATACAATTTGTACTCACACAACAAGTTACTAAGTATGCCACAGTATAATATAAATAGTAAATACATTAATGTGAGTACTTGTGTTCAACATGAAATACCTATATTTACTACGATTTTTTTTCTGGATTAAGATACATAATACGAAATAAATTTCGCCACCAAAAATATAACATTGACTAGTGATTGTAGCAGACGACATTGAACGAATTTTTTGATTGTAGGTATAATTCCCGGATTGTGCAGAGTAATTGCTTTTCTGTTAAAATATTCTCGGATCTTTGCCCAGGTTATCACTTGTAACTCATGTTGTTTACCCTACCAAACTTCTGTAAAAAAAACGTTAATGTGTTTTTAATATTCAAGTTGCAAAATACATGACTTAATTTAGTTACACAAGATAACAATGCTATCTGGTTCTGTTAGTATAGTAGCACGTTTTTTTTTTACATCAAACAAAGCATCAAATAATCTGTCATTATGTAGGTACGTAATATTGTGGTTTATAAGTATTCTTGTTTCCATCACGGATTGATTTCAATTGATACTTGAATATAAACGGCGTTGAGTAGCAATGTATCCAAACAAATATTTAATTTAATAAATGCATAAGTAGTTTAAGTCTTGGCAACAGCAAAAAAATTAAGTCATACTTTTACACATAATCAGCCCTTAGTGGACATATCCACTGCTGGAATGCAGGCCTCCTCTATAAGACCCCGCGCCCCGGTATGGGCCGTAAACCACGCAGACCTAGTGCGGGTAATTTTACACAACCATCAGTTCGCGTCGTAACAACATCAGCTACGCTGTAGCATGCTACGCCGTAGCCCCTACGATGGCTAAGCTGCTGTCGTAGAGGCCTAGCGAAATCACAAACCCCGCGCCGGTAATCTATGTACATATTAAGTCGATTCAAATTTTAAATAATGAATAATTCTTGGACCAATTTAAATATGCAATATGACATGAATGAAAAAATATTTGCTACATGAACTACTCCACGGATTTCGAAACACGATTGTGAACAACAAAGCCATCGATATAATCACATTATAATTTTATGTCCCGAAAAACGTAATACTTGAAATTATATATAAAAACCGGTAACTAGACAAACACTTTGTCAGTTGATAGTCGACATTTTGATGTCGACATTCGGTTCACAGCACCAGTTAAATATTAAGTGGTTAAATAAAAGTACAAGCAGTTACGGTTAATTTTTCTTAGAAATCAAACTAACCATGTTAAGGATAACAGTAAAAGAAAAGCCTGTGTTTAAGAAGAAACGTGATAATTACTCGCGAAGGCTGAAGACTCAGAAACTAATCAAGTATTTACAAAGCGAGTTAAGAACTTCTACCACTCATGGTCTGCCTTACATCGCTAATACTGAAATACATTGGTGTGAGAGGTAATTTAAATAAATAAATAAATTCATTTACTTCAGCTAAATATCACCCATTGCCACACATACATTAATAGAAATCACAAAAACATAACCAATAAAATTAAATAGAATCAATATAAAACCATATTCAATAAATCAGACTAAATCAAACTGGACTGGACCTGGACTTTTTTTATTTGATCAATTAAAACCAAATAAAACAAATCGATACTATAAATAATAATACTTATCTAATAATTATTTGGTAGCTTGAAGATTTTCAATCGTGTCGTTGCAACCTAAAGTTTTTGAGTATAATTATTGTTTCTTGGCACCTACTATTCCATAGGTCTTAATCTAACTAGGCTTTTCCTGACTTTAGTGGGGTCGGCTCCCAGTCTTGCCGAATGTAGCTGACTACCAGTATTTTAAAAACGACTATCGGCTACTATGGCTATCTCATCTCCACAACCCAGTTAGTACTGGATAATACGATACCCCTTGGTAAGACTAGTTTCAGACTTTCGGGCCATTGAGTTATGAGTTATTTACCCGACGAGTTCCTCGTAGTTTGTTACCACGAGAGGCACGAGAGTGCGGCCTATTATATAAAGACTCTTCACGGCCTTGGTCTAAAAAGTATGTTTATCTCTCCGACTTGTTAGAATTTAATCTTGTTAGAACAGGCTAGCTTAACGAGTATTTAGTTTAGGCGAGGATTTTCAGCGGTTTTTTTTCTGTTTCAGAATATTTTGGGCGGCATGCTTTGGCATATCCTGCGCCATAATTTTCGTCCTTTTGTCTACTCAATATACTAGACTTTTGGTAAGTAAATAGATAAGATCCACGTAGATACTATGAGAAAATTTTCATTTCATACAGCACCCGGGTGATAATATGGATCATGGAGTCACGCAGTAAATAGACAAACTGTCACACAGGTAATTATTTACTGTAACTGAACTTCAATAAAAAAAACTTTTTGCAAAAAATAAAACCGTCTTAAAAAAAACACCAAAAAGTGAAAAAAAACTCTAGCTTCAGAAGTCGATGACTTTTATTTGTATGATTCAGTTTCTTTTGCCTCACATTTTTGACAGCTTAAAATTCAGACGATTTGCTAACCTCCTCCTTTTGGAAGTCGGTTAAAAACTTGTTGATGTGCCAGAATGCGTGTGTGCTTTTGTCCGCATTGTTATAAAGATGATTTTACCGTAACATATTTTATTTCCAGGAGCAACCTATAGTGAACAGCGTAGAGAAAGACTACTTGAACTGGAACGTATCATACCCAACGATTGTGTTGTGTCCCGTCACCAAAATCGACGAGGAAATGTTAACTTATTATGTCAAGTAAGTTTATTTAATTAGTAACACTTCGCCCGCGACTTCGTACACAAAAATTGTGATAGCTCGGCTAATTTGGCTAAATGATGTATGTACAATTATACATACATAGTTAAATTAACATAGTTTAATTGTAACGATGTATGTACAATTGTACATACATCATTACAATTAAAAACGATTAAATAAACCAAAATAACTGAACTAATCTAACAATAAACTATTAAAGTCTATAAAAGTCAGAGTTCCCACAGCCTTTTTAAGGAAATTTCCAAACGCTTAGTTGACGCTTCCCGTGACCAAAGGGCTGGCTTTTACCTTGGCCTGACGCTAACCATTGCCATACAACGTGGCAACACCGCCAGTCACTTGGGTACATTACCAGCTGACAGCGTTGAGGAGCACCTCTTTATTATTTTAGTGTAAAGTTAGACTGTTTTACAAATAAGTCGTTACAGTTTGCATAGGTACGTTTTATACAAAAATGTGACTTTTTCAGTGATACTCTCAACAGAACTGGATATAACTTAGAGTCGTACTACTCAGCGATTATTTCAGTCTCTTTGGAAGCATTGAATGTTTTGGATCTACCTCCACCTGAAATATTAAAGGTACCTATACTTGTTCTGGAAACTGATGGGGTTGCCAGGGCGTTGCAGTGCGTCAGGGATGTTTGCGGCGGCGCATGTTGATTGTTTTTACACAATAGTGTGAAAGCGCGCAGCATCGATGGTGGCTCGCGTCATGGCCAGCCCTAACAGGTTTCTGGGAATGATTGCTGGCAGACTGGACTGTCCTTAAGTGGTTCAATACTATCAGTTACATGTGTCACCGTATCGTGTTGTTTACTAACACTTAGTTTTTAAGGATTATGTTACTAACCTTTTATGAACCTCCGCTCGAATTAGATTTTGAATTACACTGACACCTGCTCTTTTACTATTAGACTGATTGCTGCTCCATTTATAACATAATATCACGCCTGTAGTCTCTGGTTTGCCAGATATGTAACCTATTGGTACCTACACCCTTATTTCGCTTTTTATATTTTAAGTCCCATGTAATAGGGGCGAGCCTATTGCCATCAGCCGGGCACAACTGCTACTTTGCAATAACTGGTGGAAGCCCTTTAGCCCTGCTGCCGGATCTGGGAATCGAACCAAAGACCTCTTGCTCAGCATTCGCGCTGGTGGTCTCTAGATTAACGAGGCAATGAAAAGCTTTATTAAAATGATATTATTTTTATAGCTTATACACCCTGAAGACTACGCATCAATCGCAGCAGATTTGTTCATGAGATTTAACAACCACACATTGACAAATAATTTAAAATGGCCCATAACTATCGACACTACCATGACTGAGATGGGAATATGTCATATTATTAACTCGAACGTTGCGATACTCGACGATCCTACGTAAGCATCTTCTAGTAAGAACCTCATTATTATCGCACAGTTGATAAAGCTTACTGAATAACGTTACAGGACGTTTTGCTACTCAAGGTTATAGTTCACACTGCAACTAGGTAAGTATAGATAGATAACTAAGCTATATTTACCTAGTGATTTTTATACAGTCATTCTAAACCCCTCAGAATTTCATCAGGGCACCTGTCCTGAATTTTATTCATGGTAATAGTTTTGCGCGTCGACGTCATTTATACCATAAATATTCTAGAGCAATATATAATACTGGATGATCGATTCATTGTAGGTACCTCTTACAACTTATCCCGTACCGAATCAGACTCCTAAAACCCATGTCTAACCAGACCCATGTCTCAACAAACACACTAAATAGAGACCCATCCAAACCGATTAATGTTTTCCCTTAACCTACCTATGGGTTGATTCAGTTAAAAGCTGTCTGCATGCGCTATGACCATCAGTAAAAGCCATACAATACTGACAAATGTTATTTTAAAAAAAACGTTTTACGTCAAAAAAGTTAGGGTTTTTGAATTCATTGTTTTCTCTCAAATAACATTGAAAAAAAACTAACTAAGCTAATAATGACGCCAATCAATATGAATTCAGCAAATCTAACCAATCTAAACCGAATCCAATTTCACATTCACGTTTTAACAGCTTTTTCATTTGTAGGCAATGCACTTACATTTGCATGACGAAACACCACACGAACCGTGTTCCATTGGGTTGTTAACATTCTCGTTTTGTATTTTTAATATTTCTGTGATTGTAGTAAATGGAGTGACAGTACTGTGGCATACGCCAAAAACAACATTGAGCTCTCTGTGCACGACATTGACTTTTTTGTGCAGTTGGTTAACTACGCCAATGTCTATAAGGTGAGTTACATCAGCTGTAGTCTGTAAAATGTGGATCTGGCAATTAAGTTGTAAGTTTTTGGTAGCAAGTGGAGTAAGCAGATACTTCTCATACTTTGAATATTGGGTTCAATTTCATTTGCTAACATTATGAATGAGAAAGACTTTGTGAGTCTTTTTGAAAACATCGTCAGGAAACCAGCATGCCTGAGAGATATTTATCGACGGCATGTAGGTAAAGCCAAGTCATAGGCCCATGGGCGGCATAAACAGTCTGACACCTCTGAACCGATCGTTATTTGACAGATAAATAAGTGATAGTGTGATAATAGACTAAGTAGGTAGGGAATTTTGATCCTGGCTACTTTTAACGCCGATGACGCGAAAAAGTTAGAAATAATTACAGATAACATCTTGAAATAAGAGTACCGAACGTACTTGGCTCAAAGTCGTAAGTTAACATAGACAACTACAGGTAAACGGGTAATAGCCTTATTGGCGTAATATAATCTTCCGCTATTGGTTTACCCTTTGATTGATTTCTGAAGCCTTTTAATTCACGTCTATTTATAGTTAAGCAATATATGGCGACCCGGTTACGTTTACCTAGCCCTCTGAATTTAGCAGAACTAAGAACTTATTAAGAAAAACATATACTTAAATTAAGTTTACGGTAGAAACTATGTACCGAGGTAGTGCACATTTTAAAATTACAGGTTTATACTCTCAGCCCAGACGAAGTCATTCTGAGAGGCACGCCAGCGTTAACTTTCGAAACTGAAGGGTTCTTGTCTTTTGGAGTGCAAATTACAAGCACTCGGGCGTCAGAGGACCTCAAGAACATTCCTTTGCATCTTCGGAAGTGCAGGTAAGGGTGATGTCATGATTGTAAGAGTACACCGTACACGTGTCGTTCGTTTCGATAGTTGCTTATTTGTTATGTACTTACCATTGCCAATTTAGCTTAGGCATCTTGTTTTATGATTTTAAAATTATTATAAGAGCTTGCTTGGTATGTTACCTACTTCTTATGAAGTATCGCGTGAAGGTTAGATTTTTGACATTTTTGTAGGTAATTTTAATCATTGCAGATTTACCAACGAAACAACGAGTAAAAGATACCCGATTTACTCGTACAACCGCTGCTTATTAGACTGCAGAATCAAGATGATATTCAAACTGTGCGAATGTATACCACATTTCTACAAGCCATTGGGTGAGTTCTGTACCTATCTAATGTTTACTTTTTATCCAGGCCTTTTTTTTTCGGATGGGAAATCATCAAATGACCCCTCACACTCTGGGCGGAACGGAAGGGAGTGTCAGACTTGTACTTGTGATTAAAACCCATCCATGTTCCTTCTTAGCCCTTTGTGTTCCAGGGCCACGGTATCTCTTTCGAACAGTCCCGCAGCCCTTTAATCCCATCTGTCCCCCTAGAGTTTGCCACCGGGTGGTGGCTGGCACTAACTAGTGGCGTTTACCATCCCAGTGGTTATCATCTGCCTAGCCTTTTCCCAACTATTTTGGGGTCGGCTTCCAGTCTAACCGGATGCAGCTGAATACCATTATTTTACGTGGAGCGACTGCCTATCTGACCTCCACAACCATAGTTAGTCCTGGGTAATACGATACCCTTAGGTAAGACTGGTTGTCAGACTTACGGGCCACTGACTACCTGTGACGACCGTTAAAGATCTTCAAATGACAGCAGGGACCAACGGCTTAACGTGCTTTCCGAGGCACGGAAGAAGGTCACCCATCCACGGATCAACCTAGACAAGCGCAGCTTAACCTAAAGATCGACCCGAGCGGCAATTATTATTTAGCCACGAGCTCTCTACCATCCCAGTGGTGAATGGCACTTATTTAGTGTCATAATTATGCGCCTTCGTAATTGTAGTAGGGTGGTCGATTCTCATTACGTACAGTCGCCGTCAGATATATTGTAGCATACAAGGTGACCAAATACTTCTGAACAATTTAAAATGTCAATAACTTCCATACACTACAAGTTACCATTAATATCTGAACATTCATTACTTCATTAATATCTGAGCAAATGCTTGTCAATAATTTCTATATAAACAACTAACCAAAAATATCTGAACACTCACAACGTCAAGTGTATCTACTGTGGTGCAACAAACACTAAGCTTTCCTAATTCGTTACTGCGTGATATAAAGGACGAACTAACAACGACTATCGACTTGACTATCTGTGGTTAGTCCAGTCATTTAGTAGTTGTGGAAAACCTGGAAAGTTTTTAAACTGGTGATTTTACCAAAAAATTGTGAAGACATTTATTGAATTGAAATTATTGAAGGTTTTCTCTAGTTTAATTTTGTTGATTAATGTGTTATCGTAAAATGAGTTGGAAAGGAGATATTGTCAAATAACTGCTATTAGGCGCCATTTTTCCAAATCAATAATCCAATATCTATATTACGTTGCTGCAGGGTCATCATAGTATATAAATTAGCAAAAAAGTTCCTATATAATATAGTATATACACACAGTAGATACACTTGACGTTGTGAGTGTTCAGATTTTTTTGGTTAGTTGTGTGTATAGAAATTATTGACAAGCATCTGCTCAGATATTAATGAAGTAATGAATGTTCAGATATTAATGGTAACTTGTAGTATATGGAAATTATTGACATTTTAAATTGTTCAGAAGTATTTAGTCACCTTGTCTGCTACAATATATCTGACGGCGACTGTACTGTTCATTATCAATAGAAATTGATATAAAACATCGCTAGATATCACAGCAATAAAAATTAAGTAATTGAAATAGTAAATAATTATTCAAATTACTCGTATTTACATGGCTAGAAAAAAATATTAAATACAAATGTTTTAATTACTTTTCCACGTTTTCGAAATAGTGCGTAATTAAATCAATTTTTATGTATAAAAACTGGTCGATTGATTTCCAGAAGGCCTTAAAATTTTTTCAGTAGCACACATAAAGAATGTCTCGACATCACGAATAAATAATTTAGAGAATCTGAACTAAACTGTTTAATACAGTTTCGAAAACCTTATTGTGGGAAGTGTCATTTACCAAAAGGTACAGTTGTGCAATTTTTTCGGTATACGTGCCACCAAATCTGGGAATCAAGACCTCAAGTATTGTTTCAGTAGGTACTAGCAATAACGGATTTTCTTTTGCGACTTCAGATCACGAAAGAATATGCAACTTAGCAGAACTGGAGTGCGTTCTTGAATACAAAAGGGAAATTATGAAGCTGTCCATTGACAATGAAACTATGGGAAAGTTCGACAATACGGACGACTTGCCAAGATCTTTCCGTGATTGTGGTTGTTTGGGTAACTGTGAAGAGGATGTGTTCAAGAACGACCGTGAGACTTTCTTGCCTCAGGTGTCTATGAACCGACTGAGAGTCAGCGTATCTGCTTTTCCCAAAGTACGAGTCAAGAGGGAAATCATATTTAGCTTTTATGACCTTTTCTGTGAGTATTGGGTATAATTTGGTCTATTTCCTAAGGTAAGAAAGAAAGTGTGCCAGTGAAAAAGCTAGTGAAAATATGTAGGAAAGACGTAGAGTATAATAATTATTGTCAATTATCATTCCTGAAAAAGTAGAAGTATCTGACCAAGTTTTTTCATTACAGTGCGAAGTGGAGGTGTTGTCAACCTATGTATCGGCACATCAGTCATTTCAATAATGGAGTTAATGTTAACAGCTCTAAGGATCCCTATCTACGAAATAATGCAAATTGCAAAGGGTGTCTGGCGGCGGTACAAAAAGTCAAAATTACCGAGGTTGTCAAACAGTAAAAAACAAATATGAATTAAATACGATTTATTCAATTTCTCTTTACAATAAGTCTTTCATTATTCCAATACGCTACCGTAAAAGACGATATACCTGCAACAAAAAAGGTATTTAGTTAGCAAAAAATTGGAGGTGGAGACGAAAAGAATTCAGCCCAAGGACATAGAAGTAGCCCGTAAAACTATCTAATATTCACCTTGTCGCCTGCTGTGTCTTCATGTGTTGTTATCGTGAACTGGTCTTTTTATCTTGAAAGACCAGACAGTGCATGCGCCATCTGTAAGTCGTAAACAGGGGATGAGACGTGAATAACCGATTATTGGTGCTGTGGCGGTTTTTGAAGGAAACAATATAAAAGGTGTTGAAATCAATGATCATGCTGCGCCCAGTCACTTGGTCAATCGAAGTCCGCACTCATTCATTTTATGACGAACAAGTTTCTCCAAAATATCTTATTTCTCAGAGAACCTATGTCAGATAAACACGAAAAATAAGTTCAAAAGTAAAAATATTCTACCTGCATTGCTGTCAGCTCAAGGGACGGCGGAGGCGCTTTTTGCGGCTTTATTATTTTTCCATTTTATGAACATTGACTGATTCATCACAACTTAGCTCGTTGTTTCTCACCTGCAATAGACGTTTATTAAAACAAAACGTTTAAAATGTTACACGTGCATTTAAAGAAAAAGGATTTACGAAAAAATCCAAAGTTCAACTAGTTATCCAACATGGCATGAATCACGAGACCATCGAAAAGAAATGACGCAAGTACCTACATCAAAAACACAAGTTACAAATCGCGAATCTATTCCATTACGTCCGCTCATGTAGAGGATACAAACTCATTGGGCAGCGGACAGTACACGGACCGACCAAAACAATCTTCTTGCCAAGTTGACTGATAACCAACATAGTACTGAGTGATCGAAAGTCACTCCATGAAACGCTGGATACGCCATGACATGTATAAGGGTTTTCGTGTTAAAAATTTGGAAACCGGCTCCGATCCAAACATCTCTATACAGAGTGATTCAAGTGAGTATGGAATTTTTTCTAAGTATGACAGTTCTATAAAACCCCATGCACACCCGAAACAAATAGCAAAATTCCAAGTTCGATGACAGAAAACTTACCATTCGAGTCGAAGAAGTCTGAGGACGTATTTCATAGTAACTGCGACGCATCACAGACCCAACTTTTGCAATCTTCGAAAACGTTTCATGGTGAATGAGACAGCTCAATGTGCAATCTTTAGCTACTTATTGCGAAGTAAACACATGGATAGCTACATATCTACGATTCCAATTTTAACAATCACTGGTCGAGAGATAAAATAGTGAGTAAATTACAATTATTGCAACCAATAGAAGTCATAGCTCATTCAGCTATTTTTGGCATACTGATGGAATATTACCGTCGTTATTAAACATAACCAACTAACGAGCATTGTGTGGCTTACGCAGCAGATGGCGGCCGAATTCAAATTCTTAAATCGCACACAGTGAAACTGTGTTACAATAAGTTAATTTATTACCGAGACTTGGTCAATGTAAACAGGTACCTAGTTATAACCAGTAGCATGCAGTCGAAAATATAAACCAAATAAAAAATCTTTATGCGTTCTTAACAACATGTATGTAAGTTTCAACTGGCAATGGAATTGAAAATCAAAAGCAATTCAAAAATACAGGCTCCGTTGTTTGCTGATGCTGCAAGATTTAAGACTTTTAAAAATACCTTGTAGTTTAGGAAATTGATTCGATTATCCCCCGTCTTACTCCTGTCATGACTTCTGTTATTTCATAACTAGCACGGCGTGCTTGGCAGGACCCTATTGTCAAGTTGTGACTTACAAAATTTACCAAATTGTTTTACTATTCCAGAAACAGACAGTGGCCTCAACAACTTTTACGTTTATTTAGATACACACTTAGCGACATCACCAGTTGCACAATGACACTATTTGCCTGACACCTCGAAATAGCATGAGACGTAAATTGTGTAAATATTAACAAGGAACTTCAACGTCACAACGTTTTAAATCCATAAAATGATTCATGGATCAGTCGAAAAATATGGAGCACAACATAACAATAGTTTTTCCTCAAATGAAATTTATTAAGTTTTAATCATTAGGGCTACATAAAACATTCAGACGCTTACATTAACTTAACCTAAAATACAAGTTTTATCGATAATTCAACGTCAAACGAGACAAAGTTTTGAGACACATCACCCACAATTCAAGACGAAGATGGGAAATCATTCCTTTATCCAGGCAGCTGAGTGTATACAAACCCCAAATCAGACCAACTTCAAAACTTCCCTGAAAACACAAAAATTAAAATATTTAGATGTCTTTCCGAGACATTCATCTCCATTCAATTGCAACTTATAGACTGATGATGAGTAGATTTTTCAGCAGTTTCTTCGTATTTTATTTTTTAGAATTTCAAGACAAAGACAGGGAGCAGGTAACCACATAGCCATCTCCTAGGTAGGACAAAATGTGCAAGCCGGACGAACGACATTAGCAGGAAAAAACATGCTTATTGCTATTGTTGGAACCCGACAACCGATAAGTGACACATCATCAAATGCACACAAAACTAAGAAGTAGTTTTCATCTGACAACAGTCAATACGGTACATAAAGTTCTAAAAGGCTAAGGATAAAATGTACCAAGATCTTATGCACCCAAAATGGGAAAAGAAGTAACACACGATGTGGGCGCGAAAAATCTGGGCAGTGTTAGAAAAATCTACTCATTGATTATTTTCCCGAAGGCACAAGTCTAACATTTACGAGAGTAAAAGAAAGGAAATTGCAAAAGTATTCCTAGAAGCAAGGGTTTCAGTTTTCTCTGGAAAAAAAAACCAACGCAAGGAAAATAGAATGCAACAAAATCTGTATCATCAGTAAAAGCACTCACTCTCCCTCTTCCGTATGCTAGAAAAAGCGAACATCTATTGTCCTGCCATCGATGCGAGTCCGGTCGAACATTTCTGAATATTTATTAAGGAAATGTACACAATAGTAGGATTATTTTTATACTATACTAGGTTTATTTTTTAACTGTGCACTGGGGCCCAGTATGCTCCGACCTGGCCCTTTGTTATGGATCAAGTGTGGCGAAAAACAATCTTCTATGTGAGACAAAATCTTCTAAAGCGATAAATTTCCAAAATATAAGCTATCTAAGTTGTGCTGATGGCAATGATTATAACTTTTATGACTTATATCTCGGAAACGTGAAGGTTTTGAAGATTTTTTCTCATACAATGCTTGTTTGTATTGATTCATACAGGTTTTATGAGTGGCAAATAAAATCTAAGTTGAACTGATGGTGAAGATTGTAACTTTGGTGGCTTATATCTCGGAAACATGACGGTTTAGAAGATTTTGTCTCATACAAAACTTGTTTGTATTGATGCCAGGTTTAATGCGTGGCCATTTTAAAAATAAAATGGCGGAAGTTAGGCAGGCCAAATAATTCAAAGCCCTTTAATGCTGTAATGAAAATCTTGTATTCTCTTTGTAAAAAGGATACTTATTGCCCTCTCAGCATCCCATTCCTTATGGAAGCGCACCACGGCTGTGTCTGGCGCGGTCATCTCGGCGAACTTGACGTCGCCGCATTCGCTGAACTTCTCACGAATCAACTGCCAGGTCACGGTCGGCGGCAGCTATGACAAGATAACTTAGTTTTAAAAACTGTGTACTAAATGTAAATGATGACATAAAGTGTCTTGACATCTGACAATCGAAAATATCGAGAGATACGATTAGAAAACGATAGTGATGTGAGTACACTTACATTAGTGATGATAACCATGTCAGATGTCTTGTCCCGGTTCGACTGTTGCACGCCAGGATCCCGTCCGTATTGGGCAGACACTGTCACACCACCCATTTGTCTTCCAGCGCCTAAGAGCAACAGAAAAATACATAACCATTACGAAAATCTAGCTACATCTACTGTAATTTACTGGATCGTCATATAGTAGTGATTCCCTACCTTTTTTTGGATAGTTAGATTCACTAGATAGATTCTGACCAGCTCAAATCTGTCTTTTAAATTTGAGCTGGTCAGAATCTATCTTTTGTGACACGTGACTCTGTGATCAATAGAGCACTACAAATTAATTTCTTCTAGAATACCAACCTGAGAGAGGTCCAGAGCTGAGTGAATTATTTCCCAACACGCTATTGTTCATTCCAGAATTGCTCAGATTTAGACCTGAATTCAAATCTTGATTACCAAGTCCCAAATTATTTGAGTTCACATTGGCTTGAGCACTCAGCACTGTTGCCAAGTCACTAGCAGTTAAACCTTGTTGGAGCAACTGATTCTGAAGAGCTCCCAATCCTGTCAGACTCAGGGCCTGAAACAGAAATATGATTAAAATTTTTCCTATTGAGGAACCCTTGGTATCTGCAAGCCTTATCAAGACTGATAATTTAATAACTCTCTCTTACCTGAAGTCCCAGATTTCCACCCAAAGCAGAGTTAGTATTCAGTTGGTTTGCAGATAATCCTGCACCAAGACCATTCAGGGTCACACCAGCAGATGGTACAGCACCCAAAACTCCAGCACCTAAAGCTGATCCAGTATTTGCAAGACTCAAGTTAGTTGTAGCTGGTGTCTGAGGTGGTAGATTCCTTGCAACATCTCTCAGGGGCTCCCCATTGGGCCCAAGACCAAGACCAACGCCCTTAAGACCTTCTGGAAGCCTGACTTCGCCTTTGTCTGTCACACCCCTATCCATGCGCACTGTCATTCTTCTTTCATAGAGTGTTTGTTTATCAAACATTGAAATAGCCTGTGAACAGAAAATTGCCATTTTATTTTAATAATTTACTCCAGTTTTAGGTACCTTAATAAAACTCAGTAATTTTTTTAAACAGCTTACCTGTACTGCTTCGACAGGATGATCATACTCAATAACAGCAAATCCTCTGCTATTGCCATCTTTGTCTATGGCCAGATCAATGTTGCGCACTTTGCCAGCCATTTTGAACACCTCCTTAATTTTAGTTCTGTCTGCTTTGTAATCAAGCTGAAAATCAATCACAAAGGATTTTTAGGCATCCTGTTAATGTGTGAAGAGAAAGTAAGTATTGTTTCTTGGGAAATAAAATTTGTTATTGAATTACTTGTAAAATTACCTTAATATATAAATATCATAAATGTATAAATATCACATGTCACTATGTTCATACAAGCTAATCTCCGAAAAAACCGAACAATTTCAATGAAATTTTGGGAACATGTTTGGTTGGTTCAGCTTGAAAGATAACATAGTTTTGGACCGGATAGGTGGCGCTGTGCAAAGCAGAGGCGGGTGGGGCGAGTCACTACTGAATTTATAAAAAACAGCTACAACAATGATGGGTTAATAACTTACATTAGCAACAAACACTTTTTTGACTAGTGGTGGTTGTACATTGATGGACTCTAGGAACTGGAGGCTGAGACCATAAGTATTGTAATTCTCTGGTTCCCTTGGTTTGTTGATACCCCAACTGAAATTACTAAGAAATAGAACAATACCTATTGTTAAAAACAGAAAATAACAATGCAAATAGAGAAAAAATAAAATATAGGCAAAAACTAAAAATGTTTAGAAAGATGATACCAGTAAATATATGGGTATGGAATCTTGTACCCTCTCCATACCCAACTTAGTATTTAAATACCATAAGTACTCAAAATTATATTATATTCAAGTGCCTGTGTATTTTGGGTACTTGAGTATGCAAGTACATAGTAAAATCAGTACTCGAGTATGCCTGACTCAGCCCAGTCTTTTCTTGATGAATTCCTTCTTTAAGAAACAGCCCCAAAGAAGTGGACATGGCGAAGCCCCGACACTACGACGAAAAATGAGATAGACTTCATCATAATGGATAAAAAGCATATATTCAGAGATGTTTCGGTGATCAACAGGTTCAACACCGGCAGTGATCACAGACTTGTTCGAGGCACTCTGAATATTGATTTCAAGCTGGAGCGAGCCCGTTTGATGAAGTCTAGGCTCCGTCCAAATATGCTCCAAACCATGCTAGGGTCTGAAGCGTTCCAGTCAGATCTGGAGAACCGATTCGCGGCCGTGGAAACCACAAATAACGTTGACCAGGCGCTCGAACAAATGGTGGAAATCCTCAGGGAGGAAGGGACGCTTTTTTTTTAAATACGGCGTAAGGGCAAGTCTTAATTTTCGGAGGAGACTCTGGAGCTTATGATGGAACGACGTGAAAACCTACCCGTCACTTCGTCAGAACTACACTCATTAGAAAATTGATACCTTCGATGCTCCAACACACGCTCAATAGAAAAAGAGATTGAGCAAAATCGGGGGTCGAAAGTGTTCGTCCAATCACTTGGGAGGAGCCACCTGACGAAGTTGACCAAATCTAGTGGGGATATCGTCGTTTTGAAGCCGGAGATACTTTCGGAAGTTGAAAACTTCTACGGCCAGTTGTACGCATCGCATGCATCTCGACCTGATCCCGAAAATAAGGATTCCAGAGCCACCTTAACCCGCCATTTCACAGAAGACCTGCTAGAAGTCAGCCAAGACGAAATCGAGGCGGCTCTTAGACAGCTTAAGAATGGAAAAGCCCCTGGCGAGGATGGGATAACGACTGAGCTCCTGAAAGCGGGAGGACGTCCTGTATTAAGGGAGCTTCGGGAGCTTTTTAACTCTGTCCTGTTCTCTGGGTGAACTCCAGAAGCGTTAGCCACGTGTATAAGCTGTTCTCAACAGTTGTCACGAAAAGTCTAGCGCGAAGGCTCGACGACTTCCAGCCACCGGAGCAGGCCGGGTTTCGAGGAGGATATAGCACCATAGACCACATCCACACAGTGCGGCAGATCATACAGAAAACCGAAGAGTATATCGGCCGCTGTGTCTTGCATTTGTGGACTATATGAGAAGGCTTTTGACTCTGTCGAGACCTGGTCAGTTCTGGAGTCTCTGCAGTGATGCCAAGTCGACTGGCGATACATCCAAGTGTTGAGAAATCACTATGAAAACGCAATGACCGTCCAAACTCAAAACCAGCAAACGGAGCATATCCCATTGCGTCGGGGGGTGAGGCAAGGGGACGTAATTTCCCCAAAATTGTTCACCAACGCACTGGAGGATGTGTTTATGACGCTGGAATGGGAAGGACGTGGCATTAACATCAACGGCGAGTACATCTCACACTTGAGATTTGCAAGTGACATCGTCATACTGGCTGAATCCTGCACGACTTGCAGCAGATGCTGGATGGCCTAGTTGATTCTTCAATACGCATTGGTCTCAGGGTGAACTTGGACAAAACCCAGGTTATGTTCAACGAACACGTCACCCCAGGACCTATTGTTGTCAATGGCGGTCCTCTCGAGGTTGTTCTAGAATATGTTTACCTCGGGCAAACTCTGCAGTTTGGTAAGAATAACTTGGAGAGGGAGGCTAATAGAAGAATCCAACTGGGCTGGGCAGCGTTTGGGAAGCTTCGCCGGGTCTTCTCGTCGCGTATTCCACAGAGCCTAAAGACTAAGGTCTTCAATCAGTGCGTTCTCCCTGTTATGACTTACGGCCCCGAAACGTGGCTACTGTTGGTACGGCTAGTCCATAAATTTAAGGTTGCTCGGCGAGCTATGGAACGGGCTATGCTTGGAGTTTCTCTGTGGGATTGCATTCGGAACAAGGTGATTCGACAGAGATCCAGAGTTGTTGACATAGCCCACAGAATAAGTAAGGTGAAGTGGCAATGGGCTGGTCATATTAGCTGTAGGACCGATGACCGTTGGGCTAGAAGAGTTCTTGAGTGGAGACCGCAAATCGGCAAACATAAGGTGGGACGCCCTCAGGCTCGGTGGAGTGACAATCTTCGCGGGGTGGCTGGTAGCAACTGGATTAGAGTTGCTGAGAATCGAGTTGAATGGCGTGCGATTGAGGAGGCCTATGTCCAGCAGTGGACTGCTATAGGCTGATGATGATGATGATGACATGAGTATGCCTGACTCAGCCCAAAGTCAAACCATCTATTTCAATTAGGCCATTAAAAGACACTCTTAAATGTCAAACCATATCAAAAAAAAGTAAATAGAATTAATTGACCCCACCTCCATGAAAGTGATAAGATCCATGTCAACGTTTATGTTGCTATGAAATATAGGCAATTAAATGAGTACTTAAAAAAAATGTTTGTATATTAGAGTACTTACTCCTTATCATCTCGAGTGTTTCGGCCACCGCCACCGCCGCCGCCGCCGCCACCACCGCCCCCTGACCTAGACGAATTTATCCGGTTCCTATCATTCCCTGAAACTTCAGTGAAATAAGCTATGAGCTACTTTAATTACTACCAACAAGACAACAACAACACAACAACAACAACAATTGATCAATGTTATTATAATACATATTTGTACGCCGTAAAGGTAAAACATGACTGTGATTCTTTTTGTAATGTACTTAACATCTTGCATGCTTTGTGTGTGCATACTCATGTTTCTGACAAATAAATGAACTCTGAACTCTGAACAAAGTATTATAAGTAACACAAACAGCAAACGTACCTGTTTCCTCCTTCAACACCAGTTTCCGTCCATTCAACTCATATCGGTGCATCACAAAAAGAGCTTTCTTCATTGCCTCAGAGTTTGAAAACTCAACAACCCCACATCCCCTGGGTTTGCCGTTCTCATCATTGAATAGCTCAACGTAAGCCACATCTCCAACCTACGCAGTGAACAACAGAATTAGACAATGTTGTGTGTGTACAAACAACCAACTCAGTAATAATAACGTACCTTTTCTTTGAATAAATCTTTCAACTCCGTCCAGCGGAACTCATATGGGATGTTGGAAACAAACAATCTTTTCCCTTCAGGCCGTTCGCGGTCGTTTGAACGGTCCCTGGTTGCGTCAGAAAATCTGGATGGCCGGTCGCCGCGCCTTGACCGGTCACGCTCTTTCTCTCGCTGATTATCCATTGCAGGTCACACCTGATAAGGAAGAGGATGACTAGAAGAATTTTTAGTAAGTTAAGTTAATTATATAATGAATGTAAAAGGAACGTACTTATTATACGCCGGGTATTTCGTTACAGTTCGACAATACAGAATCGATTTCTTATTTTAAACTAAACTTGTCATTTAATGTAACTTACCAATATTTTACAAATATTATCTGATAAAATCAGAAGCGACACAATATTATTGATCGGAATATATAAAAAACACCAAATTATTGATGACGAAAAATCACTTTCATTGAACTTGCTTACAAAATGGCGGTAAAGCCTGCGCAATAAAATAAAATCACCACGCATGACTCGACTCTAGAGTGTTGCCAATGGACAGAATAATCGACTATTAGCCAACGGTTAAGTGGATCCGCGCTAAGTTGTTAAGCTGGAGCTAAGGCAAATTCAATGAGGAATGGCAACTGCTTTAAAGACCTGTCCCCTTGGGCTTTTGTTTGCACCTATAATGATCCCACGTCCTTGATAGTGCACATTCTTTATTCCACCGTCTTTTCGTCTATCTTTGTGTTTTATTATTATCATTATCGTAGTGTCCCACTGCCCAGGCAAAAGCCTCCCTCCATTCCTATACTATGCTTTTGTGCAATGTATTTAATCGCAAGCACTCACCGAAAGCTTTCTTTGATGGATGCACAAGAACCGACATTCAATCGAAACCGCTATGCAAGTCTTGCTAGTGCACTGAAAGCCGAGCTAAACGCCGTGCCTATTTGAATTTGTGATTGCGCACACGTGGTGCAAGCATAACGTGTGCGCAATAAAAATTTCGATTCCCGTATTAGGTAATAAGTATGTTATCTGCTTTATAAATAGTAGAAATCACGACGCATACAGTGGCAACTTTAAACAAAATGGCGTATGTATCCAATCAGAGAAAAGAGGACCGAGAAATAAAATGTCTTCCACCCAATCAAGTTTTAGATCCCTCTTCATTTACAATCAATGTTGCCTGTTTTCTTAAAGTAATTAGTCGAATGTGTAGCATTTATACCATAAAATTCAGATTTTTTTAAGCGACATCTCAAATAACTACTAAAGCGCTCTCTGTCGGCATTTTCTAACTTTTGTTTGCTCCTCACGGTCGGTGACATATACACGCACACATTCATGTTTGTGATTGTATTGCTTCATAAATATTTTTCGCTTACGATAGCCATGCAGGAGGCAACCTGCGCTAATTTTTTATTAAAATAAGTAGTTTTAATAATCTACAAACTATGGAGCAGAGTAAATCTATTTCACCTAGACTATTTGTGTGCACCGCCATAGAAAACAAGGACGAAGTTGAGGAGGTACTGTGTAAAATTTCGCAGTTTCTCAACAAAGAATATCTATATAGTCGGCCATGTACAATCGTATTTTCTAACACTAGTAGTGGTGGCGCTGCAGTGTGCGTGGCGCGAAATTCAATTTTAGTGAACGCTTTCAGTGATCTTATTAGATTTTATCGTTTTCAGAGGTACGAGAGGGCTTACAACTACTTTCAATCACTTGTGGCTGACTGCAGCGAGAAGGAAGCTCACGACGCGCTCAACAATGCTGTATGTAAGAATCATGAAGACGTGTCTCTCGGAATGCTGATGTCCATCCTCACAGAACCTCACAATGCAACCAAGTGCTACAGAGATCTGACGCTGGTCACTCGAGACGGTCTGACGTGCGTGCTCAATAACCTGTCCAACTTGATCTTAGAGAGGTACTTGAAGTTCCATGATACTACTCGGAACCAGCTGCTATGGCTGATAAAGGAAATGATAAGGAATGCAGTGACCGGTGTAGACAGTGTCTGTTGGAATTTAATGCGCTATGCATCTGGAGGAGATATTACTCCCAAGAACATAATACTGGTAGAATCTCTTTTAGATATTTATATTGAGAATCGGGCATGGTTAGACAAGTTCCCTGTACTTATATGCATGGTGGTGTACACATACATGAGATTAATAGAAGATCATAATATACCACAGCTGATGAGCCTGAGACAGAAAGAAGTCAACTTTGTTATCACTCTTATAAGAGAACGCTTCACGGATGTTTTAACTCTTGGACGAGATTTGATAAGACTGCTGCAGAATGTTGCTCGTATTCCTGAGTTTCATCAGCTATGGCAAGATATATTGTTGAATCCCAAATCTTTATGTCCCACTTTTACTAATGTGCTACAACTCCTACAAACAAGAACATCTCGCAGATACTTGCAGTCAAGACTTACTCCAGACATGGAGAGGAAGCTAGTATTTCTGACATCACAAGTTAGGTTTGGCCATCATAAGAAATATCAAGAATGGTTTCAAAGACAATACTTGGCTACTCCTGAGTCCCAGTCACTTAGAAGTGATATGATTCGCTTTATTGTTGGTGTTATACACCCTACTAACGAACTGCTGTGTTCTGATATCATTCCACGGTGGGCAGTCATTGGATGGCTACTTACTACTTGTACTTCAAACGTAGCTGCATCAAATGCAAAACTAGCACTTTTCTATGACTGGTTGTTTTATGACTCTGAGAAAGATAACATAATGAACATTGAGCCAGCCATCCTTGTAATGCACCATTCAATGAGATCACATCCTGCTGTAACAGCCACATTACTTGATTTTCTATGTCGAATCATTCCAAACTTTTATCCATCGTTTGCTGAGAAAGTCAGGCAAGGCATTTTTAACTCTCTTCAACAGATCATAGAGAAGAGAGTGCTTCCGAACTTACATCCCCTATTTGACTCTCCAAAGCTGGACCGTGAACTAAGAACAACTGTAAGAGAAACTTTTAAAGAGTTTTGCACTAATGGAAATGGTGAAGGTGTATCAGGAATTCGTGAAGAAGGGAGTGATGATTTACCAAGAGGAGGTCCTGACGAACCTACTTTTTCTGATGATGAAGAGGAAAGTACTCCTAATATTGCAGAGGACACAGATGATGATGATTTGCCCTTGTCAGAAGTTCGTGCGCGGGAACGACCTGAATTATCAGCTGCAATGCCTCTGATGTTACGACCTCTTGCTGAATCATTGCTGGATGATCGCACTGCCGCGGCAGCCACTGCTCTGATCAACGCGTGCAGCGCGCCGATGCCTACAGCTGTTGCTCTAGCTGACCTATTTTCGGCAGCTGTGCAAGAAGTTCCACCCCTGAAAATAAGCCGCACCCCAACCCCAGACGAAATCGAAATGGCTCTTAATACACCGATCTTTTCCATGTTTACTTTTCTGACCAGCACTGATGAACCCAAACGCAAACTAATACTAGAAACGTTTAAAGAAATTCAAGCTCAAAACACTCTTCGCACTGTGGGTTTTTGTTTACTGTTTTATTTAAAGGTTTGTTATGAGCGCGAAAGGCGCGGTGAACGCGACGCAGCGAAAAGGCGAAACGTTAAATTCAAAGCAGATGTATATAAAGATTATTGTAACTATTTAGAGATAAAACTGGCTGAAAGTTTAGCCGACGACTTTGAAAAATGTCAAGAATATGATGCAAATGTATTGGTGTGGTTGATCCCTGATGTGTACAGAGAGTTTAAAGATCAGGCACAGAACCACATAAGATTGTTACATGCTATTGTGTCAACATTGGACGCGAGTCAGCTACAGCGACTCGTCTGCTTGACCCTACAGGGCAGTTTAATGATGTTCAAGTCAGATGACATAACATTGATGCTGTCGACGAGCCTAGGCTGGGAGACGTTCGAACAATACTGCCTTTGGCAACTTCTGACAGCACATGATATATCAGTTGAGGATGTTTTACCTATCATACCCAAGCTGATGTATAAAGAACATGCTGAAGCCTTGACATCAGTCCTTTTGATGTTAAAACAGGAAAAACCCACTGCCGATGTAGTACGACAGTTATTCTGCCGAGCTGTAGATGATGAAGATACTTTTGTTGTGTCAACTTTAATGTATTGGTGCCAAGATTATGAGGACAAAGTTGGCGATTTACTTTCAGTTCTTTTAAGCACAAGATACCCAGGTACTAGTCCCAACAAAAGAAAACGTCCAGGAAAACATAGCATACCGCCTAACGCTCCGCCTTCTGCTGAACTGGTAAATATACAACATTTTCTAACTCATCTTTACTTTAAAAAATATTTCTTCATCCTAAGTTACCTCATAATTCATGTTTATGTTAATACTCTACTTACTTCACTAACGGGATGACTAGAACTGCAAAGCAGAAAACCACATGTCGCAGGCTCATGTGAGTTTTGAAGATAATATTTGGTTGCTAGCCTATGAGCCTCAATACAAACCAATATCCTTAATTGCTTATTGAACATGCACAAGAGCAAGCTGAAACCTCTTGATCACCAGAGACCCATTCACTTTAGTTGTCTTTGAAACTTGTAGCATTCCTTCGCCTACATCAAAAGAGAGATTCCGATTATCTGAAACTTATATCGTATTATAACGATATAAATCGGAACACACCGCATTTTCGCCGCTTCAATTTCACGGCGGAGGTTTGCTACAGGCCTATAATTATACACTTGACGAAGCATGAGATGACGAGCAGCTAAAACACTGTGCTTTACTTACTTTTTAAGATTCACCTGAACATTAGCTTTAAGAAAATCCCTTGTAATGGGTGATTCATTCGGAGTTACTTTTTCCAAAACTAAAAAAAATATGAATAAAACAAATTTATCGGGTAATCTTTATTATAATACAAAAGAACCATTCCTTACATTTACTTTTTAAAGATTATTTCTTTCAAATGTTGTCCGTAACTGCGATTAAGGTGGTCCATTCTTCCAATGGTGACCGTTATCGTACCATGATAACGGACTATTTGTTTCCTGAAATTGAAGCCCGTCATCTTCAAAACTTTTGGTACCAACAAGACGGCGCCACTTGCCACACAGCACGTGAAACCATGGCTTTGTTGCGAGAAAAATTTGGTGAACAGTTAATTTCGCGTTTCGGACCAGTCAGTTGGCCGCCTAGATCCTGTGATATCACACCCTTAGACTTTTTTCTGTGGGGTTATGTAAAGTCCAAAGTTTATATGGATAAACCGCGTACGATTGATCAACTGGAAGCTAACATTACTCGCGTTATTCGCCAAATACCACTGGAAATGCTCGGTCGGGTCATCGAAAACTGGAACTCCAGAATGGACCACCTTAATCGCAGTTACGGACAACATTTGAAAGAAATAATCTTTAAAAAGTAAATGTAAGGAATGGTTCTTTTGTATTATAATAAAGATTACCCGATAAATTTGTTTTATTCATATTTTTTTTAGTTTTGGAAAAAGTAACTCCAAATGAATCACCCATTACAATTACGTACCTACTTATAAGTATCTACAGTTTCCATAAATGTTCTACTATGGGCCGTATTACGGCGTGTTAGAGGCGATTATTACTACAGCACGATATCCCAGATCCAGAGCAAGGACCAAGTACAATACTACTTTATTTTGATTATCACACTAATATATCTTTACATGTTAAACAGGTCCTTGGCCACTTGGAGCAAATGAGATTGTGCTGTGTGGAACAAAACGACATGTCAATTTTTAATATGGAGTGTATGCAGAAAGCCCTTCAGCAAGCACAGTCGAATAGTACTGATAGTTTAAGGGTAAGTTCAATCTTATTTCTTTTAAAATGTCCTTTAAACCCGCCTAGCTTTTGCCCGCGGCTTCGCAGTGTGGCAGTCGGTAATCGTCAGACAGGAACAGTGCCCTAATCCGGGTCAGGGTCTACCCGTGTGCAAAATTTATTGCAGACGTTAGGATGTGATTGATGATCAAACAACCAAACTTCTCATTCATAATATTTGGCAGTATTTAAAAAAAGAATACAGAGAAATGTAGGTCTACGTTTTAAACTATTATTTTGTGTTGTTCAAAAGCATAGGTCTTAAATAAAGATAGCCATCAGTAAGACTACCTAAGCCAGCTTAGGCACAAACTACATTAGACGCTGTGGTAAAATTACAAGTCACAAATTACCTTTTACCTAATTTTACCACAGCATCTAGAGTAGACAGCCGCGGACCTTTCAAGGCGCCTCGCACTAGCTCAACATTTGTATCGCCACTTCTGGAGGGCGCATCTAGCCACATCTTCTACTACTCTAATCCGACACCTGGCCATTGATATCCAAAGTTAAGTTCCCTTTTAGGGCGTTCTAACGGTCGTAACATATTTACAAAAATGGCTTTGTAAAAGTAAAAATTAAATGATTTATTTCCGAGGCCTTTGCCCTGTAGTGGAACACACACGGCGCATTAAAAAAACTAGGATTTATAGTATTCTAGATATACCTACCGTTTGGAGAGCTAGAAATGTATTAATTAATCAAAAAACCCGTTCGGCCGTTAGGCTAGGCTATGGCTTAGGTATACACGAGAACCAGCACACACATAATCTCATTAATGAATTACGAAAATGGTGGATTACAGAATTAGTTGTAGTACCTACTTCTGTGGGGATAAAATTACCTTAGTACCAGTTACAAGGAAAACTGCAATTAATATTTTATTAGAACAGGACAAATCGGTCTGTAGGATTATTAAACATTTGCATAACACCATTAGTTCTGATAAACTAGTTTTAACATCTGGGTTATCTTAAATAGTAGTATGTCCAGATACTACTATTTAAGTAGATACCTACGTAACGTCGTTCCAACTTAATTTGAGTTCTCATTCCGAAGCCGCAACAGCTGAATTGTTAATAGGTTGTTTAACTCAAACTCCTTGGTCCTTTAGGGATTTTAAACGAAACCCAGTGCCGTAAAACGGGGTGAATGGGGGCAGAACTTTGAACGATATTTCAACGTTGAATATAAATAATTTGTAACTAAATTATTATTGTTTTAATTTAATAACAAATAAAGTCCTTTTAATAATAATTAATTAACGTGAAAATATCTTTCAGTTTCGTCCTGATTCTCTCTTCTCCGCATTCACCTTATTTTACCGATATTAAGTTGCTTTGAATACATTTACTACCTATGTTTATCTATACCGGTACTTAGGTAACTAATATGAAAGTTAAGTTTGCATGTAGGGGCTAATCTTCAGGACTACTGGTCCGATTCCGAAAATTCTTTCAATAATGGGAAGCTAACGTAACTAAACGCTAAACGTAAGCTTTGCCAGAAAGGATTTTATACTATTAAAGATTATATAGAGGACAAAAAAGCTTGGGATTGAACTGCTCCAATTTGAATTGACTTTACTTATACCTATTTTTATTTTACTTTTTTACAATTTGACATTTTATGAATTTTCTTTATACACATGACATTGTTTACTTTTTCAAGTATGATATTATTTTTTTTTTTGACGAATATTTACATGTTAAATATTTTATTTTATTTTTTATTTAGTTTTCTGTATATTGACATTTAATGAATTGACATGATTATTTAATATGACAAATATTTTATTATTTTTATATTCTGAATGTGAGGACCATGTGGGTCTTTTTCTGATTTTGACTATTGTCTGGCAAACTGCCGGACAATGGTTAAAATTAGAAAAACAGTGCTATAAGCGACCCACCCAGATGTCCTTTCTTTGGTATTGTTTGTCGTGATGTTGAGCTCCTTGAGTTATAAGTCGAGCTCCACGATAACTGGCAAGTGCTTGCATTGACTGAACGTTTGTGAATGTGTGAACAGTGTAGGCCTTGTAGATTCCTAGAGGTGTGATAACTTTTGTTAACATCTTATCTTGTTTTCCGTTTTTTTTGTGTAGTAAGCAACGACTTATTGTCGGGCCTATGCTGTCCCCCCATACTTGAGTACTAATGCTGTAACATGAAAATATTGTAAAATCTAATCATTTTAAAAGAGTAACCATGGAGTTTCTTGCCGGTTCTTCTCCATAGGAAACGACCAACCCGAACCGTGCACCTTTTTGTCGACATTTCATAAGTGCCCATGCAGGCCTATGTGAAATAAAAATATTTTGATTTTGATTTTAACCTATCCCGAGTGTCATAGGCTATTAGGTACTTATTATGTTAAAACGCTCCGTTTTTGTGGGATAATTTACGACCATAAGGCGACCGAAGCCACTAGTACTCACTAGCTTTTGCGTACGTAAGGATCGTAGGTTCGTAGGAACGTTCTGTAGTTTCTGCCCAACCCCATAGAAAAAAGTCGTGAATTTCATATACTATACAAAATTAATAAAATTGAAGTGTCTGTTTGTAATATCAAAATAACAGTTTTTTACTGAATGCATAGGTACGAAAATATATACGGCACAAACAAAAAAACATTTTTTTTTTTAATTTTTGTCTGTCTGTTTGTTCCTGCTAATCCCTGAAACGGCTGAACCAATCTTGACCGGACTTTTACTGGCAGATAACTGATATTATAAGGTCTAACTTACACAATGCTGTAAGTACTACTTATTTAAAGCAAAGGTTGACTGCTAGAGAATACCTGGTAACAAGGTAAGCTCAAAAGAACTGGGGTGTGCCGTGTGATCCACAATAAATTACTAAAAGCGGTCTATGAACAAGAAATGCAATGTGTGTCGTCGGTCGTATTTTGATACTGTAACTTTTCCTTATGCCCTTTGATAAATGCAAAATCGGTTTTTCTAGGTGTAATTGTTTTATTTGTGTACAGTGTTGTACTATTTACCCCAAAAGCTGACTGGTAGAGAATGACTGATGGCATTCAATCTCTATGTACAATCACGAGCACCAATATGTAAACACTTAACAACTTTTAAATCTGTTTTTCCCCTGCTGTTCTTATTCAAATTTAATGTTGTTACGAACATAGTATTTTGGAAGTTACAATCGTTATTTCTCGCGAAAATTGCTTTTAAATTCGGGAAAGTGTCTACTTATTGTTGCTCGTGACTGTACATACATGGAGTTTAAATAAGTATACCTACTAATATGTAATTTCTTTATCATTACAGAGACAATATAGTGATTTACTCGCTTTGGCGTGGGAGGACGAGTTGCCTATATCAAGACGAGCCCGGAAATTAGTTTCTAATTCATTACCAATTAACCAGAATCTGCATTCATCTAATGAAGATAGTGAGGTAAAATATGTTTATTTTATATAATTGTAAACTAGCTTTTGGCCGCGGCTTCGCCCGCATCACCCGCATATAAGTATATTGGAAATTATCCCACGGTAACGTACTACTGGGATATACAATATCTTATGTCCTAAACCATGGTCTACCCGTGTGGAAAATTTAATCGAAATGTGTTCAGCGGGTAATACGTGAAAAGGTAACGAAAAGAAAGAGTTACTTAAACCTCTTAAATATTATGACGAAAGTATGATTAATAAGTTGATCGTTCCGTAGTTTCTGCATTAACCCTTAATTTTTCGTCGCATGAAAATAGGGTAGTTGACACACCAATCAATTGACATACTTTTTATGATCTGTCAAAACGCGATTCCACCTTACATTTTGTACCTACTTATGGCAATAGCACGCTGTGACGTCACTATTTCGTCAACTCAATGGCTCAATTATTTATTGATTTCAAAGCAACGAAAAATGTAATTTAGCAATTAACTGAAAATAAATCGCGTTTTAAGGCCTAAAATAAAGTGTTTTTTTTTTAGAGAAGCTGTCTTGGAATTATTTTTTAATGGTGTCAACATCCCTATTACACAAGATTGTCAAATTATCCCCCTCCACCATCGTGATTTTTCGCCCTCCTCTTTCTCGAACCTCGTGTCATTAAAGGATGGCCTCTAAGGAAAAGACATGAGTTTATGTATTACATTGTTATTCAAAAACTAATTACTGAGTGTGCACTTCCAAAGTATGTTGAATGAATGTATGCTCATAACCATAAATTATTCTCCTTCAATGCTTTGAGTATAGAGATCGCTCAAGGTGAGACGCAAAAAATAAAACAGTAGAGTAACTTGGTTTGAACTGATAAAAATGTGTTCAGAAATAGGTGTTGCGGGATATTCTCACGGAATACGTTTTTTTCTTTCTCATGCACATCAAGCTACTAAAACCTGTCAAATTTCTTTAATAGTTTTTCAACTTTATCGCTATAGCGTTAGGTTCAAGGTTGATTGGGAAAATTTGACAGTTTCGGGTAGCTTGATGTGCTGGCGTCTGTACGTACTAATCCGATGTACCGTCCGTTCTTTATGACTAACTAAAACAACGAAAGAATCATCGAGACTTCGGACACTCATGGGCGCCGTCAGCAGGGTGCAAGGGGGTGCACTGGCACCCCGCTATCGGGCAAGAAAATAGTAGTGTATAGAGGAGATTTAGATTATAACATGTTACTGTGTTAATAAAAACTTAAGGCCTCTAGGTTGTGTCCAAATTTGTCCTCTACTCTTCTGTGAACACAGCATGCACAGGTCGCTTACGCCTCGTGTCTTCCATCGTCAGGGCCGTAGGCAGGGGGAGGGTGCGAAATCTCGGGCAACTATAGAGAATCGGCGGAAAGGAAAAATGTTCTGTGATAAAAAGTGCTCCTAGTATCCTTCTTGTTTGCATGAACAAAAATGACCTCATTTTTCCGAGCATATCCTTAGTTATTCGAGCTCGCTTAAATGTCTTGTCCTTTGCGTTTATAAGCTTTTCTTTATAAATAGGCAGAAATAAGCCTATTTCTATAATAAAGGGCAAGCTTGCTACGCTCACTCTTGCATCCTATTTTTTTCCATTGATAGGCAAAAATTGTCGAGCTGTTTTCATGGAGCTGAAGATGCACTCTCGTGGAAATAATCCTGCCGGCGACCATGGACACCATGCAAGTTACGAACTTCACAATCATTATGATCCTAAGCTCCTGCTCGTAACCCAATTTATTTTGGGGTCGGCGCCCATCTATTCCCCCTGCTCTCATGGTGGCCCATAGCCCGCTCCCTCTCACAAAGAAGTCTGTCTTCCAGCAGTCGGAATTTTATAGGTTGTGTATATGCTTGATTATGCAGCACGTCTTGTAGAGGTTACGAATATACGGATATATGTAATAGATATTAAATAACTGTTTTCTTTTCCAGGAGGAAGAGATAGTTAAACCTAAGCAGGCTAAACGAAGAAAGAAGGCAATCTCGGATAGTGATTGACATATCTTTTGTAGAAAAGACGGTAATTTTAAACACCAAAGTGCAACTCTACAATACAATAAATATTAGTAGTATGTGTAATTCGTTGTTTGTTACCTTATGTTATTACACAGGTGCAATTCTAAGAATAGTACCTAATTCACTGTCACATAATTTTACCTTGGTACTGTGTAAATGTAATTTATGAAGAGTTATATCCATGGTTAACAGATATTTTCGGTGGAGTTTAAATTTTTTATTCTGAATGACATATTTTAAAACCCTAACGGCATGTTGTGACGCAACGGAACAAGCTCACTTGGAATATTGTAATTGATCAAACCACAATATAAAGTTTCTTTCTAATAGCCGCATACTTCAGAGCAGACTTTGGGGAGTATGTTCTAGGTCAGACATACACTGTAAATTTTGTCACAGTAGTCATTTATTGTAAATGTAGGTACCCTATTGTTGTACAGATTTTTTTTTATCCCCAGTACATGTTAAACTTATTTTAAGTATAAGGTATGAGACCAAGAATTTTATTCAAAGGATATATTGTATTCTGGAATTTTCGAAATACATTTTACACTAGGATCAATAAAGTATTTCCCCTTTATTTTATGTTTTAATTGACCTGATAAAAATGTATATTTGATTAAAACAAAATATTATGTATTTTCATCTTATATTTTCTTTAAAACATCCAGAATATAGGGATAGTGATTGTAAACAGATTGCTTAAATATTTCAATATTTAACATAAATTCAAAATATTTTATAAGTACAAAACTAACATAACTATATAAAAATACTAAACATGGATTAAATTTTCAGGAAATGGTAAATATTTTATTATAAACCTTAATTGTTATTACAACAATTTATTGATGAATAATTTGTAGTTTTAAAATGTCTTTTTGTCAAGTCTTTGAAACAAGGACTATCTACCATTATTGGACTAGCAGAACCTTTAACAACACAACACCTCCACCCATCAAGCCACTGATACAAGCTTAAAATCTAATAAATCTTATAAAAATTGGATCATCAAATATGAGGAAGATTCTTATAACTAAAGTTTCCCTTGCTTATATCTTTGTCTAGCTTGAGCCTTACTGTACTTTGCTTTCTTCTCAGGTACTGTTGTATCTTTTTCACTTGAATTGTCATTTACACCTGCAATCAACACAGTTTACATTTGAAAAGCTAGGCAGGATATAGGGAAAATATAATTTCAATTCCACATGCCTTTCCTAGTTTAGCTAAATTGTGTCAGGAGACAACACCATAGAAATAGTAACATTTCATCATTATTCTCCTGCCGTTATCCCAATTTATTTGGGGTTCGCACAGCACGTCTTCTTCCATAATTGTCATCTCATCAGACACATTTCTTGCCATATCATCCTTCACACAGGCCATCCATCATTTCTTTGGTCTTCCTCTACTCTTGTATCCTCCACATTCATACTCAAAGCGTTAGGAAACTCACGCCATTTTCCTCTTGAAATAACATTTCAACAAGAAAGAAAAGTGACCATGCAGTTCAACGCTTTCAAACCAGAATGTGTTGAATGTTTCCTGATGCTGAGCTGTGATGAGAGTTGATATTCTAGCAGTGCAGATAACATTAAGACATCAATTTAGGAATTGCCGAGTTAGTGAAACAGGCATGAGTGTTTTATTTTAATAAGGTTGTTATTGCAAACTCACTAATGACGAGCTTTACCAAAACCACATAATTATCTCATTAGTTGACTTAAACATTATTAAATCAGTTCAACTGACTGATACAGTTTTGCTGAGTAATGATGATGACATTTCATATCTTATAAGGCATTTTTTGTAATAAAGTAGTAAGTTTCTAAATTGGAAACTTGGTTGACTACTGGTACATTCTGAACTTCAACAAAACTATGATTGGTTTCAGTATCAGATTATCAAGTTATGTGCTGATAGCAAAACATAATCTGCAGTATTGGTCTAGTTGTTGCAAGCACTGCTATTGAGTATGAGGTCTTGGGTTTGATACCCAGTTCGGTCAGTGGTGTTGGAAATCAGAAATTTCTCAGTAGTTTCCCAGACCAAATTTTTTTTTTGTTTGATAGCAAAAGGCTCTCAACACCTCTGCCTGACCCTTCAAGGATTACAGGTGTGATGTCATGTAGATATATCAAAATATAATAATGAATTACCTAAGTCATCAGGGGGCTGTAGAGATTTGCCCGCACTCCAAGAACTCATCAGAGTTACACTCTTTCCTATTGCCCAGCCCATTCCTGCCAGGGCTAGGGAAAATGCTAACATGCTGAATGGATGCTGAAAAATAAGACAGTTTAAATAAAAAAACTAACCGAAATAGCTAGACAAATTCTCTGTCTCAAAAAAAGGTTTTGATAAAAAATTAAATAGGTAAATTAAAGCTTGGTAAGTTAAATTTTGCATTTAAGTTTTGTTTAGGCTCTGCGGCTGACCGTGTAGATCATCTGAAAGACTGATCAAGACAACTGGAAGTAATGAGGAGAGGCCTTTGCCCGCAGTGGGATGATGCAGGCTATATCAGTAAGTTTAATTTTGTCTGACCTGCTTTGGGTCTAGATTTTGTGGTCATACTAACCGATAATGTAGGGTTTGAGGTTAAACTGTAGTCCAATACCACAACTCCTATTCCAAAGATTAGCCCCACACAAGTACATATCCATATTATATTCTGACTGTCTGGAAATAAGAAATGATCACTTAAAACTTTTACAGTATCAGTACTTTAGACAAGTTTACTTAATTTAAAAAAATATAGTTTGGAAAATTCAAATTCGATTTTTCTAATTAAATGTTTGAGTCTAGTACCATAATAATATGGCAATTTGAGTGCTACTACAAGAACAGAAAGCAGCCTAATACAAAGACAAGTTTGATTGTCTTACTAACCTTTTATTTTCTTTTTCTGCATATCTGTAATACTTTTAATTGACTCCATTAATTTAACATTGTGAGGGTCTAATTGGAGTGCCCTAGTGTATGATATTATAGCTTCATCGTAGAGTTCACTGGCTGCTTCGACCTCCGCACGTCGAAAGTATCCCTAGAATAAAAAAATACCCTTCTGGAGTGTGGAACAGGCAGTTTTAAAACTGTTCAATATACAAAATGTATCACTTAATCGCGGATATAGTGGACTTAGACCATTAAAACTTACCTTGGCCCATTGCGGTTGCAGTCTAACTGTTTCATTAGCGTCTTGTAATGAGAGGTAATGCTGATCCAACTTAAGAAATGCAAACGATCTATTGCTGTATAAGAGGTAGTTATTAGGGTCCATTTTAATAGCTTGAGTATAATGTAAAACAGCTTCAATAAATTTCCCTTCTTTAACACATTCATTTCCCTTAATTTTAAGATCTTCAACGCTCGTAGTCTGGGTACCTTTCTTATTTTCCTCCATGGCTCTTGATCGAAAACTTACGAGTTCTATTTATTAGTCGTGCAAGATAACTTAGAATAATAAAAAATATAACCTGTGAAGTGTTCTGTAACGTTATTTATCTTACATTTAATTCGATAAATTGAAATATTTTCCCGGGATATTAGAAGATTCCAACAATGACATCACAGAATGACAATCAAGACATTGACAATCTTCATGTGCCCCAGAAGCATAGAGTATAGTAAGTATACCCAGAAGCCATGCTCATTCGCCAAAATCTATTCGTCTTTGGATTTGCTGGTTTTCGGTTCTCTATGTTTTATGTCGTAAAGTCCTGAATAGATACACTCGGCGTCAAAAAAATCGCACCTTCACGAAAATAACTTTCAAGCGTTATTAACCCTTAACACGCGCATGCACCCCCACCAATATTGATATCATTTGAAAGCCCATTAAATAAACTTAAAAAAAAAACAAATCAAAATTTTTATTTTATATTGGAACAGTGCAAAAAAAATAAAGTTTACAAAACAATAAAAATCCGTTATTAAGCCTTAATTAAAAACAGATTAAGTACACAAAAACAAACATGAAAAGTTTCTTAAAAGTAACCTAAAATCTAGTGTTACCCCCCCCCCCTTGCCCGGATGACGGCTTTCATACGCTCCCTCATGGATCTAACCAATTTTAGGAGCTCTTCTTGAGGGATACTGGCCCATTCCTCAATATCGGCCTCTTCGACCTCCTGGAGAGATCACGAGACTGAACCTTTCGTTTCCAATGGTCCCAGAAGTGTTCTATCGGGTTCAGGTCTGGACTTCTCGCTGGCCACTGCACGACAGAGATCCCAACCTCTTGACGTAGTCGCGCACAATTAATGCAGTGTGAGCGCGAGCGTTATCGTGCATTAATGTGAACCCCTCGCCAACAAAACCGGCATAAGGGACCACATGCTCTTCCAGGATCTCTGTAACGTACCGGTGAGCAGTCAGCGACCCTTGCCCGCGAGCACCTCCAGTCCGGGAAACGCTTACAAGGTCGGTTTTTCCGTCGGCCGACATGCCGCCCCAAAACATACAGGAACCGCCCCCGTATTCCACCGTCTCCTGGATGCAGGCTTGGTCGAAACGTTCCCCCTGTCTTTTGTACACTCTTCTGGGTCTATCGGTGCAGAAAAGGCACACTCTCGTCTCGCCTGAGAAGAGAACAGCTCTCCATTGGTCAAGGGTCCAATTGACGTGGTCGCGAGCAAACTCCAAGCGGGCTCGCCGATGCTCTGCGGTCAATTTTGGACCCGTAGTAGCTCTATGAGCCGCTATCTTCTTCTCCCTCAGTCCTCATCTAACCGTAGAAACACTCACGGTTGTTCTGCGAACTGCCTGGAGCTGCTGTTGCAACTTGTAGCCACCATGCACCAGTCACTGCACATTACCACGTTTTTGACGCTCTGATAAGAAACATTGAAGCGAGCAGTTCTGATAAGAACTTTGGCATAACGTTTCTGACGTTCTGATAAGAAACATCGAAGCAAGCAGTTCTGAAAAGAACTATTTCAACGTTTTAGACGATTCCGTAAAGAAATAGGAGTGTCGGGAGCTGTGAGGCCACTCTTCTAGCTTCGGTTCAACGTGTCTTCGATCTTCATCACTGCATCTTCAGTCTTCACTCGACGGAGGCCTGCCCGACACTAACGCGCGCGCGACATGGCACATATATTTATGCTTTCGTCGCGAGCGGTGAAATGGCGGGAAAAGTCGCCCGCCGCGCCGCCGCGCCGTACCGCGCCGTGAGCACACTAGCGCCTCTCGTGGAAATAACACGACAACAGTGCCGTGACGCGATTGGTCAAAATCCTTGGATTCTTATTGGATTTTTATTTTGTAAATAGTGTTTCTAATTTAATGTACACGTTTTTATTGGTTTTTGTTAGTTTGTAAAATAATATAAAAGACGACCCATTTTGGAAAATATATACATTCAATATTCGTTCTTAAACGGAGTTTATCTTCAACATACCTTCTGATCTACAAGCAACGACCCCAAACCATCAACTCCAAAAACTCAACAGCATTAGAGAACCGATTTCTTAGAGATGTCGATACGATGAATCGGTCGCCTCTCTCCGAGGTGCAGCGACGTCTACCAGACTCATGCCTCCGGACATGGCCACCAGTGTCCAGGAACCGATGGTATACTCTTCGAATCGAAAAACGGCTCAAGTTCAGTTGCCGAGCGACATCACACTGCCGCATCCCTGATTGCAGTAGTGCTATCACTTGAGCGGCTTCATCAACAGTGGTATCCATCTTCAAGGTGGTTTTTTTTTGTGAAAGATCTTCTCGTGTGTTCTCTTCAACGGTTGGATAGCAAATAACCCCCATTAAACCTGTATTAACCCATTTATACCCACTAAAGGTAGCGCAACTAGTGGCCCTTTTGAGGAGCAAAATTGGCATTTTTTTTTTAAAGTCACATTTGTGGTATCAAGTTTTTTTGTAATGAAATGAAATTGGTTTTTTTTTTAAGTTTATTTAATGAGCTTTCAAATGACACCAATATTGGTGGGGGTACATGCGCGTGTTAAGGGTTAATAACGCTTGAAAGTTATTTTCGCGGAGGTGCGAGTTTTTTGACGCCGAGTGTATTATTATAAATGTTACCGGTACTTGTGAACATGACTGTGAATACCTGATGTCGACACTCCACAATGATAACTATCGTTTTTGAGCTCACCAGATGGCGCCACTTGCGAGTAGGGTCTTGTCATTAATTCAATTTAAACTTCAATGCCACCAGCAGGTCAACTTACCCGAAACTGTCAGATTTTTCCAACCAACCTTGAACATAAAACTTCAGGGATAAAGTTGAAAATCTTTTATAGAACTTTCAACTTTATCGTCGAATGATTAGGTTCAAGGTTGTTTGGGACAATTTCAGGTTGCTTGATGTGCTGGCGTCTGTACATATTTACAATATTGTCCCTAAAATTAGCAAACATAAAACATTTTGAAATCATTCTTCCTCCAAGTACTAACAAATTAGATCACAACTTGCTACTTAAAATGTTCAAGTCATAATTAATCAGGAACCACAATCGTGAATATTAGTAAAAATACGTGATAAAAAAACGTGCAACATTTAAACTAATATAATATGGCGCGCAACATTCATCTGACATTTCTGAAGGCCTTACGGCATTACCCCCCATTACGATGGTGCCGAAGTTATTTCATTAATTTACTTTTTTTTTGTAAGGAAAAATTAATTTTGCGTAAGTACATACATGTCTAGGTAGGCAATTTTATTACTTTTTATCCGAAACGTTTAACCGAGTTAGGCCTCAGACGTTGGCGCGCATCAAAGAGTATAATAATTATATATGGGCGCGCATAGACATAATATAATATAAAATGAGATTGACGCGTTATTGGCGTTATTCTCTATTTGTACTGTACTTACAACTGTGGTAAAAGAATCTAAGAATATTCATGGATGTGGTAGTATACTTATTAGTCCTATGGGTGTGGACTCCATTTTCCATAGTCTGCAACACGAATGTATTGCCTTTTGCAAAAAAAGATTGCAAAATAATGGGAATGGAAGCTACATAGCTCAGAGGATTATTGATCCCATTGTTGGTTTCACACACTGATTTTAACATCGGATTATCACAATTTTGGTGTAAATAAATATACTGGGGCTGGTTTAATACACTTCTGGACACATCTATTGGCCCACCTTGTATTTTCAGTTTCGTTTGGTCCTAGCTAAAATTTTATATTAGGTCGAGCAAAAAGTTTTTATGCAGTTTTGAACCTGGCACATTCACAATTTCATTCAATAGTCGTTATTGAATTTCGAACACAGAATTTAAAGAAACAAAAGACAATTTGGAGCCTGTTTGTTGATATCAAACAATCGAATACTAAGAAAACTTGGTTATTGGTTTACTTGGATTTAATTCTTGAAAAAGTGATTGATATCTTTGGTTTTGCAACAAACATTACTTATTCTTAACATTAAGGTGAGGTTCTATCAATAATCTATGGATACTTCACCTGAAGTCGCCGCCCAAGTGATGGCACTTATTCAGGCCGGACACAGCCAAAGAAACGTGAGTGCTCAACTTAATTTAAGGCGATCTGCGGTCCGAAATGTTTATCGGAGGTACCTAGAGACTGGCGGCTTTGTTCGTCGCCAAGGAAGGCCACGATCTCGGGTCACAACTGAAAGGCAGGATCGATTCATCGTGACGACCAGCTTGAGAAATCGTCACCTTACCTCCATTGAGATACAAAACCAACTTCGCGACTTCCACGGAGTATGTGTGAGCGCTCGAACTGTTTGGAGAAGGTTAAAAGAACGCGATATGGTACCACACAAGCCAGCTAATGGGCCCAAACTAACGCGAGCCCACCGAACAGCGCGCCTTCATTTCGCACGCAGTCATTTAAATTGGACACAGCAAGATTGGAGCCGTGTACTCTTTTCTGATGAGTCTAAAATTGTGTTACATGGCAATGATGGAAGGAAGAAGGTCTACCGACGTAAGGGAGAGCGTTTCGCACAATGCTGCTTTGAAGAGAGGGTTGCTTATGGCGGTGGCTCATGGACTGTCTGGGGCGGTATATCCGCGAGCGGCAAAACTCAACTTGAGGTTGTTACAGGACCACGGCTGCCAACATTAAATGCTGAAAGGTACATTCGTGAGTGCTTAGAACCTCACGTGATACCATACGCGGACTATGTGGGCCCAAATTTCCTTTTTATGCATGATAATGCAAGAGCCCATGCGGCCGGCATCGTCAGGGAATATCTTCGGGATGTGAACATCACAGTTATGGACTGGCCAGCCAGAAGCCCAGACATGAACCCCATTGAGCACATGTGGGACGAGCTAAAAAGACGTGTTAGGGCTCGTCAGCCAGTTGCCCAGACGATGGAGGAGTTGAAAACTGCCATAGAAGAGGAATGGGAGATGATCCCTCAAAATTTTATAGAGCGGTTGATAAACTCTATGCCTAATCGTATGAGAGCTGTGGTAGATGCCCATGGAGGCAACACGCGTTATTAAATTAAACCTTTATTTGATAAAACATGTTTTTTATTCAAAAATCAATTGCCTTTAACAAGGCGCATATCCGACTTGTTAGGCGTAGCTCCATGTCGTATGGTATTCTGAATTCAAATTTAAAACAATACGATCGAAAAAGATGGTAAAATGTATCAGGTTTAAAACTGCATCAACAGTTTTTGTTCATTCTAGCAATCATATTTCGGTAGGGGCCATCGAAACCTAAACTCTAAGGTGGGCCAATAGATGTGTCCAGAAGTGTAGTATCTAATTCATAAAATTAAATAATGCTATGAACATATATAAAAACCCAAGATGCACAGTCTCGAATAAAAGTAACGTTCGAAACTGTCACCAAACACTCACCAATTATACCTAATACCTACGTAGTTATAGTTATGCTGTACGCATATATTTTTGCAAATTCAACCTTTCGCAAATTGTATAAAGTTGTTTTTACAACGCAGTGTTCGAAAAACAATAAAATTTTGCGATTGACAGTGGTCGGTAGGACAAGGCATCGAGTGGAGACGAACATCTTTATATTTTTTTTTCGTAATATATTTATTTAGTATTTAAAAAAAAAAATCAACAGCACGAAACAAAAAATAATTGAATACTACGATACTACGAGTATTTGACAAATTCATTTTTCTGACTAACGAGTTACTTACCACTACGCGAGGAACCGCCGTTTTACGAAGACGTTTTATGCCTTTTGCAGTGACATACATATCTTCGTCCAAAAAATGTTCTGAACAAACGACGCTTGAATTACTCGGCTTAAAAAATCTTCACGCCTTTGTCGACTAACAAGTGATCTCCATTCTACACATCGTATAGGATCACGAGGAAAACTAAAATATTATAAAAATTACGCTAATAAGTTTTCAAGAAGTTTTTATTTTATTTTTTTATTATTTAAAAAAATCGTCAAATTGACTACCTTTTCTCCTTTATTAAATTATTTATAACTTAAACATATTCGTCAAAAACGAAATAAAAAAAGTTCAAAGGTACATAAAAATATTAATTAAAAAAATAAACAGAACAAAAAAAAAATCGACTCCATTGAACAAGAACAGGGTCATTTTTATTATGCGACTAAAATAAGAAGGAGTCTAAAATGTATCGTTCTTAAACTGAAAAAGCGGCTATTGAAATTTGCCGTATTATACTTTGCTCGTTGAATTAAGTTTTTAGAAAAATAAATCAAAATCGCATATTTACTTCCTATATTCAGTCATAAAAACAACAAAAACTAATCAATAAACTCTTTTATTTACCGAAAATATGATATCCCATCCTTTTATAACCTTTTTGACGTAATATTTCTACAATTTGTCAGAGAACACTTCGGCATTTTTGACGAGTGCACCTAGACGCGAGTGACGCGAGACTATTTGAAATGAGCGCACTATTTAGAATGTTGCGCTCATTTTATGCGGACGGTTTTGAGACGTTGACTGTGCATCTTGGGTTTTTATATATCAATGGCTATGAAAGAGAAAAATATAATCGCAATGTAAAGTCAGTTGCAGTAAAAAACTAATTTGTTTCATGTATTTTGTTGGTTTTTTATAAGTACAGTATTATTCTAAATGCTCATGCTACTACAATCGATAACTGGGAAAAAGTGGATACCACTCTTGGTCGGGCTGAGTAAAAATAATATATGGTACATGAATCTTTTAGCGTGTGGTTGGAATCAGAACTAACACCGCCATCCGATTTTTTCAAAACAATTTCCAAGCACAAATTCACACTCACAGAAGTCACAGACAATAGCGCCCTTCTGACATTGTCATTCAAGCGCCAAAATATCCTTGCAGCTAGCTAGTGTTACTGACTGACAGACAATTTTACTAGCAAGTAGCAACTGCCCCAAATCTCACTAATATTTTTAAAGAAATTCGCATTTACAAAAATCAACATTCGCTCTGAATTGAAAGAACATGGCATGATTGAATAAACAGGGCTGTGTATCAGCAATTATAGCAGTCCCAATTTATCAGACTCTGAGTGAGGCAAGGCACAAGGTATGCTGCAGTATATTGTTTTTATTGAGATGTGTGGTGTACCATCGGAAGAGTTCTTGAGTCATGTTGCGTGCTGCACGCCTGCGTCTCTGGCTAACCTACTATTTAAAATCTATCAATTTATAGGTACCTTAAGAATGTTAAATTAATTTCACTCTTTTGTTGTAGAGTTTTCGACACTGCCACACAAAACCGACATCTGTAATAATGTCTGTGACATCAGCTATGAATAGGATGGATATGCAGCAGATCGAGTTTCGTGCTGTCATCAAATTCCTCACAAAACAAGGGAAAGGACCCCAAGCCATTTTAAATGAGATGAAAGGAGTCTATGGTGATAAGTGTCCTGGCAAGACCATGATCTACAAATGGTGTGGGGCCTTTCAACAAGGCAGAGAGATGATTGAAGATAAGCCTCGAGCTCTGAGCTTAAAACGGCAGATTAAAACAACACGCAGGGCACTTTCTCCTATTTTTGATGATAGTTTTATTGACAAAATACAGAATGAACTTCTGGATGCTGAGCTTTAAAAGCATCATCATGTAAATTCCAAGATTGTAGTGATGCCAATATTGTGTGGGATTTGGAGAAGTCTCTTGAGCAATAACTTATTGCAAGCAATAATATTGTAAATAAAAAGTAGGCACCTCAATAAGAAGAATGCATACACTTGAAGATTCTACTCAGATCATAGAAAGATGTATGTCCTGAGAAGTCTGTTGATGAGATACATAGATGTAGACTGAGCAGATTATGCACATGTAAGGAGCACAGCTTTAGACAACTTTTGTACACTAGTGACTGGAATGTTGGCCCATCATGACAACAGCCTGGCTAACAGGACATTGAATTTGTTGAAAGCGAGGAGAGGTTATTTTAGTATAGAACACTTGACACTATGTACTGCCAAAGTATTCACTTACCCACACCATACTATATCTGAAGTCCACCAACTTCTGCTGGACTCCATCAACCACATTATGATTATATTTATTTTAAATTTGTGTGTGTAGCATTTAGTATTTATTACCTATTTATAGGAACTTTATATTTAAAAAAAATGTAATCTGTACCAATTGAATTTAACACTCATATTGTTCGCAAACCAATGAAATACTTTAGTCAACAATTAATACTGATTTAATATAGCTATAACATTTTGTCAAGGCATCTTACAATATCAATTAAATAAAACATAATCAATTCCTTCAACGAGATTCAATGACTTGAGATTTTTTTCAAATTCACCATTAGTTAGGTCTAATTTAATACATATCAATATGGGTGGCTTTGCTTCTGTGAAATGAATTACAGGCAGCTTGATAATAACCTTTCTTTGAAGAGGACAATACAGCTCAACAAAATGGCCTATTTTATTTTTATCCACATCACAGAATGCCACAACTTTATTTAAGTTATCTGGACTTAATGAGCGAACCAATCTTCGACCTGCTTTCCCAGCATTCCAAACTGTGAAATAATCCCAATGTGGTAATATACACTTTTGTAATCTGTCAAGCTGTATTTTCCAAATATGTTCTCGTTTAACAGAAAAAGTAGCTGCACCTTCGTGGTAAGCATACACAACTAGTTCATTGTCCACCCTATGTAAATCTCCACCAGAATCTAAATGTCCATAAAAAAATATCAGATCTTCAGGTGTCCCATGCCCGGTTTCAATAAAACCTCCAACTCGATCATATACAGACCTATGGCAGAACCATGTAGGCATAAGTAAAGTAGGCCCATTGGAAGTATATATTTGTTTCTTCAACTGCTCATCAGTAAGGCTGTTAGCCCAACGAACATAACGAGTAGTTGAATTTACAGGTGTTCTAGTAATTTTACTACCAATAAGAGCATTATGGTTTAACTTTGCTGCTTTCCACTGTAAATATATTCTATCAGGGTGCATCACATCATCAATATCTTGGAAGCATAGAAATTGTCCAGTACTTATTTTAACAGCACCATTTTTAGCAGCACCCACACCTTTTGATGTTGTACTACCTGTTATCACATAACCTACTCCTTGAGATTGAAAGTATTCTTCCCATTTCTGTAATAGTGCTTGAGTATTATCAGAACTGCCATCATTGTAAATAGAAATTTCCACCTTGTTATTAGTGTTTAAAATTGATTGGGTTGTTATTGAGTTCATGCAATGATCTATCCATTTTTCTCCATTATGTACCGGTATTATTATAGATATTTCAGTCATTTTAAAAATATTTGGCAGGAGTCTAGTTCTGCTATGACCCTTAGTGGGTCTATTCCCCTAGTAAGTCTAAAATTATTTCTTTAAACTCGGATGAAGCAGACTGTTATGGTGGAAAAACTTGAGTGAGCCTTTTGTTCACAACAGAACTGCAGAAGAACCAGTGACGAATGTGGTTTAGTCAAAGGGCTCATATATTAATTCATTAAATTATTAATAAATATTTTGATGATTCATGAAGTAGGCTTTCTCGACTTCAATGGCTCTGGTAGAAGGAACACCTTTTGATTGTGTATTTTGTAGTGATAAAATCTGTACAATTAAATATTACTCTTTGTTCTGAGTGGTACTGGTCATTGTTGCTCCTGCTCCTGCAGTCAATATATAATTTTCTCTGTGCTTGCAGTCTAAGTCAAGAACAACAACAGTGTCCGCATGTCCCGCACTGACACTTCATATCTGTCAATACCATAGTATAATGCCTGTGATAATGCTCTGTGGTCAATACTGTCATCACTTGTCATACATGACAACACAAGGAGCTGTCAAAATGAGAAAAAAGCTACTCACACGCGCCGGTGTGGACAGAGTTTGACTTGACTGGCAGGGGGGAAAGGACATGTAGAAGTTGTAAGTCCTTCTACATGTCAACATCGTCGGAAAAATAAGGAGACTAGAGCTGTCCAAATTGCTTTGATGTTTTCTACTGCCATACCACCTGCACAGAACATAGGTATATACTCTAGCGAGACCATAGATTTTCTTATATCTATGAGCGAGACCACCTGCCCCTGCTGTCAATGTAATTTTGTCATATTCTGATGACATCACAGAATGTGACAAAATCGTAGGACAAAATTAGATTTTATGTTTTTTTTTTATAGGGATGAGGCGTATTTACGCAACCAGGTTTTGAAACCAGGGCTTTGCTTCGAACCAGGGCGCCTTGGTACGAGTGGGAAATACTTGCAAGTATGAAAGTTTTTGCTAGTCTGGCGCGGCCGCGCGGGCAAAGAAGAAACCAGATTTGAAAAGCAAAGCTCCTTATTTATAAAGACCACAATCGTATTTGCGAAAAAAAATACTTGGATGTTAAAAATATTTTTTTACGCAAATACGATTATGATCCTTATTTGTAAGACACATGGATTGTTATCCTATGCAAGCATTTTCAACACTGGAAGTACAGGGCGCGGCGTGCGTGGGCGGTGCAGGACTCGGGACGCGGGGCTCGGGGCGCGGTCGGAGCAGGGCTAGCGGCGTGGTGGGTGGCGCAGGGCTCGCGGCCATTTCATAGACATGTTCGCACCATTTATCCATACTTATATACAAATAAGACACATTATAGCGTGTACGAAAGTCTAGTATTACTAAGTTATATTTAAAGTAAAGTAAAATTTTCAATAATTTTCATTTTTTTTTGTCAGCTGTTATCGTTGAACTGACCGTGACGTTATTTATTTAAAAAAAAAGAAGTTATGGCGCTCCTTGTGGGGCTCCACATCACTGTCAATGTGGTGAAGCAGTCGACTGCCTCGGACACCATGGCCTTTCATGCAGTGCCAGCTGTCTTAGAACCCAATGGCTTGGCACGCGTCGATGGGAAGAGACCAGATGGTATGACCATAATGCCATGGAAGTTGGGTAGGCCTTTGGTGTGGGACGCAACTTGCGTCGACACCCTTGCGCCATCCCATCTTCCTAGCAAAGTGGGCTGCGCTGGGGCGGCTGCTGCAGGTGCTAAAAACCTCAAACGGCGCAAATACAATAATTTAATCGGTAGTTATGTGTTTGAGCCGTTTGGGGTTGAATCACTAGGGCCATGGGGTCCGAGTGCCCACCTAGTTTTTCGGGAAATCGCCAAGCGGTTGGTCGACTCTTCACGTGACCAGAGGGCGGGCCTATTTTTTATTAGCCAAAGAATCAGCATTGCCATCCAACGTGGTAATGCTGCCAGCCTTCTAGGTACTTTTCCTATTGACAGCGATGCGGTCGAATTTTTGGACGCCCTGTAACCCTTTTATACTTGTACATATTTATGTCTTTAATATTAATTATTTAGAACACAAATAAATTTTAATTTGGTTCATTTCGCAAGTTCATTGAATAATTAGAAAATAGTGTGTAAATAAATAAAATTGAAATATTTTTCGTGTGTATTCTGTGTTTCTAAGTTAGGAATTGTAAATATGTATAAGGATTTGTTTCGCAGGTTTATAGAAAGACGATTTTTGAACTGTAAATAATAAATAGCGAGGAATATTTAACAACTATCTATTTCAGAATTTATTTAACAGGTGTTGACACTAAAAAAATATAGCAGTGTTAATTTAGCAGCTTATTAATTTTAGACTCATCTGGCAAGAGGGGCAAGGGCAATGAGATCGGATCCAAACTTCCAAAGCCAAACAGTTGAAACAGTAGACAAAAAATTTTATCTGTCAGTTTGTGACTTGACTGTGTCTGTCAAAGTCAAACAATTTTTTGCTTTTGTAGGTGTGATTTCAATAATTTTCGTATTTTGCTCATAAAATGGGTATAAAGGAAGCTAACATTTATTTAGACAACCAATGGAATACATACTACGCCGGGCAAACCATCAATGGAAGAATAGAATATGTTTTCGACAGTCCTAAAAAAGTTCGAGGTATGTATCACACGAATAATTTTTATTATGGTCTCTGACTCATCCACTACAATGAGCCCGAAAATGAAACTATGTTGTTACAGATTTTTGTTTAGTAGTCTGAATCGGCCTGAATTTTTTATCTATTTTATTTCTTAGGTATCCATGTTAAGATTAAAGGAGAAGCACATACAGAGTGGCATGAAAGTAAAAATGAAGAAAATTCCGATGGGAAGACTGAGTCTACCGACGCCGCGTTCACGGGTCATGAGGAATACTTCCAAGTCTCATATTATTTGCTGGGTAGCAATTCAGGTGAATATATCTATCAAAATAATACTAAAATACTTTTCTGTGTCCTTTGTAATGTTTAGGATAATAATTATATTATACATATTTACTATAAGCTTTTACAAAATATAAAATACAGTAATAAATATTCCATCCATTAATGATAACTGTACTATAAGTAATATTGGTACTACTGACTAGGAAATCATGAACTGAATTATTACCCCATTAAAATAAGCAATAGTCTAATTGACAACAAAACTGCAACTCATTAGCTTAATGTCCATTTATTACATAGTATACCTATCAATATTAGTAGACGTGACATCAATTAAGAAAACTATCTAATTCTATGATTTAGAATACAAGAAACATTAGGTCATGTTTACAATTTAGGTGACTCGAAATGTCCTTACACCTTTATAAAGATGAGTTATTTTCTTTTAATAAGTTGTGATTATACCTATCAATATTAGTAGATGTGACTTCAATTAAGAAAACTATCTAATTCTATGATTCAGAATACAAGAAACATTAGGTCATGTTTACACTTAATTTAGGTGACTCGAAATGTCCTTACACCTTTATAAAGATGAGTTATTTTCTTTTAATAAGTTGTGATTATACCTATCAATATTAGTAGATGTGACTTCAATTAAGAAAACTATCTAATTCTATGATTCAGAATACAAGAAACATTAGGTCATGTTTACACTTAATTTAGGTGACTCGAAATGTCCTTACACCTTTATAAAGATGAGTTATTTTCTTTTAATAAGTTGTGATAACAAGCATGTATGTAAAGAGTTTATTTACATAGTTAAGATTGCGAAATGACATTGCCTTGTTTACAGTGCAATATAATATGATACAGTTGTACGTAAAATGTTATTATAAAGTTATACAGGTTGGTGCCAGACAATTGAAGGTCATTATGTATTACATTTTACACTGAATAGAATAGAATAATCTTTACTTGCTTGAAGTATGGCAGGTGTTTATTGCTATTTTCCCTGCAATTCTTAGTAACACATGCCTTAATCATCAGTATGAATAATGCATTACACTACCCACACAATAAAACTCAGTAGTTTTAATTTTATTTTTATGATTGTTAAACTTTTGTAATTGAAATGGATGTATCTACATAGAATTTGTATTGGATTGGCACGGACTTACCTGTTGCTTGCTCCATTTAGGTAAAAAATGACCCCATGGAAATACAGTATTGGGATAAATATTATCCTAAGTTCAAACCCAGGTTATAGTCTATCGGGGTGCCAAATTTCATCCAAATCTGTTCAGTTGTTCACATTTATATTTTTATTATGGATGTGCTTGAATTAGTCACCCTAGGATGTGACTCATAAGTTCATAACAGTATAGATGTCAAAGATGGTCATTATTTGGCTTATCACCTGCTTATTAATAACTGAACTTCGTATCTTGATTATCAATAACCTTTCAGTGAAATTACGTTACTGACCTATAACATAACTTTAGCAAGTTATTTGGGGTTGACGCAGCTTTTCTTCTTCTTCCATACTTCTCTATTACTCAAGTGTTCTCAAGACCAGTACAATTAAAAAAAAACTAAATAAAAACAAACATTACATTTAAAATATTTACATTTAATTATTTTTTTTAGGAAATGAAATTGAAATCCCATCTGGTAAAAATGTGTACAACTTCACTTGTACCTTGCCACCCGTCCTACCCTCATCCTTTGAGGGTCAATATGGATATGTCAGATATACCATCAAGGTTACCCTGGATAGGCCAATGAAATTCGACCAAGAAACTAAGATGGCTTTCACTGTGATCAATGCATTTGATTTGAATCTCAACCCTTCATATAAGGTAAGGTTCTATTGCAATACCTAATTTGTATTTTACACTAACTGTTGCCCGCGACTCTCGTTCTCGTGAAATTATTATAAAAAAATATTACTTCCCTTTTTGAATCGGATTTTGTTACCAATTTCATGGGTTTTAATTTTTTTGCATGGAACCATAATTATTTTTCTATAATAAAAGTAGCGTAAGTTAGACCCTTATAACATCAGCTATCTGACAGTAAAAGTTCCGTCGGAGGTTAGCCGGAACAAACAGACAAGTATAATAATGGCCTGAGGATATTGTTGGGGCTGCCTGTTTTTCCAGTGCGTCGGACATGTTCGCGGAAGCGTTAATAGATGATTTTCATGCCATCATACGCAAACGGTGTGCATGTTGCGGCGATTCAGAGGTAGCCCAGAACAGTATTTTAGCTCATTGGTGGACAAAGTTGACGGACCTTTTATTAGACTCTGGGCTGGCAGACATGTCCATGTTTGTCCATTATTTTGATGATTTATTGTTTATTTATTTTATATACTTTATTGTACACCAGTATATTTATACCATTTTATTACACACGTTTATTTTTATAATGTATTTTTCTCCACTACAAAAAATAATGGGCGAGTTTATCGCATTCTGCGACCTCTTTCTGTTATTACAGCAACACAAATTTTCAGGCTTTTTTTATAACTAATACTTTTGATTATTACAAAGTTTCAAAATCCAGGAACCAATTCACATTCAACTAGAGAAGACATTCTGTTGCTTCTGTTGCGCGTCGCCTCCACTATCCGTTGACGTCCAAGCGCCTGTGTCGGGCTATGTTCCTGGTCAAAAGATACCAATACGAGTGGAAATTGAAAATAAAAGCAATGTGCAGTTGCATCTTGTCAAGATCTTCTTGAGGAAGGTAAGAAAGCTTTTAGAAAGACATGACGTATTTAAGATTGGTTGCAAGAGATATAAACCCGGTTGCTGCAACGAAAATTATCGACACGAGAAACGCAAGTCAAGTGATGTGAAGTATGCGAACGAGTTGATGATTCACCCTAACCTAGTTTTTTATGTTTGCCAATTTTTTTGTTGATGTTTTCGTTTGAGGAACCGGGCCATGACATGATTATGAGATTTATAAGGTGCGTGATGTATTCATTATGGCAATTGAAATACACCCCCTAAGCATACATACATACATTCATATAATCAGTCCCACTGCTGGGTTATAGGCCTTTCTCAAGAAGTGGGCCGTAATTGGCTGCAATCTACCACATGGGCATAACAGGCACATCAAAATAATCTGCAAGGAAAGACATATATGAATGAATTCAAAAGAATTAAATTTTTGTTTTGTATTTGTGTAAATGATGAATGGCTACTCAGTGATTTTCATGAATCAAACATTAAAAACGACAAACGTGATGTTTTTATATAGAATCTGTTAATTGGGTTCTCATGAGTCGTGTCCCGAGCTCTAGTGGCAATGAAACTTGATTGTATGTTACTACAGACAGTCCTTGATGGCTTGTTAGTTGAGAATTTGGGTCTTTGTTTTATTGTTAAAAAATGACAATTCTTTTTGCAGAATCTTAAATGACTCAAAATAATTTACAAGTAACTATTAATACTACTATAATACATCATTTAATGAAGTTCATTCATGAGCGTCACATAAGTAGGTCAGACAAAACTTATGAACTTAGAAAAAAACTTTTAAGAACATTTGCAGCAAAAATAATTAGTGTCCAAACTTCCAAAGCATTAGTGGGAATGCCACTACACACATTTTTTGACAGCAGGAATTTTGCGTTTGTACTGGCGATACATTCACATCAAAACTTGTCTGATGAGCAGAGATCGGAATAAGTACAGTTTATTTGCTTAAACTTCAAGGAAGTACATGTCGATGATACCTCCCTATAAAATCCAAATAAAGCTGTTGAATTAGAGGCAAGTTATTAGGAGGAGGGTATGATTAAGAGTCAAGTTATTCTAATCTCTGCTGTTGAGATAAATAAAAAAATAAAAACTCTGTTCACTTAAATTGTTTCATTTAAATGAAGAGAGAGAGAGAGAAAGAGATTTCAACATGTTTTATGTGATCTCTTTGCCAGGGCAAACATACAGTTATAGTATCCGGAGTTTAATATCAATTCAAATTCTTTTAGGTGGTAACATACAGGGCTACAACACCATCAACTCAAATGAAGAAAATAAAAGACATAGTTTTAACCATACAACAAGGGCCGGCCCCCGCAGGAACCACAAAAAGCTGGGAGCTGTTCATGGAAGTGCCTCCGATACCGCCATCCGATCTCGTCAACTGTAACATTATCGATTTGGATTACGACTTCAAGGTAAGAACGATTGAGTTACTGTAATAATGGCTGGGAGGCGCAATTATGCATTTATCTTTCAGGGTCGACGTAACCGCGTGCTGTAGAAAAACTGACTTCCTACTATACAGTATATGTATAAGGTTTTAATTCAATTAGGTACACTAACAGACAGGATGGGTGAAATTTTTTTTTTTTTTGTTTTGAGATCAATGAACACTTACTTCAAGTTCAACTACGGGTTTTTAACCGACTTCTAAAAAAGGAGGAGGTTATGTATTCACCGATTTTTCCGTGATTATTGGTCCGATTTATATTTGTGATTATTTTTTCATTTGGTAGAAGAAGTTCGCGTGATGGTCCCATATAAACTTATTAACTTTGCTTCGGTACTTTATGAGTTATCAAAATCATCTATACTATGCATTTTTGAAGTGAAAACTTCTTTAGCGGCGTTGAGCACTTTAAAAAAATTGTTCTGTAATGGGTATAAAATCTTAAACTCGCGTCAGGACACTCGCGTCAGGACACGTGACAAAGCGTAAGACGGATGGAGAGTAGACGATTTTGAACTTAACCTTCAACATTTTATGGTTTAAAATTATTTAAAGAAATTTGGAAAAAGCGTAAGACGGATGGAGAGTAGACGATTTTGAACTTAACCTTCAACATTTTATGGTTTAAAATCATTTAAAGAAATTTGGAAAAAGCGTAAGACGGATGGAGAGTAGACGATTTTGAACTTAACCTTCAACATTTTATGGTTTAAAATCATTTAAAGAAATTTGGAAAAAGCGTAAGACGGATGGAGTGTAGACGATTTTGAACTTAACCTTCAACATTTTATGGTTTAAAATCATTTAAAGAAATTTTTAAATGTTTCCAATCAACTTTGAACCTAATGCTTTAGGGATAAACACGGAATAGAAAAAACCGTAGACAGAGTATTCTATAGACTGCTGGATATCTTCCTTTGCATTCGCACAAGAAAAAGAAGAACATATAAACGTCACTAGCAAAGAAAAGAGACAGAGTATAAATATTTCTGTCCCTTATCGCGTGTCGGCTGAGCACATCATTGTCAGTGCACAACAAGTTTGACGTTTGTGGCGGTGCCAGATTGACATCCAATTTGTTTATTAACAATTGCATCGAAATTATACACATTATATGATCTTTTCGAGCTTAATTCGACAACAGTACATTTGTGCAACTGTGCAAAATGGTAAGGTGCAGTGTAATAAACTGTAAAAGTGATAGTTTGATGAAGATTGCTGGACTGTCCTTTCACTCGTAAGTATTAGATCTTTTTAAGTATTCAATCGCTTTGTGTCCTATTATTTCTCATAAAATAGTCGCAGTAATGTACCAACTAATTCGTTTAATGGATAAATCTCGTATAATCGTGATTTTTGCAATAATTTTATTATCTTACCTCAAAATTCAGTGTTGCCACTTTTTGACGGGGAATTTACCCTTTAATATGGGTAATACCGAATAATGCAATGTCTATAAAAAAATACTCTTCCGACCTTGATTCATATGATATTAGTAATACGCACTACTTAAAATCTATGTTAGTAACACACGTATTATACGATTTTAATTCGTATAACTGCACTCACCTGACGCAAAAAATGAAAGATAATAAAAAATCTTATTAAATTTTCAGATTTCCGAATAAACCCGAAATAAGAAACTTGTGGATTGCTGCTACCGCATGAATCTTTAGGATGTGATCCTATGATCAACATAGATCATGATTATTTAACAGATCCTTCTAGGCTTACTCTTTATTCTAAAGAAATAATAACCTATATTGCTGGTTTTATTGCAAGAAAGTTGAGGAAAGTTATTAAATGTGAGGATTGTCTTTTGGCTTTGATCACAGATAAGTATCACGGAATCATTACGACTGAAGGACATGTATCCATGGTCATGAATAAATTAAAAAAAAAAATCACGGAATCATTGCTAGAAGAGACAAAGGAGGCCTTATTTATCCTTCTACTGACTTAAATAAAGTCTGTGAATTGGCAGAAAAGATATTTCGAGCGCGTTCACATAAAGGAAATTCATTTTTTAATGAGAAAAATGTGATGTCAACACTTATATTATCGTGTTACAAGGAATGCACACGTACCAATATTAATATATTTATTAATGACCATTTCGACAGTCAGCCTTTTATAGGGAATCACAGAACTCTCCTCATTAAATCAATCGCAATGCATTACTTCGAAACCCGTATTCACCATAGTACCAAACAATGTTTTGAACCACAATCGAAAATAAGAATTATACATAATAAGTTAGTGCTTTTTCAAGGACAGTAATTTGTTTATAAATAAAATATTACAGTTGCATCATTGCTATGTTTTATCGTTTTCTGTGTATTGGAATGTTCATTTTAATTTGCAAGTGTATGAGTTTGGCGACACTGGTTCCCGTACTAAGGCAGTCTAAGGGCACTTCCATAAATGATAGTACTTTTATACTGATAAAGCAATTGGTGCAAAATTATTCCCTAACCATTCCAAAATATCAAACATGCTCAACGTTAATAATCAAGTTTTCACTTCTGCCGGCACTCCCGGAGTGCTAGTTTTTTATTATAGTCCTTTGTTTGAGATACCACAACCTAAAACTACCATGCCTGTGGCGTTTCACTAGCTAATTCAATTTGTCCCTCTTCTGATGGGCGAAAGTAAGCGAACCCACAGTTAGCAGTTTCCACGGAGTTCATGTTTAGATTTTTGATTCATACACACATGCATTGTGATAGTTTAGCGAAAGTAGCAAGCCGTACCCGTTTATGAAAACAAAAGTACAGTTGTATTGCAATTTATTTTGAAGTGAACTTTAACTGCATGTAAGCAAGGTTCAATTTAGAATTACAATGAAAGGTCGTAAACCGTAAAACAATATTTTAATTTGTATGCTATGGAAAGTGAATATTTGTAATGTAATTAAGATTTCTAGACAATGCAAGCTGCATTCTATAAATTTAAATTACTTTTTCTATAGAAGGACAATAAATTAAATGCGAATCAGTAAATTGTATGGTTCATGGGTGTAATTTGTGCTGTAGTTTCCCAAGGTAACTTCGGTGTGTAATATAGTTCGGCTTATCTCGCAGTGTTTTGTGAGTGATCTCATGATGATGTCATACTTGAATCCAAACAAAAATTCACACGGAACTTGCTAATAAAATTAAATACGGCAATGAATCGTTGGAATAGAAATAATTAATCCATTTTAAAAAAAATCTTTAAAACCTGGAATATCTAGTTCTATTAGAACCACATAGGATGATCAGCTTCTAATGTTCCCACTGCTGGGACACAAGCATCCGCCTAGAGCGAGTTCGAATTTTTGGTTCTAGGACCAAAAATACAAACGGCCCGTATCCTCACAATGTTTTGCCTCACCGTTTTGATGGATCTATTATGTGGTGTAGTCGTGTTGGTCGTCCGGCGGTGAGATGGGCAGACGACATTGTTGCCATCGCGGAAATAAACAGATGAGACTGGTACAAGGACGTGGAGCTTGGTACGAGCAAAGAGGCCTGTACCCAGCAGTGGGTTAAGTTGGGTTGTGGATGATGATGATTATGGTATTTCTATTTGTTTGAATGCAGCGTAAATATACAGGCTTATTGACCAATTTGGAATAACTATCAATTAATATGGATTGGGAAACTTTCTCTAAACAGTTAGTCTATTATTCTGCGCAACATCGTTTCATTTCAGCTCTGAGGCCTTACTTGCGATGCCAAAAAGTGACACGTGTAACTTTTCATAATTATATCTTTGTTTTTCTGGGAAGAACAAACAAAAAAATGTTAGCATATTGTCAAGCACACGTAGACTGCTGTGATTGACTACGTTTAATATTGTCGCGTCGATGACTTTTATCACAGAAAGAGGTTTATTTTTATTCTTCATCCACAGGTGGAATGTGTAGTATCAGGCATGCATATGAATATGAGCGGCAAGAAGTACATTGCTATCGGTACGGTACCCTTGGTCGGTATGGTCGGACAAGCGACGCCATCTGCACCGCTACCGGAGAACATAGGCAACGGGGATTCGGGACCATATTCTCCTAGCCAGCCGGCTGTACTACCTGTTAGTCCGGGACAACCTATGGTGAGTAAATTAAATTTTTCCCAAACATTCAATCGTGAATAGAAATGAGTGGTCTGCATTTCTAAAAGAGTAATTAGTATAAATAATTTTAAGTAAAAATTGATGGATGGAGACAAGAAAATATGGATGGATTATGTGGGGATTGATGTGACAGTTGACGGGAAGAATATAAGAAAAAAACGTATTCTGCCGACGCGGCGACGCTAATGAGTGGTCTGCAAACTGCTAAGTATAGAATAGCGTTGATAAAAATTGCTGAAACTTGCGTCGATTTGTTGAACTAAGAAGTGTTAGTTTTATTGAGCTGAATTTAGTTTACTCGTGTTTGCTTTTATGAATGAATATTAGTATTCAGTCATGTGTATTAAAACATTCAACGATAGTGTTAATCAAATTGAGAATGGATTATTGAAAATTAAGGTTGTGCTGATTTAAGCGAACGTAGACTAAATCGATATTTATATGGTTTTCAGGCACCTTCAGCTCCAGGCGGAGACGCAGCTCCAGGAGGGTGGGTAATGCCAGGAGCGGCGCCCGTGCAGCCATACGAAACACTGTACCCAACTTTAAGTAAGTAGAAGTATATCTGTAGGTGTACCCGCCACATTTCGCCAGTTATGCTTAAGACAAAGGCGAGCCTTTTGCCATCGACCATGTTTCATCAGGGATAGGGGTATCCCTTCGGGTAATACACGGGTAATGTTGATGATAATTTAACTATGTAACCATATCTGTTACTAGCGGTTCGTCCCAGCTTTGCACGGGTGCCTATGTTACTCAGGGTGAATGTAGCTTTCCAATGGTGAAAGAATTTTTGAAATCGACACAGTAGTTTTTGAGTTTATTCATTACAAACATACACACACACAAAAATACAAATTTTTCCTCTTTATAATATTAGTGTAGATTAACTCTTTTCTAAGAGAAATTATTGTTGTTTTTCGCCTGAACGCCAAAGAACATTTCATTAGCTATAACATTGATATTATTAATTTCTCTTGTGGTGTGTGATAGTTTTCAGATTAATGTTAACTAGAGTATAATATGGGAGAGACCTTTGTGGATTAATAAAAAAAAAGTATATATCTTCAAATTCTCGTCACCGTGTTGGGGACTTAGGTCGAGGTTTACCTGACAGACTAAACTCAATCTTTTTTGACTTCGAGCAGAATTTGACCGTATACTTTTATTTTTTAGCTTCTCCAGTTTACAAAGCAGGACCTTACGCAGCGCGCACGATTCAAGACAGAGGCGAGTCTAACCACATGATGATCCGAGGCCCGAACAACTTCGCTCCATTCTATCCTACTTACGCTGCCGTCCAGCCTCCTCCATTACCTCAGTAGATCCGAAAACTCCATAATCAGCAGAGCTTAGCATTTTGTAAACATATTTAGGCCACATTTACAAATATTTATATTTTATCTAGATTAGGCCTACCGCCTTTTGGCATTGTCGCACTTTTATAGGTTAGGTTGTGATACTAACATTGATATTATACATGCTATTTGAATATGTATTATACTAATGTATGTGCTGTTTTCTAAGATATAAATGTGCACAGCTCAATAACAGTACGTGTCTCAGTTCAGTAGGTACGTCTTGAAATCTCACTAGTAATATCGATGATTGATATCAAGCAAACACAATTACAGTTGGACATGTTTAGCAGAAAAACTAGTTTCACAGTCTGTTAGTTCAGTGAATTTGCGATTGCAGACTGCATTTAAGGTAACAAGATTCTGGGCTAGGTATGTTTATTAGTGGGGCTACTGATCGATTTTCTGCTTTGGTAGTTAGAAAAAGTAAATAGCATTTCCAATGATTTATTTGTAGTCGTATGAAATTTTTAAATTGGAATGTTTACATTTAAACATTTTTTGTTATGATTCTGTACAAGGATTACCTTATTGGGTAAATAGGAGGAACTAGAATGATTTTCTAATACAATATGTATTTGAACCATTTGTAATGGCAGCTTCATTGTGATAAATGTCTAGAGGTTCCTCTGTAGAGTGATGTTATGTAAATGTTCGTTTTGTTTATAAACCAGACTATGAAAGAGCTTTATGGACCGTGCCAATGTTACTGGACAATATTTTGCGTACCTAACCACTGTCACTATCAATGTCGTGCAATATTGTTGATGGACACATTTTAAAAGTATTGATTTTCGTTTTATTTCAAAGTTTATTGATATAAAGTATAAGCTACTTATATAATAATATATAAAATGCTATGTTTATCTGTAAGTCGTCATTTGTATTGCAATAATAAAACGTAGATTGTCGGCGTTTGTAATGATTTTGGATATTTTACTTGATGATATTATGTTTTTTTTTTTACAAATAAAACTGCATTATACTTATGAATTCTTTATTGATTTTCCTTCACAAACAAAAAAGTGTACGACCATCTAAGATAGTTCATTATTAACTTATTAACAGGAAATACATATTTTATTATTGACTCTAATAGCCACAGAAATCTTTTCACAATATTGACTTAGTTCCCAACTCATTAAAACTTGTCTTGAAGACCACATTACAATTTGATTGGCATCCCATTGACAACAATAGTTACAAATATGTATAAATAAGAAGTTTCAAAAAGTATCTTGAGGAATGTTTAGAGCGTGATTTTACAATTCTAGAAAACAAGAGAATTTCGATAGTGTTTCATTGCATTTTGAAAGGAAGAAAGCATAAGAATATACAGCTAATTTTACAATTTGTACATACACGTAACAGCCGTCAAATTAAAAGTTAATTACATATTTTTGAATTAGTTTCAGATCGTCATGTGATATAAATAAGTCTATAAAATATTTGATTTTTTGTATTGGAATGACGATATGCCATGAAAAGTTTGAGAAAATTGGATGAGAAGGAAAAACAACATAGCTCTGTTAACATTTGATAATGTTTGTTTATCATGTAGATCTGACACTGTTTGATATCATCAATGATATAAAGTTAAATATGAACATTGTGAATTTCCCTATGACGAAAACAAACCATTTACTAGAATTTGAATGTGTCGCCTAATAAATTATTTTCTGACTAACTCGTTTAACATTTTGTTTTTTTTTATTTGTTAAATTATAAATGAGTTTATATTTCTACGATGCGAACTGACGTGGTTTTCGTTCGCGTACCTAAATTTTTGGTACGTCGCGATTTGCTAATACACCTAGAAACGAGAAAACAAGTCTTGTTATTACATAGTCAAATAAAATTGGATAAAATGAATGATTTAAGAAATATCACGACAGTATTTTACTGATGTTTGGGTCATTATAAAAATAGTCGGGCAAAAATACTCCACTGTAGGAATTTTATGAGGTGTTCTTTAAACTTAGTTTTTTTTTTACAAAATTATACATACATAATCTATCCTTCTTCCCTCACAAATATGTGCCCTCAAAGCCTTCAAAATTTCGATCCGAGCCACCATGATTCTCCCTTTAGACGTTATTGTCTACTCGTTTCTAATTGTTACATAGTAACGCGTGTAGTAATATAGGATAGCAACAAGTTTATAGCAATGTCGATTTGGTGAATGTGTCTAATGGAATTACATTTAACATTTACGACCAATTTTGCTCATTGAGCTTGCATTGACTTTGCATTATTTTAATTAACGCTTGTAGTAACATCGGTTTTATTTCAACATCCTATAAAAATACTATCCCTGTAATGGAACGGTTACATTTTATCTTAGGCGACGAAACTTGTCGCTCAAGTATGCTCCGCGCGTGACACAATTTCTAAGTTTGAGTTTTCACTCTTCAATACGGTCGATGGGCGAAGACTAACAAAGTCGCGGTCGGATTCCGCCGCCGGCGCTACCGATCCTACCCCGCGGTCTTGACGCACCGCGGGGAACCCTCCGTCCGTCTCTACACCCGAGCCGAGGTCGTCGTCGTCAGGCGTGCGGTGCGCTTCGGCGTCTGTCGTCAGTACCGTGGTCCCCACCCCGGCGGGTGCGTCGGCGGGCGGACGCCCGGCACTCAGTACTGGCTGCAGCGCGCTCGGAAGCCGCCCTGGTACGTGGAGTCCTGCGACAGCAGCCCGTCGGGCTGCGACGGGCAGTCGGGTGCCGCCGACTCCTGGCTGAAGTCGGGCTGGGAGGCGCCTTGCGACAGCGACAGCGGCGGCGGCTGCGACAGCGGCTCTTGACTCAGGCGCGGCGGGCGGCGCCGTCCGGCGGCGCGCGCGGCCGGACGCGGCGCGAAGGCGGCGGGCGGCACGGGCGCGTGCAGGCCGGCGCGCGGGCCCACGTAGGCCAGCGGGTCGCGCAGCGGCCGCGCGCGGTCGTACACCGAACCCGGCACCATCGCCTCCCGCGCGTCGAACATTGACGTCGACATGAAGTGGGATCCCGGATTTTGTGCGTTCACCAACTTCTTTGGTTTCGCAAATTGTATAGCCGATTCTTTGAGATTAGAAAGCGGACCCTCTGTGAGGACGCGGCGTTCTTTGTAGAACGCTAGCAAGTGATTCCACAGTGGCTGTTTGCTCAATACTTTGGGGTTGCCGACCACTATAAGACCGTATTTAGCGCGTGTCAGAGCTACGTTCAGACGTCGAGGATCGCTCAAAAATCCGATTCCCTGGTGCTCATTAGAACGAACGCAGGACATGATGATAATGTCCTTTTCTCTCCCTTGGAACGCGTCCACACTGGCCACTTCTATCTCTTGATACAGTTTAGCGTGCAAGCTACCTTGATACTGCATGTGCTGCACGAGGTAAGATCGTTGACCCTCGTAAGGTGTGATGATACCGATCTGTTCGGGACGTACGCCCGCTTTCAAAAACCGTGTTGTAAGTTTTTCAACATTAGCAGCTTCGGTTCTGTTCAAGTAAGATGTTCCAGAACCGGCAATTTCCTCCTGTCCTTGCGTTACATAGAAGAACATCGGGCGGTCGGGTCTCGGCCATGGGAAGTCAATTTTATGCAAACGACGTTCCTCAGCGCTCACACCGTTTTGCAGAGAGCCCTCATAGAAGAAATCAGAAGGGAAACGCGATAATTCAGGATGCATCCTGTACTGGACTTCAAGACGAAACGGACGGATGCCGAGCACAACCAAACGTTCGAAAAGACTCTGGCTGAGGCCGGCCTTGGCCGCCTTCTTGCACATGACGACGGGGCCCAGCTGGCAGTGGTCGCCCACGAGGATGAGCTGGCGCGCACCCAGCACCACGGGCACCATGCACTCGGGCTCGGTGGACTGCATGCCCTCGTCGATGAGGATGGACTGGAAGCGCATGCGCGCCACGCGCGGGTCGCCGGCGCCCACGCACGTGCTGCACAGCACGTCGGCCGCGTCCAGCAGGCGGCGCTCGGCGGCGCGGCGGAGCGCGCGGTAGCGGCGCTCGTCGGCGGCCGACAGCTCGCCCGCCTCTTCCTTCAGCCGCGTGAGCTTGCGCAGCTCGCTGTCGGCGGAGCCCAGCGCGCGGGCTTGTTCGTGCAGTGCCAGGAACGACACCGACGACTCCATAGCTTCGCGAGACTTGGCGCACAGCCGGACGACCTTGAGGCCGGTTCTATGAATCTTTTCCGTGAGTTGGTCGACGGCAGTGTTGGACGGAGCGCAGACGAGCACGGGGCCGCTGTTCTGTCTCACCAGTTGGTACACGATTGTAGCTGATGTCACAGTTTTACCTGTTCCCGGCGGTCCCTGAATCAGGGACAGCGGACGTTGTAGGGCATGCTTCACTGCATAAACCTGTAAAAAAAAAAGCAAATCACTGAAATAACCGCTACCATTTTGACGGAAATCTGTAAAACTAGACTCGCACTGAGACATAATGCGATATTTACCTGAGAACGATTGAGGTCAGGCAAGTTGGGAGCGCTGAAGTGTTTCGGCAGATGAACGCGGAACAAGACCTCTTCAACTTCGTGCCCCAGGAGGCGGCGGTAAATGTAGCCGGACACCGAGGAGTCGTCGACCGCGAACTTGCGCAGGGCTAGTTGCATCCTAGAACGAATAGGAAATAGTAATTAATATACAGCATACTTTTTGAAATAACATTAAAAGTTATGTTGGCAATCTACTTTTATTCTTAGATTCTTGTTACTGCTATTTATTTTTCTTTTCACAAAAAACTGTGTTCTCTTCTTAGCGTGAAACGGGTGAGCGTTAATCACACGTCCTATATCACAGTTCACGCACAACCAGGGGGCGAAATATACAGTCGATTGTGCCGAATCAAGTCGACATAAACATGTACATCGCAGTCCTCACTTGAACATGCAAGACTGCGCTAATACGGGTGATTTGATGAAGAATTAATATATTTTGGGCTTGTGTTATTTCGCCTTTTGTTAACCAACCTGTCAAAGGAAGTACTCTTCCAGATGAAGTCGACGACAAAGTTGGAGGTGCAGTCGAGCGGAGCGCCGGCGCCGCTCTTGAGCTCCAGCCCGACGTCATCGCCGTAGTTATCGGGCACCTTGATCACGTGGCCCACGCCCGACCACGCTTTGTGCAGCTCACCTACGTATCTGTAATGGAAGTGAACATACTTGGAATTAACAAAAAAAGGTTGAGTAGGTACCGTAAATTCTGGTAACAAGACTTCAATTTGCAGCTACTTCTTGAACAAAAAAATTTTGTTTTTCGCGTCTGCACAAACTGTACGAGAATCAGATAATTATAGTACATCTTGCTATGGCAAAAGTTAATGGTTTGGCCCAAATGAGGTCAGAAAGTTTTGAATTTTTTCAACACTAGCTTTGCTTGCCAGCACTCTGTGGCACCACGGGAATGTACTACTTGGATAAAAAGTCTTCTAAAAATTGTATAAGAATCCGGTTCAGGCGTTAAGGTGTGACAAGTTAACAAAAAAGACTAGAGTTACTATTTACAATATTAGTGGGATTTTTTAAAGGCAAGATAATTAGCTATTCTACAATATATTCATTCTTAAATTACCTCAATCTCAACTCATCCCCATGCATCAGTTTCATATCGCTATCAGTTTTAGCGAGTGTGAAGTATGCAATGGTCTTCTTGTTAAGCCCCACATCCCAGCGGACCTCAATGCCTTCTTGAGTTTGAGACTCCTTTAGTCTCTTGTCATAGTCCGCTTCCAGCTTCACGAGAGGACCAAAGATGTTTTGGTATTGGTAGCCATCCTCGTATCTGAATGTTGAATAATAATATTACATTACAGGAAACACCTATTTCCAAATAAAAATAATTGTGATTCTACTTTTTTTTAATAATATTTATAAGTTGCAGACATGGTTATTATCCAACTGAACCGTGACTAACAGATTTAGATTTAATCTAGACAGAGAAAAACTCATTTTATATAGCTAGATAATGGGCTAAATCGTATTTCGATGTTCCCGACACAAAAACTGAAGAAGATGACATTCGGCCACCGCGATCCGCAGCGGCAATTCGTTATTATCATAGAGTTCGTAGTGACACGATTGGGTGGCTTTGCAACTGCATTTTGTGGTTACCTTCGCCTTCGAAATTACTACTGACCTCAAGAGGACTTGATGAGGTTCCTCATCTACGCCAGGCTTCTCTAGATCCTGGAAGGTAGCATCCACATTGTCGCGCCACAGCTCTTCAAGGCGTCCAATTTGCTGGGGAGTTACCTAGAAACCACAATATGCTTATATAATACGTAATTATAGCAATAAATAAGGAAAAACGAATATCTTGTATGACTAGATTTCCTATAATAAATCAAACTATTTTGGGGATTGAGGTCACCAATGTAGAAGGAAAAACTTCTAAGTTTGGATGAACTAAACACCTTTGATTATCTTATGATTGAATTTAAGCATTTTTATTTGTATGGACTTTTTCATCCTTGTACACCTTATTGCTGTATGTGTGACTGCTGAGGATAAGATACAGGGTTCAATCCCTCAATTCAACAGAGGGAGTAGATTTTCCATTAGGAAATTATGTGTACTGAGCCTGGTCATGCAGATCTGTTCTGGGAATCCAAGCAACATATTATTTATGAGGAAGATGACCTTACCTGGCGAGCTCTCATCTGCTCCGCCTCAGAAGGCACTTTCACCAACCAAGATAGAAAGGCACGGTCAGCTGCAAAATGTAAAACATTTGAATTACAAATCTTAATAAATATTCATTATACTTGATTACAAACATATTATGTCATGGCTTATAAGTTTTGATTTGATTGGTTTTTAGTAAGCGACCTTAAGGAAACTGGTACATCAAAATTTAGTTTGGAGATTGTTACAAATTAAGGTTTTAAACTGGTTAGTAGGCTTTCGCTTAAAGATGATTTTATGTGTGGTAAGTCAACCTACATATCAAGGGTTTCCACTGCTCTTGATCCCAGTTCATATCCTTCAAGGAGCTTTGAGCTGCACAGGGTTGGCTGAAAACATAGAACATTGTTTTATAAATATGGTAGCATCATAAATTGTATTTTTTTAGAAAAACTGACATGCTTTAATGTTGTAAAGATGCATAATAATTGTTGTCAATTTGCCAACATTTGATAATTCCCATTTTTAACTAAATACAACATTACATAACATTATGCAAGATATTATATCATAATTCTATTTGAACACTTATAGTTGTTATCTGTTACATCTGTTTATATTAATTTGAGTTTCTCTTACCGACAAAGCAGCACAACAACAGAGTCAGCTTTAGCTGGTATAAAGCCAAGAACGAACACATTCCTGGCACCACATGAGTAACATTCCAGCAACGTCTCCCCAAGTGGTCCATCTCTATGCAAGGCAGCTTCCTTGTGCTTGGCACGCACCAAGTGGTTGATGATATGTGAGCCTGAGGTGTTTCCACGCCCATTGCAAAACCTACAAAAGCAATATTGCTCAATTATGAATTTTCTTATCCCTGTTTATTCCATAAAAAAAATTGACAAGTTTCATTTGAATGACATATTATTATTATTTAATAGTGATGTCAGTCATCATTAAAAGGATGAAATGCATGTGACTAAAGAGTGATGGACATGAATGTTGATGGATGGAGAGGGAGAGGAAGACCAAAGAAGTGGATGGATTGTGTGAAGACTGATATGAAAGAGAAAGGAGTAAATGATGCCGTGACTTCTGACAGGGGAGAATGGAAGAAGAAAATGTGTTGCGCTGACCCTAAATAGAATGGGACAAGGGCAGGAAGATGATGTCAGTCATCATGGGTTGTATTTTGTTAAGTTAGTTTGCAAACATTTTATATCAGGTTGCACATTCACTACAAAACAAGGTCAGCTGATAGAATAAGAATTATATAATTACACTGCAACACTGATTCTTGTTGGATTTGCCACAAAATTAATCTTGTTTATATTAATGATTAGTTGTTTGCCCTAAGTTTCAATGCTTAGTTTTTGAAGGTACTGTTCTAATGCAAATTACAGACATTGTGATGCTAATGAAACTTGAAAACTTAATTTGCATTCTTGAAAGTTCAAGTAATTTCAAAGGGAGGTTAAATACAGAAACAGTTCGCAGGTTTACTATGAATAAATTAGTTGATTATGACCTTCGTATGTGGGTAAAACCAACATTTCTTGAAAACAATTAAGTTAATATAGAATTTCAGATGTTATTTGACCAGGTTGTCGGATGTTAACATAATATTGTTTGTGGCCTAAAATCTTACAGGTTAGTGATAAGACGCGAAGGATAAATGTTTTGTTTGACGTGACACTAATCATAGATAGTGTTCAAGTGTAACAAGACACTAAGGTGGGAAAGTGACTCACCACTTGTTGCAAATGTTACACATGACAACAGTGGCCGGATCATGAATGCCACAGTACTTGCACGCGTGGTCAGGCAACTCCTTGCTGTATAAAGCCTCATCTTCTTCCTCAAATTGCAATTCCGCTATGGCATTAGTCACATTGGAAACTTTCGACGATAAGTCAGAGCGACCCAAACCGTTCACCTGTAATACAAACAATACCAAGTTAAATACTTATAATTACTAACAACTTACGTAGTTACGTATTCAACAAAATAAGGTTAGAGGGAAAACAAAAATAATGAACTATGTTTTCACTAACCTGATTTGAAGATGACAAGCCGTGATCATGTTGTGAAGCCTGTGTTTGGCTTTGAGAAGGAAGGGTGAAGTCAGTGAATTCGAATTCGGAGCCCTGAGTATCAGCCCCAATAAGATCCGCTTCCTCAGTGTCCAAAAACGTGAGTGTTTGTGAGCTCGGTCCGTAGGCGTCCACACTCATTTTTCCCCGATATAATTATAATGAACAAAACAAAGAAAATGTGTCAAAAAGATAAAATATTGCACGATTAAAGCAAATTCCCATAACAGCCACGCAATAATTGTCAAACGACATGCGAAGAATGATGAAAAATCGCCATGTTAGCACATGGTTTGTTTCCGTTTACAAACTAAATGATTATTGGTTCAATCATGTATGTTGAATGATGACACCAATCAGCAACTCGCATTAGTACAGATGTTAAATTATAACCAATTGGAATGTTAGAAAACAAGAACAATAGACAAATAGATATCTTTTTATACGTTCTTCGAAAAATGTGATCTGGGTACGTGGCTTTTAATCTACTGTAGAATTGTTTGTTTCTGTGGTTTTTGTGTACAGACGCCAGCAGATCAGCAAGTTGAAAATCTATTAAAGAAAGACAGATTATAGTAGCTTGATGTGCGGGCGTCTGTACATGAAAGCCTAGTTCAACAAAGGTACACAACAATAAGAGTTGTTAGCTGGGGCCGTACATAATGGCTGACGTTGGCCCATTTTCAGCACAAGAGAGCAACTGAAGCAAGATACATTGCTGCACGGTTGTTTGGCAATTGAATGGCACTGGCCGGAGGACGGCGCTGTTGGTAAACATTTGTGAAGCGGTATGTGGTAATTGTACTGAAAAAACAAGATGGCGGTATTAGTTCCGATTAAGGCCACGCACCAAAAACATTATGCAGCACTATACTTGAAGCAAGATTAAAACGGAATTCTAAACGAATCGGATAACGAGGATGCTGCAGTTTCTAGTTTATGCTTCTCAGCAATGCAGCATAGCCTATTCTTTCCTGGAAACAAAGAAAACAACATTGCGCCCAGTATGATACAATTTTTTTAGTTTTTTATTGCATGCCTCCTAGAGCTTTTAAGGTCACCGCCAATCAAGAAACTGGTTTAATCGTCACAGTTGGGAAAAAGCAAGACTGAAGGTAAGTCAATTCTCAAACCCGATATTAGTTACTAATTTTTTGAACTTTTATTTAAGGTTGATGTTCCAGGGTAGCCCGCGAAATTCAAATTTTCTTAAGTTTTTTGCAATATGCAGGCCAGTGATAGGTTGTATGTTGATGAACATTTGATTCGCGGCTGTAAGACGTATGTAGTTACAGAATTATAATCATCAAAATCATTAATACAACCCTCCGAGCTCATAAAGGTGTAAAAATGACTTTTTACAAGGTCAAAGTCATTTTTACACCTTTATGAGCTCGGAGGGTTGTATTAATGATTTTGATGATTATAATTCTGTAACTACATACGTCTTACAGCCGCGAATCAAATGTTCATCAACATACAACCTAGCACTGGCCTGCAAATTGCAAAAAACGCAAGAAATTTTGAATTTCGCGGGCTGGTTGGAGCATTCACCTTAAGCAATTATTTAAGGTTATTATGGTCAGTTGAAAAAAACATTGGGCAATTATTTTTTTATCGGCGGTTGGTAAATTTGTGCGACAATAAAACATAGATAGTAATAAAAAACAATTGGCCGATTATTTCGTCTTACAATGTCAGTACTAAAAATACGTAAGCAGACTAATAAATAAATTGCCAGTTAAAGTGTTGGAATGGGCAGTTAGATCAATAGTTCGACAGTTGATAGGGAGCGGAGACACCCGGACTTGGCGCATCCCGACTTGGACAGGTTAGGTTAGGTTACTGTTAAGTTTTAACTGTCGAACTTGTTAATAAATATGTGTAGGAGACGGTCATTGGTACTTGGCATTGTACATTGTACATTGGCTTAAAATGAATCGCAAGAACGCCAGTGGTTACATCACACGACCGAATTACAAGTCTGCGGTGTGAGTGGTGGGGCCATTGGGTGCTTTACAGAGCCCTGTCTTCAGCTCGAGGCGACAGTGGACAGGTTAGGTTCGAAGGGTATGGCGGGAGCCGTGTCGACGGCGCGTTCGTGTTCCACACGCGCCTCAAAGAGATGTCAGCAAACATGAGGGGCCCGCAAGGGCCGATGCCTGCCAGGGCTGCGGGACTGTTCGAAAGAGATACCGCGGCCCTGAAACATAAAGGGCAAAAGAAGGAACATGGATGGTTTTTAGTCAGTAAAAGTTTGACACTCCCTTCCGCTCCGCCCAGAGCGGGAGGAGTCATTTGATGATTTCCCATCCGAAAAAAAAAAGAAAAAAAAGGGTATGGCGGGACCTAGAGAGCGAGCGAAGCGAGCGAACTTAGATCCCGACATCCCCTTCGTGTTAGGTTACTGAACCCTGCAGACAGAAATAGGAGCCCCGCGCAGTGGGACTACGCTGACTACGCTTTTTAGGCGAAAAAAAAGTGTTTTGAGATATCTTACTGACTAATTCCGATTTGTCAACTGCCCACTCGTAACTGCGCATTTAGTTATTTTACTGCTTAGTATTTATTAAATGATCCATTTTATTATTTTTGACGACACTTTTTTTACTTTACTGTTAAGTTTTAACTGCCGAACCTGTTAATAAATATGTGTAGGAGACGTTCATCGGTACTGGCTTAAAATGAATCGCAAGAACGCCAGTGCCAGTGGTGACATCACACGACCGAGTTACAAGTCTGCGGTGTGAGTGGTGGGGCCACTCTGGGTGCTTTACAGAGCCCTGTCTTCAGCTCGAGGCGACAGTGGACAGTCGGTGTCAGATCGCAGCGGAGTTAAGACGTCTTGGAACTGTACCCGATTCATTGTGCCCCGTGTTATTGTGTTGAAGTGTATTTTCAAGTAATTTGTTAGTTTAATAGAAACAGTGTATCGCACCCACTGTATTTTCATTGCATGAAACCCATTGTCTGCCTACATGATATACGAACCTAACGGAATAAATCTTGACAACCCGACATATGCAATTTGTAATTTTTAACTTACCAAAACTATTATATGTATACAACTGCCGCTTTAAATCAGTGCCTAATAAAATCAGCCAAGTGAAGTTTCACATACCACCGCAATGAAACGTCATCATCTGCCTAGCTTTTTTCTTTCTAATTACGACGTTGGGGTCAGGTTCCAGCCTAAGCGTGTAAATACCAGTGTTTTATATGGAGGGACTGCTTATCGGACCTCCACAATCCAGTTACTGGGAATACTGGGTAATATGATACCCCTTGCTAAGACTGGTTGCCAGACTTTCTGGACTGCCAACTGAGTCTCGAAGGAGTCTCGATATGTAAAGGATGGTCAATGGTCACCCATCCACGGACAGACCTCAGCAAGCGCTGCTTAACCTTAAAATAAACCCGTGTGGCTGTTATTATTTAGCCACGAGCTCCTCTTTGACTACCGCGACAACTATCGGCCGTGTATTTTTTTTTTCAATAATTGAAGGAGATATACTACGTGTAAATTGACCTTTCAAGAAGCCATCATCAACCAAGCATTCTGTACATCAAACAAAGTAACACTGCACAAAAAAATATTGATTGTTGGGAAACGACTTTTTCTTTTGGTGTGAAAAATCACATTTTACGGTAGAGTTCAGTAACGCACTTAGGTAAAAAATATTGTGCTCATGGATGTAAAAGTAAAAATAAAGTAAAAATAGAACATTTAAAATTTGTATTTAAAAAAAAAGTCTGGAAAAGTTGGGATTTGACCTTCAATATCTCCGTAACTAGAAGGTTTACAGGTCTGGTCCAGAACAAAAAAAACATCACAATGACGGGGAGTACACGTGCCTATCGACTTCGTTAAGGATCTTTTTACATTACTCTATTAACTGGTGGTGATTGCCTTGTACCAGAAACTACCTTAAACATAATTATACTTACCCATTATAGTGACTGGCCTATCTCCAACGTTATTGTATGTTAGTACCTACTGTAGGGTTTGGCCTGTATGTTTTGTGTGTGAGTAATACGTTGCGTGCAACAAATAAAAGGCGTTTAGACGATTAAATTCAGATATTAATTATTTTGCGGGCGATGCTCTTTTTTAACCGACTTCAAAAAAAAGGAGGAGGTTCTCAATTCGGCAGGTATATATATTTTTTTTTTATGTATGTACACCGATTACGCCGAAGTTTCTGAACCGATTTACGTAATTCTTTTTTTGTTTGATGCGGAATAGTTTCGAATTGGTCCCATAAAAATTTGATTCAGGTAGGCCCATTAGTTTTTATTTTATGAGCATTTGACTCTGAAGTCTGTTACTTGTTTGTTGTTGTTGTGGAGTTACTTTCGCATTTATAATATTAGTAAGGAAGTAAGAATAAGCCTATTACCATGAAATGTATGGTTTACAATGTAAAATGAACGCATAGAAAATATTTGTATAGGATATTGCCACTAAAAATGAAAGTGAAAAATAATTTTAGCTTCAGAAGTCGGTGCCAAAAAACTGAATCAAACAAACTAAAGTCACCGACTTCTGAAGCTAAAATTATTTTTCACTTTTTTGTGATTTTGAAGTCGGTTTTATTTTTTTTCATACTTAGTTCGGCTCTTTCGGTAGTTCGCGGTGTGAACCAAAGTATGAAAAGAGGTGAAACGATGCCTTTTTTTTCGGATGAGAAATCATCAAATGACCCGCTCTGGGCGGTGCGGAAGGGAGTGTCAGACTTGTACTAACTAAACCCCATCCATGTTCCTTCTTGGCCCTTTGGGTTCCAGGGCCGCGGTATCTCTTTCAAACAGTCCCGCAGCCCCGGCAGGTATCGGTTCTTGCGGACCCCTTCCTGTTTGCTGACATCTCTTTGAGGCGCGCGTGGAACACGAACGCGCCGTCGACACGGCCTGTCGTCATAAGACGGACGGACGGCGAGCTAGCCCATCACTTACCGTCCACAGGCCCGCGCCTACGGTGGCCGAGAGCCACCACGTGGTCCCCGACGCCCGGTGCTTCTCCCGCGGCGGCTGGGACGTGAGGTTCTCTCCCTCTCACGTTCCGCCACCTCCTTCGCTAGCGTGACTGCTTCGCAGAAGGAGGTGACGGCTTCCCATTCCCTCTCGCCCCGAGCCATGGCTTGAACCAGGGCCGGGCGCGAGAGGTCGCCGCCGCCAATCGCCGCTACGAGGACAGACCTCCAGTGTGGTCCACCGTGTCCTCCGGGCGATCCTCACAATGGTAACGGGCGTTTCCTCCCGCCCGATACGGCGCAGCTACCTCCCAAAACAACCGTGTCCGGTGAGGACCTGCATCAGGCGGAAGGTAAGGGCGCCGTGGCGCTTCTCTAACCGCTCCTCAAAGAGGGGACTTACCGCCACTATAGTGGCGTGCCCTGCACGGGGTTGCGACAGTCGCTCTCTCCATGTCGCCATGAGATCGCGCCGGAGGTCTGTCCCCCCGGCGCTGTGCCTCCTTGCGCCACTCATGCAGGCGCGCGAGGACTATGGCCTCCAGAGCGTCGTCACGGCCTGTCGTCATAAGACGAACTGACGACGGCGAGCTCACCGTCCACAGGGGCGGATTTGATACGTTGGCTGCCCTAGGCCTACGGCAGATGCTGCTCTCAAGCGGCTCCTGCCCAACCTGAGGGGGCCAAACGCCTCCTGCCGGAGGCTCTATGCGGGGATCTTGCGGTCCATGGCCCTTTACGGGGCCCCGGTGTGGGCGCGTTCGTTGAGGTTGCGTGCAAAGCACTACCTGAACGCGCCCCAAAAGGTGGTAGCCGTAAGGCTGATCCGGGGGTACCGCACGATCTCCCGCGAGGCGGCGAGCCTCCTTGCCGGATTGCCGCCATGGGATCTGGAGGCCATAGTCCTCGCGCGCCTGCACGAGTGGCGCGCGGAGGTACAGAGCCGGGGGGTAACTCCGCTGCCGCGGCATATTGTCGCGCGGCGGACCGACCTCCGCCGTGATCTCATGGCGACATGGAGAGAGCGACTATCGCAACCCCGTTCAGGGCACGCCACGATAGTGGCGGTAAGTCCCCTCTTTGAGGAGTGGCTAGGGAGGCGCCACGGCGCCCTTACCTTCCGCCTGACGCAGGTCCTCACCGGACACGGGTGCTTCGGGAGGTACCTGCACCAAATCGGGCGGGAGGAAACGCCCACGTGCTACAATTGCGAGGATCGACCGGAGGACACGGTGGAGCACACCGTGGAGGTATGCTCCGCTTGGGCGGAGCACCGCCGTGTCCTCGTAGCGGCGATTGGCGGCGGTGATCTCTCGCGTCCGGCCCTGGTTCAAGCCATGGTCCGGGGCGAGAGGGAATGGGAAGCCGTCGCCTCCTTCTGCGAAGCAGTCATGCTAGCGAAGGAGGCGGCGGAACGTGAGAGGGAGAGAACCTCCTCACGTCCCAGCCGCCGCGGGAGAAGCACCGGGCGTCGGGGGCCACGCCGTGATGGCTCTCGGCCACCGTAGGCGCGGGCCTGTGGACGGCGAGTAATGGGCTAGCTCGCCGTCCGTCCGTCGTATGACGACGGGCAGGCCGTGTCGACGGCGCGTTCGTGTTCCACGCGCGCCTCAAAGAGATGTCAGCAAACGGGAGGGGCCCGCAAGGGCCGGTGCCTGCCAGGGCTGCGGGACTGTTCGAAAGAGATACCGCGGCCCTGGAACATAAAGGGCCAATGAAGGAACATGGGTGTTTTTTAGTCAGTAAGAGTCTGACACTCCCTTCCGCTCCGCCCAGAGCGGGAGGAGTCATTTGATGATTTCTCATCCCCCAAAAAAAAAAAAAAAAAGGCCTACGGCAGATTGCCGCCCCCCTATGTGCTGTAAAGCATGAAAAATTAAATCAACTATAGAAATTAAATTAAAATGAAAAAAACCGATAGTCAGTTAATGATTTAATTGTATCAATCAGTATTTCAGATACTGATTCGTACCATTTCTATTTGTCAAGATTTAATTGTTAATTTCTTGATCTGCTCATATTTTGGTGGTCTAATAAGTTTAAAGACGACTGTTGGGCGAAAAAAGTGAAGCTGAGTATAGAGAAAGAGAGCCGAAAAACGGTTGAGAAAAAGTTGATATGGTTTAAAAAATTAACAAATTAAAGTGCGGTGGGCGGCGGACGTTGGGGGTATGACGGATCCTGGGAACGATTATTAGTGGCAGTGAAAATGACCTTGGAATAAACTAGTAAGCAAAAATTCAGTTGGATGAGAAACACTTCTAATAATCGTAATCGCCATACATGTAAAGTTTTTTGCGGGATGCTTTATGGACACATTTTTGAGTTTTTACACGTGGCACGTGGGCAACTATTGAGACCAAATTTTGCCGCCCTAGGCCCGGGCCTACTCGGCCTATAGGGAAATCCGCCCCTGACCGTCCACAGGCCCTCGGTGAAACGATGCCTCGCCGCCTCGATCGCTAGCTGGCGGTGTGGCCTGCGCTTTAGACTAGACATAGTATGTGTATTAGGTATAGCCAAGACGAAACCGATACAGTTTTTATCCGTGCTGTGTCATTAATTTGATTTGGGATGAGTCATGAGTTTCATGTAGGATTTTATTCTCTTTGAAAAGTTTTGCGCTGCATCATTATGGTAAACTTACAACTACAAACGTTTCGATGGCTAGAGATTTCCAAGAGTCGAACAGAAGCAAGCTGAAAAGGCACTTGAATACACAGTACATACATAGATGATGTGTCGAGTCTGGCTGTCTGGTTCTAGTTCAGTTAATCTATTTTCGATTCATATGAGTAAGACGAAACTTGCAAGTATAAGAAATATAATGCGAATAATATGATTAATCTCAAACAAACATAAAATCTATAGGTAGGAAGTCTTTGAACCGTAACTTATGTTTAAGATGGGGTTCATACCTACAAGTTTTTATTGGTTTGAAGACCTCAACTCATTTTTTCACCACATTCTGATGAATTAGTTTAAAGAAAAAAGAAATAAGTACGTACATACATATCATAATCTACCTACATCTACCTACACTAATCTTCTCTTCTTAATATATAAAAATTACGTATCACTATGTTCGTACAGACTAATCTCCAAAACGACCCAACCGAATTCAATGAAATTTTGTGAATGTGTATTGGTTCCATCTTGAAAAATAAGATTGTTTTGGACCCGATAGGTGCGTGCGAAGCAGGGCGGGGCGCTAGTAATAATGTAAAGAGGTGAAGTTTTTCACCAAGGAGAACTAAGGGGAAGGGGGATCTACTGACCCGATTCTGAAAATTCTTACACTATTGGGAAGCTACACTATATTTAAAGTGGGATAATTAGGACCATAACGCGAGCGCAGACGCGGGCAAAAGCAAGTAATACCTAAGTACCTAACAAGATCCAACCTATCTAAAAGGTAATTACGGATTGCAATTTAATTTTTGATTGGTTAGTTCATTAGGATTCTCTCTTTTCAATTTGCACCGTTATGTTATTGATACTTTTATAATTGGATTACTGATAGTGGTTTTATGATTACCATGAAATTAACCTTTAATTTGCTGACGGTTTTGACTTTCTCATCATTGCGGCTTCTTTGTGTCTGTTAAATTGATTAGATAGGTACATTATAAAGTCTAGTCTTGAAGTGAGACCTAGTTTAGATCTTACCAGCTAAACTAGTGCGAAAATTGTATGTTTGTGTGTGTTTTATTTTTATTTGTATCTATTCCAAATGTTTTATTTACTTCTGAGTATTAACATTACTGTTTGTGTGTATTAACGATGTAATAAAATGGCGATATCTTCCGGCTCAGTGATCTCGGCTACTAGAGCATAGGTCCGCTAACTCTCGACATCTCGGCTATTTTCGAATGAACTCAAAACGCCGGTCGTCTTTGAATTTAGAAAAATTAGATCGTGTATTGACACCAGAATGATGTGAGATCACTTTGAATACACGCCAAACTTTTTAATTGCATTTCTCGCGAATCTTGCGGCGACATTGTTGTTAAGTGCCTACGCGTCGTAAATGAGCGTAAAACTCAGTAGTGGTATCTTTTGCTATGATGAAATTGTGCCAGAGTTTTGAGGAAGTCAGGTTTACCGATGTTTAAATAAACTTTTAATTGAGATATCCTGTCTATTATTTTTTTCTTTCTATTTATTCTATTTTTTTTAATGTTACCCCCCACACTAGAAACTCCTGTATCGTAGGTGCTTTTACAAGCATTTAATTTGAACGCACATACATAAACAGCCGGACCCGGAACACCTACCTGTAGTCCATATAAATATTTGTTCCGTGCAGGGATGAACCCGTGACACGCTGAGACGCAGCACAGCAGTCACTGCGACAATCGTGCCGTCACTCTATTATTATGGAATCACTACCTATCATTATTTAATTTAAGCTATCATTTAGGTATATTGTCATCACCTAGGCAGGTTCCTGTTTGTTTCAGCAGGTTTGTAGTTAGGTAGATGAAACTGTGAGAGACTGAGAGAGTACCAGGATGCAGGACTACCAAATGACTTATGTGCTAAGTTTATGTGCTGAGATTGAGATGCTTGGGTGCTTTTGCGAGGAAACGAATTAATAACCATTGAGAACAGCGTTAATAAAATAAGATGACATTTTGTTTAATTTAAAATAATTTATTTTTCTTACTACCTATAAGTTTCGATTAAAAAAAAACAAATCTAAACTTGAGGTAACCTAAGGTTAGGGTTAGCTGCAGAGTTTGGAGCCCGGAGGCGGGCTGCGATGCATGTGTCGCAAAGTAGTTCTCGAGGCTCATCCGTCAAGGCGACAGTAGGCTCACAGCGGTGTTTTTTAGAGGGTGCAATCCCCACATAATCAAACTGTCTCCTCGGACGGTGCGGTACCTACCTATGCGTTAGGCATTTTTCACCGATTAATAAAAAAAGGGTTAGCTGTAGAGATACGTAGGTACCTATCTATTTAGGTACATAGTTAACTTGGAGGTATAATACAATTTATTTTGGGTCTCGATTATGTACATACCTCGTTACCTAATTTTAATTGCGGTCCAATAATTCCTACTGCGGTCCTATTTATTATATTTTTGTATTTTACCTAATCTTCAAATTATTAAAAATTCCAACCTTTAAACCAAAAGGTTAAAGGAAAGCTTAAACAAAATATATGCTCTAGAGTTTTCCGGCAGTTTTTGGGGCACTGGGTGTACCTACCTGGTACATGTGGTAGTAGGTAGCTACTGTGGAAAAAGGTAAGTAGGTATCGGTGACCTATCTAGTACCTAATTTCTTTTAAGCTTATACTTAGATATAGCCTTTATAGGTCCCATAGGCCTCGTTGGTTGAGTGGTCTAAAAATTCTACTGCCGGGCATAAGGTTCTGGGTTCGATTCCGGCGTTGGACAGTGTTATTGGGTTTTCCCGGAATTTGTCATCCCGGTGTCGGTATTCGTGCCCCGTTGCATGGGACTAAAACATAACTGGTAAAATTTTGGTATCCTATAGTTCACCTATGCTTAATATTTCGGGGACCAAAAGTCGTGATGTTGAATTGAAAAGTCATCATCTTCCTGCCCTTGTCCCATTCTATTTCGGGTCCGCGCAATACGTTTTCTTCTTCTATTCTCACCTGTCAGACGTCACGGCATGATTTACTCCTTTTACTCCTTACTATTCCATAATTATCATTCCTCACACAATCCGTCTATCTTTTCTTTGGCCTTCATCTCCCTCTCCCATCCATCAACATTCAATGTCCATCAAACTTTAGTCATGTGCATTTCATGCCTCCTCATTGCCATGTCCATACCAAGACAAACGACTTCCTTTTATTTTTTCTGTAACAGGCACCACTTTCAAACTTCCTCTAATATACTCATTCCATTGCTTCGATGAAAGAAAACATCGTGAGAAAACCAGCATGCCCGAAAAATATTTCTCGACGGTATGTAAAGCCAAATCAGAGGCCCTTGGGCGGCATAAAACACTGACTAAACTAACCACACGATAAAAAAAGAAGGAGAAAACTCATTCCATACTTTATAGTAGGTACATTCTTGTCACTCCACGCATCCATCTCAACATTCTCATGTGGTGATTTGAAAAGTATGTAACGTAAAATAACTAAAACCCCATTTCTTTGGGCACTAAAAGTTTTATATTCGCAAGCACTCGACGATACCACAGTCTCGGTAATACCTAGTAACAACCGCAAGAACATATAAATAGCGATAATTTTATTAAAGCAAATAGATACAGTGCATTTTCGTCTAATTTAGAAGACCGTTTCGTTGGCGCCTGTCCAAGTCTAGATTATCATCAAAGAGTTTTAGTTTTACTTACACAAATGTACATTTCACGAGACATGATGGCTGCGACTGGTAATGTACTGGGTAATTTTTTTTCTGTTTTGAAGTTAAAATTGTATGGACTATTAAAAGTTTACAACTTACGAGTATTTATTCACAAAAGCAACAAATCCCAAAGAAAATAAAAATATATAAAATTAAAACTTTACAAAATTACATTAGAAATGTTATCAGTCCATTAATTATCAATAACACTAAAATGTCATAATTATAATTATTTTTTAGTTATCTTACTGTTCCTTACTACCTACCGGTACTTACCTCTGCTACGGGCATCCTGCTGTTCTTTTTAAATCTCTAACATAAGTTTTCAGCGGAGAATAAAGTTGGTGGAATCTTGCTGAAAACTCTTCCCAACATACTTCCCTGCAGAGAAAACCATTTTCTCTACATCCAGTCTATGTGGAGTGTGTGGAGTACTTAACTTAATAAATATGTACCTACCTAATTTATTTGGAGTCGGTCTAGTTTCAGTCGCCATTGCCACTTTCAGGCTTCTTCATTTCTTATCTGATCAATGCATACCTCCCTTTTAGCATTCTCGTCTCAGCTACATGCAATTGCTTTTTATTTATCCCTTTCTGATAGTTACAAAAAAAAACATCAGGACCAAGCATTTTATAGATCTTCCCCAAAAGTTCAAGTTCAATAAGGGAGTCGCAGATTATTTTCGTGACATCATAGGTACATGCCGCTATTTTATCCATTATCTACTTCGCTATCACTTTGTACGAGTGCACCGAGGTACCGAAATAAATCCGCCCCCCCCCTCCCGCCCCTCCCTCTATAAATTTACAGTCTCTAAAAACATTCAGAAGGAGAAGAATTAGGTTATAGGTACTGACATCTCTTTAATTATTATTTTTCTACTCTAAATACTTGAGGCAGTGCAATCCATCACATTGAAAAACGTAATTCCTGAAAAAGACTTGCTAAGTAACTGACAGAAACTCACAGCTACATGAGACATGTCGTCATTCCTGTCCCCATAGTAGTCCTGCCAACCTCCTTGATTAGACACCCGCGATATCTCCACAACAGTAGCTGACTCACAAAAGAGGCGCCTGTGCTCACATAAAACTTATATTAAACGTTAGGCGTTCAAACAAACGGCTGAAAAGGACTGTAATGATATTTTTATTGGACGTTGATGCATTCTAAATCTCAAAATAATGTTTATGATGAGTGTCTGAGTGTTTCTATATCAGTTTCTTGGTGTTAATGGAAATAAGATGCTCCTAAAACTGCTTGCACCACACCCGTCATGGAAGCTGATGTGCTTCCTTTATGCAAATTGCTTTAAGTGGCGTGCGAAATTATTGTTTTGGAGACAAAAGGGTTTTGTCAAGCAGGAAAGAAATGTATAGGCTGTTTTAAAAACTTTTTATTATGACACATGCAATATAGTAGATAATTAGGTTTCATTATTTCTATCAACCGCATTCCGATTAAATATTTACCTAGCTATCTATCTTGTCGCATTCAAATGTTAATTTACAACAACATAATTAAATGTCAAGTGTTAATTTACTCTCTTAAACAAATTATGCGCATGCAAAATTTATTCTTCACATTATATTCGACCCATTTCGACTGAAGGTCGTCTGGATCCCTTCCGTCTTACAATCTCTCATTTAATGCTTTATTACACCTTTCGTCAGTTCGCGTGACGGCAATTATCCATCCGAGAAATTCGCGTCGTTTGACCACCCGTAATAATCAAATCGAGAGCCATAAAGTTCTTTATCTCGGTTAGAATAAAAACAAAACTTCAATAGCCGCTCAAAATGTCATGTACACACATCCAATTAAGGGCCTGCAAGTGGGTAATGTTCAACAGTATGGGAGCATATCAGATTACGCTGCAGTCTCGCAGTTAACTCTCAAAAGCTAATTGATGCAAACGTCTTGATTGATGAGAGCGACGACCTTCAGTCGTATTTATACGTAAAAACTCAAGGAGACCGGTTATGTCAATTAAGATTTTACAACGCCCTTATACAATGGGAGTAAATATAATTATTACTGTGCAATGATTTCATTAGGTCGTTTAGCAAATTGTACGCGCGACGTACTGTAGGACTAGCACGAGACAATTGCCGACAATTGGTGCGCAGCGGCGCCACTCGTGATGTCACCGAGACTTCACAACCACTCTAAATCTTAATGTAATAACATTTGAAACGGTTACTCACATGTATTGACCCAGCAGTTCTAACGTTAAAAGTTTTCTGTGATATCCAGCCAGCAATACGGCGCGTACATTTTATAAGCACCGCTGGCATTATGGACCTTTGAATCCAGTCCCTAATTGGTGAATATTATGGATATGGCTCAAGCGACGCTAAGGGTCTCCTTTTCCTACGTATCACGTTGAAGCGTTAATGTCTATTACCATCGTCGTAAAATTGTGTAACATGAGCAATAAACGATGTCGTATAAGTCGGCACATTTTTATTGAATGATTGTAATGAATAGCTCCTGATTAATGGCTACATTTGACTTCCTGCATCTGTCCAATGACATTCATATGCAAATCTGCAGCAGTGAAATCGTTCCAGTACCGTAACATGAAAGGTATAAAACATAATGACGCGATGACGACACAGCCTGTATTTTGACTCCACAGTTGTAAATCTAGACGGCAAGGGAATGAATTTGTCTCGTAAAATATAGCAGCAGAGAGTTTGAGAATAGATCATGATGGATGGCGGAAAGTTTCACTGTCACATGTTGACAGATATGTTCACTTAAGAACACTGAAACATTGTTAGTGCTCATGTTAACTACTTGCCTATGAGTAAAAAGTGAACCACTTTAAGTAAACATGCAGACTGATGCTTTCCAGAGGAGTGGAGTAGACGTTTAGTAGAATTTATTTTTGGTTGAAGCAAAATAAAAAGAGTGCATGCGAAATGTGCTTAAGTTTTCCTGTTTATTATTCAACGCATCAAAATGATCTGCGTTCTGAGGTGCTTAATTTACGGTTTAGTATTCGTCCCATAACAGCAGAATGATTAAAATGTTGAGATTGTGACTGTGTCAAAATTCTTCGTAACTCAAATTCCTAATAAGTAACTGTTCAATAAATTGATTTGGTTATATCTTCTGGGAACATATTGACACTAAAGATTGCGCGGAATAAGCAAGTGCGTTGAAGACAGAACTACACGGCACGTTTGAAATAATTAGCTATGCCTGGTTCATACTAATATGCAAAGGTGGCGCCGCGCCTCATCGGGATTCATGGCGCGGTTCGCCGACTCTAGTTCGTCTCTCAAACTTTATGGACATACTATGAAGTGTGCCCTACCTATTTGTACCTATAATCATTTTCAAAATGCGAATGTGTGCAAACGCCCTATTTGTCGAATTAATTATCGCAATTTTTCCGTAGTCAGTCCCTACTGGATTTTGTAATATCGTTGCAATTTTCAATTTTCAGCATTTCCTGTACCTGATTCCATTCTTTTGATCGTCATAAAGATAGATAATCCCAAGGATAAGGGCTTACGCACTTGGTAAATACCTAATTGGTAATTATTTCTGATAATATAGATACATTTTGATATAAGTGGGGAAACTTTGTTATTGCATTCGAGGCGGAATTAACACCCGAGCTGCAGACGAGGGTGTTATGGAGCCGAGAACTGCAGTAAAAAATCCCCACGCGTATTAAACGATGTTTTTCAATACACTTTCGAATAAATAAAATATTAGAACGTAAAGTATTTTTGTCAGGAATTATTAGGAAACTATGTTTAATTTGCTTTTTTTCCGCGCTTTGCTTTCGTCAGGTTGAAGAAGAAGCAAAGGTATGATGCCGCTAAACACCCTAATATGAAAAATAGAAAATTCAAATATTTTTAATTTTAGAACACAAATAAATGTTAATTTGTTCATAAAAGTAAATATTTGTTTTAAATAGCCATGCTTATCTATGATATGCTATTTATAAACACAATTTAAATACTCAAAAAATATTTAAGCCGTAAAGACGCATATATCTTTGCCGAGATTTAAAAAAAACAATCTATATAATATTTACTTGCAAAAGTAAATATTATATAGATAGACTAGTAGATAGTCTTTGCAATAGTACTCCATTCGGGCAATTACCGCGTATGACATAAACTTTGATACAGATAGTATCTTAATTTTAGAATAGTTTCGGGTTTCTCATAATATAAATAATTGCTTGTATTCCACAATAACCGGTAAGGATGACGACCTGGTTTGATTTTCCATTAAGTATTTATAACTTGAGAAAACTTTACCGAAGCTCGGCAATATAACAGTATTACGCAAACTATCAGACGTTAACGAGTAGTGTAGAACTCGGTCTAGACTGTAGACAGTGCAGTCGTATTTACCTAGACTAAATTAAGAACAATTTACGATATGGTTGTTTTATGGTTCCAGACAATTTGGTTCACGGCTCATTCGCAACTATGAATTGCAACAACTAACTCAACATTCTTAAATGCAACCTAAATACCTCAATGTGGTTAATTCTACTTAGTAACGAGTATAATCTGAAATCTAAAATGTTATGACAATAATAAAATGGCATCTCTTTGATGCAGCTCCTTTGCGTGGTTTCGCAGTAACTAGCCACTTTGATTAATCGGATACAGAAAAATATTTTTATGGCGTCGTTTCGACGTGAAGTTTTTATTATCATCGATTTGATCTTGTGACCAAATTGAGAATTATTGGGCAGTTTGATGATTAAAGTAGTCAGTATATACCCACAGGAAGTTTTTTAGACACACGTTTCGTTTTATAGGTAGTCACGCACGAAGTTGAAGGCAGTGTACCATTGAGGGCCATGACTCTACATAGAAGCTGTTTGTTTTCAAAAAAAGAAAACTACTGCTTTCTTGCTGTGATCGATGTGAGTCTGTGAGTTCGCCGACGAAAAGCCCGAAGCAGATGAAAGTTGTAGAAGGCAGGTAGAAGCAAGAACCAGGGATCTGTCCTAACAGGCGTTGCACAGAAGGGGTTCTGGATCGGCAACCCATATGCTGATTGTGACCACCGGGGTGGCTTTAGAGTGGTAAAAATCCCATGCATTTTAACCTTATCCCCGAAGACCGCAGCCTTTGAAAGCGGAAACTAGATTTAGCAAAGCATACCTGAGTATAATTGGCCTATAATGTTCACACGAAACTGGCCTCCTATTTGAGAGGGGGAGTGGTGCTCCTGCCCTTATAATAATTTATTTGGGGTCGGCACAGCATGTCTTCTTCTTCCATACTTCTCTATTACTCGTCATCTCAGCAGTCACTTTCTAGCCATATCATCTTTCACACAGTGGGAGTTGAGTGGGGTTTTCACAGGGGGAGTAGACCATAAGTCTATAATAAAACAACACGCGGGGTGGTGGACTTCTAAATCCATAATAATGATTTCAAATTTTGCCAATATTCTCTCACGACTATTAATTGTCGGGCTATTAGAATGCCAAGAGTCTACGAACTCAACTGATGGCGATGAAAACTATTCGACACGTGTTTCTTATTTAACAAATCTCTTTCAGCATTCAATCGTTCGGTAATTTAATAACTTTATTGGATGAATTGGCGCATGCTTCTAGGCGCCGCCGATAAAAAACTCAAGTCATTGTCACTTCCATTGAGCTTCAGCAAGTATTATATTATCACTGAAGGTAGATGGGGTATAAATATGCAACAAACGGCGATACATCAAGCTAAACATCATTGAGGAATTAACTGAAAAACATATAATACAAATTAAAACAACAATTTTTTACAAAATATAAATGCCTTCGATAGATAGGATTATATGTATCATAGGGATGTATAGTAATAAAAATTTTTTTTTTTTTATTAATTTAAAATAAATAGTTTAAAGCATACACAATGAAGTAAAAGCAATACCTAACAATTATAAAAAAAACACAAAAACAAAAAAAATCTTAATAACTGTTACTAAAAACATAGGTACTTTTAGGAACAACCTGTTTAAATTAAAAACTTCCTCCACCATTTCTGTTTTTATGAACGGACGGTCGGATTGGTCACCGAGTTTCGCTCGTTAGTACGAGTATTAGATACTGTTTCGCCTAATACCCGCTGTAATTCTAGTTGTAGTTTCTCTTTAACTAAGTACCTACTTAAGTGTATCTAATTCTCTAAATTTTGTAGTGGATAATTTTGGTGCACGGTAAAACTCTAATGAGTTTATTTTGGCACCAACTTAAATTAATAAAATGTATGTAGTGCTGAATAAAATAAATAAATAAAAGATCCAGTATAACATGGCCTGGCTTTGTATAGATTTCCGGTACAATGAGAGATCGGCACAAACTTGTTTTGTATAGCTTGATTGGTCGTCGTGCGTCCCTATCTACAAGAAACGACATAAGACAATAAGGAAAATGTAGTCGTTATTTTATAGAAACTTCAGCTTGTCAGGTCAAATTAAAAATAATTTAATGTTGCTTAGGTGATAAGAGCTATGTAGGTTATTTACTTAATCTTTTATCATTTCTCATCTCTCTTCAGTCAAATTAAGTATCTTTCAAAATGATCAGTGGTTTAACAAAGATTCAAGAACGAGGCGTCAAACAAAACTGTAGAATACTTAATCATAATTTTTTAAAGTGGGCGGACTGAAATATTGACGCAAAATTTTGTTAACAGCGGTATGAAGGAATTTTAATCCTTTAAATATTTAAGATAAACATCAATAGTTACTGTTAACTACAAACTATGGAATTCGTACTAACCTATTTGATTTACCGGCTCATATGCGGGGTTAAAATATCTTTAATACAATCCGCCCAATACAAAACAAAGGCGCCAAGCGTTTTGTAACCAATCGCCGTCTACTTATACTACATCAGATAACTAACATTTTTTCAAACCACGGGCTTTGAGAACTATGACCATTGTTTCAACTTAAATCATGATTTAATTCGGCGAGCAAGCGAGGATAATATCCTACAGGAATGTGCTCAGTTGCCTACCCATGTGTTTCTGTTAGTGTCCGAACGAAACTGGATTTTTAGCCGAAACCGAAACAGATATTTCGGCCCTAGTGCCAGTTGCGGTCGAAACCTATACCGAAACTTAACCGTCGACTATCAAACAGGAAATTTCGATAACGACATCGGTTGAAAAAAAAATTAACTCTTTATATGTATTAATTGTGTCAGTGTCAGCCGACCCGATATGGGAAATCCAGTTTTTTTTTCGACCTATTTTCCTTGGGAATGTTGTCAGTTTGATGGTTTGAATCTCCACCTATAGGTAATATATTTATTTTACACCCTGTTTTAAATTCTTATTTCCTAGGGCATTTAAACTCTTATTTTTACACTCAATGGATGTAAAAGATCCTTAACGAAGCCGAAAGGCACTTTTTCTTACCATCATTGCGATCTTTTTTTGTTCAGGGCTATGTCATAGTCATAGTCCAGAAACTAGAAGCGTAACGCGGGATATTGAAGGTCAAAATACCAACTCGTTCACTCGTTATTTTTGAATACAAGTTTTAAATGCTAGTTTTAATCTTTATTTTAAACACTTCCATGAGCCCTGTACTAATCACATAAACACAATGTTTTGGGTGTGTTACATTGAATTCTATAGTAAACCGTGATTTTTAACCCTAAAAAAACCGTTTCCCAGCAATAATTTTTCGTAGAGTTACATAGTTTGATGTATGTACAGAATGCTTCCTTGACGGCTTCGCGAAGGGTCCGTTTACATTCACGTGTTAAATAAATTAAAAAAGGACTATACATTAAAATAAAAAGTCAAGAATGACGGCAAACACAGTTAACGATCACGAGCAATGAACTCACCTGAAGTCAGCCTAAAGACATACGACGAACATATGAGTTTCGGTGGGGGCGGAGTTTCGGCCAATAATTGGCCGAAACCGAAACTGTGGCCCAAAATAGATATTTTGGCCGAATCTGGCCGAAACCGAACCTTCGGTCGGACACTATAGTTTCTGTTTAAAATATACTTCAATTCGATCCACACACACTTTGAACATTACCGCAGCATAATTTTAAAATGTCAAATTAGTCGAGGTACTTACTCGTATAATGGTAAATTAATTGCGACCATTTGGTCGACATTTTTCTCAAGCTACACTCATTTATTTTCTTGGTTAACCGTATAAGAACTCGCACAATTCTATACCATTTTAGTTTAACGAGACCTTGACAGTCCTTAGTGGATAATAATATAATTATGTTTTGAAATCCATTACAAGATGACGTGTGGTCCCAAATTTATACTTATGACGTCTCTGGAGGCAATTTGGGTACCATAAAGTCCTTTTTAGAACCCAAGTACAAAAACAAAAATAGATAATTGCGTGACGCCAATCTAAAGAACTAATTTTAAGTATACCGGACGTGCATTGCCTTTCGAAGCGTGTCATATTGCAACAATGTAATTTCAAGTAGATAAGCACCATCTTAAATATTGATTGGTACATATTAATTGCTGATCAGTCGCTTAAAAGCTGGTGCATATGATTAGTGTGCCGCGCACGTTTGTAGGAAGTACGTCACGGCAAGAGGGAACGTTCCTACGTCAAAAGTTTAAAAAGCAGTGTGTTTTGTTACCTACTTTTGAGTGAATTAAAACCATCTAGTTTAGTCGTATTCGTTTTTCGTACATTACGCTGTACGTGATGTACCGGTGTCTTGTCCCTGGGCAGGAACTGACGCCAGTTCATCGGTTATGGTGACCTTAAAATTGATTCGTCACTGGATGTCCGCTGGTTGGCCTTCACCGTCTGCACCTTCGCCGGTCGTTCACGCATCTCCCTAGCTAATTATAGAAACATTGAATGGGTCGCACTCGCGACACATTCTCTTTCGGCATTCTTTAGAGCAGCTTTACCTGGATGTACATTATCTTATTATAGCCGGACTTCTTCAAACTTTTCAACTATATGCGTCCTGATGATACACTGACTGTTTGTGTCCTATTAGGTACTTAGGTATGTTATCATCTAGCAATATTACTTAAATATTTCTGGATTAAAGGTACCCTTAATTAGACCTTGTTTTTTTTCGGTAGGAAACCGCTCAAAAGCGACCGGCCTTTGAGAATAAGACCGGAGAGTGTGGGATTTTTATTAACTCACTAAAATTACCCAGGTGGTCACAATCCGCACATGGAAGAAGGCACCATTTCCTCTTAGAATACCTGTTCGCAACTCCCTCCGTGCAACGCCGGTTAGGGCACATCCCTGGGGAGACTGTAAAAAGTTCTGTCCTGAGCCCTAGATAGACCTAGAGACTGCCGTCCTGTCCTACCAAAGCATTTGACCCACAAAAATCTAAATTATTCGCCCAGATAAAGGCGTCGACAGAACCAATTATCTATCTATTATGTTATAATGGAAGCATTGTTTCAGGCCAATTAAATGTCGTTGAACTATACCGCTATTACCTAACTATACCTGATAACTTTGTAGCTAGATTTACAGAAATACCTGACTAGTTTATCACTTGATTCATTTCGGCGTGTAGCTATAGTCTGAGTAATGATTGCTGATTTTTTAAACACATTGCTAGACTTCCAATTTTATTTTCTGAATCATTTTACCATAATCTCGTCAATTAAACGTAACTACATAGGGATCTATATAAAAAGCTCTATCATTATTCCCCCTTACCCTTACTCCGATATATTTGGGGTCGGCGCAGCATGTGTTCTTCTTCCATACTCCTCTATCAGTCGTAACCTCATAAGTTACCGTCTTTCTAGCCTCTGCAACACTGTACATCCATAGTTTCTTTGGTAACAAAAAGATCTATCTATACCCAACCCCGTAAAAGGGCGTGAAGAAAGAAAGAGCTATTAACACAATCACCGCTCCAGTTTAAGGATCAAACATTAGTTGTTAACAGGATACAATGGAAGCCTCTTCACCGAGTACTTTATCGACTGCAAGCGCCGTTGTATCAATGAGCTCTTCAGTTGTTTGATCGCGATAGTGTCACCTACCGACCTCATTGTCGATCAAAGCTAAATAGTTATGTAATATCATCATAAGGATAATTATCTAAAACAGGATGGGCAGAGGCAGATACATGCTTCTACTCATACCGATCATTGACCTTAGTTTCCATAAGAACGAGCGCAAAGTTCTTTCCAGTGAATAACGAAGAACCTATAGTTCGGTTGAAGTAAGTAATGGCGATATAAAGAACATAATGTCCTACTTTATTCAGAACTAGCTTTTGCTAGCGGCTTCACTCACGTTATGCACGGAAATGACCGCTGGAGAACGTTTTAAATGTAGCCTATGACACTCAGGAATAATGTAGCTTCCCGTTAGTGAAAGAATGTTGGGAATCGGATCAATAGTTCCGAAGATTACCCCCTACATACAAACAAATACCTCTTTATAATATTAGTGTAAATCAAGAGAGGAGCTCGTGGCTAAATAAGAACAGCCGCTCGGGTCGATCTTTAGGTTAAGCCGTGCTTACCTAGGTTGGTCCGTGGATGGGTGACCACCCATTACATACCGAGTTTCCTCCGTGCCTCGGAAAGCACGTTAAGCCGTTGGTCCCGGCTGTCATTTGTAGATCTTTGACAGTCGTTACAGGTAGTCAGAGACCCGAAAGTCTGAGAACCAGTCTTACCAAGGGGTATCGTATTTACCTAGCGCTAACTGGGTTGTGGAGGTCAGATAGGCAGTCGCTCCATGTAAAATACTGGTATTCAGCTGCATCCGGTTAGATGGGAAGCCGACTCCAACATAGTTGGGAAAAGGCTAAGCAGATGAATATTAGTGTAAATCAAAGCTATTGTCTCCTTGGACTGTCTTAAGTACTTTTTTTTTATTTGAAAAGTAGGATTTGAGATCTAAATCCAGTTGTATTAATAGCTCTTGGAGTCATGGCCAGTTGCCTTTAGAAACCAGGATTTGAAAAGAATGATTGACAATGATAAATATTGAGAATTAGACATAATTTGGAAAGAGAACAGGAATGAAATTGCTGTCTGGTGCTGAGCTAATTTGTATGAATACTTAGATTAGATGTATTGTTTCTCACGAGACTGATTGATACGTAAACCAGCAATAGTAAACCGTTTTCCATACATCGTGTCCTCGTTTTTATGAAAACAAAGAGTCATTAATTTCCCTAGCTTAGCTCAATGGAGTATGTCTTGCTTTGTCGAGTCGTTGATCGAGCTCCTCAGCCCACACCCAATGACACTACCATTACACGCGCCATTACTTCCAAATTATGTTCCAGAGGTTCCACGTCTCGATCTCAGATGAGCATCATTCAAGATCAGCAGACGGATATCAATTTAGATTTATGTTCTAGAAGTTCTGTTAAATTTTCAATTCAGATCTTGACTTGGTTTTTGCACGTCCTTTGTTGTATTCTAATTAATGTGCCGCGTGAACCAAGTCGTAGATTTCGGCCCTTCCCATTACATCGAAGCCTGTCGTGTATTGAATTTAAATTATTTCCAAACAGACACGTGCCTCTGGACCACACAAGCGCGGCCCTAAATCCGAATACCTGCTGACTTAAATTCCACAAGCCATGTTATCGTAGCTTATCTTCCATCCGTGAAAGAACTTGTGAAATGTTCACATGAATGTTTGCCTTATGCAATTGTTACTGAATGACATGGTTGCATCAGAGTGCATTGAATTGTATTACATTAGCATGGACACAATGAGCCGCGCCATACAATGCCGCGCGGACTGAAGAACCTCTGAAATCAATGCACATGTATTAATACGCTTATGAGCTTACACAATAAGCTTTCTCGTTCAGAAACAAACGCATTAACGGACAACGTAATTGTTAATCATACGCTGTGTTGCATCGGTAAACGTTCACACATACAAAACGATGAGAGAGATCTTTTGTACGTCCTTATCCGCAAAATCTGGAAAAATAAAGAGAAAGGAGCAGTTTACTAAAAGGTTAATATATCAGTTCAATTGTTTCAAATGTCAATCGGATGAATTAATTTGGAGTACAATAGATGATTGACATATCAATATCGTTTATCGAATATTGTATCTGAAAACATCGAATGTTTAGTTTGAATGTTGTGGGTGTCGGAGCGTCTCCTACGCGCTTACTGTTGAAGGAAGTTGAGTCACGCCTTAGGTGGTTCCTAAGCGATAAATTTCAATTTGTTTAATATTCTGGAGACGACCCTGCGCAAATCATTCTGCGGAAAGCCGGCCAACTGTACCTACCTACCGGGGGAATTTGATGCGACTGTCATACTAAATATTGAGGAAACTAAAAATTTGATTGTCAATAATATTCGGAATTTATAACCGTAAGTTATGAACGCAAACATAAATTGTTAAAACAACGACCGGATCATGTAGCTTTGTATGGAATCGAAATCGATCTCATCTGATGTTCTCTGATTCAAAAGACAAATTATTAGTAATGTCGATAGTTAGATACTATCTGCCATTCAAGCGTTACAAACATAATATATTAAATCGACTAATATGATGTATCTTACAAACATTTGTTCTGAAGAGAAGATCGAAATAAAGAGCACACGACCTTGGGTTTTCTTAAATTACTACGTTATTTGACTTGGACTTGTTGATCAGAGTTAAAGAAAACAAGGTTCTAAGCATGCAGGTATAGGATATTTTACAAGGTGTTTAAAGTCAGCATTCCTGTGGTTGCAGAGAGAAGGACAGACATGATCGTAGGAGATTGTGGATACGAGAGACCGGAAAATTGGTTTGAAAAAAGAAGGCGCGTTTATTCTAAGCTTGTCTCGACTATTGAGTAAATGTGGACTGAATACCTTTACGAGATGTCCACAGACAGATAGCCAAGTATGTTCATGAAACTATTCAATACAGGACACATAACTGCGCGCCGCTGTCTCACCATTCGGTTGCATGTACAAATACAAATTCGTACTTAGCGTTGACATCAAACAAACAGTCAACAGAAAGGACTCAGTGTAAGTTGTATACAAGCCTGTCTTGCGTAACAGGTGGTAATTGGTAATTTGTGGACGGCATTATGCATGCAACGACCGACGACGCGGGCGCAGGTTTGTTGCACAACGGAAACCTCGGCTCTCACACCTAATTCACCAACATAATCATTTGCAAACGGTCTTGCTAACATAAACTGTCAAAACTTAGTGATTACTGGAAATTAAGACGGTTTTAACAGTAAATTGCTTGTAACTGAACCAATCAAGAAAACTTGCTACGAGTATCCTGTAATTACTCAAGCGTTAACAGTTGGTCATTTGTCGGTTTAAATTAAGAACTGAATGGTCAACAACCTATACTTGTTTATTTAAATAGTTTTCGAGTATTCATTCGTTGTAATTTGTTAGTCAATTATGAGCTAAGGATATAGGTAAGTTCTTGATTGGTGTCGATTGAAAGCCACTTAGTAAGTACAGCCAGTTATAGAAGGCAAATTGGGTGGACAAGACAAGGTAGGCGAAGGGTATTGAGATGCAACTAAGGAGTGATCTTTGGACGATGGATTTTGATGGGCTGAGGTCTTAGCATGAGTTTTGACGTTTCACGTAACGTAAATACGTCGATTTTAAATTTAAAAATACTCGTTTCACAAAAAATATTTTCATAATTTTAAGAATTTGTTCTTTTCTATGGATGCTCCTGATCATGCTTGTTGCAAACAATTTAAATAAAATGCCGTAGGATAATTGTATTTTCGATTAAAAAATCGACGTATTTACGTTACGAAAAACGTCAAAACTCTTGCTAGGGCCTCAGGTAGTTTTCAGGAAGGATAACCAAGTCATAGAATTTTCTTATCTTTTGGAGAGTGCTGAGGAAAACTAATGTACAAAAATATATCAGTTTGATTTCCTCTTAAGACTGTTTTACACTCATTCCAAATACCCAACTTCTAATAAAAAACAAGCTAACTACTTCAACACAAAGTTCAGTGCATGGACATCAAAGTACTAAAGCACATGAAGCTTCGAGATTATCGCTGTAAGTACATCATGAACGAAACGTTCAATTGATTTCCAAGAAAAGTAAAACAGTGCATCTTGTTTTAGTTTCAGTTCTAGCAAAATATTTTCCATGTGTTCTCCGAACTTGACCTTCCATACAATAATGGTATAAGTAGTTATAGTTACCATCTGCCTCAAAATCTGCCTACTCTTGAACTTGGGTTTTGTTAATTCCGAAAGGGAATGTTTCACTTTGCCCCATCAAGTAGTCCCTAATGTGGGGTAAATAAATGGAATGTTCATTATTTGTATGTCCGCTTTGTCTTACTAACGATTTTTGTGGAAAGAATACACTATGAAAGGGTCGTCTGAGTAATTCTGAATGAAAAAGTGAGTTTCAGTCCCAAGTATGTTTTTTTTTTTGTAATCCACCGCATGTTATATGGATTCTGCCACCACTACCAGCCCTAGTTAAAACAAACGATTAATGGACAAAGTGGACAAAATAACCCTAAACATTCTACCATTTCCCACTGGTGGGACAAATTAGTGAGGCGTAGTGGAGCTATCCCCCGAACGGTTAGAGGGTTATTGCTATAATCATTGTTCTTGGTTGAAGGATAGACGATTGTAGTTTGTTTTTATTTGCGTACAAGAGAATGCTGTTTCACATCATTTAGACTTACCAGAATTTGTTACAAAAAATAAAAATATAGGAATCAAAGGTGACTTAGCTCGTACCTAGTAACTTTTCCTTGTTTGCGCCGTTTTTCTTTGTTTAATTTTCCTCCGAAGTGTTAGGAAAACGTTATAAATCTTGTGTACATCATGTAAAGCTCTGTGAATATCTGTGTCGTCCATTTCCTAGCATTAGTGAGTCATGTTGCGTTTCTGGATGCTGTTTATGAATACATCAAGTTTCCTGCACATGTTATGGAGAAAAAAAGATGAAATGGAAATTGTTTCGAAAACAACGGTGTTGTTAGTGGATCGACAGAAGTGAATGAACTTATTGCTTTCTCAAAATGAGCTTCTTCAACAGCATGTCCTAGGAAAGAAACTTCAAAAGACTAGCTGCTTAAATGATGTGTTTCCTACTCCTTCGCTATTTTTTTCGGGTTAATTTCGTTACGATATCCAAGACAGCCAAATTGTTTTCCTGGGACTTCGTTGAGCTTCATTGTCTCGGCGCTTTTCTGGTGGTCGCCACTGTTGATTCTGGCGTTCAGGAGTTGCAGTGGTATGGGAATAGTGTGGCGGGCTTGTCCCAATAAGACTAGCTATAGGAACATCATTGTGTACTTATGTGTGTATTTGTAGTGTCCAGAGGAAGTTCGTCATGGTCCTCCTGCCCTTGTCCCAGCTTTTTTTTGTGGTTGGCTCAAATATACCTTTCTTTCATTCTCGAATATTCGCCATCGTTTCCGCGTTTACTTCCTTCCAGGCCATGTCACCCTTTACACAATATACATATGTTCTATTTTAACTAAACCTTAGAGCGAATTTCAACAATGAAAGTGAACACGATCAGCTATTCTAAATTGACACAGACAACTCTTCAATTTCGCGGTAGCAATAATGAATGAATGTTATGATGAAATTAACATTTAATTTCGTGCCAAATAAAGGTGGCTTGTTTATGTGTTGTACAGTCGTCAGCACATCAAATTACCACAAACTGTCAAATTTTCCCATTTGATTTTGAACTTAACCATTAACATTTTACGGTTTAAAATCATTTGAAAAAATTTGAGAGTTTGTGGTAACTGTTCTTCCTTTTCAATTTATTTAAGCCTCAATTACTTTTGACATTATATTCGTCGATTCTTCTTCTCAACACCAAATATGAAAATAATTGCACTGTGGGATTTTCATGAGGTCTCGAGAACAATTACGCTTTCACATAAACCACAGAGCTTTCTCTGTGCAATTGTGGAGTTCAATCATTATCTTGAGTAAGCAGGTAATGACTCTAATACTTATTATCGGTGCCACCGATCGTATCTTTAATCAATAGTTATGACTGCCTTGGCTTAGTTTGCCTTAAATAATTACCACAAAATAACATAATATCACGTCAGTACTTACCAAAGGGTTAATAAGCACAAGTGTAGCTATATAATAGTATTCTTTCGTCAGTTGTGTTTAAGTTCCGTGTGCCATCAATACTGGGCAATTACTGCGTTTTCAAACCAATTGCTGGGGACTTCTGTAAAACCCTATAATTTGGTTAAACTAAACTCCAAAACACAAAGAAAGCTCATGAACAACGTGTAATTTAACAACAGATTGTTTGCTTTGACAACAGAACGTAAACGCACAGGTTTATCTAAAAAGACACAAGTGACTAACCCTCGCGTGTGCGTGCGGTGCGTGCCTCGAACATAAACATGAAAATTCACAATAAAGTTTCCATAAACACGTTTACTGGGAGTGTGTATGCTTACATAGTTTCGGGGCTTGTAGTACAAGGCGAAGGTTAATTTTCATTGCTAATATTCTCTTGTAAGTAAATTCAGCGTGTAACTACAATGTAAGTATGTATTTACTTTAGCAACTCCGAGTATTGGGTCAATGACGGCCCACAGACAGATTAATCGTCTTCGGTTAACAGGGTCCCGTGCAGCGTGAACTTAGTGACATCACGTTATGATTTGTACAAAAAAAGTACATGATATTTGTTCAGCTTCATAAAATCAGACGGTTTTTCGTCCTTCAATGCCATGAGAGTTTTTAGGCGGAAGTATTGTAGTGAGTCATGAATTTATTAATACTTGTACATGTACATATGTATTTCGTTTTTGATGACCTAAATGGGGTACCGAAACAGCGTTCCTCTCTGCTGAAGAGAGCGTTTGATTTCCGCATAGAAACAGTTAATTTGCATGGCAAGAACCATTATATGCCTATGGGCATAATGAAAGAGAATAATCCTCTCTCTGAAGAAAATCTTGGAAAGTGACGTTGCCAGGTCAATGTATGACTAAGTTGGTTTTTCCAATATAGATCTTTGTTCACAGTTACCTATAATTGCAGTTATGACGTACCGCCAATAAACTCGAAAGTATACTGTTCTCCTTTAAAATGAAGTGTGAACCTCATGATATCACTGCCAGAAACTAATTAGAACATATTATCTTAATTAATACCTCTAATTAGCCTGTTGAAATAACAGACTGTGCGTGTATGTTAAGATCGTCTGGAAGTACATGAGTACATGCGAACACCTACTCATGTGTATAATTTTACAATCTGCTAAAAGCCTTAGGTGTTTTCATTTTGACAGACTGCTCTGTGTACATTAGGCGTTTTAGCGTGTCTACGAAATTAGGTAATAATTGGTAACCTCTTGTAGCAGACTGCGGGGCGCTTAATGTTGCATTGTGCTCATTAGGTCGTGGTTTTAATTAACTTTGAGCATCTAAACTATCAGACTGTGGACAGACAAGAGACTGACAGACTGTGGATCATCATCAGCCCAATGCTTTCCAATGCTGGACAAAAGCTTCTTATAAGAAATTGTTGGAAGTACCCTAAAGGTTCTGCCTACAGGGTAATTCCAAAAATTTTGTGTAGGATCACTGAGCAAAATGTGTTTACAGAAAGTTTTCCAACAGCGGAAAACCATCATCTGCCTAGTCATGCCGTTTCCAACTAAGTTGGGGTCGGCTTCCAGCCTAACCGGACGCAGCTGAATACCAGTACTTTATTACATGGAGCGACTGCCTATCTGATCTCCACAACCCAGTTGATACTGGGTAATACGATACACCTTGGTAAGTCCGGTTGTGAGATTTTCGGGTCACTGACTTCATGTTGCGACTGTCAAGAATCTACAAATTACAGCCCAACCCAATGGCTTAACGTGCCTTCCGAGGCAGGGAGGAAACTCGGTATGAAATTGATGGTCACCTCCACGGACCAACCATGGCAAGCGCTGCTTAACCTTGAAGGTCGACCGTGCGGGTGACTGTGGCTATTATTATTTAACCACGAGCAACCGAAAAACCATCTCCATGAATGTAAAGTTAGTGACCAAACCCTGATTGTGTCATCACCAAATTTCAAAAATATCATCACTGTCAACGATTATAAAAATGTATATTTCATACGAGAAAATCAGTACATCAAAAATCATTCATTCATTGTTATTACTGGGAGACAATGGGGTGTCGAGAAGTTTTGGCGATGCGTTGAATTCTGGCCCACGCTGCATGCCATATTAGTATGATGAAAGGTGCCGATAGACAGACCACGTGTTAGACCGTAGACTACAGGACGTAGAAGGAATACCTTACCATTTTTGACTGGATTTGGATATTAGCTCACCTTTATTCTTGGTTTCTGCCTATAATGTGTTAAACCCGATTCATAACCTTTTCGAAAGTTTAGGTAGCTTCAAATTTAGGTCAGAATAGAATAATGTTTCCACCGAAATGAGTAATACTTTTCGCAATCAAAATGAATAAAAATATATAGATTTATTTCGTCATCAGGTAAAAATGTACCTAATAGTATAAATAATAGGTAACTTTAAAGACCACCAAAGCAATTAATGCATGAAAGGACGTTACCGTATTTACAACTAGGTACTGCTCGCGTTTTGTTAGGAAATTATTCCACGGGAATAGTTTTAAATATAGCCTATGACACTCGGAAATCGGATCAGTAGTTCCGAAGATTACCCCTACATCTAAGCTTACAAACCTACTTGTACTTCTACTACTTTAGTTCTTATAATATTAGTAAGTATAGATTATATTTGGGTGGCAAATATTCAGCGCACGCGCTTGCCTCAACTGCTCCTCGCGCTCATAGTTTACAACCTCACGAAGTAAAACATACGCGGAAGGATTTCAGACGTGTACGTTACCTAAACAAAACTAGAGCATCCAGTTTCGCCTGAGAAAGCGTTCCATAAACAAAGTCAATTGGTCTAAACGAGTGAATTTTTATTCTGGGGCGATGAGATCATTAGGTGAACGGCCGATGGTTGAGTTTTTGTGGAAATGGGTCGCGGGGACTCCACCATGACATTGATGGGTCGAGCTCGGGAGGCCGGCTAAGAAAGCAATCACTGATTTTATAATTGTACCTATCTCATACAAGAGGGAGAGGCAAGCGTCTGTGTTTATTTCTACACGCTATGAGCTCGCCTCCCAATATTTACTGCTAATATATAACTGGGTTGCATTATATGCCAAATCACTGGTATTTAAATTGGATAATGTAAATAATCAAACTCTAACGATCAGCATAAATCTAATAATGAACAATTTAGTTAATACGAGCAGCCTGAAAATATATATGTCAAAACCCAAAACATCTGTTTTGTGTATAAATTCTTCGACGACATGTTTTTACACAAGAACGGAAATTGAATGTAATTCTGACGGTGACAAGCAATTCACTGTGAAAATATGATGGGGAGTTATAAATGTATAAGTGTTAGGTACTTAAATTATTTTTATTATTCTAGTGGCGCCTAGACAGAGGCTCGAAAGTTTAAATACGTACTAGATTTGCAATAAACATATTTTTATGAATCGACACTGTCTGTGGCAGACAAAAAAGAGCTCTTGGTTTTAAAGTACACCGTAAAAAAGCTCTACTTATTCATAAATCACTTTACCAGTAGGCACCTATGCATTTTTTATTTATAGATTCGTAAAAGCAGGAACTACGGACAGACTGCATATCGTTCTCCGGACACTACTGACCTGAGGCTATCCTGTGGGTCTAAAATGGCCGCTTTAGCAGAATCATAATAGGATAATTGTTTTAATATGAATTACGTTTAAATTCTTCAAATGGTCGTAGACGTACCTACTATTATGAATTGTCACTTTGTGACCACTTTACGTATTTAAACAGAATTTATATTATTATCCTATTATGATTCTGCTAAAGCGGCCATTTTAGACCCCCTGAACGTGTGGTGTAAACGTTACGTAAATACATCGATTTTAAAATTAAAAATACTCGTCTCACATAGGTATAACATTTTCATAATTTTAAGAATTTATTCATATCTATAGATGATGCTGATTGAGCTTGTTGCAAACAATTTAACTGAAAGGCTAGTTGTATTTAAGATTCAAAAATCGACGTATTTTACACCCTCAATCTGTCCGTACCAGTTTGTCTTTGGCCGAACCTGTAGAGGGTTTTCAAGGGGTTTTTACCGAAAACTGGCTACACGGACGCCTTTGTTACGATTTAAAAAAAGAAGAATATCCCATAGTGGATTGTTTTGTAATATTTCAAGGCAGCGTTTTCGATGAAAGCTCCCAAGCTGCTTGACTTTTTCCAAAACTTCTAACAATTATCATCATAATTATATTTCAACCGATTTATACAAAACCCTTACAATTTATATACTTAAACCTTTCTCATGAACCACTCTATTGGTGTAGGGTTAGTTTTTGAGTTTATCGCGAATAGAAAGACAGACAGACGCGGCGGAGGACTTTGTTTTATAATATTTAGAGAGTCTCTACAAGTTATGTATTAAGATATTTCTTGATTTACTACATTAATGACTTCTTCAGGATAACATCCAAATAAGAAACCTAACTATTAAGTTTTGATATTCTATATTTATACCTAACTATTAAGTTTTGATATTTTATTTTATTTTATATTAAAAGTGCCAGAAACGTTCAATTGGTTGTGTGAAAAATATTGAAATGTTAGGGAAATCTAGGTGAGGTTCAATGTCTGGGGCTCTGTGTCTATAGTCATTTGAACTGAAAAAGTAAGTCTGTGGGTATTGTTGGTAGTCTGATTTTAATTTAGTAAATAAGTGATAGTGCATTGTGATGCAATAAAACCGGCCAAGTAGGTACGTGTCGGGTCACGCACAATGTAGGTTCCGTAGTTGCCCATCAACATATGCAGAAACTTCCTACGGTTCGATTTGTCTCCGAACGATGATTTTTATTTTAATAATAAATTAGCTGTGTTAGTTTTCCTTTTAATTTCGTTATATATACTATCACCGTGAATGTTTTCACGCACCCAAACATAATTGTTTAGCTGGTAGAGGGGGGGGACACTTGAGTCTAACAAAAAAGTGCACTTTATAGCTTAATACTCTAAAAAAATACTTTACGAGATTTTATTTTAGTACTTTGTCGGCGTAACTAATCTGTACATTCATGCCAAATTACAGCTTTCTGGTACTAAGAGTCTTTGAGCTAAGCTGCGGACAGACAGACAGACAGACGGGCATGGCGAAACTATAAGGGTTCCTTGTTTGTTGACTACGGAACTCGTCGTCTGATCAAAGTCAAAGTAAAAGAAGACGCTTTTGAACATCAAACTTTATCAGGGATTAGAATTGAATCTTATTGCCTATGCATTGATATGCCTTGCAAGGGTGCTCTAGTACAACTTGCAAGATTTCACGAAAGTCTCCTGAAAATGACACCGTACAACCAGCCACCCATAAGGCTATTCTTCGTCCTGCCATTGAGTAGGCGACCAGGTCTGAGCACCGTAGGTTAAGACTCATGGCTTCGTTCGTGGCTATAAGTAGTATCTAATAGTACGGGTTGGTTATTGTGAGTTGATGAAATTACGAAGCCTTTTGATGCCAATTGATGGTAATAGGCTCGTCCCTTATTACATGGAACTTAAATATTATTGGTGGCCAAAATGTGGGTGTACTATTAATGGTACACCTCTGCCTAACCCTTCTAGAAATATAGGCGAAATATTATGTTATACAATAACATAATATTTATGTTGTTGATTGTGCAGTACATCATATTGCAGCTTCATTATAGCGTACTTTCTCATTGAGAGGCATCTTCTAATGGAACCTCGTCGTCGGTATTATATTATTTTGTAGCGCGAGACAATTGCGTTCTATGATATTTCCTAAGATACTCATCTAAATTAAATGGTGTTAAGGGCAATTTTGGTTACAATTGAACATAAAGATGACTAACATATTTATTTTGATAGATAAGGACTAGCTGTTGCCCGTGATAGCATATCCATGTATATGAGAATGTCTGACTGTTTAAAAACTCTCAGTAATTACTACATTAATAATAATAATGATCCAGCAACGTCAGCTGTCAAACATAAAATAACATTGACGTATGGCGACGTTGCATTACAAAAATATTACTAATTTTATAATCATCGTAAATAAATATCTTGAGAACAGAAAGGTTCTAATTTAAAATAAACCTAATATACATTTTATACTACGATGTATTTTATAGAAATAGTTTTTATTGTGGCTTAAAAGGCTTAGTATCCAAACGAAAGACATTTGTTATATTTGAATAATCAAGTTAAATGTTTATTTAATTTAAAATGAATTAGTAATAATTAAGTGATATTTATGTGTCCCAGATCTTATCTTGCAATTTCAATATATCAAGTTGTTTCAATCAATTCTCTGAGCTATCAGTTGATGTTCATATTTTATCCGATTAAACAAATAGATTACAAATAAATACTTACTAGTTTGGTAAATTATCTAATGAAGTTTTAAAATAGTTCCCTTAAAGAGGATTTGTTAATTGTTGCCTATGTTATTAGTTATTTAGCTATAATATGTGACCATTTGCCATTGGTTTATTATGGCGGGTAGGATGTACTGAGTATTTGACGTTTGACGTGTATAAAAATAGAGGTTGTCGCCAATTCGGGGCTTTTATGCTGCAAGTGTTCTAAGGGTTAAGACCTACCCTGAGTGGTGTATTGTATGTGCCATGTGTATAGTATTACGTTTGAAAGTGACATAGTATTGAAGATACCAAATGTGTAAACCTGGAACCAATTTGTATTACTTTAAAGATCTACAAGTTATGTAAGTTATTTGATATTATACTATGAATGTTACTGATAATTATGTGCTAGAATTATGTGTTATAATGTGGATTATATTGCTTATTGTTTATCTTCACTGATAAATTGCTATAATTTGAGAAGGGTCCAGGAGAATATATAATTGTTCTGGCATAATACTTTATAAGTTGTTACCGTGGAGTTTCTTGTCCATTCTTCTCCACGAAGACCTAGGTTTGCGAATGGACGTAGCTTGATAGATATCTGACAAGCCTAATCTAAATAAATGAATAGTCTAGTCTTGTCCTTCTGTGTCTTTTCTTGATAGAAACCCTTTTCCCTACACACCTTTTTATAGATACTTTTAGACACAGTAAATAACAAGTAACCATTCTGACACTCAAAGCTTGATAATCAGTGGATATTAATACATACATATATACATATACATCTGTGTATCATCTAAAATATAACATCAGAAGTGGGATAGTGCTCAGGCTTACTAATATGATTTCTAATGGTTTTCATTTTGATATTTTCATGATCAATGTTGGAGCTATTGGTGTGATGCTGAAAGCTGTGACGTCTGCGGATCGCCGGCTCGATTCAACAAGGACGATAACTTCGTGCTGCTGACCCTGACAGTGGAACTGAAAAGCTGCTGAAACAGTTTCGAAGCCATGTCATGGATTAAATGGAGCAGCAGTACGAAATAGCTTATTTCGGTAAGGCCTTTAGAGGCTCTGCTTTAATATGTTACCTGAAAAGTTAGAAATGAAAAATCCTACAGAAAACTACTGTAAATTATTAACGTAAACTATTTAACAAATTATTGTTTAAAAGTTAAGCTTCAGTTAAAAACTTTTTTTATGTCTGGTACTTGCATAAAAAATATTTTAATGTGTAATTTACAGAAAAATAAGTTCCATCCTTAATTAAGTTAATGAGATGATGAAATTGAAGTTTGTTAAATATTCAAGATTGGTTTCAGACTATTTATTTGAAGCTTGGCTTAGAATGGTTTAAATGATAATGGAAATATTGATTTTCTTGATAATTCCATCACTAAAATGAGACTAAGAATAGGATGTATAAACGTTACGTAGTACGATGCTTGATACTCGCAAATATGAGTTGGAGAATAATATACAAGTTATTTATATTGGAAAATTTCTATCTAATGTTCAATCATGTTGAGATAAATTACAAAACTTAATGACTATTTAGAACTTGAATTAATCAAGTGGGTAAACAAATATTCTTTTGATGCGATAAACTAAGACATCATATTGTTTGTAAATTATTGTCAAAGGTTACTGATAGTTCCCTTATGTTACTTTGGCTTAAAAACAATAACTAAAAAAACACAATAAAAATATTGAATTGAATTGAAAAAAAATAATAATTAAGAAGCTGAAGATTCTGTTGATGAACAGTCAGATTGGCCGAACGTTCTGTAAAACAATCCACAGGCTTTGCCCCTTTACGATTACTTATCGGCGTAGACGCAAATATTCCGTTTGCCCAAGCTCGTTTAGACGACGTACCTGACGAAAATGATAGACAAAATCTAAATAACTTAGAGGCTGACCGAGAAATAGCTAGACTATTAAAAATAACAGAAAAAATAAAAAAAAGGTTTCGACGCCAGTCGTCGTAACAACGTAAATTTTAAAGTAGATTTGGTGTATGTCTCACAGAATCAAATTTATTTATTATTGTGATTTTTGGTGCATTTTACATGACATCTTAATAATAAATAGTTTCTCAAAAATCTACCTCAGAGATGTACACTCTTTCACATAATCAGTAATTATTATGAAAAAAAAAAGAATAATGAAATCAACAAAATAATTAAAACAAAACACAACATAACTTAAGACAGAAAATACAAGCAAAATATAACAATTGAGTATACATAAACAATGAATGGAAATAAAGATAATATTACAATGTCAAAATGAAATAATTATCAATGTCAAAAATTAAATAGATATCAAGGTCATATTTCAGTAGCCAAAGAAAAAAAAAAAATTGATTCTGGTCAAGTGAATTAATTAATGAAAATGTAAGTGTCGAAAATGATATGGCACATTAAGACTAAGCAAAAAAAAAAAAAAGTAAAAATCCGCTGGGCGATCGTTTACTTGGTGCTTGTCTATCTCACCAGCAGCGGGTGAATGGGACTTGCATGACGAGGTAACCGATAAAACTTGTTTCCGCTGGTCGGTCATTTGCTTGGTGCAAGTCTATCCCACTAGCAGCGGGTGGAGGGGACTTGACACGTCTAGGCATTTGGCAAAACAAGACTAAAACTTGTTTCCGCTGGTCAGTCATTTGCTTGGTGCAAGTCTATCCCACTAGCAGCGGGTGGAGGGGACTTGACACGTCTAGGCATTTGGCAAAACAAGAGTAAATTGCAATTGTAGAAAAGACGAGGTAACCGATAAAATTTGTGTCCGCTGGTCGGTCATTTGCTTGGTGCAAGTCTATCCCACTAGCAGCGGGTGGAGGGGACTTGACACGTCTAGGCACTTGGCAAAACAAAAGTAAATAAATTTTAATTGTAGAAAAAGGGTATCTAATGTACTTCGAGAGCGAAGTACTTGTCAGTCTGGCCGTGATAGCATATCCATGTATATGAGAATGTCTGACTGTTTAAAAACTCTCAGTAATTACTACATTAATAATAATAATGATCCAGCAACGTCAGCTGTCAAACATAAAATAACATTGACGTATGGCGACGTTGCATTACAAAAATATTACTAATTTTATAATCATCGTAAATAAATATCTTGAGAACAGAAAGGTTCTAATTTAAAATAAACCTAATATACATTTTATACTACGATGTATTTTATAGAAATAGTTTTTATTGTGGCTTAAAAGGCTTAGTATCCAAACGAAAGACATTTGTTATATTTGAATAATCAAGTTAAATGTTTATTTAATTTAAAATGAATTAGTAATAATTAAGTGATATTTATGTGTCCCAGATCTTATCTTGCAATTTCAATATATCAAGTTGTTTCAATCAATTCTCTGAGCTATCAGTTGATGTTCATATTTTATCCGATTAAACAAATAGATTACAAATAAATACTTACTAGTTTGGTAAATTATCTAATGAAGTTTTAAAATAGTTCCCTTAAAGAGGATTTGTTAATTGTTGCCTATGTTATTAGTTATTTAGCTATAATATGTGACCATTTGCCATTGGTTTATTATGGCGGGTAGGATGTACTGAGTATTTGACGTTTGACGTGTATAAAAATAGAGGTTGTCGCCAATTCGGGGCTTTTATGCTGCAAGTGTTCTAAGGGTTAAGACCTACCCTGAGTGGTGTATTGTATGTGCCATGTGTATAGTATTACGTTTGAAAGTGACATAGTATTGAAGATACCAAATGTGTAAACCTGGAACCAATTTGTATTACTTTAAAGATCTACAAGTTATGTAAGTTATTTGATATTATACTATGAATGTTACTGATAATTATGTGCTAGAATTATGTGTTATAATGTGGATTATATTGCTTATTGTTTATCTTCACTGATAAATTGCTATAATTTGAGAAGGGTCCAGGAGAATATATAATTGTTCTGGCATAATACTTTATAAGTTGTTACCGTGGAGTTTCTTGTCCATTCTTCTCCACGAAGACCTAGGTTTGCGAATGGACGTAGCTTGATAGATATCTGACAAGCCTAATCTAAATAAATGAATAGTCTAGTCTTGTCCTTCTGTGTCTTTTCTTGATAGAAACCCTTTTCCCTACACACCTTTTTATAGATACTTTTAGACACAGTAAATAACAAGTAACCATTCTGACACTCAAAGCTTGATAATCAGTGGATATTAATACATACATATATACATATACATCTGTGTATCATCAAATTTATAACACCCGCGACTTCGGTCGCGTGGATATTTTGGTTTGTATGTGAGAAACTGCCTCGTTGGTCGAGTGGTCGGAAGTGCGACTACTAAGCATGAGGTCCTGGGATAGACGCCCGGGGCGGGCAGTGTTAAAAAAAAATGTTTATCTTAATTACATAAAGTTATAACGCATATGATATATAGATCACCTTTAAGCAAGGAGATGCTTGTGTGACTCCGCGCTTCCACTTAACATTAAACAATGTATGCAATTGAAAAAAATACTGTAAATCACAGTGTTATTGGATTATTCCATCAGAAATTTCTCAATAGCAGCCACGGAATCAGGATTTGTGCCCAGGCGGTGGAGTGTCCGTTTCGACTGCTCGGCCACTATGTCGTAGAAAAAAAAAACTTATGTCAGCATTTCGAAGGAATTTGTAAAAGATGAACAGTGAAAACCGCAAATTCGAAGAGTCAATAATCAGAAAGTTATGTGGGTTTAACCGTGGCCGCGCAGTCCGCATGAATTCAACTGCGCGGCCACCAGTTCTCTTAAACGGAGCGTTGTAAAAGTCTAATTCCTTTTGCTAATCACTGACAGGATTTCGAAGAAAATGTAGATCATAAAAATAATGCCCTACTGTCTGTAGTTCACGACCTACATCACTCCAAAGTTTGGCCGCGCAGTCCGCACAAAGCGAACCGCGCGGCCACCAGTTCTCTTAAACGGAGCGTTGTAAAAGTCTAAGTTTTTTTGCTAATCACTGATAGGATTTCGAAGAAAAAATACATTGTAAAAATATAGCTCTAAAGTTTGGACTTCTCGTTCCACAACACTCACGTAATGGCGAACCGCGCGGCCACGTGTTTCTTAAAGTGGAGCTTAAACGGAGCTTGGTACAGGTGTCTTTCTTTTTGCTAATCACTGATACGATTTCGAAGAATTTGTAAACATCATGAATGAAGTTCTAATGTTTGAAAATCGCGAGTTACAGAACTTATACCCTGTAACTAGAGTTAAAAGAAGGGTGACCATGATTTACGATGCGCTGACGAGATATTCCCATATACTTAAGACGTTTTCATTGTCACGTATATTTCTATACTTTTTATCGTAACATGCAAATAGTTTTAGTCTTTTGGTTTGAAATTGAGTAGAGAAGCTAATTAAAAGGATATAAAGAAAAAAATGTCATCGATTGATTTATATTTCTATTTCTTAAGTAATAGATAAAACATAATATTACTATAAACTATAAATCACATAATTTAAAAATCACATAATTTAAAAATCACATAATTTAAAAATCACAATTCGTTTTCATATTTATAATTACAATTTAAAAAATAATTGCTTATTTTCGTTGTTGTAACGATTAAGATCATAACTATATAAGCTAAAAAAAGTAGCTTATTTAAAAACTACACTAGATATACGAGAGCAACATCATGTACCTATATAACATAAAATTATAAGTTTGTAAGTAGATAAAGTTTTATTAAAGTATACTTTAAATCACCTAATTCAACAATCACAGTTCGTTTTCATATTGCAATCAGAATTTAAAAACAAAATCTGACTTACGATAACAACAACATTTCTAAAACTTAAAATTATACAACTTACACCTACCTACCAATCACAGTTTAATTTGTTATTGTACTTACAATTACAATTTAATCAAGAAATAACGACCTACGTTTTTGTATCGATTAACATCATAATATTTTTATTACAAACAAATCAGTCATACTATAATCGTTATAGCAAAACTTACTACGATAAAATCACAAAATATTCCTATACCATGTAAATCACAGTGAATTTCGATATAAGCCTACTATTATCTAACATTTAACAAGTCTCTATATAATAAAAATCTAATTTTAGCTCCACTTTAGAGCAAAATTCTCACCTATTATCATGTAACTTAACTACCAATAAGACCATAAGTTAAATTGTGCAGTGTTATGGGCTGCACTGAACTTTCATGAGTTTTGTTTCGGTTGTCGTCATAACATAACCATTGGTCGTCGATTAAGCAATGACACTTGTAATGACCGATATTGCCAACACATGGAAGAACATACTCTAACGCACCTATCAACTTGAATGTTTTACGTTCCGTTATTTTTATATAACGTGGTATTTCATTAAGTATAATGTTTTGAGTACCATTTAAATCAAATAAAATAATATTATTTAATTTGTATTCGTATTTAATGCTTTTGTTATTGCATTCTAAACAATGTTTTAATTCTAAATTATCGATAACGATGGCGTCTTCTAAGCTTCTGATACCAAACATGTTAATAATATCGAAATTGAGAGAAAGAAACACAATGAATCTTGTTACATTCTCATTACAAAAAGGCGTAATACATTTTTTACTTCTTTCTGCACTAAACAAGAAATCAAAAAGTATATGCTCAAACACAAAAGCCATATTACAATTACATTCGTAATAATTGTTTTTTTTTTGGTAATAGAGTGAAACAATGTTTTCTCTTAGCTTATATGCTTCCTTTTCATTTTGATTTTGGGCTAATATATTAATAAAATCACGAATTAAACTATTTTCACAAGAGTTGAAGACTTCGCGAATATAATTGTTTGTTTGGTATCCATGTGCCAGCATAAAAAACACAGAATCAAACGCGCAGGTGTTTAAAACATTTTGTTTAGATTCGATTACATTTCCATTTTTTAAAAATAAGATTGAAGTAGATGTTATTTTATGAGTTTCATATCCCTCACCCTTCCAATTTTCGGTATACGAGGGCTCCTCAGCAAATATCGAGTCGGAAGTGAATGTCACGGCAGCATTTTTTATTCTTTTCTTTATGCTAATGCTTTTAACTCGCTTTAACTTTCGTTTTCGGGATTTAGAACTAATATTGTGTGGAATATCATTCAGACTCTTCAAACTAACTTTGGTTTCTCCTTGCAGAAAATTGTAATGAATATTCAAAAACTCATCAATATTATATTTGTGAGTACGAGTCTCAAATAACAAATGCTTTAGTGTTTTGAAGTAACTCTCTACTGAGGAGGATGTAGGCGACTTATTTTGTGTATCATACAAAGGACACATTACGTTACTCCACAATGGAAGCTTGATTAGCAATCTTCTCAAAGTTGATGTTAGGTGGGGCAGATAATATTTGTTGCGTGTTTCAGTCGGCGTCTGAAATAAGCTTTTTTGTTGCTCAACGATCTCATCAAACCAATACATTATATTATCTTCCTCAATTATTAAGGTATCGTGATAGAAAGTTTCTCTTTCACCGCCATATTCGGGGACCGGATCTTCCGTAGCGAATAATCTCTCCTTCATATTTTGCATTGCTAAGTCCCAAGCTTTATTAGTAGTGTTATAGTATTTGTAAGTGCATATTTTGACCATATTTGAAACTATCATTTTGACTTCATCAAAACTTTCAGATCTTTTTATCAATAAAATACATCGAATAAAAAACATTTTAATTGGAGTATCCACGTTTTGAAAACAAGGTAAATTGTAAACATTTTTAATAAAATGGCTGGTGTCTAACCTAAGAAAAACTTCTGGTAAGTTTACACTAAGTTTTCTCAACACTAAGAATGATTGTCTCAGATAGTTTTTCACTGTTATAGATGTTGTAAAAGCATCTACATTTGCAGCAATCAAAGCAGACGAGTCGTCAGTTACAACTTCGTTAGGAGCGGTATGTATTTCCTTATACCATCTTTTTAACCAGGATGATATGGAATCTGCAGTATGAGTGTCCGCTATCATTTGAAATATCGCTTGAGATTTTATCGTTTTTGAAGTTAGCATACAAACGTATAGAAAGAGTCGCTTAGTTAATGTTGATCCATCAGGAAGTTTTATTGGGTGAAAGAAAGATCCCGTGGCGTCTATAGTGATAGTTACTTCCTGTGGATTTTTTTCTAAAAAATCTTTGTAGAATTGATTTTGTTCTTCAGACCAATAATACATGTAAAAATTCGGGACAAGTTTTATTTCGCGAATCAAATTTTTAAAACTTGGCAACATTGACATCATAAGTAGGCTTAAAATGGGATTGGCATGCAAACGATTACTTTGTCTCTTCTCGTGCTTTATTTTCCGAAGAGCGTTCATTGTAGGAAGTATGGGAGGGATTGCATTATCTTTATACTTAATAACTTTTGAAGCTATTTCTTTATGAATTACTGTGGCAGATTTGTACTGTAATTTCTTTGCAAGTTGATTTCTTTTGTATGGTGACATCTTAGATTTCAGTTTTGGATTATGCGGAACTAAGTTATCTGTATTAAAAATTGTACATTTTATAGTTGCTGTTTTGTCTGTTAACTTTTCGCTACATATTTCTACAGTGCAGCTGCATTGTGTGCATTTCCCTTTTATTTTCACATTATCTTCTGAGTCAATTAATTTATTCTTGAAAGTCCACGTGCAAGGTCGTCTCGAGTACTGCCATATTTTTTCTTTGAGTAGATTGCTCCACTTGAACTTAGGCAATGTTTTGTATTTCTTGTGTGTCGATGTAGTTTTTAGATCTCGTCTTATATAACGAACAGAAATTGGTTCTACTTTTTTCCACTCATGCTCATCTAGTAAGAAAGAAAATTGATTTGTATGCTTATCATTAATTTCACTTTTTGTCGTTGAAGATGTCGTGCTCCGACACGATGGAGAAGATAAAGAACTTTCTGTCGTCGTACTTATATCAAAAACTTTATTGTAATTTCTCTTTAGCCACGAGTACAACGCAAGCGGTGACATATCGTGATTTATTTCTTCTGAGATAGTATGAAATATAGGATCATTATATTTAATTTTTGTGTTTATGCAGTCTGTGGAATATTTTATAAATATTTTTTTTAGCTTGTCTTCGTTGACTCTCAGTTTACGTCCTTTTCTACCCATCGTTCTGAAAAAAAATGCGATGTATTAGTGGTAAGAAGTGGTCCTCCGGCCAGCTACGGTAACAACGCGAGCTTTGACGCGAGTTTGCCGCTTTAGTGGAAGTCTGCCGCGGACGAACATTTCCTAGGAAGTTTTATATTTGGTATCTATTTGTTTATTCCTTTAATATAATATCGAATTCATATGAGTTTCAATCCTTTTGGCAATGTATTTCGAGGGCTTAGAATTGACCTACCGAATAGGTAAAACATTTTTTTATGATAATGGTTATAATGTTGCATTAAATTTAACATATTATCCACTGTATTCAACTTTCAATTTAACAATACCCACCTTAAACTGTAGGCATGCAATAAAGAATTGGGAATTACACGCATGTTCCAATACATTACATTTTATTAATGTTTTGAATAAGTACTTACCGCTTGATTGATAAAACTTCCTTGTGTGATAAAAGCAACAGTATTAAAGACAATTAGTATAGTCACAATACAATCCTATGAAATAACTATGAACTATCTAACACTGCACTGATAAACACGGGCGCACTCTGTAACAACCGAGACTGAATAAAAACACTATACAGAGTCAAGCTCTGCGGGGCAGGGCGGGACCCCTCCCCGCTGATATTGTAGCCATTTTGGGAGTCGCTACAGACGCAACTGGGTAGGTGCTTACCTATACTCTCGAATGAAAACATACCAACGCAAGCGCACAGCGACTTTTTTAGGAAGTTATTTAAAACAGCTTACATCTTGGATATGAAACGCATGGACTACTGCAATAGGTAAACGTCATCATTATAAAATAATTAAGTTTTATAAATAAACACTTTAGGAAGATATTATATTTTTGGCATTCCTTTCATTCGCAGACAGGACAGATGTTTCATATAATTTAATAATTTAACTAATATTATAAACGTGAAAGGTTGTAATAATGTGTGTGTGTGTGTGTGTGTTTGTTGCTCTCACGCAACAACTACTGAACGGATTTTTCTGAAACTTTGCAGTAAAATAGCTTACATGTCAGAATAACACATGTGCTATAATTTATATAGATATAGTGTACATTTTTCAAAATATCACGATAAATAAAAAATTAAAATGTAAAGTATGAAAAATCTGTCTTTTGCGAGCTAGCTTTTATTTTACCCTATACTTTTTTTTGAGGCATCCTACTTCCTACTAATATTATAAACGTGAAAGTTTGTAATAATGTGTGTGTGTGTTTGCGCAACTACTACTGAACAGGTTTATAAAAACGTTTAAATACGCGCGGGCGAAGTACTTCGAACGTTGTACATCACGTTAGAAACATCAAAAATAACAGCCCCTATTTAATGGATTTTATTATTATACATATAAACCTTCCTCTTCTATCACTATCTATTAAAAAAACCGCATTAAAATCTATACATAGGGATATAGGGAGGGACAGAAAAAGCGACTTTGTATATTGTGTAGTGATGATATATTTATACTATGATATTGAAATGGAAAAAAGCCTGGATTCACACACTATAAATCTTGGTCACCCTATTTTTTCCTTCGATTATAGGTTTTAAGTTCTGTAGGTCTTGTAGTTCTTAATTATAGGATTTATTTATACTGTCTACATATTCTTCGAAATGGTGTCAGTAATTAGCAAAAAGAATGGGACTTCTACTAAGCTCCGTGTAAGGTCTATTAAAAAAAACTCGTGGCCGCGCGGTTCGCTTTGTGCGGACTGCGCGGCCAAACTTTGGAGTGATGTAGGTCGTGAACTACAGGCAGTAGGGCATTATTTTTATGATCTACATTTTCTTCGAAATCCTGTCAGTGATTAGCAAAAGGAATTAGACTTTTACAACGCTCCGTTTAAGAGAACTGGTGGCCGCGCAGTTGAATTCATGCGGACTGCGCGGCCACGGTTAAACCCACATAACTTTCTGATTATTGACTCTTCGAATTTGCGGTTTTCACTGTTCATCTTTTACAAATTCCTTCGAAATGCTGACATAAGTTTTTTTTTTCTACGACATAGTGGCCGAGCAGTCGAAACGGACACGGCGGTGGACATGGCGAAATTTGGGTGTACAATTAGGTACACTTCTGCCTAAACCTTCGGGGATGACATGGCGTGATGTGTGAGAACTGACTGGCTGATCAAAATGTGATAATGTGGGTGATGACTACAAAAAGAAGTCCCAAATAAAATTAAATGGTGACGATATGGCTTAAAAACCGTTTATTTTGGCGCTATACAACTTTATTTCAAAGTGAACCATCACACGCCTTGTTGGGCACTATTTATTCTAATACCGTTCTGTTTACAAAATTAAATGACTTATTTTTCGCAAGCACGTGCAAGTTTTGGGCACTGAACAACCAATATATAATTTACCGTGTGAGAAGCATGGACTCATGGAGTGCCCAATTGAATACCTGCCACTTTTATGCTTTGGCCATGGGATCTGTTGATCGTCATTGTATAAGCCAATTTTAAGGGAATTGCAACCTCTTAAATTAAAATGGCAAGTTATTTGAAATAGTTGGCATGCGGGGAATTAAATAGCTTTTTAGCAGCTCCGTTTTTATAAGGTTTCTGCCCTGCTCTGTGCATCAAGTTTTCGCATCACCAGAACTAGAACGCCAACTTTAAGCTCCAGCTGATGGGACGGCACGCCTGTTAACTCTAAGGAGTTGAGAAATTCAACAGGGTAGGCAGTACTATCGTCATTAGCCATCACAGTGTCTATGGATGTGTATACTTTTGAATCCACTCGTTCTTTGGCGGCAGCACTGCCCACTCACACAACCACTTTTAATTTTTTATATTATCCTCCAAATTTGAAAAACGTGCATGTCATGTTCCTTCTTAGCCCTTTGTGTTCCAGGGCCGTGGTATCTCTGTCTCGCAGGCATCGGCCCTTGCCAAACCGGAAGGGGTCCCCTTCCGGTTTGCTGAGTTTGATTTCTTGGAGGCGCGCGTGGAACACGAACTCGCCATCGACACGGCCTGTCGTCATTTGACGGTCGGACGGCGAGCTAGCCCATTACTCACCGTCCACAGGGTCTAAAGTCACCTAGGCGAGCAAAACGATGACGCCACCCATCAGCGCCTGGTTGCCGCGGATGTCCTGCAAGCTGCGGTTCAACGTCTCTAATGCATGCTTCTGCGACATTGTGCACTCATCCCATACTATTAACTTCCACTGCTGCAAAAGGACTCCCCCGTAAACACAAAAGGAAAAATAAAACCAAATTCATTTTCAAACATTCCGACTACACGTCTACATACTACAAAACCTATTTACGTAAATAATTAAATTTATCATAGAAATCGCGTATGAGGTTATTAACTAAATTTTAAACATTAATATCTTTTCCGTCTGTTGGTCGATTTGGGTGAAATAAGCGCTAAATGTTACTCAGAACAATGCTTCTTATGTTTCAATATTTCGATTTTGAATACAATGAGGGGTTTTTACGTGATAGGTGCACAAACGAACAGACAAAAATTCAATTCTAAAAATGGTAGAAATGGCTTGTGTTTGATCCTTTAACACCCCTAATATTTTTTTTCTAAATATTTTCAATGTACAGAAACGCCACGTCTGCAGATTTATTATATGTATAGTTTTGATAAGGATTAATACTATGTTGGTAAAAACACCTTCGCAAATAAAGCATTATTTTGACCGTAAGTAAAACGCGGAAGGATTTCAGACGTGTACGTTACCTAAACAAAACTAGAGCATACAGTTTCGCCTGAGAAAGCGTTCCATAAACAAAGTAAATTGGTGCGGTGTATACGTTACGTAAATACATCGATTTTAAAATTAAAAATACTCGTCTCACATATATAATATTTTCATAATTTTAAGAATTTATTCATATCTATGGATGATACTGATTGTGCTTGTTGCAAACAATTTAACTAAAATACTATAGGATAATTGTATTATCGATTCAAAGGTTTACACCGTGTCCATTGTCTAGCGACTCCTCTATCTGTCCGTACCAGTTTATCTTTGGCCGAACCTGTAGATGGTTTTAAAGGAGTTTTTACCGAAAACTGGCTACACGGACGCCTTTGTTTCGATTTGGTTAATTCAATTAGCAAGCAATTTGTGCTTTTCCAAGTCTTGACAGGTTGATTCATCATAACAAAGGCTTAAAACATGTCGAAAGATTAATTGCAAGATAAGTATGTTTGTTTATTCAGAAGAAAATGGAAAGAGCATTGAGCTTTTCATAACATTAATCTCAGTGTTATTCTTTGATCTTCAAGGCGCCTGCTGAAGCCAGTACGTAACTGGGTGACCATTATTGGTGACGTTAATTCGGCTCTTTGAAAGTGATTGAGACAAGTCTGACTATCGGTGTTACTTCAGAATATCGCCTTTTTGTTTGACTGGATTGTGGAGAGCGGTCAATTCACGTACCTAAGATTCAAAGCAGCTGCATCTGGTTTTACTGAATGTCTTCTTGGGAAGGCATGAAACAAGAAAGAATGAGTAGATAGCTTTTGATAATTACTTCCGAGTTGGCTGTTGTTGATTTCACAACAACACCGGTCATGTCCAGGTTTCTTTTTTATGTCCTTATGTGTACTTAGTCAAAAACTGCGCTAAAATGTTGACTTTTATCGACGCTCAAATGCATGACGTCAACGCGAACAGGTAGGTGCTATTGTTATCCCTGAAATTATTACATAAGGGTATATCATTTCAATTAGGTATTCCCTATATTACCTGCATGTTGATATTTACTCATAAATTGTCGGTAAAATGGATATATGATTATGTTGTAGGTTGGGAATACCATATGCGTTGTACGTGAAATTAATAAAATATTCGCGGTTGGTAGGTGTTGCAACTGCAATTCCGTCATTTGCTCGTTAATGACGGAATTGCAGATGTGGTATTTCAAAATATATGCTTATAGTGCTACTGCCAAAATTCGAAATCGGTATATTCGATTTCGAATTTTGGCAGTAGCACTATAAGCATATTTATAAAAGACTGGTAGAATTAATATGCTTTTATTATTTACGTATGGTGTTTATAAGATAAAGGGGAATGTGACTACAGGAATAAAGTTTAACTTCTTTACCAAAATCATCGTCTGCCTAGCCTTTTCCTAACTATGGTGGGGTCGGCTTCCAGCCTACCCGGATGCAGCTGAATACCAGTATTTACATGGAGCGACTGCCTGTCTGATCTCCACAACCCGGGTACTAGGTAACACGATACCCCTTAGTAAGACTGGCTGTCAGACTTTCGGGCCAAACCTGTAATGACTTTCAAAGATCTACAAATGGTATCCGGAACCAACGGCTTAACGTGCTTTCCGAGGTACGGAGGAAACACGGTAATTAATGGGTGGTCACCCATCCACGGATCAACCTAGGTAAGCGCGGAAAAACCCAGAAGATTAACCAGATGAACGACCCGAGCGGCTGTTATTATTTAGCCACGAGCTTACCCAAACCACTTTTTTACCCAAATACAGGGTTTTATTCATAAACGCTGCTTACAAAAATACATTTTTGTAGTTTATCAAACATCAAATCAAATAATTACTTCGCATAATATGGGTAGATAAGTAGATAGTACATAAATGTTACATTACATAATGTAAGGATCCTCATATTAACCATTTCTTGTATAAAAAACATAAAATAAAAGCTTATAATAACAATGAAATGAAATGGGTGATACAACTAGACATAGGAACTCTTTTTCATTTTACCTATATTAACTTAACAAGCTATTATTGCACTACAATAGGAACATAGTGAGGTGTTACAATAATTTTCTATTCTCAGGTATTCTGGGGTCGTGTAAAAACATTTATTGACTAACCGTCAGGTAACTAATCGTCAGATGTTAGTCGTTTCCTAACTTTTAGCAGCGTTTGGTATAATACCCTTGTTGAAATAAAAATACTAGACAGTATTTAAAGTCGCAAGTGTAGCATCTTAAAGCTAAATGTTGGTTTTGAATTTTATTTTAGATTTTTTCTTCTATTATATTTCAACCAAACCCACATAAGCTATAAATTCTTAAAAAAATCTGTATCCTCGCGTTTTTGATGGAATATCTATGTCATACCACATCTCAAAATTGACTGGACTGATCCATTTTCTTGACATTATCCGCTCTAATTAATATCTAGAAATTATTTATTTGCATTTTTTTGCGAAATTGATTGGTACATGGACAGTGTTGGCATATTCATTTCTTTAAAAATATTTTGGTGTAATACTGTACCTAGGTATTCTGTATGACCTAGATAGATTTGCGTACATAGTTATACAGTGTAATCCGTTGAACCAATCATTTGAATCGCCCCAAATATGTTGGGGTCGGCTTTGAGTTTAACCGGATGCAGCTGAGTGCTACTATTTTGCATTTAGAGATTGTCATTTTTTGTGGGACAAGCACTCCACCACTGCAACTCCTGAAAGCCAGAATCAACAGTGGCGACCACCAGAAAAGTGCCGAGACAATGAAGCTGGACGAAGTTCCAGAGAAACAATTTAACTGTCCTGAATCCGGCAACGAAATTAATCAGAAAAGAATAGAAGTGGAGTAGGAAAACATAACTTCCACTTCCCTCCATATCAGCAGGACACAAAACAAGAACAAGGCCAAAGGGAACTTTACAACTGGGGTAAGCGCAGTTGCCTAGCACCACGGATAAATATTATATTAGAGACTGTCCATAGTGTCCATCTGCCCTCCACTACCCAAGAGTTAATGAGTAACACGATATCAATTGGTAAGGTTGGTTGTCTACCCGTAAACAGTATCAAAGATCTACAAAAAACAGCCGGGACCACTTTCTCAGTCACGGAAAGGTCTCGGTATGTAATAAGTGGTCACCCATCCATGGATCGTCCCCGGTAAGTGATAGTTTAACCTTTAATCGGCCCGTGTGGCTGTTATTACTTAGCCATGACTGCCACGAGCCTCCTCTGATGCCCGTGGGAGCCGAATGTGCCCTTGTCTACTTATCCATATTTGTAAAAACCGGCCAAGTGCGTGTCGCGCATGAAGGGTTCCGTGCCGTAGTAGGGGAGCCCCCTTTTAATTTTTAATTTATTTTTATTATTTATTGTTATAGCGGCAACAGAAATACACATTCTGTGGAAATTTCAACGGTCTACCTATTACGGATCATAAGATACAGCCTACTGACAGACAGACGGACGGACGGACGAACAGCGGAGGCTTAGTTATAGAGTCCCGTTGGTTACCTTTCGGATACGGAACCCTAAAAAGGCGAAAAAATGTGCAGATATTAAGTAACCCAGGGCATCTAGGGTTAGCATTAGCAACAAGAGATTTTTTTTTTTTAATATTAAATGGGTCTACTCTTGACCTCAATCTAGTCCTGAGGACAGAGATGAGGTCGACGATGGAACGAGCCTATTAACTCGCGACTTAAAAAGATTGGGGTTATATGAACTTGGGTACACTGACGAAGGTAGGGAATTCCACTCCTTGGCTGTGCGCATAATAAACGATGTCGCGAAGCGCTTCGTGCGAATGTGTGGAACATCGACAAGGAATGGGTGATAACCCGCAGTACGTCTGGACTCCCAATTATTGTTGTGTTCTAAAATTTTAATTGAATTAAAACGGGATTATTTCTACATCTCTAGTATTCAAAACATCCTTATTCCAAAAACCCGCACCGATTAAGTTTGATTGGTTTATTTTTATTTTGATTAGTGCTCCATTTCTCGTCTGTCGACATGGGATCGTTGATAGATCGCGCGCCATCAATCTGACTGATTGGTGAAATTGATAGGCGCCGTCTGCTTCGCTAACAACTAGATGCACTGCAAATATAAATTAAATAGAATCAGAAGCTCAACTATATTGAGCGTGTGAATGAAACGGAAAAGTTTATTGTGTACATTTTTTCAATTATCATCAATCATTGCCATTCAACGTAGTGATGCTGCCAGACTTCTGGGCAGATTTCCCGTTGACTGCGTCGCGAATGAATTTATGGATGTTATCAATACTTCTTTGATACTTGGAAAGAATCCAGCACTTCAAGCTAACCGAAACTGTCAAATTTTCGCAATTAACCTTGAACCAACCTTGCTTTAGGGATAAAGTTGAAAATCTATTAAAGAAATTTGACAGATTGTAGTAGTACAATCTGCTGCGCAGCAAGCGAATCTACTACAATCAGTCAATTTTTTAAGTTAATTTAGTTATTAAATAAAATTAAATAACTTGTAAATTATGTCAAAAAAACTCAATCAGTAAGCTACTCGATAAATCTGTCAGAACTATTCAAATTACTTTGATTGCTTGAGAGTGAAATGCGTAGGAAGATAATTATGCTAATTTTACGGCAATTGCAATTTGTAAGTAACCTACTGCAATTCTGAGGGAGAATATTTAGCAGGCCAGATACGTGTTACGACTCTAAAGAAGACGAGGAAAGAGTTAACAAAATATTTGTATGACTTCTTGTCAACTCGGCTGTATGAACTGGGAAGCTGGTCCTTCTGTAACTGTCTGTATTGTACAAAGTCGTCATTGCGAGGTCTGAGTCATTGTTACCACGTGAGTGCCCATTTGCCATGGAAATGATCTAGGATATTGCTTTTAGTCACACAAACGTACAGAAAAAGAAGTCCCTTCTAGACTTTTTACGTGATCTGTGTGAGGATGGTCTGATTTACAAACTGATTTATCATTCCTTCTTCACGCATACTTTCGCTGCAAAAATTGTAAAAATAAACGAAATGCTTCAACTACACAGTTTGTAGAAGCAAGAGCTTCGGGAAAATGCAAATGAGCTCGTATTTTAAAAAATCTTTTTTCTTTCTTAATGTTTTGACGCTATTTTAACCGAAGAGTCTCTAGGTATTCTGGCGCCAACTGCTGCAGATGTTCCAATATACTGCTTGGCCTATATTTCAAGACAAGACGAGTTAGACAAGTTGGCTAAATATTTGAAGTAAGATAACTAATTTGACGGTTTCACCTGAATGCACTGTAAACAGTGCATTCAGGTTCTCTGGACTCTGTATTGGCTACAACTTGCGCCATAGTGTCTCTAGTATATTTTTATAATAAAAGAATCACAAATAACCAATTGTCCACTATTCGCAGCTGTCATAATAATAGCATTTGACACACTTTGAAAAACGTTGGCGTTCTCGGTTTATGAAAGTGGCGCCTGCTGCGATCCAAATCTGTAAATCATACAATTTGGCATTGCGCCGGGCAAAGATTAGCGAATAAAATAGTGGACACTCCGTGACAAAAATGATATTATGACACTAAGAAATAAAAATATTGAAAAGTTGAATCATGATAGGTAACACGTGTCTTCAGGAAACACATATCTACTTGCATAAGTAAATGATTGGTAAATCTAAAAGCTAAAATATGAACATTAAATAGAACACATCGTAACGTGTCCTAGATTTGGAGTAACATATTGCGAACTACCGGATGTAAGTAAACCGCATCCCGGGATTAATTTGTGGTAGATGTTCTAGCGTGAATGAACTGCCCATTGATCTTATTTACAGTACTTATACAACATTTTCTGGTTTATCTCGAGAGCCTTATCCATTTCCAAAAGCGTCTTAATTTATTTCAGGAAGGTCCATTTTTGGACTAAAAACTAACCACGTAGGTGGTTACAAAAGTTGCGCCTACTCGCTTGTTTACAAAACAACAGAGGTGAATGAATTTGCAGAGTGTATCGTAAACATGTTCAGAATTATAACTATTTTGGAACATGTTTGCAGTGTACGATCTGCTTTTATTACGAGTAGAGCGACTAATAACAGCCAGACGGCTTAGATACTAGGATGAAACGTTAGAGCAAAATTAGCTGTGCAATAACCGAGGGGCATATTTCAAGCACTTTACGTTGACATGAGACATATCGTGCCAGAACATATCATTTTTAATAGTAGCGGATATCTTGTTCATTGTTTTAATAGACTTATACCGCGGAAGTAACGTAGGAAAATTTAGGTGATGAATATGATGATATGTGGGTCTAGTTTTTTTGGACGAGATTTTTAATGGTTCTAATTGAAATGTTTTGCATATATTTTTGTCTGGGACTTAATATATGGGTACATAGCACTTAGCACTGAAATATAACTCAGGTCTCAAGGAAGAATCTTGGTTTTTATTTGCTAGATTGCAACACGATATCCGTAAGAAATCTGTTACAAACGCGACGATATTATGAGTAGCTATAAATCTATACAGTGTGCCAACTGTCCGATGAAATATTCACAGTTTTTCTTTCGTTTCTCTTTGATTTTATAATTTGTATATCAGTGTGACAACTTAATCTGTTCAAATGGCCATTATACCTAATAATCTGAAAAGGCCAATGAAAACATTAATTTTGGTTATTTAACTTACAAATGGCGGATATATTTCAGATATGAACAATAATGTTAGCAAGGCGGGGTTATTTCTGGAGTTAGTAACGGGCACTGGGTTTGTTTAACATATCTTGTTTGAAGTGGATCGTGGTTGCTAAATGGGTGTGTTATGACAGACAATCGTCTCCGCACACGACTGCGCCGCTTTCAGACTCCGCACAAAACATCATAGAACTTAGCAAATTATGTAATTAAATATATTTGTTACGACGACTGTTACTTCAAATTATTTGACTGTTCGATTCAAGTTTTCTAATGTAATCAAGTCTGGATTTAACTAGATCGTAAGTATATCAAATTATGCAATGTTGAGTCTATTAATTATGTTCTAGCATACATTATTAACACATAAGGAGGGATTAGAAGGTATTAGGAGTACATGGTGTGCCACGAGCGTGTTGATACGATCACTGACAACGAGTGAATGCTATTGTACATCAGAGGTGACAATTGATATTATCTGACAACTGGTTGATGTCTGAACGGGACCACACACCTCCTAGTGCTGTGCTTTAAATACAGTTGGTATTACTGATGTTATTTTTGGGGAACATGTTTGGTTCGTTTGAATTGTTTATTGATATCTTTCTTTTTTAATCTATACTAATATTATAAAGAGGTTTTGTTTGTAAGTTTATATGTAGGGTCTAATCTTTGGAACTACTGATCCGATTCTGAAAATTCTTTCACTAACGGGAAGTTACATTATCCCCAAGTGCTATAGGCTAAAAACTTTTCCATGGGTTAATTTATTATCGTACATATCGTGAGCGAAGCTGCGAGCAAAAGCTAGTAATAAATAATTTCCCATTTTTTCTAAGTTTTCACATGGGAAACCAACGGAAATATCAAGATCTTGTAGCTCGACTAGCCAGGTGGTAAGTACTAAAATCAGTATTCAATCTAAAGTCTTGTCTACAACTTTACCGTACTAATCTTATTAATTGAAAATACTAAAACGTTGTTACATTCGGACAAGTTCCTTATTCATTTGTGAAACTTGATTGAAGGAATTGGGTTAAACTGCATTGTTCTTAGATGAATTGTCTATGAGTCGTTAAATAATAATGTTGTCCTTTGTACTAATCCATAGTACTTACATTTTATTAGGTATTGCTTTCTATTTAATGCTGAAATTCCATTGCTACGAGTTTAAGACTATTCTAATAAATATTTCATGTCAACTAAGTTCTCAACCTTAGTATTAGAGCTGATGTAGTTATGTTAATGACTGCCACGGGTAAATGACTAACACCTACTTTTATATGTACTCGTTACAAGACCCAAGGTGCGTATTAATTACGACTAAGTAGCTTCCTAACTCACGAGCGCAATATAAAGTAGATGTTAGTTAATTGACAAGAAATACCTGTTTTTAACGTTCATTTAGACATATACATCGTCTTTTTTTATCTGGGATAAGCCCGCCACACTATTCCCAAATCACTGAAACTCCTGTGCGCCAGAATCAACAATAGCGACCACCAGGAAAGCGTCAAGATAATGAAGCTCGACGAGAAACAATTTAACTGCAAAAAAAAAAAAGTTTATTTTATTAATATTAATAATATGTACATATAATTCTGTAGTCTTTACATTGTGTTTAGTGTTGCTTTATATTTATTTTGAAAGTGTAGTTTGCAAACCACTATTGTATTGGGTCTTCCTTTATTGATAGTGTATAAGTTTAATAAATAAATAAATAAAAATAAATAAGCTGTCTTGGATCCCGCAAAGAAATTAATCAGAAAAGAATAGCGGAGGAGTAAGAAAAACATAATTATTAACGCATATACATTATCTGTATGTATAATTATAGAACACATAGACATTGTTTGTCTATATGTATTTACTATAAGCCAAACACCGGTAACGTTTGGTGACTGTAAAATTTCAATGCTCCAATCCCAATGTCTGCATAACGTCCCTATGTCTGCGAAACGAACGCGAAATCTTTGGTCATGTACATGAAAATTTAAACATTTGTTTATATGGTGCCAACAGTTTTTATTTATTGCAACACCACATTAAATTTTATCTTCGCGTAGTAAAATTGAAATATGTTACATTAGTTCAGCCATGTTTACGTTTGATGAAGGGCCGTGCGGGCGGTGTGTCCGGGCTCCGGGTAAACGGTAGCGGCGCGTACGCAGGGCCCCTAATCCTGACAAGTGGTGCCGATAAATCAGTCGCGATGGTGATTGGTGACATCATCGTCTGCTGCTCGACCTTCCAACTAATAGTCTCATACATTTTCATGGTAAACAGACACATGTAGGTCGAGATGCCTTCAGTAATTGTTAATGGGTTTATGAAAATTTACGCACATTATTTTTTTGGTAACGAGTTCTATGTCATAAAGTACAGATATGAGATTGCCCTAATCAATTGATTTAGGGCGCAATTGTGTTTTGTTTCAAAACATATGTACAAATCACTTTTATGTTGACATTGTTTGCATACATTACTCTTATTCTCAATTATCTGGTGGAGAGTGTTAAGTGGTATTAATGATTTTATTTCGGATGTAAAGACATTGTCCTTCTGAAAAAGTATTTAGGTAAGATTATTCTCGAGCCAAAATAGACGGGAGCGTAATTAGGATTGAGGTGACCTTTAGCGAAATACGTATCAAAGTCATAACCTTACGTGACACTCCTCAAGTCTTACTCACTTTTTTTGTTAATTACTATTGTAAAAGCTGGGGCTTCTAAATACCTATTTCTTGGATTCTTACTGTTTTTCCTATATCACCGGTAAATGATTGATGTTCGCAAATAGGTAGTCGAGTCGGCAAAACTGAATTGTGTGCTGATTTTAAAATATCAGATAAGTTCTACTTTAAGTTTACTTTTTCATCGTACTTATTTCTAATTATTACTGGTTCACTTTCATTTATGTGGTAAGTAAACCCTAGGAGTAAGGCTCGCGTCACACTGCGTGAGGATGAAGGCGTCGGCGGCCGGCGGGCGTAGACGCACTTCGGTGTAGGCTGCCGAAAGTAGTCGGAAAAGCGCGCAGACGTAGCCGTCCGATATTTAAAATTGGAAGAGTTGAAGAGATCGACAGTAAACGAGCGCGCGCGCAGTCAGTGGCCCGCAAGTCGCCGCGACGCGCGCTCCGCTCTCCGAGCCGCTCGACTTCTCGACGCACCCGACTCATTTTCCGAACGCACTTAACTCACAACTCTATAACAGATGCGAACGAAAATACCGATTTATTGAATTAAAATAAAGAGGATTATTTTATAAAAATCGTTTCTAATAGAGGACTCGAATTTCAAATAATAAAACACGTGTTTAAATATAATTGGCGTGAATAGAATACGGTGTTGCTGATCCACGTTTTTCACATCGAGTGAATAAATAATTAGCGGGCGACGACGTCGCGAGAAATTTCACTTTTTACCGGCAAGGATCCTCCGTCTACGGACTGTCTATACTCAATGGAACGGAGATTATACCATTAATCCAAGTGAGTATTCACCCTTATTTTATTCTCGCATGTCATTATATTCTCGTGTTCGTTTAATGATAGATTACTTTTATCTATATAGACAGATAGTAGTTTATGTCAAGATAATCTGAAATATTGTGATTGCCATGATTATAATTATTATGTTCTGTTTGCGATTTTCGCATTTAACCGTCTACGTGGGGGATTTGCCATTTACATATGCCTGAAAAACCATTCGGTAAGTAAGTGCAAATATAAATTCATGAAACATTTTAATTTTCAATAATGCATGAATTCGAACTGTAATCCCCGACGGAGCAACACATTTACTGAGCCAACGGGTCTGCAAATATTGTGTAACGCGTTTAATATTTGTTCGAAGGCATTATCTATTGAGCAGAGGCGTTAGATAATCTGAACAGGACGGCCATTTAATTGACCATAAAGTGCTTTCTATTTGCTCAAGTACTCGATGTGTACAATCAAAATACACGAGAAGACATAATTTCATATCACCTGAATAAACTTTCGTTATCTCATACAACCTACCATGTTCCTATTATACGCGTATTCTTATTCATTATTTTTCGTAGCATCCACTGTTTTTCTTAATTTTCAACATAATTATGCATACATCAGTCGTGATAACGACTTGAAAAATTTACATTAAAATAAAATAAAAGTTTAAATTGCGTTGATATAATTAATTGGATATTCTAAAAGTGTTGAGAGGAGGCATTCTTGAATGTTCCCGTGTGTTACTAGGTGTAGAATTAATTGAGTGTAATCCAACTGATTGTTTTGTCATATGTATCACTATCAATAAACGCGACACGACCAATGAACTAATTTAAATTCAAGCATATTTTAAGATCGATTAGTTAGTTCTACGTCAGCTGTCATACGACCACAGATGATCAAAATAAATTTAGAATTTTTGAAGTGATCAATTTTGTTTTATCGCACAGGTGCATGACCCCTGACATTTGACACCGTCAGAGTGACTTCGCGTATAATATCCAAGTATGAATGAAATCGTTGTTCCACAGTAGTTTTACAATTCTAGTGATTTGTTTTTTCTTTCTGGTCGTACACGTAGTCGGTTGTCTGGTTTTATATATACAAGTGGTATTTTATAATTCTTTAATTTAATCATACTTTTCTTTTACCTTTGCTCTTTTTTGTTACAATATTTTTATAAGGAACAAAGCGTGTTTTATTTTCGTATCGTGCGCAGACAAGCTTCAGTCACAGAATTTATCAAATTGCTAAGGTTGGGTGATTTTTACGAGCGTTCATATTGAAGTAGACAGATAACAATATAACAACTATGGCAGGTGAATGAACAGTATTTCACATGTGCTAATTTTCGCCTCTGTCATTGGTTAGCGGTATTGTTTTCCACCATTACTGAAAGAGACCTTGTGGAGCCGACTTGCTAATTGCTTGGCATTTGCAAATATGACGTGAATGCACTGTGCGATACTGAAAAGAAAAAGATTAAAAAAAAACGGTTTTATTTCTGTACGCACTATAAAGACGTCATCTGTTATAAAATGAAAATGTATTTACATTTCTTTCCATATCGATTATGTTATATTCGGGACTAGAATCGTAAATTCAAATTTTATGTCTTTATCAATTGGCTAAAGTTTTTGGGGCTCATCGTGTGTGGCGACAGTTGGCCAAATATTTTGTATGATTAGTCTGTGAATCTGTCTTATGGTGCTATTGGCCCGACACTCATCGAGCCAGTTAATGCTGTCAGGTCGTGGCCACCTCGTAGCAGTTTGTATCAATTAAATCGTCGTTGTTAATTTTCGCGTTAGGCTCGTGAGAACGACATCGATCTGAGGGTCGCGCGGTCAATGCTGTGGTGACGAAGCCTAAGTAATTGTGCTAAGATAGATAAAACTCATTATTTCATTAAGATGTATTGGATTGTGTAGTTTTTGCTTGGCGTTTGTGACTTGTTCGAGAAACGTGACGGCGGCTAGTGAGTTTATATTGATGTTTTTGTTTTTTTTTTTAATCTAAGATTTCGGCACGAGTTATTTTTGCTTGTAAAAAGTTACAAGCACAACAACTCTAAAAAGGAATCGTTTAGCTTGATGCATTGTTTATAATATTTTAAGAATTTGTACAAACATGTCTTCCAGCATATGTTGCTTTCTTCAAATCAAATAAAATATAAAGTGGTTGTGATTGATGTTAAAAGTGAGTCTCAACAAATCAAACTAGCTTTTACATAGACGTCCTCTTCTGTAGGTCATAGACTTTTAAACGAAACTAAATAACTGATGAATGAAGAATAAATCTTTCGTAAATATCAATCAGCTACAAATGCAATGGCATATCAATATGCACAATGTATTTATTTTCGTAAAAATGAGTTTACATTAGAAACGCAAGGCATACGCTTTTATTTTATGAAAATCCATATGGCGTTGATTGAGATCTATCGTGCTGCGATTTAGGTAATAATTTATACGAATTTCGAAATGGTTTGGGTTACTATAAGTACTATAACTGGTATAGTCTTGTGCAGCCACCCAGCAACGGCGCAGACGCAGCTAGCGATAAAAGCGCGGCTGGATTACGTCAATGAAATGGGTTAAATGGACTGAGGCAATAAAAGTAGCCCTCGCCGTGAACTCGCGGAATCGCGGCCTCAGTGGCCCGTTGAAGGCCACGAAACATCAGAACACTCTTTGTAAATATTGACCAGTGTTTGTCTGAGCTTTCTTTGGTTTCTTTTTCCTTTTTACTCTTCCAATTTGAATCATCGTAGTGGTTTAAAAGTCTTTTTCTTCTCTTGTCTCAACACGAACTCTCGGTACATTCTAATGGCTTATGAAGAATAGTTACTTAATAGGTAACCATGTCAAATTACAATACCAAGGGTATCTGAGTAGAGCACGGACAGACAGACAGAGAGACATAGAAACTGTTAAGAGTTCGAAACCCTAAAGAAGTAGCCCCACTGCAAAGTGGTATCGGAGCTGTCGAATATCCTAAGTGTAGGTACTCGTGAAAGGTAATGTAAATATCCATTATTTAAGTCGACAAATACATATAATCCATTAAAAGTCTTAATCTACCATTATCTTACATATTTTACGCAAAATTTTCCTCATACGACGTTCAAATTAAACAAAAGTTCTGCCCATTTATGAATGCATTTTCGCAATAGCCCATGTGACTTAAAATATGCAGATGAGATCGTAAAGTGGGTTTCGGGGCTCTTGTAAATTAAAAGTTAAACGTTGAGCTGACCGCGGAATTCACGCACAACTTGCGATTTGCAAGCTATGAGCGGAATACCGATGCAAGACTTCAATTATGGTCGGAACATTATGTATTTATTTTATGGTTCCGCACATTTATTTTGTGATACCTATCCTAGTTACTCGAAATTATAAAAGGCATAGTGAAGAGTTAAAGTCCTGGAAATAAGTGTATGGTAAATAATTTTCAAAATTAAGCATCTAAAAGCTACTTTAAGTATTTTCTAAGTATCAGTTTATCAGAAATAAAAACTGATATATTAAAACTTCGAAGGTGGGTGACATCTAACGTAGTGCGCGTGGTGGATTATAGTACAGCCATTATGTATTCTGTGCTACAACACACTCCTTCCCACTGGTAATAAGTCAGCCGACAATGTTTCCACTGCTGGGCCAGAGGGAGGCTTCTGGCCCAGCAGTGGGAACATTGTTGGCTGACTATGCTTTTGTACGTGTATAGAAAATAAATATAGATTAGGCGGAGAATGTCAGATTCGTCAATTTTTAGTTCGTTTAAGAAAAAAAAATGCTATTTGTACTATTCATACACATATTTTATTGGAAAGTAGGTGAAGCACATTGTATACACACTACTAATAGTTGGCACTTTTGCGCAATTAAAGAATCAAACACGCATGTCAGCAAATCGTCCGACTCGATCGGCAAACAACGATTTTTTGGCACAAAATTTTTATTTTACCCTGTGATGACTCGCGATTCGCGAAACACATGCATGAATATATTTTATTAAAGTGCTAAAAAATGTTAATCACTTCACTTAGAAATCGAACGCGCTAGTAATGAGCCGGGGCTTCGCATTGAATGGTAATGATAACAGCGGTCGTTGAACGAAGCCGTGAACTTGGCTTTGACCTTCGGGTCTCGCACCATCTTATTGTTAAAGGTACTACAAGTCTACAAGGTATTGTTACGTCACCGTTTTTGGTTCTACAATTTAAGTGCGCCGTGTAGAAGATTTGTTGCGGGTGCGACTGCGCTCCGAAGCGGGATCGGGTAGGTCGGGGCACCTCGGTTCGGCTCGGGTCGTGCCCACGAGTTGTCTCACGGCAAGAGTGTAATTAGTTAATAGTTCAGCGGTATACCGTCCAGTAATAAGTTATGCAGTCGTCTTTGTGCATTTTGTTGGTAAGGTAATATGTATATTTTATGAGAATAATAAACTAATTTAAATTAAAAATTATAATGAATTCCTTTTAATTTATCTCCATTTGCGGAAATCATTTGTGAATCATTGCGGTTTTCCCCAAATCCAATTTCGGTACTAAACTAAAACAGAATTCATTTCCCTGTATCCTAAATGACAAAAAATAAACTTTTTTTTATTAAATATGACGAAGCCAGAAATTCAAAACCAGAACGTCACTACAACGGAAGACTCCCATCAATCGTCACTATCATTTATTATCGTCACTGTTCCTACATCTAGGTCTAGCCTAGACACGTACTACCTAGCTAATTAGTACTCACACGTGACTAGATCACTCTGTGACTAACATTGTTTTTAAATGATATACGGTTGCTTTTAAACACACTATGTAAATAAAACAGCAAGCAGGTAAGACTAAGAAGTCGCTGTCTTCAGGAAGTGGACGTATAAATTCGTTCACGTGCTAGACATGTTGATCTATTAGATCATAGATATGTTCAGGCGCAGGGCGGTTGACAGAAAGTACTCATTGATAAGCTTAGGAGGGAGGAGGAAGAGTGTTATGAATCAGTTGTACAGTCATACTAGTACATAGTAGATTGTTCGTGTACGTTGTGGTGTTTGTTTTCATAAGGGATTCATTTGGTGGTACCCGTTAATCCGTCATCTCGTACGTGACCAAGAGACAACGTCATTAGTAAAAATGAATGAATGATTTAGGAGATATGAATCGCGTATCCAGTGTGTAAAGTTTAAATCAAGATCGAGATTTTATTGATGCTCGACTGTCGATTCTTGACAGAGAATCTTTGTACCTAAGACTTCAAAGAAGATGACCAAAAATAACAAAGAAATTAATAATCTTAGAAGATTAATTTGACCCGGTACATAGATATGGCGATACTCTAGTTTCAAATGACTAAACTTCTTTTAAAATTCTCAAAAACATGCGATTCATGCCATCTGTGATTCGTACCCACGGCGCAACTATGTTCGTCTAGATTTGGGTCGTACGTGATTATATCCGAAACTCTGAACCAGTTCTAGACTAAATCTGTTGGGACCCGTATAACTGACCTCAATTGCTTTAATAATTTTGAACCATTAAACCTCTAATGGATTTCGGTCGTCCTATATTGGTTGTAGACATAAATAGCGCATGTCGTGTGACTGGAACATTTTCCTCAATCAGTCTTGTAAAGTTGTCTATGGATAGATTGACACATTGGCCTAATTTTCATAGTTCAATAAAACATTTCCCCGAGAAGTTTCCCTGAACTTGCAAGCGGTCGAACTGATGCGAGCCGCTGACCGAAAATAGATTGCAGATTCATGCGTCAAACTGCTATGTATTATATGTTTCGGAGGAGGCATATATGTATGTCGCAGATTCAATTGGATTAGCGTCCACGCGCTCGATATTGGTGTCCGCCATGTCGTTATTTTATCAATCAGTGCGCACAACCGGCACAGGCGCTGTCTCCGGAGCAAATCCAGCTCGAAAAATAGACCAACGCACTACTGACAGATACAACTGACACCAAAAGCTACGACATTGACAAGCCCGAAGTCGTCTATGATGTTTGCACGAAGTTTCTATTTGAATAAATTAAATAATCATTAAAATATCTCTAACATGTATAATGTTAAATAGATTTATATTTTATTGCCTGCAAAAATGTTTAGACTAAATTCGCAAAACTAAAAACTAAAACGGTATTTGTAAAGATTACATGTCGATACTTATTTTCATCAAGACGCAGACTCTTCATATTATTCAGAGCAAATCGACAAGAGTAAGACCAACGTAAATATGTAACACTTATATAGATCGATCAAGTTTTTCAGTGAGAAAATTCAAGAAAATGTTTCTTTATACCGCATCCATTCGGCGAGCTATCTTCGCACATAGTAAGTAGGTGTACCGAGTCGTTCGATTTTTATTTTGGCCGGGAGCCTCGGCACGCGGGCTATGTCGTTAAAATTTTACTACTGGACGTATGCAACACCGCAAATGTTGTGCTTCGCTTATGTACGGGAGAAAAACGGTATAGAGCTTAGACAAATATTTTCATCAGCTGTTGCTACGGCTTTATGACGACGAAAAAGGAAACGCTTCATTGAAATGATCTAGAGACTTGAAGATTCTGAAAACTGTTGATAACAAGGGCTCAATAAACATCAATTTGCATGACGCTAAGGTAAATAAAACTATGAATAATACTGCTATCAGATAACAATCATTATTTCATTATCAGCCAACGGAAAACACAGATTTAACCTAGTTTTCGAACCCTCAGGCTGATCATCGTGATAAATCCATATTTTCAAGTACTTTCCTCAAAGTAGGTATTAAATCAATCATATTTACACGAAATTTTCAGAACGGTAGTCGACATGTCTGACACTACTTACGTCAATGGCTTATCGTTACTATCTAAGATCAATAAAATTGCACTTTACTACCAGGATGTGCGATTGCACTAAATATGAAAATGCTCTCACTCTCGAGACAGTTGCCGGGTGACATTTGCCTAAGATAAAGAACAAAATGATGTAATTTTGTTGTTATCGCAATCTAACGTGTGACGGTAAACTTGATAATGAAGGCTCACTTTCAGTTAGGGCTGTGGGACTGTTCGAAAGAGATACTGCGGCCCTGGAACACAAAGGCACATGGATGGGTTTTAGTCAGTAAAAGTCTGACACTCCCTTCCACTCCGCCCAGAGCGGGATGGGGGGTCATTTGATGATTTCCCATCCGAAAAAAAAGGCTCACTTTCAGTTGCATAACAAGTTCTCACAAGCTAGTTAATAAACGAGATGAGGCACTAATTCTCGATTCTTATACTCAAAAACGAATTAACCGTAGTTTTATAAAAAAAATACACCGCTACGGATACGCTTCGGAGACGCTACATAAGTAAGCGCTACGGAAACGCTACGGAATCGCTACGACACCTCTACGAGAAACAACAAAATGCTACGTTTGATAAAGCAAAGAAGTAAGATGTGTCATTAGATGAATGACTGAGCTACGATTTCAGCATTCAAACAAACAGAACTTCACATTAATTTTCTTAACAATAAAATAAGATGGTTGACCCTACTGTCAGTCTTAGTATGTACAATTGTACCTGTCAATACAAATGTAATGATTGATAAACTTACGAGAATCGTGGATTAATTTTCTTAACACCCATAAGTACTTCATTAGTACAAACCTCATTATCTTTCATAAAAGTTTAAGGACCTTTGTTTTTAATTAAGGTTATTAGAAAATAGAGGAGCGTGGGCGTTCGTAGGCGATAGGCCCGTGCCTACGATACGACTGTTACCCATTTTACTCCATAGGCTTAAAATAGAAACGTCAGTATCCGGTTCTGCTCCCGTTTTATCATTATTATAATAAAACTTCTAATTATTACACGATACGACATGAGACGCGAGATAAAGATGGCGCCATCGCGCTCATAACTAATTTTCCTTCTAATTTTAATGTTACATCTATGTACCTTCTAATTATCTTAAATATAAAAGTCATGTGTCACTATGTTCGTACACGCTATATTTTCGTGACTATCCAACCGATTTCAATGTAATTTTGTGAATATATGTTGTTTTATTTTAAGTTTTAAAGACAAGATAGTTTTGGACCCGATATGTGGCGCAGCCGTGCGATGCACGGGCGGGGTCATGGAAGGGACAAGGGGTGGGTAGGGGAAATTTTTCATCGCTAATGTAACAAAAATCAGCTGTTTCATACATTTTGAACGTGTAGGTATTGCACTTTTGTAAAAATAACCGATGACAAATTTCTCGGTCAGAATGATGTACTGAATACGTGGTAACCATTTATGCGTCGGTGTCATTCTACCCTGCATAAGTGTATACTTGGTCAATAGTATGCTTACGCCGGGAGCAGCAAACACTGCGTTACCGTGCTTCGGGTGACAGATCTCGGCCATAAGTGTTCGCTACAGGAACTGATGGACGCTACTGAAAGCGCCAAATTAGTAGCTCAGTTCTGGGCTGATACAATTTGGATTGCCATCGATACGCTAAGAAGAAGAAGTGTATACTAATAAAATAAAGCTGAAGAGTTTGACCGCGCTAATCTCTGGAACGGCCAGTCGGATTTGAAAATATCTTTTTGCATTTAATAGGCCAATTATTACATTTTACATCACACTTCACATCATGCTACGACCCTTACGAGTCGACCAAAAAGGAAAAATTGAAAAACGTCGGGGGAAACCGCAAGGCACAGCTAGTTTAATTATATAGAGTAAGGTTTATCCATAGGCCTTAGATACGAACTAATTAATACCTACCTAATTATTATAACTTTGTAATAATTAGTTACATTATTATCGATATAGAAGTAATTTTTTATGACTATTGGAGTGCCAATGTTTTGTATTTCGCGATATTAATAACTCGTGATACGAGAAAAATGTGACCCCAAAGATCGTTGTTTATATTATTTACGATGTTAAATGGTTTGTTTTAAGTTTTTCGGAGAAACAAAGTAAATGGTTGTGAAAGATTGAGGATATTTTTTTAAAGTTAAACCTTAACAAAGGACAATGGGCAGTTTAAACTTTTGTTTGTGGTCCCATTCTCCTTTAACTGTAAAAGGGGTGTTGCATTCTTACAAAAGTTATTGGTAAATATAACACCAAGTCTGTAATCCCTGAAGGGTTAGGCAGAGGTGTAGCTATCGGTACACCCACATTCCGCATGGGAGTAATATTTAACTCCATATACATACCTTCCACCATATATACCTTCAACTTGGCACAAATCCAGACTTCGAGCTTCTGAAAGAAAAATCTTAATCCCAATAACACTTTGCTTGACCTGGCAATCGAGCCCAAGTAATGATATTAGTGCCTAATTCCTTTTACTTTGTACGAATGTAATGGTTTCTAATGCATATTATGTTAATGAGATCCCAGACAAAAGTTCAAAGACACGGTAACTACAATGAAGTAAATTACATAACATAACATCACGCTTGTAATCCCCGAAAGGTTAAATAGAACTGTACCTTATAGTACACCCACATTTCGCCAGTTATGTTAAAGTCCCATGTAATAGGGGGGAGCCTATTGTCATCAACCGGGCACACACCCAGACTCTGTGGCTGCTATCCCCTTGTCTATGAGAGAAAGCCCTTCGTGGCTTCTGTCAAACTAACCCGCTTCTGTGGACGAAAGCCCGTTGTGGTTTTTCTGTTACTGTCATAAGTTTTGACGTAATTTGCTTACTAAAACTATAATTACTACTGTGAAATTCCTGATAGAAAAACTCAATAACACTTTGCCCCACCCAGAAATAATGTTAATGAGAATTAAAAAAATATGTTAATGAGATCCTAGACAAAAGTTTAAAGACACAGTAACTAAACGAAGTTATCTAACTCGAGTATATCCATATCACTATGGAAACGTTTTACAGTTTATATAATCTCTACTCAAGTATCCACTCATTAAAAATTATAACAGCTTTATGTAAAACACGGTGGGTTTTGATAATCGTGTAAGCAATATAAATAATAGATAATAATCAGCCGACGGATGGCCTTGCGAGGTCATTATCGCCATGGAAGTGGAGATAAGCGTATTATCGCGACATCACAGGTTTTGGTACTGATCTGCATGTTATAGCTGAAACTTCGAGTACTTGTCGCTACTTGTACAATGATATCGAAGGGTGATATGAGATGTCGGACAGACTTGCTACTGATCGAAAATAATCTCACAAGAACGCACTATAAATGTATAATAGGCATGTGACGGCATGTCCTTATCGAGGTCATGGTCTAACAAATCGAAAACGAAATCCGTTCTGCAATTATGGCGGGAAAAAATGCTTCCAGACAGACACAGATGATACTACAAGGTGTAAACGGACCCTTCACGAAGATGTCAACCAAGCATTCTGAACATCAAACTCTACGCAAAAATTATTGCGGGGTAACGACTTTTTATTTAGGGTGAAATATCACGTTTTACGGTAGGTATGTTGAGTCATACCGTAACGCTCTCAAAACATTGTGCTGGTGGATGCATTGAATGAATAAAACTTGTGAAAAAGTAGGAACTTTGACCCCCAATATCTCCGTAACTAGAAGGTTCCCAGGTACCTATAGTAGGCTATAGTCTAGCTAGAACAAAAAAAAGGGTAGAATAAGTGGCTTCGTCAAGGGTACTTTTACAACCATTATAATCTTAGCATAGATGCTGTGATGTGTACTGTTGTTTTGATGAAGATTATCTTAATATTACAATTTATTAATATACAAAAAGTCCTAGAACCTTTTCAAAAGATTGATAATGTTATCGCATTAACGTTACATATTTGTTTAACCATGCACCAGTGCTCCACATTTAAGATTTACGTCCAGCTATCATATTAATTCTTTTTTCGCTTTTCACTTGAATATATTCATTTATTCAACCTACTCCCCTTATCATAGATACGATTACATTATCTTATCACTTACCTAACAGAAAGTTGTATGAAAACTACGTGTTCATTATACTCTGTAAATAGTAAATATTAGATAATTTGGCACAGTTCGTAGAAAACTAGCATGAAAGAAAAAACGAATAAAGTTTTATTGATGACTAAAAGCGGAAGAGTGATTAAATGTTTAATACTACAATATCGAACCGGGCTATCCTATCAGTTTTCCAGATTTCAGATTTAGGTTTCGAGTTCAATTCCTGGTTCCAGCGGAAATGTGAACTTCCCGTGTTCGTGGCTTTTTGATCTAAAGACTGCCAAATAATAAATATTACTGAGACTAAAATGATTTGTTCTAAAATCTTTCTTGAAACTTCTCTTTTCTTTTCATCTAAAAAGAGGAAAAGAAAAATGGCGGAAAGGCGAGTTCTTGAAATAACGGTTACACGAGAAAAAACTTTATAAATCATTTTTTAAAGTGAAAAGTCAAAATTATTTATTTGCAGTAAATGTGGTACAATAGATGGTAAAAATAATATGTAGTGCAATGACACATTTTGCCATGAAATTGGCATGCAAACATTAATGAATAAGATGCTAATTTCAAAACACAATACCTAAGTGAAACAAACATTAAATTACGTAACTGAGTGAGTTTCTAGGTTTAATATACTCAACACAAAACAAAATTTTGCTGTTAAACACTAAACCAAACGAGATTGTTAACATAATAATAATAAGATATTTTAAAATAAACAAACACAACATCATATCAATTCTCTACAATACATTTCGGTAATGGTAGGTTTGACAATTAGATTTTTTAAAGAAATTCTGCTATAGAATATCATGCAACGGTTGAGTTAAATTCAACTAACAGTTCGCGGAAGGAAAGCTCGGAGCTTGGAGGAGCTCGTGGTAAAAGAATAACAGCCGCTCGGGTCGATCTTTAGGTTAAGCCGCGCTTGCCTAGGTTGGTCCGTGGATGGGCGACCACGCATTACATACCAAGTTTCCTCCGTGCCTCGGATAGCACGTTAAGCCGTTGGTCCCGGCTGTCATTTGTAGATCTTTGACAGTCGTTAAGGTAGTCAGTGGCTCGAAAGTCTGACAACCAGTCTTACCAAAGTGTATCGTGTTACCCAGTGCTAGCTGGGTTGTGGAGGTCAGATAGGCAGTCGCTCCATGTAAAATACTGGTATTCAGCTGGATCCAGTTAGACTGGTAGCCGACCCCAACATAGTTGGGAAAAGGCTAGGCAGATGCTGGAAGGAAACATTAGAAACAAGACTAATGATACTTTTCTTTAGTCTTAGCACTTAAAGATTCAAGTTGAAGTAGATACGCCTAATCAGCAAAGCAAACAGTACGTACGTAGTCGCGTCAGTAGTGGTGCGAACACCGCTCAGCTACTGATTTACCGAAGCCTACGTCTGCCGTGTGTACAAATGTTCCACTTAGCCAGTTGACTTGAAACCTGACACCGCACTTGATGACTGAATCAACAAGAGATTTCTAAAAATACATCGTCCTGTATGCGGTTTTGTTGTTTATTTTTAAGTGGTTCTTATGTTTAAATAATGCAAGTTGTCTTGTCACTCATCCATCCGTGACTTTTAGGCCTGTAGATTTTCTAGAAAGATGCTCAACTCAAGTATGAATCTTATAAATCAAAATATGCAATATAGAATGACAGTGACAAGTTTATATCGAGTTGATTAAATCGTGAGATTCATGCGTGAGGATTTTGAATAAACGCTCCATTCAGTTGGTTAGGTTTTTTCTGGATTGATACAGCCCTGTATTTTGTCTATTTTCAATATTGAAAATCGCCGTACGAAGTTTCATAATTTACGTAATTGTGTGTCTTATGGACACTCAAACCATTAGTTTCTTGTAATAATAAGCTCTTCTAGTTTCTTCTAGTTGACCGTACTCAAGGTTAAATTCTTTATCAGCTGTTTAGTTAGCTAGACACTACATGTTATAGTTACATTTGAAATCAGCTACTTAGAGGTTATCATGAAACCAAGCGGGGTTATGTTTCATTCAGAACTTACATTCATAGATAATGATAACATTTTCCTGAATCACAGCTCGTGAAGTTACAAAGGTACTTTTAACATGTGATGATTAGTCTAGGTGTCAACAGTCAAAGACGAAAAGGTTATATTATGATAACTTGGCCGTAATTAAATCAGCTTGAAGAGTTTCACCTGAGGTTCCACAGAGCTTGGAATGAACGAACTTGAAAGTCGGAGCGTCGAAATTGCGTTGGGCGCTCAACTTCAGTCACAGACCATCTTCAAAGCCGTCAGCTTCCATACCTACATCATTTGTGTCGTCAAGGAGGACTTGGGATTCATAGCTGACTCTGCCCTGGATTGTAAATTATGGTGTTGGTCCCACAAACGATGGGACATTTCATATCGTGTCCTGTTGATTGCACTGCACACATCAGGAGCTGATGGATGCTACTAAAAGTGCCAAACTCGTCGCCAAATTTTGGGCTGACTCAATTTAAATTTTCATCGACACGGTAAGAAGAAGAATGTCGAAATGAGTAAACGGTAACACGCTTAGTTTTTATGGGAAATTGTGATATACCATGTCATGCAGCGGCCACCGCGGCGTCTCCGAGCTCAGTGGTTAAACCCATTTCCTGGCTTATTTAAACTCTAACCACGTCTTTTGGAAGCGGGTTTCAGAGAAACAGATCTTTATTACAAATTCGGCAGTGGCTAATGCGTTCGCGAATCGTAAACGTTATCATCAAGTTTATTGACCAGCGTGTTTACACTGATGTTCAGGAGTCGTAAATAATAATTTAGTGGCTTCGTCGGTAGGTGTGAACGTTTAACGTGACCACCGGAAGAGTTCCAAGAAGAATGACATTATACCTTCAAATCAAATCTACGGAGAATCGAATATCAAAAACAGAGTCAGACATCAGGTAATTGTGTAAACCGTGGGCATTTGATACCTAGCTATCGAGTTGATTTGGATGGCAACAGATTAAGAATACTGCAACTAAGTATCCTAATACTTGGCAGAAAATTTTATTAGCTGATATATTTATTAACTGTCGAGTTGAAATGTACCAAAATATAACTGTGTTGCATGTCTATTTTATAAAGCACTGTTAATAAAATAGTTTCGACGAAAAGAAGCAGCACAGTTCTGGAATGTGCATACAAACCACAACGAAATCTCGGACGATATAAATTGCCACTACTTTACATTGGCCGCAAACAAAACGTGTGAACTATGCAGCATGCACGTATAGCCGTTGCTAAGCCAACATTATTTCAGGGAATTCTCTACAAAGTTTTGTAAACCGACTAGCTTATGTCCGCGGCTTCGTCCACGTGGAGTTCGATCATAATTATTACAAAGCCAAAAAAAAAACTGTTCTCTAGACAGGCAACACTGTGTGTACTGTGTGTATGTATGTCATTTCGTTTAAAGCTAATACCTCATTTTTACTACCGGGAGAAAAAATATAACTTCCAGTATGTGGGTGTTTCAGTAATATTGTTGTGTTTGATAATTTAGATGTATGTAAGTACTTTATAGATATTATATTAGATAGGTAGATACGTTCCTATGTTGTTCATTTTAATGTACCTACCTAATGTAAAATTATTTTGCATGCTATTATTATGGCGAAATGTGTCCTCCTCTATATCATTTTTATAACATCCTGTATAAACCACAAATAAATATACTTATCAAAGTTATATCCTCTCAAAGTTTCGTATTTATAAAAGTAGTAAAAATAAGACTATTTTCAAACAAAATACCTAAGAAAAAGTAGTCGAAAGTAGAGTTTTTAGATCCACACAATATGTGGTCTGTTTTGACACAAGAGAGGTTATCAGGTCATTTGGGGGTAGAAAAACCCAGTTACAATTTGTTTAATATTGTAATTAGCAATATTGTTGATGATAAGTGTTGAATCATACCTAACTACCTATATTTATTATAAGTATAGTGTAGTATATACCTTCTTCCTTATTTTTTAACGAACTAGTCGTGTAATTTTTGTTATTGATAGTTTCCTAGGCCGCTAACGTAGAAATGTGGGTGTGGGTGTGTTATATGACACAAAAATGTGTAGGTAGAGCAAACTTAAGGTTATGGATGTTATTTATAACACTTCTCTTCAATTCTTTTGAAATAATATCGAATTGTTTGCATTAGGGGACTACACCAGCAAAATACAGACTAACTCTTCTAACTTTAGAATATTGTTTTCTAATAAGATATTAGCAAGTTGCAGGGAGAAGATATAAATAATTTCGCCCGCCCACGGTCTTTCAAACGGTGCCACAATTCCAAGTTCAGTTCGTTGGTTTCACGGTTTTCTCCCGACAATCAGGGACAGATTTATGTATCCTTTTCACGGCCTACGCGTTACTAGATCTCGTTCTATGTTAATGGATGCACCTTATTCTGAAAATAAAACAAGACAAAGTAAAATAAACACGTCGTCTTTTGTTTTTGTTTTGGCTTTCTATCATTTTTGTCGAGTTTAATCGGCATTTGTTTTGGTTTATTTCAAGACTTTAGGTCAGTTATGTTCTTGAGTTATTTTGACTAACCACCTATCAGACTACATAATATCTATACCGTTGAGTGTTGTATCAAACAACCTCTGAGCATTGAAATGTTACAACAGCAACTACTTTTAAGCATAATGTAAAAACAGATGCGAAGTTACCTTTAAAAGATGAAGATTCCATTTGATTCTTAATGCCATTAAATGTGTCTATTAAACGAGCATTTGAGGAACTAACGTAGAAATGTGGGTGTTCAATTTAACATTAATGGCATGAAAAACGTTTAAGACGTGCAATTAACCTGATACCATATTAAAAGGTGGCTAGAATCCGATATGGCTTATGTCGAAACCGTAATTCTTAAATAAATTTCAACTGATTATTGGAAAATAGACCCTATTATTGCTTTTTTACAGCCATGATTTACCTGCTGTGTCTAAAAACCCATGATTACTTATATCCACACGAAAAAAAAACAATTTGTTATTGACAAAAAAATTAAACTACGTACACTACTTATCTTATTATTTCAGTTCGGAATTACTTTACTCATAAGGTAAATAGTTACAGGAAAACAAATTGATGAAATAGTTACATGAAAAGGTACTAGACAAAATATAACATAGGTATCTGATACCTCTCATTTACAATACCTTCCCACTCAAACTTCATTCGGTATTTAATAGTCTCGTAAAACTAAAAAGGTCTTACTCTGTTGCTCTCTGGTTTAATATAAAAGGTAAAATAAATAAATATATGCATAATTGTCTATGAGTGGGCGCACCACGCGATACCACTAAAGTATGGCGGGGTTTACACCAGACAATGTATCGTGGGCACTTATTTGCTATACATTTGCATTTAAATTGAATGAATTGGTTTACTTAAAAAAACATTGGGATTCTCGTATCGATTTCTTTTTGTTGGTAGAACCACATGGGTTTTTTAAACTTTGTCTTTTAGTACAGCAGTGGATTTGCGGCTGTACCCGTGCTGCATCTCTTCGAAAGGTGGGCCGTCGTCGTCAACCTGTTTACCTAGGTCTAGTACAAAAGAACAATAGGTACTGCTGTAAATATCATGTGCCCACCACATTGGCCATAGACATTATGATCTGGTATTCTTAAAACAGGCCAATCATGTAGAACAATATGAAATACAATAGACCTCACAAAGCCTACACGAAACAACGTTATAACTTATAAATACTACAATTTTGTTGCTAATGTCGTAATCAATTTTACACATAATCCATTTATTTTCCGCCTTCACATCGGACAGCGGTATAAATCATGAATGTTCACCTGTTCTACTATGTATTACATTTACGACGCCTGTGAATGGGACAAACTAACTAGTGTTGTCCGGTGTTGAAACGATATTTCAGTTTCCGTACATTCACTAGCGCCACCGTGGGACTTTGTCGATGTCGATGAATAGATAACTCGAAGCTTTTGACCATAAATTATGCAAGATAGGTATTTATTTTTGGCAGCTTTGAATTCAGCAGTTTTATTGTTTGCTTGCAAAATAAATAAACGTTAACTTTCCCTTTAGTAATCTGTATAATTTAAAGTACAAACATGGCATGTGTAAGATTCTGATAAATATGTACCTAATGGCGCGTGGCGTGGGAAAAACCAAAACGAAGATGTTCTAACAAAACTGTAGGTATTTACAGATAACCATTTTAAAAACAATATAGTATCAATTTTGTAGTTAACAAAAGGTCAATCATTAGTATACTGTATATCGTAATAAATTAGGATAATTTTGTTGTACAGAATATTTTATGGTCAGAATATTCTTGTAAGTTCATTCAACCGGACTGCAGGCAGGACAGCTTTTCAGCAACTGTCTTAGAAAATGAATTCATGACGAGTAGGTACAATAGTGATCGTGAATCCTTTATTATAAAAATCTTTTCTTCCTTTGTAGTATAATTTTAAAAACGTTTTAGAAAATACAAAAATAAAAAATTTGGTACACAAAGAACCATTCAAGTTTTTCAAAAAAAAATTGAACATGAAAATTCGTGAGCTATTCCTGTTTAGTCATTGTACTATCGACAAAAGGAACTAAAATCACGGTTGGACATCACTAGTGGTTGACCTTTCCGTCGGCAGGCAGGCTTGTGACAGGACGAGTTGCAAGGCAACGATCTCTGCCACATGCAAATCTTATGCGGCTGACAATCTAATTAGCACCTTTATCGCGTGCCCGCCGTCCGGCAGTAATGTCATAATCATTTACGACTTTACAAAAGGTAAATTTAAACATCTGTAATAACGATACGTCAGCCCTTCATATTTATCACCTAATTAGGAAAAAATACATAAATCGACGACGTCTATTGTCAATAAATTGCCTATATAGTTAGTCAATAAACACCTGGTCAATCTAACAAAATATTAACACCTTATATAAGTAAATACCGTGTAGCAGGGCTAAGTTGAATCGCTTTATTCACAACTAGCGACCCGCCCTTGCTTCGCACAGCGCCTTTCGGGTACAAAACTATATCGAGTGTAGCCTATATTTTAAGTTAAGCATCTAGCAGTAGAGCGGTGAACTACGTTCAAATCCATGCAGTAGTTTTTGCGTGATGCGCGTACAAACATTCAGACAGAAAGATAGACACAAATTCTAAAAACTGTTGTTTAGGCTTCTGTAGCTCTAATAAAAACCCCACATATATATATTTTTTTCAAAATTTTCCGTGTACAGACATCGGCCTATTACCTACAATTTTGTTATAAAATATGTATAGAAGTTGTGTATATATTAAACACTGGTTTATGTAAAACATGTCGTTGTAGTACGAATTCCCACACAATCCTCGTACGAGAACGGTGCGCGACCGACATATTTTTGCTGGCCTATTAACATTCTTTCTATTAAATAAAACCGGTATATTTAAATAACGTAACATCACACCTGTAATACCCGAAGGGTTAGGCAGAGTTGTACCCAATAGTACCTACACACCCACTTTTCACTAGTTTTCTTTAAGTCCCATGTAATAGGGAGGTAAGCCTATTACCATCAACCGGGCACTAATCCAGACTCCGAGGTTGCTATTGAGAAATTCCTGATGGAAACACCCAATTACAATTTGCTCGACCCGGGAATTGAACCCAGGGCCTCAAGCTCAGCAGTCGCGATTATGCCTACTACACCAACGAGGAAGTCAGTATATAGAAATAGGTACCTAAATACCGAGTTTCCAAGTACATCCGTAGATAGAATCACAAGTTAATCTGACACTAGAGACCGAGATACAGCTCACGCGTGGCTAGGGTTTCCAGAGAATAGGCCAAACATGATTTGCCTGTTAAAAAGTGTCTGCCTACTTTAAATAAATAAGTACATGTGAACTGTACACATTTTGAGGCTTCGCAGAATGTTATTTGTAATTATATCAACGCAACACGCTTCGATAAAAATAACATAATATTTTAAAGCCATAGCATAATAACTGCTTTGCCCGGACTTTCTGATCCCTTAACACCAAGCGCGAATTCAAACACACAATGTTTGCACTACACATAAATTATATGAACTGTTATTTTACATTCGCTTAGAAAAGGAATTCGAACATAAATAGCGAAAATATTAATTTGCACCGATCAACTGTCACATAAATTAGGGTTTGTGTGGCAGACTATATTGATCTCTACAATACTCTGATATATTGCTTATTGCTGAATATTCCAAATAGTCGCTTTATAAAATTAATTAAAGCATTCAACTCTGAAATTCTATTATCTGCTCTATTATTATTCATAAGGTACGATATGTAGGTACCGCACCCTTGCCTTTAAAACCTTTAAATTCCTGCCACAAATTGCCGTGCGAATGCACATTTGAATGCAAACCGGTGATTTGTCTGCGAGAAAATTATCTCGATGAACAAAAAAATCTTATCAAAAACAATGTCTAACCCGAATAATGTAGATTTCTATCGGTAAAGGTGAATACAATAGGACATTACACGATAGGTATTCCGATAGATCTCGGCCTACGCATTCGAAATGTGTTACATGAACATGCGCTTGCGATCCTAAATCGGTGTTCTACGAAACTGACGGTTGTCAATGTAAACGATGAGGGGCAATGTCATCACACGCCCGCACTACTCGGGTTTCATTCATACGTCTAGATCATGTAAATATGAGTAAACATAATATTATTATGTATTTAGGCATTTATGTGTCGTTCAACTTTGCCACCGAAAATGACTGCAGGTACCGCCTGCAAATATGCGAGAAGCGCGACTGTCAAAACGCTGTTACTATGTACATATATTTCCTAGGTGAACTAATTTAGATTCCACTTACCCAATTACCCATAAAGGGAAAATTTAATGACAGTTTTTTAGTTCGTTTAAAGTTTAAAGTGACTGGTTTGTCGTAATCACTGTCAATCATTTACGGCTGTCGATTTATAAATAACAACTTAATAATTGAGTAAATAAGGTTACAAGTATTAAATTCGACAAAACTCCATGGCATGGCGCCTCCCAACATCACGATGACAAAGCAAAAAAGTCAAGTAAAAAAAAACAAATCGTATTGATCTAAAAATAAACAGACAATCCGTGATCTATTTTTATTCCAATTCCCATACCTCAGGCTTACTTTACTTTACAAACAATGCTTTTTATGAATTATTCATAGTGTCTCGCAGACAATGATAGTGTCAGTATTCACCTAGTGACGATTGTGACGAACCTCCCCTTTTGCTCTATGTTGACTCACTATAACCATCACACTTCCCACATAGAATCTAGTCCAACCGCAACTCAATACTGGATTTTCCTTTCAGAAAAACTGTTAGGCAGTTTACATTCACAATGAAGAACCTACTTGTTGCTGACTTCTTTAGTTCATTTTCTCCTTTCTTGAATTTATTATCGATTACCAATACAGATGGCTATTCAGAAAATGCATTTGCCAAGTTAATGTGGACAGCATCCAGTTTGAATGGACCTTTACTTTGATGGATGGCCTCTCCGAATGATTTCTTGACCTGGACTATTGATAACAAAAACAAAGTGACAAGAATGACAGGTGAATGGTTGACGAATATTTTTGTAGTCTCAACATGGTCAATATTTTCATGAGAAGACATCGATCTCCCACGATTGTTAGTTTATTCAATTCGCACATTCAAATATTTCATAAAAGAGGTTGCCATTGATGGTGTAATATGTGGGCTAACGCTGCCACGTATAATGTTTGACAAATTGGCACAAAACGTGGTGATAATATAATCAGATTTCAGTGCTATCACATTTTTAATTTAAACAAATTCTAGCCATTTGTTTTACATGAGTAACACTCGGTTACGATACAATTAATAAGAATTGCAGTCACAAAATCCGCAGACGTGAATATCAGTCAAGATTACGAATTAAGCCCAAATTAATGAACTTTGATAATAAATGAAGTTAATATGCATGAGCTTAATAATTTTCAGCTCGAAAGTCAACATTACGTACGTATGAGAGAAGATTAATCTGTTAAACAGGATTTGCCAGGATAGGCCAGTTTACAGAGCTGAGCTGAAGTTCAATACTCGTCTGTGACGTAGCGTGTACGTAGCAGATTTACATTTAAGATAAGATAATAAATATAAGTATACGTAAGAAACGTACATAATATCACCAACCTTAGGTATAATTAACGTGTAATTTGAGCGAATGAAATAATTAAGTATCTCTAGAATTATAATGCTGGCGGCATTGCCATTAATCGTGGCAATACTGCCAGCCTTCTGGGCACTTTTCCTATTGACAGCGATGTGGACGAACTTTTTGAAGCCCTGTAATTCTTTTCCGCTTTTGATACTTGTACATTTTTTTATTATTATTTTAGGTCTACTTGTAGTTTGTAAATAATGTACATACTGAACTCCATTATTAAATATGCAGAACACTATCTCTAAAAAAAAGTATCGGTAATATTTGGCAGACTTTCAGATAATCTCGTGAATAAATCGTAGATTCCCTCAATGATTCAAGTCTATTTTGAAAGCAGATCATAAGTAAGTGATTTCTTTTAAAATCACAGGCCTACATAGGGCCGATGAACTGAATGGGAAGTACGAAAAAACTAGGTCGATAATATTTTTATAGGGAATCAATCGAACATCGTCTTTAATACCCATAGGCCTCCATCATATACCTACGTCTATGTAGATCTATTTCAAACCACTTGCTCTCAAGTGGTTACGGATCGTTAAAAAGAACGAGTGGTCATGAAATCTGGATCCGACAGTCGCCATTTGTCGGCCGTCTTTACTAATGGCACCTGTCAGAAAGACGCCGTGCCTCTGAGACAATAGGCGACAGAAAAAAATTGTGGCATCGCCTGTCTATACCACATTCTACAGATTCCCTTGAAGTATTTCCGGGTCTTTTTGTTCTACAATTATATTTGTGCGAGTGTCCCGCCTTTTTTCATTAGGGTTTTCCTAGAGATGAGTAACTGATTCGGGAAAAACCACTGAGCGTTCTATTAGCTATCATTGATAGAGGTACTAATGTACATATTAATTTTGATCAAAACAAATCAATCTACCAATACCAGACTTCTTTTTCGTAGTTAAGGGTTCCCACACTAATATCATACCTACTAAAGAACGAATCAATCAAACTCTAGGTTGACAGACATCGTGTAGGCTGCTGCTCTGCCTAATGGATTGATTGAACTATCAATTCTGTTTACATCTGACCTCTGTATCAATTAAGCTTGTTATGTATATCTTAACCGTCTTCAAAAATGGAAGCTTTTCATCATTCAATGTCAAATTTATTAACTGCTGTTGGTATTACAATTAAAATGTTGTAGTAATCAATTAAGCAAATGTCAGCTTTTATTTTTAAATTATTAATTTGTTCTGTCCATTGGTTGGTAGGTAAATCAAACGACATCTAGATTTTAAAGGAGGTTTCTTTAACACGTATCGAAGTTATTCCTATTCCACATACCTGTAGATATTTTCGAACGATCTCGGCAGGGCAGTCGGTTCATAAAGGGCAATAATTCGAGCCGAGCATAACCGGCGCTACCGGTCCTCACAATGGCTCCAGACAAAGCCCGAGTGCGCGCGAGACGATGACGGACGGATGCCCCCAGCGCAACGCAGCGCCAGTACCCGCGCATTGTTAAGCTTCCTTCACATCATACAACTAAACACTCCATAGAGTTTCTTTTTTCTGATATTGATAAATACCTAAGATTACTCCAGCAATAATTTACGCATAATATTATCAAACTCCACGTGTCTTTTAATCAACAAATTATAAATACAGTTTATCTAGTCTTTAAATGCAAATATTTTACAACATCCGATGTATAATCGTTTATAGGCCCATATTGAATGTAATTTATAAGCTAATAAATAATCATTTAAAACATTACATTAGAATCTAAATCGTGGAGAACTTGCTAAATGAAGACGTGAGTTCTTATCATACTACAGACGAAAAAACGTATAATTAACCATTATTGTATTACTTAGTTTTAAAAATAGCACATTTATGATAAGGGACTTAGAACGTCAACTCACGTTGTTTTTCGTTAATCATTTATGCGAAGAAAATTTTTATTTAAACGGGAAAAATCTGCAGCACCCGGGTAGCATAGGCAGGCATTGGATAAATAATATCGATATTGTTACTAACATAAACATTTAGAAGGATCAGCATGCAAAAATAATTTTGGTGCCTTAAGCTGCTATAAGTAATTAATATTTTAATTTAATGATTCATATCTTTAATCTTGACGCAGACACAGTAGTTGTACAGGAAGTGATGCTGATTCTTATTGAAAGTATTTTTAAAAGGGACTTGTTTCATTGTGAGAAAAAAAAGAACAAGAGTACGCTTTCCTCCGAATCCTATCTCTGTCCTTCGATGGCGGGTGTTGGCGCCACCGACCTGTCCGTCTGTCCGTCAGTCCGTCCACACCACTTTTTGTTACCCGAGACCATCACATTATCCATATTAAGCATGCTATTACAAGCTGTAATTTAAATTCACTTATTCGTTGCTTAGTCGAAGTTACGAGCAGTAATTCTACGTGATCGAATCCTATCCGGCGGCTGCTTTGTGCATGATTGGAGATTTAAGCCTTTACATTTTCAGTTTAGTTGCTTTCAACTGGGGCCTCTCGAGTCTCGACACTTGTTTCATCTTACACAGATAGTGTTAATCATACTTACACAAAGATACGAATTATATAACTGTCCAAATGACTACATGGCCTCAATAGAGGCGTCTGCTAAGTCTCATTATCAGGTGTTTGAGTAAGACAGTGGAAGAGATTGAGTCCAGGTCATACGTCATTATTAGCCTAGGCACGAATCGGGTCAGCACTAAGATTAGATGTTGTACACACAGAGATATTATTATCTTTGCTGATAACAATGATACTACGTGATACCGCGAAATCAGAGAGTTGTAAAGATTAAGATGTTTATACTGCGTGCGGTGTCATTATTGTACATGTTATATTATGTTAAAATTGATGTAATTTATTGATAGGTACATAGGTACGCTGTAAAATGCACGTAAAGCTGACTTCAAAGAAAGTTCTATTTTCGCGATAAAATCTGCACGTTATGCACAAAACGTAAGCATTCGATTTTATTAAGACTCGTGATGCGATGTATACAAAATGTGTAAAATTACGTTAAACATAAACACGGTAATAAATAAGCGATAATATTCAGGGAACGTTACATATTTCGTAGAAAAATTCCCGGCAGTCTTACTTTACAGTTTCAAATAATCATGAATTTCCTTAACCTATGAAAGCCAACCTTTACAAGTCCTTGTGGTTACCAAGCCGATTTCATCAACGAAAGAATAGCTCTAAAAGTTGACACAGCTGTTAATGAACCATGATGCTGTTGTAATAATTTACTTGTAAACCTAATGTTTGATACAGGTGGCCAATATTGGCACACGGGCCACGGCATATGGGTGTGTTCACAGGCTAATAAAATATGGCACAAACGTGGTGTCACGCTCTTTTACTTTAATGAAAAGAATCGTGTTACAATATTGATGATAATAATTGGAACGTTTTCGTAAGATTTTCCACTTAATTTGCAAAATATTGTTGCCACGGGCTTTTAAGTCTCGTAACTGTAAACAATTTATTGTCACGTCCGCAATTGCCACCGTTAACTCTTTTGTCTTTATATGTAGCAGTTTCATTCATTGTGTGGCCGTATCATTGTTTAAAACGCCATAACCGTCAGGAGAGAAACTGCGTTTAGTTGTAAGATAAAGTAGGGTAAGTTTTAAATCTTTGTTTCCATCGTATAACGTTAATTATGGAGGCATAAAGCGTCTCGGTAAACATTTTTAACAATCCGTCATGGCGCCGGTTCCCGCCTCCCGTATGAAGGAGCCAAACAAAAACAAAAGAGCATCGAGGTGCCGGCGCCTGCGTTATCACGGCACGTGGGACGCTGGGCCCTACGCCCTTTGATTCTTATTCCTAAAATACATTCCTTCATAGAAAGGCAAGGCACGTCTTGTCCCGGCTATTGTTTCACTTTGCTCTTTTAGCATAGCAACTAAAACATTTCACTGTGGGAATTACTTTACAAGTTTTCAACTTTCATGTTCAAATTATAACGACAGTAATGTATGTGCATCTTTGTCGGGAAGACCGCTTATTTATGGTTTAAAATTGTAAATAACTCTACAGCCTGTCAATCATTCGTGTTTTGTCGCAATGCCGACGATGAAAGCTATGCCTTATAAGAGAAGCAGTCAACTATTTGCTGTCGAACACTTAATGGGGCCAGTTTTTTTTGCATAAAAAAAATTATATCATGTCTCAATCTCACGCATCTGTTTCTTGTAACGTTTTATTATGTTAATATGTCCCATTGTCACTTCATTAGCAATTTTACGTGTTCAGATTCACATATTTATGTTTTATCTGGTAGTAGGTATATGGTATACTGTGAGAGAATCGTCTCCTGGCATAAAATGTGTTAGTTTAGTGAATGGATTTCATAAAAAGATTACTATATCTCTGGGACGTATTCCCAAATTGTGTGTACACACAGAGTGAGGAGATAATACGTAATTATGAATAATTATATAACCTACGAGCCGGCTCTCAGATAGAGATAGCGATCTATAGACAGCGGTCGCGTACATCGTACGACGCTACACGTAGGAGCGTCTCGCGCTTCTAATTATTTTAATGTAGCTATCTATTTAATTTTAATACTTCATGATTATTTTTAATAACTTTAAAACAATTTACTTTAACACAGCTATGGTAAGTGCCAGTCTTTGTAGCTTTACTGGTACATATCTCCTAATAATATACCAAGCTAGGGTTGTGTAAATCTTTAAATGTCATCTCTTAATTTTTGTGTTTATAATTATTTTTATAAATAGGTATAGCTTCTTCAATATTGTGGCATTGAAGTTGTCCCGTGACTTTTAACATAATGTCTCATTCATAAACAGAAAACCAATAAATATCGTGTATAAAAATCCATTGACGAATTTAAATGAGATGCGAAAAAAATGTGGTGCGAATCGTGATCTAATTATGTATATTTTTTGTTCCAGGTGGTGTATGATGACAGAACAGCTCAGAAGACGGATGATGAGCACATTATCAATATCCAACTACAAGCATAAAGCTTCGTAAATGTTACGACGAAAATTAGAACAATCATTTTGTCGGTAATAGTGTGGTGATTATAAACAGTGAAATTCTAAGACTAATATTTTTAAACGTGGACTCAAAATGCGTGTAACTGAGTGTCGGGTACTGAGAAAGATGGATGTGCGGTGTTCGTTGTTCAAACTGTTATTGTTTCAAATGCTGGTGGCCTGGTGCGCCGCCAAGCATGTCACGATAAATCTGACGAAGGACCCTGCGGCTGGAGACGTGGATAAGGATGTCCAGGATAGCATACGAAACCTATTACATACTGGTGAGTAGTCTTTTTCTTTTTTTTATGGCATCTTTCGGGTTGTCCAAAAAGTTTGGTCTCGTTTGTCAGCTTTGTCACAAACCAATCCTTAACTGTGTGAAAACAGAAAAAAATAAATATTAGTGATTAACTAAGGTACTGGTTAGGATCAAAAAACAGAAAAGATGATGCTCATGTTGTTGACCTTTTTATTGAGAACTACAAATTAACTTATTATTCTTGTATTTTTTTCTCTTTTAGTAATAATAACGAATGAAGTTGAAACAATGACACACTTTCAATATTTCTCTAGGCCTTGAATCAGCACAGAACATGTATCTATGAAACTAGCTGTTTATCTATGAATATAGCTAATTCATCAATTAAAAAAATGGCTTAGACAAGAACGAATAAATTAGGTATTCAGGTCATATCAAGTGATTATCTAGTAACTATTGTAAAGTCAGGTGATTTATTTAATTTAAATTGTAGCAGAATTTATACACGTCTCGGAATCATATGCATATTTATAGGAACCAGTTTATTTACATATTTTTATTGTTGGGGATAACATTTTTGGTTGTGGGTTTTTACTGTACGAGAGTAAAGTTTAATTAGATTCCTTAAATATTGAACTTGTTGAGGACAATTAAATTAATACCTACTGTAATCAATTTTTCATCAATTCACTGCATCACGTCGGTTTTAAAATATATTTTAACTTTAGATTACTTGAATTTTCGGGCTTATCGGCACACTCGAGGTATTTCCACTACTTACACGCAGACCCAATTAGCGTTCAAAATTTTCATTACATTTTTCACTGCTTGTTACATTTTACAGGAGGAAAAATAATAAAACATTTATCCATCAGCTGCGTTCTCTTGTTAAATTTGACGGAGCAAAATGGGTTAATAGTATCGTAGGCGACGTTCCAGCCATTTGTCTTATTTATACAGTAATTGCGATTTTTAAATAATGAGACTGTTAAAACGAACGCCTCTTAAATATTTCGTTTTGGCAACTCTTCTTGTTTTGCTTGGGTGCTCTACCATCTTAATAAAAGTGATTAAATGCTAACGCCTAGACAAACAATATCAAAGGTGGTATTCGTAAATTAGGTTGTTAAAATAAACTATAATTTTGATCACACAAAAACTGAGTAGTCCAAAAAAATCGATTGAAGAATTTGTTTCACAAATCAATAATGTAATAAAACATAATTTTACGATTATAGACCCATTTATTTAACCACTATTATGCCCATTCACAATATGTAAATCAAAAGCAATATAAAACATGTCAAGGCGTTAGAGGTCAAAACTCAAATCTTCGTATAATCCGATCCGGATTTACAATTAAAAGTGACGCGTGACACGTCGTGACGTGGGTCTACCATAACCATCAGATAAAGTATCACATCCTCGGAGATCGTCACGCTAATCTCGCGGTTTGTTTTGTAAATGTCACTAAGTTTGAAATACTGATAATTGGATTCGGAGCACGCGTGACAGCCGCGAACTGAGAGCGTTTTAGAGTTAATCCTTTTCGCCCTTTGGTCGTTCTTTTACGAGCAACAACCCTAATTTTACGAGCTGTAGGGTTTATGCAGATATAAATCTCTTGAGACTAAAGATCATGTACTTAAGCGAAACTATATTGATAGAACCATAATATAAAATAAACTTAAGGTATATAATTTACATAACATATTACAATATTTGTATCCGAGCAATAATAAACAGGTTCGCAATAAATTACTATTGTAAAATTACGTTCCATGTGATACCTACTATACACAACAGACCACGTTACACAAGACCTGTAACCACGAACATATAATTATTTTAATTACAAATTTCATCTACTGACTTACGACCACACCAGTAGTTATACTCGTATTGTAATTTCGAGCTTGTTATAAAATACTTGAATCTCAAAATTAAGTATCCATTTTTAGGTCATTACCTACCGCATACGCATAAAATCGGCATATGAAAGACTGTATAATAAAACCCTAAACTAACAATATAACACAGTATTGTGTTCCTGTAACCAACTGACATTTTGCCGCACTCTCCTATGTGGTAGATATTTTTATTTATAAACCACAGCTTGTTAAGGTCAAGATTAAAACTGCCCATTTCAACCGCAACTTTTCGTTTACATAAAAAAATCATTATACAAGTGTCTAATATAGTCAGAATCAGCTTTAATCAATTCTAAAAAAATCATCAAACAAAATGCTTACGATGCTATTGGTAAAATCATACGATGTCTGGCCGATTTTTCTGTATAGCTGTACAAAATAGTGATGTAATTTCTGCGTATGCATTTGTCCGTTTAGACATGCTGGCTACATGAATGTTCGCATGACGTACGTAATACAAATGAACACTACACCTGAAGAAAATTAACTAAACGAAGTACAAACTTCGTTGATAAAATTAAGCACATCACAAACCAATAACAAATGGACGACGGAACATGAATTAACCAAAACACTAATGCAGTAAGACGTTCTATTTACAGACATAAGAACACTTCAAAAATAGATCGCGGATAACGTAGAGTGAGTTGAACTGAAAGCTTCAAAATGAAGCATAAACGTAATCAAACCAATAACCGTAAAGCTGCAATCGGTGGCGGGATTTATAAAACAAAGCTGTTAGTGAACGACACGGTCGTCGAACTTTCATTCTAAATTCGTACTTGTACCACTATGCCCACCTAAAATTGATATTTAATTGCGAGCGGCAAGTTTATAATTCATCCTATAAATTACTTTGCTAATGTTTGATTATCATATCGTAAAAGTACTTAATTATTGCCCAATTTTATCGCTGGAAAGTGCAAAGTATAACGATCCTGATTCGCTTATCTAATAAGCTCAATATTTGCTCTGGCAATCTTATCAGTTAGTGCAGAAAAGGCGCGAATCTGTTGATCTTGGTGACGCGGGCCATGACGTAAAGCTGTCACTTGTCGCCCGAGGATACGCTCGTAAAGTGATCGTGCGTCTCAACACGCATTAATCACAGAAAAACAGAAGCTGAAAACATTTGTAGTGTAGATTATTTTATTGAAATTTGTGTGAACATAGCCTGCTTTACAATTTTTTGCAATTTTTCACTGAACTGTATTTTGGGACCAAATCTAACAGGCCCTTGTTTACCATAGGATCAGTATTTACTATAACGTTAGGCAAGTTTAGTCACAAAGTAAATAGTTACGCATCTTAGTTTTTTACAGGAAACTATTATTAAGACATTTGTTCTTGTCACATCACACCTAATACCTTTGTTTGAACACTCTGATTATGTACAATTAAGGGTGATGTAACACACTTTTATCGCCTCACACAAATTAGTTTTGTTGCTCGGCGACTTTATGGGCACAGTTTTACGCATTTGATTCGCTATTATAAAAATTAATAATAAAAACTAATGTCAATTATTGGTTGCCTTGACCGAAGACCCGAAATATAATGACGAACAAACCAATATGGAACCAATTCTGAGACGCGAAGATTACCTACCACCAGACTGGTTCCTATCCGGTATTCGAACTTGATGAATAATAATTAATTCTATTAGATTATATACATATTATAACCACGGGGGGTACTCGCATCTAGATAAGGACGGTTTGATACAAATTCTTTACATGGTGAACAAATTAGTTACTGGGGCCGCGTACGTGGCGCCCTACAGAAATAATAACCTTACCTATCTAGGTTACCTGCCTACGTTAATTGAATGATGTAGTGTATAAGGGCATAAAATTAATTTACGTAATCGATCTATTGCAACTCATTCTCAACATAGATACAAAAGTACGGTAGGTAATCAGTTTTAAATGTATTCCACACTGCTTACACATTTTTTCGCTAAACGAATTGTCATGTCAGGTCATAATTTTTTCTGTAAATTCATCACAACTCAAGAAATTTTATCAAACGAAAATAAAGAAGAAGAGATATAAAAGATGAGGCTATTAAGTTCACCCATTCATAACGTTGTGATGTGCTCTGTTGTCGCCCGGCAGGGGGCGGTACCTACGCACTGTAATTACCAGTAATTGCAGCCATGCATAACAACAGCGACGGTGAAATACACAGCCCACGCCTCTCATTACAACACTAGCATTATTGGTTTTAGATTCATATCATAGATGTAGCCTACTTATTCGAATACGTAGCTTACGGCTACTTTATGGAAACTCGACCTATTATAACTTTAATAATGTACGCCAGCACATCTAGCTACTACCTGTCAAATTTCTTTAATAGATTTTCAACTTTATCTCTATAGCATTAGGTTCAAGGTTGGTTGGGAAAATCTGACAGTTTCGGGTAGGTTGACCATGATACTATGTTGACTAAAAAAAGATTGGGCTTTGATTACTATTCATTAATTAAAGATCGTTTTGATAATTCAGAATTGCTACTTTTAAATTCCAGAAAAACATAATAAAAGCAAATTCTTACATGCCGTATTATTTTAAATTCGGATGTATTAATAAAATTCTGGTTTTCGCAAAAAACTCGCGCAATTAACTAGCATAGTCTGAGCAACAATTTACAAGGCAAGTTCTAAGAAAATTATCGCTCTATTAATCCATTTATCGTCTAGGGGAGCACTTAAACCAGCTAAGGCTTCAACAATTGTTGTTTTTACTTTAATTAAATTCATTTATATATATATGGGCCTCGGAAGACTAATATGGAGAGAGAAAAACACGAGTAGCAAGTAGAACCTGTGTGGCCTTAGCAGTCAGCGAGTGTCGAGTGTCTAGCGCCGCTCCGTCGCTGACCAAGCACACAGATTTCATATGAAATTGTTCATATGATAAGTGATAAGCTAGTAATTATGATTATCTATGAAAAATTGAACATATTACCGAGAACTTCGTTATCTAGGAACGTGTCAGGCTAGCTCGCCACGGGGTTATGTTACGGGCTCGAAACGCCATAGATCATTGTGGGACACATTCTTCCTTCTTGACTATGAATCATATTATTATATTGGCTGTGGAATGTGATGTTAATTTACAAGTTAATTGTATATACGGTATTCCTTGAACATTAAGTCCACGTACCCTAAAAATTAAGACGGTAAAATAAGAGTTACCATCTTCCAAACTCATTTCCATTACTTTAAACTTATCTTAATTCGAAGTTACTCCTCACGTACGTCCATATATAAAAATAAAATATTTAATGCATGAAATGTCATCATAATTTATTAGAGGAATGTTGTTGGTGTATAATTAAGGCGTTAATCGCTATGAGATATAAAAGTAGGAGTGTAGTGGCGCCCGGAGATGGCGCCAAGTTTAGGGCGACGACGCAAGCGCAGGAAACCACATTACTTCACAAACACAATGCCATTAAAGCCCTCCGCTCATTCTACGTAAATTAAAATTTAAAAAAAACTAGATTTTTATTTTTTGTATTGATTAAAATAATTAATATAACTTAATAGAAATTTAATTTGACATTAATTCAAGACAAAAAAAAAGATTAAATGTCAAGACGCATCCTGTTAATAATAATTAGGAAATAATTTTATAGCCTCTAAAATTAGATTTGTTGAGCAAAACGCTGAGCGAAAAAAGGTGTCCCAATACTAGTATGGTACGATTTTTTCTTGCAACAGGGCACGTACGACTTATACATTATATTATTTATTTACTACCGTCAGCAAAGCCGGCAGGTTATTGTCTGACGATTTTGTTTGTTGAATTTCCGTTGTTTCGGGAAAGCTACGTCATTATATCCTGGCGAGCCGAAACAGCAACGCCGTCAATATTATGAATGAAATCTAGGTTACCGCTGTTGTGTTTCAGAATTTATGATGCATTACATAGAATTTTGACTTGAAGAGTTAAGTTGTTAATTGACTTATGTAATCTTTTTATCAGCTCCCTCGATACATATGACAATAGGACAAATTAAGACTTCTTCACAGTTCCTATAGTTCGTTTGAAAACCGTCTTTATTTAACTGTTACTGATATACTTTTTGCATAAACATTGGTAAAACCCATACGTTCTTACTTACTACGATCGTTATCACAATATACACTTTTTATTTACGTGCGTAATAGTGCGTATAACCCTTTCATCGTTAACGCCAACCGTTACTCCAACAGCTATTTTCATCCCGGTGCGTAAGATTTACAAACACAAACAATGCTGTAATAGCTTCAGTACGCATTAGAAGTACTTAAGGGAGTACATTATTATCACATTTTTTTCTTCTTAGAGCGTTTCAATCAGTCAACATCTTAAGACTACGATAGTGAAGCTATCCGGCTCGAAGGACCATTTTCTTTTTAAATATTTTGGATTATTTCGACCTTTATATTTCATTGAATGAGTCTTGGTCAAAATAAGTGTAAGCCCCACAAAATTGAAATACAATTATCTCAAATATTAGCTTATAACTAGGACTACACATCAATCTAAAACAACAAGTACCTAAGTCGCCAGAGAACAGATATACAGCCTTGATTTCACAGAAAATTGATGATTGCATATATAATTCCCCATGGTCCTTTCGTATTTGGATTCATAGATGCTTATTTTCTCCTACAGGTATCTACTCCCATCGACACCTGGACTCGTCGAAAGTGCAAATAGTGCACCCAGTGAAGGTTACGAGGCACGGCGAGCTGGTCTCGCACGCCGTCGACCATGCACATGCGCATGGGCATGCGCGCGCGAGGCGGGACCTTCATCATACGGAGCAGCATCAGCCGCACGTCGTGCATTACAACCTTACCGTTGATGGCAAGGACCTCAGGCTGGACCTGAGGTAAGAATCTTTTACCAGAGTTTACGAAAACTTTTGCATAGCATCAACATCACCATTGTCGGCCTATCACTATTAGACATACCACAGTTAATTGATTCTAGACTAGTTTTATATAGGATGTAATCAAATAAGCGCAATATGTCTTAGGTAGTGATTAAGACCATAATACTGGAGAATGTTCCACATTAGGGATGGATGTAAGGACAAGATGAATGTATCAACCCTGAAAACATACAATACAAGTAACATATTAGTAAGGAGGTTTATTTAAACACACAGACAGAACGGCCAGTTATATAATAAATCAAAATCAATACGAGAAATAAAACGCCATGATTTATGATAAGTTACAAGTTAATAATATCTAAATTTGTAAAAACTTATTCTTTCCTTAATAAAAAAGAAAAACAGTGATAAACCCAAAAAGATTAACAAGCTGTCAGTAATAAAAAACACTAAACTAACATGCAATGTTAAATCTTTCCATATTTTTGCAAAAATAACAAAATGTACAGTGTTAAAGAAAACATAATGTTTGTATATGTCGTTAAACTCAAAGCGGACCAAACAGATGGCGAAAATCAACTTGTTTTTTAACTTGTGTAGTTACTTCTATTACTTAAATAGATAAGATTATGTCTGTGACAGTATCTGGAGTACACTCAGATACAGCTGAAGTTCACGGGCATTGAACAAGCGATATCAAAGAGTACATTGATCGTACAATGTTAACTGAACCCGCGGATTCACTTGTCTGAACGAAAATTGTTTTGGTTTTTGCCTTAGAGTTTGAGTACAAAAACCAAGGAATTAAAATCAAATAGACTTTAATTTGGTGTGCCCCTCAAACCTTTTTTAAGTTAACCTTTTTTATGCTTGATTGAAATCAGAAAACAAATAGAAGAAGAATTTTGATACGTATCTGTAAATGGATTTAAGAAAAAAAATCAAGATAATCTTTGACTTGTATGTTACAAAAACAAGTGCAACAATGCATACAAATAGACAAGAGGGCGATTGATTAGCCGCTCCTTATAAGATTAAATCTTTTTCAACACGAGGAAAATCTATTTAATTATAGTTGATTGTCTGTGCATATTTTCATGTTACAAAAAACCTATCCTAACGTTTTTATTTAACATAGTAAGGTTACACGAGAACATGATTCGGATTGTCGTATCTCGCAGCGATAACCCGGGCCATGTGAAATTCGGGCATCAGACGTATCACAATAGATAAGAGAGTAAGCGTGCGCCTGCGTCGCTCTCTGTTGCCGACTGGACTGACATAGTTTGTTTTTGCCTATCGCGGATCGACCTTCTCAAATATTTGAACTTGGCTTCGCTATCGTTCTGGGCCACATCGACGTCTCGTTTATCTCAGAGCAAAACTACCACTAATGATATATTATCTCCCTTATCATTTACTTGTTTCATTATGCTTTCATGTACAGGTAGGTTTAATTCTATCACCTGATTGTATTCTTGTTTTTGTACGCCCACTTATCTCAATGGCTGTAAAAAAAATGGAATTGAAATAATCAATCAAGTTGAATTATGGTCATCTGTAAGCCGGTATCGTAATCGTACATATTAGGAAGCAAATCATTATTGTATGTATGAATTTTGATGAGCGTGGAAACTAGTCTGCATAATAGAAATGTAAACGTTAACTATATATCTATAGGGTCTGTAGTTCTGTACTCGTGATTCCTTTAAGGAAGTCACAGGAGAAGTTTCAATATAGTTTTAATGAATTAAATCGTGCTCGAGGTGTCTGCAGGCGCCCACAATCTACAGGACCGATCTGGAAGCGTTATTGCGAAATTCTCTGTTAATTAGGACATGTCCAGCTAAGCGAGGTCGGCAGAATATACACAAGGACAGATTGGTTTTGGTCTTTTAGACCAAATAAGATAAGCTTAAGAGCTCTGCAAAATGTCAAAATCTTTTGCAGTTTCGTAAAAATCCATAACAATTCTTCTGTCTGAAATGTTGTGATTTTAATAAGTATTAACCTTGAGACGGTCTGAGCCCGTTTCCGAGGACTATGCACATAAATCTTAGTAAATCTGCCCGTTGTGCGTCTGACGCAGCATTAATACTGCTGTCGCTACCGGCAACAGAATCACCAGTAGTTAAACAAATGGCTCTTTGTTTATTTTAGTCTTCATTTATTTAATCGCATTAACAATCTACAGTTATAATAGGACGTTTTTTGATATTTATTTGGCGTATCTTTTATTTGACTGTCGTAACGGATTTTGTTGTTTCTGTTCAGTCTTGAGATCTAATGTTTTAGATTGGTGCTATAAATAATTATATCAGCTCCTAAATGTCTACCATCGAGCATCTGGATCGGTGAATCACAAGTTTTTTGGCACACATTTCTTTTTTGTATTGCTGCTTGTAATCTTGTTACTGTGTTGACTTTTTGACTTTTATATCTTTTTATGTCAACGATGACAACACTGGGCATTCTTTTTGCGGAGAACCACTATTTCAAAGAAAAGATCTTTGATATAAAATCAAAAACTAAAGAGCCCAAAACTAACTCGACTCTTCAAATCTTTGGAGTCTTTAAATGTAATCTCCGTACTAAAGGACCAATAATAGAGTACGAAATTAGGTCTGATCCGCCGATGTTGATCATGGGTATTGGATACAAGATATTAATTTCGAACATGTACTTGGCCCCGCGCCTAACCCACCGCACGCACTACTTACCTACTCGAGCTCATAAATTTCGAAGTCTATTTTCGTACATTTTTACAGCAAAACTTGTATCCCAAACACTGACTAATGTTTATACTTTACTGAGAAAAAATATTTTAGTATAAAACTAGAATGCAGTGTCAAATAATCGGAAATAAAAAAACGTTGTAACAGATTTTGTTTAGAATCTAGCAAATGTAGGTCTTTCTGTCACAAAATAAATCACAAGACATTTCCTTATCTTAATTTAATTAGTTGTAATAGTTCAATTTATTGACTTTGTCGGACAGACTATAAATCACACAACGTATAATGAAACGCACCCACTATATTCTGGGCTTTCGCTCTTTAAATAAACCAACGACATTCTATGTTTCATGTTCGACAATCGTTTTTTTTTTTCTAGACTGTTTTTGTCAATTGGTAGGTACTAAATAATACTGCCATTAGAGACAATGATAAATTGAGAGACAACCAAGCAGGTGGCGTGACTACTAAATTCATACAATTATATTTTCCACTAAACAGACGCTTATGGTAGTAAAGATGTAAAAGACCAAGATTTGATCTCAGTTGATTACTCCTTGAGATAATGTTGCCGTAATAAATCAATAACTACTGTTAGTGTTACCAGCCGCAAAATAATGCTTAGTTTTCCTAATCGAGCTTAAAGCTTGTTTTATCTTAACTTAGATATAATGAATTCCAAATCTGGAAGGCATAACAACATTCCTGTGCCGAATAGTGTTAATAATTTATGAAACACTAGATAGTTAATAAAATTAAATTTGTTCGTGAACATGGACTTCGATTATGTACTTACTTCTCGAGGAATAGTTTACGATACTTGTTAAGTGTATGTTATCAAAGACGTGCTTATTTCGCAATACTTATAAAGATGGTGTAAAAAATTCGCTATTTAGTCTATCTTATCAAATCAATCTAATCTTACCAAAAAAACCCAAGTAGGAAATGAAATTATCCCTTATCCAGACCAGCCATCATTGAGAGACATTCAAATATCATTTAGTTTTTTGCATTCATTATATTCATACGGCATCAGCATCGATATTATGCCTACAGTATATTAGTTTGATTAATTGAGGTGGTCGAGCTTACGCAATACACTCAGCAGTAATGTCGCCATCGGCCATCGACTAACGCAATCCCAGACGTAGGCTATGCACACGGGATCAGATACATGAACCACTCATTATTTCTTTCGAAATAGATAAACCCTTGCTCACTTGCACCGAGACCAAGATTATTATCATTTATTGCTTGCTAAACTATTACATCACACCCACGGACATCTTCACGTTTGCAACATCCACCCAAACGATGCATACTAGTATTGTTAAAATTGCCATAACCCTAAAAGAAGACTGACAGCCCCTTTTCCTTTTGGCCATGTCGAGAAAATTGCACATAATTCGAGTTCTGAGTCCAATTAATTTATAGTTACCGATAAGGAGTAGATAATTATCCTCTTATAGCTATTAAAGTTGCAGTTTCTTGTGTAGCCTGACGTATTGATTTATGGTCGCACCGATGTAATGAGACAAATCTAATTACAAAGAGAAGCTTGTGCTTTACATAGAAGCTGGCAACATAAAAAAGAGAAGTAATAAGTTATGTTATTGTGCAGCGGTCAACGGATAATATAATCAAAGCTGCGCGGACGCATCGGGTCGCGTTTTCGCCGCGCAATAGTTTCGCGGAAGTGTCGCTATCACTCGCACTCGTGTGAACGCAACTCTAGCTAGAAGCTGTCCGTGCGCTTTTTGTACCTACGCACACCGGCTTGATTGCAGCCTGCCTTTTTAAATAACCTCACACTTTCTAAATAAATAATGAAAAACCGCCAATAAATACCTAAGGAAGTCTCTTTTCGGTACCGTTCCATTGATAATAAAAAAATACACATGATCACCTTAATGCAGGTAGTTGTCACCAAACTTGACAGACTGGAGTGCGGGCCGCGCGACCTCGTCGAATTTCTTCTTATTCAGCAACTGGGACGCTGGGCTCATGCATTTTTAATGTGCTGGGGACAAAAACTCGACAGTTTGAAAGTTGCTGTATGGTCTTCGAAGTTCAATTCATACATATTTATGTGGCAATTATTGTAATACAATGAACGATGAATATTGCAAGGATTGCACAACGTGACCCTATGTAGCGGGACCGTGCACCGAATATAGTAATACCCAAATAAATGAAAAACGACTGTTTAATGCAATCTCTTAATTATGTTATAGGAACATACGGTGGCTAGCGAAGATTCAGCTAAGGCAAGCTGTGTACAATAACTGAAATAATTCAAAATCCACTATAACAATTTCAAAAACGTTGAAGTAGTTATAGTTTTATTTAATCGGTAACATATTTTCCTGAAACAGCTAAAGATGCCTTACTGAGAACTGTACATACAACATTACCGTTAACGCATGAAATGACTCTGTTACTCTTGAACTGGATAATTATATGAGTAAGGCCAAGGTTAAACATTGTTTATGTATACAGCGATCAAACGCCTGAACTATTCTTGTATACATAATGTTATATATGCTTACTGTTAACATGTGATATATAGGTCTACGTGGAACAGATCTCCAATGATTCAGCAGTATGTAGATTATTTTTTGTCCAGTGCCCTGTTTATCAAAACTTACAAGCCTTGTATTTTCAAGCCTTTATATAAAAAAAAAATATTATTACAAATATCTGTTTATCAAAACTACACGTGTAAGTTACGAGTTACATAAAAAAATACAAAAATATACTTGTAAAATAAATAACGACCTTATTTATTTTACAAGTATATTTTTACATTTGTATTTATTTATTTATTTAAACTTCATGTACAAGAGTGATACATAGGCGGACTTAATGTACTTATTCGTGATTCTGTTCATCAAAAATCCCTTTAAGTTACAATTTGTAGAAAATCATAGCAAATCCTGAGCGTGTCCGGCGACTCTCCATTCTGCCTTACAAGTGTCGTGTTTAGTACCGCAGTAAATTTTTAAATTTGATTTTCTTTTTTAAAATGTGGTCAAGTGACTCAAGCGATGATGAAAATATTAGAATAATGGAACCAAGAACTTATAGAACAAGAATTAAATACGGTCATTTGGAGACGACCTATGAATTTAAGAAAGGTTTCGACTTCAAGCTGAAAAATTGGAACAAATAATTAACATTTTGGGTAGCCATTTTCAATAAATCGCAAAACATTGCTGCAAATGCTCTTTAAGCTTCAAATTACAAATAAAAGGTGGAAATACCTTGTCGCCTCTACTTATTTTTAATGTCTCATCAATATTAGGCATAGACATCATACCATTCAGCCATGCGTTTAAGTAGGGATATTCAATTAAAAACAAAAAAAAATAGCGGGAAAAGAATGCGGCATACATTTTTGATTTTAGAACTTACATTAGAACCTACAAGTGTTCAATTTTACAAGCCCTGTAGATTTTTTTTGATAAACGTAAATCACACGAACGATCGCAATACGAACTTGTAAAAACTTCCTTGTAAAGTGTAACTTGTGAACATGTAGACTTGTGAGTTTTGATAAACAGGGCACAAGTGGTATCACATAGGACAGTCTTCTGTTTTGCCGTTATCTTGACTTTAGTTGAAATAAATGGAACGATTGCAAAGTGCGACTCGAATCTTTTAAATATAATCCAAAGACAAAAGTGCTCAGCACCTTAAAAATTGCAGCCTTGTAGACCTCCTGTGAAAAATCCATAATTTAGTTAATAATATAGTATTCTTCATCTACATCTATTATTATTTATTATACATACATTGAACAATATGAAAAAAAAAATATATATATATAAAAATACGTAGGGTCTTTATTAGAGCAACAGAAGCCAAAACAACACTTTTTAGAATTTTTGTCTATCTGTCTTTCTGTCTGTATGTTTGTACGCGCATCACGCAAAAACTACTGCATGGATTTGAACGCAGTTTTCACCGCTCTACTGCTAGATGCTTAACTTAAAATATGGGCTACATTAGATATAGTATTGAGCTCGATAGGTGGCGCTGTACGATGCAAGGGCGGATCGCTAGTTAAATAATATATTTTGTCAGGTTTACGGTCTCATAAAATCCTAGTATTTTGTAATAACTATAAACGTGCAATATAAACGACATAGGCTTTGGTCCTTTCACCCTACTAAAATAGTAATAGTTGTCGTAATTTCTAATTGATATAAACTCCATTAGGTTTATCGAATTATAAGATTTTATAGCAGCGAATTAAGATTGTGAACAGCGAATGCTATTTGCCAAACACTTAACGAGTGATTATCGCAGATAATTTAGTTGGCCGTTGTTGTCGACTCGGAGAACACAGTTAAGGGTACAAGAGGAAAAATGCTCGAGTAATTCGACCACGTACAAATAAATGCCTTATTGGAACATTTTATGGTTTAGTAGAAACTTGTATATTACCAGTTGCGAAGGTTATTTCGAAAATTGCGCCGGTTATAGCCTGCCGATCGCTGTTAATATTTTTATCGTGTAAAATTGAACAAGTGATCGCTCCAAAACGGTCTAATGATTGTTGTAAATTTCACCGGTGTTGGTAAATTGGGGGCATCGATAATAAATTTTCGCATTGGTAACATCGACACGGCGCGAGATCAGACAGGTTCTCCGTGCCAAGTCGTTAGGTTCAAATGATTTGCATAACAATTTGTAGGTATTTGTGTAATTGCGACGAGATCAAAACTTTTATAGCGTTCCTTATTAGGAATAGCTTTATGATTTATTTGATGTTTGAATGTGTTTAATGAGATTAAATAGTTTCGCTATAATTAATTTATATGTTATTGATATGATTTTAATCCTGCCTTTATTCGTCTAAATGGTAATTGTATCGTATTATAATACTCATAAGACCCACCTTGGCAGGTGCCGCCTATATCTGCGTAGGAGGTTTCTATTTCCACAGCTAAAATGAAGTAACAAAATGAGTCGCAGGCCGTAGATAGGCACTATTATAGTTTCACATGTTGGTAAAACGCATTGCAAGTTCAAGAGCAAGGAACTCGTCGTAAGAGGCTGTAATAAAATAAAGGTTTCGCACGGCAGGGCGCCGAAACCACAGGGCTCTGAGAGATTTATATCTACACACGCTGTATATATCAATGTGCGATACCCGATACGATGCGAAAGCAACAGCAGAGTCAAAACAATACGTTTTTAGTTTTACTCTTTTATTTCGTAGCGGCAAAGGTGCTTCGGAACGTTGCTTACTTTACTCAGGAAATGCTAAAGGTATTACAAAAGCTAACACCTACGTATACCTTCATTTAGTTTTGTAATGCTTTCGCGATGACATTTTCAAATGGCCCATGACACCTGTGAATGTTAAACATCTTGAAATAACGCTATTGTAGCGTTTAAAAGGACAATGTTTGTCGTGTTAATTTATAAATGGATGAAGAAAATGTTCTTTAGTACTTTTCTGAGAAAGTCACCCATCTACTGATTTTCTTTTGAAAACGCTCGTAAAAGTTCTCTTTGATCGTCGAGAGCGTGGGTTACACAAAGTAACGATAAATACTTAATTTCTTGGTTGTGTAGGTATCAATAGGGGAAAGTTAATAGAACTGGATATTTAAGTACATGGTTGATAACATCAGCAAGCTTCACAATTGAACGAGGAAATCGCATGAAATGATTATTTTGAAAAACGAACGTATTGTTCGTAAACGCAATTCGTTAATGGCATCTCATAAGATCTAGGAAAAAGTGTAGGTGGCCTGTTCTTCAGACGGGAACTACACAGTACTATCAACACTAGGCGGTATAATGATAGTATTTCAGAGATATTTGCATGTTAATGGCAGCAATTAGGCGTCTATAGCGCGTTTATCTCGTAAGGTCTCGCTTCGGCGCCTGTGTTGCCACATATAAGGATACACGTATACTTTACAAACTGGTCTAATCACCATAAACCAGCTTTTAAATGTTACGTAAATTACCCATTTAGCGCCATTTTTCTAGTTATTAGATAAGTAGATATTAAATTAATTCAATTATAATTATAAATATATTTCCTTTTTGTGAATGAAATACCTATAGTGAATTGAAATAGCGACTTACTATAGATACTGAAGGAAAATGTAAGGCTCTATTGGAACAAAAGTGATCGTGTAAGCAACTTGTTAACACTTGTATTTCTGATTAATTCGTATGCAAACAAGTAGCATCGCACGATATCACTTGTCTTGTGAAGGTACATACATTATCTTTAATTGAGGACGTGAATTAATTAAACGGTTGCTACCTCTCTAATACAAAACAAATGAATGGCTATAAAATGATATAGAGCCCAAATATTTGGAAGCTATCAGACTGTATCGGACTAAATGATGTTGACATGCAAATCGCGCATTGTAGTCAATCCGTTAACTTTTCAACAATGTTACGCCATAATGCACGCACTCCTTTACCGTTTGAAACAATCAATCGTCAATTATGACAGGCTAGTATATCTAGTTGCGGAGTATGCGCAGACAGACTCACACAGACATTTGTGTCAACACGTATCTGGGGCGACTGTGTTTACCTCTACTAATTGCCGTAATGAGCCTTATCTGTGTGCTCAGTGCCGTACTCGCCACTCGAAGTGTTTGCTTCTGATCGACAGCCCGCGCCCCAAGGCTGATAATGCCCACAACAACTAAAAACAACAGCACTTGTCCCGTGTTAGCTTAGCGGCGCCGAGTGGACGATACGCGCATGTGTGTTACCATGTTTCATTGAAACTTACGTTAATTCAGCAATTATTATCAACCGTTACGTAATCTGCAGGTTGTTGACCGAATAAAACCATCAATAAAATTATTCAACGCCAATTACTGTCTCATAAATTATTGTCACTTACAGTCAATAAAATAGGACATAAAGGTCGGTTAGTTACAAATACAGTGAGCAGCCGTATATCCTTACCTTTTTCTGCGCTTAATATATCGTTACATTCCACAATTGCAGCATTCTGCCCGGTATCTAAGGCCGGTCCATACTGTCCGATAAATCTTGACCGTGTGCCAGTGCGAAATCTACTTTTTATGGTCGTCGCGGTCGTCGCCATAGTGGACAGATTCCTTGGACGATATGCGATTAAACCGCAGTTTGAATTTATAGCCATCGACTGGAGTCTTTCAATGTTCGATTGTTACTGAAAAATAAAACAAATCGTACGATCCTCACGAAAATAACGATAGAACGGCGCTCTGCCGGAATGTTGATCACACTACTAGTTTCATAAACAATCGAGAATTATCTGTTGTTTAAGTATAGTTTGCATGTACCTAATTTATTCTTGTTTTATTTGCGGAGTAGTCAACTAGTCACATAGTTGTGCGGCGCGCGCAAGAATCTGAGGCTCGCGGCGTTGAGCTGAGAGCTGGTGGTAATCTGCCTCGATGCCTGATCTCGTCGAATAAGGCGCGCCTTCCGGCCGAGAATCCCAATTATGTCGTTATAATCCTGCAAGGGTAATACATCAGTAAAGTAAAAACGAGGAAACCTGCAAACATTTTACTGTATTTGAACTACGCGAATTGCTGGAATTGTTGAGTTCTAATGAGAAGGACTAATTAATGTTCCATGTATCATAACATGACGCCTGTACCCTATCAAAAGCTAAGTAGATAAGTCTTCAAGTCCTTAGAACCATCACACCAGTTAATAAAATCTCTTTGTTCCAGGCCATCAGTAACGTTCATCACGCCTGCGATGGTGATCGAGCGCCACAGTGTAGGCAGTCGAACTCGGGAACACCCGCACGCCAACTGGACTTCGTGCCACTACACCGGCTCCGTCAGGGGACAACCCGCGTCCAGCATTGCGCTGTCAGCTTGTGATGGACTTGTGAGTATACCGACTATAGTTTCCACCAAAGCGGAGACGTGTGGGAATCGACCAATCATATTAGTTGAAATACACACCGCGTCTCTAATCTCTCCAGTGATTGGTCGATTTTACACGTCCTCTGCGTGCGATAGCACCAAACTTTAGTGTTTAAGTTCGCTGATACTTTTGCCTGGAACAACTTTCGACTTTACTAAAGACAAACTTTTAACCACCACACCCGGTGGGTGTCCATGTCTCCTAGTAAATGATTGCTAGGTGAATTGGCGATGGAATGTATTGATACATTATGATTTTCTTCTTTGGATCAGATTGGGACTCTTAGTGTCATTAATCAACTACACTGGATAATGTGACTCTCATATGATATCCCTTTATGCTGTAGTCAATTATTAAAAGATTATACTGATGTGGGTATAATTCTGCGCTTCAAAGCAAAAATCACTACCGATCAGCACTTTACGTTTTGTTTAGTCAAGATTATTTTCGATTTTATCTTAAATTGCCTGCCGATGTCCTGTACCTTTGAGAGGGATTTAGGGCTTTAAATTAGTGCCTGAGCATACAAAAGGTATTGGCCCTTATCAGTGTCCCAAAATAAAATACGACAGCATTTAGCTGGAAACGAAAACACCCGACAAGTTAGTTGTAACTTCGAGATTGAAAAAAGGGTCTGTCTAAATTTTTAGCATTCATTTAGACACAGTAAAACAAAACCAAAGTTAGCCAAATGATGCGTCAACTAGTCAAATGTCCAAACTTTTTATGTCTACGGCTAAATCGTTAATTTTATCGTCAGATATAAATAAACGGAATGCAAGATAAATCACAAAGTCTGTGCCGCAGCAGCGTGAAGTTGTGCAATAAAATATATTCGACACAAAACCGATCAGTAGGTACCTACCTACCAGGAATTCACCAAATCAATCAGGCAAACAAATTAAATTATGTTGGTACCTACGACCCATACGTAGTTACGAAGACCCTACCTTGGCATGCGTGGATCGTCTTCATGGTCTTTTTATTTTGTGCAAGATCGAACCTTTGATCTCGGCTTGCATTTTAACACTTCTTTTTTGCCATTGGTTTATAAACTGAGCTTCATCAAAGGGATTCCTTGCTTTTTCTTATTAATTAACTAACTAAGGCATCAACCAAGCATTCCGTACATCTAACTAAGTAACTCTTCGCAAAAATTATTGCGGAATGATGACTTTTTGTTTTGGGGTGAAAATCACGTTTTACGGTAAAACTCAATGTAACGAACTCAAAACATTAAATTGTGCAGATGGATGCATTGAATAGTAAACGGATCATGGAAGTATTTAAAGTAAACTTATTATAGCCATAAAAATTTGTGTTAAAAAAAAAGGTGGAACTTTGACCTCCAATATATCCGTAACTAGAAGGTTCCCAGGAATTGTCCAAAACAAAAAAAAATATGGCAATGATGGGGAGAACAAGTGCCTTTCGGCTTACACCCTTTATATATAGTAATAAATAATTCTTATATTATAATTAACACTAGAAACGGGAGTACCCGATACCAATCCCGTTTCTAGTGTTAATTATAATTTTAGTGACCATGACAGTTTAAAAACTTATATTCTTATATATTTTTTTAGGTTTGGATATATTTTTTATAAAGTTTTAGTCTATTCACCCAAATTCATAAATCGCACCTAAAAGCTAGCCTAATAGACATGGCGCCAATTTAATTAATACTGGGTAATAGGTATTGGCTTTGGGTTAGTAGGTAGGTAACATTAGAAACTAACTAATGATAACAAATGAATGTCAACAAATCAGTCGCCAGATGTCAGAGTTCATTCACCGATAAGTATTTTTTGGTTTTTCTTGTGTTCAGAATAACTTTTTCTACAATCTTAACGTATGTGTGCTCTGGATGAAATAACTCTGTAATTAAATCTATCATTTCTTGAAATGTCGTGCAAATTATTAAACAGATAAATAACTAATCGTATGGTCCGTTTAAAATTATCTTAGTACAAAAAATAAATAATAAATGCGAAAGTTTGCGAGGATGAATGGATGTTTGTTACTCTTTCACGCAAATATTACTGAACGGATTAAAAGCACACAGATAGTTTTTAAATGTGATTAACACATAGGATACTTTTTATCCCGGTAGTAGCTGTTATCGCGTGGGACAATCTGTTGATAAAATGATCAGTCCTAAAATTCAATAGCTATGAAACTCTAATCTGTAGATACTGCTTATTCTTGATTTTTTTCCGTGACTTTTTGTGTCCTGAGACTAATGAGTTGGTAGACAGATGAATGAACTTCTAAGTATACAGTCTCGACATTTATATATTTCTATTTCTAAATTTAATTTATGTAAATAGAACTTCTCTGATAACATCCACTTATTTGCCGTAATAAAATTCAGATTTAAAATACTTTTTTCTTGCTGTAGATTTTTCCTAGAACAAGGTTTTAATTGATATTAACATTATGATTTTTCCTAGAACAGCGTTTTAATTGATAATTAACATAATGACATTTTAGCCTTATTTTTTGGGATGGGAAGTCATCAAATGACCCCTCCCGCTCTGGGCGGAGCGGAAGGGAGTGTCAGACTTTTACTGACTAAAACCCATCCATGTTCGTCCGTAAAGGGCCATGGACCGCACGACCCCCGCATAGAGCCTCTGGGAGGAGGCGTTTGGTTGGACCCCTCAGGTTGGGCAAGAGCCGCTTGAAGGCAGTCCCGGCCCGTTCCAGTTTGGGAGCCAAACGTCGGAAATGCATGACATTTTAGCCTGCGGTTTTAATTAGAGCTACAAATACATATTTTAGCATTTTTTATTAAAAGTAGTTGCCTACTTGTAATAAAAATGTTGACAAAACCATATAGATCGTTAAAATAATTCTAGATTTCTGTGGAAGTTATTTATGGAAATTGACTTAAAACCGTAAATAACCTGCGTAAATTACTTTTATTGAAGGTCAAGATTTTTATGAAGCCTTGAATTACCATTCATATTTCATTTACATTCAATTTATTTTCTAAACGCTTGGCGGTCTCAGATACTTAATTCTTGAAAATCGTCGCGTGGAGTCTTTGAAAGCTTCATTCATAATTTGTGTAAGCTTCCTCAAGTTTGCAATAAAGCTATGTTGTACATTAACTTTTATAGTTGACGACTAGCTGTTGCCCGCGACCGCGTGATTTTTTTTATAAAAAATAATACTTACCTATTTGAATCGGATTTTGTTAACAATTTCTTCAAAGGGTCATAATTTTTTTTGCACGGAACCCTAATCATTTTTCGAAAATAAAAGTAGCCTAAGTTACTCCTTACAACATCAGCTATCTGCCAGTAAACTTCCTATAAAAATCCGTCCAGCTGCAGCCGTTTCGGAGATAAGATAATTCCGGAACAAACAAACAGGCAGACAGACAGATTGACAGACCGAAAGACACAAAAAATAAACAAAATGTTTTTTTGTTACAAGTACCGTATAAAATTTCATATGCATTCAGTAAAAAGGTGTTATTTTGAAATTACTAACAGACATTTCAATTTTATTTATTTGTATAGATTGTGTAGGTGAAGTTAATGGAAAGTGAAACTATGATTTAGTAGCGGCCAGTCAGCTTCGGGTTTCGAAAACTAGAGTTTAGTTAATTACTTTTCGACGATTACCCGTTTATTGACAAGTATTTGGCATAAATTAGCAATAAAACATGCTTTATTGATTGGCCCGTTCATGTCTTCATATGTTATATCAACACACTTATGTTAATCTAGGTAATTTCATCTAGCATTGAAAACCTTTGGATTTATATCGTAGTTTATAGTGAAACGAAGCATGTTCTAAGAGATATCGGTGGGGCTTTAATATTTTTGGCGATCGGCAACTCAAGACGAAATTCAGGGAAGCCGATTATGCGTTTGAGCTCAAAATTACAATTTTAAATCCCCAAACATCCTAAATCTCTATTAATCCAACCTATTTAGCTGCATGTTTACCTATTCAGAGCTCTGTAGAATAAAATGAGAACGATGACAAAGAAAATCCAGGAGCATAGCTATACCGTTTGAGATAATTAAAAATATACTTCGTACATAAAAATAGTCGGTTGATGACACCTAGTGTTAGTATTATTAGCTAGTGGGTCATCGACAGATGACTTGTAAAGCTTTTGATGCCGCGGGGCAACGCAAGCATGGCGGACAAATGCGCGCGCGTCACACGTCATCTCGAACTAAACGGTTGACAAATAGCCAGCTATATGAATCAATATTAAAGCCCTAATGATATATTTAACGATTTATTACTAATCGACTACTACGATATATATATATACATATATCGCTGAACATAAAAATAGTCTACCGCTTAAAATATTAAAATTTGTTTATTTTATTCATAGCTAAAATGCTTTATGACCCACAACACAACCCAGCCTTGATTTGACTATGTTGCAAAAAATTTGCATAAATTAGACGAGTTAGTGAAAATTGAACTACCGAATGAAAGTGGGCGTCGTTTTTGGCGCGGTTATATTTATTTATGTGTTTTGACATTGTAATTAGTACTAATTAGTATGATTGTAGACACAATGTAGGTAGATATGTTAATGATTGATCGGTCAGAATTTAAGTGATAAGAGTACCTTGTCATGTAATAAGGCCGACAATTACTCCACTACAAAAAATGTAACGTTGATTTTCCGATTACCATTTTCTCGTAGCTTACGTCGTAGGCTCGTAGCGCGTACATCGATTTTGATAAATGCAATATTTTAGATGGCTGAAAACTTAAGACAAATTTTAAAATAAAATAAAAATCTGCTGTCACTTTTTTTAGTAGGTTTAATAATTGCGACTATAATCAATATTACAATTAATCCATATTAAATCGACATGTCGGCTTAATGTATAATTTTAGCCATTCTTTATAGTTCACGTGCTACGTAATAAAAAAACTAATTGCTTGCTACGCACGTGGGCGGGTAATATAAATTTATTCTTCTTCGAAACAAACCTTTTTGTAAACGATCGAGTCGATAAGAAACATGAAATTATAGGTCCGAGTGTACACGATCGAATTAAGATAATATCACGTAAACCGTGGAGCACTATGTATGTTTATAGATAAATTTGTAATAAATCTAAAATATATGATAGACAAAAAAATATTCTGCCTACACAAATATTAATTTTGCACCTGACGGTGATTGAAATCCTGTACGTTTAATTCCAGTGTATTATAAATAAGCTACTATCAAAATCATCGAACGAAATTCATGTAGTTACACTGCCATTATGATTATCTGCCACTTACCTTACTTTATCTGATATAAGTACACACATAATTATAATATTAATAGTCTGCGCTTATTTTTTACAACGACCAACAATAACTAAACAATTACGACTTCATAATAAGTATCTAATAGAGTAGAATTTTCTTGTTTTACAACTTAATAGCCTCGCAACGGATGTGCTTCATTATATCCAAATAGTTACCAAACAGTTTTTTTATTTTAGTTCCAACCTACACGGTGTTTAAAAAAAATCGCAGTCTTCCCGTAGTTGCTAGCTTAGTTGAACTGCCAACAGATCTACGTGGAGGCATTTTAAGTATTTTATAATACGAACAATCTTCTTGGTTATTATCCCGATTGTAATCGGAGGCTGAATTCAGACGAGGGTGTGGCAGTGAGTTGGGTTATGACATCATGGCGATCAGTCACCTGAAATCATTTTAAGGCCTAATTTAGACGCACGACAGTCATCTGGGTTGTTTAGCTCCTTATAAAGTTACAAATCGTATCGGAATACCGGCGCGGTGTCACACCGCAGCTTTTCTGAAAGCTTTGATATTGGGATTGTTTTATGTATTGCACAATATTTGTTCAAGGATTAAATATTATTACTCGTAAGTGTTTTAGAACTTTGAACTTTATTAAACAGCTAGACAATAAAATAATATAAATATTACTTAGGAATAGGTTTTGTTATTTTTATTGCCGTTTTTTTATTGCTATATTATTAAAAAGATGCTTATCTTATATTAATTAATGTACATTTATGCAAAACACCTACTGAATGACTTTCAGAACGCTTATTAATTAGCCAGAACACGTTCATAAATGTTCGATCTTCTCTTTAAATATCAAGTGTTTGACGTTCGATTTCTATGCAAACTATTAGTAATAACACAAATGTTTTGATTTGTTCATCTCCTTTAACGTCTGTTTAAAGATTTGTGACTCAAATAAATCCTTGGTCAAGGTCTATAACCGATCTAGTACGCAAGATAAGCACTCAAAACACAAATCAAGAGCTATCGCGATGTTTATAGAGTTTCGTTTCCGACGAACACTATCGATGATAGATGCTTGTTACTAGGGATTAGTTTGATGCGATAGTAACCACTTATCTATGTCCAGTATGTCCACACTATGTGGGTTTACAAAACAACATTAATCTTTAAAATCGTTAGGATGAATGAACTTTGACAGGTGAATGAATGCTTAAGTTAAAGGGGTGTCAAACACATGATATATTAAACTCGTTCATTTACATGGTATCCTTTGTGTTTATTAAAATACCGGTTAGAAGTGCCTGGAACATAAATTAATGTTCGCTTCTCGTAAAATATGAAACTGTTCGCAGCATACCCATTTATTTGCGAGAGCAAAAGTTAAATGAATAAACCGTGAATGCTATTCTAATTACGATTCCGAAATATGTTTTTGCGGTTAAAATTGAATGTGCAAAAAGAAGTAGACGCAACCCTATGACCCTAGGAACCTGCGAAGAATTCAACATCTCATTAATCACGTCTCAGACCATCATTTTGATAATGCCAACTGTGCTTGTGATTTTTTATTTTACACTATCAACAAAATTAAGGTTCATTAAATTGAAAAAGGCGGACACTAAAAATAAACATCCTACCATGTTTTTTGAACAGAGAACACGGGATTCAAATTCCGTAGAGACCATTTTTTCTTAAATTAAAAATAATAGTTTGTTGCCTGATTAAACCGAGTTGGGTATCAAATGATCAACCTTCCTAGAACTTTTTAAACGAATAACTTTTTGATAGTTGCATGATACAAGAACTTAATGGTGTCTCAAGTGTTTGGTTGAGTTCGATGACGTCACATGACATTCGCTAATGTTAACACTTCAGTGTAGACGATTAACATTGAATGCAAAAACTGCCCTGATAGCGTTGTATAAATTAAAAACCTCGTATTTGCAACCCACATCCAGTACTTTGCATAAACACGTGTTTGTTTAATAGCTAATGTATTTATTCAACAGAAAGTTAAACCAATGTTTCGGACTACTTAGACAAACAAACACAGGAAATGTGTGTCTAAAAAACTGTGCACGAACATCAATGACTGCCGGCACATCTGAAGGAGCTCACGGCCACTTGAGCGGCGCAGCTGGACACCTCTAGTGGTCACATCCGCGTCACTTCATGACCATGTTCACTTTCTACCTACAACCGTATCGCCAACATAATAAAATTGAAAGTGATATCGCTAGAGGCCAAATGAGAGTCCCTCACAACCGTTATACCAATGAACAAGTACGATTTCGATTATTGAGATCGACAAAATGAGATTTTAATGTAAACCATGTTCGGTTTTATAAGCTACAAAAAGTGCGAGCCGCTTAACGACCTTGAGGAATTATGTAACAGCTATTTAATAGTAGCTAAAGCTTTACAAGATAGCATCTGTAATGCGACTTGTATGAATATCTTTCGATTTTCCGATAATTTGTTCGGCTCTACTTTATTATGAGCCGGAAAACAGCTTTCCACTCAGAGAGACGTATAACGGTCACAGTGACTCATAGTGCATTAAAACATCCAACGTTCCCAAGAATCTTAAACTTGAACAGCAATATAATGTTGCGGCAACAAAATTAAGACTGCTCACTATCAAAGTCACACCAGCTAAGTGCTATTAAATAAAATTTTACATCAATCAATTTAATGAGTTAAATTGCGCAGTACGACTTTCGCGGACGGCCTTCTGGCGGCAAGGCCGGCGACACACAGGCTAGGCAGACCACTCCACATAGTTATACATAACTATATGATCTCTTACACATAGGTGTCTCAGATGTGCGATTTCGCAAGAAGTCTATGACGTGACTGCTACACGATCATGTGCTTATACTAACGGTGTAAAATAGATAATTTTATGTTGGAAACTATTCAGTTTAGAAATGCATTTATTGCTGCAACGACACAGAATAATTCTACTTTATGTGAAAGTTCCTTAGTCATACTGATGCAGATGATAAATCAGAAATATTGCGTTCTAACTTGAGAAACATTTCTCAGATTTAAAATTTATTCTAAAATAATTTAGTAAACATTGGCGAAGTCAATAAAATTCTTGTTTTAGACAAGTTTTCATGTAAATTCAAGGGCTCATCTAAACTATTTGATGTGGGCAAATCAACGTGGAAGTGATTTACTAAAGTGGCAAGCAACACCTGTGCAATATTAATTAAGAACGTGTACTTATAACTGCGCGCCTAAAAAACCACTTGTTGTATTTGATTACCAAATAATTTTTAACGTTTACATCCTAATAAGTTCTTAAGCATATATATTTTGACCTTAAAATCAAAGCAAACAATTAATCAGACTTTATAATTGATTATTACAACAACTTGAAGTATCGCATGGTTTATTTTTCATAAACAAAAGCTCAACTATTAAAAGGACATTCGTTTAGCTGATTATCTATCAAGAATAAATCATTGTACAATCACGCAGACCACTAAGTTGATCAAGATATCCGTTCAGATGGAACAGTTTCCATTAAATTTCGCGCAAAGCCGCCTCTGGTTCGTTATCAATCAATTTATCTAGCTTTACTAGCAAACATGCCAGATTTGTTGACCCACTACTCGCCCGACCGGTTTGAAGCTCTCAATGGACCGTAGGCCATTCAATGTTATTTAGATGTAGGTATATTATGCTGATCGGTAACCTCTATAGTTTTTTCAACTATTTAAATAAATTATCTTCTAATAAATCGACTCTGCAATATCCGACAACATTAAGTATGCAATGTTAATCTGCGGACCATACTTTTCAATGTAACCTTAGCAGTCAAGATCCCAGTTCTTTTATATTTCGAGAGCATCATCATAGTGCTTTATTATATCATCACGCCATCGCCATGACGCAAGATAGATAAGAAGTCATAAGAATACCGAGGTTACCGAAAAGAGACTACAGACGTTTGTTACCTTAATCAAGGTGATTTATTTAATAGGTACCCATTTTTGCACGTACAGTGCGGTTGTGTTGTAATTTATCTTGTGTTATTTATTACACTTTTTTATCTACAGGCGGGTCTCTTGAGAACGGAGCACGGAGAATATTGGATTGAGCCGTCCAAACAAATCCCAAAAGATAGTTCAGAACCAAGACCGCACGTTATATTCAAAAGAAATGCCGTTGATAAAGTTGAAGCGTGGCATAGAACTAAGAGAGAAGTAGACAGCAGGACAAGAAGCAACTATCAAATCAAGCAAGGGAATCATGAGAAGAATAAACAACAACAATATTATAACAAACGAACACGACCAAACGCAAGACGATATCGCGAAAACAAAGAAGCTATGGACAAGCGTAGAAGAGACTACTTAGAACAGAGGCGGAGAAGAATGGAAATGATGAGGAAGAACCCTGCAGAATACAGAAGACATCAGAACATCCTCCGCATGGAAGAAAGGAGGCTACAGCAGTCAAACTCTAAAAGTAACTCGATTGAAAGTAGTAGATCTGCAAGTCTGACGTCATTGGAAGCGAGAAGGAGGAACAGGAATAAGTTAACTGATGAGCAGAGGATGCGAAGAATTAGGAACAGGCGACGAAGACGAAGAGCGAAGAACTGCGCAACGAAGCAGCCGACGTACTTGTGGAAAAGACAGAATATGATTATAGAAGAAGAAAATGCACGACACCATAAGAACCATAGTAACAAGGTAGGCGTAAGAAATAGACAAATCGATTGTTTGATAGTTTTATTTACGAAATATTATTTAATTTTGCATAATCACCTAAACTGATGTACAACATTTTTCTTTACAAATCATGTATTCGATAGAAGTTTTATAGACAAAAATTGCTTTAGAAACATCCTTTCATAAATTTTATTAAATACTTTACTGGTGATCAGTGCTCACCTCCCACATGGAAGGAACTGAATGAATTTAAAATATAGCTCCGAAATTGCAAATCAGCGTCTCTAAAGTTCTAAAGACAAGGCACTCATAATTTGTTTCATCTATTTCTTTTACTACAGAACTTTACTGTACACAAACATCCTCTTGCGCATTGCCGACTGCTCTATTTACCGCTGTTTACCCAAATAGCTAATCTGTAAATATTATAGGTGCAGAGCTACCCCCGTTACGGGCACCACCATAGCCCGGCGCACGCGCAGCGCGCACAAGATGGCGCAAGACGTAGACCGCGGTCCGTAAGCAAGCCACGCCACGTAGAAGTTTTATTAGTCGCTGACAAATCTATGACCGATTTCCACGACGCCAGTTTGGAAACTTACCTGCTTACTATTATGAATATGGTACGTGTTAATAAATCTTTTAATTGGATTAACTTCCGTGTTTTGTCCCGTTCTAGAAACTGTACGATGTTTTTGTAAAATCTAACAAGTATCACTATAATATCATGATATTCTGGATGATGATGATTTCGATTTTTATTGTCTTTTCCAACAGGTATCCTCACTCTACATGGACCCTTCAATCGGTAACTACATAAAAGTGGTGATCGTAAAGATCATCCTTGTGGAACAAATAGAAGCGGCCCCTGATCTAGAGGTATCGTCGAACGCCGACATAACTTTGGCGTCGTTCTGCCGCTGGCAACACTTACTGAACCCAGAGGACGACAACAACCCCCATCATCACGATGTTGCCATCCTCGTGACTAGGCAAGACATCTGCAGCCAACACGATGCTCCTTGTAGGTACGAACTTTCATCAATCATTTTATTATTACTTTGTGTAATTATAAATGCAAATACTTTTAAAACGAACACTTTCGAGCGGAATGCCATCTGGTCTACCGATCACAGTGCGCAAACGTCGCTTGCCTCGTACACTCAGATCTCAGGGGGCAACAGCATATTAGCATTTCTTTTTTACTGAACGCCGAGACAAGGTCAATGGCAGGAGCAGCCGTCTGTTAGCAAAGTAAACAGATTCGCGATGAGTAACCGACGCAAAAATAGAACACTTTCGGATTTGAACGCCGACACCTGGATATAGGTGTCTAACAGTTTCTTAGGCAGTTCCACTGGCATACGTCACAAATAATACCTATTAAATTAAAATAGAGTTACGAGGAACACGCCTACATCTTAAAAAAACTTTATTTAAATAAAACGGAAATGTTCGCGTTTATATAAACGGTTTTCTACAGCCAATGTTTTGGCTTACAGTGATAAACAGCCGGCACATTCTAGACTAACTTATTTCTAGATCATGCGTTTTTTCTATCGATTCAAAAACACCCGATGCATCAATCTCAATGAAAGTGTGAATCTCGCAATTTGAATTATAAACATGTTATTAAATCATGTGTGCAAACGGACGAGACCCAAACACTTACACGACTGGCTTACATTTGAAGGTTTTGTTTATATATTTTGACATACTCGGAAATAACTCCACCTAGTTCCCGGGTGGATAAATATAAAATTAGTTGGTAATTAAAATAAATCATATTGTGTTGCATTTGGTTCTTGTCGGTAAGAGGCCGCTGGCCTGTATACGCACATGTTGCATAACCGGCCGTGTTTAGTCTGTACGCTATTTAGTTTAAACGTTTACTTTGTGGATATAGTCCGCAGAACACTCCACGCTCAGTACTCAATCAGATCGGCACCGCCGTGTCTGACCAAACACACTTGTCATAACACTCAAACATTCGTTCCTTATCAACACCTAATTTCATCGTGCAATGTTTCTATTTTTAAACAAGATAAAAAGATTAAGATACATTTACGCATATCACTCGGTGCAATGATTATGATTATTTATTTTATCTTTTACGCAAACCGGGTTTTCTAGAAAGATTTGATAGTGTACGATTTGACATTGAACGATTGCAGTCCAAACAGAGATGTGAGTAGTGACATTGGCCTCTTAAGTAAAGTGTACTTAAGTGATTTAGCTAACTGCACTTGAGTTAGATGTGCAAACAGACTGATGATATTAATAGAGCTAAGAAAGGCGGTAGTGCCACAAAAAGCTTTAAATAAATACAGCTGCGAATAAACGCGTTAAAAGAATGCAAAAACAATTCATCAAGTTCACAGTTACGTACAATGATTGATAAAAAAACGTTGCCAAAATGCTGGACCTCTCGACAAATTGCTGTTTACATCATTATCGGTTTTTTGCGTATATTTGCGAATCGCTAACGGCGATGTGCCGGCCCGAGCGGTCACATCAAAAACGCCGACATTAAGGCCAAGGATGTTGGGTGGCTACAAATTGGGCATTCATTATTTTAACAAAAGCCTATAACCATATAGCATTATATACTATGTAATTACAAGTACAATTTTTTGGTCATGCGAAGTTTTGTATGTTGCACAAGAAGACTTCTTACAGACGTATATGTGCGACTTGTATATGGCGTTGATTTCAACCGCAGAGATGAATCGAAAACTAATAACGATCCGATCAATTAGTTTTAAAAGTTTTATTTGTATGAATTATACACATTCGGTTGATCTGAAAAAAAAACGGAATAATTTACCGTTGAAAAAAGTGTGTGTAAAAAAATAGCATAATTTCTCAAGAAATAAATTGCGTTATTTATAACCGATACCGAAAAAAAATATTCAAGAGGTACTTCGATTGGAAAGTAAGACGTTAACAATCCATATTTTAGTAACAACGAGACATAATGCGCTTATCCCAGACCTAGATACTATGGCTGAAGTAAAGCAGACCTGTCTTACGTAACTTCCTCCAACAAGTGTTTAAAATCGGATGATTTTCTATATTAATCTTAAAATGTTCTTATAGATTTCTTAGAAGAGCAAGTAGTCAGTCAAGCCTTGCATAAATGATGAGATAGTCAATGGTTTTTCGTGCCTCGTAAGTCTTAGCAAAAAGTTTACAAACCAGAAAATCACTTCATTGCTTCTTAGAAATGATAAGCACGATTTATTATTGTTCAATTTAGCAAAAACCTTTCCATCAAAGAGTGAAAACAATGATTTACGTTATCACGACGAGGAAAGCGGACGTCGAAAGAAAATTTTATTAAATATTGTTATCTCGGAGTCGGTACATTCATTTACCATGGGTTATATACTTAATCTTTTGGAGGTTTTTCCCGTCAACGAGTTGGAAAAACGATCTATAACTTTAAGTTTTCAATTAGAAATTTTTTTTTACGCTTTTACGCAAATAAATATACTATTACTAGTACTATTACTATTTTAACCCCTCAGTCACCTCCGTCACAGGTGCTTTAATAAACGATGTTGTGCATTACACGGCGTTGAAGCGAGGCGACATGCCGACAGCGGCTCCGACTTGTTAACTACATTTATTTGTATCCGGAGCACGCAAGCCCAAAAACCAGTGCGTAATGAATGCAATGAGGAAGCTTACTGCGTTCGGTAAACGGTAGAAACGAGTAGTCGAATGTTCTGGGAAGGCGGCAATCAAAACACAATCGTCGTAACGGTGTCGATGCAAGCCCAGGGGGGCTGACTGGTGTCTGCGCCCGCCGCCATGCATTATGCACGAGCGCATAAAAATTGCAATCATCAATATGTTAACGTCTATGAATATTTTTAAACATTTTTTCTGAGCTGGCGACGACGTGCTTTTAATTTAAACTTTATTGTTGCTATTTTTTTTTTTAACTATAAATTAAGATTTGTACCGCTTGTGTTTCTTGTAGTTCAAGAATCAGCCATGCCTGTTTATTACAAGCATGGCTGATTCTCACCAAGTAAATTCTCATAAAAATACTTAACATTTTAATTATTGCTTAACATAGCAAATAATTAAGTAACAATTTTACCCTCTACATCGACTACATCCCAGTAATTGGTAGTTAAATATGCACATATTATTTTATCTTCATTTCGTATTCATACACACGAATCGGCCATAAATTACTTTATTTAAACTAAATTATGATGTTAATTGGGGGGCCTAAAAAACCAGCTTGTAATGTGACAAGCTGGTTTATTTGCGCCTGGTTTTTATTACTCGAGTTGACAAAACATGAATTAATATTTATTTTAGACCCTTACGTCCTGCAGTGCTAAAGCCTCCTTTTCTTCGTTTCGATCTCTCTACTTTTGGCTACTGTGCTGTGGAACAATCCTGGCGGTGTGTGTCCAGCATAGTTCAGTTAACTGCACTCACACCGGGTACTCTCATTACGCATAAAAGCTTCCTTCAGCTTATCGTCTAATCTGTTCAGGTATTAATCTCATGCATAATCGAAGTTTCTGAGTAGCGGCTGAGGGACAAAGGGGCGCTCGTTAAAAATAATGATGTCGGTTAATTTTAATTCGTAGTTGTGTCGCGTCGACGCCACGCCGTCTCGGGTGTCCGCCGGACCTGCGCATGCGCTTATCTCTTCCGCTACACGAAAACACGATCACTAATCCTATAATGTGCATACTTTAGATTAGACTACCTATTGATTGTCGTATATTATTGGATTTAGGATTGAATTGCCTTTTTATGACACGTTCGGATCGATAAAGCTATAAATGATTAAGAAGGATGGATTTGATCGATTTAACATGCTTGAAATGTGATAAAAAATACTTAAATTAGTTTTTTATACACGTGTCGGAGTAAACACAAATCCGTCTTTTAAATAATAAATAACTATATGTTGACCGTATTCGATGCAATTATTGACCAAAAATGGTATTGTGGCCGAAAAATGTATGAATTCACAATGCGACTTTCTCCACTTGTTTGATCACGCCGCCTGAAGCGAACTCTCCGAAGATCTCATGTTCGGGTTCAATTAGCATTTTTTACTTGTGATGGCTCATTCTCTAGTGGGCTACACATTCATGTGTGGGAAATAAGGACTTGGGTTCGATGCCTTGGTTAGTAAAAATGAAGGTGAGAGTTTTAGTTTTTTTCCGGTAAATTACTTATAGGTACTTCCCTAATACAACAAACTGCTATTTTAGAATTTCCATCTGACGAAAGTCTGAAGTAACTTGTCCATGTAAGTAGCTCCCTCTGGCGGGCTTCCGCCGAATCTTCACCAAACTGCTAGACAGAAAGGCGCGTTGCCAATGTTACGCATACATTGAAACAGATATTTAGCACCTACATGCTACACGTTAACCTGTATGACATAACAAAGAATAAGGCCGTGTTATCGGAAAATTGCTAACACTCTATTTAGGCATGAATGTAACTGAATAAGCGTTGTATTTTGAAAAGGAACACTAGATTAATACTGCATGAATATAAAAAATATTTATTTCAATATAGTGACAACATTGTTACAGACATCTTATAGTACAACATACAGACATTATGTGGGTACACCGATAGGTCCCATGGCTACCACACTAGGTTTTCACCTGTGACTTGGGAGACAGTGTTTCTCCATTTCATAAGTCATAAGTTCATAACGTATGTCTCAGAGGTAACAAAAAATGTAGCAAAATAAAATTAACAAAAATAAAAATTAACACTTATGAAAACAATAATTAGTACTAAATCACAACTATTGGAAACAAGAAGTGAAATATGTACTCCTAGGTCACTAATGAACCGAATGTATCTACACTAATTTTATACAGAGAGATAAAGCTCGTATAATTTAGATCTAGGGGATAATCTTTGAAACTGTCACTAATAGGAAGCTCATAGGCTATATATAAAACGTTCCCAGGGGATATTTTCCGAATTTCGCGAGCGAAGCCGCGGGCAAAAGCTAGGAAATAATGAATAGTCTAACATCATGCATGGGCTAGGTCAGAGTAAGGCATCTTACGGGACCAACTATTTAAAAAGTGTTCGATTCCACATTTACGAGTACTAAAAAATGTGAGAACAAATACATTCTAATTTCAAAAAATATCAGAAGACCTGTCTCACACTTAGGTGCTATGAGTATGTATGTATACAATACAACCATATCACACTATACAATATACCTACGAAGTCGTCGAGGCGCCTTTTGACTGATATCAACGGCCATTTAATTTCTCATTAATTTCACACCCGCTTTAAAACAAGTGAACAATTAACGCAGCGGCTTGATTTACGAGTGTTCACGTAAAAGGATAATATCCATCGAAGCTTCAAAGTCATTAAAAGGTGATTTCATGTTATTGCGAATTGTATTACAACAATAAAACGTTCGGTGATTTTATCGTTGTAAAGCTGTTGGTTAGCTATAATTGTTCCTTTATAAATTAATTACTTTCCTTGTCGGCTGTAACTGTAACTGCAAAAACAAGCTTTATTTTTAGTAAGAAAATTAACTTTTAAATTAATATTTTCTACTACCCTGAAAATCCTTTACATTTCCAGTGTCACATAGATGTATTATTTTTACAAACATTTAGAACAACAACATACATTCAACTAGACGGGGTGGAAGGGACACCGACGCGAAAACGGTTACCACGTATTCAGTACATCATTCTGAGCCCCCTCCCCACATAGAAATTTTTCATCGGTTTTTTTTTAAGCTATTCCGAACATTTTGACCTTGTAGATATTGCACTTTTGTGGGATTAGGATTAGGACAGCTGATTTTTTTTTAATAACCGTTTAAAATGTTCTATGTGGAGGGGGCTCAGAATGACTACGATTGGCCTGTTGGTCTAGTGGTTAGTGACCGTGACTGCTAGGACGGAGGTCGTGAGTTCGATTTCCACACAGGACAAATATTTGTGCGATGAGTACGATTATTTGTTCTGTAATTGGGTGTGTAATTTCTCTATAATATGTATGTATTTAGAAATATATAAGTATGTTTATCAGTTGTCTGGTTGGTAGGTACAGGCTCTGCCTAGTTTGGGATCAGATGGCGGTGTGTTGGTTGACCCAAGATATTATTATATTACGTACTGAATACGTGGTAACCGTTTTAGCGCCGGTGTCCCTTCCACCTCGTAAATAATGTACGCATTAAAATCTAGACTAGAAAGAGACGAATTAAGTACTTTTAGAATAAAATCCGAAGATCCATCCATCAGAACCCTTTTAAACTCTTTCAGGGAGCTTGAATTTCAGCGCGTATCAATAGTCGCCCACACTAAACTCACGTTTAGCATTAGGCTGGTTAATGATCCAATTTGTGCGTAAATAGTAACCAGTTGTTGCCCAGCGACCAACAATACAAACAGCACTGCTTGACCCAAATCCCAAATTGGACTTTTATAGCACGCACTGAAACGTTCATTAAGGATAGCTCAACTTTACAATCGAAGCTGTATTTGGACAACTCATTCCTGTTTATGATTTTCCTAGTATTTATTTATTTTAAGAATTTTAACTGGAAATGTATATTTATTTTATTAGTAGTTTTGTTTTTGTTTTGTACGTAGGTGGTCCAGTCTTTTTCTCTCCGATACAAAAGACATCAACGCGTTATTTATAATTTTAATATCAATACTTATTAAATTAATGTAGTGAAAACATCAAATTGGGAACAGTTGTCATATCAATTTTATCCACTTATAAATCAAACAGCATAAATCTTCGCAAAAATCACAATTAATTTAGTGTCGTGACATGTCGATAATAAATATCGATGTGTAAAATATTTTGATTAATCGAGTCTCGTAAAGTGGATATGCCGTTATAAATAAACATATTAATGTTAAAAAAGTTTACGTACGAGTAGCGTATGAGTATATTGAATTTATTACAAGGAATTTATAGAGCTTTTCATCGGCTTCCGTGTGAGTCAGCGACGCAAGCGTATTCTTAGCCGCCTATTCCCGTACGGTCGACTTCAAAGAATAAATAGACTCGCGTAGATACGACAACAGTCCCTTTCTAAATATTGTAACGTAAATTGAATTTCACTTTCGTCACTATTCATAAATGTTATTGTTGCGCAACGGTCACTTTTCTTGAAGTTTCCGAGTTTTGAATGCGAGTCTGTAATCGATTTTTATTATTAACGTAACCGAAAGAAAACTACAATAAATGACAACTTTTACTTTTTTTACGATGTGATGGATCAAATCAATAGTAGGTATATCTTGTCACGACTTCGCGAGTTCAATAGAGTTGCACGTGCGTCGTCTAGCTAGCTTTAATGAAGCCACGCCCACTATGTACCTGTATAATTAGCAAGCGATTAGGAGTCTCGTCTCGCATTCTTCATTAGTCGCTAATTCATATGTAAAACAATAATTATTTCGTAGTGTCCCGCGTGATAACTTTACGAGTCAATTATTTAAATACATACAGTTAAATACCTTCATAATTCACTGACAACTCAGATAAACAATGTTTTTTGAAGTATGGTTATGAATATTTAACTGTAAATAGACAGTTATAATATTAAATATTATTAGGGACGGACAAAGAGATACACGAATATGTCAGAGAAAATAATACATATTTATTACTTCTACGTTATGTTAATAATGATTTCCGAATTTACATATATTACGATATTAAAGGAAAAATATACCTACGTTGAACGACTGACAGTTATATATTCCGCATGGAGAGTTTTCTTATACCATTGTTATATTATGTGGGCCAAGATCAGATTGCTGGTGTTTGGACAAACTTACAGAAAATCTGTTAGAACCTCTATATTAATAGACTTTACGTAAAAACAATGTAATGTATTGGTAATCGCGTCCAACAAGCTATGGCTTTTGAAGACATAGGTATGTACATGAAGAGTAGGTTCTCCATGTAGGCTGACCTTATTTATAGAGTATCTACCTTATATCTGTAGCATTTGGATTAATTTTGGGTTAGAATCCTACTTCCATATCGAATAAGGAAGAGACAATACTTACTACACTCACATGGCTTGATCCGATCTCGTATCACCGCATTTTTCACATTTAGTTCAACGCAGTGTCGAAGTCGCATCGTCCGAACCAAGGCGAATAATGTTTTTTTCTCTTGTAGTAAACAGACATAGAACTTTTTCTTATCGGCTTAAACCGATTCCACGTCGAGGAGTGTGGTCTCTCTAAGATTATTTATTTATCGGTGGCCCCACAGGACCTCCACAATACATACTAGCCATTGTTCAGTAATATCTTTTGTTGTATCAATATTTATTGATTGAACAGAACTTTCAATACCTATCATAGTTGCACGTAGGATATTCGTAAAGTTTTAATACGATATCTAAATTGCTAAAACAATATTGACTAATGAGGTACGCCTAATTAACGCAGGTTTCCTTTTAAATGTTTATGCCTATAATTTATGTTTGATTTAGAGAAATCATCATCAGCTGCCGTTAGACAAAGCTATGCTAACAGACGAAAGGTAGCCCCCTTTACGTGTATTTTGACTGTGAACAAAAATATTATAATAAAAAGTAGGGAAAATAGTGCCAATTTATTCATATCTATTTATTTGCCAGTATTTATAGATCGTCTGCAAGTTGGCATAATTAAAATGATGTGTGCTTAACATAAATTTACGTTCATACTAAGCATTATTTATGTATCACCGTTGTGCCTTGACCAAATCAAAATGTTCACATGTTTTGTATGTACGTACATTAAAAAAAACACTTACGATCGAACCAATATGTCGTTCTCAAGCTATGAGCGGACTAACGTTGACGTGTTACGTTTTATTTATACCACACATGGTTTTTAGTGGTTATTAATCATTACGCTAGACAATAAATAAATACCGTGTCTATAATTACACCATTCAAGCAACTAATTAATTAAAGTTACATTATAAATTGACACGTACTAATAGACGGATTAAGGAATGTCTTAAGGAACTTTGCATACCATTGAGTTATCAACTTTCGGCACGTATCCGAAACATTGCAAATCAAAAAGCAAGCTCAACATCGTTCACGTCGTTACAAATATACACCATCAAGAAAGAGCAATGCAGTTAGAGACATCTAACATGCTGTGAGATTCTCAACGTTGGGCTGACCGCTGAAGGTAGATAATCCAGTAAATTTTCTAGTATAGTAAACCGGATTATTGTTGCAGCACGCTGGGTGTCGCGCACGTGGCCGGGATGTGCAAGCCGGACCGCAGCTGCTCTGTCAACGAGGACAACGGCATCATGCTGGCGCACACCATCACACACGAGTTGGGACACAAGTGAGTGCAGCTTATTATTTTCAATTATTCTTATTTACACTTTTATTAAGGAATTTCTCGCAAGCAAAAGTCAAGCAGCGGTGGGCCAGAGGTAATGGCCCGGACTAGTTAGGTCGGGTATAAACCCGTGCAGATATGTGCGTAACTTTTTCTTCATCACCGCTGCTCTCAAAACGGTGAAGGAAAACATTGTGAGGAAAACGGCATGTCCTAGAACCAAAAAATCGAAGATGTGACATCTACCCGTACTAGCTCCCGTACGTATTGGCTCTCCTAGAGAGGAGGCCTGTTTCCCAAGAGGAGCCCACACGTGGACTGATCATGCTAGCAAAAGATAAACTTGTGTTGAAAAGGGAGAGGGTGGCCATTGCATAGCAGTGGGACATTACAGATCTAGTTAGTTAGAATAAAAATACGTTTATTCCCATTTGCCCCCACCGTTCTGTCTCCCACTGGTGGTAGTTGCAACTATTTGTCGCATCTATCACCACTGGTGGTGGTTGCGTCTGGTCAATCGCATGTGCTCCCACCTCTATCCATACTGGTGGCAGATGACACTTAAATAAGAAGGACCAGAAGAAATATGGATGTACTGTGTAAATAGTCATCATCATCTGCCTAGCCTTTTCCCAACTATGTTGGGGTCTATGTTGGGGTGGACTGTGTAAATAGTAATAAAGGAGATCGCCAGAAATCCATACATCGTTGGGCCAAATATGAACAGTAATCATTTATGTATTATTTAATAGATAAAACACAAACATATTCATATCATAAAGATTTTTTTTAAATTCTATGGGAATTAGAAAGAAAATAAGTTTTTGGGTCACTAGGTTAGGTTATGCGGCAGATGGTAAGATTGTAAGTACCTATATAACGCCAAAATGTATTGTAAATACCATAATCAAATAAACACATTGATTTAATTGTTTGAAAACATATTTGTATGTTACTATTAGCATATTATTGCATAGCACAAAAAAGGAATTAGGTAGGTAAAATAAAAAGTTATTTTTTCAATATTTTATTCATCTTCATTTTCATACTCAATTAATATATCATACAGGAATGGTGCAGGAGGTGTGATGGTATTTTGGTACCTTGCCACTGTTTGACGACAGTCCTTGCCCTTATTATGGAAAGAACTGCTTCATCATGTAAAGGCAGAGCGAGTTTCCAGTAGCGTTGCTACGATCAGTAGGGATACCACAACTCACGCAATTCACCATTATCCAGTCGATAAGCAATCGGTGTCCAAGTTCGTAAAATCAATCCAAAGTCGTCAGAAAAATAGCAGAAATCGAATAAGCACATCCGCACGAGTACGAAAACGAATGACGGGACTCGACGGGAGTGACGTGGCATTGACATTTTGACAAACATCGATATTTTTTCGTTTTGAAACAGTCAACCGATACACGATTTTGAACGATGTTATTGTTAAATAAATAAATAACTATTACTAAAACAACAATAATTTCATCAAATGTCCTTTTTCTTTTATAAATGATTATTATGTTCATGACCAATGCTAAAACAAAATAGATATCGATTTTTTAGTAACTTCTTTAGAACTACTAGTTTTAGAACGAACTAGTTATGACCTGACAGCTTGTTTACGGAGCTAGTTTTAGAACTACATTCAATTTAAAACCATATTTCAAATTATAATTTTTAGCTCATTCCGGTAGAAAGTTATTATTGTTACATGTTATTTTTAATCAGTAAAAAATCTAGTCTTTTTTAATATACATATCGTTTCTGTACATACTTTGGCCCAAAACTGGCCATCTCCTTTAAATAAATTGAGATAACTGCAGGAGGTTGTTGATGATGATGTTGAAATCTAGATTTTAGTCCCAGACAGCCGACAATTCTAGGCCCTGAATTGATTTGTGCAATCCTAGAATTGCGGTATACCTACGTTTAGTACAAAAAAAACATTCTGTTAGTAGGTACCCTATGAGTTCTACCGCAACAATTTACGAGAGACCGCAACAACATTTATTTTCTATCTTAATGGATAAAATGTGCGAGTAATCGTAATTAAATAAGAATGCTTATTTAATTACGATTAACAGACAGACCTAATTATATAAAATGCTAACAACTGTGCAATTAGACACAGATAAAGGATAAACGCAATTGCCTGTTAATTATATTTACTTAACGATTGTATTTTGTCCAACTAGTTTTACGCGACGTAAAACCCCAAGATCTTTAAAAGGAAACTAGACAGGCTACATTGAAGAGATTTAATCAAATAAATAGTAATATAGAACATCCCATAAAAATACGTAAAGATAAAAACCAAGACGTAAGCATCTTTATCTGGGTGAATTGCCTGGGAATAACATGCTACGTAATTACCTAAGCCTGTAACTCTTTTAAAAAAAATATTTAAAAAAGAATGATAAAGTGAAAATGACAGTTCACAAGTACTTGAACGCACTCATATTTTTAATTAAACGACTCTATAAATCTACGCTAATTTGCGAATGCATACAATGTTTTTCTGTATATTTCTCAAAATCGCAATTCATAGGCAAGTGGCCAGTATTTTAAGCTAACTGGCTAACTGTTTGGCAGGTGCCTGATTTTCTATTAATTAATATTATTTGGTTAAAAAATTTTTTCTAGATTTTGTTTTCATTTTTTTTAAGATTGTTCAACCTTTTGTATCTAGAACACGTTCTTCATAGTTTCTTCTTGTGTTTGGTGTGGAATATATGCTATTCCGAGTAAAAGATTACGCGAAAAGTATTAGTCATAGATGGAATAGCACCCAGCATGGGCGTCGCTAGGAGGGGCATTTTGATCTCAAATGACATAATTTCCTGAATTTATTCGAGGCAATCTCGAGGCAATATGTGAAAAAAATCGAGCTCGCTTCGCTCGCTCTTGCAGCCTAATTTCTTTTGAATCTTAACTTTGTTTAAAGTCGCCCAATTAACTCCGGTAGGTGAAAACAATTCTAACCTGTCCAAAGTCGGTAAAGTGTTAAATTTTTGAACTCGCTTCGCCCGCTCTTCAGACTATTTTCTCTTCACTTTGTCTAAAAGTCGACAAAGTAACTCTTGTCTGAAGGCGGTGTTCTAACATGGGCAAGGCAAGGTCTTATAAAAGCTATCTGAAGGCAGTTGAGCATTCAGATAGGTTTATTAAAAACACTGAGTGGTGTTTAGCATTGATTATGTCCTTGAATTACAGACACGGCTTATTTATAGATTACAATGTGATTAATTTCCTGAAAATTCGATTAGATGACTCATCCACCATCGTGCTATTGAACTAGAAATATTAATCACAATGTAAACACACGGATTACATAACACGTAATGTACGGCTAGAGTAGTTACCACTGTGTTTGGATAGCCACACACCCGAAATAGATGTCTTCAGTCCTCCATAAATTCGCCATGGATCTACTGAACGTTTTATATGCCATAAAGAATTTAATGTCGAATTAGATATGAAAAATGATTTAAACCATAAGTAAGATTTATGTTAACAGCGTACCATTATCATATCTGAAGTAGTCCCTACTGAATCGATGCACAGTACCCAGAAATCATAAAATACTAATAGGCACTAATAAATTCTCATATCTTTTGTAGGTTTACGTCGCACAGTTTTTTTTATTGTGATTTATAGATTCGTCGCTCAAGCTTTGTGCTCAAAACATTTTTTATAACCCATTACTGTTTCTGCATAAACTGTGTGGAGATTGTAAATACTTGCCGCAGTGTACACCACAAACGAGGTGATTAGTTTGCAATGCTCGCACATATCGATTCTAGATAAATAGGTTATACAAACATCGCCTCAGTGATTACTGGCTCGTGAATGATCAGCCGGCCAAAGTTTATTTGAGATGGGTACAGTCAGCATGCGCCTTCTACGGCTGTCATGCGCCTTCTACGGCTGTCATGCGCCTTTTCATTCATGTCACCATGCTACTTTTGAACTTTTGATTTCATTGACTTAGCCTGTCGTTAGTTACAGTCTAAACCGCAAGCGGTTTAGCACGTTAGCACACCTACTGAATTTTATGTAAACACGTATAAGTTAATAATTTATAGCCCTATTCAGGTATACCGCGAATCACGGTTTCATAATACCACATCAAACTTTTTCTTTAATAAACAATCTATCAAAACGAATGTATCTGATTCCCGGGCGACCACACACTCTTATGTAAATTTTAAATTTATTTTAAAACAAGTATGCGTAATATTGTTAGTATTATTTTGGAAATAAGTGCTAGTTTTGTTTGGCAACGGTTGCCGAGTGCTTCGGTTATCGGCACTGAGTCATGTTTCTGTGCTGAGATTACCGCAAGGACGTTGCTTTCAAGATAGAAAATTATGAAACAGTTGCATTGCATCCGAGAATTTAGAGTCCGTTGGAGTGTTTGTATTATTTAGTACAAACAAGGCGTTGTCGCTGGCATTAGACAACGCCCACAATCATTATACAAACACAGGTTATGTAATGTGCAAACAGTGCGAGTCAGCCATTGACCTTCTTGTAGACATGAATGCATCATTCGCCGCGTACAATGCACCCGGTGCATTGACGCCGCACTATCGGCCCACACAAGTTCATTATTTTTTCATGGCGTTATCTTGAATAAAGAATAAGGGGTTGAATAATAAATTAAATAATTTGCAAACAACAGACGTGTATACGGGTCGCGAGGCGTGACTCTTGACATTTTGCATTCATGTCGTATGCAATAAACACTATGGGTACACTCGGATTTTATTGGTGAACGCAATGTCGTTTAACTTTAATAAAAATAAATTTAGATAAACATTAGCCCGAACATTTCTTTAAATTAAACTCGTCGCGGCGCATCTTGATTAAATTAATTGCGACGATCTTTTTCCTCCTACCAAAATACCGAATTAACAAGTTTGTTGTAACCTCGCGTGCCGACACTTCCGGAGTTTCAATTCGTCTGGCTGAGAGAAGCAATTAAATTGATATTTTTACACACGATAGATCCGTTTCAATTTATTTAATATGTACAGATTTATTTGGAATTTAAATATTGATTACGAGCCCAAGGTCCCGCTATCAGATTTTTGGCAATTGCATTTTACAAGTCGCGAGAATCCATGTTTGACGGTTCCACGCACCATTGATTTGTTTCTGGATTCGTGCCAATAATTTTTCATAGACATTTGCGATAAACTAAACGTATAACGCCCTGTGTATCGTCACAGGCTCACAGGTGGCGGTACGACAACACAACATAGATAATAGTGACGGGATCTAGTGGCCAGTGCCAAATATCACGACGGCTGACTTACTGACCCACTGTTGTATGTCTGGTCGAACCGCGTCTGGTCCACAAATAGACTGGTCCCAACACTTCATTTAAATGTCAACAATGAAATAATCACCCGGAATGTTTAAGTTACATACATTATACGGGAAAACATAGTGGGTACCAAGATTAGTATTAGTTTGTTGCCGTACAGAAGGTTCCAAATTCACAATGGATTGATATATCGATTTAACGATGTTCAGTAGGAATTCTAGGATTTTCTTTAATATAAAAAGGTTCCCCACACTAGGTATTTCTCCCGTATCGTGGGTACGTTTATAATAAACATACACAAACAGCCAGACCCGGAACATCTACCTGTAGGTCATACAAATATTTGAGCGGGGATCGAACCTGCGACACACGGCGTAGCGGCCAATCGCTTAGCCACTGCGCCAACCGTGCCGTCAAACTATCGGGCTCTATGTACTTTGTATGTAATTATCAGAATATTTATATCAGCTAGTCATTCATTGACAACATTGGAAACATACTCAACTTTGTTTATAATCAAGTTTCCAAGAATAAACAAGTGAGACTTAACAGATTAATAATTAAGATAATTTATTTATTCTATCTACACATAATTGACGAGAATACGTCATAATAATTAAACAACATTATTTATAACGACTGAAGTCAGATAACTTTTGACTTTAAACTGTAACCTGAACTTTCCTGAACCTGCTGACAGCAATTACAATGAACTATTTCCGCTTTTCCGAGAATAAAACAGGCCTGCTTTAAAAAAAATTAAAAAAAAGCTTTTTTGTTACATTACCTATTTCAAAACGAACAAGGAACTCTATCCAAGTACATCTTGTACGGGAAAATATTTTACCGGGAAATTGTTTATGTAGATACCTAAACCTGAGTGCAGATAACGTTATTGCCTATCAAAGATATAGAGAGAAAGGTTTCTGATAGGCGTAATGTCAATAGTTTCCAAGCGATGTACTTTAAGTACATTTAAGTACTGTGACAAACATTTGTCGCAGTTTTGTTGAATCTCTCATACGTGACGTGAATCGTGATACATCTAACTGTGCGCGCATTAGGCAAGTCCTACATTAATGTGTCAGAGTAATGACTTTACGATCAGCCGTTGTGACCGAGCCTTTACAGGAGCGCCACCGTTCATGCAATAAGATAACGATTACAGGCGATGCTAATAGAGTTATTAAGATTACCATGTTGCTACACTGCCGATAAACGTCATTATCGTTGCATTAATAACGCCTCATGAAAGATATATAATGCATACATGATCCATCTGGGCCGTATCGACAAAACGATTAAATTATTAGAAATATCAATGGCTATATACAATTTAATAGTGGCTATTTCGTAAATTGATTGTGATGCAATGTTACGATTTATTAATTTTATAAGGTTCTGTATTATTTACATAATTTTTCAATTATTGACGGCTTCGGTCACAACATTTTAAAAACGTCATATTTTATTTAAATTAAACTAATAATATCGGATGTCAAAATATCAATAAACCACCGGTCTTACGCTAATCATGTAGCCTACTTGTAAATAACATACATAATATATCTTTATTGGACTTTCTTGAAAAAACTAGATACGGTTGTTCTTTTGAGTATTCGTTTAAAATGCACTTTCTTGTAGAATGCAAATGGACTACAGATACCGCTCACACTTCTACAACTAACGGAGTATGCAAAACTGCATGAGATACCAACCTTCGACAATCTAGGTGCGCACTTCTTGAAGACTTGTAATGAGCACATTCTAGGATAACTTTATCGCTGTACCGTATACATTCCACCTCCGACCATGAAACAAAACGGGCTGAAAATTGTTAGTCCTTCAGGACTGACAGTTGTCTAGTTTCATAATACGTACTATCTTATATCCAATTTATTTTAGTACTACATAGATTGGTCAGTGTGCTGACTGATCTAAGGACAGCGATATCCACTGAGAAGACTAATAAAATGATGAATGTAACTGAGTGTGTGAAAAGGGATTGCTGTTAGTTGGAACCAGACTCTTGAGAGTTGAGGTGGGGTTTATGACGGTAATAGGTTGTTTGTATGAGAACGAAGCCGAAAAACTGGTGCCATGGTGAAAATTTCCACCTAAGAGTATACTTTTTATGTCAACATTGTCCCACAGCTGGGCAAAAGTCTCCGAGACAGCCTTCCAATCTTCCCTATGTGCACTTTTCTCCGGCCAATCTCCCAGAAACTCATCTAAGTCGTCAAGCAAGCAAGTGTTTTCTGAACCTCCCTCGGCGACAATGCTCGTCTTCTGGCACCCACTGTGCGACGACTCTGTCCCATCGATCTCGATGCTTACTACAGACATGGTAAGAAGAGTACATTATTAACGTTTTTCTTTTGACCTCAGCTTTGGGCTGTACCACGACACCGAGAAGATAGGCTGCCGTAGTCATGAAGGATCGACGATGCACATCATGACGCCAATGTTCGCGTCAGACTCGGTTCAGGTGGCTTGGTCCAGGTGCAGCAAACGTGACGTCACCAACTTCTTAGAGTAAGTGATCCAAACGTTAATTTATATAAGATCTAAGATACTAACTAGTCTTTGTAGTGTGTGTGTATTGATGAAAAATAACTAAATTTTCGATTAAACAACCAGAGCAATAGGATGCTCATACACAAAATATTGATATTTATATCGTTTACATTTTATTATTCGTTTATCCTTAAAATTGTTGACTCGTTCAATATTGTCGTCAACGTGAATTCTGAAAAGCTTTTAATTTTTTCGTTTATTTTAAGTTATTTAGTTTACTCGGTAACATTTGAATTGCGACCGATCATAATACATGCACATATACACTACATATTGTGGGTACGCCTACCTAACTGATTTACTAAATGGTCAAGCCTCTCTTCCGTAGCGGTTTGATTGACAATTTTAATGTTATTGTGCCCACTCCTTTAATGCAACAGTTTAATTTAATTCCAACATCATTTGCACATGAAAGTGGACACGTCTTTACATAATACTGTCATTACTAGACAACTACATAAAATGTTTTATAGTCCCAATAAAATGGAAAGCAGAAATCCTACGCACACATAAATAAAGATTTTGAATCGAAACCTAATACCGGATGTCGTTATAGCGATCTCGAAAAATTAATTATTATTATGTCGAAACGGAATCTGCATTTTATATCAGTCCTCACACGCGCCCAGCCCAGATCACATATTTGTCATCATCAGGCAGGCTAATCATCATAAAACATCGAATTATGGTGCTTCTATATCCTATAATGAATTAAATTTAAAGCATCGTGATGAATAGAAATAAAACGGAGGCTGTTAAGAAATTGATGGATCTAAATGTGACATGTTTATTGCACGTCTACGCCTGGCCAAGGACCGAGCGGTTGTGAAACCGTGCATTTATAGAGGCGTATTCGCTATTCGTATTCGTACGCACAAATCATTGTAAAGTGTGTAAACGCGGTCGTAATAGTGCGAAATGCGCTGAAATGGATCCAGTAGGCGCGACCGCTGTTCTGCTTCAGCAGTTATTTGCTTAGCTACGTAGAAAACGTATTGTGCTACAATTTTATGGTCGACTATTTCCTAATCCAGTTGGAATGAATTTAACGCTGAATAACTTTGAACGACTTTAGACATCTCCACATTTAATGAAAAGGAACGTTTGTTTGTTTGCTTAGTTTGGTTTCTGCTTGCTAAACGGATTATAATATCGCTTACACTGTTATTTAGGGACCTAGACGTTTTATGATATTGTCTTTAAGTTAACTTATCAATTAATTTGATAACTTCTCTTTTAGTGCGGGATTAGGCGAATGCCTCAGCGATCGTCCGTCTCAAGAGCCGCTGTACGTCTATCCTAAAGATCCTGCTGGTAAGCTTCAAATCCATCGTCTTCGAAACTTAGGTATTCCTGAGACTTCAATACGAATGACAAATAAAACTATTATTTTCCCGTTCAGGTGTAACATTCGACGCTGCGTATCAATGCCACTTACAGTTCGGTGCGGAAGCAGTAGTTTGTACTAAGCCGACCGAGTTGTGTCAACATCTGTGGTGCCAAGTGAACAACGTGTGCAAGTCCATGCTGCGCCCTGCCGCGCCTGGAACCACTTGTGGACCCGATATGGTGAGACACGCAGGAAACTTTTGTTCTGAATCCCATTCTAACATGTGTTTTTGCTTTTGCTTCATGGGATTTTACACTGGAAATATCATGCTATGGATCGATGATGATTTAGTCGGAATTCCTAAATCGTTATTGAGAGGCATTGGAAGTAAGTTATGAAATCAGGCGTTTGCAGGCATTTCCGCAATAACAGTTGAATTTTATGCAACATTTTGTTCCTGGCACTCAACTGCCTGCTGCTGTCGGGAAAATTCACATTCCAATATGCTCCTCGTTACAGATATATTCCAGCTTTGGTGGATACCCCAGGGTGCAAACATGGCCTCCTCTCTTAAACAATCAAAATTTTTCTTCCACAGTGGTGTCAGAACCAGACCTGCGTCCTTCGCACGCCATCCCCGAAACCACAGAACGGCGAATGGGGCCCGTGGTCAGAGTGGAGCGAGTGTTCTCGAACATGCGGGGCCGGCGTCTCCACGCAGTCGCGCGAGTGCAACAACCCAGAGCCCCATAACAATGGCAACTACTGTATTGGTGATAGAAGCCGGTAAGCATTCAACTATTGACTCGGATTTCGGTTTTACCGTTTTTAAACGACTTCATTTGTGAGCCTTTGTGCCTTTGTGTTGCTAAGCGAAGCCTGGATCTGCCTGTTCTGAATTTAGGTTGCGACTGTGTTAGAATAATTAGTAGCACCTAAACCGTTATTTCAAAATTTTTATCAAGATTTTGCCGATTGTACTTCACAGTCTATCTGCCAGCTGTATCTGCCCCCCCTAATTCTTGTTATTGTTATGTTGTGTTCAAATTTGATAAATCGATGTAACATTTTCTAGATACAAGATCTGCAACACTCACCCGTGCCCTATCAACGAGCCATCGTTCCGGGAAGTGCAGTGCTCCAAACATAACAACAAGACGTATGGGAACGAAACCTCTCATACCGTAACCATATCTGAGTGGATACCATACTTCGATCAAGGTAAGTTTAGAAAATATAAGCAGAGGTGCGCCTATCTATAGAGTAGGTAGGTATTCCTACCCACATTTCGGTCGCCAGGTATCTACTTTCATTATATTCTTGCCATGTAGATACTGTAAACTGTACGACTGTAGGTATGCAGACTATCTACAGTAAGTAACAAAAACCCTGTTGTTCCTGTTAGGGACGTATACATTTACCTACAAGCACAACATTGATGAAGTTATAATTTAAAAAAATTAAGCATTGGCCAGTCGAGAGGCCAAAATCAAATAACTATTAAAATCGACACATTCAAAAAAATGTTTCGAGTATCTGATTTTACAAGTACATCTTTATTTCGCTAAATAGCCGAGCTCGGCGGCTTCCTTTGACGCGACAGAAGATGCCTAGAAATCAGTTAAACCTTACAAATATTAATAATTAAATATTTATTTTAATTATTTTTGTTGACCGTTTTTTATAAATGACTTCCTTTATTACGTGTGTATACCGATTCTTAAAACGTAGGTAGAAGGAACAACAGGGTTTTTGTTACTTACTGTATAAATTAGCATCAACCGGGCACAAATCGAGACTATAACTTGCCGGTTCTTCTCCATAGGAAACGACCAACCCGAACCGTGCACCTTTTTGTCGACGTTTCGTAAGTGCCCATGCAGGCCTATGTGAAATAAAAATATTTTGATTTTGATTTTATAAGTTGCCACATAAAAATTCCATATCAATTTTTATGAAAAAAAAACCGTCTTTATCAACATTAATCCTGGTTTCCTTAAAGAGAGTAAAGCCGTAAACTGTTAACAGACTCCCACTTAAACAGGCATCAATTAAATCAAAATAAAATCATCGATGTACTTAGATATAAACGAGTGCGCATTGTTACAGACAAACCTTGCGAGTTACAATGCTTGCCGGGCGACGGGAGCGATGAGGAAATGCTGATAGGTGGTTTCGTCGCCGACGGCACTCCCTGCAGACAAAGCGAGGGGGCAAGGGATATGTGTATAGCTGGTAAGCATTTCACAACTACTCGTAATATCATTGATGATATTAGGATTAAATGTATACTGCATTAGGTTTGAGGTCAAAAGAAATTGAAATCCTTTTGGCTAGCTAGACTTTATGATCTAGAAAAGTTGCAGTTCAAGCAAGTTCATATAGGCAACCGTATAAAAAACGTAACATAAGTGCGACAGATCAAAGGCAGGTATGGTATAAATGTTTAAGACGACAAAAAAACTAGACCACGCTATGAATATTCAGCAAACCTTGATTTCTATCATCCTTTTAGCCATAAATTATCTTTACAGCCAATCTGGCCAAGTATAAAGCTACAAAAGCGTCACATAACAGCAATTAGGGCGCTCAACCGATTAACTTGCGTAATCGTTCAAACGTGCCTAACGGTGACGCTATAAACCTAAACTAATCCAACCGTTTCCGAAATAAATTAACAATGGTCAGGCCTTTATATACCGTCGAATAAAACGGGCCTAGGTTTCTTCAATCTATCTATCATGTCATAAAGTCCTTGTAAAAATAATGTATGTTTTACAGGCGTTTGCTACAAGGTCGGATGTGACTGGATAGTGGGTTCAGAAACAGAGGAAGACAAGTGCGGTGTCTGCGGAGGGAACGGATCGGCTTGCAAGACGGTGCAGGGCATCTACAGCAAGGCAAGCACCAAGCAATCCGGCTTTAGCGAGGTAAGTTTACTTTACGAAGAGTTTCGACCAGTGGTACACGGTAACAACATTGGCGCAGTGGCTGAGCGATTGGCTGCTGCGCTGCGTATGGCCAATAGGTTGTTTCGTTTGGCTGTTTGTGAATGTGAGTTTAAATATTTGTAAATGCACCCACAATACAAAAGAAATTCCTGTGAGGGAAAAGTTTTTTTTTAAGAACGACATTGCTACCCATATTCTTCTTCTGCCGCATCAGCAAGAACTAGGTACCTATATTGCCCTTTAAAAAACATAAGCCAGTCAGTAATATGGTAGCGTAACGAAGCTACCTAGTTAAGGTGTACCGTACCTACCTACGTTGGTAAGTAAGTATTGCCAGTAGTAGATACTATTATAAAGCATCCCTTCACACATTACAATCAGTCCTATATCTTTCCATCTTTGGACTGGCCGTAGCTCATCTTACTTCTAAACAAGTTATTCGATCAGATAGTCCAAAACCATGAAGTTGTCATACGAATCCTAATCAAATCTACATCAACAGGTTGCAGTCATACCCGCTGGGTCGAGGAATGTGAAAATACAAGAGAAAGTTAATCCAGGCAATTACATCACTATTAAAAGCGCTAAGTCGAATAAAATATACCTGAATGGAACACGGTAAGACCAGCGAGGATTTTTTTTTACGAAAAATGCTTTGATTTGTAGGTTATTAATCCGCCATTTTCTCAACCTATTACAAATTTTATTACAGAAACGCTATTTTGACGGAATATTTTGTAGCTGGAACTCCAGCTATTTACGAACGCGACCGTGATTGGGAGAAAGTAAAAATTGTGGGACCGCTCGCAGAAGACATCAAAGTTTATGTAAGTGAAACACTTCAATCGCATTTTACGAGTTAGAGGAACTTGCCGTTAATTCGTATTGTAGGTGTACTGAATCAGGGTGAACTTGCGATGTCCCGGAGAAGTTATATAAATCCCATAGAGCAAATCTCCCAGACATACTGTTTTTGGGCTAAGCCATACAGATCCATCCGTCCAAATTCGAAATCCCTGGCCCAAAGATCCGGCTTTGACGAATATGCACCTACTGTTTAACATTGAGCTTAATATTAATTGCCTTTACTTCTGGCATTATATTTATTGCTTTTATTTCCAGCAAATGATATACCGCGGCCGTCACCGCAACCCAGGCGTGACTTACCAGTACACTGTAGACAAGCAGCGCGTGCGGCGTCGCTACAAGTACCGCCTCTCCGAGTGGTCGGCATGTTCCGTCTCCTGCGGCCTCGGCTACATGCGCAGAAACTACGAATGCGTCGATGAACAAAATAATCGTAAGTTCATAACTAGGAAATTGAAAGTCTGATAACCAGTCGGTTTACCAAAGGGTATCGCAATACCGTTACTGGGTTGTGGAGGTCAGATAGGCAGTCGCTCCATGTTAAATTCAGCAGTATCCGGTTAGACTAGAAGCCGACCCAAATATAGGGAAAAGGTTAAGTAGATGATGATGACACTTCGTACACCGGTGTACGAAGTGTAAGTACGTGTTACCTGTGTCATTCTCGTCATCGACCTTTAAAATCTCATTGTTAAACAAAGGCCTAATTTTACATGACTACCTACTCATATCCAGCCACCCAGCAAACGAGCGTTACAAGCAATTATCCCTGAAAAAATTTCATTCTTTTCTACTAAACTTGGTATAATGTTCGTGTTTCACTCCACAGGAGCAGTAGAGCTGCCCCAGTGCTACCACATCGAGCCGCCGCGCCAGGAGGCGCTGATGCAGCAGTGCAAGCAGCCCGCCTGCCCGCCGCACACGCAGCGCACGCACTGGTGGGTCGGCGCCTGGAACCCCTGCTCCAAGCCCTGTCACATGCCGGTTTGTGCCACTTTATATCACCAATTAAACTTAATCTTCAATAAATTAAGAAGGGGTTTCAGAAAGAACATGGATAAAGTTCATTTTCCTTTTGTTACTGACTGTACTCACATTTCTAACTTGTTCCATTTCCAATTCATGCAGTATTTAACATGCTTGACAAAATAAAATCTTGTTACAGGGCGAGGAAGCCACGAAGCAACGCGGCGTATACTGCGTAGACAAAATATCGAACAAAGTGATAGACGACTCCGATTGCGACGTATTCAGCAAGCCGGTGAGCACCATCAAATGTGCAGACGTACCAGCATGTTAACGGGACTATATCACACGCCATGGAAATGAATCCATACGGTCATCGATCTACGCGGTTTTATGATACAGAATCATATCACACGGCGACTTTCAAACAGGAGTAATCATATCACACGGCGACTTTCAAACAGGAGTGTTCACGCACTTAAAATAAGTCTCGTCGACTCCCGGGCGGCGGCTCATACCTGCAACCAGGTACAGCAGACATACGCATCTGCACATCATTGAGCGAAATAGGGTTCAGAAAGGAACGCAGAAATATGGAATCGAGACAAATGCATTTGAATAGGAAATGGCTGAAGTGAGATGTGAAGTGATAAAAGTTAGTGTAGGACTCTATAGAGCTACACTTGAATCGCGGAGTGACTGTGAGCGTCAGTGTTTTGTACTTGTTACGTATTCTTTGCAATATGAAATAAATAACCCATCGAATAGACATAAATCAGTTACGTGTAAGTACTCGAATAGTATCCCTACGTGGTGACGTGCGAATCTCGCGAGTACGATCAACAATGCTCTGCAATTACCACTTACTGCCATATTATAGGTAACTAGTTATAACATAGTCTTCGCTTAGTTAATAACTACTAAAAAATAATAATTTTATATTCTGTAACATCAGTATTAAAGTGGTGTATGTATTTCTTTAAAATAATGCAAATTAAAGTAATGTGAACGAGTTAAGTTATAATATAAATTTTTTGGACCAAAAATATTTTAGAAATCAAATTCACGTTGCCATAATCACCGTTACTGCCAATATGACACTTGTATGATATAAGTAGGTATTTACTTAAGTTCTTTTTTATATGTATTCATGAATGATTCATATTTTTGTACAAATGAATTATGAGTTTTGTATAATTATTTAAGTGGTTTAAAGGAACACATATTGTCATACTGGGTATCCATTATATTAGAGCTGAAATCTGTTTAATCGCTTGAATTGCATACCTATAGTCAATAAATAACTCAGCTAGTCAACAACTTAGGCATTTGTACACCAGGCTATACACAGTTGTATTGCGTTTAAATCCATATGTAATTCGAATAACATAGTGTAGTATTAGAATGTAGAACCCCTTACACTATACAGTAAGTACCCTTATATAATGTTAGAAATGTGCGTAAGGTGAACTTGTAAACATGTCTCCTTCGATTAATAATTTGTGTGTATGAAAATATGGACTATTATACAATTGTGCCTAATTCTGGAACAAATGACCCTATAATATTTATGAATATTATATAAGAAGCATTGTTTGTGTCCTCCTTTATGTGTGACTATGCATAATTTTAAACGTTAGTATGTAATACTTTTATTTATCACCTATCTATAATAAGGATAATAATATCAATGTAAATGAGTTTCCAGTTTTCTGATGTTTCGGTTCTAAGATACATCAGAGACGCGTCGATCAATTGATACACAATTTTAATTTTAAAATAAACTGCTTTAGAAACTAACCCTTAATTGTGCACAGATTACTTCTTTAGGTAGTACTTCATCTGGTTACATTTCTATTGATTGTAGTGACTTATTATATATTGTACCAATTATAATTGTGTATGTAATAGATATGGCAATAAAATCGTGCATTGTTTTAAATAATGTTTTTATTTTCGTCCATACAAAACTTATAAATTCCTAAAACCCATTTACTAAGAATATAAATCACAGTGAAAAATATTGGCGAAATTAACAGTTTATGCACCAAATAAAATTAAAAAAATCTTACATTCTGCACAGTAATCATAATGTAATCACTTAATCAAATTTAAACAATACAAGAAATATCAAGACAATCCAAAATAGAACAAAATTACTGAAGAAAAATATTAAAGAAGATGAAAAGAATAAAATAAAATGCAAACCAAGGATAACTGAAATATTCGACGTAGATTCTAAACCGATGTGTGGCTTAATTCAGTAAAATAGTCATACGAAATTATTTGTGCTTGGTTCTGTAGACACAAAAGACTAAGCAATAACCAGCCAGCATCTAACTACATCTACAACTTACTCTCTGGCCCTATATTACATACAACATCAAATTATTCTGACAACAATATGAAGATGATACATACATGAACAAAATAATCCTAAAAGTATGTAAATAAATAAAATGTATATCAGATTTAAAACTAAAACAAAATTTAAATAATTCAGACAGGCAGAAGAGCATGCCTTCCATAACAAATTTTGAAATGTTCAATCGAGGTATTTAAAAAGGATTTTGAAATTCAATCAACGGGGCTTACATAAATCTCATTTTAAAAATACTGAAACATACAATTCTTTTCACCCCATAAAAATATTTTTGTTTACTTATATTGACGACTCTTAAAATAATTGAGATTCATAATTTGAGTATCAACTTACGTACAGGTATACATCTAGAGTGCAAAAAACCTTAATTTAATACTATAATTAACTTTTAATCAGCAGTGCCACTGTCGTTTTTGAAAATGTAAGTGTCCTGTAATTTTCGTATTTGGGATATGATATTTTAACGGCCACAACTTAAACCTAATCTTACATTAAAAAGAATAAAAATCTCACAGATTATTTTCCGTTTATTTCGGTTTTTATAACATTAATTAGTTTTTATTAAAAATACGTATAAAACTTTAATTAACCAGTTCCGGAACATGAATCTTTTACCAGTAAAGCTTCTGATGAAACGTCAAAACGTATGTTTTTCTTTTTAGTGGTATTTTTCTGTAAGAGGACAAAAAGGTTCAGACTACAACAATATTTACATAATATTATTATATTAATACATTCATTTGTAGATTTGAACTTAAAAAATCCATAAATAATTCGTTTGCTTAGTTACAGCCTACACATTGAAGAAACACTGAAGTCGAAATTATATTTTTTTCTCTGACTCGTAAACTCCTGCACTAGTATTACAGTACAAGCTGACAGAGTCAAATGACAAATACGTGAATACATGCATATTCGTCAAAAACATACGACTTCCTCAGAAAGAATCGACTCGTAATATAAAGGAGCGTTCGTTATCTGTTGCAGTGTTTCCTTACGGGTCTTTAACGAATCGCCAACGGCATAAACGGGCGAACAACAACGGATACGACATCTGTCCCACCGGGCACCGCCGCGAAGGAAGCTTTTAGCTTTCAACGATTTTCACGTTCAAGAAGCGTACAAAAGACGAATAGGTCCCGTATAAATAATAGAGATGCATATACAGGGTGGATATGCAACAACAGCACTGGATAGGGATAAGAGGGGAAGGAGGACTTTGCCCTGCAGTGGCACATAAGTGGCTGATAATAATAATAATATACAGGGTGGAAGGGACATCGAATCGGACAAACGAATACCACGTATTCAGTACATCATTTCGACCTCCGTGGGAGGGCCACATAGCAATTTATCATCTGCAATTTAGAAAAATTAACAGCTGTTCCATACTTTTTCGTAGGTGCTGCACTTTTGTAGGAAACAACAGATTTTTTTTAAGGTTTTCTTTTGTGCGTCGTTGTCCCTGCCATCCTGTATTTATAATATTAATAGTTGATAGCTGACTGTGTCTATTACGATATAAAGGGGTGAATCATTGGGAATTTGGTTTCTTACTAATTGATTGATTACTTTAATAAACTTTTGCAAAATTTGTTTAATTATATTACCGAGGACAGAAAAATACTTCGACCGCTCGTGCGGTTGCAAAGTACCCATAGGTACATTTTAAAGTTTTTCACTCACAACGCCTTACCAAAAGGCTAAGGCAATGTGTTTTTGCAGCACACGGTGCTAGTAGACAGGCAGCAGGTGAGCCTTAACAGGCTGTTTACACCGCCAGCGAATATTAGTTTGTCGCAGTCACAAGAGCTATCAAAGAGTGTACTAGCTTGGTGACGCTCGCTTGGCGGATAGAACACTCGCTGAGAGACCCTCGTTGGTTACATAATCATGCATTCCAACGAGTAATCTAATAATTTCTGCTTGTCAACTCATTTTTAGTTGCTAGCTGAAACTCGCTTCTCGCTTATCGCTGACAAGAGGGACATGTGCCGTATGCGTGAACAACCCGTTAGGTAATAATAAGATACAGATAGCGACAATTATAAATGAGTGAAAATAGCTCACCTTGTCTTTGTTGGTTCTAGGGTCTGTGTTCTTGGAGCGTTCTTTCTCTAGGTCCGTGTGTAGTGAAGCTATCTCCGCCGTCAGTTCAGCCTGCACCGAACGCAACCGCTCCACCTCTATCAGCACTTCGGCTTTGTCTTTCACTGTAATGTCACAAGTCTTTAATTAACCAGATGAAAACTAAACTATTTTACATTATAAACATATTATAGAAATGAATGGGCCTGTGCCCGTCCAAAAAATAGCTGGGTTATTGCCTAAGAGACTCACTACCCCAATACTGATAATTTTGACAATTCATTGTTCATTATGTAATTTACATTGTCGAGCTCACAAATGTTTCAAACAATTAATGAAATGAAACAAAGGATTGTAAATTTCCTTTGGAATGTGATAGTCATCATATGACATTGAAAAGCTGTATTGATTAATCTCATTTTGTTCCCAAAGCGATTTGAGACTGACTGCCATCATAGTGATCATCTTGTCGCTTTGTAGTGGCCAAAAATGAACAACATGGTTAATTTTTGGCCACTACGCGCCAGGATAAAAATGATAAAATAATACGGTTAAATATTAAATTATTCCTTCAACTTACTCTCTCCCTGTCCGAGAATATTACACAACTTCTTATTTCGGGACTTGACTGTATAAAGCTCATGTTTCAGGGTAACGACCTGTTCTTTCAAAGTCGATATTTCTCTATCCTTTCTCTCCAGAGCGTCAGCAAATTGTACTCTAGTAATAATTTCATCAGAAGCTGGTTGACGATTCTTTACTCTATCGTAGATTTTGTCCTTTAAAAGTTCGCTTTTGGTCTCCGATTTCACTCTTTCGAAGAACTCTGTGTCTTTGTCAGGTGACTTAGGATCTTCCTGCTGACACTTCTCGTCAATGTGGTTGACTGAAAATAAATCAGAAATGTAAATTAGAAAAAAAAAACAAACACAACTTACATAAGTTGACATGGCAAGGGAAAGCGAAACTAAGTAGCAAGCCTTTTTCAATGTAATAGTTTTCAATTCTCCATGTTCCGTCAAAGACCCAAAGGAAGATTGCGAAGTATAACTAAAAAGTGGTGATTATCATGATTTAAACTTGCTAAACCTGTAATTTCAAATCCAAAATAAATAAAGGAGTTCAATGAGGTCAACAAATCTTTTGATGAGACTAGTATCAGGGAGCCTACTGCCACCCCTTATAGCATACCCCCCCCCCCTTTAAAAATGTTTCGTCGGTTATTATAAAAAACGGCTGTTTCCTACAAAGCTGCAATATGCAAAAAAAAATCTTTCAGAATGATGTACTGAATTATATGAGGTAACCACCTTGTACACATGCGAAAGGAGTTAAGTAACCAGGCATGTACACTACAAAACTATATCACTACTGTACTTACTGCTCATAGTATTTTGTAGAGTGTGTGCCTGGTACCTTATCTCTTTTAGCGTGTGGCGTTCTATATTTTGTACAATATTATATACAAAATAAGCTGCATCTCTTTGCTACACTAAAATAATAGTACTATAAAATGTACAGTCCCAAACAGTTGAATAAACTTACATTTCATATTACTATCTTCACCCATATTCATCATGTCATTGAACTGGTCCAGACTCATAACGTTTTTCTTCTTCTGTTTCTTAGAGCCTGCTTTGGCACTCTGTTCTATTACCTTCTTTTCAATATCGGCGTCCTTCTTGGATTGTTTGTAGACATCCTTCTTTTCTTCAAAATCAAGCTTTGATAGTAGAATAGCCTGGAAACATGTACTATATCATTTTTATAGCAGGCATAGGTCGGTATATACCTAGTTCGAACGTGCAACTTGTCTAGTGGTCGCAAGCACCACTGCTGCCCATGAGCCTGAATTTGAGCCTGGCTACTGATCACTTTACTTTATAGGGTCAACGGTCTACATGTTTTGTTAAAATGTCTTAAACACATTTTCTTCCTTCAGTAACGTTCAATAGCCTATGCAGTAAGTAATATCTTATTATCTTGTGACACATTTATAATGGAATAATTCCTTAAATAAGATAATGTGGCAGGACGCCTTGGATAGCTTCCTCATAAATTGGCGAGAAGAGGCACAACATCGAGAGAAGTGGAAGGAATGGAGGGAGGCATTTGCTCAGGAGTGGGAAAGATCATGGAAACAAATACTGGCCGATTGTGTATGAGAGCTTATATCTTTGTAAACACACCCACAATACGGGAGGAATTCCAAGAGTGGGACAAAAGTCATAAAAAAAAAAAATATCAAACAAAAGTAATAAATACTGACTTGTTGCAGTTCAGTCTCAAAGTTACCATCGACCATTTCTTCATCCTTCTGCTTCCACAGTTCCCACTGGTCGGCTGAGACGGGTTGCTGTTTAGACTTCTTCTTCTTGGGTACAGGCTAATGCAAATAATACAATATTACTTTCAGTTCTAGTTATTTACTGGCTTGTTGGTCTTGTGGTTACTAGTGCTACTACTGAGTATGAGATTCTGGGTTCAACTCCCAGGTCAGACAGTGTTATTGGGCTTTCTCATCAGGAATTTCTCAGTGGCAGCCCAAATCTGGATTTGTGCCCATTTGTGGTAATATGCTCGCTCCCATGCATACATACATGCATAATCATGCCATTTCCTCACGATGTTTTCACCATTTTTGAGCGCAGTGGTGATGAAATAAATTACAGAAAGTAATACGGCTGCCTGGGTTAGAACCCACGACTTACTGTTCGTAAGTCCCCCGACTTACGAACAGTAAGTCGTGCCGCCACCACTGGGCCACCGCTGCTCTCTCTCTTACATGGGACTAAAGAAAACCACTGTCCCAAAGAATCGCATAACAGATTCTGAAAAAAAAAAAACAATTCCCATACAACACTAAACAGACAATTTCAATGCATATGTATATGAAATGCTATTTGCTGTCGAATCTGGTGGTGTATGTTTCTTTCGGAGGATGCAGGTGACAAAATCACCACCTTGTATAGTAGTCCCACATTTGTCCAGTCTTAAGTCCCTGTGTCAGTAATAGAGGGCAAACCTTTTGCCATCAACACACAAATCTTTTGGCACAAATCCAGGATTTGGGCTGAGAAATTCCTTCCGAGAAAACCCAATAACACTTCGTCTGGCCTGGAAATTGAACCCAGATTCTCATAAAACACCACCCTGGGCTGTACCTCTGCCAACATCTTTAGGGATGTTTTAATGTTACATTTATTGCTACAAAGTCATACAATCTATGCTATTGTATTCACACAACATTACCAGTAGTTAAGTTATGAAACTTTAAACAATCGAGTATTTACATGCTGGGGCATAGTACTTTTAGTATGTTGTTCAATAAGTACAGTCACAGGCAACAATATGTATACAACATAGCAACTTTTATGTGACCGCCTAATGTATAGATTGGTTATTTTGGATTCAATACTGTTATGATATAGATCTTGTTTTAAGAGGGCCTATTCTGAAGTTAGCGACAGCGAACATAGCTTTAAAATATTTCACTGTTTTGATAAATATATCAATATTACTGTATGAAATTATGAAATGTCTCTCTGTGTTGTGCTAAAATATTGATTATGAATTGCAATAATAAAACTGGATTAGGTGTTGAAACAGTTTTAAGTATAGAAAAAGCGTTTGAATGGTTCTCAAGTGTTTTTTTTGCACCTGAAACTAAATATTCAGTACTACAATATTAGTTATTCTAAATCATAATCAATATGTTAGTGCAACACAGAAAGACATTTCATTCAGTAATATTTATTTTTATTTATCAAAACAGAGAGATAGTTGAAAGCATGTGCAATGTTGCCCACTTTCAATGTTCCACCTACTTCTTCTTAGAGATCAGGTCTGTGGTCGACATCTGGAGCAAAAGAATATCGCCAACAACACGACAGACAACGATATAATCATTATTTCATCAGGAATTTACTTTTGAATTTTGCTAGGTTGCTTGTGATTGTACTTTATTAATATGATTCAGCAAATAGCAGTTTCTCAGTATTGAATCACAAGCTTATTTAAAGCAGCAGTTGATGACACAGAAAGGCAAGCACACAGTGAGAAGCACTGTATCAGTTTACATTTTGCTACAATGTCAGTGAATGATCCCAGTACTGGGGGTAGTAATGTGGCATTTCCTTTTACCCGACTATAGCAAAGCCAAAAGGAAGAGATATGATAATTTTAATTAAGGAATTTGAAACAACTTAATAGTTTTTCAAGGTGTTGTTGCACAAAAATAGCGGGTAATAGATAAAAGTTACAACAAGGGAAGTCAATCTCAAACCAATTGGCTCAAGCAATTTAAGTTGCACATCTAAAGAGGAATTTCTATTTTTTCAAAACAACCAGGTACTTATAGATTGCTTAATAACTTTCAGTATCCACTTAATGCTTGTTACATACATGGTGTACCTTAGGTCCTAATGTTATTTGTTATAAATACCAGGAACCAATAGTAAGTCAAAATATTTTTTGTCAAGTAGTTCCAATAAGAATAAACCACAACTGGTTAGCCTGATGATGATGGTTGAGAGCAGATAATGATCACTAGTTCTCAATAAGTGTTACCTGAGGTTTCGAAATGACGGCTTTCGTTTTCTTAGGAGGCTCGGTCTTCTTGGTGGGGGCAGTGTTTATTTTAGTAGACTTCTTCGCCTTCTGGTTATCGTTGTTAGGAGGGTAGTCATCATCCTCGATCTTCAGACCGGCAAAGCGGGATTGTACGACCAAAGCAGCCATTTTTATGATAACAGATCTGTTTGTAAATAGTTAAAAATAATACGGAGATAGTGTTTTCCACACAATTTAAAAATATTAGATTATTGATTTTGCATTTAAATAGTGTTCGATTAAAAATTGTAACACCCTTAAATCTATAGTACATAATCTTTAATTTATTACATTTAAATATATAGTTTATATAAAATATATTTTGTTTTTGCACTCACCTATTAGAAATGTATGGGAAATCGAATAATCTATTGTTCTTTCTGTAATAAATAAACTCCAAAGAAGCGACCGCGGTGTTACGGTATTCAACGGATTAGACAGCTGAAAGTTATTATTGCCATATTACAAAAAATCAATAAACTATAATTATTAGAGTGGGAACAACCAAGCAGTCTTGCATTGTATGCTGTGGTATGTAAAAGAGAATTTCAGTACTTCTAAATGAATTGTTCATTTGTCGATAAATATCTACAAAACTATTGGAAATCACTATAGCAGAAAGTTTTTGTTGATCCATGTCCATTGACTGACAGACAACTTGATGATTTTGGCTTGACATTGACATGTAAGTCAAGTCAAGTCATGAGAATATCGTTTTTGGCGGCTCTGTCGAGTTTGTTGTTTCTGAATAAGTCGTTTTTAAATTATTTAATCATGAAATTACAATGCCAGGTAGAAGTTATCAATAGACTACACAGTGTCCTAAATATTAGAGCAAGTGCAAAATATTTAAAATCAACTTTAGCACTAGGAAAAGAGCCGAAAGGCGAAACAGAATATTTCATTCTTCATTTCTCATCTGTTAACAAAAATGGTACAAAATACCGCGTAAAGTGTATAAAGCAAGTGTTTGTAAAGTGTATAAACGAAGGCAAAGCAACCATACGTTTTGAAGAACCACCACATGATCTATGTATAAAAACTGAAACCATACAGCTTAAATGTTTTATGAGACTGTTAAAATCATGTTTTACCGGTGATACGAAGAACATACAGCTTGCGCCTTTGGCAAGCTTGAGTGTAACACACAAGGATACTGCTCCTACGAAACTTGTAATACGTGACCGTAGCGAATTTCCTATCAAAGGACTCCCAAGAACATTAGAATCTCTTTACATAAATGGACTGAGCCTTTGTAACTTTAGAAGAGACATATTGTTATTAAAGCAGCTTGTAGTACTTGATCTCAGCAACAATGCTATAGAAAAGATTCCTCCAGAATTTGGTAATAAACTTGTTTCTTTTTGTGTAAATATGAGCAATATATGGTTACTGTTCTGTTGTTTTAATTATAGTTTTGTTACAGGGAGAATGCCGAATTTATGTGAATTGTATCTTTCAAATAATCAACTTGGTGTGAAAGGAGAGGTAGACTGGAGATGGTTGATGGGGCCCCAGGTATGCTTGAATCTAATTAATGATTTAAATATTTAACAGTAGAAGTTGTTTAATAACTTGATAGAGGGAATAAGAGCAGGGTGGAAGACTCCTCATCCTATATAGAAAAGGGAAGATTCTCTGATCAGACTGGCAGTGTGTCTGAGAGGTTACTGTATGATGATTGTGGTCAGGCTCTTGTATGTAGCCTATTCTCACAGATAACTTTGATTGGGTGATGCAGGTTTTCGTGTGATGTCTGGATAGTTCATTCCTAAGTGGCACTTTAAATGCTGCCAAAAATTCTACATACCTTAATAATCTATCTTATGCAAACTTGAAATTAACAAATAATCCTTTTATTTGTAGATCACTAACATGCTGAAGTTGTTGGATATAAGTGGAAATAAGTTAGGATATCTACCAAAGTCAATATGGAAATTACAAAAATTAGTTACTCTGAAGATAGATAATAACATGCTAGACAAACTACCAACTACACTGGGGCGTATGAATAGTCTCAGGTATGTTTTGTCATCTCATTTATGTACTTTACTACTATTATTAAATCATTATCAGTCAAGTAACTTTCTATAATTTATTTGTAGAATTTTTTAATTTACTTTAAGGATTCCTTATTAATTATAATACTCCCTTTTTCAATACATGTAACTGTTTTGTCCCCAATAAATCAAAACCAAACTTTTCCTAGATTCAATTAAATTACAATTCCCATGATATTTCTTCTATGTGTTTCTTTCACTTTAAAAAAGAATGTGGTGACCTGTAACACAGGCTTCTTCAGAAACCTACTTCAGGCACCAGTCCCTTCCAATGTGGAATATAACATAGTCAAAAACATTGTGAAGAGAGAATAAATAAGTTAACTGAATTGAATGTCCCGCCAAAATTGATTAAACTTTGTGTTCGTTTTTATGTCATCTGGTACCAAAAAGAAAACCAACTTTCAAATTTGTTGTTTTGATAAAAAATACTGACAACCATTTATCTAAATAAAAATAAATTTATTTTGTTATTTTTGGTTTCTATAGCATTATTCATTTAAAACCAGCTATGTGTGAAATACTAGAAGTTTTGAAAACAATCAACATTTATTTTTCCTACATTATGGTAGGTAAGATATTTTTACTGTTCTTGTTACATTCTAACATGAAAACTTTTTTTCAGATATCTAACAATGACCCAAAATGAACTCACATCACTGCCATGCAGTTTACTTCAATGTCGCTTGGAATACATAGACCTTTCTGAGAATAAACTTGATGTCACAGAAACACCACCAGAGCCTAGTAAACATAGTCCTTGGGAATTTTATATTGGCAGTTTAGTGGATTTAGCATCCAAAATTGTTCTAAAACAGAAGTTGTATTATGCTCCTAATATTATACCTTATACATTAGTGGAGTTCTTAGATAATGCCAACATGTGTGTCTGTGGTGCACCAGTAGTTAACAATGCATTTTACATGAATAAGGAATTTCAATTAAAAGACTATTTTAGAGTTGTTGTGTTCAATAGCAATAGGAAAAGCACTGTTACATTCCAATGCTATTTCTGTTCACCTAAATGTTTTAACAGATGATTTTGAACTGTAATGTTAATGAAACAATGAATTTAATAATAAGAACATAATATTTATTTTTAAATTTTTTTTTTATTATATTACATACATATTATGAATTAAGACGTGCAAGCCTCCAACTGATGTGTTGAATGACAGGGGCTATCCTTACATGAGGTTCTGAAAGATAAGAAACAGAATATGAGCATTTCATTCATAAAATCATCATAATTAGCCTATAATGTTCCCACTACTGGGACACACTGTCTCTCTAGAGCGGGAATGGGCTATATAATCCACCACGCGGGCCCAGTGCGGGTTGGTAGATGTCACAACATGTCTTCGAATTCTTGGTTTTAGGCATGCTGGTTTCCTCACGATGTTTTCCTTAACCGTTTTTGAGACCAGTGGTGATGAAATAAATTACACAAAGTAATGTAAGCCTGTCTGGGTTCGAACTCACGACTTACTGTTCGTAAGTCGGAGCAGCCACCACTGGGCCACCTGCTCTGCTCATTGATAATATCTATGGTCAATTTAGTCTATAGATTCCTGTCCCACTGCTTGGCAAAGGGTACATTAACCAGCATTCACAAAAATAAGTGATACCATAACAAAAATTAAATTAAAACGAGTGGCTCTACAAATGAAATACAACAGTAAACTCATTTTTAAGAACTTACCAAAATATAAAATTCAGAAAGAAAAAGGGTATCGCTTTAATTTTACTAACTAATTACGACTAAAATTAATAACAGATATAAAATATTAGTAATAAAACAAATAAAAAATGAGATCATAACTATTAATAAAAAATAAAGGAAGAAGTAGTTTAATAAAATAAATAGAGAGGTGTCAAGGGACACCCGGATGGAACGAAGTTTTTAAGTTTCTTTTATTTTATCTTTTGTTTACGTTACGTCATGGCGTCTAAGCACTGTTTTGACTAAACGTTTAGTCCGCGCGAAGTTACTATTATTTTTAATTAAAAACTTTGTTTGAAGCATAGGAACTATTATGATGTATGTGTATGTATTAACTTGGATCACCCATCCACAGACAGACCTTGGCAGTCGTTGCTTAGCCTTGATCACCCATCCACAGACCAACCTTGGCAGTCGTTGCTTAACCTTGATCACCCATCCACAGACCAACCTTGGCAACCGTTGCTTAACTTGGATCACCCATCCACAGATAGACCTTGGCAGTCGTTGCTTAACCTTGATCACCCATCCACAGACCAACCTTGGCAACCGTTGCTTAACTTGGATCACCCATCCACAGATAGACCTTGGCAGTCGTTGCTTAACCTTGATCACCCATCCACAGACCAACCTTGGCAACCGTTGCTTAACCTTGATCACCCATCCACAGACCAACCTTGGCAACCGTTGCTTAACTTGGATCACCCATCCACAGACAGACCTTGGCAGTCGTTGCTTAACCTTGATCTCCCATCCAGACAGACCTTGGCAGTAGTTGCTTAACCTTGATCACCCATCCACAGACCAACCTTGGCAACCTTTGCTTAACTTGGATCACCCATCCACAGACAGACCTTGGCAGTCGTTGCTTAACCTTGATCACCCATCCACAGACAGACCTCGGCAACCGTTGCTTAACTTGGGTCACCCATCCACAGACAGACCTTGCCAGTCGTTGCTTAACCTTGATCACCCATCCACAGACCAAAGACGAAACGAAAATATCTGGCTTGCTTTCTATAAGAGAGCGAGAGAGAGACAGACAGAGAAACATGCGCACGCCGCACGGCTTACAATAGCTTACTATAGCAAAAACACATTACCCTCCTTTGCGTCGCGCAGTCGGGTAAAAGTGTCGTTACAACTTTTCGTGAGAATTTTTTCCGTCTAGCCTCCTTTCGCAACGCGCCATAAGGAAATTCGTTCCAAAAACTACACTTCCCTCGCACACATCTTTGCCTTGTTTTGTATGCACAAAAACCTCGCTCCGCTGAGCCGTTTCCACTAGAGCTGTGCTGAGCGAGGATAGGTAAATGAAGTGATTCTATTGGTTCTTAACAAACACATCTCTCTCAACACATCCTCGCACATCTCTGGTGGAGACGCAGCCTAAATGCATATAAAACTCTAAATTACAGACCACTCAATGTCGTAGAGGACGCTAGTGTCCCAGCAGTGGGAGCATTATAGGCTATGCTTATGATTCATATATATGGCAAATAAAAAGTAAAAAAAAAAATCACCAAGTGTGGCAATGCCTTGTGGTATTAAACTTTGTCCTTCAGGAACATTCTGGGCCGCTATGGACGCATTAGTCGCCTCTAAAACAAGATCATTAGTCCAAATATCCTTGGCACTGTCCTTCATGTCTTTGAACACTTTCTCCAAAGTTCCCTGAAACAAAAGTTTTCTATTTATATCGACGATAATCTGTGTAAGGCAAGCGCGTCCTTCCCTAGTAGGAGTAGAAAGTAGCGGCGACGATCGTCTGGTGCTAGTGCCTAGATGAAAATGCTGAGCATCAAACTAAATAGACGAGAGGATAGATGTGTGAACCACCAATAGTATTTCGTTATTTACACTTCTCGTCGTGTTCAGGCCAGCCTCCGGACTCAGCGGCCAAACGCACAGCAGAGACTAGAAGAAATGTGAGCGGCGTGCGGTGAGTGGGTTGCGGTGGATACACCCTAGCTTCTAAACATTTCTCTCCGCTTCGCATCTACGCTTTAGTGGAAACCGCCCCAAATAGTGCTCGCAGACTTTACGAGTTATGTTTTAGTCCCAAGTAACGTGAGAGCGAACTAATTGCTATCACCCGAGCACAAATAGTGACTCCATGGCTTGTACTAATTCCTGATGGAAAAACCCGATAACACCGCCCGACCCAGGAATCTAACCCAGGGCCTCATACTCAGCAGTCGCGATTGCGACCACTAGGCCGACGAGGCAGTCAAAGTTCAAAACAATGGTTATAAAAGGAGTATAACATGGTAAGGGTGACTGTACTTAAATGCCGAGTAAGAAGAATCTATTTACCTGTAAGATATAAGCTTCTTTGTCCTTACTGAAGTAACACAAAGAAATGAGAATTTCTTTTACTTGCAACCTCAAATCGAATGTAGAGATCACCAACGTGTATAGAGCCATTACTAGGGCAACATCTTCATACTGGGAACCTTCTTTGAGCGACGCGACTTTGCGCTCGTGTTTTCGTCTGTTCTTACTCGAACGGAAAGATCGACTGAAATTGAAGTAGATCCGATTTGTTGAATGTTTTCAAGCATGTTATCATAACAACAGACTAAGATAGACGATAGAATCGACTAAGGATTGTAGAGGCTGTAATCCGGAACCCTCTTGTTAAACTAGGTTTATTATAAGTTTGAGTAACAGTCAAATCTTTGGCGAAATACAGAAAAAGGCAACATATTTCAAGTGGCTCCACTTCTGGTTTCCGCCTGCTTGGATACTTGTTGTTTATGAATGAAGTCCTAATTATAAGTTTTAAAGCTCAATTCTGGTGGGGAAGACAAGCCTAGCGTTCATAAAAAATGGCCATGGTCTTTTAGCGAAGTAATGCTCCTGATATGAAAAAAATACTAACAGCCTTATGACTGAATTCGCTATGGCATTTTTATAAAACGCAATAATAAGTATGGAACCTAATTGTGTGACTTCCTGAATTCACCATAATTTAGATGTAGGTCGAAGAATACACTACTTTACTCAAACAAACAATGACGTCTACCGGTATTCTCAACAAATACGTTCAGGATGTTCAGCAGGGTTCAGTTTTAGGTCCTGTTTTGTTTTCGATTTATTCCAATTAGGTCAGTTAATATGGATGGTACCTTATTTCACAGGAAAATTAATTTTAATTGACTTAAAATTGCTTACCTTGAACCTCTGGATGAAGAGGCAAGTGTACTTCCTGCATCAGAATATAAATCGCTATCCTTATTGGTATAAAAGTCGAATGTATCCACTGGGTGTTTGGTTTTATTTTCTCTTACAACTTGTAGACGATCACGGTGCCTTATGAATGTAGCCCAATTCATCTCAATTGTTTCTCTCAAATCGTTGTATTCTTTTAATAAAGCTGGTAGAATCTTTATATCTACAAAGAAGAACCAATTAGAATGTAAGCCAAGCTCGACATTTTTAAATGTAAGATAGCGTAAGTATCAGTACAAACCTTTCAGATACAATTTTTTGTATTGAGAACAAAGTCTTAATGCTGTTTTATATTGTCCACATTCGATGGCATAAGAAATTGTTATTTCACTGTTACCATAAAACTGATCTAAAATAGTTAACGCTTCCTTGTGACGCTTCTCTTGTTTTAGACCTTCCACCAGATCCCTGATATATAAAAAAGACACTTAATATACGATATGATAATCTGAAGCCTCAAAAACCATGACGGAAAAATATTCTGACGGCACGGTTGGAGCAGTGGTCAAGCGATTGACTGCTGCGCTTTACAAAAAAAAATGTATATATGTAGTTTATCAGCCATCTAGCTACCATAACACAAGCATTAGGTTGCTTAGCTTGGGACTAGATGGTGCTGTGTGAATGTCCAGGGATATTATTATTATTTAGCATCTATTTTTGTACAAATACATACCCACACAACTCCTTAAATTGTTCTTTAGGCCATGAATTTGCCAAACTTATTGCTAATTCCCATTCCAGAGCTTCTTTGTAGCATTCAATAGCTTTATCTTTACTATTTGCTCTTTCATATACTATTCCGGCTTCTGTGTATTGCTTCTTTAATTTTAAGTAGAGTCCAAAGTCATCTGATATCTCGTTGAATATAGTATCGATTGGTGAAAACAGAGCCAAAGCTTCGCGGTACAGACTATGGTATTTTACAAATGTTTTTAACTCATTATATCTGCTTGCACCACATGCCACAAGACTTTCTACAGCCCTCTCAAACCTTTTCAGGTGTTTGTTGATTGTAAATCTCTTGTAATTCTCTTCCATTTCATTCAGTTCATCAAGCATTGGAACATATTCTTTTGGATCCTTCTGTGACTTGTATGCTACTAGCAAAACTAAGTCAAAATCATACATGCCAAGAGCCACATCAAACAGCTGACTCACATCTACCATGTACAGTAAGTACTTCAATGCTTCATCTGATCCAACTGGTAACTTGGACCCAGTAGATTCTTGAACCTTCAGTTCTTTGACTATCAATAAAGCACTTTCTAAGTCTTTCATTGTATTCTTCTTTACAAAAGTTGTCAGTAAAGGCAGTATTTTAGTGTCTCTATCTAATCTCATTTCCAAGTGATCCCTAACAACATCACATATCCACTCAACTTTGGAATTTATTTCGCTTTTGGGCTTATCTGGTTTCACAGCATAACTGCTAGAGTACATAGTTTTCGTCACATCAGAATTTTCTAAATCTGATAGGAAGAGATTCAACCATGAAATGTTTTGAATAGATTCGAGAAATATTTCTATGTTATTTATAAACTTTTCTGGATCATGGTCAAAAATAAGATTCAAATTAATTCTCTGTTTCCTCATGAGATCAAATGCCTCGTGATACTGAAGATGATCAAGGTATTCTCCAATAATCTTTAATGACAAAGGCCTCGGCTGGATGGTCTCTAGATTTCCTCTCGGCATTTGAAACACAGCTCTAGTGTCATTTGGCACTACAATTACCAATTTAGCTCCTCTTTCGATTTTCCTTTTATACACATGATTTGATTCGTTTTTCAGATAATCCATAATAGCTTCTAGGCCTGGTTTGGATAATTCGGTACACAGCATCACATGTTGCAATGTTGTTAACAAAAGAAAATGAGTATGAACAAAGAATGAACTCACATTGTTCATTATCATTTTTTGATTGATATAGAGATGGCCTTTATGTGATAGTCCAATAAAATATATTTCATTATCAACTTGCAACACATCAAACTTTGGACATGATACTCCAAATGACTCATCTGGAATCTCGAGATCTTCTCCAAGCTTGCCTTGTACAATATCACCATCCTGAAGTTGCAAAAATAAAGAAGTTGGCTCAGTAGGATGGGATTGAATTCTTTTTACAGGTGCAGGTAAAGTAGTTTCACTTTTGTTTTCTAGTTTCTCTGATGTAATTGAATACTCAACTAAGTTGCTAGTACCATTATTATGGGCAACATTCCCTATGACTGTATCAGCACTAACCCAAAACCAATTGTAACATTGAAATGGAAAATTATATTTATCAGCTTGAACAGTTTTAAACACTTCATACTGTAGAGGTAACTTTTCTGTTTGTTTATAGAACACCAACTTATTGTCTGCAGTATAGACAAAAAAACTATTGATATTGCAGTCTTCCTCTTTTTGTTTTTGTGGTGCAAAATGGACGGAGTTAATATTGGCATCAAGTTTGACTTCAAAGGCAGACATTGGTGGTGGCAATACAGTTTGTCTAAAGCCTGTCAAGAGAAGTTTGCTCCCATCTATAACTGCCACCACTGCATCATCGTCAGGTCCATATCCTCTACTGTGATCCACATTCCAAATCCAGGTATAAGAAAAATGTTGCCCATTGTGCAAAAATACATGCAGTTTTTTGTTGTTGGCAATGTCAAAGTCATTGTCCCACATTATCTTGCTAATGTCCTGATCACTATCAAATGGTATAGTTTGTTTCAGATACCAGTGATAATTACCGATTGTATAAAGTAATAAAGTTTGTATATTCTTTTCTGTGTCCCTGCATTGTAAAGTCAATATTTCTGAGTCTGAGCTCCAAGTGATATCCTCTACTACTGTATGGGTATTTACAGGAATGTTAAATTCACCATGTTTTAAGCCATTCTTCTCAAAGAACGAAACAAGATATTTGTCATCTAGCTTTTGTGTTGTAGCAATCAGATTTCCACTGGGTCTCCAAGACAAATTAGATTCTAAGCCTTGTTGTTTTTCACTTGTGTATTGCAAGTGTCCCTCTTTATCAAAAACTTTAAATCTTCTGATTCCATCCATTATGAACCCAACAGCATACAGGTTGCCATCTCCTCTCCATGATATTTTTACTGCATTGTCACCTATTTTAGGATCTGAAAAAAATATATTTTCATAATATTAAATTGCTTACAATTTTTTAGTCACACTGCTTTTGTTTGAATACAGTTATTTTAATTACCAGCAATGACTTCATTTTTGACCTTAGCAGCCTCTTTGCCCGCAGACCCATGGAATTGAGTTTCCTTTTTCCCCCAACCTACAGTTATGAACTGTTTCTCTCCAAACTCCTCATTAAATAAATTAATTTCATGGACAGGATCAAACATGTTCATCAGAATCATGTTCATGTTTTTAGTAACAAGTACCAATAGTTCTTGATCTGGACTCCATTCCATTGCCTGGAAAGTTAATATTAGTTGTGTATTTGTGTCTATACTACTACTGTTATTAGTGTAGGTCAGTTATTGATCTTTTTTTTCATTTATGGAGGTAAATGATCAGTAACTGACCTGTTTCATAGAGCTCATGTGCCATCCCACCATACATATTACAAGTGGAACCTCCAGGTGGGTCACTTTACATTTACACAAAAGTGAACCCACCTAGAGGGTTCTTGGCATTAGGTTTGGAACTAAGATTTAAAACCCTAAAATAACACATCCACATGCCAACAACCTTGTGTGCCAAGTCAAGATATTTTAATTGTTTCTCTTTCTCAGCTTTCATGAGGTTCTCGTCATGCAGGATGGTAACATAAACTATCATTGCGTGGCATTCTGATCAGTCTATCATCACTATATCAGGCTTATCAGACAATGGTCCTGTCTATATTGATAGGTCAATCCTAGTACATCTTCACATGGTCTTTTCCTATAACTGGGCACGTACTTGTAGGTAACTCAGAATCCATAAGTTTATATTTCTAAGCAAGTTGCTGGTGGATAAGCCTGGCCACTTGGTTATACCTGTGCAAGTTAACGCCATTAGCCAGACAAGAACAAGCAGAAATAATATGTGTGATGAGATGGATTCACCTGGACAATGGTCCATAATTGCACAGACAAAACCTACAGTTTCCCCGAGAAGGTCACTGAAACATACCTAAACATTAGGAAATCTACATCGAGCCCAAGAAGAGCCCAGTAAAAGCACCCCTGAAGCTTCTTGCCTTGCCATACTGTCTTGCGGGTCAGTGGGTCGTCTTAGGGGCGCAGTTGTAGGAGATGGAGTATACACTTAGGGGCACTATGAGCAGCAAAGAAAAATATGGTTTGGTAAAAAAAATATTGGGACACATATTTCAAGGGAGATCCTAAATGGTTTCTAAAGATAAGGTCAACCAAAACTGCAATAAAATTGTTTCAATTCCGTAAAAAAAACCGAGAAAGTTAAAAAAATATCCGAAGGCCTATTGCTCGGAAACGGTGCCTCCTACGACCACGCTTCTTGGAAGCTAAATGATTCTATAGACGAGTTAAACCCGATATTACCATAAAATTGGTTTTCCAAAAAAGTTCTAGCTCCATAGCGCCCCTAAGGCTACACTCCAACCCCAAGAGTGTTACAACTTACCAGTAATCCATTATCACAAACACCAGCTATGTCTAAAGTACTGCCATTATTGCATATGGTTACAAGTTCGCCATTGGCGAGTCCCACACACAGAGTGTTAGTAAGTGAGAGGAATGTAATGTTTATAGGTCCATTATCAGAAGACGCAATATCCGAAAGATCCTTAGTCCACTTTGTTTCATTATTTGCATCAAAATTGATCACAATAAGGTTATGTGTACAAACATATAGTTCGTTGGTAGAACTAATTTCATCATGGCCATTACAAACTATGAGTTTGTCTTCTGAAGGCAGTTTAAGATCTCCTACGGCGACTTCCCAAAGATTTAAGTTTCTCATGGTTTTAAAATAATGTTAAACTACGAATATAAACACGTTTTGTATTCCGAACAAATCTGAAGGAAGATGAAGATTAACTGTCAGTTATCATGTGTTATTGATAAGTTGTCAGTGTCAAAACCTAGTTTTTTTTTTCTCCTTGGTTAAGGGGGAAGCGCCAGGCCAGACCGCGAAATTCAAATTTTCTTACGTTTTTGGCCGCGAATCAAAAAATTTTGTTTGTTATAGGCAAATTTTAATTTCGTGCACAATAAAGAAACTCACACACATTGCTAATTTGTCAATGTGTGTAAATAGGGAGAAAAACTCAAAGGGTGACATAGATGTCGCTACGATAGTTAGTGTTGAGATTTTGAGGTGAATTTGTTATTGCTGTATTCGAATCAATTTACATCTATAATGTAGTCTTCTTGGACTATTTAACAATTAAAGATAAAACTTTTGAGACAAAGGTATTTTTTTTAAATTATAACGACTTTTGTACAGTCGCAGTTTTGAAAAATTCGCTCACCCTGATTTCAAATTTGAATTGATACTATATTAAGGCAAAACTTAAATAACGATAACTATAAATAAGATAACTTTCATAACATAACACGATTCCAACGACATGGACATACATAACTTTTATACAGCTCCCATACATAGAAAATAGTCATTTTAATCACACGTGTGCCGATAAAGCGCAAAACCACCCAGAAGTACCGACACAAGTCTTTCGATCCATCGGTCCGTCGAACAGAGATCCGTGGGTTGGGGCACCTTTACAAGATGGCTCGCGACAAACTCCGCACCTGGACCCCTCCGCTGACGCAGTCTCCGGCCTCAGCTTGTGCAGGACGTGGTGAGCGCTCTGTTCCCTTCGTGAGGGGAACATCCTTCCCCGCCTATGGCTCCGCTACTTGCGGTGCCGGAAGCGGACCACTCGGATGACTGACGACATTCTGGAGGTGACCTGGGTAGACCTGAGAGTGGCGGTACGCAGACTTAAGGCCAAAAATACCGCCCCAGGACCCGTTGGCTTACCTGGCAAAGCCTGGTCCTGGCCCTGTGTGACTCCCCCAAAGTCTTAGACTGAGACCGCGCCTGCCTGGAGCTGCATTACCTTCGTGGTGTGATCAGGGATTATCTGACGGATAGGGCCGTCATTTACCCCTGTCGCAGCAGAGAGTGGAACCGGCGAGAGATGTCGTGCGGTGTTCCACAGGGATAAGTTCTAGGGCCATCCTTATGGAAAAAGTCGATGATTACCCATCCCAATAAAAAAAAACAAAAAAAAGTCCGTCGATACGCGTAAAATGGCCGCCACAGTTGAGCGAAAGATGAAATTATATTTGTCAGATACGGTCATTAGTATGGGCTTAAAATGAATTGCAAGTACACAATGGTGACATCACTCGACCTATTTCCAAGTTTAACCACATTACCACACCACAGTGTGCTTCTACAGAGCCCTGATGTTGACAGCTCGGACAACGAAATAAATCCTGACAATCCGACATGTTTATCTTGATTTAAATTCAATTATTGACTATCGAAAAGAAGAGGCCTATAATTTATATTCTATAAATAATATTCAATACACATTCAATTACTATTTCATGAAAAAGTCATTCAATTCATTTAACTCCAGTTAATATTGTTTGATGATTATAATTCTGTAAATAAATACGTGTTACTTGCGCGACCCATATAACATCAACACAGAACCTGACACTGACCTGCAAATTGCAAAAAAAAACAAGAAAGTTTGAATTTCGCGGGTTACCCTGGCGCATACAATAGGTAAATAAATTAAAACTCGCAACCACTAGTATTATTATTTATTTTTCTTTATAAATTACAGAAACACTACTTCTATATAAATCAAGTTAAGAATTAAACCTTAGGGTAATAAGTAGTTTCGAAAATCTTTTTGCTCCTTGGATATGGCCGCAAAACTTTAGGAATATAACGGGGCAGATGTTCATCCAATCTTCTATTGAAGGGGTTGACACCAAGTTCAAATGGCCTTCTCTTTGCTTCAAAGAATCTAGTATTGAATTTCATCTTATAAATTCTCTCCCACAAGTATGTTTCAGGAGGTAAATCATGCCTTGGTCTATTAGACATTATGTGTTTGTATCTATCTTCCAGCCAGCAGCGTCTGTTATCATCTTCAATATCTGCTACAACTTGTTCTTCCTGGCCTAAATATGGTTTCATTTCATGGTCTCTTTCTTCAGGGGCATTTAAGTAGAACTGAATAAGCATCTTCAATACATCTTCATTAAGTCCTTGGACTTTTCCATTTTCTATGCTCTCATACAATTTCAAAGGCTTTGTCCCGAAGCAAATGTTGTTTTTCGGGTTGTCAACCTTGTCAGTATGCATCTCGATTGTATTTAATTGGTAAGCATATAATGACCAAAGCTGTCCATTTGTAATAACAGTTTGTGTAGCCAACGGATAAGTTATGTCATTGTAGGTTGTAAATCCTTGGTAATTTGCTTGAGCTAGTAGCCATCCGAAACTGGCTTTCATAGCTTGACAATGCAATGCTTCAAGATTATCATCAGGGCCAAATGATGCTTTTCTTGCAAGGACATGCCCTCGGCCGTGATACGACAGCAGGCCGAATTCATCAAAATCACCAGGCCAGAAACCTGCAAAATTTAGGAGGTAAATAGAAAATGCTTTTGAATAATATAATAATACAGTTGTATGGTACAGACATTAAAAAAAATACTATATTCTGTAACTAGCACTTCGCCCGCGACTTCATCCGCAAAAATTGTGATAGCTTAGCTAATTTGCATGATATAAATATAATTTATAGCCTATGTTACTTCCTGATAATTTAGCTTTATTGGTGAAAAAATGGTTAAAATCAGTCCAGTAGTTTCGGAGCTTATTTGGTACAAACAAACAAAAGAATCTCTTCTCTTTCTTCTTTAGTATAGAATGCGAGTAGTTACCTGGTAAATTGGTACCATGTCTAAAGTCTTCGAAATATCCAACTGTTTTTGGTACATCTGTGAACTTTGGTACTTTGAATGATGGATTCTCAGCTTCACTGTATGGCACAATTGGCTTCAGAGGTTGGTGATTTCTTATTGTCAACATTGGAGTTCCTAAAGATAAACAAATCCAGATTAGAATAATAGATGAACACTTTCATCACCCACACTAAATCAATGTAACACTAAACACTGTTACAATTGTTGAGCACTGGCTGCTCCACCACAACGCCATGTAACTGCAACAAATTCGCTTATGGTCTGACGACCGATTGCAAATGAAAAGAAAAAAAAAAAAAAAAAAAAAAACAATTGTTGAGGGTGGCCAGGAGTTCATAGTTTGGATTCCTGACTCCCACAAACCTTCGTATCTCCTATATTTGTAACACCTGTATATTGTAATTGTACTTTGTGGGAGAAAATAAATCGTTATTATTATTATTAATTATCTGACAATTATTATGATAATTATCAAAAATAGGTTTGTGCCTCATCCCCTTTGACACAGCTTAGGTGGTGAATTGTAGTTGTCTATAACATATTAGTATTGATAAAAACAACTTTGTACTTTACACCGGACCATTGTTAAAATTGACTGTGTGTGACTGGAAATACATTTTTACGGACTCAATAATTTGTTTTCATAATAACCTAATTATGTAATATTTACCTAAATATTGCACTGGTCTCTCAACGGGCTCATACACGCGGTCTCTCAGGGTCCCATACTGTTTCCTCCAATTTATAAGTTTATGTGAAGGATCAATACCACCAACAAACCAGAATGCTTCATGACGGGGATCATAATCAGTCTGAAATGATATAAATAATCAAACTTTTATCTTCTTCTTAGTTTTGATAAAAAAAGAAGCCTGATGTTCCCATTGCTGGGACACAGACCTGGGGGCCTAAAATAGCCGCTTTAGCAGAACCATAATAGGATAATACTAAGAATTACATTAAAAATTTTAAAATGGTCACAGACAGAGTTAATACTATTAAAGGAAGCTCCATTTTTTAAAAACTGTGCTAACTAAAGAAAAAATACTCCCTATTAATTAATAGAGAGTATTTATTCCTCGTTTTGTAATTAGTGCAAAAATGTGGTTAACCTTTATTTGACCTTCAATGACGTCATCTCCAGAAAAAATACCGTGGAATACGCTATCCACGGTTCCAAACCAAACGATTTGCAATCGCACTGTTCTCCTGAATGAGCCCTTAGCTTCATGTGAATGCCATTAAACAATAAACTGTTGTTGAGAGTGTCACTCACATAATTATGTATTGTTGAATGAGCAAACGAATCTTTTCCAGTGATGACGTCATCAGCCCCAAAATTTTTAAAATGAAACTAGCCATTGAATTTCAAAAATATTTCAATTAAAGTTTCTTAAAATACTATAATTTAACTAAAAAAAAAAATTAAATAAACAGGTTAGATTTTTTGGACAATGCCCATTGTCATTTTGTGACCTTTTTACAAATTGTAACATATTTTTTTTTCTTTATTCAGGGATATTATTATTGATAAAAAATGTAATGGCAAAGTAGTAAAAAAACCAGGCCATTATAGTATTTAATATAACATACACAGATAGGTCCCCTGGCTCCCAACTAGGTTTTCACCTGTGACTGTGGGAGACAGTGTTTCTCCATTTAAAAAAGTCATAGCCTCATAGGTGAACAAAAATGTAGCAAACAAAGAAAAAAAAAATTGCAAAAAGCAATTTCTTGGATAGATTAATTAATACCATAATCACAATCATTGTAAAACATGAAGTGCATGATAGTGTGTTGTGAGAGGGTGTGTGTGTCTGTGTGGGTGCTTGTGTCTATGTGCGTGTATACATATGTGTTGATGGGGTGTAAAGTGCATATATGAAATGTTTGTGTTGGGCTTAGGGCTATCGAGTAGAGGAGAATAGTAAATAATACAGGTCTGGTCTTTTTTTTGTTAGCCTTTACTGTCCCACTCCTGGGCAGAGGCCCAAATGGTCTAGTTAGAGAGAGAGATAAAAGGAATAACTGAAAACTGAAAAATTCTTTGCAAAGAAATACAACGTATTATATTTCCTACTAACAAAATCAATGAATCTTTATTAAGAAATTATATCCTGGGCTGGCAGTCTCGACATAGATACCGACACTATCGCAAACTTTCGGTCACTTAATAATAACAGAAAAAATCGGCTGCAATAACGTTGCTTGCGAGAAATGCTACCAAGATGCGTTTCTCGCAAGCATCGTTATTGCAACCAAATTTTTTCGTTCTTATTAACGATCGAAAGTTTGCGAAAATGTCGGTATCTATGTCGAGACTACCGGCCCTGGATAGAAACTGGTTGTTAAAGTCCTGGCTATAGTGGCTATTTCAGTTCATGTTATCATAATAAAGTATTTTTTAAACTGTATACTTACTTGGAAAGTCAATGCATGTTCCACTTTGTCTGTCAAGTTGTTTGTAATAATTCTGTTTATTTGTTTTACTATACATTTAGCGAAAGCATCCTCTTTTTGTGAAATTTCTGGCTTATCCATAGTGGAAGTAAAAGATCGGCTGTAACAAAAATGCAAAATTATAAGAGATTAGTTATGGTACCTAATTTTAAATGAAGTTAAAAGTATCCTTTAAATGATTACTAAGATCTAGAAATAAGAATCATCTAAGTGGCACCTCTTCCAACACCTTATTCTGCCTATCCTGGCTTCACATGGGTGGAAATTTATTTAGGGTTTTTTTTAAATCCTATCCTATGTTACTCCGGGATAATGTAGCATTCTAATGGTGAAAAAATTTCTGATATTATTGGTCCAGTAGTTTTCGAGTTTATTCGTTGCAAACATACAAAAATACAAATCTTTCCTCTTTATAGTAATAATGTAGATGTAGATAGGTATGCGGTTTGGTTTACACCTTTGAGTAAAACAAGTATGATATTTAACCACTCGTATGCCGAGTATATAGACACAATTAAAAAGTGATTGTGTCTCGTATACATGTACGTTCCGGCATACGAAAGGTTAAGTCATAACACTAAAGCTATTACCACAAGAAGGTTATGTTGTTCATCAATTTTGGTACTTACTCCACCCCTTCATTCTCTATAAGAATGGCTTCTTCAATAAGAGCCTTAATTTCTTGAAGAACAGCATCTGCTGCCCCACTTGTTTCACTGTAGTATTCAGGGAGTTTATCAACTGGAATGAAATGGCTTCTTGTGTAATACTGTACTAGGGGCATAGCATTGTATGGAATTTTATCTTCGTTCAACATAACACACTCCCAGCCAAAATACTTTGGCATATTTAGAGCTATTTGTTTCTCTTCTACGGTGTTTATTTCCTTAATTTTCTGATAGAGTGCCTGTCTTTCTCGAAATTTTCTGCCCTGCAGAGACATGTCCAGAATAGGTGGATATTCAGGTTTTTCGGTGTATTCATTTTGTTCTAATAATGCTGCTTGAGACTGCGGTCTTGTTATTAACTTTTTTAATTTAGGAATCGTTCTTTGAACTTTGTTTAGATACATTTCGAATTCAGCTGTGAAAGGATCACTTTGGAAATGAACACTTTTGAGGTTATGTTTAATGTTTCGTTCGGTAACGATCCTGAAATGTCAAATAATTAGTGTACTGTGTCAAGTGTATGCAAATTCGATTTGAATTATTTTTGTACTTATCGCTGTCAATGCGGCAAAGAATTCAACTCGGACACCATGGCCTTTCGTGCATTACGAGTGCAGATAGCACGGCCCGCCAGCATTAATGACTTCATCCGTCGTGAACACTAGTGTGTGGAGTGCCACTGGTTCCAGCCATTTTAGAACCCAACGGCTTAGGACGCGACGATGGAAAGAGACCAGACACTACCACCATAATGCTTTGGAAGTTGGGTCAGCCTTTAATGTGGGATTCAACATATGTCGACATCCTAGCTCCATCCCATCTTTCTAGCACGGTGGGCTGCGCTGGGGCGGCTGCTGCAGGTGCTGAAAACCTCAAACGGCGCAAACACAATTACGTAATTAGTAGCTACGTGTTTGAGCCGTTTGGGGCAGAACCGCAGAACCACTGCTGCACTGGGTCATGGCCCATAGGGTCCGAGTGTCGACTCTTCTCGTGAGAAGGCTGGCCTATTTCTTGGCGAAAGAATCAGTTTATTTTTTTATTATGTAAATTTTTAGTTTTTTATAGTTAAAAAATGTATATTTTTGTTCTTTAAATATATTTTAAATAATTAAGTAAAGAAAGTCTCAAAAAATGCTGCGCTGAACCAAAATAACTGTGAAAAAAATATCGTTTTGTTTCTAGACGAAATAGTCATAGGCTGATGCAACGTTTTGACATTAGCCACAGCCTGATAGCCACCTGCCAAATTATCTTGAATTCTAACCATTCACATAATTATTTAAAGTTGTTTAGCGACTAATTTGATACGCAATCATGGACGACGATATGGTATTTGATCCCTCTTTAAAGAAGAAGAAGAAAAAGAAGACCGGTTTCGACATAGACGCCGCTCTGGCAGGCGAGCAAGGTGAGAGCACGAGCGTGGAGGCGCCCGCTGGGACGGGTGACGTCGACTTGCCTGAGGATGATAACCTCGATTTGGACAATTTTGGAAAGAAAAAAAAGAAAAAGAAGAAGGGAGTCTTCAACATGGAAGAACTTGAAAGCACTTTACCGGAAACACCCCCGGCCGAGGAGCCGGAACAACAGGAGGACGAACCTATTGACGACCTGGATCTAGACATTGACTTCTCGAAAACTAAAAAGAAGAAGAAGAAGAAAAACATTGAAGAGCTGGTCCTTGAAGATGATAGTAAGGGAGAAGACCAAGAAAATGTAGAAGATGTGAGTGGTGACTTGTGGAGTGGCACAGACCGAGATTATACGTACGACGAGCTGCTCGAGCGAGTATTCGATATCATGCGTGAGAAGAACCCTAGCATGGTGTCGGGCAAAAAACAGAAATTCATTATGAGACCTCCTCAAGTTGTCAGAATTGGTACTAAGAAAACATCCTTTGCTAACTTCACAGAGATCTGTAAAACTCTCCATCGGCAGCCTAAACATTTACTAGACTTTTTATTGGCTGAGTTGGGTACGAGTGGTTCTGTGGATGGTAACAGCCAACTCATTATAAAAGGCCGTTTCCAACAGAAACAGATAGAGAATGTACTTCGTCGGTATATCAAGGAATATGTAACATGTCATACATGCCGCTCCCCTGACACCATCCTCCAGAAAGATACTCGATTATTCTTCCTCCAATGTGAAACATGTGGATCCCGTTGCTCTGTGGCCAGCATCAAGTCTGGTTTCCAGGCTGTTACTGGGAAGCGTGCTGCCATCCGTGCAAAGACTGCATAGAGTATTAGTGCTTAGTGATAAACTAATTATACAGTCATGGATCTGGGGTACATACAGTAATAGTCTTATTTGTGTTGTAATATTTTTTGAACATTTTCAGCTGTAATCTGATGCTGATCTTTGTTATTGTTGTACAATTATAAGTAGATAGAATATAAATTACAGAGGTTCATTATACCTTGAACATTTCATAAAATTTGTACCTAAAGATATTGGTAAAAAAACTAAAAAATACTGGACCAGAATGAACTAAGTTTCCAACAAAATTTCTTGTCAGTGAATTCCAGTTGCATTCTTCAGGATTAGAAAAAAACACACTAGTGATGTGCTCAAACATTTGTGATTGGTTGCATGAGGTATTGCCTGAATGTACCCCATTCTAACCCCTATATTTATGTATAGCTCACTTCTGTATTATTCTCATTGATACACAATGGTTTTATAAATTGTTGTTTTATTTCTTATCTTAAATAAAACACATTTTTAACATAAACTTGTATAATTATCAACATAAGTATAGTATAAAAATAGAAATTTCCAGTTTCTAGTGCATAATAATGTTCTTTCAAGTTAACCTTAATCCTAGTTGCTATTTAAATACATACATAAACTCACACCTTTTTCCCTAGTTGCTATTTATAACAAAATAATTTGAGAACAGCTTTATGGCAATAATGCACATAAGTAAATAACATATAAAAATAGTGGTAATATCATAGTAAATAACATTTCAATAAATTTATGAAATAAAAGATTTATAAGACTTATTATAAAATTCGAAAATTGCACAAAATGCATTTTAAATGCTAGACTAGATTCAGAGAAAGCTATTATTGAATAATTTGAGGTTTAAACTCATGCTTGATAGCCTTGTTGAGACTTTCAGCATATAAATCAAGGCGCTGAGTCATTCTGAAGCCCCATTTATCCCTAATTTGGCGACATAAATTCAGATCAATCTGTGATATCAATAAGCCATCTTTCACCCTAGACAAAGATGGAGTCCTAGCACCATCTGGAGCAGTTGCGTAGCTTGAGCCATAGAAGTGGCCAAAGTCTTTGTGGGCGGGCTTCCCATCTGCTGATGTGAATTCATTGGGGAAGGATTCAGTTCCCACTCTGTTTATAGCAAAAGTGAAATAACTATTTGCTATAGCAGCATTTCTTGCTTCAACAGCCCACAAATGCTCACTGAGTCCTGCTACAGTAGCTGAAGGGTTGAATACAATTTCTGCTCCATTGATTCCAAACATTAGCCAGTTCAATGGATGATGACGACCATAACATATGTTAATGGCTATCTTGCCATACTTTGTATCAAAGACAGGATGGCCTGTATTCCCCTCATAGTAATATGTTGACTCATTGAAATCTCCAACTCGTGGAATGTGGTTCTTGCGATGTTTGCCCAGGACCTCACCTGCCTCATTGATGACTACAGCAGTATTCCAAATGGTATCCCCATGAACTTCATCTCTTTCTAAAATTGGTGATACTATTACCATTCCATATTTGATGGCAAATTCCTTTAAGAATTGAGTGCTCGGTCCATTCTCAGCAGTTTCTGCAAATTCACACCAAGGTTGTTTCTCTCTAGTGCAAAAAGCAAAAGGCATGCACCATGCTTCTTGGAGACAGAGAACATTAACACCTTCCTGTCCAGCTGATTCTATGATTATGCGTAGTTTATCAAAAATTGCTTGTCTCTGTTCGATTATTGGTTTATCAGTGGATGTAGCTATAGTATGCTGGATAACTCCAACTCGCACTATTCTAGGACTCCTCGTTTGTTCTTTCACGGTAGGGAAATCGTAGGCTGCAATATCAAAGTCGTTATCTTTAGCACATTCTCGGGATTTCTGAATAGTTAGTTCATGGTGATCAGTTCTTCCGTAATGAATTCTGTTGTATTCTTTCAGGTCGTCGCCAGATAAGGTCTTCGATATAAGTAAATCTAAGCTCGGGAGTTCCGACGAAGCTGCCATTATAATATTAATTGTTTAAAATCGTTATACTTTCCCCAAAGTATTTCTTTGACTGGTGTTATCTATTTGGTAATGATATCTCTTATCAGAAGTTGCCAATTTAGAACTCGTGGCGTAGCTGATGGATGATACGAATTTGTTGACACTTGAGAAAAAAAAAGAAACCATTATCTTCAAGTGATGAAGATAATGGATCAAAATATTATTTTTCAGGAGTGGTCCACAGTTCCTCCGGGTTCCTCCGATGGTCCATTCATTTGGCATTGGAATGAATGCCATTATCTGGCCCAGTATTAGCCATCCATTTGCTAGCCATTCCTAATTTCCTATTTCTATGATAATTTATTATTTTCGTAATATAGCAATGTTGCTAACAAACAGTAGAACGAGTAGAACAAGAGTAGAATCTAGGTAAGTATGATATTATGATGCTCTGTGAGTAGAACTCTCTATGCAAGATTGGCTGTATGGGCTCAGCTCCCTTTGCCTGTTCCAAAGAGGGACGAAAAGAATAAAAAAAAAAATCTCTATGGTAGAATATACCCATTGATTTATCAATGCTTATACCATATACTATTATATTATACAGGGCCGGATTTAGAGGTCCAGAGGCCTCGGGGCAACAAAGGAGTGGAGGCCCCCTCGCCCCAAATTATTTTCCAAATAAAATGAACAATTTTTTTCAGTTGAGTTTTTCAATAAATAATTTATTGTGAAACCAAGTAGATACTCTTAGTATTTAACAAACACATATAAATATAATCGGAAACAAGAATTATCTGAAATTAAATTTTAGTGTTAACGAACGGAACCTTTCGAGCTTTTTTTGCCGAAAAATCGTTGATGATTTCGCTGAAATCCAATTCTCGGAGTAAATCGCTTTCATTGCTCAGGATAGAAAGCTTTGATAGACGGTTTTGTCCTATCGTGGTTCGAAGCCTATTTTTTATAATTTTCATTTTTGAAAATGAGCGCTCTCCAGTGCAATTTGATACCATCAAAACCAAATACATTCTCAATGCAATTTCAAGGTTTGGGAATGTAGCTCTGAAATTTTGATCTTCGAGAATTTGGTAGTAAAATAGTTCCGGCGATTGATCTTTTCCATAGTCCTTTTTGTATGAACCAATCAAAGACACAAATTGAACCAACTCATTACCATCACTCTCATCAGTCATCCGTATACACTTTCATCAATGCCTCTGCTGCAGCGTGCAAATTTTCAGCATCCATCTTCTCGATGTGATTCAGAAATCCAAATTTCGAACGTACAGCTTCATAGGCATGCAATCTTTCAGTAAGAGAAACAGATAGCTGGTCAACCATTGGGATGAAGGCGGATACTTTGTATTTCTCCTTGGGTGACAGATTTGCGTTTTGTGCTTTCCCGTAATCGAGCGGATTCAACCTCACATTTCTCGTTCTGGTGCGGGTGCATGATTGTACATATTCATCAGTATGGGATATTTTTTTGGCTGCTTCCTCGTATTTATCAAAATCATTTCGTTTGGATTCCACAAATGATTTCAATGATTCTATTGCACGCACTGCCGATTCAAGAATCATTTTCGGGTCTTGCAACATCTTGTTTGTAGCGTTGAATCGCTCCAAGATATCGTTCCAATATGTTGCAAACAAAGCGGTTTAGAGACCATTCATCTTCTGTAGAAGGTGCGTTGCTTCATTCCTCACGATGTCTTTTATGCTCTTTATCGGAAGATATGCTGGTTAGAGCTTCTTCGATTTCCGAATAGCCGTTGACTAAGGCTTTCGTAGCTTCAGCTCGACGCGAGACCAGACCAACGAGTGTCGCTGAGCTTTTTCAACACTAAAAACTTGCCGCTTTTTTCTCCGATAATTTCTCGATCAGAATTCGGTGTCGCTCTGTACTGGCTGTGAAAAACGTGTACAAATTCTGCACGAAATCAAAGAATTGAACAGCCGATGGACAAGAGTTAGCAGCTGCTTTTCCCACTAAATTCAGAGAATGACCACAACAAGGTACAAACGCCGACAAATGATTTTTCTCCAAAATAAGAGCCTGCATCCCCTTGTATTTGCCACTCATGTTTGCAGCATTGTCATATGATTGGCCGCGGCAATCCATGATCTCTATTTGATGGTCACCTATAAATTTGAGCAGAGCGTTTACTGTGGCTTCGCTAGTATGACCGCAGTTTGGTAAAAAGGTGAGAAACCTTTCTTTTGGCGTCGATGCTTCCATATATCGAACAACTATAGTTAGTTGATCGATGTGAGCTTCGTCGGGAGTAGAGTCCACTGATAGGAATAATATTTCGATTTTTTAATCCTGGATACTATTTCAGTTAGTACCTTATCACTCATAGAACCGATCAGTTATTCGCAAATCGTAGACGAAAGGTAACTGACATGACCACTCCCTTTGTTTGCATGCTCTTTCAAATGGGTTGCCAGGATTAGTTCATACTCGGCTAGCAATAATTCCATTTAGTAGTTTGAAAGAAGCAAAGCCAGAATCGATTGACGGTCTTTTGATATTTATTGCGGCGTAAACATGTTCTTCGTACATTTCCGAACAAAATTGGAATTATCTCGCGGCTGATCTTGATGAACTGAATTTTGCAGAGATACTTGATAGCAATTTTGAAGTTTAAAATAGACTGAATAGGCTTGTAAAATCCGCAGAATATACTATAAATTCCCCATCCGAACTGGCAATTTTTATACTATTGTGGATTCACATGGACAGGCAGAGGGCACAAAAAACTCACACTCGCTCGCTGGTTGAAGAAAATTATGCTTTTGGAAAAATATATTAATAAAAGAATAGACAACTACATGAAGACGAAATTACGCACGGAAACTTTAATGGACACATTCTTTCCTCGATCATAACTCACGACTCGATTGTTAATATTAGCGTTCGACTTCTTGTCACGATGAGGGTTTTGTATGACAATCGAAATCGATATTCTTCAATAATTATACAAATAAATTATTATTGATCGACTACGATTTTTTTCAATTTCTTGCATGCAGTTAAGTTCGTGAATAATTGATGGCATTTAATTGTGTCACTATAATAACTATTTGCCTATCAAACTACATACCTTGCTGCATAAAAAAATATGAAAAAAAATTATCAATTAGTCAATAATAATTGATTTGTTTAAGAATTGAAGAACACCAATTGTTCACATACTGCAATTAATTTATTTGTATATTATATTTAAAAAATTGTCGAGACACGGAATCGAATACCCAACCTCCGAGGTTGCGGGCAAGTACCACCCCATTCAGCCATTGAGGTACTCCCTCAAGATGGGTAGTAAATTGGTAGTGCTTATCAGGGCCATTTGAGATTTTGATATTTTACTGATTGCCTGATTGGAGTGAACAAATATAGATCAATGATTTCTGTTAATATTTAAGATTAATATAATCAAATAATCATGTATGTACAAAGTACTGTAAGCTGTAGGTAAAGGTAAAAGAAAAAAAAATATCAAAGGAAAAGACGTTTATTAGTGTTTACTAGTTGGAATTTGAAAGATTTTTTTTTCCGAAGTCTCTATTGTGGGGGCCCCCCGCTTGTGGAGGCCCCGGGGCTTTCGCCCCGGTTGCCCTCCCCTAAATCCGGCCCTGATATTATAAAACAAATTGTTCTGCTGTTGTGTATAATAAACTGTTTTTTTTTATTGAACCTCAAAACACAAGTCTAGTACTAAAGTACCTAGGTACTCGTTGGTTCCTGGCAAGTTAGCTACCCCGGGTTCCGGGTTCCCGGGTAGCTAACTCTCTATGGTAGAACTTATCTATATCTTCTATAATATAAAAATGTATCGCAAAATGTGTTGGTAAGCGCATAGCTCAACAACGCCTGGACCAATTTGGCCAATTCTTTTTTTTAAATGTTCGTTGAGGTTCAAGGATGGTTTTAACTTAAAAATTGCCTGGATAAGTCTAAAAACAACACTAGGATACTTTTTTTTTTGGTAGGATTAGGGTAGGATTAGTGTAGGAGTAGGTTAAGAGTAGGGTAGGAGTAGTGTAGGAGTAGGGTAGGAGTAGGGTAGGAGTAGGGTAGGAGTAGGGTAGGAGTAGGGTAGGAGTAGGGTAGGAGTAGGGTAGGAGTAGGGTAGGAGTAGGGTAGGAGTAGGGTAGGAGTAGGGTAGGAGTAGGGTAGGAGTAGGGTAGGAGTAGGGTAGGAGTAGGGTAGGAGTAGGGTAGGAGTAGGGTAGGAGTAGGGTAGGAGTAGGGTAGGAGTAGGGTAGGAGTAGGGTAGGAGTAGGGTAGGAGTAGGGTAGGAGTAGGGTAGGAGTAGGGTAGGAGTAGGGTAGGAGTAGGGTAGGAGTAGGGTAGGAGTAGTGTAGGAGTAGGTTAGGAGTAGGGTAGGAGTAGTGCAGGAGTAGGGTAGGAGTAGTGTAGTAGTAGGGTAGGAGTAGTGTAGGAGTAGTGTAGGAGTAGGGTAGGAGTAGGATAAGAGTAGTGTAGGAGTAGGTTAGGAGTAGGGTAGGGTAAGGGGTAGGACGTTACACCACGCGAACGAAGTAGCGCTGGGCAGCTAGTACATATATAAAAATGAAACCCGTTTTCCTTGGTCACGGCATCACGCGTGAATGGCTGGACCGATTTCACTAATTCTTTTTTTGTTGTATTTGTTATTATTAGGAGAAGGTTCTTACGGAAAAAAATATTAAGAAAATCTCTCCGAAATATTGAAAAATATACATTTAAAAGTTCTAGAACTGGTATTTTAACACCTTGAAGTCATGACCGCCTGGTACTTTTTACAAAAAAATTATGATTAAGATCCAGAACTGTTAAAATACCACCTTGAATGCATGCCAGCCTGGTACTTTTAACAGTTCTGAAATAGGTAGGTGGTAGGTAGGTGCTAGGTGGGTGGTAAGTAGGTGGTAGGTGGGTGGTAGGTAGGTGGTAGGTAGGTGGTAGGTGGGTGGTAGGTGGGTGGTAAGTCGGTGGTAGGTGGGTGGTAGGTAGGTCGGTGGTAGGTGGGTGGTAGGCAGGTGGTAGGTAGGTGGTAGGTAAGTGGTAGGCAGGTGGTAGGTGGGTGGTAGGTAGGTGGGTGGTAGGTGGTTGGTAGGTGGGTGGTAGATGGATGGTAGGTAAGTGGTAGGTCGGTGGTAAGTGGGTGGTAGGTAGTCGGGTGGTAGGTAGATGGTAGGTGGGTGGTAGATGGATGGTAGGTGGGTGGTAGGTAAGTGGTAGGTAGGTGGTAGGTTTTTGGTGGTAGGTGGGCGGTAGGTAGGTGGTAGGAGGGTGGTAGTAGGTAGGAAAAGATGCATTGCAACGCATGCCGGGCACAGCTAGTATATTATAAATATGTGGTACTTTAAAGTATGGTAATCAAAACAAAGTTACAGATGTAGTTTCACGAAAAAGTCCCAAATCCCAGAAGCTAAATATTTGATATTTAGCTTGTGGGATATGGGACTTTTTTAAACTTAAAGGGGAAGCGCCAGAGTAGCCCGTAAAATTCAAATTGCGATTATTTTATTTAGCAGTACAACCGAGTTTAAAGCGTAGGGCACACCGCCAGCTAGCGACTAGCGAGCAAGCCAGGCGAGGCTATTTTCATACTTCGTTCGGCTCTTTCGGTAGTTCGCGGTGTGAACTAAAGTAGTGAAACGATGCCTCGTTCGGCTTGCACGCTCGTTCGCCAGCTGGCGGTGTGGCTTGCACTTTGAAACGGCAGTACCATAAGTGCTCATCGCGATAAAAAAAAATCTACATCTTTTCCATAGTAAATTCTGACAAGTTCATTATTAATTTCATAGTCTGCGGCCGTACTGTCATTTCTTGCTTCTACTTACGCTTCTACTGGAGTATACTCTGTCTACGACTGGAGTACACTCATGAAAGTATAATGAGTATACTATGGTCACTTCCCTCTGTAGTTTGTGGTCTTATTTTATCCGTCACTCACTGTGAGTGTCATATAAACTCAGAGAAGTCAGACTCAGAATCAGTCAGAATTGTCATGTTTCTCTATCTTCGTGTCTTCGTTTCGTTTCATTTTGTGTATTTTGTTTACTTGAGTTAAATCTATTACTTACTGCTTGATTGATTTTGTTACAGCTTCATATTATCAAATAAGAACCAAATCATTTTGTTTTGTGTACTAATAAGTTCGTCAAAATGAATGTGCTTCCAGCCCAACCCGTTGGGATACAGAGCACAGCGGGTGCTGTTCCCATTCGAAATGAAAAAGGTGAGTCCTGTCCATCCTTGTTCAGGTTAACTGATTTTGTCAGGAAAGGAACTGATTTTAATCCCTCTTCGTGTCATTTGTCTTTGTATGCAAATCCAAGTTTGTTGTTACAGGGGAGATTTCTATGCAAAAGGTTAAGGTTCAGAGGTATATATCGGGTAAAAAGCCGGACTACGCTCAAGGTGCATCATCTACAGAGGAATCTGATACTGAGGACTTTATAGAGCAACAGAAACCAGACCGTAGGCAGCAAACCTTACCACAAGTCATCAGTAAGAAAGAAGAACATCAAAGTGATGAAGAGAAAGAAGTAAGTGTAATCAGAGATTTTAATGAATTGTAATCAAACTTTTCTCGTTAAAACTCATTATTTGTATGAGTTTTACTAATAAGTCTTAATTTTTTTTTTACAAGGTTGATGATCCGCGTTTACGCCGTTTAAGACAAGCTGCACAGTCCCCTCCAAGGCGTGCTGAACATAAGCCAGAGATTATTGATGCGGAACCTGAGGAGGAAGTCGAGAGTAGTGTAGAGGAAGCGAGGGACAGTTCCGAGAGTGAAGATGAGCTTGATGATGAAGAGATTGAGAGGCGCCGACAGGCTCTCAAGGCTAAACTTGCCGCCAGGTGAAATAGATATTTGTTTATTCACAGACATGTTAAAAATGTTGTAATATGATATTAGCTTTATAGAATTTTTATGTCTATTGATAACTGGCAGTTTTGAAGTTTATGGTTTTTATAGTGTTAAGAAGTTATGATTCAAATATAGAAGGATGTTTGATTTTTGAGAAGTATCAAAGAAAATTTGTAACAGTCGGTTTTGAAGTTTAGATATGAGGTTCTAGTAAAAGGAAAAATATGTGTAGTTGAATATTGTGTGTTGGGTTATTTCAGTTATTTGGATAATGTTTTAATTTTGGTAATATACAAACAAGATAAGTTTTGATATGTTTTATTGAGTGAAGATCCCAAGGGCAGAAGAAACTTTCCACCTTACAATGATGGTAAGATTTTAGACAGATACCAACAATAGGTTATGGGCCCTCGCCACCGATGAAGATATGGCATGAAAAGGTAAGGTGGAACGTGGAAGAATAAAGAACCCTTAAAAAATGTCTGGAGAAAAAGTGTAAAATTTAATTTAAAAAAAATATACAATAATTTTTGAACATGGCGGAAGAAATTACTATTTCAAAATTAAAAACAGAAGAAGAATATTTTATATGGAAACAAAAATTAATTTTACTTTTGACTGCAAGAGATTTAGAACAAGTTTTGGAAAGAGATGCTGAAAAAACAGTTAAGGATTTTAAAAAGAAAGACGCAAAAACAAAATTAATAATTATAAGTGCTATATGTGATAAATATATGGTCTATGCAATAAACTGCGAAAAATCAAAAGATATCATAGACAAATTTGACCAGTTATTTCTTGGACACAAAGACACACAAATTTCACAGCAATTGGAAGATTTTTATAAATACAAAATTATAAATAAGGATATAATGGCAGAAATTGCAGAGATTGAAAACAAGGCTACAAGAATCAGAGCATTAGGATATAAATTTGATGACGAACAGATAATGTCAAAAATACTATCAAATTTACCGAAGGACTTGATTCACTTTAGGACTGCATGGGAATCAACGTCAAAAGAAGACAAAAATTTAATAAATTTAATTTCAAGAATAAATTTAGAATTAAAAATGAGGAAAGGCAGTGATGATGAACCGAAACCAACAACATCCTATGAGAATGAGACTGAAAAAGAAAACATCTTTCATGTGAGGAGTTGCTTCAAATGCGGAAGGAAAGGACACATAGCGAGATTTTGCCATGATGATAGGAGAGTTAACAACAACAGCTTATGCTATAAGTGCATGAAGAGTGGACATAGACATGCAGATTGCAACTCACTATATAATTGTGCACACTGTAAGGATAATTCTCACTACACGAAATTCTGCCTAAAGCAAACTGTAAGTAATTTTTATACAGATCATTCTGAACAAGAGGAAATTGAATTCATTATAGATTCAGGAACAAGCAGTCACATTGTTACATCAGAAAGGTATCTAGTACATAAGGAGAAAATAAATTATAAAATTATGACAGCAGATGGAAACATACATCATGTTAACACAATGGGAAACTTATATTCTAACAATATTACATTAAAAAATGTTTTATGTGTTCCCCAACTTAAAAAGAACTTGATATCTGTATCTAGATTAGCTGATGATAATTATTTTTTAAAATTTTTCAGAACAAGCTGCCAACTCGGAGGTAAAAACTCTGAATGTATGGAGTCTTGCGAACGGAGGGAGGATGGTCTATACTATTTAAAATTATTAATAAATACGACAAAGCCAGTCGTACCTTCGAGGTCAGTCAATGTTTTTCAAATAGATAGTAAATTCTGGCATCGTGCATTAGGACATGTACCTGTTAACAAGACAAAGGAAATTGTTCGAGGGATAGATGGAGGCCGTGTAAAGGAAGTCGACATCTGTGAAGTCTGCACACAATCAAAATTATGTAGAAAACCATTTAAAACAACTAGACAGAGAGCTAGTCAACCATTAGAAATAATTCATAGCGATATTTGTGGTCCTATTCAAACAGAAACATGGGATGGTTACAAATATTTTATAACATTCTTGGATGATTATACTCATTTTGTAAAAGTTTATTTAATCAAAAATAAAAGCGAGGCTTTTTCAAAAATAATTAACTATATAAATTTGGCAGAAAATCATTTTAAAACTACAGTTAAAACATTTAGATGTGATAATGGAGGTGAATATACTAGTAAACAATTAAAAATGTATTGTAATAACAAAGGTATTAATATTGATTACACTATTCCATATTCTCCACAACTAAATGGTAAAGCTGAAAGATTAAATAGGTCTTTAATGGAACGAACAAGAGCGTTGCTTTTTGATATGCAGCTACCACATGATTTATGGGGTGAAGCTGTGTTAACTTCTGCTTATTTATTAAACAGGAGTGCAAATACCATTAATGTTAAAACACCAGCAGAAATGTGGTTCAATAGAATACCGAATTTAAAACATTTAAATATTTTTGGATCTTTAACATATTACAAAAATAATTATCAGTTAAATAAACTTGACTCCAGGAGTAGTAAAGGGCTTTTAGTAGGGTTTACTAACAATGGTTATAAGATCTGGGATCCTTCAAATTTTAGAATTATTTACTCGAGAGATGTGGTGTTTAATAATAGTAAGAGTGAAGTTGCAGATTATTTGAAAATGTGTAATTGTAGAGTGGAAAAGTGCGATTTAGAGAATTTATTTAAAATGGTTAAAGTTGGTATTGGTAGTGATGTTATTAATGGTGATAGTTTTCGTGGTGAAAGTGGTGATGAAGATAGTAATGAAGAAATTAGAGGAAGAATTGTTGAAGATAATATTTTTGAAGATAGTAATGAAGAAATTAGAGGGAGAACTGTTGAAGATAATATTTTTGAAGATAGCGTTGAAGAAATAGGGGGCAGAACTGTTGAAGATAATGATATTTTTGAAGACAGCGTTGAAGAAATTAGAGTCGATGTTGAAGAGAATGATACTTTGAGAGGGGAAGACGGTAATGATAGAGTAGTTGAAAGTAATGATGAGTTTGAAGATGCAATTGAACCAGTGAATAATGATGGATTGAGGATTTTACCGAGAAGAGAAAGGAAATTGCCATTTTGGTTGAAAGATTATGATTTGGAGACTTCGTTTTTGACTTATACAGATGTTTTTAATAGTTTTGAAAAGGATTTATGGAAGATAGCAATGAATGAGGAAAAAGATTCATTAGATAGAAACAAAACTTGGGAAATTGTGAATAAAAGTGAAGCGAAAAATAGGAAAATAATTTCAAGTAAATGGATTTTTACTATAAAGCCTGGCGGAAGATATAAGGCTAGATTAGTGGCAAGAGGATTTCTACAAAAATATAATATTGATTATAAGGAGACATATAGTCCAGTAGTAAACACAAGTAGTGTAAGATTGTTGTTGGCGATTGCAGCACAAAAAGGGTTTAAAATTAAACAATTTGATGTAAAAACGGCATTTTTATATGGAGAATTAGATGAAGAAATTTTTATGGAAATACCTTTAGGATATGATATAAAAGATAAAGAGAATAAAGTTTGTAAGTTAAAGAAGAGTTTATATGGATTAAAACAAGCACCACTTATGTGGAACAAGAGATTAACGGAGTTTTTAAAGAAATTAGGTTTGTTACAATTAAAATCGGATCCATGTGTGTTTGTTAATAAAGAAAAAGAAATATACTTGGCTATTTATGTTGACGATGGTATTTTAATTGGTGAAAATGAAATTGATTTAAATAAAATTATTAATAAATTAGAAAAAGAATTTGAAATGCGGAAATTTGATAAGACAGAAAAGTTTATAGGGTTTGATGTTAAAGTAGAACAAAACTTTATTAAGATTTATCAAGAAAGTTATATAAATCAAATTTTGGAAAAGTTTAAATATGAAAACTTAAAAGATAGTAGTCACCCAGATATTTTAATTGATACACATCAAGAGGGGAAAGTAAATGTTGATGATGTGCATCGATATAGACAATTGATTGGTTCATTGTTGTATTTGGTGAATAAAACAAGATTGGATATAGCTTTCCATGTTGGTTATTGTAGTAGGCATCAAGAGCATCCTAACTTAAATGATTTTGGAAATATTAAGAACCTTTTTAGATACATTAAAAATACAGTCAGCAGTGGTATACAGTATGTTCGTGGTAACGATTTGACTTTGAAAGCATATTGTGATGCAGACTTCGCAGGTGATCCTGATACTAGGAAAAGTACGACTGGCTTCGTAATATTTTATGGTGGTGGTCCAATTCATTGGTGCTCACGTAAACAGTCAGTCACTGCTCTTTCCAGTACTGAGGCTGAATATATTTCTGCGGCCGAATGTATAAAAGATCTTCTATACATTCAGAGTCTCATCTTCGAGTTGACAGATAAATTACCAAAAACTGAATTGTTTGTTGATAATCAATCTGCGATAGTTTTAATTAAAAATGGAATTTTAAATAGAAGAAGCAAACATATTGATGTTAAATATCATTTCATTAAGGAGAAAATAGATAAAAATTTATTAAATATTTACTATTGTCCGACTAAGAACAATTTGGCAGATATACTGACTAAACCATTGGATAGAACAAAGTTTTTGAGATTGAGACAGTGTATAGTGAGTGATACATAAGTGAAGAACATTCTATAATGTGATGAGTTATGTAGGTTAATTAAAATATAAGGTTGTTTGGGAATTAATTTGAAATTGTAATGGATAAGTTAGTTATGTAAGGTGTTTAGATTAATTAATTCAAAAGTTTGTTTGTTGTAGTCAGTTAAGTTGGGTGGGTTAATTAAGTTGGGTTTTAAAGTAGTTGATGAGAAGTTATGTGATGTTATTCAAACTGTAATAGACATAAAATTCAGAGGGGATGTTGTAATATGATATTAGCTTTATAGAATTTTTATGTCTATTGATAACTGGCAGTTTTGAAGTTTATGGTTTTTATAGTGTTAAGAAGTTATGATTCAAATATAGAAGGATGTTTGATTTTTGAGAAGTATCAAAGAAAATTTGTAACAGTCGGTTTTGAAGTTTAGATATGAGGTTCTAGTAAAAGGAAAAATATGTGTAGTTGAATATTGTGTGTTGGGTTATTTCAGTTATTTGGATAATGTTTTAATTTTGGTAATATACAAACAAGATAAGTTTTGATATGTTTTATTGAGTGAAGATCCCAAGGGCAGAAGAAACTTTCCACCTTACAATGATGGTAAGATTTTAGACAGATACCAACAACAAAAAATATTACCTCTGCCAAACTGCAGAACAGTTTGATGGCAGACATAGCTGAATTTTTTGTGCTTTTTTCAACATTGCGAACGTTGGAAGTTGTTTGTCACTAATGTAACATGCTGTAAAGGCATTATTATACAATATACAGTGTAGCTGTTGCTATCAAAACTCAAAATAAGTTACATACATGTTGCTACTTCCCTCATTTCTTTTTAGTATTAAAGCTAAGTATTGCTGTTAGTGTTGACAGCATACCTATAACAAAAGAAGTATTCTTCTCATTCAGTAGTAAGTGAAAAATTTAGTTTCCCCCTCAATACCAATACATTTATGACACAGTATATGATTGAAAAATGCTTATAGAATTTATTTGTCTTCTTAGGGAAGCAGAGAAAGAAGTTCTTGGTAGAGATGATGATGAAGAAATGATGGATGGTGATAAAGAAGAGAGTGGCTCGTCAGATACTGAGTATACAGACAGTGAAGAAGACACAGGTAAAGTGAAAGCAAGAAATAACGAATTATTTGGCCATTTGCTGCAAAGAGTGTGGGTGTTTCCCATTATGGTTTACTTTTCCTTTCATAATAAGATCCATTGACTTCTTTGCAATTCTATACCAAGTACAGGTTATCATTACATAATCTGCCTATAGTGTTTTTGCCTATTTTTGTTCTATAATGTTGTGTATCATCGCTGGGACTCAGGCCAAGTACAATAAGTCTATACTAATATTATAAAGGGAATTACTGATCCGATTCCGAAAATTCTTTCACAAACGGGAAGCTACTTTATTCCTGAGTGTCATATGGATATGGGTTAACTTCTGTACATAACGGGAACGAAGCCGCAAGCAAAAGCTAGTTTAAAATAAACAGGTAATTTACAGTATGTTTGACAATGTCTTTACCATCTTAGGACCCCGTGTGAAGCCCGTATTTGTGAGAGCATCAGACAGGATGACGGTGCAAGAGCGAGAGCGGAAAGTTAAGCAGCAAAAGAAGGAAGAAGTAGAAGCAAGGAAAGAAAAAGAAGAACGGAGAAGAGATGCGTTAAAACTCGTTGAAGAGACTATCAGGTCTGAACAGAGGAATACACAGGTTTGTATTTTATTCAAATACTTAAAACACTGAATCCAAAGTAACAAAATGAAACTAAGTTCTTAAAACTATTTTATAAAAGTGAAAAATAAATTGTGATTTTGTTTGTATTGCAAAAAAAAATATTATTAATTGTACTTTATTACACCATCTAATATTATATATCCATTTTGTGTCATAGGGAGACTGGCCGTAACTAAAGTACCTTCAATGATTTCAGGGCGAACTAAAAGAAGGTAATATCAACGACGTTTGTACTGAAGATGAAAACGACGAATTGGAATACGAAGCGTGGAAGCTGCGTGAAATGAAGCGCATCAAACGCGACAAGGAGGAAAGAGAAGCGTAAGTACTAGAATACTCTACCATAAATAGGAGCTGTAAACCTGAATATGAACCGTTTGGTGAAAGCAGTGTGTGCTACTTTTGGAAGCTTGAATAATTCTGACCAGTAATGCTGCAATCTCTTATTAAACCATTTGGTGTGCACCATATAAAAACAAAAAAGACAAGCATCCCTTCTCACTGATGTGCAATTGTGTTATGCTAACACTGACAAACGAATAACATTCGTCTATCTACTCGTACAATGGTTGCTGTAGAATATTCATCTTATGTAATTATTATGTTTTGTATTTAAATATTTCAATTAGATTACGAAACATAAATAAGAAATATAAATATAGTCAAGTAAAACAAATTTATTATTCTACAAAGACATTAGTCTTAAAATAATCTGAAAAGCCTCTTCTTTTTCTTTGTTTTTGGTCGTAATTAGGACGGTTTAAAATGAATAACAACTAAAAACTGAGAAACTTTAATAGTTTTAGCAGCATCCGCCACACAGTTTTGATGGTTCCTTACCACTGCCAGACATACACATTGAGCGAGAGGTAAGGGAATGAATACATCTTGAAAACTGTCTGGCTGCTTGGGAAACCACTTCAAATAGTTGCACAAAATTCTGAATTATTAAAATCACGTAGTTTACTAAGAATTTCATTCTTTAAGTGCACTGACAGCCTAAATGTCTCTCATTCATCAGTCTATCCAAATGATCGCCTTGTGCAATAAGTCCACCCACACTAGTTTTAACGCACGAATGTGGTACGTCGCCTTAACCATTTTTTGTTTATATATTTTTTTTTGTTCGGGTTTTTTTCGACGGCCATTTTGCTAGCTTCCTAGTAGCTAGTGACGCGGCTGAGGCGCAGAAAACCGGACATGTCCGACTCATCTAAATAGGTAAAGGAGACGGACAAAATATGCCCCAAAGTGTACTAAAATAAATGTATTGCAAAAAAATTAAAAAAGTTAAGAATTTTGGAAAATTATTAACGTACTATTGGACCAAGATCCAATGAACGCCAGACCTACGTCATTTTATAAAAGCTGGTACTTTTTCAGTGGAAGTACCCGAAGTACCTTACTTACTTAGGTAACAACAATGGGAAATTATAAAAAGTCGGCTGTGGTAGCTTTGGCAGATATTAGGAAATAAAATGGTGCTAAATACTCGTAGCTGCTAAGTTACGTCATACTATTAAGCGTGATTTTTTAAGTTACATAAGGGTAAAGGGGTAGTATGACGATTCACGTCCTCCACTGCCAGACACTTAATGTGATGGAAAACCCCCGCCAGACACTTTTAAATACTTTTATAAGCTATTAGGATTACTTCAGCTAAATACTGCAAACAATAGGGTATTGGTTTAAGAATTCACAACAGATTAAATAGGAAACTGAAACACTGGTCAAAATAAAAAAGCATTTATTCAAACCAAGCTGAGAATCTGCATTTTTGAACGTCAAAATTACATAAAACTGTCCGCCAAAATGCCCGACCTTCACCACATGCTGGAGTTCTAACTGGGGAGAAGTGACTGCAAAAATTCTCCAGCAACCACTTCTCAAATTAATCTATGATTTGAAAGCAAACTGGTGTTAATAAAATCATGTCTTCTTTTATTTACAGTGTAGAGAAGGAGTTGTTAGCTATAGAGCGTATGCGTAACATGACGGAAGAGGAGCGTCGCGTGGAACAGCGCCTCAACCCCAAGCTCGTCACCAACAAGTCTGTCAAGGGCAAGTACAAGTTTCTGCAGAAATACTATCACAGGTCAGTTTATTCATACTGTACTTTATAATTATGTTTTTAAAGAGTCTAAATCACTGTTCTTCTCACGATGAGCCCATGACTAAAAGCTCTGTTCGAGCTCGTAACTAATTGGGCAAATTTGCTATTTCGGGGTTTCCCGTAAAAACAAAGTAAAACGGTAAAGACAATTAATGCTACTGTCACAAGAGAACTAAATGCAAAAAAAAAAATGCGTCGAGCTGAGAACCATCTTTTTTCGTCGGATAAAAATAATATTGATTAGTTATAATTATTAAATGTAACGTTTATTTTTCAGAGGTGCCTTCTACTTGGACAAAGAAGAAGAGGTGTTCAAACAAGACTTCTCTGGTCCTACTCTGGACGATCACTTTGATAAGACTGTTCTACCTAAGGTAATTATATCCATCGATATTGTCTTTATATGCTGTAAGCTATCCTAACTAATTGTAATTACTGGGTCAGTATCCAGGCTATGCCATCGACACGCTAAAAAGATGAAACAACAATTTATCGATGGCATTGCTACACCGCCACTGCACGGCTCCGTAGATTATGGACCATTCCTGCACACATAGAGGGGGCGTGTGTTCCAGCAGCAGAAACGTTACAGGCATTATTGTTGCGCCGCCAAAGACCTTTTGTTGTTGGGAGTTACATAATCCGAAAAAAAAAAACAATTTAACATATAATCTTCTATCCTCAGGTAATGCAAGTAAAGAAATTCGGTCGGTCTGGCCGCACGAAGTACACGCATCTGGTTGACCAGGACACGACAGAGTTCGACTCGGCATGGAGCAACGAGGGCGCGGCTGCCAGGCTCGCTAACTTCAGGGGCGGCATGAAGCAAGTGTTCGATAAACCTTCCGCCAAGAGGAAGCATAATGTATGATAGTTGTACTTCAGTATTGTGACACTGAAGTTGATAAAACTTCACAGTATTGTAGTTGTGAGGTTACATGGGCGAGGGCAGGATTTAATAGATTTACCAACGATGACTTTAGGGGTGCGATCCGACCCGCTTTATATTGTCATTTTTTAACCGTACTTTTAGTGGCCAAACTAACTGAAAATGTCTGATTTTAAATTGTGTTTTGCTCATATCAAAAGTCTGAGATGTTAAAAAACTGCATCCACGAAATAACTCATAACATTACTCCTGAAATCACTGAATGAGTGAAATAAAAAGTTGGTTCCTCAAATCCCGAGCTTTGCCTGTGTCAAGTTATTTGTTCATTAGACTGTACTGTGGCGTTTCATGTTTGAATGTGTGTGCTACGTTACTTGTGAAGGTGTAAATAGTTAAAGATAAGATCATCTTAGATAAATTTGGAGAAATAAATTGTGTAAAGTTCGTTTTTTGTTTTAATGAAGTTTCATAATTCATACGTATTACGAAGAAACATAGATGGAATGAAACAACGCGCTTAACGTGGCAACCTACTTTGACAAAACGTACCATCGATAAGAAAGTAGTAGAAGTATTAAACAAATAACCTGCCTCAAGGCAAATAAATAATTTATCACTCACTACTCATTTTTGCATCTCGACAATTGCGACAAAAAAAGAAAAAAAAAGATGCCCCCGTTTCAAATAGTTATCTACGCTAGAACTATCCTAAACTCTCGCAGTGGATTCTTAGCATGAACCCCGTATTCATCAGCCATATCTTACGACTTCGAGCGGATTTAACACAGAACTTCTATCGTTACCAACTTTTATATAACGCAAGCGGGCGACGACATGGGAGATTTTAACTTGATTTATGTCTTTCAGTTCTTACGGATTACTACGAGTTGTAGGTATCTGTTGTGGCGAGTTCGCCAACTTGCGCTATTTGTTCTATTTTCTAAATTGAACTTATTAAGTTCGATGGGATTACCCCAGTTTTTTAACAGTGCTGGACGATAAAGATTGCGATCGGGTGATGTTCGTATTAATTTCATATCTCTATCTCTCACGAAAGAGATCTTTAGACTTTTAGCGCGTGCAGGCGAAGCGAAAGTGGGGGAGGAGCTTATTTAACTTGCAATGTTTGTGTTTTTGTTTACTTAGGACGAATCTTGAAACTGAATTTAAAACAGTTACCCACAACCGATTCAGCTGAAATTTTATCACACGTTTAGTTTGGATGACAATGCATGGTTAGCTAAGTGACGTCATTCTAAATCCAATGTGGCGGTCTCCAAAAGATGGCGGACTAGTTATTTTTTATGCACCCCCAAAATATGAGTATCAAATAAAAGGGTTTGCTGAGAAGAATACAAAAAAAGATACGGTATTTCTACCTATATGTAAATTATTACTCTGTACTTATTTCTGCCCTGTTGTGTTTATACATATTTGTTATGCTTTGTATGTTTGTGGTATATAATTTTTAGATGCTATATTGTATGAACGTCATATCCTTGCGACAAATAATATTTTTTCTTTCTTTTCTAGCGGTAGTTACTGTGCAGTATTTCAATCGCTGACCTGATCGATGAACTGACTTTTGAATAAGACTGGGGGAGTCTCATAGCCTACTCATTGTAAGGAAATTGCGTGATATAAGTATTACTCTTTGAGCTACCCTACGCGTGCGTCTACGGTGCAGTGATAATCTGTTTTGCTGCTGATTTTAATATCACGACTATCGTGTTCATTGATCGATTCCCGACTCGTGATTGTTTCTAATTGTGTGCTATTGTGCTGGTTTTGTAGGTTTTTGAATGTTTTCTTCCTATTTTGCTGGTAATTAGTTAATTCTAATCGTCGCGTTCCAATCAATAACAACTTTCATAGACATAACGCTCTTTTTGATCGGCGAAAGTTGCGTCCACTCCCTAAGGCACATGTCCCGCCGCCACGATCAGCGAGAAACTATTTATTTATCACAAGTAGAACTAGTAACTAAAACGTGTCGGCGAGCAATAAGCAGCGTGTGTGTAGTTCGGACAGTATTTTCGCTGGTCGGCGGGCGTTTACTCGCGTTCAGTCACTTGCTGGTTTGCGTATGTATTACCAAGCAGCGAATGTTCTGCCCACCAACTGCTGCAGCTGAGAGAGTTAATTTTAGTACAGAACTAGTTAGATATACTTTTGTGCCTAATCCAAACCCTTACTACGACTGAAATCACAATACAAAAAATATCATAAGAATTATATTTATTCATAAAAACAATTAAAAATAATTTCAATGATCATTCAATGCAAATACACAAATATCACGAAAATAAAATTGTAAAATATCACAAATATAAATGAAACATCAAAGTAATAAAAATAGGGACACAATATTGTTCTATATAGGTATTTTATATCGGACATCTGTTTGGTCCTGGGATTTCTTTATAATGGTCTGGATCTGGTTGAGGTCCACTGCGGCTTCTAGTACCATGTGTGAGGCACACGCGCCCATATGTAGGCACATTCTTACTAAAGTAGCTGTCCTTAAGCCGCCATCCGCACGTCCATTCCATAGACTGACTGAAATAGTACTTGTCGTTAAATCGGACATTTGTTAGGTCTCGGCATTTCTTGATAATGGTCTGGATCTGGATGAGGTCCACTGCGGCTTCTAGTACCATGTGTGAGGTTACACACGCGCCCATGTTTAGGCACATTCTTACCAAAGTAGCTGTCCTTAAGCCGCCATCCGCACGTCCATCCCATAGACTGACTGAAATAGTACTTGTCCTCAGGAGGAATTTTATTTCGGCTTTTTATGTAAACCTTACGGCCAAATTCTGGAATACCTTTGTAGATAATCTCCCTCTGTTTCGGCTCTATAGGCCGCATTACAGGATCAATAGTGAGATTAGTATCGGGCCGTCCGAGTCTTGGATCTTCTTTCGCACTGCCGAGACCGACATCAGCGATGGAATGCCCTTTTTTCAAATCAGCTACAGCTGGTATATGGGTTGTGTCGAAAATAGGTTTTTTCCTTCTGTTCCTCGCACCAGACTCATGGTCTCTTGTTATAGTACGCATACCTTCCGCCATGGTATGTTTTAAGACATCAGTTTCGTAATATCCTTTCTCTTCTCGATTTAAAGTAGCGGTTTGTTTCAACTTATCTCTGTTATGGTGATTCCATCTCATGCGAAGATAAGCTGTCTTTTCATAGTTTTCTACTAAAAACTTAATGACATCGGGATTAGTAATATCAATTACAGGCATTTTGAGTATTAAAAAGTAAATTCCTTACTAAAAAAATCACAATCCTGTGAAATCTCACGTAAACAAACAAAAAGTCAATGTCACTGATGTGAAGTTATAAAACAAATGAGCATCATGAATAAAAAAGAATAAGCAAAGTTGCACCTTTTTGTCAACAAGTTTTATTGTTGGCTTTATGATTTCGTTAAGAACGTACGTACGCACTGGCAGGTGCCTTACTTAGCGCCTACAGCCTAGGGACCTAACATGTTACTTGCTAGCGAAGGCGCCAAGCGCGCAGTGCGGTCGGATGCAAAAATACTAGTAAGTTCGTTTCACTTCTCGCGTTGTCAATGTGATGGCAATTCTGTGCACAGCACTACAGGCGAAACACCGGCGGCAATACTACAGAGGCGCTCACTCTGTTCTCGTATGGACTTATTACAGAGGTCATATTTAGACAACAGGGTGTCTGATATACAAGGTCGACAGGTAGAGTGCGAGGGGGTCCATGCACGAACTCTTGAGGGAAGGTGAGTCTGTCTGGCCGAGACAGTACGGTGCGTCGGATAAGTGGGTGAAAGGAACTGTGAGAGGGGCGGAAGGTACCTAATCCGGAAGGGGCGGTAAGTATGTGGTGGATCGCGGAGATGACCGGGTTTTTAAGAGACACATTGACAAAATTAAGCGCCGGTCTCGCTGTCAGATGTTCCTTAAATTGTCAAGGAACTGACGATAATAATAAACCGGGCGACCCGAGTGAGACCGCTGTTCTATCGCCAGCAGATGGATCGGTGACCAGACATTGGAGTTAAGACGTTTGAGTAAAGATCAGTCAGCAGATTCAGTTGTAAAAGAGAAAGCACCATTAGATAAAAGTGTGTGTGATTCGGGAAGCAATATTGTTCCCCCGAAACCTCCACCTGTGGAGCTATCTAGCTCCAAGGCTGAGCTGACGCCACCATTGGAACGTTCCCATCGAATCCATTGGCCGGTGATCCGGTTCGAAATAGATTAAATAGATTATTTAGTTAAGTAGCCGGAGTATGAATTTATTTTGTTTGTATAATGTCTGATAGTAGTTAATATAATTATGTTGTAATAGTCTGTAAGTTTCGAGAGTGGCACAAGATTAAGAGAGGAGGTGTATTGTACGGTAATAAGTGGGTACATTGATTATTATTGTATGGCGGTAGGTTGTGCTTAAAAGGATCGGATTAGTCTGCGATTAAACTTGAACTTGTCACTACGCGTATTATTTATTCCCGTGGGACTTCCAGAATCCCAGAATACTTGAGATGACTCAAGTGGGTACACCAAAGATGAGAAACAAACTGTGGAAAGAGAAGTACCCATCACATCTCGATTTTGTAAAATCCCAGGAACATTTGCCTCCGACACATGACCTCCAGTGGTGGCCTGTTTGGAAAGCACTTAACCGATTGCGCACCCAAGTAGGGATTAAAGATCCTTCCGACACACATGCGAATGCGGTGCTACCAACTAAACGATGTCCCATTTGCTGGAGTGTCCGCAGTGTCCCAACAACTGCACTTTAGAGGACCTGAAAGACGCCACAGACGCCGCGATTAACGTGGCCACATACTGGACCCAAGTAAACAAGTCTTACCATCGACACGAAAAAAGAACTGTACAATTTATTGTTAACTACTATAATGAGGTTTCACTATAGAATATCGTCTTTCATGTTTCCAAATATTAATCATACTTTCTCAGCCGGTTGGTCTTTATTTATTTTCTGGTTACGGAAAAAGAACTGCAATTAAGCAAGCGAGAATCGCAGCGAATGATTTACCCACCAACTGCTGCAGCTGAGAGATTATTTTAGTACAGAACTAGTTTAGGTATATTTTTGTGTCCAAACGCTTACGACTGGACTAGTAATACAAAAAATGTCATAAAACTTATATTTAATTAAAATAAATCAATTAAAAATAAACTCAAACACGTAAAACTAATAAAAATACGGTCACAATAATATAGGTATGTTATATCGGACATCTGATTGGTCCTGGCATTTGTTTATAATGGTCTGGATCTGGATGAGGTCCACTGCGGCTTTTAGCACCATGTGTGAGGTGCCACACGCGCCCATATGTAGGCGCATTCTTACCAAAGTAGCTGTCCTTAAGCCGCCATCCGCACGTCCATCCCATAGACTGACTGAAATAGTACTTGTCCTCAGGAGGAATTTTATTTCGGCCTTGTATGTAAACCTTACGGCCAAATTCTGGAATACCTTTGTAGATAATCTCCCTCTGTTTCGGCTCTATAGGCCGCATTACAGGATCAATAGTGAGATCAGTATCGGGCCGTCCGAGTCTCGGATCTTCTTTCGCACTGCCGAGACCGATATCAATGATGGAATGCCCTTTTTTCAAATCAGCTATAGTTGGTATGTGGGTTGTGTCGAAAATAGGTTTTTTCCTTCTGTTCCTCGCACCGGTCTCATGGTCTCTTGCTATAGCTTTCATACCTGCCGCCATGGAATGTTTTAAGACATCAGTTTCGTAATATCCTTTCTCTTCTCGATTTAAAGTAGCGGTTTGTTTCAACTTATCTTTGTTTTGGTAATTCCATCTCATGCGAAGATAAGCTGTCTTTTCATAGTTTTCTACTAAAAACTTGATGATAGCGGGATTAGTAATATCAATTACAGGCATCTTAAGTATTAAAAGTAAATTCCTTAATAAAAAAAACCACAATCCTGTGAAATCTCAGGAAAACAAACAAAAAGTCAATGTCACTGTGATGTGAAGTTATAAAACAAATGAGCATCATGAATAAAAAAGAATAAGCACAGTTGCACCTCTTTGTCAACAAGTTGTATTGTTGGCTTTATGATTTCGTTCAGAACGTTTAGTCTATGTACACACTGACAGGAGCCTTGCTTAGCGCCTACTAACATCTTGTTACTTGCTAGCGAAGGCACCAAGCGCGCAGTGCGGCCGGATGCAAAAATACTATAACATTAGTTTCACTTCGCTACTCGCAAGGTTCTCTAGGCGCTAAGCACCTGTCAGTACCTACGAGTACGTAGCCTGAGTTAGAACAACGAAACATGTTTCCTCATTTAACTATCAGCTACCTATTAGGTACTGGCAATTTTATGGTTGTGCCCTTTTCCTTCAGAGAAGGTAAAGGAAATGAGATGTTAATTTATTGGGCAGAATCATTGGTATAAGAAACAAGGCAGAAGCTCACAAGACGTTACATGGGTGATTATTTGAACATGTGCATATCACGCGGCCCTCCCCAAATAACTACTTAGTTAGATATAAAGTTATGTTTTTTTTTATTTCACGTAAAACATAGTTCCAGCACTATATACAGATGCACATAATATATTCCTATTGTTATAAACAACTAAGTTATGTTCATAAACGTTCCTCAAATCTCATCACCATTCGTGTCCCAATTTCCAAATTTTTGCAGTTCATGCTCAAAAAGTTATAAAAATACCCTAAAGATCGCATTTTTAAGAAGTAATTTATATAGTACACAACATGTTTCACCAATTAGCAAAACTATACACATTAAAGAACACTTTTAGGTAATTTGTAACGACTTTGAAAATTGTCCCAACACTTTATACTCACTACCATTTGTTCACACAGTCGCAGGGTAATTTTTTTCTGCGTAGTGTATTGCTATCTGTAAGAGTAACTCGGCGGTTGCACTCCGTTTCGCGTCTCTACTCGTGCGGTTCACATGTCAAAAAGTATTTTGGCGCCAATTCTAGCCTATCTTAATCGCCCAGAAATTGTGTTTGGCAAACAAAAATCTCCTTACCGTTCGAGTTTCCCCTGGTAAGTCTAATATGTTTATTTATCATTTTCATGCATTGTAATAGACGCCATAGGATACTCTTTGGTTTGATCAAGTTCTCAATTTTTTAAGTTTTACAAAGAACGTATAATGTGAAAAAGTGTACAAAAACCTAATTACCATTTATATAATTACCATTTTTCCCGTTCGTATTTTAGCAAACGGTAATGAGCAATTGAAAATGGTAATTAGTACCAGTATAAGCTGGCCTCTTACTATATTGAAACGCCTTACTTCGCTAGGCCAGCCCAAGGTAGAATTGTTACTACCAACGCGTGATCGATTGTTGATCGTTCGGTGTGAACTGGGACTTCCGCAACAAAATAAACCTACATACTGGCTACCCACCTACCACGTTTTTCTTTCAGACTAAACATGCCTCGGCAAAAGCAGCAATCGAAGGAGGAAACATTGGCTAAAGCCAAAATCGCGCGCCCGAATCGATACGCTAAAATCAAAGCTGACCCTATTTTATACGCCCTTCAAAAACAAAAAGAACGACAACGATACAAAAAAACGAAGAGAACAGAAAAAACTTCTGTCAGTAGTAGAAATGACGCCAAGAGCTAGAAGGCTACAGCGGAAGAAATGCAGAGAAAACTTAAGAAAACATTTTCAAAAAAAGAAATTACTAAAGGAAGAAATTAAACATGAATGAAAATACACCAAGTCCCAGTGACAGCGAAGATAATATTAATGAAAATAGACAATTCATGTCAAAAAAATAGGTAAATGTGAAATGCAGTCGTTTTTTCAGTCTTATAATTATTTTCCTATACGCATGATTTTTTCGTTGCAGTGATTCTATTATATTCGAAAAAATCATGCCTATAGGAAAATAATTATAAGATTGAAAAAACGACTGTAGAGTCCTAATTCTAAAGTAACAGCACTACTTAGAGACAAAACCAAAGTAGAAGAAGCTAAGAAGAAAATTTTATTTGGAGAAGCAATAAGGAATACGTTACTGTCCGAGTGAGAGAGATAAAGAACACTAACCAAAGAACAAAACAGCTGTTCCCTACATTTTGACGAGTTAATCGATCATAAATGTAGGGAACAGCTGTTTTTTTTTCGCGATTTCAGGTTTGGTCCCACAGTAAAAGTTGTCCATAATGATGAGTACAATGACCTGTTAAGAGGTTGCATGGTGTTTTACAAATAACCCTGTATAGGTCTAAGTTCTATTTACACTGAGTTTTGAACTAGTGTTCTAGTTGATTTTATTTGAATTACTAGACAGATAATGTTATTTATGTTTAGGAAAACCGGTTGATTTTTGAGTATTTTTTTTTTATTAAATCACTTCGCTTAATAGCTAAGTTTGATGTCATTTACTGTCACCTAAATCTATATATATAAAAATGAAACCCGTTTTCCTTGGTCACGGCATCACGCGTGAATGGCTGGACCGATTTCACTAATTATTTTTTTGTTGTATTTGTTATTATTAGGAGAAGGTTCTTACGGAAAAAAATATTAAGAAAATCCCTCAGAAATATTGAAAAATATACATTTAATTTTGCATAAAGTAGTGCATCATTGCTACGCTAAGGCGGTACGAAGTTCGCCGGGTCAGCTAGTAATTAATAAATATGTGATTAAAGTACATTATTCATTTTATTTCTAATTACCAATCACGAAGCATAATTACCATTTTTAAAATGCTAATTACCGTGTGTTTCATATCTCATCACCGTTCGACGAAAATTTTCAGCTTTAGATTCAGACCTTTACAGCAGTTCAAATACTGTGCGTTTGATTTATTTCGTTAATCTGCACTATAAACTTTAGGTTAAATCCATAAAAGTTGTAATTGGAAGCAATATTTGACCTTAATTTACGAATCCTGAATATGTCTATCTTCAAATATTCACCCACATGGTCAAGTTGATCATCTAACTGATGAATCATAAGACATAAATTTCTGATATACTTAAGAGTGTTCTCGGTAAAAATCATAAATTCGGGGATTTTTAAAGTGAAATTACTCCATTTTGCCTGGGATTTGTAAAAAACTAATTTCAGTATCACATTAAGCATATCTTTAAATTGTATTTGTATAGAATAAAACATTGAAAAATGACAAAAGTTATCAAAAATAAAGCTTATTTTAAACACATGTTTTTGGAATTTTGCGAGAAGGCTGAATTTCGGAATGAAATTGTGAATCAACAATGAGTCGTGGAAGTCTGGAAAAAATCATGGCGGAAGGCAAGATACTGTTCATGTTATTGTATAGAATAGAAAAGTAATTTTAATCCATAAACTCCCTAAAAAAAACATTTCGTTTACTTAAATGTTGCATTCTAAAACATCATTTTTATATTTTATTACGGCAGAAATAACTAAAAAAAAAACACTATTTCTAAGTGGGGTTCAGGCAAATAGAAAACCAAAAAAATAATTATACATTACATTAGTACATCGACGGTATAAAATTCCAAAGTTACTAATAAATAACGCAGCGCAACTTTTGTCATTTTTCAATGTTTTATTCTATACAAATACAATTTAAAGATATGCTTAATGTGATACTGAAATTAGTTTTTTACAAATCCCAGGCAAAATGGAGTAATTTCACTTTAAAAATCCCCGAATTTATGATTATTGAATTTTTTTACCGAGAACACTCTTAATCAAAACAAACATTAACTCCGAAATCGTAATTAAATCAAAACTGATGTGTTTCATAATGTATCCATCCCAATGTTAAATGGTCAGGGTCTAAGGGTCTACGAAAGTGCACCACCTACGCAGTTGTGTAAGGACTAAATAAAAGTTGGAACAAACTCCGGTGGGCGGTGGTAACTGCGGGTAGATGATAAAAGTTTTTATCCCGTTGTGACCGTTAGACAATGTTTTGTGTTGAAACGTGCAGTGCTCTTGGGTTTTAACCTTGCTACTACACTTTATGTAACGAATCTCAACACACTTTTCAAGTAGCTTGCAAGCAGTACGTAACGTTCACACACTCTAAATTGAATTTGTTTTTATGTTTCTGCACATATTGCGATATTTATTAATTTCACAAAATTAGGTTGGTAAGTTTTTGTTAAATTTACCTGGCAGCCCCACACCACTTCACAAGAAAAATGTCTACCGGCGCAATTGCATGTTGATGTTATTTCTTGTGAATTCTCTTGTCATCATCTTCTCTTTTTGCTTTTTAAGTGTTAACCTCGCCATTAACGACGTAGAATAGAGCCTAGGATTCTCCGTCTGTTGTGTGCCGAAACACCTGAGTGTTGTGTACGAGATAGCGACTCTAGTATTTGTTTTCAAACATGAAGGGTTGGTAGGAGCCATACCATGCAGCTTTGTAATACCTATTGTGTAATTTATAATAAAGTACTTCTGACTTATAAGACAAACTACTGTTTTGATTATAAAAATACTAGTAAGAAGCTTTGACTTTTTTCCAAATAAACCACAAACTTGTGATTTTTGTCAAAATTCAAAGTTTGATACAAGCAAGAATCTTAATCCACCAAAGCGGAGCTGGAAAATTGTGATCAGTGAAACTTCGCACTAATTTAACATTGGTTACAGTTTCCCAGTTCTGCTTTTGTGGGCAGACATTTATATAAATATCTCAAAGAAATTCGATTTTGAGTTTCCCCGTTTTCGGGAGTTTTCGGGGGCATCCACCAGGAGGCGCCAAAACCGTGCCATTTTATTTGTACGAACTTTACATTATTTTCCCTAGAGTATAATTATATATTCCTTGATCAACATGCACTTGCGCCGGTAGAAATTTTTCTTGTGGTGTGGGGCTGCCAGGTAAAAACAAAAACTAACCCTCCTAATTTTGTGAAATTAATAAATTTTGAAAATAAATAGCCTCTGCCCGATCTATTGCAGTAAATTAAATTAATTAATTAGTTACAACCTACGCTACACAAGCGTATTTCTATTATCATCATCATCTTCCTGCCCTTGTCCCATGTTATTTGGGGTCGGCGCAACACGTTTTTTTCTTCCATTCTCCTCTGTCAACCATCATGCTATCATTTACTTCTTTATCTTTCATATCATTCCTCACACAATCCATCCATCGTTTCTTTGGTCTTCCTCTCCCTCTCCATCCATCAACGTTTATATTCATCACTCTTTTAGTCACATGCCATTCGTCCCTCCTCATCACATGTCCATACCAAGACAGTCGATTCCCTTTCAACTTTTCTGTGACTGGCGCAACTTTTAAACTTCGTCTAATATATTCGTTCCTTACTTTATCCATTCTTGTCACACCACACATCCACCTCAACATTCTCATCTCCGCTACATGCAATCTTTTTTCATCCATCTTCTTCACAGCCCAGCATTCCGATCCATACAGTACGACAGGTCTAATCACGGACTTGTATATTTTCCCCTTTAACTTGAGGGGCATCCGTGGGTCGCAAGTTGTTCCAGTGACCTGTCGCCATTTCATCCATCCTGAGTTGATCCGGTGTGTTACGTCTCGGTCTACTTCGCCATCCCCTTGGACAAGCGACCCGAGGTACCGAAAATCGGAACAGATCGGTATGGGCGTTCCGGCAAGAGTTATGGGCACAGGACTGGAGAGACCGCCAAAATCACAGAATAGGTATTCTGTTTTGGTCCTACTGACTTTCAGGCCAACATTCTCCAGTCTTTGCCACCACACCTCCAATCTGCTCTGGACCTCTAGGCCACTCTCGGCAACCAACACAATGTCGTCGGCAAACAGCATGGTGTATGGAGCCTCTTCCGGTATGTCCGACGTAAGTGCGTCCATTATCACCAGGAAGAGGTAAGGGCTTAGAGCCGACCCTTGGTGCAAGCCAACAGCCACATTGAAGCTGCCGGTAGTGCCCACTGTAGACCGGACTTGGGTACTACATCTACTGTACATCGCTCGGATCAACTGCACATACTTCCCAGGCATACCTTTCTCTTTCAGGGCCCACCACAAAGCTTCACGAGGTACCCGGTCGTATGCCTTTTCGAGGTCGATGAACACCATGTGCAAGTTTTTGTGCGCACTTCTGTATTTCTCGCACAGCTGGCGGATGGCGAAAATGGCATCTGTCGTTCCCCGACCAGGCATAAAACCGAATTGATTTCGTGAAATTTCACTCTCTTCTCTCAGTCGTCTTTCAATAACTTTCTCCCAAACTTTCATACTATGCGCCATTAGCTTTATTTCTCTATAGTTATTACACTCCAGCACATCACCTTTATTTTTGAAGATGGGCACCAGCGAACTGTTGCACCATTCGTCAGGTATGGCTTCTTCCAGTAACAACTTATTGAAAAATAAAGCTAACCACGCCCATCCATCCACCCGTAATAACTTCCATACTTCAACTGGTATACCGTCAGGTCCTAACGCTTTACCATTCTTCATTCCATTTACTGCTATTCTCACTTCATCCATACTAACCTTTCTCACTAACCCTTCATTCACTGGTTTATTGTCCAGCACACCGTTCCAATCATTCTCCTCATTCATCAGTTTTTCAAAGTACCCCTTCCACCTATCCTTAATTTTCTCATCATCCGAAAGAACCATTCCAGCTTCCGCTTTCTATTATATTATGCATTAATGATATTTATTTTGATTGAATTTTAATTATATTAACATTGAATAAATTAGCTGAAATATTATGTCAGCTAATTTGTTATTTCAAAGATAATTAAATTATTTACAAACTACAAAACTATAATAGTAATAAATATGTACAAGTAGAAAAGGGTTACAGGGCGTCCAAAAATTCGTCCGCATCGCTGTCAACAGGAAAAGTGCCCAGAAGGCTGGCAGCATTACCACGTTGGATGGCAATGCTGATTCTTTGGCCAAAAAATAGGCCCGCCCTCTGGTCACGTGAAGAGTCGACCAACCGCTTGGCGATTTCCCGAAATACTAGGTGGGCACTCGGACCCCATAGCCCTAGTGTTTCAACCCCAAACGGCTCAAACACATAACTACAAATGAAATTATTGTATTTGCGCCGTTTGAGGTTTTCAGCACCTGCAGCAGCCGCCCCAGCGCAGCACGCTCAGCAGTATTGGTAGACGTATTAATTAGTTTATTCCGTACCAACCTGCAGAGCGCCTCATCCCACTGTCTCTGGGAAAACGGGTAATTGTTGATTAATAATTTCAACAAGAGTGTCGCTAAAACTACCATAAGGTAGCTTTCTAACATTTAAGCACCTATTCAGTTTTGCTTATGTTGCCATCATTGAAAACGTCATTATTATAGACCGAAATTTTTAGGTCTTGCATGATAGAGGAGAACTTGGCAACATTGGTCTAGCCCCCGTAGGCATTCAAAATCAAAATCAAAATCAAAATATTTTTATTTCACATAGGCCTACATGGGCACTTATGAAACGTCGACAAAAAGGTGCACGGTTCGGGTTGGTCGTTTCCTATGGAGAAGAACCGGCAAGAAACTCCATGGTTACTCTTTTAAAATGATTAGTTTTACAATATTATCATGTTACAGCATTAGTACTCAAGTATGGGGGGACAGCATAGGCCCGACAATAAGTCGTTGCTTACTACACAAGAAAAACAGATAACAAGATAAGAGGTTAACAAAAGTTAACACACATCTAGGAATCTACAAGGCCTACACTGTTCACACATTCACAAACAATCGTTAAAAAGAATCTATAGGTTTACCGAAAGTTTACATGCTCTGTGGGTTTACCCAATGAGGCGCACGCTACGGCCACACGCTTGCAACGGCCGTGCGGGAAAGAGAGAGAGAGCGATATGCCTTATTCAGTGTGTCGCAGCGGAATGGGACCGCAGAACGCTCATATTGGTCGACTCGTACTTGTCTTTGGGTTGCTATAATGCATAATTATGTACATTATTTCCGTTGCTACTGGCATTTGCAAGGGCTGCTAGAATTTGCTCCCCAACAAGAATAGAAGGTAGCACTTTGTATTCTGTTACGAAGTACTTATCTACCGTGCAAAAAGAACAATGATGCCGCTAGGACTTTATTGATATTGTAAAGTATTCAATGCAGAATCAAAAGGATTAGAAAATGATAGAATGAACTGAGACGAAACCTGTACGAATTCAATCATGGCTTGGCAAATTTTTCCATGACAACCTAAAATGTGTCAAAATCTATTCCGTGCAGGTTTCTAAAATGCACTTGGTGGTTTTGTACCTTAATGTGGATGTGAAAGATCCGGGTGAACTACTGAATGTTAAGCTACGCAACAAAGAGGTTTAAAAGACTTATAGAGCGGATATTGGAAATATTTTAATTGGATTTTTTTTTTAACAAAAAGCAAAAAAGTGTCCTAACGACCAAAACATATTGATAACCTATAAAAGATATAGAAATTTTTGCAAAGAATTTTTAAAGAAGATAAAAAGGGAACGTGACAAATCAGAATTTCAGACTGCAGCTAAAACTAATAACAAAGATCTATGGAACAAAATAAAAGACATTACCCACACAAAAAAATCTAAAAACGAAGCCACGCAACTAATAAATACTCATGATCCTATTTCTTCAACTAATAAAATCAACGAATTTTTTGTTAACATCGGCAAAAATATATACAGTCGGAAGCCAAATTGCGCTGTTGGCTATGACAATATTTCTACCAGCATTTTGAAAAGATATAGTCATGTTTTCATTTCTCCAATCATATTTATCAGTAACCTCGCCATTGACTCTGGCAAATTCCCTAATGCCTGGAAAATAGCGGAGATTCACCCCTTCTTCGAAGGTGGCGATGGAGCCAGCGTCAACGACTATAGACCAATTTCCATCTTTCCAGCTTTATCTAAGATAAATATGAAAAATCGTCTGGTCGACTACCTGGAAAACAATTCACTGCTATCTCCTTCTTCTTCAGTACGGCTTTCGATCTGGCATGTCAACCAGCGACGCCATTCACGATCTTACTAAGTTTATTTCTGAATAAATTGATGTGAACAAAAAAGTCATTGTAATTTTCATGGACCTGGCCAAAGCCTTTGACAGTCTCCGTCCCACTGTTGCTGAAAAAATTAGAGAGCATTGGTGTAAGGGATACACAGCTTGAGCTTTTTACTGACTACCTCACCAACAGACTCCAGAGAGTTAGGGTGGATGAATGGATTAGTAATGACCTTCCCGTCGTGCATGGCGTGCCACAGGGCAGCATTCTCGGTCCCCCATTATTTCTGACTTACATCAACGACCTCTGTGAGCTCAAGATGCCCAACGGAAGGATCATAACTTTCGCCGATGACACAGCGCTTTTGTTTGAAGCTGATACCTGGCCCAAAGTATACTGCTACGCGCAGACGGGCTTAAATTCGGTGTTGTCACTGCTAGCTAGGAATAAACTCGCTCTCAATGTGGATAAGACAAAGTATATTTCTCTTTACATAAAAAAACCTGTTTGCTCACATGTCAATTTCAAAATTACCGCTCAGTCATCCTCGTGCATTTTTTCTCACAGTGCTCAGTACTTATGTCCCCACCTTCAACGAACAGAATCCTTTCAAGTATCTGGGAGTTATTCTAGATAGCACTCTTAGATTTCACCTACAAATAAATGCTCTTTCCTCTAGAATCCGAAAATTTTTTTTTTTTTAAATTTGCGGACACTGGTGTAATGAGAACAGTTTATTTTGCGTTGTGCCAATCGCTGATCTCTTACTGCATAACGGTATGGGGTGGTGCGACAAAAACATCAATGCTCCGGATCGAACTTTTGCAAAGGGCCGTTTTAAAGGTCAGTAATTTCTTGCCTTTCTTATTTCCTACCAAAGAACTTTATGAGCGAATTGGAGTATTAAAATTAACTGTACGGAAACTGTTCATATTAAATACCATATTGCGCAGGCATTCTTCTCTTCCCTTTGACCCTAGCCTCTTTGATGGAAAGCGACGTAAACATGCAGTTTGTCCTACTACTCAGTTCCACACCGCTTTTTCCCGTCGGCATTTTGGTTTTCTTGGAAACTATTTGTACAATAAAATTAATAGAATGTTGTCAATTTATTCACTACCAAATAAGCATTGCAAGTTTAAAGTCTCAACCTGGTTGCAAAAATTAGACTACAACACTACAGAGCAGTTACTTCTTGTACCCTCGTAATATTAATGAATCCATTACTAGTTCATGACTGTATCACCCGACACATTTACGCTCACACCATCATCCTATCTCTCCCCACACACTACACTTACACACATCACCTACTCATTTCACCTGCACACTTCACATGACACTTTACTTCACACCTCTTACACTGCACTATTTCTAGTTTTCTTTTTTTACGTTAATCAAGTTTAAACATGTCTGCTTTTTTCCCTTCTGCAATAAATCATATCATGTAATAAATAATTATATTGTATTAAACATAAACTACATGTAATTTCGGGGTGAGAGCCTGGGGATCCGTCACACAGGGTATCCTAGTATGGACGCCAGTCTCTCACAAAGAAACATATATTATGCATTTTGTTTAAATTTTATTCTTACAATTGTGCTTATTATAACTATGTGAACCTTTGTGAAGAGAGAAAATAAAGATATATTATTATTATTTTCATACTAACATTTTTATCCTGAAAATTTTCAATTTTGACACACGAATGCTACCTGACAAGCAGGCGTATGACACTAGACAGAACGATTTGTTACTAAGTAGTAACAAGTAATAACGACAACAAAGGATTTGAAAAAAGGAAGAGATCTGAAACCCCAAGCCCCAAAACCAGTAACGAAGATAGAAACAAGGACCCAAAAATTATGAAGCGGGATGCCTTTCAGTACCTACGTGAGAGATCACATTCACTATCAGACAAATACGAACACAGACCTGAAGACAAGGGAACCGCGACCCGGAAAACCACACCACACTAAACGACAACGAACAAAGTGTCTCCCACAACGGCTGGTCCCCGCGGGAGTACTAGACCATCACCCTATAACAAGAAGAAACAAAACACTTAAAATTGCAACCCTAAACACTAGAACCCTAAGAACAAACGAAAGTCTACATGAGCTGGAAAAAGCTTTGGAAGAGGTAAACTGGGATATCCTAGGAATAAGCGAGATGCGAAGATTAGACGAAAAAATAGAGGAACGTGCAGACTACATACTGTACCATAAAGGAGAAATAGCCGGACAACGAGGTGTGGGATTCCTAATCAAACAGACGATGAAACAACATATTCAAGAGCTCGTTGGAATCTCCGACCGAATAGCCGTTCTCAACATCAACATACCAAGGTACCGAAAACTGTGGTCAATCATCCAAACTTATGCCCCGACTGAACAAGCAACAAAAAGAGAAACCAAACTTTTTTACGAAGAATTAAATCAAACAGTAACGAAACACTCGCACAACCATATTATAGTGATGGGGGATTTTAACGCACAAGTCGGTGAGAAACAAAGTAAGGAAGAGTATGTACTGGGAAACTTTGGACAGGGGAAGAGAAGCCCAAACGGCGAACTGTTAGTGGAGTTCTTATTAGAACATAACCTAACGCTACTCAACAGCAAGTACAAGAAAGACAAGAAGAACAAGTGGACTTGGATATCCCCTGATGGCAGATATAAAAACGAGATTGACTACATAGCAACAAGTCACCCAAATGCCTTCACAGACACAGCAGTAGTAACTAAACTTAATTTCAATACGAACCACCGCATGGTAAGAAGCTCCTTGAGAACAGAAGCACCAGGCCAATCTAGAAAATACGTAACTCCACACAAAATAGACCAATACTGCAACGAAACAGTCAAGAAAGTTGCCAAATCACTGAAGAATTTGAGTGAAGAAATAACCCTAGAAGACAACACCAGTGTCCTTACAAATTATGGAAAATTAGAAAAACAATTAACTCTATTCAAAACCGAAAATGCGAGAAATAAGAAATACAGACTGTCCGACACAACACTTAAACTTATAGAAAAAAGGAAAAATCTGCTCTCAAATCATCCTAAAAAAGAAAATATCAAACTAATATCCGAACTAAGTAAGAAAATCAAAGACAACATCAGAAAAGATAGGAAGAATAAGAGACAGGAAACACTAGAAAGACATATAAAGAAAACAGGGGGCGTGAAGAAAGCTTTAAAGGAACTCAGAGAAATAAACAAAGAATGGATACCAAAACTCAAAAAACAAGGAAAAACTTCAACAAACAGAAAAAATATTAACAACATAGCAACTAAATTCTACAAAGACCTATACTCGAACCTAGATGACGAACAAAACCAAGGACATAAAAACGACCCAAACGAATGGCAACATCAAGAAGATCCAGAACCAAAAATATTGCCTATGGAAGTCGAAAAAGCCATACTTAGCCAGAAACTGGAAAAGGCTCCAGGCCCTGACAAAATCGCAAACGAACTTCTCAAAGGCACCCTCGAAGAACTACTACCCATACTTACATCTGTATTCAACGAAATAATGAAGACTGGCTTGATTCCTGCACAGTGGAAAACATCGCACGTCATTCTAATTTTTAAGAAAGGACTCAAAGAAGACATAGGCAACTATCGACCTATAAGTCTGATGTCAAACATTTACAAGGTATTCTCCAAAGTGATCCTGGAAAGAATTACCAAAAAGCTCGATGAAAACCAACCACGAGAGCAAGCTGGATTCAGACGAAAATTTTCAACTTTAGATCACATACACACGGTGAAACAAATAATAGAAAAATACAAAGAATACAATAAAAACCTGTATATGGCATTCATCGACTACTCCAAAGCCTTCGACAGTATAAGTCACAAAGCAATATGGGAAAGCCTAGAACAACAAGGGGTACAGTCAATATACATAGAAATCATCAAGAACATCTATGCAAACACCGAAGCAAGAATACAACTAGAAACGTTGGGAGAAAGGTTTAAGATCGAGAGGGGGGTAAGACAGGGTGACCCCCTGTCACCGAAACTTTTCTCGGCCGTACTGGAAAGTATCTTTAGAAAAATGAACTGGGACGAATTTGGCCTCAATGTACACGGAGTAAAACTAAATCATCTAAGATTTGCAGACGATATAGTCCTGTTTGAAGAAAACCCCCTACATCTCGAAGAAATGTTACTCTCACTCGACAAGGAAAGTAAGAAAGTAGGTTTACTAATGAACAAAAGCAAAACAAAACTGCTCACGAACTCCAAGCCAATAGCTATAAATATTGACAATCAACCACTCGAATATGTACCAGAATACATCTACCTGGGACAGATAATCTCTCACAGCGACCAAACCACTAAAGAAATCAACAGACGAATAGCAAATGGATGGAAGAAGTACTGGTCCTTGAGAGAGATCATGAAATCCAAAGAGCTAAGTATGTCAACAAAAAGGAAAGCGTTTGACACCTGTATACTGCCAGTCATCATCTACGGATGCGAAACATGGGCACTCACCAAACACCACAGAGAAAAACTGGAACGATGCCAAAGAGCCATGGAGAGAAGTATGACAGGTATAAAGAAACAGGACAAAGTGAGAAGCAGCAAAATAAGAGAAAAAACCAAAGTAGCAGACATACTTACTCGAATAGACCTACAGAAGTGGAGATGGACCGGCCACATGATTCGAGACCCACAAAACAAATGGAGCACAATAGTTTCCGATTGGTACCCCAGGGACGGGAAACGAAATAGAGGTCGCCAACAAACCAGATGGCAAGACGACCTGAAGCTTACGGCTGGACACCATTGGAGAAGTGTAGCGCGAGACAGAACCCAGTGGAAATTGTTGGAGGAGGCCTATGCCAAGAGGCACGCTGATCTACGAGATATTTTGTAAAACTCAAATTGTAATAATCTATGTAGTCAGAATAAAAGGGCTTTATTATTATTATTATCCCTTTATTCATTTTTTTACACATTCTTTACATTTTTAAATATTTAACTATAAAACAATATAAAAAAAACATTTAAAAATATAAAAAATAGTAGCCCACCGGTATCGGGAACAGGGTCCAAGCTACCGGCAGTCAGGGCTCCAGAGAGAGGAACCTCCTAACAATACGAGCCGTGTCCAGGAGTACCGCTTTCTGAATCAAGCCCTTGATCCAGCTGCCTAACGAGAGCCTCCTGAGATGTTGGTCGAGGCTCTTGGCAATTAAGCCATGGGCTGACACGACTATCGGCACAATGATCGCTGAGTCCACATCCCACATGTCGACAAACTCGCGAGCCAAGTCAAGATACTTGATTTGCTTATCTTTCTCGGCTTTCACGAGGTTCTCGTCATGCGGGACGGTTATGTCAACAATCATTGCGCGCCGCTTTGATCGATCCACCATCACTATATCAGGCTTATTGGCTACAATAGTCCTGTCAGTGATGATGGATTGATCCCAGTACAGTGTGATATTGCCATTTTCGAGAACTGGGTCGGGCACATACCTATAGTACGGAACTTCCGATTCCACAAGGTTGTATTTTAGAGCAAGTTGCTGATGGATAATCCTGGCTACAAGGTTGTGTCTATGCAAGTACTCTCCGTTAGCCAGACGAGAACACCCGGAGATAATGTGACGAATGGATTCGCCTGGACGGTGGCATGCCCGACATATGTCAACCGTGCCGTCTTTCACAATAAATCTCCGGTAGTTATTCGTCATCATAACTTCATCCATAATTGCACAGACAAAACCTTCAGTTTCCCCGAAAAGGTCCCCGGAACGTAGCCAGGCTACGGACGCTGATAGATCTACATCAGGCCCATGCAGGGCCCGGAAAAAGCGTCCGTGAAGCTCCTTACTCTGCCATACCTCCCTGCGGTCGTTAGTATTAAGTACTACAGGTTTGCGCCAGTTCTCTTTAGCCAAGGAGAGCGGGGTGAGGCCCTTGTCCATCGCGACCACATCTCGATGCATCCCCACGTCGGTTTCTAGGAAATATTCCCTGAGACTGCATATCTCGCGATTGTGGAGTGTCTTAGCGTTTAAAAAACCTCGACCCCCCCACCTCCGCGGGATATACAGTCTCATAACCGAAGAACGCGGGTGATGCATTCGATATGCCGTCAACAATGTACGGACCCTCCTATCCAGGGCGTCTAGTTCTGTTTGAGTCCATTTGAGTATGCCGAAAGAGTACATCAAAACCGGCATGACCCAACCGTTGAAGGCACGCACCTTATTTCCGCCTGATAAAAGACTATTAAATACTTTTTTCAGGCGGCCAAAGAAGCGCTCCTTCAACGATTGCTTCATGTCAGCAACATTGATGCCCAGCGCTTCCGACATACCCAAATACTTGTAGGTTTCGGTTGCTGAGAGGGATCTAAGATTTATGGAATCCGAGAGCTGTGTTCCCACAGATTCCACAATCTCCCCTCGCTTTACATGCATGACCGCACATTTGTCCACACCGAATTCCATCCTGATGGCGCTACTGAAAGTTTCAGTTACCTTCAGTAGCTCCATCAGTTGCAAATCGTTGGGGGCAAAGAGTTTCAGGTCATCCATGTAAAGGAGGTGAGATATAACTTGACCACCTCTCTTCAACCGATAGCCTAGACTTGAATCCTCCAGCAGCGTGCTAAGAGGATTCAAGGCCAAGCAGAACCAAAGTGGACTCAAACTATCGCCCTGAAATATACCTCGCTCTATCCTTATGGGCTCGCTATTCCTCTGGATTTGCCGACATCCTGGATAGCGAAGGACTGTCCTCCATTGCCCCATACATGACATCAGGAAGGTGCGCAGAGTTGCATCAACTTTATACAACTCTAGCACCCTCATGAGCCATGTATGTGGGACAGAGTCATAGGCCTTCTTATAGTCTATCCAACATGTCGACAGATCCCTTCGGGAACGACGAGCCTGTTGACTAATGGCCATATCAATGAGGAGTAGCTCCTTAGTACCACGGGACCCGTTCCTACATCCATTTTGAGAAGCGGACATGATAGAATTGTCATCAATGTGTTTGCTAATTTTAGCTCTCAAAATGGATGTAAGAACTTTATATACTGTCGGGAGACAGGTAATAGGTCTGTAGTTTTTGGGTTCCGCAGTACTACCCGATTTATGGAGCAGGTGGGTTATACCTGTTGTTAGGAACTCGGGTAGCGACCCTGACTCTAAGGCTGACTGGAACAGGGTCGCCAGGCGAGCGTGCGACCTAGTGAACCATTTAATCCAGAAGTTGTGCAGCCCATCCGGCCCTGGGGATTTCCAGTTAGGCAACGGACGGACTGCACGAGCTACGTCTTGGGGGCTGATAGTGATTGCCCCCATTTCTGGTACAAAATCGCACGCTCGCTCGACCCCCCGGGTCCATTCACCCTCGGTATGGCTAACAGGCACCGACCAGATGCTGCGCCAGAACGAACACATGGCATCATCATCCGGCAAGCGCGCGTCAGCCACACCTTGGTCCGGTCGCTCCCAAGCCCTATAAACCCACCTTTCATCTCTTTGGAATGTGCGATTCAGAGTGTATCGATCCACCCGCCGCTTATACCTACGAATACGGTTTGCCCATGCATACACTTTCTGCTTCAGGAAGTCGATGCGCTCTGTGACACGGGACATGTAGTCTCGAGGACTGATATCAGTCCCCGAGAACGCCCGCCTCACAAAACGCATCACTCTAGGGCGAGTATTGCCCTCCCTGAAGCAGATTAGTTTGCCGATGAGTGCTCTGGCCCCATCAATACGTCGTTCAATCCTGTACTGCCATGCCGGTACGGCTGGTTTAGGTCGTGTAGCTCTGTCATCATAAAATTTAACATGAGCTACACGACATGCCGCTACAGCCGCACAATACAGGATTGAGTGAGCATCGGTGAGGTCTTCGCAGTTGTCAAAATAGTTTGACAACTGCGAATCCAGAACAGCCACCAGCACCCTATTTTTGTTATGCATGGGCAAACGAGGTAAGCGTGGTCTGAGGTCAGGTTGCATGAACCGATATTCCCGAATCGCACCCTCCAAAGTACTCCTCATATCCTCACTGCACTGGGTACTTACATTAGTAACCATGTCATTACTCACGTCGTTATCGCGATTTGATATTGCGGTAAATTGTGGTGGTACCACAGCCTGTGACGGCGTGGTAATGACATGGCTATTCTGCATTTCAGTCCGCAAGCGATCAAGTGCGGTGTCATCCAGCATACGATTACGCTGAATGACTCGCACCTGATCCGACAGTCGTTGCGCCGACACGTTGACAGCTGGCTCAAGCAGCTGAAACAGAGAGAGCATCCGAACACGGTACGCGGTCAGGTTGTTTCCCCCCTCTGTAGCCCCATAGTATGCGCGCATGACATTTTCATTGATGGATTGCGTCCATCGCATGCGCTGCACACTCCCGCCGGGAGCTGGGACCCTATCAGAGGCCGGTGGGCCTCGAGGTCCTAAACCGTCCGGCGGCCGGCGTCCTCCCCGTCGACGAGCAGGTGGTGGCGTCGTGGGCGGAGAGAAATACTCGTCACTCGAGCTCGACGCAACTGCCACGGCCGGTGTCACAGCACTCACGATGGGGCTGGAGTCCGGCGGCGGCGAGGCGGAGCTGAGCGACGGGTCCGGAGGCGATAGGCGTGCGCGTCGAGCAGCTGATCTTGTCAACATCTTCCGATCTTTAACACATTTTTACCAAAATTTTTTTTGACATCTGACACATTGTGTCAGATCAATGGTTGGTTTTTCTTTTTTGCATTTTACAATTATTTCCATTTTGGTGTTCGTTCTTTGATTATTCTATTAAAACTGTTAATAAAAAATGATGTTTACGGTTGTTGATGTTGCTTTCGGTATAATTTTAACTATTTAAATTTAAAAATATTTGGTAAATCACTTAAAAAGACGTTTGGTTGACGTAAGTGTTGCCAGCTATATTATATTTATTATTATTATTATTAGTAACAAGTATTGGATTAAGATTTTCTTCGAATTGTTCCCAATGACTGTTCCGTCTATCGCTGGTAAATACATATTTAAATGTCTTTGTTACGGAAGAATTTTGCGTAACGTTTGTGTTCAGGCGCACAAAGAACTTTTACTCAACGCCCATCCATACACGTTGTTGTTAGGCAATCATTGTATCTCTCTTCTGGTAACTTATATTTTCTTGCGTTGAGGTATGCTTTTCGGCCACCACCGCATCGGCTGCCAGTTTCTAATAGGATGCTAGTCTCTTTTGTGTCCACGGGTTTCATAACAGCAGGCTGCTCTCCGTCTACAAAAGAAAAGGCAAAAGTATCTGTTGCTCCTGTAAGCACACATCTCCTTCGATGCCGAGCATTGACTTGGTGTTGGTTAATTTCCGCTCCTAATCGAATCACTTCAATCTTTTCAGCAATATAATCTTTTTGCTTTTCCTGAGGTTGATAGGTATTATTTTTCCGAATAAGTTCATCCTTGTGCTTAAAAAACCACAGCGTACGCTGTTTGTTAGCTTTACTATTAAATTCAAAATTTGAACGTTGCCCCATATCTCCGTAACTAGAAGGTTCTGTAACTAGAAGGTTAAGGTATGGTCTAGAACAAAAAAATGATCGCAATGACGGGGAGAACAAGTGCCTTTCGGCTTCGTTAAGGGTCTTGTTACACCCTTTATACTAACCATGTAAATAAAAATACAACATCTTAGGTTCCATAGACCTTCAATCTACACGGAAGACTTCTGAGGATGACATAAAAAAGTATCCAAACAATAAAAAAATCCATGTTTTTTTGCCCTAACATTTATTTAAATTCCTCATCTATTAATGTTCTGAATTAGGATATAATTCTACTGATGATAACAAAACTTGGGTTAGCTTCGAACGAGAAAGAGAGATAAAGTTGAGTAGTCCAACTCACGGTGGAATATTCGACTCCGTGCGTTTGAGAGGATTGGGCTTAAAACCAGACCCATCGTGATTTATGATGACTGATAATCTCGGTTGTCGTTTAAATTAAACAAACTAAATAAGTACATAGTTTAAATTCATTTATTTTTTATTTATCGTTCATTATTCTTAACTAGTCAGACTTCGTCTATTTAATTATACATATATGATTATCCTTAACTGTACAATTGTTCACTACTATAATGTGGTCACTATAGAATGTCGTATTTCATGATCCCAAATATTAATCACAGTTTCTCAACCGGTTGCTCTTTCATTTAATGTATTTTCTGGTAACGGGAAATGAACTGGAGTGCCATCTCCTAATCTCTTGGCCATAGAATTGATGACATCTCCACTGGCTTCCCGCAAGTCGTATGCCCAGCCTATCCTCTCGAAGAACCTTATGAAATAAGTGGCGAAGTTCAGAACATCGAAATGTTCAGCCGCTTTGTAGTCGAAAGGAAACGCGTGGTGGTAGTTGTGCCAGCCTTCACCGAGCGTGCATGTAGCCACGAAGCGATTCTCTGCAGGTACTATGTTTCTGTACAGAAGAAAAAAATATTTACAGCTAGGAGGACTTAAGTAAGCAGTCAACAAAAGCCTGAAAGATATCGGAAGTTTACAATTAGATAGGAAATTGAATAACAATATTATGGTTCGAAACAAACGTTGTTTACGAAGGGTACACGAATTACACGAGTTTAATAATACAGAATCAACGCTGTTAGTATGATGAACAAATACATAAGTAGGTAAATTGATGTAAATGCTTACTTGTTGTAAGGCTTGTATCCATAGGCGTGTGCGAGGCTGTTGACAGTGAGCTCACTGTGGAACATGCCAAGGAACCTGATGAAGCATTGCCACGCGACAGCACACTTCCAGTCTTCGTTCCAGAGCAGAACACCGATCATTGTTGGCAGAATGTAGCAGAAGGTCAGCTTGAGCGAATTGAAGTTTCTGAAACGAACAATGTATTCATTATACTAGAGCCTTTCTCGACTCATGCGTGGAAAATCCAACAGTGGGTTTTTATTCTGATATTCATTTCAGTGTCGCACTGTCGCTTAAGGTTGACGAAAACGGGCATGAAGCAGCAAGTGAATAATTCTTTGCTAGTTGTAGATACCTTTTTTTTTTTTTTTTTTTTTGGAGGGTGAGAAATCATCAAATGACTCCTCCCGCCCTGGGCAGAGCGGAAGGGAGTGTCAGACTCTTACTGACTAAAAAACACCCATGTTCCTTCATTGGCCCTCCCGCAGCCCTGGCAGGCACCGGCCCTTGCGGGCCCCTCCCGTATGCTGACAACTCTTTGAGGCGCGCGTGGAACACGAACGCGCCGTCGACACGGCCTGCCCGTCGTCATACGACGGACGGACGGCGAGCTAGCCCATTACTCGCCGTCCACAGGCCCGCGCCTACGGTGGCCGAGAGCCATCACGGCGTGGCCCCCGACGCCCGGTGCTTCTCCCGCGGCGGCTGGGACGTGAGGAGGTTCTCTCCCTCTCACGTTCCGCCGCCTCCTTCGCTAGCATGACTGCTTCGCAGAAGGAGGCGACGGCTTCCCATTCCCTCTCGCCCCGGACCATGGCTTGAACCAGGGCCGGACGCGAGAGGTCGCCGCCGCCAATCGCCGCTACGAGGACACGGCGGTGCTCCGCCCAAGCAGAGCAGACCTCCACGGTGTGCTCCACCGTGTCCTCCGGTCGATCCTCGCAATTGTAGCATCCGGGCGTTTCCTCCCGCCCGATTCGGTACAGGTACCTCCCGAAACATCCATGTCCGGTGAGGACCTGCGTCAGGCGGAAGGTGAGGGCGCCGTGGCGCCTCTCAAGCCACTCCTCAAAGAGGGGACTTACCGCCACTATCGTGGCGTGCCCTAGTTGTAGATACCTTAAGTAGGTATCTATACAAAGACAATACACACCCAACGTAACATAACATCGCGCCTGTATTATAGCAGAGATGTAGCAATAGTACAGACGCCAGCACATCAAGCTACCCGAAACTGTCAAATTTTCCCAATCAACCTTTAGCGCCTAAAGTTCAAAATGTTAAGCAATTTCACAGATTATAGTAACTTGATGTGCTGGAGTCTGTATATACAACACTCAGTATACACATTATTAGATAGACAGAATAAAGACAACACCTAATGGTTCAGAAGAGTGGAGGAACATAATAAAACACCGAGTTTATTTTGAAACATTGGAACAAACAAAGTTCATAATTTTGCGGTTATAGTTTAACTTAAAGTGAATTTGAAATTGACTGCCAGTGAAATAAAGTTTGACATAGAAGTTTTATTTTAATAATAGTTTTCAATTCTGATAGCAAAAAGTGAACACTTTGTCATTATAGACAAACGATCTTGTGTTCGATCTTGCGATGTCTTTTGTTAGATGTTGTCTTATAAAACCAAGGCCTGGCAAAATCTGTATCGGAAGGGAATCACCAATAACAAGCTCACCTTTCATAAAACTGAATAACTTGATCGTTCTCAATATCGCTCATGTCCATTTGTTTTCCGCGGAGAATAACTTCATTGTTCTTCTTCATCATCAGCCAGCCGATGTGAGAGAAGAACAGACCTCGGTTCGCGTTGTGAGGGTCGGCATCTGTGTCGCTGTATTTGTGATGCACTCGGTGATCACGGACCCAGTGGAGGAGAGAATTCTGAAAATGTTTTATTGATGAAGATGACAGTGATAAATAAGGCATTAGATAGAGAAAGTTTACTTGATAGTAGCAAGAAACACTTATGAGTTTACAATGATCTATAATGTACTCACAGTAATCATTTTGAAGTAAGGATATACTACTCTTAGGTATTTAAATTAAATACTGTGAAAGTAGAAGCAAATTTCAAAAGAATCCCTAGATTTGATATAAAATGCAAAATGTGTTAAGTTGAAACGAGTTCAAATACAGTTTTAATAAAATAATTTAAAGAAAAACAAAAAACCCGACTGTGTAAAAACTAATTTTAAAAAATACGTGAAAAAATTAACTTAAATAAAAACTAAAAAGAAAGAAACAAGCCCAGTAGTTTAAATCATAAATTCTAATGCAGAACAGAACGACTCACAGTCGGGGCCCCTTGGGAAGATTTGATTGGTAAAATTTGAATGGGCCCCGACTGTGAGTCGTTCTGTTCTGCATTAGAATTTATGATTTAAACTACTGGGCTTGTTTCTTTCTTTTTAGTTTTTATTTAAGTTAATTTTTTCACGTATTTTTTAAAATTAGTTTTTACACAGTCGGGTTTTTTGTTTTTCTTTAAATTATTTTATTTTATTTTATACTTTTTAGTTACGATTCATTGACTTCGTTATAAGATGGTAAATTTCGCAATCTAGTCATTTCATTGAGGGACTTAATATCGTGGGGATTATTTAGTAAATTGCGGTGGTCTAAACTACTGATGATTAGTCCCTTTAGAGACCTAACTCGGCTCAAAGCTACATATGACCTTTAGCAAAAATGCGTCAACTTAAGTCAACCACAGCTCGGTCCAAAGTAATTCCTTGGAGCTTGTGTACAGTTACACCCCAGCACAATATCAGTGGCAACATTTTTCGCTCTATTTTACCCTGTCCGCGCAGTGCATCGAATTCTGTCGTCGATGGTTCGATTCTGACTCCTACTCCAGGAACATTGTTTTTAATCGCTTTGTCGTCAAATTCTAGATAAACAGCCTGTGGCAATTCTCCGGGTTCCGATTGGTCCCTCCGAAGAGCTGGCCACTCAATTGTTCTTATAACACCCATTGCTCCGTTAACAAGACCATGGATAACATTCAAATTTCTTCGTAACATAACTCGTGATCCTAAACCGATTGTTAAATATTTAACGATTCCTCCAGTTTTGTTAGGATCATCAGAAACATAAACATCTTTCGGTTATTGACCATATGTTTTCGATTCTATTGATATATCAACTGCATGTAATTTATACAACCTAGTAGTTTTTGCCAATATAGTTGTCATCTTTTGATTATGTTCATCGACCTGTCTAGTAGTTGGGAAAACTCGAATGATTTCATTGAGATCGTCTATCTCTACCCGTCGACTATCTAATATCTCCAATTGTTGCATTGTCAGTTGACCGACTCTAAGATTATTTAATATATCCACAAATGTTGTGTCATGTCCTCGTCTCATATTTTGTGGTAACTCACAGAAATCAAATAGATGCCAGAGGTTGACTTCACCTATTAACGTCGCAGGTTGTCGATAGCAATAAGCCCCGCCAGTTGTTTTGGACACAGGTGGCAATTGCATTAGATCACCAAATAAAATAATATTACAACCACCAAAGTGCAGTCGATTATGCTTCATTTCGTGAAGGCGTAGATTAATATTCCGTAGCGTTAGGTAAGGTACCATAGAAATCTCATCTATTATCACCCAATCTATAGATTCCCATTTCTGTCGTTCTCTTTGAAGGCGTTCGCCAGTTAAAGGCCGCAGGTTTTCAAGTTTAACTCGCAGTCGCAGTTTTTAAGATATTATAGCGAAAAACTTATCAACTACTGATGTACCCTACCTACCGAACTATGAGTCGTGAATCGTAATAGTTTTGGTGACAGAAATGTAATGATGATAACAAAAAACAATAGGAATCCAAATTAAATATTTTCTTCATGCTTTTTCACTGTTTTTTTTTGTTTGTATATCGTTTATACTTGAAATAAAAACAAATCAATAAGTAAGAAAATTAGAGAGAATGATTGTTTTGTTAAACAACTTTAAATCGTTATATATCCTAAACTATTATTTAAAATGAAAAATGATATAAGGAACCTAAAGATGATTTTAAAATACCTATTCAACGATACCCCACTTGACATAGTTCATCGAATTTTTTTTTTTTCATTTTGACAATATAGCGCCTGGTTGTCGCTGTGGTGAATTTTGATTACTGTCATGTCTTTAGTGACACTCGCAAGGTTAAGACGAATCGATTGACGTAAGAATGATCAAAATCGGCCTACGCATTTGGTCTCTAGAACGCCACATAGAAACAAACATACATACATAGACTGATAAACACATTACCCTCCTTTGCGTCGCGCAGTCGGGTAAAAATCACGGCACAGGGTTAGTTCAGAATACTTCAAACCATTGCGATGTCAGTTTTAATTGAAACTGGTACGCATGCCATGCTTACCTACTCACTATCACTTATTACCAGTGATAGGAATAGGTAGTGCCTATTTGCCTAAACTTCGAAGAACAGAGACAAGAAACGGAGACTTCCTTAGGACTAATTTTTTTCCGATACATCTGTCCCGGAATTTCGATACAACACTTAAGTACATTTTAAAAAATGTGTTATTTTTACAGACTATAAGTTACAGACTATATCTAATACCTATGCAATTACTAATATTATATTAGTAATTGCATAGGTATTAGATATAGTCTGTGGTCTCTGCCTATTCCTCCGGGATAAAGGCTTGAAAAAAATACGGAAGTCATCTATATCATTCACATTTTAAGAAGAGCTCTCTGATCACAACAATACAAACACACGCAGTGTGTGTCACTAGGCTGATATATCCTTGCATTGCATGGCATCAGCCTTATAATGTTCCCACTGCTGGGACTCAGGCCTCCTCTCTAGGAGAGGGACATATAGACTAATGTAGGATTTATGCTGATATAGGATAAGTGGCTATTATGGAGTTATAAATTATGTCTAATCGCAAACTTTAGATAAATCACTGCTTACCATCAGGTAGGATCGCAGTCAAGCACTAGTTTATATCAATTAAAAAAAAAAAAGAATTACTTGTTCCAAATAACACATTTTTTAAAATGTATTTAAGTGTTGTATCGAAATTCCGGGACAGATGTATCGGAAAAAAATTAGTCCTAAGGAAGTCTCCGTTTCTTGTCTCTGTTCTTCGAAGTTTAGGCAAATAGGCACTACCTATTCCTATCACTGCTTATTACCTAGGATTATAATAAAAATGTTTTCTCGCAATTAATTAGTTTAAGCAATTCTCAGACCTCACGTGGCTAGATCTGAGGCAGCTTAGTTTTTGTCGAGTGCTTCTTTACAACCCATAACACTGAAAATATAAATTCTTAAGGCAAAGAAAATGTTTTAATTAAGGTTTGTTTACCTGCCCCGCACTGGAGAAACATAAAAGCAGGAATAGTTTGAGAGGTAGCGTTGCTTTGTAAGATTTGTGAGTCCACAGACGGTGTGCACCCCCAGTTATACCGAACCCAGATGCCACGTACATAATCAACGCTGCAAACATAATTAGTTGTTTAATTAAATTGCTAGAAAGTTAATTGAAATTGCATATTTCAAGTTGTATAAAGTTTTAGGGTAGGACTTCATTATAAAACTTTTTCTTCTCGTTAGTAGACCTTGGATAAGTTTTGTGGGTATATTGAGACAAAATTAAATCTTATCAGATGTTGTTATTGCGTGGGTGCTTGTAATAGCGTTTTGTTATCTACAAAGCACTTTAAATTGATGTTATTGGTATTCCTAGAATGAATATAACTATCAATGTGGTAATAGAAGATAAAAAAGAACGAAAATGAAAATTAAGTGCTTCAATAGCTATGATTTAAGAAAGGCTTTTGTGTGATAAAATGGGAGATCTATTTTCTAAGATCTTTCTAAATAGCTTTTTTGTAAAGCAGGGTAACGCGAAAGTTAGTTGAAAATAAGTGGGTAGATATTTAAAGGTCAAGAAGTGGGCATTAGTTTCGGGGACTCATCATTACTTACCAAATACAAGTGTCTGCCATTTCACAGGAAAAGCGTAGTGATAACACCAGTACACAGCCAGCACATGATACAGAGTTATAAATATAGCACTAGTCCACTTTATCTCATTTTTAAATCCTAGTTTTTTCTCAAAATCCTGAACTATTTCACTTAAGGTTATGCCGCGTTTAATTTTTTCGGTTTCCATACTTTTTTTGACTGGTAACTGTGACCATCGGATACTCGCCGACGTTTGAATTAAATGTAATGTATAAAGCAACTTAAATAAACTTTACTGATAGTCTGTTGCAATAGTAAATGTCTATTATGTATTCAGGACATTAGGCAAATAGACTGCGCTTATATATTAACATAAACACAACTGATGTTTATAATGTAATTTAGGAATCAGTGAACAATTTTATTATTGCAATTAGGTATGCTAAAATTAAATCACGATAGTTCATTGTAACAATTTATTAGGATACCTTTGTTAATATTGTTCGTTTAGTTTTGATTAAATATTTAATCGAATGATTCCACATGATAACTCAATTTATGAATATTGAAACTCATATCACCGCACATGATTTGGCCAGCTAATTCGCTAATTAAAACACGTTTTCCCTGGGGGAAAACTTGAAATGAAAGTTGGAATGTTGTCCAACTTTAATTTGCTAGTAATCTGTGGCACAGGTAGAGAACATGCGGACAGCGGATAAAAACATGTTTTTGAACTAAAAAATAATTACGGACAGAACCCCAGAAGTTTCACCGAACTAAACTCGATTATCATGTGGAGTTAATTAACATTCAATCGTTCATTGTGTTTCGCCCGCTCCTATTAGGAAATGTAGCTCTTCTAAATGTAAATATATCCGGTGTTTATAAGTATTCAGGTTAATCAATATGCGTTTGTTTGATTTCGTAATCGAACTAGTGTCATTTGGATGTCAAACTTGTAGTTGTCAATGCGCCTTTTAAATTGCTCTATTTTTTTATTATTTAGAAGAAAAATATATTTAAGATTTAGAGTTGTATGTTATGGTTACACCTACTTACCTAACTATGTACTTGCTTTCTATTGTGCAGTAGATTTACTCTTAATAATAACAACAGTAGATAAAGAACATATAACTAAAGCTACTCTGTGATAATAACTTATAGTTCTAATAAGACAAAAAAAGAATCTTGCCTGTTATAATAAACCCTGCTACGCCAGACACAGATATATTTCTCTTAGCACTTCTTCAGAGGAAAGAACTTTCCAACGATTCTCCAAAGAGTAAGTTACAATAATCTTAGAAAATCTGTATTAATGTTGCGGGTATCGAGTATAAACGCGGTTTCTTAGCGGAATTTATAGCCTCCCGTGGTGTTACTTATTACCGACCTACGTTCACAAAAGTTTCAAGGTAAATTTTCTTTCTTGGCTTTTCTAAATCTTTGTTCTTTGCGTGAGTTCGGATTTTAACACTTTATACTTGTTTGTTTTGTCTTATTTTCGTTTCTTATTTTTTTATAAGAATTTTTCTTTTGTGTACCGTCTTTCTTTGTCCTGAAATGCCTTAATTTCCTGTTCTTATCTGAAATGGAAAATTGGGGCTAGCGGCTGTTCTTTTTCATTCATCAAATATGCTCGAGGAAAGGAAAAAACTTCTCTTGCTTTTTGTACTTTTCCAAGTTGAAATTTATTGACTGTTTATGACAGTAGTGAGTTGTGACATTGTGATCATTGTAACGCATTGCGACTAAACAGTTTCAAAGACAAATCACAGTTTTGTTGCAAGAATGTATACGTTATGTCTAAGTTTGCCATACGTACGGGATTTTTCGGACAAGCCTGGAATTGAAGCTTAAGTGTCTGGACCCCCCCTTCCCATTGCTAAGCGCTTACCAACAGCACTGGTGCGACCACTTTACTAGTCGGAACAGTGGCTTCCAGCACAAGTGCGAGTACTTGTTGCCGGCACTGACGCCACCGCGATGTTCTGCATCATCGGAAACAAATCCTTCTCTATTAATATCATGTTGTAAAAAAAGCACAGTAAAGTTATAGGTACTGCGGAATAAAAAGTCCGGAATTATCTCTGGAAATCCTATTTATGGATTTGGGAACCCTAGTTATGCCAACTAGTTCTAACACAAAAAGATTCATAAGATTAAGCTTAGATTCATAAGTTTATCCCCTTCTGCAAATCTCGCAGTCTAAATTAGGTTTGCTGTAAGAAAACCCAATTCTGGGTTAAGCTCGCCATTGTACATAGGCTATATTATTGCAATTTGTATGTATATTTGTTATTTTGTGTGCAATAAAGAATAAGAATTTATCAGAATTCTTTGCTATGAGCCTAAACGGCATTCATTAAAATATGCATTAAGTTATTTTAAAAAATATCTCAGCTCCAGTAGTGGGGCCTTTTAATGGAACCATTATCGGAAAACGTTTCGTAACTTGGGGTTCTTATTTACGCTCTAAATGCCCCATAATTGTGTATTTGCCAATATTATTTTATAGATGAAATCGTTATGAAGGCGCGACGAATTTATTTTGAATCCTTTAGTTTTATTATGAAAATTTCATTATTTTTTGTCATAATGTAAAAGGTATACCGACAAGGCTTGGTTTTTGCGTCGTAGTGAAGTTTTCAGAGCACACTAGCGGGTCACGGCTGGTCACGGTTTCAACTTTACCTACTGTCTGATATTTTCTTAACCATAGTCTATATCATTTTATCTGTGAAATTGGCGAGTACATTGAGAAAGAAGTTAATAAATCAACCTATATGCGGGAAAAGAGTGTTCATGATTAGAACTCGAGTCTGCTATCAGATCAGTTCTTTTCTATGTGAAGTTTCATAGGATTGTGGATTGTGTTGCCACCTAATTTATTTATAACTTAATTTTAATATTATAACACTAGATTAAAACGTAACTCAAAACCTTAATCCGGCAGTTATAACAGAAGTCAAACAGCACAACTATAGTACCACTTAGACTTGCTCACATAGGTAAGTACCTGAGCGTCTACGTAAGTGGTGTTAAGTTTCCTTGTTTCAATTTTCAAATAGGTTTAAATTTGACGGGGTGCTTAACAGAAGTACTTCAGTTCTCACAACATCTAGTTCAAAACAACTAATACGTTTGCGAAAGTATAGCCAGAAATTGCACAAAACAGAGAGGTTTGAAAGGAGAAACGGGAAGCCTTTGCTCAGCAGTGGGAGACAGTATAGGCTATGAAAAAAAATACGTTTGTGGAAAATGGATTTAACATTTAAGTAATAAACACAAAGTTTTACTCAGAAACCCAAGAAAAACAACAAGTTATCGTGTATAATATCGTGTAATAAAAAAACAGTTTTTAAATTTTTTGTTATTTCGTTTGTTTGTATGTCCGTCTGTTTGTTTGCCTGTCTGTTTGTTCCGGCTATCTTCGAAACGGGTGGACCGATTTTGACGGGACTTTTTTTTAGAACTTTTATTTTAGAAAAAGTAATACGGTTTCGAGCAAAAAAAAAGCTATGAAATTTTTAACAAAATTCGATTCTAATCGAAAAGTAATATTTTATAATAATTTCACGCGGATGAAGGCGGGCAACAGCTAGTTAAAAATAAAATTTAAAGAGTAGATCATTAGACATTCCTAATAGTCTTTCATTCATTTCCTTTTTTTCTATTTTTATTGGCCACATACAGTTTAAGCCTATCTCTAATTCAGCATCACTTGGTCCTCGCTGGCCAGTGTTCATGCATAAACGATCAATCAGCCAATTATCTATCGGTTGCGGTGAGGCAACCTTGCTGTACACCACTACCTGTAGTTTGCGGCTTTGGGGGACGGCCAAAATGTTTATTAATATTGGTTTGTCCTGTAAAGGTATCGGGTAAAAGTAGAAGCGGTTTCTATTCTGATTTGCAGGTAAAGTTGATGGGAATAAGTCTAGACTGAAAAGAAAAAATCTGCAACGTTTATGCTTCTTTGAAATGTAAAACTTATCTTGTAAGCGAAGTCATCTGCCTAGCCTTTTCCCAACTATGTTGGGGTCGGCTTCCAGTCTTATCGGATGCAGGGACTGCCTATCTGACCTCCACAACCAAGTTAGTACTGGGTAATACGATACCCCTTGGTAAGACTGGTTGTCAGACTTTCGGGCCATTACCTGTAACAACGTACGTTTGTAAGCGACATACGTCTACCTATTGAGATTTCCTAAATTAGTTAAAACGTCATGCTTTAAGTTAAAGGGAAAAATAAATAAATATCGTCATATTATTTATTTACTATCTATGGTTACATGTCATTTAGTTTCGTATATGTTCTGTGGCTCAACCCACTTGCTAAATCTCAGAGCCACCCAACCATTCTTATACCCGTAAGCTTATTACAGCCCATAGATGAGCGGAGAGCAGCACCAGCAAGTGACGTCGATTTATGTGGCAACCGACCAACCCTAGCCGTCGATAAAGACGTAAGCAGGTTATGAAGCACCCCTGCTGATAATATTAACTTGTTATTGTTTCCTATCACTTTTATGTCCCTAAGGACTTTTAAGACTTACCTTACCAAGAGATAAGCTTAGGTTTGCGTCTAGACTACATTTTGTGTGGAGTTTTCGTCTAGTATTGTTTAGGGTAGTTGCCACCATTCTAGTAATATTATAAACGCGAAAGTTTGTGAGGATGGACGGATGGATGGATGGATGGACGGATAGATGGATGGATGTTTGTTACTCTCTCACGCAAAAATTACTGAAGTTTAAATAAATAAATGCAACGAGTTTGATAAACTGTTCGAATTTGATTTGGTATTTGGTGAAAACGTATGGTTTTGATCGTGAATATCAATTTTATGTTATGTTACGGAAGTTACATGAATGAATCAAAGGTCGCAGAAGTCGTTACCTACATTTTATAATTAATACTCGTAAAGGGGGCAAAACTAACAATAAAAATCGTTAGGTATGCACGTTCCCGTTATTAATGCAAATCAGATAACAAAACAATTTAAATTAATCACCTAAGTAATTGATACAGCGGCAAAACAATTATGTCGGCTCAATCATTTATTTTGATCATTCAAACTATCCGGATATTGGTTGGTTAATCGTCAAAAATGTCATTTTCATGATAAATTAAATACATACATATATGAATCCTGAAAACAACATGTCACTCGGGCAGTTTTAAAAAACCGGTCAAGTGCAAGTCGGACTCGCGCACCGAGGATTCCGTACAAACTTGTAGGTATTTTGTTATTAAACTACATATTTACGGTTTCTAGATTTTTTCCTTTACAGATTTTTTTACTCTAAGACATTGCTTCTTGCCAAATTTCATGATTCTAGGTCAACGGGACACCCTATAAATTTTGATGCCCTTGAGATTGTCGAAATATACGTTTTTTGCGGCATAAACGGCCGTATTCTTTTACGTTAACTTAGAAGTTTGATTTTTTCACAGCTTCAAAGGACTGTAGACGTGGGTACTTATATGGTTTTAATTTCAACTCGATACCTTGACGCGTTCCCGAGATAAAGGGTGTTGACAGACAGACAGACAGACAGACGGACAACAAAGTACTCCTATAAGGTTTTTGTTTTTCCTTTTGAGGTACGGAACCCTAAAAAGAATTCCTTTATAGTTCGGACAGTCATTTAAAAAAAGAATTCGTTTCATATAAATATATCGTAAAATAACTGAGACATGAAGAAAAATCATTCATAATTTATAATATCGATTTTACCTGGAACCCTAAATAAAACAACCCATTTAATACCAATAAAGAGGTACTCAATAATTCCAATACCATTCGTTTTCATTTGTGCTCCACAAATCAAATGAATATACGCCATGTTGTTATAATAATTGAGCATTATGTGTTGGCGAAACGAAATTACCTACCTAGCGCTGAATTTGCCTAATAAATGCATAATTATGTAATGTGTTCCATTCACAATTTTCCCGTTCTCGCGGCGAGTAATTATGGAACAGTGCATTAAACTTAATCAGCGTCAGATCTACGCTTCGAATAATTAGTTCTGTTGCTTTATTTGATGATGTATGCCTACCCTTAATTAGGTACTTTTCCATTATACTGTTTACTGTTTCCATTTATAAGGAGAGGGTTCAACTCAAAATAGTTTTTAACTTTTACTATTAATTCGGCAACGTGTTTAAACGACGAAACATCCCATATTCGACTCTTACAGATATGTAGGTACTCGTACCTACTGGAGAGAAAATGTTCAAAATGACTCTTCAATACTTTTCTCAGTCAAGGAGTATAATAGCAAAAGACTTAATAGAAAAAGGTTGAATAACCGTAAGATCGAGAGTCAGCCATTAAAGTGAATACTGCAAGTTCGCTTCGAGCATCATGTTCCAAGTTAACGAAATCTCTGTGCATATTGTTTGAAACAACAATGAAAGAGAAAACACAAGTTTCCTTCAACACTACGAAGAATAAATCCATTTTATTGATTCAAATAAAGACTTGCTTACTCAGAGTTTCATATACTTAAAGTTTGTCCAATACAAATGCGAGCTCAGATCGTAAATGTTTCGTTCAGTTACAGTGGGAAGGTGTTTTTATATTTAGTCATAAAACACACGTGCCTCCCAACCCTAGCATCGTTACTTTTAAAGCACTATGCCTGTAACAAAGACTTTTCAAAGGTCGTTGACCGAAATGGCCACATTCAATCTAAAAACCGGACACAATCCCCTTTTTACCCGACTGCGCGACGCAAAGGAGGGTAATGTGTTTATCAGTCTATGTATGTATGTTTGTTTCTATGTGGCGTTCTAGAGACCAAATGCGTAGGCCGATTTTGATAATTCTTACGTCAATCGATTCGTCTTAACCTTGCGAGTGTCACTAAAGACATGACAGTAATCAAAATTCACCACAGCGACAACCAGACGCTATATTGTCAAAATGAAAAAAAAAAAATCGATGAACTATGTCAAGTGGGGTATCGTTGAATAGGTATTTTAAAATCATCTTTAGGTTCCTTTTATCATTTTTCATTTTAAATAATAGTTTAGGATATATAACGATTTAAAGTTGTTGAACAAAACAATCATTCTCGCTAATTTTCTTACTTATTGATTTGTTTTTATTTCAAGTATAAACGATATGCAAACAAAAAAAAAACAGTGAAAAAAACATGAAGAAAATATTTAATTTGGATTCCTATTGTTTTTTGTTATCATCATTACATTTCTGTCACCAAAACTATTACGATTCACGACTCATAGTTCGGTAGGTAGGGTACATCAGGGCCGGCAGTCTCGACATAGATACCGACATTGTCGCAAACTTTCGATCGCTTATTAAGAACGAAAAAATTCGGTTGCAATAGCGATGCTTGCGAGAAACTCATCTTGGATGTTTAGAGTTGCATTTCTCGCTAGCAACGTTATTGCAACCGAATTTTTTCGTTCTTATTAAGCGATCGAAAGTTTGCGACAATGTCGGTATCTATGTCGACACTGCCGGCCCAGTAGTTAATAAGTTTTTCGCTATAATATCTTAAAAACTGCGTCTGCGAGTTAAACTTGAAAACCTGCGGCCTTTAACTGGCGAACGCCTTCAAAGAGAACGACAGAAATGGAAATCTATAGATTGGGTGATAATAGATGAGATTTCTATGGTACCTTACCTAACGCTACGGAATATTAATCTACGCCTTCACGAAATGAAGCATAATCGACTGCACTTTGGTGGTTGTAATATTATTTTATTTGGTGATCAATTGCCACCTGTGTCCAAAACAACTGGCGGGGCTTATTGCTATCGACAAACTGCGACGTTAATAGGTGAAGTCAACCTCTGGCATCTATTTGATTTCTGTGAGTTACCACAAAATATGAGACGAGGACATGACACAACATTTGTGGATATATTAAATAATCTTAGAGTCGGTCAACTGACAATGCAACAATTGGAGATATTAGATAGTCGACGGGTAGAGATAGACGATCTCAATGAAATCATTCGAGTTTTCCCAACTACAGACAGGTCGATGAACATAATCAAAAGATGACAACTATATTGGCAAAAACTACTAGGTTGTATAAATTACATGCAGTTGATATATCAATAGAATCGAAAACATATGGTCAATAACCGAAAGATGTTTATGTTTCTGATGATCCTAACAAAACTGGAGGAATCGTTAAATATTTAACAATCGGTTTAGGATCACGAGAACGTTATGTTACGAAGAAATTTGAATGTTATCCATGGTCTTGTTAACGGAGCAATGGGTGTTATAAGAACAATTGAGTGGCCAGCTCTTCGGAGGGACCAATCGGAACCCGGAGAATTGTCACAGGCTGTTTATACATATATAATTTGACGACAAAGCTATTAAAAACAGTGTTCCTGGAGTAGGAGTCAGAATCTAACCATCGTCGACAGAATTCGATGCACTTTGCGGACAGGGTAAAGTAGAGCGAAAAATGTTGCCATTGATATTGTGCTGGGGTGTAACTGTACACAAGCTCCAAGGAACTACTTTGGACCGAGCTGTGGTTGACTTAAGTTGACGCATTTTTGCTAAAGGTCCTAAGTAGCTTTGAGCCGAGTTAGGTCTCTAAAGGGACTAATCATCAGTAGTTTAGACCACCGCAAGTTACTAAATAATCCCCACGATATTAACTCCCTCAATGAAATGACTAGATTGCGAAATTTACCATCTTATAACGAAGTCAATGAATCGTAACTAAAAAGTATAAAATAAAATAAAATAATTTAAAGAAAAACAAAAAACCCGACTGTGTAAAACTAATTTTAAAAAATACGTGAAAAAATTAACTTAAATAAAAACTAAAAAGAAAGAAACAAGCCCAGTAGTTTAAATCATAAATTCTAATGCAGAACAGAACGACTCACAGTCGGGGCCCATTCAAATTTTACCAATCAAATCTTCCCAAGGGGCCCCGACTGTGAGTCGTTCTGTTCTGCATTAGAATTTATGATTTAAACTACTGGGCTTGTTTCTTTCTTTTTAGTTTTTATTTAAGTTAATTTTTTCACGTATTTTTTAAAATTAGTTTTACACAGTCGGGTTTTTTGTTTTTCTTTAAATTATTTTATTTAAATTCGTACTTTTCCGAGTGTAAAATTCTTTGTACAGAACCATGAAGGTCAAAGCCTTTTGTAGAAATTAAAAAGTTTTATTTTTAATTTTTTGAGTTACTCTGAAGTCGGAGGTTTTTGAAACAAACTCCAATTAAAGTAGAGCTTTGAGGTTACACACCGAAGTAATTAATCAATGACTGGCTTCAATGTCCCGTGAGTAATTCTTGGTGGGTTTTAAATATCAGACCTACAACTTTCGAATTATTGCGCAAGAATAACGATTGTAACTTCGAGATAGGATCTTTTTCATAAAAATATGAGTTCCAAAATACTACGTTCATAACAACACGACATTTTAATCAGAACAGTAGGAGAAAAACACTTTTAAAAGTTGTTAAGTGTTTACATATTGGTGCTCGTGACTGTACACCTGTCTCACCTTCAGCGTGTCTTTTTTAAATAGAGATAAATTCAAAGGCCAAAACATGTTTACACCACATACTTTTTACCCAAGTAAGTCTACCTTTAGGCACTTTTTTTTGTAACAAAACAATTTTAATATGCAAGTATTTAAAAAATGGAATATGATGTTAATGAAAAAGCCTTTTACGGTTCTCATTAGCATAATATATGAAAAAGGCCACTTAAAGTTACGGCTGACGCTTTTGAACAATATGAGTTTCATCTTTTTGTTTTTATGTATCTGGGAATAAAAGAACAATGCTATGTTAGATAAGGGAAATCTTAGGTTACATAGTAGCTCTAAGGCCTAAGGGATTCTAACTTTACTGTCTTCTTTTGTGTCCACAGTTTTATATACTTTCACACACATTATTATTCTTCATACCTAAGCAAAGTAAGTAAATGAAAAAAATCAAGGTTTCCTACGTTATCCCTGAAGGCTGGCACTTTTCTCGGATAAATAAACAAAGTTTTTATGAAATACTGTCCAGAAGGTTTCGTTTAATATTAATAACTATAACGCAGTGTTGTCTCATATATGGCACAACGGTAGGGCCGGAAAGTCTTGCCATCGTTAAAGCTTTATTGCTCCGACAGATGTTTATGAATTATGTCTACCCGAAGTGATTCATAAATCTTATATTTTTTGTGCAAATGTTAAATTATTGTTCTTAATAAAATCTGGAATTTTGTTTTTTGCCTGGACATTAAAAGGGAGAATAGGGTTGGTTGGACTTGGCTGGCACTAGTTCCCTGCTTTCTGGTCGTAATCTCAGTAATTGGATACAAACAGTAGGATATAATGGAAACAGAATATATTTTACTTCTGTTTAAGCTTCAATTTTTCGGGAAGTCGCCAAGCGGTTGGTCGACTCTTCACGTGACCAGAGGGCGGGCCTATTTTTTGGCCAAAGAATCAGCATTGCCATCCAACGCATCCAACGTGGTAATGCTGCCAGTCTTCTGGGCACTTTTCCTGTTGACAGCGATGCGGACGAATTTTTGGACGCCCTGTAACCCTTTTGTACTTGTACATATTTATTTCTATTATAGTTTTGTAGCTTCAATTGAATAATAGTGTGTTGAAGAAGACAAACAAATATTTATCAGACTTCACTGCTCAGTAGCAAACAAAATTGAAGCTGAATTAACCTATGCTCCTTAATAGTTACTGGAAGAGAGAATACTTGATTGATTTCCTGTATTTATAGGTATATCATCGTTGTATATGTATTCAACGTTAACTTCTGCTGTAAATCTTGTAACTATCGGTCTACCGTATTTGTGAGCAGGCCGACTATTGATAAACTTGTGATCGATAAAGTTTAAAGGGAAAAGTTTGGACGGTGTTTAAGGACATGTCCGGATAGTTGTTTGATGCTAGAATACACGATCCAGTAAACGTGGTTGTTCAAGTACATCTGTAGTTTGTAGTTTGTACTTGATCCCAAGTTTATGTGTCGTATTTGAATACAAGTGATCACAAACACGTGTCTTAAGTACTCGGAGTTAAAAGCTACTCTCACTAAGGTGTGTTTTCATCTCTCATTTTCATTTTAATGGACGTAATTATTTAAAGAAGTGCAGCGTAATTTACTCTGAGCTTCTAAAAGAATTTCCACTCTTAAAAGATAATGAGATTCTTGTAGAACGGCGTGTGGCATCTTGGGTAATGCGACCGCTTTAGTGACGTTATAAAACTAATCTGGAGACTACGTAAAACAGAAGAGAAAAACGAATGGTTCACTATCCATTTGCATAAAATGTTAAGACCTAATATAACTTAGCATAATTTTGTTTGGCATAATTATATTTTCGCATAATATAATTACGCATAACAGCTTACGCATAATTTTTTAAGCATAATTTCTCTAACCATAATAATGATGAAGCATAATATTCTAAAGCATAAAGGAGATTGAGCAAGTTACTATAGCACTTGGTTGCGCATCTTTTGACACAGTATAGTAATGAAAATTAGACACAAAAAAGTGCTAGTGTCATACTTTAAAACAAGATTAAATTCAAAATTAAATAATGTGGGGTTTTTGAAAAAAATAACATAAGTTGAGTACCTATTGAGGTTATGTTACATCTCAAAACAATTCATTTTGAAACGCTATTAACTGGCAAATATTTTACATTATTTTTTTACATATTAATTGAGTATTACCTATGTTCATTATTTAAGATATTTAAACACATTGGTCTAGAAATCTTCTCAGAAAAACAACATTTCTAACAATTTATCTGTGAAGTGTAAATCAACAACACAACTTACCCTTTAATTAATTAATAGTTACTTTCACATTGTTTTCTTTTTATTAACAACGGGGAATAGCCTGAAATTGACGTTCATCTCTCCTGATGGGGAGCAATGATAAGGCTGAAGATGGCAGCACACTTCATGGTATCCAACCACAGAGGGACTGGCTATCTTACCTTTTACTGTTGGAAAACGTTTTAAATTGTTATGACGGTAGATTTAGATTAGACGGTGGTAGCTAGCCAGGTGGACTTAAAACCAGCCCTACCACTAACTAAAACGAGCATGTACGCCGGGATCGAACCCGGGACCTCTGCGCAAACAAGTGGGTGAACCACAATACCAGAGGTGGTAAATAGTGTATCATAAATAAAATAAGAATATAGTAAGGTAGTGGAAGAAATAAAAAGTTCAATTAAATAAAAAAAATATTTATTCAGCCTCTTCCTCGTCATAATTAACATGTTCATAAAACATGTCATCTAAAAATTGAGCAGGAGCATTAATAGAATGGTAGCGTGCCCAACTGAGATACCACAGAACGGTCATCACATGTACACAGCAGCCTACTGTTCGGTTGCCCACTAAACAATTACAATAATAACCAGCAATATCTGATACACGGTTGGTGGTGTGACTATTAACTAAAATATATGCATAATAAACCTTATTGCCAATATGCCGAGATCTAATCCTGCCTCTGATGAGATATTTGTCCGTTCAAAATCAAAAATCAAAATCTAAATATTTTTATTTCACATAGGCCTACATGGGCACTTATGAAACGTCGACAAAAAGGTGCACGGTTCGGGTTGGTCGTTTCCTATGGAGAAGAACCGGCAAGAAACTCCATGGTTACTCTTTTAAAATGATTAGTTTTACAATATTATCATGTTACAGCATTAGTACTCAAGTATGGGGGGACAGCATAGGCCCGACAATAAGTCGTTGCTTACTACACAAGAAAAACGGAAAACAAGATAAGAGGTTAACACACATCTAGGAATCTACAAGGCCTACACTGTTCACACATTCACAAAAAATCGTTAAAGTTCCCAGTACCAATGGCAGTTCATCCTCTATATCAATGGTGTGGGTACAGATGCCCGACTCGTAGATATTTCCACAACATTGCTGCTGGAAGATGAAGGAATTTCCAGATTCCCAATGGTTTCAATAGCAGACTCACTCTGTAAAGCTAGTCTACTTTGATCAAGCTCAGCATATCTTCTTACACTTCTGTATGCATTAGTCCAACAGCGTAAACAAACTCTTTCAAGACGGTGAACCTGAAATCAATATAATATATATATATACCTATTTATAAAATACCACTGTGTATTTAAATTCTACATGGAACGAGAATAATAGTCACGAGTAGTGTTCCTGGTTTTCAGAGTATTTTTATTTATATAAATTCTATGTGCTTGTGCTATGATGCTAAAAATAGTTATGAAAAAGTACATAAGCATCCATCAATGTATTTCCTCTTGCAGAATTTTAATATAATTAGATTAGAGTGATTTCGGTTATAATTAGGATGATAGTTAACTATTACTACTATATTTCTGAAAGCAGGTAGGAGGAAGAATAAGTTGCCTGCTCATTGATTCCTTGCCTTATTAATTTATAACTTGAGTTACGGTGTTAAGGTGTATGTGATAAAATGAAATTCCGTTCAGGGCTATTAAGTGGTACTATGTGAGTCCGAGCTCTTAACACTGATGTTCCACAGCTTAAGCACACTTGCTGGTGTCCAAAGGTTTGTGTAGGAATAGTGCCTCTTTTGTAGTTGCCTGATTGTCTTTCAAGTATAATGTAACATTCCTGACATATGAAATCATCTTCTGATACCTGAAAATAATAAAAATTGTTCTGCTAAGTATTCATTGCTCAATATAAAGTGTATTTTTATGTTCATAAGTACTCTGTAGCTGTTACGTGAATAATCCATACGTAGATAATCTACTATTAATAATGTGAAAACATTATTTTCTGAACGTTATTTTTAAATAATAATATTCGCTTTGAAGGTATTTTACTATTCGAAAGGATATGATAGTTATGGAATAGATTACTTACCGCGGTAGGAGAAATCCAATTACGTAAAATATTGACCATGGAATCCGTTGCCTCTCTGATTTGGCGTCTAGGCAGCGGGTGTGCCAATAAAAGAGAACAATTCATACAGCGCAACATGTTTTAAGTCTAGAACAAATCACCGTGGACGTAAAAACGTTCTAACAATTCACTTCGCAGCACACGCACAAAAAGAGTCAAATTGAGACGTGGAGGAATCCTAAAACTCAACTCGACACGATTTTATATTTGTTAGCAGAGAAAAGCTAAACACAATATTCTCGGCTTAGGCGCTTATCACACGGCACCGCGCACCGCCGCGGAGGGCGGTGGCGGTAAAGCGGATTTCGTAGCGGCCCGCGCGGTAAGGCGGTTTACACGCCTGTCAGCGCGGTTGGATTTAACGCGGATTTGACCAGTTTGATCACAGACACTGCAAGAATGGACGCTGAAGTGGTGGCAATAATCTGGCTTTTATGGTGTAAAAAGAAAAAAAAGAAGATATTGGGTTCATCCATTTTTACGAAGCAGAACTCTAAATAGGACAATTTCTTCCCATTGTTTCATTTTAAGGAGTCGAGGAGCACCGCTCGAACGCGCGGTCAGGCGGTGTAGGTACGTGTGTTAGGCATCGACGGATTTAATAGAGGTCAATGCGACATGAGATCCGCTTCACCGCCAACCGCGGCGGTGCGCGGTGCCGTGTGTTAATCGCCTAAACAGAAACATCAATTTGTTTGACATTTCATCGAATAGTGTTGTGACACAACAATAGACTACGGCGTCATAACATAATCAATTATATCTTAATTGTTTGATTTTTGCCTAGAAATTGCTTTTTAATGAAAAAATAGTAACATAATTACAGAATAATAATAATGACAACTATAAACACTTTTTAGTTGCAAATGTAGATTATTTTGTTGTTCCACGATTTATGTTAATGTTTAATCGATCGATTATAATTGAAAAAGGAGTCGCTTCACTATATTGGAAGAAATTACGTATTTATTGTATTAAATACTAATTAAAATGAAAATAGAAACCCCACCAATTATTTCAATGAATTTAAGTCAAAAATCGATTAAAATAATATTATGAATTATGCATTAACTCAAATGGCCATACGCGTCAAAAAGTGATACTAAAAGTGCTCTTTGTCCTTTATTAAGCATAAAGTTCTAAAGCATAACTTTTTTATACGCCCTAGATTTTTTGCCCGAAGAGGATAATTATAACAATTTATTTCGACGATTGGAAAAAAGCCATATCTCCTGAATCAGGTAATAAATAACATATTAATATAATATACCGTATTGAACAATTTTGTGGGTTTTTTTTTTCGCTGTAGGAAGCATGAAGCAAGCAAGCATACAGCATGCAAGCAAGCATACAGCATGCAAGCAAGCATGCAAGCAAGCATGCAAGCAAGCATGCAAGCAAGCATTCAAGCAAGCATGCAAGCAAGCATACAAGCAAGCATGCAGCAAACAAGCAAGCATGCAGCATGCAGCATTCAAGCGAGCATGCAATATGCAGCAGGCAGGGTTTCTGTCACGGCTCCGGCGCTGCGGGCCTCCGGCGGTCCCACGCGTGCTAATCGTCGCAGACGGCTTTGGCACCTGCTCCTCAGCCCGCGGGCCGCCTCGCCCCTACGCGCCTACGCGATTTTAAATTACACTCTAGGGGTAGGACAAACAAGACTACGTGGAGTCGGTTTTGCAGCAATTCGGTTCTGTCACTAACTTTTGTTGCACAGCATAATAAATTTTTAACCAACAATATTTTGTATGCCTAAATATTATTATGCTAATAGTCATTAGGCCTACTAACGTTATGCGAATCAAATTTATGCCAAAACAAATTAGTCTTTAAGATGATTATGCCAACATAAAATGTATGCCTAAAAAAATTATGCCGAAGTATTATTATGCCAAAACCAATTGTGCCAAAATCGTTATGCCGAAGTATATTAGGACAAAGAACATTATGCGAAAAGAAGGGATCCCAAAACGAATATGTATTAATACTATTAACATCCTAGCATCACGGTTTTATAAACTCTTGCTATATGATTCTGAAAAGTGCAAAAAAGAAGACATTTTCACTTGCAATTGCTACGAGTTTTTCCTGAGCGTTAGAGAGCTGCATTAATGTTTTTCACGTAGGACTTTAGGGTTATATTTAGAACATTCCACCACCGTCTGGCTGACGTAAAAAAAGAAATAAAAATGACGCTGTCACTTGCAGTCACCGAGAGCTAACGAATATGAATGGTGCAGCGCTGTGCCCGGGGTCAACGGTATGCTGCTAGCTTTAAAAATTGACATTACGAAGAGATATTAAATAATATATTTTCCCGAAGAGTTAATTAGGGAAAAGTTGGATTGGTAGTGAAACTGGCTGTAAAAAAATGGTATATGGTATTGGGTTGGATTTTATTCTTCATCATCATCTTCCGGGCCTTGCCCCATTTGTACTTGGGGTCGGTACAACACGTTTTCTTCTTCCATTCTCCCCTGTTAGACGTCACGGCATCATTTACTCTCTCTTTCATATCATTTTTTACACAATTCATCCATCTTTTCTTTGGCCTTTTTCTCCCTCTCTATACATCAATAATAATCATCATCATAAATAATAATTTATAACATGCGTTGTTATTGGACACGAAACATGGACGGCCGGGTTTATTCATTTGCATGACTTTAGGACTGAAACGTGACGTTTGGCGATCAGGATTGACAAAAGTTGGGCGAAATAACAATGATACTGAATATCTTATCATTACAAGGGACGAATTTTTAACCGGAGGGACTGTTAAAAGTTTCCAGAAATCGTTCTCTCCCTTAATTAAACAGAATCCTACGCAAATAATAGGTACTTACATTCTTTTCAGCTTTGTTAACCAGAACTGGGTAATCTGCTTTCCAAATATAACTCTTAATACTCATTAACCCTGTCAATGTACTCGATTATCAAATTTGTCTCTACCTCAACTACAACAAATTAATCTGCTCACAACTTAAGCAGATTAATTTTAAATATAACTAACTTCTGAGGTCGCAAAACTTATTAACTAACGGAATTTAATAATCTTACAATCGGCATCATGGTTTTAGTTACGAATTTAATAAGTATTAAGTTATCTTTGTATTGGGACTTTGGAACTTCAAAGTTACGTCAAAGACTCTTTGTCTAACTTTTCGAAGGATCTTCTCCAGCAGCTACTGATACTTAAAGTAAATTACTGGAAAATAAACTATCTAGAATTATTAAGTGAATAATAGTTGAATATTATAGATCAAAGTCTTTAAGATTATTGCCCTAGATTTTGAATGGTTGACTTAAGTTTCGTTGTGTTAAATTCTAAAGTTAAATACACTCGTTCATATTTTGTTTGAACTTTGGAATAGTCCCTTAAACTTTTGTTGTACGACATCTTTTGTTTTTGAGACGCCTTTTTGCAGCACTAGATTGCCTCAAAACATACATACCGCTGAGGTGATAATTATGTAAATTCCTCTTTTATTGCACCCGTAATATTGTCATTTAATAAAACCACAGATAAAATAACCACATACTGTAAACAATTTAGTGTAAGTTCATAAATCTGTATTATCTTGAACCGTTACAGCCGTACTGATGTAATGCACGGAATTAGGATTTATTCCGACCATTACTCATTGCTGGCCAGCCGGCTCTCGTTTATTATGTATGACCTAGCCGGAGCTAACGAAAGCCTGGATTTTTGTACGTGAATCCACACTTGTATAGGCTAGTTAAGGCTGAAAGCCGTTTTCAGGTCCTAATTTTTTATACTGAGTAACTTACACCCAGATGTAACAAGACTGGCAAAAAATTAAATCATTGGGTATTTTGTAGTAGGTTTATATTATGGTTTAGAAATGTAGATAGGGATGGTGTGTGGGTGTTGTGTGATAGGAGTACGGAATCTTCTTTTCAACCAATTCAAAATAATAAAAGGCTATTAAATTAGAAAAAAAAACGGCCAAGTGCGAGTTCCGTATACAGGCCCTCCCACACATGCGCGTTTTTATCCGTCGATGATACCAGATGCGTTATTGCGTCCCGATTCCTTGCACACAGTTGCGTTTTTATCGTCCGATAATTCTATTTCGTATTCGTGTTTTTGGCAGGTTTCACCCTAATCTCGGGCAGGTTCGCCATTTTTGTGATGGTCACACTATACAGCAGAGATCCCCTACTCTATACAATATAACAAAGTATTTACATGTCTCTAATTGTCATTAATTACTCACTAATGTATTATTGACATAGACAAAACAATCCAATTCGTTTATGTGTCTGCCAGCTATATACATGCAATGTATATGCATGCAATATTTTATCAAAATAGTGTCTGTATTCCTACCTTAATTTGAATTATACTAAATTATTTACAATCGTTTTTGGTGCATTTGTCGGCCATCTTTCATATAGACCAGGGTCGATTATTTACAAAAAAAAATAGTAGGATGAAACCCATTGGAAAAGGAAGAGAATATAACAAAAATGAAAGAAAAAATAATTTACGGGCGATTGAGGTCGGGAAGTGAAACGTGAGTTTTTAAGGGTAAAAAACGTTTTATCTCGATATCCGGCAAAACTACAAGTCCGATGGAAAAAAGTTAAATGGCAAAGTTGTAGGTAATAAAAAGATCTACAACTTTTGTATTAACTCCTTTTTCACATAACCTCAAAATTTATGTGAAAATTTCAAATAACCAAGTTTTTGTGTTTATTATTTTTTTACTTTTACATTTTTTTTTCACGAAATTTGCTAAAAACACCTTTTTATGTCCCAAAAACACTGTAATTTTTTGGATTTAAATTATTAATTTTTTCATCTTTTTAGGGTTCCGTACCTCGAAAGGAAAAAACGGAACCCTTATAGGACCACTTTCTTTTCCGTCCGTCTGTCTGTATGTCAAGAACCTTTTTCTCAGGAACGCGTGGAGGTATCAAGCTGAAATTTATGTCCAATACTCAAGTTTACTGTCCCTTGGTTCTGTGAAAAATAATGGTACGGAACCTGTACGGAGTCCGAGTCGCACTTGGCCGGTTTTTTTTACTTAATATTGAAAAAGCACCCTAATTTTCAATCGAAATTCGTCAAAATATCTGCTTTTTTTAAAAAGTGTTTTTGTTCTTTGAAATCTCTACTTTCTGGTGGTATAAAAAATATAAATTACTATGACTAACGGTTTTTACAGCTGCTACGAAATAACATCACATGCTAATGGGTTTCATCCTACTATTTTTTTTTCAATTTTTACCATTTTCAAAGGCTTCAGCCCTGGTCTAATAGCTACTGTTAGTGATAAAAATTCTTTGTCTGATAATAAATCAATATCCATGTTATAGATTTTTAGAACACTCGTAACTGTCGGTAAAACAAAATTTCGTCCTTAACGTACTAGGTACTATTACTAACGATCTCGCAGCTGTGTAAGGGATGATTGCATGCGTCTCAATACAAATATGCTAAGAACTCATATCGGATTATTGCAGGACGGAGAAACGCAAGCGTTCTACTTCTATTGCGTCGTTATTATCGCAGCAGTGGGTAACTTCCTAGCCGTCCTAATACATGATGTACTAAAAACAGATATCGCAATAACGCATTCAGTATTATCGACCGATAATAACGCGCCTGTGTGACAGAGGCTTAAGGTAGTTCTGTGTAGGTATTTTGTTATTGAACTACATATTTATTTATTTTATTTATTAAAACTTTATGCACATAACAAAGGCGGACAAGGAAGGTGCCTTGGTCATTTTCTACCAGTCTCCCTTAGGGTGATGCAGAGACAAAACAGTAGGTGCAATAATACAGAAAATTACCAAGAATAAAATATAATAATAAATATACACACATACAAACAAAATATACAAAGAAAAGAGAGTTAAAATTTTTACATAGATAAAGAAAAACAAAAAATTAATTATGGGACGAGTCTGCCAACTTCTTATGTAAGTGTTTGCGCGCTTTTACTTTAAATGTGAACCGACTGGTTGCCGTCCTGATATTCAGAGGGAGCGAATTCCAAAGGAAAACCGCCTGGACAAGAAAAGAAGATTTAAGAAAACCAGAGCGGTGAGTAGGACATCGTAGAAGACGATGACATATTTACGGTTTTCTGATTTTTTCCACATTGCTTCTTGCCAATTTCACGATTTTTGTCATGGTTTTGATTCCCTTGTGAAATCGCAAAATATGCGACATAAACGGTTTTTTTTTTCGGATGGAAAATCATCAAATGACCCCCCCTCCCGTTCTGGGCTGAGCGGAAGGGAGTGTCAGACTTGTACTGGCTAAAACTCATCCATGTTCCTTCTTTGCCTTTTCTGTTCCTTTTTTGCTTTGTTTCTTCTTTTCTTTGTGTTCCGCAGTCCCGCAGTTTCGGCAGGCTCCTAGCCAACCTGAGTATTTCATATTAATTTCAGCTTGATATTTCCACACGTTCCTGAGATAAAGGATCTTGACAGACAGACAGACAGACAGACGGGCAACAAAGTGATCCTATAAGGGTTCTGGTTTTGACGACTGAGATACGGAACCCTAAAAACGAATGTCTAATAATGGTGGTTCTGATAACGTTTCTCCGTAAAACATATGTTTTACAGAGAAATGTTACTAAGGTAGACTGGTAGAAAATGCCCAAGGCATTAAGTCCGGCTTTGTACATTATGTCCATAAAGTTTAATAAAATAAATATTTAGTTACAAAAGCCCAACCATCATCATTCTCCTGCCCTTATCCCAATTTATTTGGGGTCGGCGCAGCATGTCTTCTTCTTCCATACGTCTCTATTACTCGTCATCTCAGCAGTCACCTCCTTTCTAGCCATATCATCCTTCACACAGTCCTGTGGCAGAGGCTTGAGCAGTGGTAGATCAAAGAAACGGTGGATGCGTTTTTTTGATCTTCCTCTACTCTTATAGCCATCTACATTCATACTCAAAATTTTCCTCACTACATTTTCCTCATTTTTAGGTACTCAACTTTATCTAATATATAAAAACACTGAAACATAGCACATACGTTTGGCTTTATAACATTTCAACCTACCTTCACAACTTGCGGCACAGCGGTTCCTCTCCAGGCTGCCATATTCGTACATTTCCGTAATACCGTCAGCCCATCTCCACAAGCTGACGTCTCAACGTAGAGGCACTGCATCAAATCCAAAATACATACATACGTTACGGCAATTCGATTCAAATACAGAGATATAGGAAAAACAATTTTGTTGGTTGCTTGAGCTGACTCAAGTGCCAATAATTCATCACGAATATCAGACAGCAGTAAGTTAGTCTGACTCTAAACTTAGAATATCGGCTTTGCCTTTTAATTGGGTCATGGAAGATAGATAGTGGGTCCATGTAAAATATTGAAATTCAGTTAGGTACTGTCCGATGGGATGACACAAACATAGCCCAAAAAGGCTAGGTAAATGATGATGCATAATGTAAATAAAAATATATAGATTTACTTATAATCTTACTATTGTTAATTAAATAAGAAATAACATAACATAACGCCTGTAATCCCCGAAGGGCTAAGCAGAGGTGTAAGGTTAGCAAGAGGTGAGTGGGGGGGGGGAGTAAGGTGTAATAGTACACCCATATTTCGCCAGTTTTGTTCCCTAATACGTAATAGCGGGCGAGCCTATTGCCATCAACCGGACACAGATCCAGACTCCGTGGCTGCTACTGAGACATTAAAAAAAAATTAAGAAAGAAATTTAAACATACTAAAAATAATAAAAAAAGTTCATGTATCAAAAGGAAAAATAATTACACTGGCGCCTCAGTCTGTCGTCGTATGTGTCGATGTTCTGAGGGTTCTACATGATTCCAGAAACGAATATTTTGTAGTTTTATTCAAAATCTAAAGCTTTATCTTTTCGTTACACACGTAGGACAATAAGCATTCTGTATATCCTCTTGTGCCATAAATAGGCATATACAAGTCTACGGTGAGATCGAAACTAATTGGCGGTTACGCTAAGAGGTTTAGTTTAATGTAATTGTTACATTTCATCGAAATATATCGAAGCTTAGACAGGGTATATTCGTCTCCTTTGATTTGAATAGACGTCAGTTTTAGACACTGGTTCTTAATTGACTACTCGTATTGTCGATTAAATACGAATATATCACTAATTATTTAGCTTACATAATCTCAAATGTTATAGGATGTTTTGATTAGGATAAAACACACATATGTCGGAATTGCCAGGATTGATTCCGTTAGGCTCGTACATCATGTGGGCAGAAGATGGGTTTCGTGCAATGAAAACACACTAGGTTTTATTAATCCAACAATTTACTTGAAATTACAATTTAACACGATAATTCTAGGCACAATTAATCGTGTACAGTTCCGGGACTTCTCAACTCCACTGCGATCAGACATGAACGTCGTCCTCGCTGAGAGCTTAAAACATCATGACTCTGTAGAAGCGCGCTGTGGTGTAGGTAAGGTACTTGTAAGTAGGTCTCCACTGCACTAACGCGCTTACAATTCATTTTATGTCCGTACCAATGACCGAATCCGACACATACATATCGTGGACGAGGCCAAGATAGTCCCCGGTCACCATAGGACCACGAATAGTCATTGTGCGATAGTACTTGCGACGTGGATTGTGTCAAGTACGTCTCTTGTTACCTTCGCATAAAAACTTATTTGAAACAAAAACCGACTTCCAAAAAACACTAAAAACGTCTAAAATAACTTTATTTCTGAAGTCCGTGATTTTGTTTGTTTCATTACCTTTTTTAGTATTTTTTAAAAGTCGGTTTTTTTTTTGTTGAAAAGTTTGTTATTTTGCCCTTTTTAGTGGGACGTTCTCAACAACTTCTTTCTCTCGATTACCGTTGGCCGTCGCAAGACGCGTGTAACTAAGAACCAAGAATTAACACTACCTCTCTTCTTTCTCTTGAATTGTCTCTATGAACTAAACAGTTACTAAACAGAACACCTATAAAACAGCAGTTGTTGAAAAAGGTACCACCCTTTACTTAGAAATTAAATAAAGTATTTCTATGACCTTCGCCTAACGAAATTAACAAGCTTAACGCGACCAATCACATTATATTAGGCGGCAGCGACTCCCACATCAAATAATCTATCCAAATAAATAAAATTGAAGTGTCTGTTTGTAATACATATCAAAAGAACAGTTTTTCTGAATGCATTTGAAAGTATTTACGGTACTTATAATAAAAACTCATTTTTTCAACTTATGTCTGTCTTTCTGTTTGTTCCGGCTAATCTTTGAAACGGCGGGACCTATTTTGACTGGACTTTCACTGGCAGAAAGCTGATGTTATAAGGAGTAACTAAGGTTACTTTTATTTTAGAAAAAGAATTAGGGTTCCGTGCAAAAAAAACATTGAAATTGTCAACAAAATCCGATTAAAAAGGGAAGTAATATTTTTTATAATAATTTCACGCGAACGAAGGTCGCGGGTTAACAGCTAGTATCATATAATACATAACCATTCAGAACCACTCTTCATTGATGGTAGCCGGAATCTCTTTGCAATGCAAAGATGAATTGCCATTCAAGACTCTTCGAATTAATATTCATTCCCTTCATTATTCCCATGACGAAGCTATTAAAATTTTAAGACGTTTTCTGACGTAATCTGAGTATGTGTGTTCGTGATAATATTTGGCTCATAATTTAATATCTGAGACGTTATAATGAATGGGACTTTATTAATTTCTGTTTAATTTTTTGAGAGGTGGAAATTAAAATTTGCTGCGGAGGGAATGAATTTGAAATGGTGGTGATGAAAAGTCAAGGAAAAGCTCTTGTTCCGTACCTTAAAGGTAACCAACGGGACCCTGTTACTAAGCCTCCGCTCTCCGTCCGTCGATCAGTCTGTCTGTCAGCGGGCTGTTTCTCATGATCCGTAATAGGTAGACAATTGAAATTTTCACAGAATGTGTTGTCCCTATAACATAAAATAATATAAAATAATATATATAAGGTCCCCATATCGTTCGTGAGAAAGAAGATACGGGAGGGGACTGTAAAGAAGTGACGAGTCCTCGAGTACAGGATCGGTCACGAAAGTGTTCTTCCCAGACGTCCTAGCGGCAAAGAGGACACTCAGAGACGTAGTTCTCACACCGGTCCATGTACAAGTCCTAACAGGACACGGAGGATTCTCAGCGTATCTCCACCGCTTTCATCTCAAAGACAGTCCCTCGTGTGTCTGTGACCCAAGCTGCGATGAAACAGTCTGGCACCTGCTCTTTGAATGCCCCAGATTCAGCCATGACAGAATGGAGCTGGAAATCAAGATCGAAACCCAGCTAAGCCAGTCCACACTCCACACCATCATGGGGACACCGGCAACCAGAAAACCGTTCTTGGCATTCGCGAGTAAAGTCGCCAAAGTCGCAGCAGAGGCTAACAAAACGGACGCAACCTCACAAAGTCGAAGCCGACTACCTAGGCGAACAGTCCCAACCACAACAACAACCACAGCAACGACAACACAGACAACAACAACACAGACAACAACAACACAGACAACAACAACACAGACAACAACAACACAGACAACAACAACACAGACAACAACAACACAGACCACAATAACACAAAACAGAACACGCACACCACTCACCACAACACAAGGTACACACGCAAACACCAATGAACAGCCGGCAGCAGCGGCAGCAGAAGCCAACTTACAACCAGCCCCCAGCGCCATGCCCATCACAGAATTCCTGGCATGCGGAAAAGACGGAATCCCAGGCGTCAGACTGCGACCTGTCGCTCTGTTCATGAACAGAGATACAGAAAAGCTAGGCATAAGCTTCTGCATAGGCTCGAGCCGAGCTACAGCCCGTTTTCCCATCTCACCAGGCCTTGCCGCCTTGATCAACGGAAGCACCACCAAACCGAGCATGGAAGGCAGTAAGTATGCCGCACTGCCACAAGTGGAAGTAGCCACTCACCAATGCCGTTTAATGCGATTCAAAGGAAAGACGATTGCATTACTCGAGTGGCGAGAGGAAACCCCATTCGCTCAAATAAGCTCATTGCTTCAAAAGATCAGGGAGGCCGGAGAACACACGCAAGTCACAGCCCGCACCATAACTTATGGTGCGGGCTGTGACTTGCGTGTGTTCTCGACCTCCATCGCGTCAACGCTTATGGTCCATAAGCGTTGACGCGATGGAGGTCGGAGGAGTGAGAGGAGACGTCGCAGACCGTTTCGGCTGCTTAAAAGCCTCGGAACATCATGAGGTAGTCGTCTATGAGGACAGAGGGGAAACTTTAAGTTTCCTTAAAGCCCCCAGAGACCCAACAGCCAGCGCGACAAGCTCCACAACTAACCCGACTACACAAAGCGGATCAGAGAGGGCTCAACAGAAGGCAGCCGCCGAAAAAACTGCAAAGGAGCAGAGTAATACCACCAGCCCGGAGGCCCAGGTCCGGTCGAGGAGTCGCCTGAAAGCTTTCGGCACTTTCCTCAGCGCACTGCTCCCAAGCACCAGCCGCGTATCACCAACCGAGAAACAGGAAGCAGCAGTGGCGAGGTTCTTCAGAAAAACACCTGCAAAACCAGCAGAACGTAAGCCTACGCCAACGAGAGCCGACAAAGGGCAAGTCAGCCCGCCTGTCCTCGCAGTGAACTCGGGCACCACAGACCACGTGAAGAGCGCTTTCCTCGAGTACGTAGCAATCGTGAGGGCGACCAGAGAGGTCAATCTTATGACATGCAGGAAGATCCTGCAGACCTTCCAAAGGAATACCGAAGGACTGCTAGGTGTACTACTCGAGGAGGCAGAGGCAGCCGTGTACGACAACGTCAGATCCCAAGTCATCAAAGGGGCAATGGTGGGTTCGTATATGGCAGCCTATAGCGCGAACAAAGGGTTTGTGGCCCTGGACGAGGAGGAAACGGAGCGCGTGGGAATACTAAAATTCAAAACACCAAACGACAACCCGATAGTGGTTACCGCCAAATGTACCAAGATCATGCTGGACGATAGGATCCTTGACATGGCACAGTCCATTTCGGGGATCCCGGATAACACAGCATCGCAGGAGCGTTGGACGGTACCCAGTATCAGGTGGGTAAACGGAGTCCCAGGTTGCGGCAAGACAACCTGGGTGGTGAAGCACTTCGATGCGGAGAAAGACGTTGTAGCCACCACGACGACCGAAGCTGCCAAAGACCTCAGAGAGAAGCTTGCGCACCGCTTAGGAGACCGAGTAAAGACAAAGGTGCGCACTATGGCCTCAATCTTAGCCAACGGGTTCAAGAAGGAAGAGAAATGCTACCGCCTAACGGTAGACGAGGCTCTTATGAACCACTTTGGGGCCATAGTTATGGCAGTGAAGTTGTCCGGAGCAAGCGAGGTTGTCCTCATCGGAGACGTAAACCAGCTACCATTTTTGGACAGAGAGAACCTTTTCGAGTTAAGGTATACCCGTCCAAACCTGGTGGCTGGTATCACCCAGGAGCTGCTTTGCACACACCGCAACCCGATGGATGTGGCATTTGTACTGAGCGAGATATACTCCGGTATATACTCCTCCAAGTCGTCGCTGTCGCGGGTCCATTCACTGGGTATCAAAGGGTACACAGGAGCGCAAATACCGAGAACTGCCCAAAACACCCTGTTCCTGGTTCATACTCAAGAGGAGAAAGCTTCTCTCGTCAGCCAGGGATACGGGTCCGGCGAGGGGTCACGCACCCTAACCATCCACGAGGCCCAGGGCCTGACCTTCGACAGCGTAATTATCGTCAACACCAAGTCCAGGCGACTCCAAATCCACGACAGCATCTCCCACGCGGTAGTGGCGGTGTCGAGACATACAGTCAGTTGCGTCTATTACACCGACGACGCCGATGACGCCACGGGCCGCTTTGCAAAGAGAGCGATGGATGCGCCTACTAAAACGGTCGTCGAGTACAACCTGAAGACGGCCATGCAGCATCGAGACGCGGTTGTTGTGGAAGCTTTGCTCAGGCTAGCGAAGTCCCTGGTCATTCGACCCACGTAAATGTTAATCCCCATCCAAACCCCAAAAACCCAAAAACCCAACCCAAACCGAACAACCCTAACCCAGTATAACAAAACATAGATTATGTAAAACTGCATGGCAGAGTGAGTCTGTCATACTCACGAAAAAGCTTTGCCGATGGTGGCGCTGCGCATCCGGTCGTTAAGTTCCCTAAAAAATGGTTGAGCTAAGCGGCGCGGATGTGCAGGTCATGTCCGTGAACGGATGCTGTCGGTCGGAGCTGGTCGGCTCACATTGCCATGCAGTTATCAGCCCTGTGTTATCAATAATATAGTGTAACCTTAGTTTAGTAACCTTAACTTGTAAGCAACTAGTAATATAGTAAATATAAATTGTAAGCCTGAAAAAAAAAAAAAAAAAAAAAAAACTGCATGAGCATGTTTATTAATATAAAAAAAGATGGACTCACGTAGATTTTAAGTTTAGTATAATGTAAGTGTCCGAAGTAGGAGCACGAATGCAATTTTAAGTAGTACTCACATAAAAAAAAAACAATATCAAACAAGGGCGCGGACCACCATGTCTGCGGTAGAAAATTAATAATAATAAAAAAAAAAAAAACATAGAATAATAAAAATAAATTCATAATTAAAGGGGACTCCCCTACTACCATAGTTCGGAACCCTTCATGTGCGAGTCCGACTCGCACTTGGTCGATTTTTTGGAATACGAAATGAATATAAACTAAGTACAATCTACTCATTGACATAAGGATCAAACAATTACCGCTATAATAGGTGCAATGCGACGCTTAAGGACTCCTTGGTGGTTCATGGCCTGAATGCTATTTAAACCATACGGCAGAACGAGTGATGAGTTTGACATAAAATTTCAGATTATAAGAAAGTAGATTTTAAGAGTTTTGATAAAAGACATTCAAATATTAACGAGCGATAGACGGGACAAGACGAAGAAAATCGTAATCCAATACTTGTTACTACTTAGTAACAAGTCGGTCTGTCTAGTGTCATACGCCCGCTTGTCAGGTAGCATTCGTGTGTCAAATCGAAAATGTTCGGGATCAAAATTTTTGTATGAAAATATATCCAATGTCAGCTATATAAGTCTTTTAAATCTGCTTGGTTTTGAGGTGGTTTAACGTCGCAATATGCAATATTATCCCTGAACTCTATACCTTCATCTCTATATCTCCATAACCTACTAATATTATAAATACAAAAGTTTGTGAGAATGGATGAATGGATGTTTGTTAATCTTTCACGAAAAAACTGCTGACCGGATTTGGATGAAATTTGGCACACAGATAGTTTATAACCTAGATTAACACATAGGATCTTTTTATCCCGGTAGTAAACTACACGCGGGCGAAGCCGTAGGCATAAGCTACTTATTACTATTATAAATGCGAAAATTTGGATGAATGGATGTTTGTTTGTTACTCAATCACGCCAGAACGGCTGAAAGGATCTGGATGAAATTTGGCACAGAAATAGATTATAGTTTGGAATAGCACATAGGTTTACTTTTTTTCTCACACATACACATCCAAATTTCCACGCGAACGAAGTCACGGGCAGCAGCTAGTATTCTCTATATCTTCACGTTATGAACAAAGAAAGATATTAATATCACGACAAAAGAAACTCTCCTAGAAAACAGTGTTCTAAAGGGAAATAATAGGGACCTTGACATTAGGGTTAATTTTCGCAGTTCATCGTCCTCATTATTTGCTTCTATCCGTTATGTGTATATATGTTGTCATTGATCCCTTAGCGAAAACATGTGAACAAATAAATAAACTTGAAAGTACCTACAAATGTACTATTTTCTCCGGATATTCGTCTAGTTCAATGTTAAGGTCAACGGTGTTCTTTATATTCCTTGACCTCCTTGACCTTGACCTTTACAGAACTGAGTTGAAGAGAGTTATATTTGTTACACGCAAAGAGATTTAAAACAGTTATAGAGCGGACATTGGGAATATTGTCATACAATAATTTTCATCCCGAACTTTTTCGATTTGACACACGAATGCTACCTGACAAGCGGGCGTATGACACTAGACAGAGCGACTTGTTACTAAGTGGTAACAAGTTTTAGATTACGATTTTCTTCGTCTTGTCCCGTCTATCGCTCATAAATATTTGAATTTCTTTGGTTACACGCATGGTCACAAGAATATGAATCATTTATTTGCATAAAATACCGGTGTTACCTGATCTAAAAGTTGGTGATGTGTGGACAAACCATATTTTGCCTATTCAGGGTATGGGACATTATTACGAAGTACAAATCATTATCTATGACTAATTTGAAATGAAGTCTTACTTCTTACTATCTTACTTCTTACTACTATTATAAATGCAAAAGGTTGGATGGATGTTTGTTACTCAATCACGCCAGAATGTCTGAACGGATCTGGATGAAATTTGGAACAGAGGTAGATTATAGTCTAGAATAACACATAAGCTATATACTATCACGCTATTAACTTAGGGGGATGAGCAATAGAGCATTATGCCCATATTCTTGGCTACTGTTTGACAACTGACAACTTGGCTAATGTTTGACAACTGACAACTGTCATAGCATACATTAGAATAGAACGGCTATTTCAAACGATTTGTCACAGGTATAAGTAGCTTATCGGTTCAGCGACCGCCCTGTAAACCAGGGTTCACGAGTTCGAATCGCAGCCAGTATGCACTTTTTGTGATTTTTTTTAATGCTATTAGATTTTCAAAAATAATAAACATGGTTTGCGAGTTCGATCCCCAACCGATTTTCGACGGTGAGTAAATAGCTAGCTCGCCGTCCAACCATCTTATGACGACAGGCCGTGTCGAAAGAACGTTAGTGTTCCACGCGCACCTCAAAATGATGTCAGCAAACTGGAAGGGGTCCGCAAGGGCCGATGCCTGCCGGAGCTGCGGGACTGTTCGAAAGAGATACTGCGGCTCTGGAACACAAAGCTCTAAGAAGGAACATGGATGACACTCCCTTCCGTTCCACCCAGCGCGGGAGGAGGTGTCATTTGAAAAGGCGACTTTAGACAGACACTGCCAGTTATTAAGAGGGGCCATTTTGTAAAAAATAATTTGAAGAAAAACAAAAAACCCGACTGTGTAAAAACTAATTTTAAAAAATACGTGAAAAAATTAACTTAATTAAAAACTAAAAAGAAAGAAACAAGCCCAGTAGTTTAAATCATAAATTCTAATGCAGAACAGACCGACTCACAGTCGGGGCCCCTTGGGAAGATTTGATTGGTAAAATTTGAATGGGAACAGGAAATGCCCATCAGACTACATAACTTTTGCTAAGACGTCATTCCTTAATATGTTATAGCGCTGCCATGGGCTTTGGAGTTCCACAGCAAGTGTTCCAGATCTTCAAATTTATTCTCACAGCAGAAAATAGTCTTCATGTGGAATATTTTTAGCTGTGGCCCCATTTTTATTTCTCTTATACTGTAGCTGGTCTGTTGCGGTTCTGCATCAGGTGTTAATTTTCTAAAATAAATTATATCCTTTATGTTGCCCAGACTATACAACAAAAAACTTTTCTTCCCGTTACTCCGCAGCAGATCCCAAGGGTACACTGAATTAACTTCTGTCTCTTCATGCCGTACTCCAGCAATCCTTTCTCTCTCACTTTCTAACTGATTATGAATATTTTGTTGTGTGCGTGTTCGGGACAATGTATGATAATCTCGATCAGCAGTTAGTCGCGCATCACGTTCATCACTCGTTTCAAAAGACCTGTTAGTAGATGTGCGAATTCGCTGAGAACTCAAGCGTGATTCTGTATCGGTAAACGTTTCTGACTCGCTAGACAATGCATGTCGCTCACGATCAGCAGACAGTCGCGCATCACGTACTGCACTTGTCTCTAGAGACCTAGCAGCAGATGCGTAGATACGCTGAGAAATCAAGCGCAATTCGCTATCCGTGAACGTCTCCGACTCGCGAGACAATGCGTTACGTTCACGATCAGCAGACAGTCGCGCATCATATTCCGCACTTGTCTCTAGAGACCTATAAGCAGATGCGTAGATACGCTGAGAACTCAAGCGCAATTCTCTATCAGTGAACGTCTCCAACTCGCGAGACAATGCGTGACGTTCACGATCAGCGGACAGTCGCTCATCATGTTCCTCACTTGTCTCTAGAGACCTTGAAGCAGATGCGTAGATACGCTGAGAACTCAAGCGCAATTCTCTATCCGTGAACGTCTCCGACTCGCGAGACAATGCGTGACGTTCACGATCAGCGGACAGTCGCGCATCATGTTCCGCACTTGTCTCTAGAGACCTTGAAGCAGATGCGTAGATACGCTGAGAACTCAAGCGCAATTCTCTATCCGTGAACGTCTCCGACTCGCGAGACAATGCGTGACGTTCACGATCAGCGGACAGTCGCGCATCATGTTCCTCACTTGTCTCTAGAGACCTTGAAGCAGATGCGTAGATACGCTGAGAACTTAAGCGCAATTCTCTATCCGTGAACGTCTCCGACTCGCGAGACAAAGCATGACGTTCACGATCAGCGGAGAGTCGCGCATCATATTCTTCACTGGTCTCTAGAGACCTGGATGTAGATGCATAAATACGCTGAGAACGCAAGCGAGCTTCGCGATCCGAAGAGGTTTCTACAGAGTGAGTTGCAGCCTGATGTTCTCGAACAGCATCAAGTCTATCCTGACGCTCTTCGTTAGATTCTTGGGATCTTATATGATCCTCAATCTTTTAGCTCCTTTGGAACGTTGGGAAAGATTTGACCTCTTTCTAGGCATGGTTATAGTTTTATTCTGAAAATACCTGATCAATTAAAATCTAAGTGACTGCTCCTCTGCTTTACCGGGTAGGCTACCGTGTCACGAAGATAAATGGAAAAGGAAATAAATGGGAGTTTTAGCCAGTAGAGTCAAATTTGATTGATAGAATTTTCATCGAAAATCAGTCCTAAACTGTTACCGCCTTCACCGCGTGGAGGTACTCCCAGCTTATGTTATTTTATAATTATACAGTGAACTCTTGGAGTTCCACAACAGGTGTTCCAGATCTACAATCTTTATATGCCAACAGAGAGTGCTCATCAGGCTGAACAACTCTTGCTAAGATGTCATTCCTATATATGTTATAGTGTAGCTAGGCTCTTGGAGTTCCATATCAGCTGTTTCAGATCTTCAAATTTTATACGACAACAGAGAGTGTTCATCAGGCTAAGCAACTCTTGCTAAGACGTCATTCCTATATATGTTATAGTGTAGCTAGGCTCTTGGAGTTCCACATAAGCTGTTCCAGATCTTCAAATTTTATACGACAACAGAGAGTACTCATCAGGCTGAACAACTCTTGCTAAGACGTCATTCCTATATATGTTATAGTGTAGCTGGGCTCTTGGAGTTCCACATCAGGTGTTCCAGATCTTCAAATTTATTCTCTTAGCAGAAAATGCTCATCACGTGAAACAATTTTTGCTAAGGTACCATTTTTGTATCTCTTATAGTTCAGCTGGTCTGTTGCGGTTCTGCATCAGGTATTCAAGTTTCCAAGATAAATTATAGCCTATATGTTGCTCAGACTTTATACCTATACAACAAAACAAAAATCATTCAAATCCGTCAAGTAGTTCCGAAGATTAGCGTGTACAAACAAACAGACAAACAGACAGAATTTTTTTTTGGTTTCGTGCTCTATTACTGTTTCTAAACCCCCCTCAATTTTTTTTTTTTAATATATTCAATGTACAGACACAGTTTTTTTACTGTTTTATTATATGTATATGTATAGATATCCACAAATGTTGTGTCATGTCCTTGTCTCATATTTTGTGGTAACTCACAGAAATCAAATAGATGCCAGAGGTTGACTTCACCTATTAACGTCGCAGGCCGACGCCGCAGGCTGACTTATTGCTATCGACAACCTGCGACGTTAATAGGTGAAGTCAACCTCTGGCATCTATTTGATTTCTGTGAGTTACCACAAAATATGAGACAAGGACATGACACAACATTTGTGGATATCTATACATATACATATAATAAAACAGTAAAAAAACTGTGTCTGTACATTGAATATATTAAAAAAAAAAAATTGAGGGGGGTTTAGGGGGGTATATTTATAAAATGGGAACTCCCCAGTCTATTTTTTTCCTAAATATATTCTTGATTAGTTACTGATTTATTTTATTGAAAACCCCACTCTTTCAAATGTCAAATGTCAACGTCAGAATCAAATTACGGTAACTTTTGAAAAAATTGCTCGTTTTTCATGTAGTGGAGACATAATTCTGTTAAGTTTCTTCAAGAAAGATTCTGGGAAGTAGATATTTGATCCGTTATTGACTAGTATATTATATTCTGTGTAACATTGTTATGATATTCAATACAAAAATGTTGTATTTGTGTGGATTATATTCATTTGAAATATTGTCTTGCAAGTGGGAAAATAGTTGCGATTGCCCGTTCCTGAACTCCATATTGCGTCAATATCTATAAAATGTGGGGATTTATTTCTGTCGACTTTTTATTTTTGTTTTTGTAATTTTGTTTATTACCCCCGACTGCGGTGAAGCCAAAAAAGGAGGATTATGTATTTGACCTGTTTTATCGTTTTTAATTCATTAATTTCATTTGGCTGAGTAAATTTTTATCACATTGTTTTTATTTTTATTGAATCCCTCGTTCACACAGTGATCCTCCACCTCACTTCCAAGTAAACAACTCAGTGCACATTTATTTGAGGATTGAGGAACATAAATTCAAAAATAAAGTCAGGGCAAGTTACTAGTCTATTATAATTTATAGACGTAATCGGGCCAAGGGAAATAATTTCCCACTGGGGTTATCCTTATACGGGCAAAGGTAAATAATTTCCCACACCAAAAAAAACCTTTTTTTTCAGTTTCAGTAATTTATATTGTTTTTTATGTACACTGCTATCTAACATGATAAAATAACTTGCACTTAAACCATGAAAAGTTATTTTTTTTGTTCGGCCCGATTAAGGGTTAACCTTGCGAGTGTCACTAAAGACATGACAGTAATCAAAATTCACCACAGCGACAACCAGACGCTATATTGTCAAAATGAAAAAAAAAAAATTCAATGAACTATGTCAAATGGGGTATCGTTGAATAGGTAATTTAAAATCATCTTTAGGTTCCTTTTATCATTTTTCATTTTAAATAATAGTTTAGGATATATAACGATTTAAAGTTGTTTAACAAAACAATCATTCTCGCTAATTTTCTTACTTCTTGATTTGTTTTTATTTCAAGTATAAACGATATACAAACAAAAAAAAACAGTGAAAAAGCATGAAGAAAATATTTAATTTGGATTCCTATTGTTTTTTGTTATCATCATTACATTTCTGTCACCAAAACTATTACGATTCACGACTCATAGTTCGGTAGGTAGGGTACATCAGGGCCGGCAGTCTCGACATAGATACCGACATTGTCGCAAACTTTCGATCGCTTATTAAGAACGAAAAAATTCGGTTGCAATAGCGATGCTTGCGAGAAACTCATCTTGGATGTTTAGAGTTGCATTTCTCGCTAGCAACGTTATTGCAACCGAATTTTTTCGTTCTTATTAAGCGATCGAAAGTTTGCGACACTGTCGGTATCTATGTCGAGACTGCCGGCCCAGTAGTTAATAAGTTTTTCGCTATAATATCTTAAAAACTGCGACTGCGAGTTAAATTTGAAAACCTGCGGCCTTTAACTGGCGAACGCCTTCAAAGAGAACGAAATGGAAATCTATAGATTGGGTGATAATAGATGAGATTTCTATGGTACCTTACCTAACGCTACAGAATATTAATCTACGCCTTGACGAAATGAAGCATAATCGCCTGCACTTTGGTGGTTGTAATATTATTTTATTTGGTGATCTAATGTAATTGCCACCTGTGTCCAAAACAACTGACGGGGCTTATTGCTATCGACAACCTGCGACGTTAATAGGTGAAGTCAACCTCTGGCATCTATTTGATTTCTGTGAGTTACCACAAAATATGAGACAAGGACATGACACAACATTTGTGGATATATTAAATAATCTTAGAGTCGGTCAACTGACAATGCAACAATTGGAGATATTAGATAGTCGACGGGTAGAGGTAGACGATCTCAATGAAATCATTCGAGTTTTCCCAACTACTAGACAGGTCGATGAACATAATCAAAAGATGACAACTTTATTGGCAAAAACTACTAGGTTGTATAAATTACATGCAGTTGATATATCAGTAGGATCGAAAACATATGGTCAAAAACCGATAGATGTTTATGTTTCTGATGATCCTTACAAAACTGGAGGAATCGTTAAATATTTAACAATCGGTTTAGGATCACGAGTTATGTTACGAAGAAATTTGAATGTTATCCATGGTCTTGTTAACGGAGCAATCAAATGGGTGTTATAAGAACAATTGAGTGGCCAGCTCTTCGGAGGGACCAATCGGAACCCGGAGAATTACCACAGGCTGTTTATCTAGAATTTGACGACAAAGCGATTAAAAACAATGTTCTTGGAGTAGGAGTCAGAATCGAACCATCGACGACATAATTCGATGCACTGCGCGGACAGGGTAAAATAGAGCGAAAAATGTTGCCACTGATATTGTGCTGGGGTGTAACTGTACACAAGCTCCAAGGAACTACTTTGGACCGAGCTGTGGTTGACTTAAGTTGACGCATTTTTGCTAAAGGTCATATGTAGCTTTGACCCGAGTTAGGTCTCTAAAGGGACTAATCATCAGTAGTTTAGACCACCGCAAGTTACTAAATAATCCCCACGATATTAACTCCCTCAATGAAATGACTAGATTGCGAAATTTACCATCTTATAACGAAGTCAATGAATCGTAACTAAAAAGTATAAAATAAAATAAAATAATTTAAAGAAAAACAAAAAACCCGACTGTGTAAAAACTAATTTTAAAAAATACGTGAAAATATTAACTTAAATAAAAACTAAAAAGAAAGAAACAAGCCCAGTAGTTTAAATCATAAATTCTAATGCAGAACAGAACGACTCACAGTCGGGGCCCATTCAAATTTTCCCAAGGGGCCCCGACTGTGAGTCGTTCTGTTCTGCATTACAATTTATGATTTAAACTACTGGGCTTGTTTCTTTCTTTTTAGTTATTATTTAAGTTAATATTTTCACGTATTTTTTAAAATTAGTTTTTACACAGTCGGGTTTTTTGTTTTGCTTTAAATTATTTTTTTGTTAAACAACTTTAAATCGTTATATATCCTAAACTATTATTTAAAATGAAAAATGATAAAAGGAACCTAAAGATGATTTTAAAATACCTATTACGAAACGATACCCCACTTGACATAGTTCATCGATTTTTTTTTTTCATTTTGACAATATAGCGTCTGGTTGTCGCTGTGGTGAATTTTGATTACTGTCATGTCTTTAGTGACACTCGCAAGGTTAAGACGAATCGATTGACGTAAGAATTATCAAAATCGGCTTACGCATTTGATCTCTAGAACGCCACATAGAAACAAACATACATACATAGACTGATAAACACATTACCCTCCTTTGCGTCGCGCAGTCGGGTAATAAAAAAGGGGCAAACCGGCGGATGAAACGCATATCTCATGGCGTCGCCACTGTGAAAACCTCCTGGGTTGAAAAGCTCCATATTACGTCAACATGCGCGTCCAACTGAACAACGACCACGAAGCTGGTGTCTTTGCGAATAAGCTGCTGCAAATGGGAGAGGGTCTTCTGGAATCGGACGGAGATGGGAAAATTCTATTTTCCGAAGAATTTTCCCATCCAACTGCTGTGCTGTCGCCAAAGAACGAGTGGGTCAGTAAAAAAAACAACAAAAGTATACACATCCATATCATTGTGATGGCTAATGACGATAGTACTGCCTACCCCGTTGAATTTCTTAACTCCCTGGAGTTAACGGGCGTGTTGTCCCATCAGCTGGAGCTTAAATTTGGCGTTCCAGTTCTGGTGATGCGAAACCTTGATGCAACCAGACTGTGCAACGGCACCAGGCATCGTATCACAGAGCTGAGCTGCCAAAGGACAGAGCGTTTTAAGTCCCCGCATACCCATTATTCCAAATAACTTACCATTTCAATTGAAGAGGTTACAATTTCCCTTAAAATTGGCTTTTACAATGACGATCAACAGATCCCAGGGCCAAACCATAAAAGTGACAGGCATTCAATTGTGCACTCCATGCTTCTCACACGGTCAATTATACGTTGTTTGTTAAGTGCCCAAAACATTCACGTGCTTGCGGAAAATAATAAGTCATTTAATGTTGTATACAGAACGGTATTAGAATAAATAGTGCCCAACAAGGCGTTTGATGGTTTACTTTGAACAGAAGGTTGTCTAGCGCCAAAATAAATGGTTTTAAGCCATATCGTCGCCTCATTTAATTTTGTTGCGGATCTCTGCGCTCAGAATTACAGTACCCAAAAGGATGCATTATGAAGTCATCACCCACATTATCACATTTTGATCAGCCAGTCAGTTCTCACACATAACATAACATCACGCCTGTAATTCCCGACGGGTTAAGCAGAGGTGTACCTTATCGTACACTCACATTTCGCCGTTCGTTATGTTGAAGTCCCACGTGACAGGGGGCGAGCCTATTCAATTCTATTCCACCAACCGGGCACAAATCCAGATTCCGTGGCTGCTACTGAGAAATTCCTGATGGAATACCCCAATAACACTACCTAGTATTTATAGTATTTTTTCAATTGCATACATTGTTTAATGTTAAGTGGAAGAGCGGAGTCACCTAACACAACCATCTTCTTGCTTAACCCTTAATTTGGTATTGTATGTACCGTCATACATGACCTTTAAAAAAAAGATTTGTTAAAAAAATATCAAGTTGCGTGCGATAAATTAACATTTTTATATTGCAACACAAATTATATTTGGTGGAAAAAATAAAACATACATCTAGCAACATTTATTATGACATTACTTGAAAAAAATGACTACCCGGCGAACGTCAACTGCGCTGTCCAAGGTATTTATTCTATTATTATGAATATTACATAGTTTAGGATAGGTGTAATGACTAAAATGTATGCTTTATTGTGTAATGTTTAAAGAGGTTTGGCTTTAGTTCCTTCTGCGCATGCGGCTTCCCTGGTAGCTCATAAACAGCACAAATATGTGGATGTCTCTAACTATTCTCAATCTCATTTTTTTTTCTTTTTATTTTAATTTACAATGGTTTTTTTTTTTTACAATGGGTATCACATCACTTAAACACCCTTTGTTCAGAATAGTTGCAGCACTGATGACAATATTTTTGTCACTTGTTTAATTTAGTCTTTTATAATATTTTCTTGCCTTTGTATAGATTCTTTTTAACGATTGTTTGTGAATGTGTGAACAGTGTAGGCCTTGTAGATTCCTAGATGTGTGTTAACTTTTGTTAACCTCTTATCTTGTTCTCCGTTTTTCTTGTGTAGTAAGCAACGACTTATTGTCGGGCCTATGCTGTCCCCCCATACTTGAGTACTAATGCTGTAACATGATAATATTGTAAAACTAATCATTTTAAAAGAGTAACCATGGAGTTTCTTGCCGGTTCTTCTCCATAGGAAACGACCAACCCGAACCGTGCACCTTTTTGTCGACGTTTCATAAGTGCCCATGTAGGCCTATGTGAAATAAAAATATTTTGATTTTGATTTTGATTTTGAATGAAATGCGTGTGATAATAATTGTGAAGTTTTTATTACATCAAATGGTTCTATTTTGATCACTAACATAATGTATGCTGTGACATACACCGCCAAGTTTGTAACGAAACACCCTCCATTTTGCTTGTATGTCACGGCATACATTGCCAGTTTGAGGTTGCTTCTTGGGTTTACTTGGTTATATAGCACGCTTTTTTTTCTTTGTTGGCAGCAAAAGTTTCAAACTCGTGGTGGTAGAATTTTAGCGCTTGTGCCTGCTGAGAATGCCCCCTCTGACGGTAGCGAACATTCTGACCTTGATAATAAATTACGTGTGCACACCCTGCTTTCTATGTTATCTTCTTCTGCACCTTCTATTGATAGTTCTATAGAAAGGCTTAATATTTTAGACGATGACGAAGACCCCTCCAACCAGAATGTTCGACTCACCAATTTTTCAAAGCGTCTATTCAAGCCCATCTCTAGAACCAAATTGCAAGAAAGTGCCAATACTAAGTGACATTCCATCACTCCCAGCAACTCCAGCTACTCCTGCAACCCCTGCACCGCCTGAACCAACAGCAAGTAGTTCCTTGACTATTGGCTTAGCTGCAGCTCGCATGAGGGATTCTTCCAAGTCGTGTCCCTGTAATACCAGATCGTAACGTCCCACTGTTTCTGTTATTAGACGACCTAGACGAAACACAAATTTCACTCTAAGCTATCAATGGGAAAAAAGCGGTTTTTCGGCACAGGGCAACTATAGAAGAAAACTTTACTTGGTTATTTCTACAAATTCTTTTCCCCAGACGTTTTAGCAGATATCGTAGAGCAAACAAACGCATACGCAATATTCAAAACTGGACGCTCTCTTGGCTTGACCGCAGATGAATTGCGGGATTTTTTAGCCATACACATTATCATGGGTGTTGTTAGCATGCCATCGTATACCGATTACTGGAGTTTGCGGCACAGATACGATCCCGTAGCCCAGCTGATGTCTCTAAAACGGTATCAACAAATCCGTCGTAATTTGCATTTTGTTGATAATAATATACAAGACTCCGACAGATACTACAAAATTAGGCCTTTAGAGAGCAGCGGTGGCTCAGTGGTGGCGGACCCGACTAACGAACAGTAAGTCGTGGGTTCGAACCCAGGCTGGCGCATTAGTTTGTGTAATTTATTTAATCACCACTGCTCTCAAAAATGGTGAAGGAAAACATCGTAATGAAACCGCCATGTCCTCGAACCAAAAATTCGATGACATGTGACATCTACCAACCAGCACTGGGCCCACGTGGTGTATTATAGCCCATTCCCTCTCTAGAGAGGATGCCGTGTGTCCCAGCAGTGGGAACATTAAAGGTTGATTATGAGGGGTTGAAAAAGTTCGGACGCATCCGAAAAAATACCGATATACACAGAGCGTGTACCACAAGGCAACCCGGTAGAAGCGTCACGTAATGATAATGTTGGCTATTTTATGACGATGACCAGTCAAGGTCGATGTAGGCTTTGTAGTCCGTCTGTGCTTTTTTTTCAATGTTTTTATGTGCATTTGGCAATGTATGCTGTGACATACATTGTTTTTCAGGAAATCTGAAGTTCCTATATTTTTTTGATTATTTTTTTGAAACACCTATAAATGTGTACAATAAAATTTTATTTAAAAAAAATGAATTTTATTGCATTTTATTCTTTGCCAAATTAAGGGTTAAAAGGTGATCTCCAAATCATGTGCGTTATAACTTTATGTAATTTAAATAAACATTTTTTTTAACAATGCCCGACCCGGCAGATCGATCCCAGGACCTCATGCTTAGTAGTCGCACTTGCGACCACTCGACCAACGAGGCAGTCTCACACATACACGCCTAAATTGCCACGCGAACGAAGTAGCGGGCAACAGCTAGTAGTATATATCACGAAGTTAAAAGGAAAACTATCACAGCTAAGTAGGCTTTACAAGTTTACGAGTACTAGTCGACCAACTTATAAAATGTACTTAGATAACATATTTTCCTAAGCATAATACATATAAGGGAGCACAGGTTTTTCAAAACAGCAAATGTAAGTTTGTTTTTATCTATACATATAATAAAACTGTAGAAAAGTCGTTTTTGTACATCAAAAAAAAATCCAAAAAAAATAGCCAGGGTGTTAAAGAACAACCAATAGAACCCATTTCCAGCATTTTTCGAATTTTTGTCTGTTTGTCTGTGTATTTGTTCGGGCATCACGTAAAATGTACGAAAGCAATGTAGATAACTTTTATACACAACGATTGAGCGTAACTTGAAGTAACATTTAGTTTTTGTTTCATTGCAATCGGTTCAGTCTATCAAAAGATATTTGAATTTAAAGTGTTACAGAAGTAAAATTACAATAGGGTTATGTGCACTTGGTCTCACAACTTTCCGTAACTTTTATACACCACAATATGTGCGTAAATTGAAGTAACATTAAGTTTTTTGTTTCATCGTAATCAGTTCACACCTTATAAATGAAACGAAAGAAAAATGTAAATTAATAAAATTATAATAGTTTCCGAAGTAAAATATTAAAACAGCGCCATCTATCGAACTCAGACTGGACTATATCTAGAGGTCAACTGCGTGCAGCATTGAATATAGATATTCGATAGATGGCATTGCGCGTTTGATGGCATGTTCAACTACATACTGATGGAGAAATTCCTGATAGGGTACGTGAAATTTGTCACAACAGGTCCTTATTGGCTATTAAAGAGATAGTTATAAGTATACCAGGGAACCCGATCAGTCAACACAGTTTGCCGACACCGACAGTCGATGGGGAACGTATAAACAGAGAGTACGTATCAGAAATTTTAGTTATAATCCCGTGGAACTCGCAGAAATTTTACAAAATGGCTGCGTAAAGACAGAGGAACAGCGTCAGACCTTTTATAGGGTATGCTGCAGTGTAGAAAACTCCTCGGGTGAAATCCTGTTTTTAGACGCACCGGGCGGAACAGGTAAAACTTTCCTAACCAAAGTTATTTTGGTTCGAATAAGGAACTTTGGGAGTATGAAGAACAGGGTGTAAAGCTCTTCAACCCCCATTGAAAAGGGAGGATCCTTCGACCAGACGGGTGTTATGTCTGGTGGGCTACTGCCCAACAGTTGTTGTCGGATTCTTCTATATAGTCTTAAGTCGCGAATAACGTTACTTGCGCGATGCAGAATTTAGATATATTTAGATTTTTAGTTTATTCCTCTGCGTCATAGATGGCGCTGTAGTACTTTTTGTAGTGCCGCTACATCACTCCCCCCCGGAGACCAGGGTCGGTAGTAGAATGAGTCGTTGATTGCCAGGCCAGTGGAAAGTCGTTGCCGCATTGTTCACGGTGAGTCGGAACTGTCTGCGGCGGTAGTGCGGACCCCTTGAGTCGGGGTCGGAGCTGTATGTGCTCCGTTGCGTCGGACGTGGTACAGCACCGCGATGTGGCTGACTGCTCGCGTCGACCGGGAGGTACAGCTCTCAACCGGCCGAAAGTGCAGTGCCAAGGTAGCTTGATGAGGCTGAGGGTGCTGACCAGGAATGTGCTTCCGCTGCATGCTGGTGGTCAGGAATACTAATTTTGAAGCTGGCTGGCTGGCTATGACTCGCTGCTCGAAAGCTTGAGGAAGTTTGAGGAAGTGATGTTGATGACGTCACGTTGCTCGAAGGCTGCACTGACGTCCATTTCGGGGTCACCAATTTGGGGGTATGGAGAACAGGGTGTAAAGCTCTTCAACCACCATTGAAAAGGGAGGATCCTCCGACCAGACGGATGTTATGTCTGGTGGGCTACTGCCCAACAGTTGTTGTCGGGTTCTTCTGTATAGTCTTAAGTCGCTAATAACTTGCGCGATGCAGAATTTAGATATATTTCGATTTTTAGTTTACCCTCTGCGTCATAGATGGCGCTGTAGTACTTTTTGTTCTATGTTGCTGAAATACTTTTTGTAGTGCCGCTACAGAACCAAAATAAAATTTCCCTTGCTGTCACCACTTCAGGGATAGCAGCCACATTATTGCCTGGAAGAAAAACGGCACACACAACATTTATAATTCCTATCGACTTAGACCGCACGGAAAGCCCGGTTTGCAACATATTGCGAAATAGCGATAAAGCAAGGGTTTTATGCGATTGTGTTTTAATTTTTTGGGACGAGTGCACTATGGCAAACCGCAAAGCTGTAGAAGAAGTGAATAGAACTTTACAGGACATAAGGCAAAATGACCGGCCGATGCCAGCACTGTAATGCCTCCCGCATTACAGTGCTGTTCTGCGGTGATTTTCGGCAGACACTCCCGATAGTACCCCGAGGAACGAGAGCCGAAGAAATTACTGCCTGTCTGAAGAGTTCTGTTCTAAGGCGCAATATATCATCTACACATCTGAGTGTAAATATGCGTGCACAGTTGCGAGGCTGCGAAAATGCACAGGAGTTTCCCAATTCATTGTTACAAATAGGCGATGGCACATACCCCGAACAAGAAGATGGAAAAGTTATTTTGGTTGATAATCTCTGTTCTTGCGTTACATCACAACAGGAGCTAATTTCTTCTGTGTACGGAGATTCCACAAACATGGGAAATCAAGCCGGTTCTTGGCTATGTCAGCGAGCTATTTTGACTCCTCGCAATTGGACATTGCGAGGAGTCTGCGCTGCGGCAATTAATTTAAAAAAATTGATTCATGTGTCCGGGAATAGTAGAGAATACACCTCTATAAATACACTTATGGAAGAAGATGACGCCACACACTACCCGGTAGAATTTTTGGATTCCCTCAACACACCCGGACTTCCAGCCCACAATATAGTTTTAAAAATCGGAGTCCCAATAATTCACCTCAGAAATTTATGTCCTCCAAACTTTGTAACGGCACTCGGCTCAAAGTCACAAATCTGCAGCAAAACATAATCGAAGCTGAAATATTAACCGGTTGCGGCGCTGGTGATATTGTTTTTATTCCAGGAATACCTATAATTCCTAAAAACTTTCCTTTCTTTTTCAAACGAGTGCAATTCCCAGTCAGTCTCTGTTAGGCCATGACGATTATTAAAGCTCAGGGCCAGACATTATCCGTTGCGGGGGTGGACCTAAGTATTGGATGCTAATCCCATGGTCAACTATACGTAGCTCTTTCTCGCGTAAACAACCCCAATAACCTTTTTGTGTACGCTCCAGATGGTTCCACAGCTAATGTTGTTCATAAAGAAGAACTAGCATAAATAAATAAAAAATATTTGTATCGGAATCCTCCAACAGCGCTTCGCACAAAAAAATACATTGTTAAGTTCCGACATCCACGCGAACGATGTCGCGGGCACAGCTAGTTATTACAATAAAATCATCGTTCGGAGGCAAATCGGACCGTAGGAAGTGTACGCATATTTTGATGGGCAACTACGGAACCTTACATTGTGCGTGGCCCGACACGCACTTGGCTGGTTTTAAATCAGCAATCGCCTGACAGTTACAAGTTAATACAAGATACTGGAGTCAAATGAAAAGTAAATAATAAATATTTGAAGACAAGTGTGAATGAACGGAAGGTTTCCTGAAAAAAAGACGACATCGACACAACGAGCTGATCCATTTAATAGGAAGTTTTATGTCCCCGGAGTTCAAGAACAAAAGTTTGAGTCACTTTGATTACACTTGTTTAGTGTCCACGGAGAGTAGTGCCGAGTCAGATGCTACCAACACCGATTTTACGCTTTACGCTTTTCTCGACACTATTCAAAATTCACGTCATGTAAGATAACGTTCAATAATATTACCTCGATCATCCATTCATCATTTTCTTATCGCTCAAGCGGTAGAGCATCGATCGTGATCTTTATAAGTTCGTGAATTTTCTCGAAGATTCCACGTCGTATATGTTCACGTAGTCCCAGATTCGATATGTTTTACGTGTTTCCTCTTCCCAGTCGATTTCCATGTACTGTTTATCGTTCCCATGGGAGCCATAAAGTTGCGGATCCACGAGTGTCTCGTCACTCAATACACTTTGATTGAAAAGTAGGTCTCTATAAATAAAAGATGTTCGAAGGTGGATTTTCATGTATTGAGGGAATGACATCATCAAAATAATCGCAAAATTCTGCGAAAGCCGTGCCTGCATGTAGGTGAGAATTTGTTTTGAGAAGGTACATTTATTATTAGAACGATCCGATTTGATAGGTGCTAATATAAACCACGTGCCAGGGAGTCTGGATTTGCGCCCGGTTGATAGGCTTCATCATCATCATCATCATCAGCCTATAGCAGTCCACTGCTGGACATAGGCCTCCTCAATCGCACGCCATTCAACTCGATTCTCAGCAACTCTCATCCAGTTGCTACCAGCCACCCCGCGGAGATCGTCACTCCACCGAGCCTGAGGGCGTCCCACCTTACGTTTGCCAATTCGCGGTCTCCACTCAAGAACACGTCTACCCCAACGGTCATCGGTCCTGCGGCTAATATGACCGGCCCATTGCCACTTCAGCTTACTTATTCTGTGGGCTATGTCGACAACTCTGGTTGATAGGCTTGCCCCCTATTAAATGGGAATTAAACATAACTGGCGAAATGTGGATGTTCTAAAAAAGGAATCTACTTCAAAACAAAGGTGTAAGTTTCCAAACATAAAAATTAAAACAGTTAGCACGTTCTACTATCAATTCCAAGTATACGTGTAGCAGCTTTCCAAGTCCAAATTGCGGTCAGCGTTACAGACACAAAGGCGGTACACCGAACAGTTTTGTGAAACTTTATAGTACCTTTGTACAGCGCGGGTTGAACTTCTTACAAACATTGGCATTCCGCCAGCCCGCCAGCCCGAAACTTACCTTACTTAGTCCGCGATGCACGTCTAAGCAGTTTTCAGCGAAATCATTTCGGGCTCTCATTGTGGGTGGGGGCTGGAGTTGATCGAAGAAATTGTTTCAAAATCATTTTAAGTGTTTGTTTATTTTGAGATAGTATTTCTAAAAGAACTGCTGAATATATAAAATTTTGGTCAAAAGCTAAAAAAATATAAGTGCAATCAAAATTTGACGTTTAATCAAATTGTTCGCTCCAAATGAGCTTTTTTCATAGGATTATAATATAATGAATTTAGATTGTCTCAGGACAGTGGCGCCTGTTGCAGAAAAAATGAAAGGAAGTCATTTGTCTTGGTATGGACACGTAATGAGGAGGGATGAAATGCATGTGACTAGAAGAATGATGGTCATTAATGTTGATGGATGGAGAGGGAGTGGAAGGCCAAAGAAAAGATGGATGGATTGTGTGAAGACTGGTATGAAAGAGAAAGGAGTAAATGATGCCGTGACGTCGGGGTGAATGGAAGAAGAAAACGTGTTGCGCCGACCCCAAATAGAATGGGACAAGGGCAAGAAGATGAGATTGTCTCAGGAAGATTCACTGTAACTGTAGTTAACATGACATAGTGATGATTTCGGGTCAATTAGGTCTCTCATGATCAAGTATGCATAAATAAGTGTTTTTTTTATAGCGATCTTTTTACTATTTTATTGACATGTTATGGCTTGTTGTTGTTATATTCAACCGATTTCTAAAATAGGAGGTTAGTATTCGGCCGGCATCTTTTTAAAGCATGTACACCGGTTTCTCCGTGATTCTTAGGCAGAATTACGTGATTTGTTACAAAAAAAAAAAACAAAAAAAAAAAATTATAATTTTGGATTATTCGTCTATTATTTCTTGTAGTTAATTCTTCCTTATTTCATATATACTTTATCTAATGTATTACATGTTTTTCTCAAAAATATAAATGAATAATTGTTTTGCACCAAAAATAAGTATACCATCTTTTGTCAGTCGGCGAGTGCTATTTTCACAAAAGCAGGAAACAGAAAAACCATTGAGCATCATAAAAAGCAGAAGATATTGCCCATTATGAGTACATAACAGTATGAAGGGTACATGATCCGACAAGCAGCCTTTCTTTTGTAGGGACGACTAATGGCACGTGAAATTTTTTAGGCGCCAGTTTATTAGAGGAACAGTTTTATACTTGGCAATAATGTTCTGTGCCTACCTTTCTATTTTATAAACGAACTATATAAATACTTTACCTGAACCAATATAGCAAACCGTAAATTTCGAACATTCTGACGTTGATTTTCGTAATTATTTTTGGGTCTTTTATAGTGGCGGTGGACCCATACTGCATTAAAATTATAATAAGGGACACATACATACACATCTACCTAGTATAAAGTTAAAATATGTGAATATTAATATAACTTATTCTCGTGCTGTGGCTTGCTTTACCGTACTTTTCTCATTTTCCTCATAATTTAATTTCCCGTACATATCTATTCAACGTGTGGTCGAACCGATTGTTATCGATTGCACAGTTAAAGTAATATTTATTCATTCTATTCCATACAATCAATCTGAAACGTAATCTACAGATACTCAATCTACATAAATACGTATTTTCAATCAATGAAAAATTAATCTTCTCCTTAGACAAATCAAGTCAATTGATTTCAACCCAACCAAGTCTATTGGGAATTATTTATGATAATCGAGTTTTGTATTCAATTTCCTTTCCATTACGAACAATAATCCATGAATTATGGCTAATAGAAAGTCACCCCTTTCTTGTTGACTCGAGTTATAAACAACTTAGTTCGATTATGTATCTTTTTGTTGTTTAAAATTGTAAGAGTAAACGTTGTACTTTAATATTTTATGTTACTCTCCATATCATATTCGCTTGTTTTCCTTTTAAATGTTCATCCTCTACTTTATAAATATCAAGAGCATTATTCCATTTATTTTTAAAGAAACTGCGTCATATTAAACTTGAAATCTTGAATTTATTATCTAAAACAGAACTCGGGGACTTGTTTCCTGTCTCATATTTCCACAAATAACTGGCATCAGATTATAAAAATACGGTTCTCCAGTTTTGATATTCCAATGTTCGTTGTTGGTCTCCTCTACCCACAACTTGTACCATGTATGTATATTGCAGACATTACCTTTGTATCGGAATTGGCGAGCTGGTATTATGGGACGTCGGTGATTGCGCCCGAAGCTTCCGATGCCGCTATGCTGAGTAAGAGACATGTCGTCTATTCAAATGGTCCATTTCAGTCGGTCCTATCTTGCTTCTACCGTGCATGTTCCAATGCATTCGAATAGGGAATACGTTCTGTCTTTGTTTTGCTTTTAGCAAGAATTTTATTGGTCTTGTAAGCAAAACTAACTTCTTCGGATTCAAATTTTTTTGTTACCAGTTTATGTGTGCAGTGATAGTCTACTGGTGTGACCATCGGACTTCCAAATCTAAGGTCTCAAGTTCGAACCCAAGACACGCACCTCTGATTTTTCGGATTCATGTGCGTATTTTATAAATGTCACTTGCTTCAGTGAAGGAAAACATCGTGAGGAAACCAGCATGCCTGAGAGATATTTCTCGATGACATGTAAAGCTAAGTCAGAGGCTCATGGGCGGCATAAAAGTTCTAACACCAGGTTAGGCACTAACCACACGATAAAGAAGAAGACCAGTGTTTGTTACCATGCTGTTTTCAGTACCTAAATAAAATTCACCTTGACATCAACAGTGATGTCCGAAACATCGCTTTGTTCCTCTGTGTATTTTTTTACGACTCCCAAAACCAATTCCATGTCAATAATATTCCCTTCCTTCAAAACACAGAATGAAAGCGCGGTTTCGTTCAAAACGTTGATAGATTACAGGCATGGTTGTTGACGTCACGGGCGTCCGAATGAATAAATCTCTCGGCATGTAGCATCAGCGGCAGTGGGTGACAACTGGCCGTGTGCGTTTGGCACGAATGTTAGATGACCCAGCATGTCGATATGTTGTGAGTAATATAATAGCATGGCTGAATGGCTCGCTGGCTGTATTTTAGTGGCCTAATCGTATTATGTTTGGCTGTTGGCTTTGATTTAGATTAATATGTGACAAAAACAGCGCAATCTTTGTTTGTGCAAACACGGATAAATGGTGAATTTTAATGGAATTTACGGAAAAATGTTTGCTTGACAATATAAAGTCAATGGCTAGGTGCAAAATTTTGATTTGTTTGTTTAATACACTTGGTAAAACGGGAGCTAGTAGACCTTCATCAGGATTACTTGAATGTTGTCAATGAACGGGATCAGCTAAGGGTGATTACGGATGGGTTTAACAACTGTAGCAACTTGTATGAGGAGGCTTTGTGTAAAGTTAGGGACCTAGAGGATGAATTAAATTATGCTAATGTAAAACTTTTAAATTTGAAACAGGAACAGGATCATACTCAGGCTATAGAAACTGAACACTTGTACAATGAATTAGTAAATACAAATTGCAACCCTAATTCCATATTAACAATAGACCTCACAGAGGACTCCTTACTGAAACATAATTCGTACCATAAAACTAGTAAAAATAAAATTAAGAAATATGCAAGATTGAATAAAATCATTAAAAAATTTAATAAATACAAGAAACAACAAAAGCACTATTCCAAAAATATTCAATTAAGGAAAGAACGTGTTTATCTTGTGAATAGATTAAATAACTATCAGATTAAATTGGAAGATAGTATAAATATTTATGAAATAGACACTCAGCGCTTACAATCTGAAATTGAGGCACTGAATAAGTCACTAAAATCATTATATAATAAATATGATATGTCTAGCAACCAAATTAAGGAGCATATTCTAGCCACTAATGAGTTAGTAGACAAAGTGGACTTGCTGACTCTCAGCAACACTCATTGTACTTGTAGGAGTGAACCCAGTCTTGATGCCCTCCAGCCTGAGGCAACGGAGGACCCGTCCCAAGCTATGAGCGCTCAGGACTGCACCATCAACCCAGATGCAATCCCTGTCATTACATTTCATGAGTCACAAGTAGTACAGCCTGAGATTAGTCATTTTGTATCACCTGATAGTAAAAATTGTTATCATTCAGTTATGTTCTCTGATGGTATAGGTAGAGGGCTAGGTAAATTAATCAGTAATAACCTTAGTTATTGTACCCAAAATTATTGCACGCCCGGGTCAACCTACAAACAGGTCATGGCTTCGGTAATAAATAATGTTTGTAATCCTAATACCACCATTACTATATGTGTTGGAAATAGTTCAAATATTAAAAAGGAAGACATCACCGACTATGTATCAGAGTTGTTAAAGTTAAGCTGTAGTAAGATCATTTGTGTGCTTTTCCATATTTTAAAAATTTAAGTAGTAGAAAAAACAATTACATACTTATGTTAAATAAGCATGTACATTTCTTAGTAGGTCACTATAGTGACAGACTTATATATCTGGATATCAACACTATTGTTGATAAACTTAAGTCGACACGGGGTAAGGTGTATCTACCTATTAGATGTAGACACAAAATAGCTAGGCTATTAGCTTATAATATTCACACAGACATAAATAGTATGTCTAAGTTTAGTTATATTATTAACACCGCGACTATTAGTAATCATACTAATAAACATTTTTATAATAACTGTAAATCGGAGGATCCATGCGTAATTATAGATGATTCTCAAGTAGAATCCACTGGTAGTGGAGTCTCGGGGCTCACTCCAGATATTAATATTAATTTAAACTAGGTAGTGAGACAAAAGAAGGTACCTTTAACAATATTGTTAAACCTATCAACAACAAGGTATCTTCTTGCACTCAATTAGTTAGTAAAAAAGGGCCTCAGCAGAACACCTTAAAATTATTCCACCAAAATATCCAAGGCATTTCTTCCAAATTATTAGAAATTGAATTGTTTTTAGAAAAAAATATGTTTGACATTATTTGTTTTACCGAACATTGGCTAAAAGATTACCAAATGCTGATTAATTATGAAAACTATACGGTTGGTAGCTGCTTTAACCGTAAATCTATGCTGCGTGGAGGTTCCCTAATACTTTTGAAAAATTTTGTTAAATATAAACAACGTATTGACATAGTAGGTCTCTCGGTTGAACATTGCGTCGAACTGTCCTGTGTTGAGCTAGATAAGCATGTAATTGTGTGTGTGTACAGACCCCCAAACTATCAAAACTTTTCCTTATTTGAATCAATAATGGAAGATGTCCTGGCAAAACTTGCAGCCAGTAATAAATCTACAATTATTTGTGGTGATTTCAATATCAATATTTTAGAAGACAATTCAAATAGCAGTCGGTTATTAAATCTTTTTAAGTCATTTGACTTGACCAACATTTTTATAGAACCTACTAGAGTCACTCCATCTTCTGCTACTTGTATAGATAATGTTTTCTGCGATTGCGATTACTTAGATAAAGCCATAGTAAATTGCCTGCCGTCTGACCACAGCGGACAAACTGTAACTTTTAGGTGGAAATGATTTTGACGACACGGTTGGCGCAGTGGTCAAGCGATTGACTGCTGCGCTGCATGTCGCGGGTTCGATTCCCGTACGGGACAAATATTTGTATGACCTACAAGTAGTTGTTCCGGGTCTGGGTGTTTTTCTATCTATAATATGTATGTATTTACAAAAAAAAAAAAAAAAATGTATATATGTAGTTTATCAGCCATCTAGCTACCATAACACAAGCATTAAGTTGCTTAGCTTGGGGCTAGATGGTGCTGTGTGAAAATGTCCAGGGATATTTATTATTATTATTTATTATTTCTTTTCAATAGTTCACACTGAATACAACAAAACTTTTGAAAAGAAGACAAAAAGTATTTGCCCTAAATTTATATTTAGTGATTGGGCAACTAGAGGTATCAGAAAAAGTAGGGAAAGACTATTTGAGCTTTATGACCTTAAATCTTATATAAACACTGAAACTTTTAATAAGTATGTTGCTAAGTATTCAAACATTTTTAGAAATACATGCAAGGTTGCCAAAGCCCTGCACATTAGCAACAAGATCAAAACAGCAGAAAATAAAATAAAGACAGTTTGGAAAGTCATAAATAACGAGACTAACAGGAAGAAAATACGTAACACTAGCTACACCTTAGATACAGCATGTGGTCCTAAAAGCTCTAATCAGGAAGTAGCTCAAGAATTTGTGAATTTTTTTACCGATATACCGTTAAAAACTACGGAGTCTCTTAATTCCTCTCCTGAAGTAGCAATTGGTTTATTAAAGGCGAATGTGTCTGGCTGCCCGGCTGAATTTAAATTTAAACACATAAACCCTATGATAGTTATTAAAGCTATCCGGCAAATAAAAGTCAAACTGACCGAAGATCTTTGGGGAATGTCTATCAAAGTTTGTACATCCATAGTTGAGTCTGTAGCACCATACTTAGCTTTAATTTTTAATTTGTGTGTAGACCAAGGAGTTTTCCCTGATTTAATGAAATACAGTAAAGTCATACCTCTTTTCAAATCCGGGGATAGTAAAGATACTAATAATTATAGACCTGTATCCGTGTTGCCAGTTTTTAGCAAGGTGTTTGAAAAAGTAATGCTTAATCAAATGCTCAATCATTTTAACACCAACAGAATCTTACACGACCAACAGTTTGGTTTCACTAAGGGACGTTGTACAACTGACGCCGGTGTAACCTTATTAAAGCACATATTTTCTGCGTGGGAAGCATCCCAAGACGCAATAGGAATATTTTGTGACCTCTCCAAAGCATTTGATTGCGTAAATCACGACACATTGCTTTTGAAACTTGAGCATTACGGACTAGGTAAACTTGCACTTAGTTTGGTAAAATCTTATTTAAGTGATAGACAACAATATGTTCAAATAAATGGTGTTAATTCACAGGGTTTAAAAGTAAAAATGGGGGTTCCGCAAGGCTCAATATTGGGTCCTTTCCTCTTTCTAGTATATATAAACGATCTACCCTATTTATTGAAAAACCAACCTCAAAATATGGTGTTATTTGCTGATGACACTTCTATAATTTTTAAGATAAATAGACGGGCCCAAAATCTAGATGACGTAAATAATGCCCTACTTCAGGTCCATAATTGGTTCACAGCAAACAATTTAGTATTAAATGAAAAAAAACGAAATGCATAAGATTTGCTTTACCAAATGTTAAAAGTAACGAGTGTGATATAGTATTGAATAAAGAGAAACTTGAATTCGTAGATAAAACCGTTTTCCTGGGGCTTACGCTTGATTCAAGGCTACAATGGGGTTCTCATTTGAAATCTCTTGCGGGGCGCCTAAGTTCAGCAGCATATGCTGTTAGAAAAATCCGTCAATTTTCTGATGTAGATACCGCTAGACTGGTCTATTTTAGTTACTTTCATAGTACAATGTCTTATGGCATTCTGTTATGGGGACGGGCTGCAGACATTGAGTCTATATTTATTCTGCAAAAAAGAGCCATCAGAGCCATATATAATCTTCGTAGGCGCGATTCTCTAAGGGAACTGTTTAAGGAAATTAAAATCATGACGGTACATTGTCAATACATCTACGAAAACATAATGTACGTTAGAAAAAATCTACATCTTTTTAATAAAAGAGGTGACAGACACAATTACAGTACGAGAACTAGAGACCAATTAGTTCAGCCGGGCTTCAGACTCGCTAAAGTAGACTCATCTTTCATGGGGTACTGTTTAAGATGCTATAATAAAATTCCACAAAGTATTCTTGAACTGAATGAGACGAAATTTAAATCATGCATTAAACGCACACTATGTAAGCAAGCATATTACAAGTTGGACGATTATATCTCTGATAAAAATGCTTGGCTCAATGCCGGTCCTGCTCCACATGGACAGGGGCGCATAAACTGATTAATGGATAGCATTAAATAGTATTGTTGGAGCTGCTGAAGATTGTACAACTATCTTTGCATTGTATAGATTCAATTTCTTTTGGTATTATATAACCGCATAGCCCATATTATGTGAGTACTATGTAATAGAAAGCTATCCTTCGTTGGAAACCTACGTCATTTTTTTTTTTGACTTGAATTTGCCCTGGCGGTTAAGTGTGTGTCATGCTCACTCAAATGTCTCGCTGATGGTGGCGCGTGTGTCGGATCAGTTAGTTCCCTTCAAAATGGTTGAGTTGAATGGTGCTGATACATGCGTCATGTTCGTGAACGGGCGCTGTCAGTTGTGACTGGTCATCTCTTGGTTGCCACGGCTTATTTGAATTAATTATTTTATTTTTTGAATTGTTCTTTTCCTTGTTTTTACTATGGACACTTTTAACGTGCACATCTTGCTACATCGCTCTCACATAATGTACCATCTAAACATGAATGATGTAACCAAGGTTTTGTAAAAATATTCTGATTTAAAAGAGTGTCCATGGAGTTTCTTGCCCGTTCTTCTCCATAGAGATCTACGTTAGGGAATGGGCAACTACAGTACTTTCACAGTTTTTATGCCTTGTGACTGGGACTGTAGCTAAATTTCATTGTTGTCTTTGTTTCGACAGTTCAAAAGTGCCTGTAACGGGCCTACTTGAAATAAATGCTTTGATTGATTGATTGATACATAATGCATTATTATTTACCGATTTCACCTTTATTCAGGTAATATATGAAGATTAGATAAATATATGTACATAACTGCCTCGTTGGTCTAGTGGTCACAAGAGCGATTGCTAATCATGAGCTTCTGGGTTAAATTCCCAGGTTGGGCAAAGTGTTATTGGTTTTTTCCAGTAGGAATTTTTTAGACGCAGCCATTGGGTTTGAATCTGTGCACGGTTGATGGTAATACGTTCGTTCCCATGGACATGGACTTAAACATAACTGGCGAAATGTGGTACACCTCTGCCCAACCCTTCGGGTAATATAATGAAAAAAAAAAATATAATGAGTTACTTCATAATGTAACTCATTCTATATCTATTTAACAGGTAACTTATTCTTGTGGGATCGATAACTTCCTAGGCTACGTTTCTTTTAGCCTTAATGATAGCGTGTTTAATGAACTGTAGAAGAAGATAATCTTAGCGGTATTTTGCTAACGAAAAACCTTTGCAATAGGCATAGGTAATAAATATGAAAGAGGCAGAAAATATCATCATCAGCCTAGCCTTTTCCCAAGTATGTTGGGGTCGGCTTCCAGTCTAACCGGACGCAGCTGAATTTTACGTGGAGCGACTCCCTCTTTGACCTCCACAACCCAGTTAGTACTGGGTAACACGATACTCCTTGGTAAGACTGGTTGTCAGAAATTCGGGCCACTTATTACCTGTAACGATTGTCAAAGATCTACAAATGACAGCCGGGACCAACGGCTCAACGTGCTTTCTGAGGCAGGGAGGGAACTCGGTATGTAGTGGGCGGACATCTACCTACGGGCCAACCTAGGCAAGCGCGGCTTAACCTTAAGAGCGACCCGAGCGGCTGTTATTATTTAGCTACGAAATAGGCAGTTCAGAATATAATTATAGAAGTAAAATCTGTGAATCATTATAACTACGCCAGTGGGTATCTAAATAATTGAATTATTTTTCCTGCAAACTTAGTGTAATCTTTATTACATTGGCACGTGGAACTAAATATAAAACAAGTAATGAGATTCTTAGACCCCAAAGCGCGTTGATTAAGGAAACAATTTTAGACAACAACAGATTGTTGTTCCGGGACTGGCTGTTTGTGAATATGAGTTTAAATAAAAATACCCTTAACGAAGCCAAAAGGTAATTGTTGTCTCTGTCATTACGCTTTTGGAATGTGCAACTACAGTACTTTCGCAAGTTATTATGCCTTGTGACTGTGACTGTAGCTTAGCTTTTTTTTGACTTTCAAAAGTGCCTGTAATGGTCTAGTTGAAATAAATGATTTGAGAGTTGAGTTGAGAGTTACTGACATATCTAGTATTCATACATACGATAAAAGCGCCAGTGTCCTTTGCAGGCTGTGCCAAGGGATCGTGCAAAAGCTGGGAACATAGGGGACATCCATTGACTGCCTTTGAAATATACCTCTAAATGCACGTCTGCTGTCGAGTGACTGCTTTTGACCGATGGTTAGTAATCCCCTCCGTGCTTCGTCGGAGATCACTAACGTTCCATCTGCAATTTGGTAGCAATAACAGCTAATAATAACTATGAATATTACTGTTTCTATTATTTATGGTTGTGTTCAGGAAATTGTAACTACACCTATGTATGTAAACATGATGCCTAGTATAGATATAGGTATATAGGTAAAATGTAACAGGACATTTAACACAAAGTCGCCTAGTTTTTGTATTCATGTTGCGTTGCATACTTTTAGACGGCTTATTAATTTGTAAAACTGTTTTAAGCTTTTACGGTTTAAAACTAAATTTATACTGTCACTTACAACACACACTTACTTACATACTTTCTTACTTACTTATATCGGGAGCTCAAAATCATGAACAATCACGGAAGATATCCCGTAAGTGACAGTATAAGTTTATTAATTTGTAATCCGGTATGATGGTAGTTGACGACTACGAAATAGGTATACTTACCTAAATGATAAAGATTGTTTCTTTCGGTCTCAGAAATTTATTCAAAGTGGCTATACCATATATAGATACATACATAAACACACGCCTTTTCACCATGGGGAGGGGCAGAAGCTTCTCGTCACATAGTATATCCATGTGTCGAAGAAGTTTCAGAGTTGAAATCAAATTATTCTTAGAAGCTGTTATAGCATTATTCAAAAAAAACATTGTTCAAATAATTATGAAACAGAACCTATTAACATTCTCGAGTTATTACAGAAAATACTCGTGAATAAATAATTAATTTACGCTTCTATGAAATACGGTGTTTTAATTAATGAAATGGTGTTTTCAAACGGTGCGACGATAAATCGCGCGATTTGTCGCATTCCTTGCGTTCCGTTTCGGAGTGCGAAGTTATAGGTATGAATTTTAATGTTTTGGCAAATATTGAATTATATTGTTCTATTTACTTTCGCATTCTGAATTAAATACTGTAATTAATCGCTTTGAATACAATCTTATAGAAAAAACAATTGTTTTTTTCTTCTTTTATATGACTTTCTCATTAGTCTGTTGGTGGCAAGCGCTACTGCTGAACATGAGGTCCTGGATACGATTGCCACGTGGGAAAAAGTGTTATTGGGTTTTTCCATCAGGAATTTCTCAGTAGCAGCCACGGAGTCTAGATTTGCGCCCGGTAGATAGACAGCAATAGGCTTGTTAAATATGGGTAAATGGATATACTATTAGGTACACCTCTGCCTTACCCTTCGTGAATTACAGGCGTGATTTAGTGTCATGTTGTGCTTCTTTTAGGGTTCTGTTGCCAGATGGCAAAAAAGGAACCCGATTCGTTCTATCCGTCATTCTGTGCGTATGTCACAGCTACAACACAGTTGTAATTTAGAGAGCAGGTGTCTTCAACCTCGTGTTATAATATTCTTTCGTGCTATGGAACCCGTACGCATTTGGCAGGTTATTTCGTATGTCTTATCAGATTACTTGGGCCTAGTTGATGTACGTTTCTTATATCAAAGTGCAGGAAACTTTAGTTAGGAATCTACAAATACCTTTTTTTTTTTTCGGATGGGAAAATCATCAAATGACTCCCCCCGCTCCGGGCGGAGCTGCAGGGAGTGTCAGACTCTTACTGACTAAAAACCATCCATGTTCCTTCTTTTGCCCTTTATGTTCCAGGGCCGCGGTATCTTTTTTTTATATTAAATGGGTCTACTCTTGAACTCAATCTAGTCCTGAGGACAGAGATCTCTTTCGAACAGTCCCGCAGCCCATCTATACAAATACCTGTCAATCACTCACTCTATGAAATGATAACCAAATGATTATTCATTTGAATATTTCTTTGAACAACACCAGGACCATTTTCGTTTCCTTTCCCAAAAGACGTGCAGCATAAAAATACTGTTCAGTAGATACTCGTTCGTTTCACATGAAAAGCTACAGCGACTTCTCTGTAGATTTTACACTAACTTAGTTTGTTTCTTTCACTTTTTAGTTTGTTTTAACTTCTCTTTGAACTATAGGAATCGCTTCCTCCTTCCAAGTTTCCATTAGATTTAGATGGTAATGGATATTTTATTTCGGTACTGCTGGACGAAAATAGCTCTAGGATTTATTTAAGGAGTGTCTTTTTTTCTTTTAGTTAAGTTCGTAAATGCCTTTATTTATAGGTTTTCCAGTCACTAGGTACCTAAGTACTCGTATCATATTTCAAAATAACAGGGTTTTACTGAATGCGTGATGTGTAAATATATACGGGACTTATAAACAACAAAAAAAAGTCTTTCTGTCTGTCGGTCTGTCTGTCTGTCTGTTTCGGCTCATCTCTAAAACGGCTGGACTCATTTTAACGCGACTTTTACTGGCAGATAGCCGATACGTATGTGTATGTACCTATTTAGTTCTCTCACAGAAAGTTTTCTACTTTACCCACATTCTGTCGATATGACCTCTTGTTATCCCTTCGATGATTACAAGCGTGATGTTAACATTAGTGCAAAAGACTTCCATCCAATCATTGTAAGTCGGTTGTCCAATATCCTAGTACGCTTGTCATCACTTAGCCACCCACGGGAGCGAGTGCCTAACTACGTCCGTCATGCTCCATCAATTACTTAAAGGTCTACACTTTTCTGAGTAGTTGTGTTAGGCTAGAGATACTCCATTAGTTTGTTCGACAGACGTGGAAGTAACTAGTACTTCTACTGTAGGTATACTCAGCTCGCGATTTTGTTTCTAAACATCATCATTTTATCATCACAATTTATTTGGGGTCGACGCAGCACGTCTTCTTCATCCATCATCATCACCTTTTCCCAACTATTTTGCTTCCAGCCTAACCGGATACAGCTGAATACCAGTATTTTACAAGGTCTTATTAATCCATACATCTCTATTATTTATGATCTCAGCAGTCTTTTTTTTATACTAAATGGGCCTACTCTTGACCTCAATCTAGTCCTGCGGACAGAGATGAGGTCGACGATGGAACGAGCTTACCCAGAAGAAGCCTATTAACTCGCGACTTAAATAGATTGGGGTCATATGAACTTGGGAACACCGAAGTCACCTCTTTTCCAGCCATACCATACTTCAAACAGTTCATGCTTCGCAATCACATTAATATTTAAATTTTCCTAGCTTTAATCTCAACACCTAAAGTGTAGTTTGAACTACAATTAATTTTTGATGACGTACATATCAATTGTTGTGGTAATTCTAAAATCAACTTCATTTAAACTGACACAAAGTTAATATTCATTCAAATGAAAACAACATCAAATGGAAACACGGACTTGCTCAGTGTTCAATGTTACCTTTGGACATTGACTCAGCACTCGGCCTGGCTGACGCGCGGCCCAGTTAAGATAATGATTGGGTTGCATCTTACACGCATAGGACACAAAGATTTTATATAATAGTGTGTGTTAAGAAAAAGTAGTATATAAGCGGTAACATTTGTAAATAAATCAGATTTGAATTTTATATTCTTGTCTCATTACCCCTCACTGTGGCCAAGACACCTTTAGCCATCTCTGATCGGTCTCGTGAGTCTGCGGGACTGGCAGTGAGTGTACCCTTCCCATACCTGGACATCCTGTCTCCAATCCGTCTGTAACCTTAGGTCGCATGGTGCAGACATCCCGCACTTATTTATATATTTATCTATTACATACTAGGTATATGATAGGTTAGGGCTGTGTAGGGCTTAGGGCTTAGGGTCGTAGGGACTGTTAGCCTTGTAGGTCTGTTAGGCTCCTTCAACTTATCATTTACTTTCATGTACCATCACACCCTTGGCAGTCTTGCGGCCTTACGTGACGTTTGTTAAGGGTGGATGTACATTTTGGTCCTTCGAGCATTTGAATCACGCGGTCCCCCTTGCCCACTGTAGGGAATTACATTGACAGACTGACACTTCAGAGAGCTGGGGCTGGTGTACTCAACAAAGCATCAGTTTTCAGTAATCTGAAGTACATTGTACTAGGGTATTCTGTCGGAAAGCCTCTCGTTGCGGATCGGTCACTGGCCTCCCACAAGCGGGTTTAACCAGCTGATTGAGAAGTCGCAAAGACATAACAAGAGCGCAGATACCACTAGTACGGACTTAACTGTTAGAGTAGGGTAGGGCTGTTAGGGAAGAAGAAAGAAGAACATTATGGAGATACAGGAAGTAAACGAAGTAATCAGGAGCCAGGAAGCGGATTACAACGAGATTAGAAGGGTGTTGACAAACATAAAAAAGGACTCGCCCACAAGAAAAACAGAAAAATACATCAGCGAAAGAAAAAAGACATTAAACCAAGTTTTTCAACGAGTTCAAGAAAATCACTTAAGACTACAGGAACAGGAGGTGTTATCAACTCATAAATACATTACTACAAACTACTTCGACAACATTAAAAAGTGTTACGACGAAGGAATCGACTACCTGAAGAAATGTGAAGAAAGGTTACAACATGTGCAAAGTGTATATGAACCACGGTTTATAGAGGAAGATGAAGACAAAGCAGATGTCAGTAGCCCAAAACTGTTTATACAATTGTTCCGAATGTCGCAGATATCTAAAAAAATATCTCAGGCTAAGGAATCCATTACCCAAAACAAGCCAATATGGCATTTACAAACACTATTACAAACTCTACAAAAACAATGGCTAGAAATCGAAGAAACGCACATCGGACTACTAATGGCCGAAAGTACATTGGACAACAACTACTTCAGAAACAATTGTTTCGAAAATACACAGAACGACTATGATGTTATAACGGAGTTATTAGAAGAAAAAATCAATCAAAACACAGAAGAGAAAGTAATTTCGACAAAATCCTCAGGAAAACTTCCACGAATAAATATTCCCACATTCACGGGGAACTATGACTCGTGGTACACATTCCAAGACTTATTCAGGAAAATAATTCACGAAGACAAATCAATTTCATCTACAGAAAAAATGCAGTATCTAAAAACACACGTAAAAGGCGACGCAGCAAGATTAATACGTCATCTAACAATAAGCGAAGTAAATTACGAAACAGCTTGGAAGTTGCTTACGCAGAGATATGAAGACGAGCGCATGATTGCTACAAAATTTATTGACAAATTATTAGATTTACCAAAAATGCAACGAGCAAACGCGGCACAATTACGAGACATGCATGACACTATAAATGAATGCCTCGAGGCACTAAAAAACCAACGCATAAACACATCGGCTTGGGGCCCTCTATTGATAAGAATAGTCAGTAGAAAATGGGATGAAGAAACAAACACGAAGTATGAAGATCAACTGCAAAACCGAAATAAATTACAACCCTTTGACGAAATGATGAAATTCATGGAAAACCGGTTCAATTGCCTTAAGTCTTTTGACGGATCAACGTCATATACTAACAGTCAACAATCACGGGATAAACAAACATCAGAAAAATATAAACGCTGTTGGTATTGTCAAAAGAACGATCATATTATACATCATTGCCCTAGTTTTAAGGCGTTATGCGTCAACGACCGATACAAGGCCGTAGTGCAAAAAAGAATGTGCAAACGTTGCTTAAATCACGATGAACAGAAACAATGCGTGAGTGCAGTTTATAAACAATGTGAAATTTGTCAACATAAGGGACACAACGCATTATTACATCAATCTAAGCCGTATCAAAACGGTGACAACGCTAAAAAATACATATCCAAGAATGCAGGGTCAGAGAAGTCACAAAATATAGCTACATCGAATTTATCTGCAACTAACATCGACGCTAAAAATACGACTTTACTAGCTACTGCTTTAGTAAGAACTACCTCGTATGATGGAATGCCGCAGTTGTTGAGAGTATTATGTGATCAAGGATCAGAAGCGTCATTTTGCACTGAAGAAGTAGCACAATTATTGTCTTACCCACGACAAAAAATCCAAGCCGAAATAAAAGGTATCGGAGATGAAAAACCAAAAACGTCAAACTATACAATCAACATTACTTTACAACCAAGGTACTCTAGCGACTACAAACTGCCAGTAACGCTAATAGTACTACCAAAACTGACAAGTTCATTACCAAGGAACGATTTACAACAATTACAAGAAAAAATCATGGATAACGCACTTATAGCAGACCCAACTTATTATAAAAAGGGACCAATTGATATAATATTAGGTGCCCAAGAGTATAGCAGAATATTATTACAGGGTTTCGAAAGACTAAGGGATGGAATTATCGCTCAAAACACAGAGTTAGGGTGGATTTTATCCGGATTTTATCCCAATGATACGAAGAATGGAGTTAAAATCCTGAGCATGGTGACTTGCACCGAAGATATACGACAACTTACACAATTTTGGGAATTAGAAGAAATTCCTCAAAACTACAAACTTACACATGATGACCAGATCTGTGAAAACTACTATAAAGAAACAACAATAAGAAACCCAGACGGAACTTACACGGTACGACTTCCATTAAAGGATTCGACCGTAAACTTAAATTTAAACGGTGAGTCGCGCAGGAAAGCAACTGCACGACTACTACAACTAGAACGACAGTTCGCCAAAAATGAAAATTTACGACAACAATACATTGACTTTATGAACGAATACTTACATATGGGTCATATGAGAAAAGTTGATACAACGAATAATAACTTAGGAAAATACTACATACCACATCAGGCAGTAATTAAGGAAGACTCGCTGACTACAAAATTACGCGTGGTTTTTGATGCGAGCAGTAAAAGCAGCACAAAAATAAGCCTTAATGACAATATGTATAAAGGACCACGATTACAACAAGACTTATCCACTATACTTCTACGTTGGCGAAAACATAAGTTTGCCTTCATGGCGGATATTATGAAAATGTATCGCTTTATAAAAATAAATGAATTAGACTACGCACATCAAAGGATACTATGGAGGCTTTCTCCCAAACACGCAATTAGTGAATATGAACTTACAACAGTTACCTACGGTACAACTAGTGCCCCCTTTCTGGCGGTACGAACATTGCAACAACTTGCGATAGACGAACAAAACAATTACCCAATCGCGAGTCAAGCTACATTACAAGATTTCTACGTGGATGATATTTTATCCGGAGAATCCCAAGAAAGTGCAGCTAAAGAATTGCAGAATCAGTTAATATCCATGTTAAATAAGGGCGGTTTTAAACTTCGGAAATGGTCGTCCAATAGTTCAGAGCTACTGGAAAATATACCAGTGGAAGATAAAGACGATCAACTACTCAAACTACCGTTAGACGAGACCAGGAAATCATTGGGCATAATATGGTCACCACGGGAAGACTGTTTTTATTTCCAAATAACTATTACGGAAAATATAAAACCAACGAAAAGATTTATTATGTCAGAAGTTGCGAAAATATTCGATCCCCTGGGTTGGTTGGCACCAATTGTAATTAAAATGAAGCTGCTTATACAAGAACTTTGGACGAACGACATAGGATGGGATCAACCTGTCGATGACATACTCCAGAAGAAATGGATTGAATTACAAAAACATCTTAAAAGTATAGAAGAAATTAAAATACCACGGTGGTGTCACATAACAGACAGCACAGAGATCGAGCTATATGGTTTCAGTGACGCTTCTGAAAAAGCGTACGGAGCGGTGGTATATAGCCGTGTAAAAATCAATAACAACTACTACATTACATTATTACAAGCCAAATCAAAAGTGGCACCAAAGAAACAAAAAACTACTCTACCTCGACTTGAGTTATGCGCTGCACTGCTACTAGCCGGTTTAATGGGAAAAGTTAAGGAAGCATTTAACTGTAAGGATATTACGATATCTTGTTGGACGGATTCTATGATCACCTTAGGCTGGATAAGAGGAGAGCCAGAACGGTGGCAAACATTCGTAGCCAATAGGGTGTCACAAATTCAACAACTATTACCAAACGCAGAATGGAACCATGTAATTTCGGCGGAAAACCCGGCAGATATAGTTTCAAGAGGTCTTGAGCCGGAAAAATTGGTTAACTATTCTTTATGGTGGAACGGTCCACACTGGTTAAAAACCAATCAAATCCCTATCACGAGACGTATGCCTCAGCCGTACCAAGAAATCAAGTTAAGTCATACCACGACAGCTGAGGTTGAGAAGAATGATCTCTGGAATAGATTTTCTAGTTTAGATAAAATGATAAGGGTGTTATCTCACTGCTACAGATTTGCAAACAAAGAAACAACAAATAAACCAATTTCTTGTATTGAACTAAAAGCGACGGCCAAACGAATACTTCTGAAAATACAACAGCAGGAATTTGAAGCTGAATTGAAAACTATACAAAGTGGACAACCCTTGAAGAAAAATAAAACATTATCTACTTTAGATCCATTTATAGACGAGGATGGACTACTAAGAGTTGGAGGCAGATTACAAAACTCCGAATTGCCGTACAATCAAAAACATCCAATACTTTTACCATATAACCATCATGTAACGTCATTGATTATACAAGACGCACACGTAAAAACGTTGCATGGAGGCAACAAATTGACTTTGGCTTATTTACGACAAACATACTGGATCATTAATGGGAAAAGGAAAGTGAAGAGTATAATTAACAAATGTGTGAGGTGCATAAGGTACAAAGGAGACACAAACTCTCAAAAAATGGGAATACTACCAAAAGCACGGGTAACGCAATCCTACCCATTCAGTTATACAGGAGTAGATTATGCAGGACCAATACAAATCAGAACTATGAAAGGGAGAGGTCATAAGTCTTATAAATCATACATTGCTGTTTTTGTATGTTTAGCAACAAAAGCAATACACCTAGAATTGGTGGGAGATTTAACAACAGAAACATTTATCGCGGCGCTACGCAGATTCATGGCACGAAGAGGTCACGTGTCACACATGTACAGTGACAATGCAACAAATTTCGTAGGAGCAGCCAACTTCTTACATCAAGAAATATTACAGATCACGCAGTCGCCGCAATTTCAAAACGCAATAACAAACATAGGGACACAGTGGCATTTTATTCCTCCATCATCACCACATTTCGGTGGCATCTGGGAAGCTGGCGTAAAGTCAGTCAAATATCATTTACGACGAGTAATCGGAGATTCCACACTTACATATGAGGAAATGACAACCTTTCTCCAGCAAATTGAAGCGTGTTTGAATTCAAGACCATTGTGTGCACAAACAGAAAATATTAATGACAACACAATACTAACTCCAAGTCATTTTCTTATTGGCCGTGAAGCAGTAGGAAAACCAGATCCAATGGAAAACATTAATACTGACCTAGTAAACAAATGGAAACAGATTCAAAAGATGAAAAAAGATTTTTGGAACAGTTGGACAAAAGATTATCTACATCAACTTCAGCAAAGATACAAATGGAAACAAGCACATGAAAATGCTAAAATTGGAACTGTAGTACTAATAAAGGATGACAATATAAATCCAAGCAAATGGCCCCTAGCAAAAATCACAGAAGTACACCCGGGAGATGATGGAGTAGTTAGAGTGGTAACTCTTCAAAAAGCAACAGGCGCTTGTCAGAAAAGATCAATTCACACGTTGATCCCGCTCCCAGTGAACGAAAATAAAGAAATTGGTACCGATAGCGATAGCAAAGACAGACAAACGTCTATACAATGTAATATATCAACAGCTACAATAAACAAAAAAGGTCTACGAACACCGAAAAGTTGGATAAAGGGTTTACTATTACATACGATAATTATACTATTAATTGGCACCGTGTCGAGTACGCCCACATTCACGTTAAAAAGTTTGAGTCCAGGACTATATGTCGAAAAAATAGGAACCACAACTATTAATCGAGGAACGTTCAGAATTGAAGCAGATTATGAGAGAGGAAGCTTGGAGCTAGACCAAAAAAAGATTGATAAAATAACATCACAATTTCAACAACTTTGCAAGGATACCCAATACATCATGGATGAAACTCATTGCAATGAATTTTATCACCACTTAAACGAAGAAAAAACAAAGTTTGAGACAACAAAGGAATACCTAACAGAGACAAAGAATAATAGGAAGAAACGAGGTATCTTAGGACAACTGTTAACATCGGTATTTGGAGTTAATGATGAAGTATACAGGGACATAGATACATTAAATAAAAATCAGCAGAACCTTATAGACGCTGCCAATCATCAAACAAAGATAATGATATCTACCATAGCAGGTGTAAATCAAACTGAAGAGCAAATCAAAAAAAAGTTAGAGAGGTTCCAAGCAAAACTAAATGAAGCTATATCGTTCATGAATGACCACAATGTTTGGTATAAAGCTATTGACAGAAATCATATTAAGATACAAGTTATGCAAACCTACGAGTTGGCAAATAATTTTATAAAAGAAATTATGGACTACTATACAGGGTTACTTGAAATTTATTTACAAAAAGCAACTATATATAGTATATTAACACCAAAGCACATCAGCAACATAATAAAAATGGCTAATCAAAAACTACCATCAAACTTGAAAATTATCCAGGGTCAAATAATACAGACTGAGATGAACGTAAATACTACGCACATAAGAGTGTACGCTTACTTCCCAATACACGACGTAACAAAATATACTCTGATACACGTTACACCAATTCCAGAGAGAAAAACAGATGGATCATTTGAGTGTTTGACTATTCAGCAGACGTTCATGGGCTTTGATTACAACAACGAGCGTTATTTTGAACTAAGTCAGGAAGAATTTAAAGACTGCCTTGGTAGTACTACAGAGTTTGTCTGCTATCCTGTAGCTGTCAAGAACATGCAATTAAATAAAAATTGCATAGTTGAACAACTCTTTAAAACTGACAACTACACCCACACCCAATGCACGTCAAAAACCTACAAGATATCAACAGATGTTGTATGGAAGCAATTATTTATGCAAAACACTTGGCTCTTCATCACGACAAGATCGGTTGCCATATCAATTGTGTGTGACGGTCAAAGAAAAGAAATTACTATTCAAGATGTCGGAGTTCTACATATCTCCGAGAATTGCGTAATTAAAACACTTAATAACATACTTGCGGCAAAAAGAACAACAACGATAAGAGTGCTAGCTTCTTATTCTAAAACAACGAACTTCTCCATTAATACGCAAATCTTACCAACAAACATAAAAGATATATCCAAAGAAGAATTAGTGTTAGACAAGTCAAAAGGAGTTTTCGACCATTTAGTTACATCCGAAACAAACCTACAAACTCAGCTAGATAACACAATTTGGAAACAACTGGAGTCTCATACATACATCGCTAGCATCAGTACTTCACTTGTTATTATCAGTTTAGCATGTATTTTAATTTACTTCGGTCCACAGGTTTTGAGTAAATTTCGAGCCATCATTGCAGCTAGAAGAAAACCTGCGCCACCTGTGCAGCAACCGACGATCGTCAGCAGCACACCACACCCGCAACAGACACAACAGCGGTACGGCATACCATTCAGCGTGCCCACCCAGTCACAAGAAGCTGAACAAGGACAGGCCAGACCATACGAGACCATCGACCTGTACCAACTTGGATCCTGTTCCTGAGAGTCGCCAGAATGTTCAATGTTACCTTTGGACATTGACTCAGCACTCGGCCTGGCTGACGCGCGGCCCAGTTAAGATAATGATTGGGTTGCATCTTACACGCATAGGACACAAAGATTTTATATAATAGTGTGTGTTAAGAAAAAGTAGTATATAAGCGGTAACATTTGTAAATAAATCAGATTTGAATTTTATATTCTTGTCTCATTACCCCTCACTGTGGCCAAGACACCTTTAGCCATCTCTGATCGGTCTCGTGAGTCTGCGGGACTGGCAGTGAGTGTACCCTTCCCATACCTGGACATCCTGTCTCCAATCCGTCTGTAACCTTAGGTCGCATGGTGCAGACATCCCGCACTTATTTATATATTTATCTATTACATACTAGGTATATGATAGGTTAGGGCTGTGTAGGGCTTAGGGCTTAGGGTCGTAGGGACTGTTAGCCTTGTAGGTCTGTTAGGCTCCTTCAACTTATCATTTACTTTCATGTACCATCACACCCTTGGCAGTCTTGCGGCCTTACGTGACGTTTGTTAAGGGTGGATGTACACTCAGGCTTTAGGTCCTTTAATTTGTGTATCCGTGCGTATCGGGCCTACCTTTATGTGTCGAATATTAGTCTCATGGAGTCCTTTGGGCATACACGACGTTACAGAGACTGGATGTGGCAGCCGTCTCGAACAGGATTAATGGTTTCGTGCCTAATTCGGCGTAATTTACGCATGGTTATTTATTTGGACATGTTTTTTATGCGGCTTTGTTGAATAGTGCTCGCCTTCCTATTTCTGGTTTTGCGTCGTTTTATTTTGATTTTTACCCTTGTACTAAGGGGCCGTCTCCATGGCGATATTATACCTACGGTCCTACGTGTTACGTATTTCATTATTATCGTATTGAAATACGTGGTACGACGATAAATATCGCCGCGATTGTCTCGCTCGTGGAGTCAGCCACAGAGCCACTAAGAGAGTGTATAGAAATAGATGGCCCTTAAGATATGTGATAGTTTCAAAAAATATCCGCAAACTGTTAATAATTTACTCTTCAAAAGTTTGGCTAAAAATGTCATAGAATGGCTCGATACTCATAAATCAAAATTAAAAGTGAAAATCCCAAAAGCCACGACAAAGTTGTCTCTTAATCCTGTAACAAACATTCTAATTTAGTTATCCAGATTAATATAGATTAGTTAAATGACTGTATATCCGTGGAAACATCGGAGCTATAGTCCGTAGCCGGAAGCGTCCTATTAGGTCAAGTCACGATTCTCTAGTAAATTAGTTAGTCGTTAATTGCGCGCTGTTTATATTGTTAGCTGAGTAAACAGTGATAGTGTAATAATAAACATGTTAGAATGGGCTTTTAGCTTTGGTGTTTATTGTGTAGTGTCGTAATTGTGAGGGTGTAAAACCACGCCATATTTGTTTATTTTATTGTAACTGACTAGGACTTATTTAAGAATTTATAGATTTACAATACAGAACCACTTGCATGCGTCCCTCCCACAACACTTCTGAATTATAAAACTACAAACCGTGCACACGATGACAAAGGGATTTCTAATCGGCAATATTATGTCGAACTCTCATACAAAGGGTTGGAATATTTTTGTATGCATAAGCATAATCAGCCTTTAGTTCCCACTGCTGGGACACACGGTCTCCTCTATAGAGAGGGAATGGGCTATAATCCACCACGCGGGCTCAGTGCGGGTTGGTATGTCACATGTCTTGGAATTTTTAGTTCTAAGACATGCCGGTTTCCTCACGATGTTTTCCTTCACCGTGATGAAATAAATTATATAAAGTAATGCGCCTGCCTGGGTTCGAACCCACGACTTTACTGTTTGTAAGTCGGGGCCGCCACCACTGGGCCACCGCTGCTCTCTCGCTATTTTTGTATGAAACCTTCCTAACTTCCGCCATTTTATTTTATTTTCAAAACAGCAGCCGCGCATAAAACCTGCGAAAGTAGGCGGACCATATTATTAAACCCCTTTCTTTTGACAACTTCAAAATATGTTTTTTTTCCTTTACTATTGTTGAATGAATTAATGATTACAATTCCACGTTAATAAGTCAAGTATCATTCCATTACAACTTTCCAGCGGAACGGCAACGCCATTACTGGCTCGATAAAAGCGCTGCAAAAATCCCGTGAAGTGACGGCAATCACCTTTCAGACGGCACTATCGCGCTCTCCACAATTGCACAAATTGAAAGTACCCTAAGCGGCTAAACAAACTTGACCTACCCTGTAGAGTCTGCGATTACAAGCTAATTGGAATAAGTCTGTCTATTTAATGGCGGAGTGCTGCGACAAAATATTATTTTGTTTGCACTGTTAATAGCGGAGCTTTTGTATAAACTTGCGAGCTTTGTTCAGTTTATATTACGTGTGTTCAAATAACATTGCCTACGGTTTTTGGCGTTGTCTGGCAACATGTTTCAACTTTGGATTTACAATTGAGTATATTTTATGTTATTTTTATACCAAAATACAGATCCCAGTTTTACTAAGGACCTACTGACACATAGATTAGAATCTAGGTAAGTAGTGTTGTATTCCTCAGCATAACTATAACATAATCAGCCTGTCTTCTTCTGTACATCTGGCAACGTATATGCAAAATTTCAGGATGATCGGTTCAGTGGTTTAGGCGTGAAAAGGTAACAAACAAACAAACAAACTTACTTTCGCATTTATAATATTAGTTAGGACATCATTCACATAGCCTCTGAATCATTCCGATATTCTTTCACCAGCAGAGATCAAACAGGTCTTCAAATTGATGCTGTGTGTTTGAAACACATATAGGACTGTTTTTGTTTTTGCATTAAAACAAAACAGTTATTGCTGGGATTAGGTCTCCTCTCAATGAGAGGAAGTAAGATACCTTACAATAATAATATTCAATTACAACATCGATCACCTTTGAGTGCCTAATTGGAACCTCAAATAAATGTTACGACATTTAACGCACTAATTGACCTACATTGTTAAGCAAATATTAAATCTGTATTGTATTACCAGATTATGTACGTATGCTTAAACGCTGAAGGTAATTCCAACACTTTTAATACAAAATTAATGATCCATTGTCCATATTAATTGATTGTTGAAACTCAAGTTACAAATCGTTAATTATTCGCTAATTATAATTAATAATATAATTTTCGATGCTACGAGATAAATAGCTTGCCATAGATTCTGGTGTAATTAAGCATAATTAACTTTTAATCGTCTGATAAGGTATTGAATGAAATATTATAATTACAAAATGAGATAGAGGTTCATGTATTTTGCAGTAAAATGCTGAAATGCGATCCCGTCATTATGGGAAAAAATTAAAAACAAATGTGTTTAATTGTACCCATTAACCTTAATTGTCGGTAATCTTGTTTTTAAATTATTCATTTTAACGGTAATGTCAAATCATTCAAGATTCGATGAAGAGTCAAAACTGTCTTCAAGTATTATGACATCCTCATAACGAGGACTTTGACACTAAGTCAGCGGTTCTCAGGTTTACCGCACCATAACATCGTGGCTCGAATGGGAGAAGATATGTATATAAGCGGCCTGTGTAATCCTGAATTCCACACAATTTTGCTAATTTTAGCGACGATATGAAATTATGTTCGTGCATACTAGGTTTTAGCTGAGTTTGGCGTTCATAGATTCTATTCTCTATAATATAGAGAATAGAATCTATGAATGAATCCTCTATCGCTAATCTCGCAATCAAAGTAAGGTTTGCTGTAAGAAAACCCAATTTTGGGTTAAGCTCGCCGTTGTACATAAGCTATATATTGTAATGTTGTGTGTATATCTTTTAATTTTGTGTGCAATAAAGAATAAGAATAAGAATAAGAATGAAATCATCAAAAAATCATATTATGAATTAAAGAGTCCTAGCGCCTATGTTAAGAATGTTCTTGATACTGAAAAATGACCTTTATGTTCTTTCATTACAGTAAATGCCTGATTTTGTAATCACAAAGCATATAAAAATAAACCCTGTTCCACTCACAGCATGTAAGTGTGAATAAAACATATTGGATGTATCAAAACATTCTTCATTAAAATATTCATGCGAAAAGGAGCTGATCTGATAAAAAATGCGAGGTTATTTCATTACATGTCTCGAATGAATGCGGGTGTGGACCCATGTTACGTATCAGTTACCAAATACCCTTTGTCCGTTAGGAGATCACAACATAATTACTTGCGTCAAAATTCTACAGGGGTGGATTTTCACACCATGTTTTTTTATTTGTTTTAAAGCGTCAGACGCCTGAAGAGGAAATGTTGGAGAGTGAAAAATAAATGGAGTACCTAATTAAGGACAGGACTTTTTTGTTTATTCAGTTTCATGTTTTCTATCGCAAATCTAGTAAGTCTTGTGTATTTTAGGGTTACACTCGGACATCTTGAGTAGTACTTGAGATTGCACGTCAACCGCTGTCACGTGGCTTTACAGTCAACTTGGCGAGTTAGTTAACGTGATGGTATCAAGGATTTGCTGAATACATAGTGAAGCATAACAGCTACTGCTTAAACCCGACCATCCGAGTTTGTAATGCTGTAATCAACTACGTGTATGGTTTGACAGAAGACAGCAGCCAGAAAAGCTAACGAGAAACTACAAATGTATGTCTAGTTTCATTACTAATTCTATTAGTATTGTCTTGTCTTTTTGTCGAATCGGACACAAAAGTTCGTTTTTTTTTTGCTGCGAAAACTAATTAGGCAATACTACCGTACTTGCCGGCTTGTAATAGAAACTTTCATGTTCCTGTATCCCAAGAAATGTCCTTGCGGCTTTCATGTCTATCTTTATTACCGGTCCACAAACAAGTTCTCGTTAAGCACAAACAGGAGCGTGGCTGCTGTAATATTTACAAATGCAGTAAATTTATTTCTCCCGTGACAACATGAGTTGACCGTAAGAGTCTGAAACGGAATATCAAAGTCGTTATAAAGCTAATGTGTTTGGCGATATGAAAGGACACAGGCACGTATCGCATATTGCGGATTCCATTTAATATAAATTATTTATAAGTTTCCATATTTTTGCCGGGAAAAGAGGCAATTTTACGCATGTGTTCCAATTTTCAGTCGAACAGGTCCAGTGTTTACTGAATTAAGCTGTAGACAACAGACGGACGGACATGGACAATGGGAACCGTTTCGTTATTAATGTTGACCGACCCCTGTTATTATTATTATCAGTATGTTTTCGGCCTCTAGACTGTGTTTTACCTTTTTAATTTTGTTGTAGGAGAATATAAATTATTCTTAGGCACGTTTTTGTTCATTCATTGTTAGTTAGGTTGTTTATACGTCCATTTTCTAGAGCCACGCAATGTTTTTTCTGACTGTTTCAAGTTCTGAACCGCTACAAGTAACTGCGCAAAATTACTGAATAGAATAAATTCTGAACAGTTGGAATCTTAATTGAAACTTTAACTACTTAGTTTATTTAAACATTTTCAACTTAAACGTCTTTTATTTTTCTTTGGAATATTCGAACTTATTAGCTTTTCTAGTTCGTAATGTTTTTAATTTACATAATTTTGCTAGTGTGTTTGGTGACGCGAAGGAATTGGACCCTAGCTCTTCGAGTGGAGAGTCGTTAAAAGTCGGTCCATGAAATCGACCAATTACGACCGATCGACGACAGATTTATGATCTTACCAGCGAATATTGCCAGTGCCCGGGCAACAGACGCCGGGCAAAATCCTTTTGCAGGTTTATCGCGTGTAAAATCGACCCTCGCCGATGGTTTGCTTGAGGATTAAGTGAGGTTAAGCAGCCGAGTTCTGTGTTTAAGACCGTGCCCACGCGTAAAGAAAGCAGAAAATATTTTTTCTTGTCGTTCATGGCACAAGTCATTCGAGATTTCATGTTCCGTTTTATTATTCAGTTCGATTTGTGTGCGTCAACACACTAAACACGGTCCTTTTTATCGTAGAGAGTTATTATTCTTCAAGATTTACTGCAAACAAGAACGCATTTTGCGCTTGAATTCGGTAACTCAAAAAATACATAACATAACATCACCCCCGTAGTCCCCGAAGGGTTGGGCAGATGTGTAACGTATCTAATAGTACACACAGATAAGATAAGATAAGATAAGATAATTTATTTGCTCCAAACATGTGTACACATACAATATTAAAAAGTGCATGCAGGATAAAATTGAAGAAAATTGGTTCAGACATGTTTGCCACATACTATGGCGTGCAAATGTTTAACAAAAATATTGTGATTTTTAAAATATCATTTCAATTCGAGAGAAGTCTATTTAACAAAAAAATACCAAATGAGAAAATTAAACATTGCAAAAATAAAATCATAATTTAAACTATGTCTATAAAATTAGCAACTAGTACATAAATGTCAAAATGATACATGCCAAAAGCGAAAAAAAATAAAAATCATAATTAAAAATAATAAGCAAATAAATCAATAAATGTCAAAATAAATCAATAAATGTCAAAAATAAATCAATAAATGTCAAAATAAATCAATAAATGTCAAAGTATACACAGTAATGTCAAAAATTATTAATAAAAATTATAATTAAATCTATGTCACAGTAAATGGTTCTGACAGAAATTCATTAACACTATAGTATGCTTTGTCAGTTAGAAATTATTTTAATTGTTTTTTCAATTGTACATTATTAAGCTCTCTCCAACTTTTAGGTAACTTATTATAAATAATGGGAGCCATGCAAAAAACACTTTTGCGCATAAGTGCCGTCCTACTCCCATGCAGACACAGCTGATTTTGATCACGCCTGTTTCTGGGAAACTTATCAGTCATTCGCGAAAATAAGTTACCGTTATTTCTAATAAACATTACTGTTTCCAGAATATAAAGGGAGGTCAGTGTCAATATTTTATAGCGTAAGAAATAAGGCTTACAACTATCGGTGGTTTTCAACTTAAACATGGCTCTGAGACATCTTTTTTGTGCTTTGAATGCGGTTTCTTTGTTCGTTGAGTTACCCCAAAAGATAATCCCATATCTGAGAACAGATTCCGTTAGCCCGTAGTACGCAGTTAATAAGGCGTCTATGTTCACCTTACGTGACAAAGTGTACAAGGCAAATGCACTACTGCTTATTTTATTAGTCAGGGCCTCTACATGCGCCTTCCAATTTAAATGTCTATCAATCGTAAGTCCTAAAAACTTGGTTGTGTTAACTGTGTCAATTTTGATATTATTATATGTTACGTCAAGATTTGGAAGAGTCAATGCGCGCTGGCTAAAATGCATAATTACAGTCTTTTTAAATTTATTTTTAAATTATTATTGTCTAACCATGCTACAGTTTCTTGTAATGCCGTATTTATGTCCTCTTTATAAAAATCTTTTTGATCACAAGGAATAGTTATCGTACTATCATCTGCGAACAGTGTCATCGGATACTTTATTGCCATTGGAAAGTCATTAATATATAGTGTAAAAAGCGGTGGTCCTAGTATACTTCCTTGTGGAACTCCGTAGACAACATTAAGTTCCTCCGAAAGAAAGATTTCTTCTGTTTTGGTGCTTATATTTATTCGGTTAATTTCCGTTATTTGTTTCCTGTCCTGTAGGTACGGTTTAAAGAGTTCCAGGACATTCCCTCGTAAACCGTAAGCCTCCAGCTTTTTTATTAAAATATTATGTTGTACATAATCAAAGGCTTGTGTCATGTCACAAAATATGGCACACACTGGAGTGTTTTTATCCATATTTGTCATAACTACGTGCAAAAAATCATAAATAGCCATATTAACTGTTTTATTTTTCCTAAATCCTTTTTGTTCATTGCAAAGAATATTATTCGCTTTTAGATATAAATTGAGTTCTTTATAGATATATTTTTCTATTACTTTAGAGAACATTGGTATCAATGAGATCGGTCTATAGCATTCCATTGACTCCCTATCTTGTTTTTTGAACAATGGCTTAATTACCGATTTTTTTAAGGCGTCTGGAAAAATACCTTCGCTTATACATAAATTTATAATAAAACTTAACGGACAACAAATTTCCTCGGCCACTGCTTTCAGTATTTTTGTACAAATGCCATCGTAACCTACACTGTTTGTATTATTAAGGGCTAAAATAATATTTAATACGTCGCTTGGCAAACTTGGAGCCATGAACATAGAATCTTTTCTGTTTAAAATATGTTTAGTGACTCTGTCTCCCGAATTAATATTTGGCTTAATTTTATCAATAAAATAAAATAAAATAAAATAAAATCACACATTTAGTAAGTTATGTTTAAGTCCCATGTATTATAGGGCGAGCCTATTGGAAACCCAATAACACTTTGCCCGACCAGGGAATTGAACCCAGGACCTCATGTTCAGCAGTCGCACTTGCGATCACTAGACCAACGAGAGAGTATCGGCAATTCCAAAAATATAAATTTAAAACATAATTTTTCTCCAACAGGTCTGATCATCGTATCGTTCTTTTCCTTACATAATTTTGTTGAAGGATTACATTATGTTACAAAGAAATTGCTTAGCTGTTTTTCATTGACGCTTTTATCCCCGATGTTGACTCGATCATAGTCATAAAGAGGGAATGTATACATCAGTAAGTTGTTTTGTGTCGACGAACGGACGAGAACGGGCATCGTGGTTGCTGTGTTGTCTTGATAAGAAAACGTTATGGGTATAGCTGACGGCTCTCCCCGGGGCCTTCATGCGTAACAACATGGCGCTACTGTTTTTCCCTCGAGTCGCTTTTAATCTGCTTTTTACTTTATTGCGACACGAAATTCCTCGTTTTGAGTTATTTATGAGAAATATTGACTTACGCGATACATCACCTTGATTACATTTATGAACAAAGATGTATCAAGAACAAGTTTCCGATATTTAAGTATAAACCCCGCAAAGAATCTGTCGCGGTCTGGTTTCATAAACGAGAATTACTACTTTATTTGTTACTGCTATGAGTCGACGCTCAGATGATGTAAAATTTTACTCAATTTAGTTTGTGACTTAGGTAGCATACCCACTACTTATTGGGTATAGTTTCCAAGATAAATTCTATAACATACTAGAAATATAGAAGTTAAGTTCTTGCTCCCGCTCTAGAGATTTCCCGCTGAGGTAGAAGACGTAACTCAGTCTGAATAATGCGACTGCGTTTTGGTTTGGTCCAGGAAAGTGCACTTCTGGAAATTACTGGAAAAAAGAACAGCCTCTATACGTTCATTTTTTCCTAGTAATGTTGTTAGTATCTTTAGTTTCGTATTGCACCAGGAAAAGGTTTTAACAAAGGACTTTGGAGCTAAGTAAGTGGATATCTGCGTCCGGATCCGAAGTCGACACCTATTTACGAGATTGGCCAAAGGAAGTAACGGGGAAGAGTAAACAAACATAGATAGTATAGCTTGCGAAAACATCTGCTGCTGAACTATAATCTCAGTGCAGTGCGGCGGTGCTTATATTACTATTCAGTCAAATGCAACAACATTTTTTTCAGCAAAATTTAAAGCTTGCTTATAAAAAAATCCTAAAAAGTAATCCAGCTAATTCGACAAAAAAAAACATAGATACCTCACAAACGATGGGACACTTAAAATCTTAAAATCGAGTACTGCCTGGCTTGTTACTTGCCCATAACAGGAGCTGATGGACGCTACTGAAAGTGCCAAACTCGTCGCCAAATTTTGGGCTGACTCAATTTAAAATGTCATCGAATCGACACGCTCAGTAGAATACAAAAAAAAAATCTCATTTTATTGAAAGTTCCTGAATTGATTTGGTAAAACATGTCGTGACAGCAAGCTTAAATCTTCTAATTGAGTAATTCTATAAAACGAGTAACACTTAAAAGAACGACAAGATCAAACGTAAAGAAGAAAAAGATCTTAAACACGTGATCGATCAAGTCAGCTTAACTGTCGCCATTCGACTGGAACGCTTCATTCTCACCGACATTTATTCCCAGCACTTTTACAGTATTTTTACATCAATTACGGGCTAAAGTTAGTCTCATCTAACTTTGGGTCTGTCTAGCTGATAGTCTGAAACTAATTTCAAGTTGTCACGGGTATGTAATAGTTGCAGTGCTGTGCAAATGTCGGTGTTTAGAACATGCGCATTGTCAACTTTGCCACGTTTCCAATTATAATTTGTGATGGTGTTGACTGTTCGTGTGTTCGTAGTTTACATTACCTGAGTTATTTAGGTGCCTGCGGTTTACTGTGGAAAGTTATAGTTGTAAGTGTAGGGAACCTTTGCGGCGCGGGCCTGTGGACGGTGAGTCATGGGCTATAGTTTGCCGTCTATCCGTCCGTCCGTCTTATGACGACAGGCCGTGTCGACGGCGCGTTCGTGTTCCACGCGAAAGAGATACCGCGGCCCTGGAACACAAAGGGCAAAAGAAGGAACATGGATGGATTTTAGTCAGTACAAGTCTGACACTCCCTTCCGCTCCGCTCAGAGCGGGAAGAGTCATTTGATGATTTCCCATCCCAAAACAAAAAAAAGGGAATCCTTTGCGGAATGACGTCTGTTTTTAATAAAATCTCTGCCTTAAGACTTGTGTTGAAATTATCGGTCCTGCTGTTCTTGGTCTGCCTGAGCTGTGCCCGTCGCCAGCCAGGCCTGAACTAATCAGAATCTAGATGGGTGCATATGAGGATGATGACTAGACATTTCTTGCGTTTTTCTCGCTAGTACTATTAGATAAGCTCTTCTTTATCAGCTCACTTCGTTTCTGACACGATTGCCATGAGCATAATTTTGCCCATAAAATATAACAGAACAATTACTTATATGACTATGCTTAAATATTCAAACTGTAATAAAGTCCATACCTAACCGGAGAACGTTGAATTTTTGCCAAGATGACCTGTCCTTCGAATGATTATATGAGAGTAAACGCGGTGTTTACCCATTTACATTATGTACATGCGTGGTCCGCTTCGTTGAACCAATAAATTAATCATAACTTACAGTACTCGCTGCATCCCACATTTGAAACTTAGAAAACTTCTATTCACTGCAATCTCAACTCAATAGTAAGCGACACAGAGTTGAGTTTTAATTGCGATTTGAAACCGCTTAATTATCGTCTTGAAATGCTTTGGACCGTAACCGTTGGTAACTGGCTAAATACCCCCAGATACATGACTTACAAATGATATATGATGTACTGTTGGATGTAAGGAATTGTTAAATTTGATATCCGAACAAACATCGTGTTTTCTATAGAAGACAGATACGAGTATATATATATTTGGAACAACCTATGATCATTGTATCTGTATAATTATGGCTCGTTTGCAAGACGTTAGTTTTTAAGATTGCTGTATAACATAAGGAAGATTTGACTTCTTAGTTATCGTCTGCCTTGTTGGTCTAGTAATCGCAAACGCTAATATCGCTGAGTATGAGGTCCTGGGTTCGATTCCCTGGTATGGCAAATTTTATTGGGATTTTCCATCAGGATTTTTTCAGTAACAGCCACGAAGTCTAGATTTGTGCCCGGTTGATTGCAATATGCTCGATCCCTATTACATGGGACTTAAATATAACTGTCGAGAGTGGGTGCATTATTAGGTACACCTCTGCCTAACCCTTCGGGGATTACAGGCGTGAGGTTATGTTATGTTCTTAGTTGTGACTTATATGTTACAGCTACATCGACACGTGTTTGTTGTTAACTTTCGACCTTTCTATTTTCCAGTAAACAACTCCTGTATCTCCAAGTACACTTTACACGTGGAAACATTCATTGCTAAGACTACAGCGACATGATTTATTCCAACAACGTTCAAATATCCATCAAAATACGTAAAGACATTCACAAAGCGAAGACAATACATCAACTTGAAGATTTGTCAAACTACGTCAAAATCGTCTCCGGGATCGGAGCTCATACATAAAAAACAAATTCTTTCAACGTATGAATGTATTGGTATAAATATATAAGTTTTATATGACACCGAGTCCGCGTACTGAATACGTTATCAAGGATCAGCAGAACCTCACGTAGGTATACCAAGAGAATGGAAATGACATCTTATTTCGCGAAGCTTCTGGCATGAGGAGGATACTTTCATATAGGAAATACACTGATTGGTTTTTTATATAGCTGACATCTGGTTTGGAATATTTGTTTGATGGTAAATAAATGAGTTGGTTCAATTTAATATAATATTTTGTGTGACTATCTCCGAAACAAATATTCCTACAGTTTCCGAATAATAAGTAGAAATACAATCAAGATCATTTGGTAAGTCTCCTGTCTCCGCAGACAATGGCCCACCTTCCAGTAGTGAAGAGTCAATTTTTGTAAGAGGTAAGCTGGACTACATATCTTTAATGTGGATTATATTATTGGTCTATAGAATACTGACTGTGCCATTTTTCAAAGGGAATCAAGGTGTATGGAACCTACCATCTTGCGATGCATACCCTGACACCTGCGCACTCGACGATCTTTTTATGACTGCATCAGCGAGCGGAGTTTGCGTAGGTGAAGTTTAGGCTAAATATAAAGTCATCGACACGCTAAGATGAATTGGTGAGTCAAACGTTAAAATTGTTAAGCGGAAGTTCAAACGAAAATATTTAGATTTTTATAGATCTTTCTTCCCTATTTCTCGTTTTCGGACAAGTTTATTAAATATTGTTGCGAATTTCAAATTACTTGTTAAAAATCCTACAGAGCGCTATTATACATAACTACCATATCTGCATTTGCCTATTTGTGACGAAAACTGCCATATATTTTTCTATTTTTATGCAGGCGTTTCATTACTCAAAAACCTTTATATAAGTATTAAGGGTTCCATCGTATCATCAAAGAATACCACATAATGTATGAAATAAACGCTCCAGTGGCTTCATACTACGCAGCATGAGTAGGTACCAAACACGCTCACTCATTTCTTTGATTTTCCGGAACTGAAAAACATTTGCGGTCAGGTTCATATCCGCAGCTTCTTTTATGAAAATGTTATATTGCTCAGTGAGTTTTTGGGGAATATATCTTTCAAAATCTAACGAAGACTCATGCAAAGTTATCCACTTTGAACCGCAAGATACAGTCGCGTGTAAAAAGATGTTTAAACTTGGTAAAATATTCAATTTTTTTTAAAATGTTTTGAAGTACACGATGATGACAGATGATGATGACAGCGCTCGTGCGCATAGCATCTGCGATTAAGTTTACGGTTTGTTCGGATTCCGAAAATTCGAGTAATCGATCTTTGAGGAAGGAATGAAGAACGTAAATAAAGGGTTACCCTTAAAAACACCCAAATTACAGGAAGTCGAACATTAGGGATGTCAATAGCCCCAGTCTTTGTTGGTACGTAGGCAAAGAGACAGACGGAGCCTTTTTATTTCTTTCCAAAACCCTAAATTACGGTTCCGGGTTTCCATACAGCCTCTTCGCTATAGAGCTGTGTGGGAAAATGCAAATTGGACGTTTTCCTCTCTGGCAATACTGGTATTTTCTTTAGTATGACTCCGTTGTATTGTTGGCCTGCGTTCTCGTTATGAGTAAGATACTCGGCTTTAGAGTGGTAGGAAATATAATCGATATCGAATAATGATGAGCGATGAAACTGAACGATTTGAAATCGTATCGAGTGCTATTGTTGAATGACGTTTCATTGAATGTCGATGTTTGCTTTGTTATTAAACGGAGGTGTCCGGCTCAACCAACACCTTTGCTACTATGCATCGCGTCTCAAAATACTCAATGATTTGCAAGAGAATATTATTTAAGGACGAAATACAATACTAACCAATATAGCTTTCATTTCTTGGATACACTTCTAAGAATTATGAGTATCCATGTCTTAATTTCTCATAAAATAAATAAGTGTTAAAATCAGCTAATGGTACTTCGCAAATAAGAGGCCGCGTGACTTGGACGGAATCCAATACGCGTTGGATGAGGGCCAATTGTAACCTCTTACTTTGGTCCTGTGGTAATGGCAAGGATGTCATTCGATCCGGCCGGTCAACTAACCTACAGTTTTCGTGGGATGAAGGAAATGTTACGATGATTCTGATGCAATATAGAGAACGTAGAATATGGCTATCTAGTATGTTTACATATTATGAGTTTACGATGTTTTATTTTTATTGAGAAACTTTTAAATTGTATTATGAATGTGGACGCTATACGAGTAGAGGAAGACGTAAGAAACGATGGAAGGACTGTGTGAAAGATGATATGGCTAGAAAGGAGGTGACTGCTAAGATGACGCCTCATAGATAAGTTTGGAAAAAGAAGATAATGCTGCGCCGACCCTGATTACATTGGGATAAGGCTAGAAGAATGATGAATTCAAAATTAAGAGAGAGATCTAAACATAAATGTTTTGCATGATTTTCGCCCGCGTGTTTGGATTTTGGATCACTTTTTCTCTCGGTCGACCCTGTGTCCCATCAATAAGAACGTTACATAGGCTGATTACGTTTGAATGCTAAAGGAATGCCTTTGCTGTAAAAGGCTTTGTAATATTAAAATTCCCTCATCATACACTCATCATCTTCCTGAACTGGTCCCATGTTATATGGGGTCGGCTCAATACGTTTTTTTCTTCCATTAAGCCCTTTTTTTTTTCGGATGGGAAATCATCAAATGACTCCTCCCGCTCTGGGCGGAGCGGAAGGGAGTGTCACACTTTTACTGACTAAAAACCATTCATGTTCCTTCTTTTGCCCTTTATGTTCCAGGGCCGCGGTATCTCTTTCGAACAGTCCCGCAGCCCTGGCAGGCAGCTTCCATTATCCCCTGTCAATTGTCACGCTATCATTTACTCCTTTTCCTTCACATCATTCCTCATACAATCCATCCATATGTTTTTTGGTCTTCCTCTCCCTCTCCATCTATCAACATTTATATTCATCACTCTTTTAGTCACATGCGATTCTCGTCATAAACTATTCAGTCAACATCGCCAGGCACTATTAGTGAAAAACTCTTGACATCAAAGCTACATGCAGTCCTTTTGTTAGGAAACTGCGTGTGAATTTTCACATTGTTATAAAAGAATTTAAGATAAATTGTATCGTAGATATAATAATATAAAGCTTTCTTTCTTTTGTGCTACGTTTGTACGTGCTGTGTATATTTTATTACAAAGAACAATTTGTGAGGCAAAATTTGTTGTTTATTTCTTATTGTTTTAGTGTAATTTTATAAAGGAGAGAAACATATAATGGGTTTTCGATCTTAAACTAAATGCATAATCATAATGTCCACGATAAAAAGATATGAGTTTAGCCATCACATGCTACGATCTTTACATACATCTTTTCCCTCGTCCACGTTCATACATCTGGACCTTTCACGCATCTTACTTCTATTATAGGAAAGTTTGTGAGATGGATAAATGGATTGTTGGATGGATGGATGTTAGTTACTCTTTCACGCAAAAACGGCTTAACGGATTTGGATGAAATTTGGTACGTAGAGAATTTATAAGCTATACAGATATCTATAGGATATCTTTAATCTCGGTGCTATGATCATAATGTGGTATAATTATCGACTTCAACGTCGCAGTCGTGGGTAAAAGCTTCATTTTATATTGTTTATCAATCTTAATAATTAGTAATACAAATCTAAAATAGTAGGTCAAACTTCGTTTCATCAATTTACCTAGTTCGTTCCTATTATACACAACTCCAATTTATCAAAAAGGCTTTTCCTTTCAATACTCACTCCTAGTTCCACAAAAGCATTTAGTCCAACTAAACGAAATAGAATACCGTATTCACCATTCAAAATAAAGGTCTAAATGGGTTTTTAATTAGTCAGGTAAAAGGTAATTTAATAGCGGGTACGCACTTAGCCATTTTATGTATCTAGGTATTTTAAAAGCTTGTCTCTTTATATATTTAGGACCTGTGGTAAATGTACTTACCTCTTAAACTTTGTGCTTTTAATGTAGAAAGATTTTCAACATTTGTATATCTCAATGTCAATGTTGTTTCCAAAGGGACAGGAATACAGGCTATATTATCATAACATCACGCCTGTACTCCCCGAAGGGTAAGGCAGAGGTGTACCTAATAGTGCACTCACATTTCCTCAGTTATATTTGAGTCTCATGTAATAGAGGTCACCCTCCACCCACCCGCCTATTGAGATTCTATATACTCAGAATTTCCTGATGGAAAAACCACATAACACTTTGCGTGACCTGGCAATCGAACCCAGAACCTCATGATGAGCAGTAGCGACGACTAGACCAACGAGGTATTCAGCACTGTATAGACTGTTCATAGACTTATTTTGTGTGTCAGCAGTAAACTTGGCAAAGGGAAGGTTAACAACTTTACAGTGTAAACTCGAAAGCCAACACAATATTTTTTATATGTCTCCCTAGGCACTGATAACTTTGCGTCCCTTCTTGGATTTACTTGTACTGAAGTGTAGTTAATCAAAATATTATTGTAACTTAAAAAAAAAAACTATTTTGCAAAAAATTAAATTTGTTTGATTGAGTTTTTCATTTATTTTTCCATTTATTTTTGTGTTTTTGAAGTCGGTTTTTATTTTTTGCAAAAAAGTTTTTTTAGCATCCAAGCGATTACAGCAATCACAACAGATTTGCTGTCTATTATTGAAGAGTTCCATTGCTTATCTCCGAAGATCAGCATCAGACCTTCACCAAATTTAAACGGCACTACCGTAGAATAACATTCTTCCAAACAAAAAAAGAATCATCGAAATCGGTTAACAATTGGTGAAGATATCGCTGAACGTACAAACAAAATTGATAACCTCCTCCTTTTGGAAGTCGGTTAAAAATATGAGATTTGAGCAAAAATAAGTACAGTCGATCACGCGTCGATGACCTTGAGTTATGGCGTTTGAATAGAATAAGGGTAGCTTATACTGGTTTTATTTGCAGTGCCTATTTGTACGAAGATATTCTTATGATTTACTGTTGTGCTTGATGTTCGTGTATGTACTCGTGGGTAATCATTTGTCAGTCTCCATAATTGTAATCTAGAAGGTATCGTGTATCAATGTATGTCTTTTGTAAGTGGTTTATAGAAGCCCGAGATGATTGAGTTACAATTTTTGTGTTGCTCATGAAATCGTCATGCTATTTGCTGAAAAATTCACGCCCATCTTTGCATTTTCTAAGCGAAACGTTTTGTTATCAAGTAAGGAAAATTAGCTGCTGTAGTGTTCAGTGCAAATTGACTCATAGTCAGCTTTATGGCACCCAAGACAAACCGATATTATTTTTTCAATCGAAAACGTTTTTTTTTTAATTAAATAGAAAAGTGCTAATAGAATTCAATGCCTAAGACGGCAATAATCTGACCTTTTATTGCAAAAACATAAATATTTCCAAGAAGACAGAGAACTCAGCTCATGAATTTTAAGCACCTACTTAGAGGATGTTCCGAAATTTAGGTGTCGCGAGGGTCGTCCCTCACCTTACACGGAGCCGGCCGAGTTTACTGCGCCGTTAGTCCGGTCTAGCGGTACGGTGACCGGACAATGTGCTCGCAAATATATACATCTCATTACGCATTCCTAGTGGACACCTCTTTAGTTTATATGTATCACACACTTGCTAGAGGGCAGAAAAGGTCTCTGTTCAAGTACCGAATTTTCGTAAAAGTTTTTTTGTGAACATGCTGTTTTAGGCGGCATAATTAATTTTATATTTAATCTGAATATTAAGTGGGGTTTTACCGGCTTTTCAGCTTTTTTTATATCAATTTAATTATCAGTACAAAAAAAAAACAACCGAAACTCCGAAAACGATTTCCAAAAAAAAATGGGATCGCACGAACCGATATTAATTTGGCAAGTTAAAATTCACGGTGTCGCCTATTTTTTTACGCAAAAGTAGGGATACGAAATCCTGTGTAGGTAATTGGTTTTCGACACAAATACGCAATAAGTTACCCATGAAAGTTTATGTGCGAGCCGTGATCGGAATACGTGGAGGAGTGGGCTCATAGGCTGATGCGCCCAAGTAAGTGTTATCACCAACCCTGAATAACAAAGGCGAGCTGCTATAGACATGCTCCTGCTGATAGTTATACGTGGGACATGAAGATAGATTTGAGTACGTGGTTGTTTGACGATTTTGTGCTTGTGTTGTGTATTGTTAGAGGATTTTTTAAAGCGTTCTTGGATTTAGTAGATAGATGAAGATTTTGCTATCCTAATTAGATTTCCAAATATCAAAATGTTAAGAATTAAAAATGATTTCACCTGCAAAAAATGTTCTTAAAAACCGCCAATAAAAAGTAACACAGCGATGATTAAAATCTTTTGGATCTCAGAAATTATTCGATAATACCGTTTTCCTGTATTTTATCTCCAAAAATCAGTGAATATTTCAGGTACGCTTTAGATTTAATTCGTATGGTTGAATTTAGGGTTTTTATCATAACAAACACACGTACGTATATATGCAGTGACAGATTGTTCGCCAGAAATCCTTCTCGTCCAATAAACTTTTACGATTCCGTCGGCACGGCAAACATTTGACGTCGTGTTTGTGTGGACTACACACAAAAACTTTACCAGCAGGATAAAATAAAATACACCAACCACGGATCCGTATAATAAATAAACAAAAATTATTGTGTGCTTTTACTTTGTTACCCTTGGTTATAATTTACCGTATTCTGCCATCTAATCTCATAATTCTACCTCTTAATCTCAGTGGCCCTAACTCATAATGAGAAGATTAAAAATTCCTCCTGTAGTAATTGCTTAAGTACTTAAAACAGATTTTCTTTAAAGGGCATTCTGGGTTCGGTTATTTATAAATTGACAGATGGTAGGAGCTTCTACATGGGTTTTAAATTAACAAATAGGTTAATATGTAGGTAATCTAATTTAGTGGAAAGGAGAATTAATGTCTAAATTAGTGCAAATAGCATATAATAACATGTTTTGTGTATAATTAAATAAATAAGTTATTTTTTAATCTATACGATAGGTTTTTTTTAGTAGCCTGTACTGTCCCACTGCTGGACAAAGGCCTCCCCCAATTCCTTCCATGTGTTCTTTTCCCGTGCCTCCTCAAACCAGCCCTCGCAGTACGCGTCCAGATCGTCTCGCCACCTCTTTCTGGGCCGGCCTCGGCGGTGCCGTCCGTCTTCTGAAGACTATCGTGTGAAGACTTTTACCCAACGGTCATCGTGCGTGCGGCTGACGTGACCCGCCCAATCCTATTTTAGCCTAGCAGCCTTCTTGCCAACGTCCACTATGCCCGTTTTGGAAAAGTTATATTTAATAAGTTATTTTGATAGATATATAATAAGCTTTATTATGTAAAAAATTAATCAATATGTAATTTTATTCTACGAACATTTAATTCTGATAAAAAAGTTCTGCATTTTTAGCAAATGCAATATTTTTTAAATAGCGTCTTTGAAATATTTCAGCTTCAATAACGTAGTTTTTTACATGTTGAATTTTCAATGTAATAACGAAGTACGTGTTACTCAAAAGATTTCAAATATTGCGACTTTCAAATTACGACACTCTATAGAGTACTCTGAGAGATAGGTATTCTTTTTTTCAGAGTCGTTATATTTCACTTTCCAAAATAGAATATTATGTTACAAAGAATAAATGAACTTTTAAATAGAAGTAAATTTAACTCCTCGCACGACATTTTAATAGACTGTCACGCGTTTTGATGAATTTCTAGAACTCGATAGATTTTATATAGTAATAACTATCAGACTAATGTTAGAAGCTAATGCGCGTGATACGTGATGTGAAGATTAATATTAATATACTTATATACTAGCTAATGCCCGCAGCTTTGCCCGCGTGCAGTTCGGTAATTATTCCACGGGATCGAACTACCAATAAAAAGTATCCTATATGTTAGGTACCAGTCTGACAACCAGTCTTACCAAAGGGTATCGTGTTACCCAGTATTAGCTGGGTTATGGAGGTCAGGTAGGCAGTCGATCCATGTAAAATGCTGGTATTCAGTTGAATCCGGTTAGACTGGAAGCCGACCCCAACATAGTTGGGAATAGGCTAGGCAGATGATGATGATGTTAGATCCAGGTTATAAACTATCTTTGTGCCAAAGGAGATGTTTCAAATCGGGCCAGGTATGTTTACGCTACCTCGAAAAATCGAGAAAAATCTGTGAAATTCGAAAAAAAAAACAGATAAATATGTAAATGCATACTTTTCTGTTAATCAATTAACATTTACTTATCAATTATTTTTACCGACTTTCAACATGGTGTCTCGCTAATTTAGGTACTTTGTGTTTAAACAACAATGACAGTAAACCATAGATCAAACATTACTCATAGATCGTAAACTGTATACTGTGTGCGACTGTGTGTGGCTGGCTGCTTTTTGTGTAACATCACTACATAATATAAATATTTTAATAGGTACTTATTATTATTTTTAGTTGAATATGTAACTCTTGCTTATCTAAACATTGGGCTTAGTTTTAAGGGTTCCCTAGTCAACTAACAAGAAACCCTTATAGTTTCGCCATGTCTGTCTGTCTATCTGTCTGTCCGCAGCTTAGCTCAAAGGCTCTTAGAACTAGAAAGCTGTAATTTGGCATGAATATACAGATTAGTTACGCCGGCAAAGTGGTAAAATAAAATCTCGAAATGTATTTTTTTTAGGGTAGCTCCAGTACCTACACATAACGTGGGGATTTTTTTTCTCGCGTACCCCATAATGTGGGAATCTCGGGAAAGAATCTCGTTGGATAGGTCTAAATTATTGCGAGTGTGTTAAATAATTTTTCGGTTAAGGAATTCGTTTGTATTAAGCTTTAAAGTTCAAATTTTTGTTGGACTCAAGTGTCCCCCCCTCTACCAGCTAAACGGTTGTGTTTGGGTGCGTGAAAAAATTCACGGTGATAGTATATATAACGAAGTTAAAAGGAAAACTATTACAGCTAAGTAGGCTTTACAAGTTTACGAGTAATAATCGACCAACTTATAAAATGTATTTGGATAACATATTTTCCCATACATTATGTTTAGGAAAATATGTTATCCACATTTTTTTCAACTGCAATTGTTGTTTGTTTTTTTTTATTATTACAATAAAAATCATCGTTCGGAGGCAAATCGAATCGTAGGAACTGTCTGCATATATTGATGGGCAACTACGGAACCCTGCATTGGGCATGGAGCGACACGCACTTGGCCGGTTTTTTTATATAACAATATTTTCATGCTGAATTTTAGTAAGCGGAATATGTAGAACCTATTTACCTTTAACACCTCAATGTACCATATTTCACACAAATTAAGATTATTCTATTCTATAGTATACAGAAAAATAATAAAATGGGTTAGCTACAAGATGTTATTAAATATTTACTTCAGTCAACTATTCGCTTTATTCACCGCATGATAGAATAATGGAATGTTAAATGAAGCTTCAACTTTCTCTTCCTTATAAATGAATAGTGGTTTAGTCTTGTTCTAATTACTACTTCTGTTCGCTTCCAATCCACTTCACTCACTATTCAGGAACTCTGCATATTCCAGATTTTTATCCATGATATTCTTTGAAAGCAATAGCTACTACACATTATAGTACGCACGACGACACGACCAATCAAGCTGTGCATCAAAATTAAGCTGTTCTCTTATTGTACGGGAAGCTCATACAAATCAAGGTCAGGTTGTACTGTAAACGTATAGTTTTATGTGTCGCCGTGTGTACCAAAATAGAGATTTGATTTAGGAGTACCGTAGTAGCAAGGCTTTTGTATAACAAAAGCTGATAGCCGGCAAGCCACCTACGTCAGTTCCAACTACGTCGTGTCATGCATGGCGGCCAGGCGCCTGCAAAATATTCTAAACGAGATTGCGGGACCGGCCACGGTCTATTGTGGACCGGTGCGCCGCACACAGTGTACTGTGTTCCCCTTTACAACTAACGAAGGTATATTTTTTCACACAGTTCTAGTAAAGTGACATGGTGTGGTAAACGGAGCTTGGCTTCAAAATTTGTAGTTCCAACCAAGATTATAATATGCCGTGTGGTTGTGTGTTTTTGCTGTAAAAGTTTGAGGAATTATCGCAGTTTCAGTTAAAGTTTTGCTTCATACAGTTAAGTTATGGAATTTACTATCAGTGATGTTCCACTTTGTAATGTGGTTGGTAGATGTAAGTTGTGTTACCACAACAAAACATTGATTTTATACCACCAAAGCAGTGTCTGATGACGTACACAGTTAATTTACATTTGTGAATATATTCTGTAGTTAGGTCGACAGTAATGTTAACAACTTTCCATTTCATTTGGAACATGTCAAAATGGAAGCTATACCTGTTCATAAAGTCAAGTTAATTTATAAAACTACATAAATCGATCGGTTTTAATCGGATGTCCATTGTTTGTTCGAATCAAAAAGTTTTCAAACAAATCGCTGCGCTTTCGTGCCCGGCTATGTCTGATAATGAAACCAATTTATTAAATGACCCCGAGCTCTATGGAGTCAGCATAAAGAAGCGTAAATAACCATTGTTAGTTAAGAAGCCGGAAGAATCTCTTTCTTTTTTCTTCAGCGTTTTTGCGATGTCCGAAAAATGTACCATGTATTAGGTAAAGATTGTAACAATTACGTAACTCGGCCTAAATGAACAAGACTGACTTACCAATAACATAAGTAAGCAACCTTCGTTATTATAGTGGAATTAAATTCCTAAAACGTTGACTTTAATTCTAAGAAAGAAGGTACAAACAGATAACTCCCTCCCACAAATACTGCTATGATTTGAATTTAATAATTCCAAACAGAAATAAACAAAGGTTGCCAGAAACCTACAAATGTTTCTTGTTATGTCTGTTAAATATTTCGCAGCAAACATTCCCAGTTTTCAGCAAGTCGTTACTATAATTTGTAAACAGTAGTAAACATTAAAACAAAAAGTGTGAGTGCAAAGTTAATAGGGTGGATACTTAGAGCCGCAATGTGGTGGTACCCAAAATTTTAAGTGCTGTTGAATTTTACTCATTTTCCGCCTCGGAGAGATGTCCAACTAAAATTTGTTGAATGCCTAGTTGGGTAGACAAGGTTTTCAAAAGTTTTAAAACTAATTTGCGAATCCATTTTCATTAGATATTCATTTATTTTGTGTGGGTGTTCGATCAATCTAATTTAATGAACAATTGAATCGTGTTTTACTGAAAACAGTTCAGTTTATGCCATCTTATTGTCATTGATCAATGTTTATTATGTCGATGATTGAGTTACTACTTATATAATTTGACTGATGTCGCTAAAACTAATGCGTTTGTAGGTAATTGGTTCGTTAGTTTAGAATATTTCAGTTTAATAACAAACGAAACAAATTAAGCCCGTCTTGCTGAATTACTCTAGTTACCAGCTGCTAAATACGAGCAGTGTGTCGCGTGGAGGTATACAATGCATACCTACTGTATGAAATTGTAATCAAAGTAAATTTTGGTAAACAACGTATAGTTGGCACATGGCACTGGTAAATTAAAACTGGCCGCAGTTGCCCAATTTAACTAGTAGCATATATACCTATTGTTTAAAGAAATTGACACCATTGCAAGTATTTTGGACATTATCCTCACTTCGTTATCTTTATCGTTTCGCCTTCAAAATTATAAATGCGAAAGTATGTTTGTTTGTTACCTTTTCACACCTAAACCAATAAACCGATCATCCTGGTACAAACGTTGTCAGGTGTACAGAAACGGAGATAGGGTACCTTTCATCTCGAAAAAAAGTACTGTTCCCGAGGAAAACAACGATAACATTCTTATGATCATAGATGGCGCCACGTGTCTTTCGAATCATGATTGAAATTACAAGCAGAGTACAACCCGAATTGATTGTCAAATTCTAAATAAACGCGAGTGAAACCGCGGGCAAAAGCTACTTTAAAATATATTTAGGTAACACGAGGTTCTTCAGAAAGGTCAGGTGCGTAGTATCTACTCGCAACCGGCGTGCGTGTATGAGCAGGGGGTCTAAAATGGTCGCTTTAGCAGAATCATAATAGGATAATAAATAAATGAATTACGTTTAAATTCTTAAAATGATCATAGACGTACACGGGGCAAAGTAGATCGGTTTGCAGGGCACACCACAAAGATGTTGGTGTGCGTAAAATCAACTGGTGTATTACTTCGCCTATTTGTTAGTGTTTGCTTCACTATAGTATATGTATAATATGAGGTAAAGAATATGAAGCATCAATTTAACCCTATGACTAACCGGTGTCGTGGCATAGATGTGTAATCATTCGGCTGGTAAATCAAGTGTCGTAGGATCGAATCTGCGCCGCTGGCGTCAACTTTTTGCATTATTAAAAAACTTTTATTTTCATTTTGTTGAATTTTTATTGTAATTTACCTGATAATAAGAACATTATTCGAAAAAAAATATGGAAGTAAAAATTAAACAATTTGTATTAAGAAATCAACAACATTTATTGACTAGGTTTTTTTTTTATATTATAATTACAAATTAAAAAGTTTTGTGCATGACAAATATTCTAAGTCGGACAAGAAATAACGTTACTTTTCTTATTCAAGTGGGTAATTTATTTATTAGTGAAATGAATAAACATGTTAATAAGATAGATATTAAGATACAGGTATCCTAAATTGTTATCTCACTAACAATAACATCACTCACATAAAACAAATCGAATTACCCCCTGATATTTCTATTAATATCCTATTGGTGCGCCTTCGCTATCTATGACTTATTCATGCACGAAGTAAATGTCTCCACTAGACCTGCATGGAAGAATATTTTTTTTTATGATAGCGCTCACCATCTTTTCGCCACAATATTTTGCGACCGTCCTTGTCTGATTTAAAACATTTTTCATCTCTAAATATAACTATATTATTGCACCAATCAAAATCCAAATATTCTCTTGCGAAGCGTACCCGGTTTTGCCTGTGAATATCTGACATTCAAATTTTCTTGGCTGGCCTACAACATTTCACACCAGCTGCTCGCAAGTGGTTTCGTACAGTTTGTAATGTCACGTCATGTTTAGTTGCCGTGGAACGAGTAGTGAGGAAGGGCTCAGCGGTATGCGTAGCAACTATATCAGATGCCAATCTGTGAATGCAAATCCAGCCTTTGGTCCCGGTCGGCAAGGATCAATGCTTCCCGAATCTGCATAACGATGGACCCACAATTGCACAGTCCTTCTCTGTGAACAATAATAAAATATTGTTACAAAAAACAACAATCAATAACATGTGGATTATTTAAACATATTAAACTTCTAAACATCATAATAACATTTTGTTACTCACCGATATCTTTAAACGTCTCGCAATTTCACTAATTGAAACATTTTGCTCATGCAAAAGAATTATTTCAGCTCATAAAAGCATTATGACGATGAACTTAAACTACTAACTTAAACATGATTTGTCATTTTTAGAGGGTAGACAACTAATACATTCTAACCCAAATATAAAGAGACTTGCTAATAGTTAAGCAATGAATTGAACAAAAAAATGTAAAATATTTTATTAAAACATACAAAAACATTAAGCTGTTGGCAGTCGGATTCGATCCTACGGCGCCGGCGCAGTAAGTAATTATTTATCGCACGCTCGACTAATGCGCCACGGAGACGATTGTATGATAAGCTAAATTTATGCGTCATATTCCCTGCAACATTAGTGACAAGAAATTTTATTGTGTGTGCGTGGACAACGGGTTATTGTGAAGCAAACACTAATAAATAGGCGAAGTCAGACGGCCGTTGATTTTACGCACACCAACATCTTTGTGGTGTGCCCTGCAAACCGATCTACTTTGCCCCGTGTACCTACTGTCATGAATATTGTCACCTTGTGACCATTTTACGAATTTAAACGTAATTCATATTATGATTCTGCTAAAGTGGCCATTTTAGACCCCCAGGTGAATGAACGTAGACGAAGCGAACGGAGTATGTATGGATCGTAGCTGGTGGTGTTCTGTAGTTTTCTGTGAGTTTATATTTGTATGTATATTTTGGTAACACATGGTTTAGCCAGTTGTGTTGGACCCATTCCATTCCCGAGGCACACTGGTACAAAGGATACACAGAACATTAATTCTGTTAATGAACTGCTGTAGTACTGTACTGTGGCTAGGAAGCGAGGACATTAATGCCATCTACTTCCGTCTTATTATCACTAATGACGTAATTCAGTCTTTTGTTATCGTACAATGCAGCCGCTGCAGCGACAAATTATATGGTAGTCATCGAACTGTACACATGTTTGCGCGATGATTGTTTCCATTGTTTTATAATGAAGTTTCGATGACGAGCGTGTAATGGAACGGTTTGTGGACTATTCCAGTGAAATACATAAGGGGCCATCCTTTAATCACGTGAGAATATTTTAAACCACTTTTTGATACGTCGAGAGCTTTTAGGCAACCCCACCTGCCCGCCCAGAATCAAGTGTATTTTTTTATTATTGAAGAGATCAGATTGTTTTAGAATCTATTTTAATAAAAACATCACTTGTTCAAGTTTTTAATTAATTACTGTTAATTTTTTTTTACACGTCGCACATATAATTAAGGTTTTTCGTCATATGAAAAAAGGACACATCACCATCACATTACCCCCACATGACGCATTATCCCCTCCGCCCCCATCGTGATTAATTGTGATTTTTTTCTGATCCCTGTTAAAACCACGTGATTAAAGGACGACTCCTAACTGGCTTGCTTGTAATAAATAAACAAAAACAGCTGAAATTATACAGAATCAACTTAAGCACAATCAGGCTGTGGGACATCACGAGGGCCCGGTGCAAGTTCGTGGATGTCAAATGTTTTCGAATTTTTGTTCCTAGGTTCGGTTTCCACGGGCTGCGGGACTGTTCGAAAGAGATACCGCGGCCCTGAAACATAAAGGGCAAAAGAAGGAACATGGATGGTTTTTAGTCAGTAAAAGTTTGACACTCCCTTCCGCTCCGCCCCGGGGAGAAGTCATTTGATGATTTCACATCCGAAAAAAAAGGTTCGGTTTCCACACGTAGATTTCCTTCACCATTTTGAGAGCAGTTGTAATAAAATAATAACAAGCATAGTACGTGTCTGGATCGGAAGCCACAACCTATCAGAAAACGATTAAGCTAATCAATCTATTAAAAAGTATTATTATCTACAGAACTAAATAAATATTGTGTGGTCAGTCATAAGAATGATTTGTTTTCAGACCCAATTAATTTTTAATTAAGTTAGATCTGATATTTTGTATCACCAAAACATGCAGTCAAAAACCTTAACCCTTTCGAAGGAATGTTATTTCATTAGCTACTATAAATGACTAACGATTTACATTTAAACTTCCTAGAATTCTCATTTTTCCTTACAATCGAAGCAGAATTAATTTACTTGTGAAGTTCTGAACCAATTTTCTGTTGCTAATCTTTCGACAGATGTACATACAGTCACGAGTACACACGTATCACGCATACATGTAACAGGTTTTACAAGTGATTTTCTCTTACAGTATTGATTGTTATTTTATTTTGTTACGGGCAGAGTATTTTTTAACTGATACCACTATTATGGAAGGCCTTATATCAAAGTTGAAATCGACATTTTACTCACTTTCGCTTGTTTTATTTTTGTACAGTCGCCAGCGCATCAAGTTACTACAAACTGTAAATTTTTCTTATTCGATTTTGATCTTAACCTAACAACCAACATTTTATGGTTTAAAATGATTTGGAGAAATTTGACAGTTTATGGTAACTTGAAGCGGTGGCGATTGTACAAACATAAACACATGCCTTTTTTCTATGACGGGTGGGTGGAAACTCATCAGTTACAAAGGAGTATATATATTATGAGGATAATTGAGTACCCTTACATATTCCTTTCGCCTTGTCAACGTTAATACATCTGGTTCGGGTATCACACACTTGACCGGCAACCGGACTTTTCTGAAGAACACATCATTCATCAATAAGGTCTAATCTGAAAAGACATTTTTTTTGTGTACCGTTATTATTGTCCTTGACTGTACATAGGTATAAGAGCATGATGTGTAGTGGATTTTGTAAATGTAATATTAAAAGTGGAGCGGGTCATTCCCTCGGCGGGTAAAGTTGTGTGTCGTTTGTAAGTTTGTGTGGACCATACTCCCGAGGGCGTCGCCATTGAAACTTGTTATGAGATAAAATTGTTCTGTTTTATGCTCTTAGTGGTTCGAAACACCGAAATAGTTGAGCATTTAAATAGTATGAGGTTATTTGAAATATTTTATTATGCGTTGGAAAATGTATGCATATTCTAGGTTTTCTCTGCCTTACCTTTTGAGGTGAATTACAGGCGTTTTGTTATTTGCGACAGATTTATTGTGTTAGAAACTTTTTATTAAACTACAAGAAAAATAAATCTAAATATAGGTGACCAACAAAAGATTCGTCTATATTTGGGTTTATAAAAGCGCCCACTCATAATTCTTTATTAAAAGTGTGTATTATAGACCGCCTACACAAATAAGACCGGTTAATCGGACCCAGAACGAGTGACGTAAAAAAAGGTATATACCAATTTCATTCTTTTATTTTTAAGAGAATATTTATCTGAATAATTTGAAGGTGACCACAATAATTCTGACTCGCTTACTTTTTCATGTTCAATATTAAATAATCTCTGGTTCTACCTATAGACATTAGGCAAAGGATATCTTCTAGCAAATCAATCTCTAAATGACTTTATGTTAAGCTTGTTTGACTCGGAAGGCCGTGATAAGAAGACCCATGTTACAATTAGGGTCAGTTTTCTTTGTAGCCACTTTTCACCCTTTAGTTATCGAAGAACGATTACTTATGTGGGTGAGTATTTTTCCAATTAATTATGTATTTTTATTGCACTAGTTTTATTGAGTTGTTGACTATATATAATTAATACTGAGATAATTTCGAACGGGTCCATTCATTATGAACTCTTCACGCTAGACCATTCAGGAAATTGCAAAGTCTCTATACACTTTGCAAATGAAATAAGCATTTTGTCTCGCTAAAAATATTCATAATAATCAATCTGCAATTTATTTCAGAACACGATGAATATTGAGAATGTAAAGCAACGTACTTGCCATAAATGTATTTTTTTTTCAATAAAAATAATAACCTATACAATATTTTCCACGGACTTAATAGAAAAACCTAATGGACTGTCAATGTACGTTACATTGCTAACATCTCTGTTACGTTTATGTCGTGTTATTCTTCTTCGCGAGTACCTTCGGCAGACAGTAATGGCACACCATTTACGAACACGATCACCCACTCTTCTCAGTTTATCTACCTGAAAGTGCAAACACCCTGTATATATAACTTATCCTTTGCCAAAACAACTTCCCCCGTAAATATCGATAACAAAACTGCGTGAATCGCGAAGTCGCTGCATCCAGCGGTCCAGGCTCAGTTACAATCCCAGTAGTTGCTTTAAAGCAATTTACTGCTTTTGTGGTGCAAAACTGGTGAAACCCGTTCTCGACTAGAAATTGTGACTGTTTACGTCATAAATAAACCGCGTTGATTACTTTGGGAGCAGATGGAGGCTCTGCTTTAAGGTAATACGTGAGGATTAGCTTTATGGCATGCGCGAGAAATACACGCGAATTCCTGAATTCGTGATTGGTGGATTTAAGACGAAATTGTGAATACAGCAACACGAGATTTCACCCCAATCTTCTATTTTAAACGTCAGGATTCAAAATTTAAATTAAACCAATATGACCTTAATTGAAAATAAATTCTCAGAAGCACTTCAATTACAAACTATTCAACGATATCCAAGAAAAAACCTCCAGGTCGTAGAAATTCGTTTTCAGTTTTATGAACCTATTTTTCATACATTATCTGCTCGGCAGGAAGTTGCAAAGACATTTTTATACTTAAAATATCTTCCCCGAGGCGAAGAAATTCCAGTGAGCATCCGGGCATAGTTTGTGCATTCCGCGTTGCTTGCGGCCGGCATATCATTGCAGTGAGCCGGCGAGCAATATAACTCTGGGCCATTGCACGCCCCACTTCGTCTTAGCCGCAGTTTCCTTTATGACTATAATTTGTTTGTTCTGATTTTAGCTCAGTCGGGGGACAAATGTTTGCTGAGCATTTTGTAAAACACAGATTTTCTTCACGTCTTTTGAAGCGGCAAAACTGCGGGGTATGCGTAACACGCTAAAATGGCTATGCCTATCATTTGGTCAAGTATCTACGATTTAAACAGGAGATTTTTTTTTTTCAAAATTCTTCTGATTGTTATTTAAAGCTACTGGAGGTATACCTAGAAGTACAGTCATTTAAGCTGTACCTACGTCATGCCGAGCCAGTAATACGTAGTTAAAACATAGCATGTATTCCCAAAAATAATATTACTACCAGGAAGTGGCTGTCAGAGTGAATAGCTGTTCGGAAGAAATAATTGATATTTATAGGCGTTATCGGTGATACCAGCCGTTATTTTCCTCTTCAGCGTTGTGTAAAACAACAGATTAATTTCAATTAATATTCTTCTGTCTGCGAGTTTTTGTTACTGCACGAATCACTCTTAAAACATACTTAATCATTTTTAATATGGATACTGGTAAACTACTCAAAATGATCAGCTTTCCAAGGCCGCGTGCTTGGGAAACTGAGATTAAAGTTGTTTTTAAAACTCAAACTCAAAGTCTTTTCAATTAGACAATTGCAAGAACTTTTGAATGTCAGAAAAACAAAGAAAGCGAAGCTACAGTCACAGTCACAAAGCATAATCACTTGTGAAAGTACTGTAATTACACATTCCAAAGCGTAGATCTCTATGGACAAGAATGGGCAAGAAACTCCATAGACACTCTTTTAAATCAAAATATTGTTACAAAAGCTTGGTACTCGTACATCATTAATGTTGAGATTATTCATGGTTTTTTGGAGGTGTGCTTTTAATTACGCATTCGATTTAGATGTGGCCTAGCGTTGAGAAAAATGGGTGTTAAACTTGTTCATTTCAAGAAAAGTATTAATAAGTATCAGTAGGTAGCGAAGGGTCAATTTTATAAGAGGTAAGCCGGAGTACATATCTTTAATTATATTATTTGTTTATAGAATTCTGACTGTGCCATTTTTCAAATGGAATACAGTAGGAATTAAGTTGTATGGAACCTTTGCTACTGATAGGTATACCTCGATACAAAGGTCCAAAAGCTAATACGATATTACAGATTAAGAATTTATCAATGAAACGAGTATTTTCCAGACGCAAACTTAGCTATTTACCTAGGTAAGGCAAACACAGACATCAAATCTCAAGTACGACGAAGCAATATTAAAGGCAAATAATCTCTAGTTCACGATAAGATTTCGGTTTCTCAATCAGTGTGGTATTTCGTTTCGTTGATCAGTATAACCAGTAAACTGAAATATTCACGCATTTCTGCTTAATTTCGAGCTACTCGAAATTAATAATATTTGTTTAATTTGCTAATATTGCGGGGAATCCGATTTCCAGGGTATAAATTAGTATTGAATACTGATTGGCAGATAACTACAAGATAGAAGATGGATGCCCTGTAACCCTTTCATACCTGTACATATTTATTTCTATTATAGTTTTATTTATTTATTTATTTAAACTTCATGTACAATAGTGGTACATAGGCGGACTTAATGCCACAAGGCATTCTCTACCAGTCAACCTTTGGGTTAAATAGGAAACATTGTGATAGGTACAATAAATATCCAAAAAATAACTTCTTGATTTCGAAAATTTATATCCTTATATTGATACTAATACACATATATAAATAAAATAAACTACTAAATATTTTAACAAATACCAAAATAAAAGAAAAGAAACCTAATAATAATTACCATGACTCGACTTCTAATTGAGAGCTATTTATCCTGACTTAAGTAGTGGTTGCGAACTTTTCTTTTAAAAGTGAGTTTGCTTTCAGCTTTTTTAATGCCAAAAGGTAGCGCGTTCCAGAGCCTTGTAGTAGAGATGGCGTAAGAATTCGACATAAAACCGGTGCGGTGTGAAGGAATTTGGAGAAGTAGATTCTTGGCAGCTCGAAGGTTACGACTGTGCGAACTGCCCAACACTTTAAAATAAGTTTTTAGGTAATCGGGAGCACATGGATCGTTCATAATTGTGAAGAGCATGCAGAGAGATCTGAGGGACCTCCTGAGTCGGATAGGCAACCATTTAAGCTGAGAACGGAAGGAGGAAATGTGATCGTATTTGCGAAGGCCAAAAACAAAGCGAATACAATTGTTGAGAAGTCGATCCAATTTGTTTAGAAGTTCTTGGGAAAGATCAGAATAACAAACATCAGCATAGTCGATAATGGGAAGCACAAGTGACTGGACCAAAGTGAGTTTGGTGCTAGATGGCAGGAAGTGTTTGAATCTATAGAGGGATCGCAGCGAGAACGAGACTTTCTGGCTCACCTGAGCCACGTGCTTATTCCAACTTAAACTGCCGTCAATGTACAGACCTAAGTCTTTTACGTGAGGTGAAAGAGAAATGACGGAGTTCTCGTACATCAGTGGCATAAGTTGGCTAGTGTTCACATTTCTCAAAAAGTACGAACTGCCAATTAGGATGGCCTGACATTTCCCGACGTTAACAGAAACCCCAAATTTGCCAGACCATTCCTCGATAGTTCGAAGATCAGCATTGAGTGCTGAAATGCAATTGTCAAGGTTGGTAATGTCAGACTGAGCGTATAGTTGCAAGTCATCAGCGTACAGATGGTAAGAACATTTGAGAACAGCAGTAATGGAGTTTATAAATAAAGAAAATAAGAGAGGAGAGAGGATACCGCCTTGCGGAACACCAGTTACCAGGTCGCACCAGTCAGAGCAATCCTGATCAGCACGCACCGCCTGCTGGCGACCACGAAGATATGATGAAAACCAATCACGTGACAACGAAGAGACCCCAATCTGGGACAGTATGGCCAGAAGAATGTCGTGATCAACGGTGTTAAAAGCATTGGAAAAATCAATTAAAACCAAGACCGTTAATCTCGAATTCTCCAGGCCATCCCTTATGTCTTCAGTAACTTTAAGCAGAGCTGTGGCTGTGCTGTGGCCAGGCCGAAAACCGGATTGGAAACTGGACAACAGGTTATTATTAAATACGTAGGAGGATATTTGATTAAGGGCAACTGCTTCTAGGATCTTGGAAAGGAAAGGGAGAATGGAGATCGGCCTGAAGTGATTCGCTAAACTAGGGTTGGAAATTTTAGGGAGAGGAATAATATAAGCCTTACGCCACATTGCAGGAAACACACCAGTCTGCAGAGATGAATTGATGATGTGCGTAATAATTGGAATTAGGTTCTCAATCATAAACGATAACATAGTTCGACTGACCCCATCACAGCCCACAGCCTTAGACTTAATTGAAATGAAATATTTAAGGACCTCAACGTTAGTCACGGGAGAGAAAGAAAAAGAGTCAGGAGGAAACATTGGCTTGGAAGTAACATCAAGGATGGTATTATTCTTAATGCCAACCGCAAGCGTAGCAGACGTTGAAAAATGTTTATTAAGGTCGTTTAAAGGCAGATTAAGAGATACAGTACTAGAGGGGGACTTTGCTATGCCAAGTGATTTGAGAAACTTCCAAATATCAGCCGGTGAAGAATTGAGGACATTTTCACAAATGTATCGGCGTTTAGATGCTCTTACCATCTGGTTGCAGCGGTTTCTAGCCAACTTGTAAAGGCTCCAGTTCTCCTCACTGCGGTCCCGCCTATATTTTCTAAAAGCCCGGTCACGTCGCCTCATTGCCATCCGAACTCCAGGGGTAATCCATGGAGCTGGGGGGCGCTTGACGCGAACAGCCCGCAGTGGCGCATGCGTGTCAATGAGCTGGAGTACATATTTATTAAATATTTCCACTTTTTGATCCACTGATGATGACTGGGCAATATCGACCCAATCAAGAGCTTGTGCATCGGTATTGAGTTTTTCTTTGTCTAACCTTACGAAATTCCGCATAAAAACAATAGCAGGCCGCTGCTTTGGGGGTTTAATTTTGTAGGACAGATAAATCAGATCGTGTCTGGATAAACCAGGCGCTGCGATCTGACCATGGTTGGCAACGAGATCCACAGAAGACGCAAGCATGAGATCGAGCCAGGAATCGCTTGAGTCAAGATTATGATGAGTCGGACTAAGTTTAAGAAGTGACAGACACGACGACTCCAGGATCGCACTCAGTCTATGTGATCTAGGGTTATCCTTCAATAGGTCAGTGTTAAAATCACCCATGACTATGAGATGTTTATGCTCTGAGGAAATAGATTCGAAGAGAGATTCTAGAATAGAGAAGTAATCTATAGCAGGTGGGCAGTAAACAACTCCTAGAACGGCCTTAACCCCTTTAACAATAATTTCAAGAAATAGGTATTCAGGGTTGCCATTATAAATTGGGGATGAAGAAGATATGATTTTGTAGGAGATATCACTGCGCAGGTAAATGGCAACACCCCCAGCTCTTTTCCCTGTACGATCGTTCCGAATTAAAATAAAGCCAGGTAGACCGTATAGGTTAGAAGAAAGCTCAGGTTTTAGCCAACTTTCGGACACCAAAACAGCGTGCAAGGTGACGTCAGAAAATAAATCCAATATTTCAGAATGGTGCTGAGGAATGCTCTGAGCATTGACATGACATACATTAAAGCACTTGTTAAATCGCTGGAACTCACCATTTAGAAAACTATTCACAGACAGAGAATCGTCAAGAGTTGAAAAGGATGTGGAAGAACATGAATAAAATGAGTCGTCGTCAGACATAATTACTATATAGTTAATTAAATAAATATAATATAAGCTATAATAGATAATATAATAGATATATAATGTGAAATAAAATTCACTTATGAATTAATTGCATAACCTGCCGGCAGACTGTTCACAAAATAAATCTAAAACTAGTGTTTCCGAACGTAACTGATTCAAAAACGCCATAGACAGTGACAAGTGACAGTGACATTACAAATACATAATAATGACTGTCTAGAACTAGAACAGAAAACTTAAAATAGTAAATAAAGCGTCGGTACACGAATAAAGTTACTGTGACGTGTTCCTACTAATATCGGCGAACAGAAAACTAGCTCTAAGGATGTTAACCAGACAAAAGAAAACAGCTATGAGAGTAAACAAAACAAACCAAGTTACTTCTTCCTTGCTAACCGCCTTGACCGAGTGTGTGCCTGCGCCGGCGCCGGGCTTGTGTTGTTTGAGCCAGGGTTGGAGTTCGGAGGAACCACTTGATCCAGTGACTTGCCATGCTCCGCTCCCAGCGCGATGACTTCCTCCACAGTGAAGACCCGACGACGTTTGCCATTAGGGAGCTTGACGTTGATATTTCCGTCCATAGTCCACACATCAGTCACACCGAACAACTTGCGAGCTGTTGTAAAAGCAGACTGCCGCTGACGAGTGAGGAACTCAGACACCACATAAGAGGATCCCTTCAGTTTGGTCTTGGTTTTCCAAATCAGGCCTCTCATAGAAGACTCCGTGAACCGAAGCAAGATAGGTCTAGAGTGACCTTCTGAAGCCTTGCCAAGCCGGTGGCATACCGTTAATGAAGAGGGTGCCAAATCAGTAATGCCAAGCTTATCCTGCAGAATGGAAGCCACACTTTCCGGGACTTTCTCACCAGGCTTCTCAGGCACACCTCCAAGCAGCAAGAACTTTTTCCTGTGACGCATCTCAATTACTTCAACACTCCTGCTCACCTCGGCAATCTGCAGCTGCAATGCACTGAGGACACTCCAAACATGCTCTTTAAAGACTGAAAAATCCTTGTGAAGCCCGCTCAAGTCTGTACCCGCTGGTGATATCTTGAGATGTTCTTCAAAATCAGCCATCCGTTGGTTGAGGGATTTTATTGCCAAGCGCTGTGTCTCCGCAATATCAGCTATTGAGCTCATGATAGTGACTTAAAGTGTTCAGGTGCAGTAGTCAGTGAGGCCAAAGTTCAAGTGACAGCTCAAGCCAGCAAGTAAATGCAATTAACACTGTTTAGGGCATGTGTATGTTACTGCCCACACAATATGTGCTGAATGGTATGTTAATCAGCAATATTAGGTAGAAATTATAATTTAACCACTCTGCTCGACAATATTTTGACACATGACACATCAGTTGACTCGGCGGGGTGTTGCAAATTACGTCACAAAAATCTGAATTTATATGATTTTTTGACAGTCGAATTTAATGTGAGAATCATAATATTCTTACTTTTTTATACTGTTTATGTCTAGAAAATATCTCAGACAATGTGTAAGCGCCTGTTAAATTATATGCTATCACTGCTAAATATCTGAATAATCATTTATGCTACACCCTTGTACATTTCTAACGCCTGGCGTTTGCCTACTAAATTGAGTTATAAAGCTCGTTTTCATACTGAGTTATAGAAAACTGAACAAATAGGAATATTAACTTTTAGAAAATAATGGTATTTTTGCCATTTTCTGTATAAAAGTATCATAAAAAACTCAAAATATAACACCTAAAATTTCATAAAACTTAAGATGACATTTATCGGTCATAGTGAGAGGTAAGGTATCTCAATGATATCGATAACATTGCTATTCTGTCTAAAGTTCATAAAAAAGTAACGTTATTTTTGTAGAAAAAAATATGGTTAGTAAATTTTGTTCATTCATCGTAAAATAAAACGTTATACTTACGATCCGACGGGTAACTACATACAATATTGGCATTTATATTTAATTAGTGCATTCATACGAAAGGTACATAAACTTCATTTTTTATAAAATCATACAAATAACGTAAGGCTCACGTTATTATAATATAAGTGTATATTAATCGTTTCTATTCTTTTATTTAAAATTAACTTAAAAACCGCCATTATTATTATTTTAAGGCGGAAGCGCCAGGGTAACCCACGAAATTAAAATTTTCTTGAGTTTTTTGCAATTTGCAGGTCAGTGTCAGGCTGTATGTTGAACAAAATATTCGTGATTCCCGACCGTAACAAAATAATATTATGTAGGTAGTTAAAGAATTAATTTAAATGAACTTAAAAGAGTCGTATTGATGGTTTTACGGCCTAGCCACGGGAACGGGCGACGCGAACGGCGGTGGTGCGTCATAGAGAATTTGTCTTTGCGGGGCGGCAAAGTTTGCAGGCCACGGGCCGTAAATGTGTCGAACTCTCTGTAAAGCCATGTTTGTTACGGTCGCGAATCATATTTTATCAGCATACAACCTGACACTGACCTGCAAATTGCAAAAAAACTTAGGATTTTTTTTTTGGGATGGGAAATCATCAAATGACTCCTCCCGCTCTGGGCGGAGCGGAAGGGAGTGTCAGACTTTTATTGACTAAAACCCATTAATCTTCCTTCTTTTGCCCTTTGGCCCCAGGGCCGCGGTCTCTTTCGAACAGTCCCGCAGCCCTGGCAGGCATCGGCCCTTGCGGGCCCCTCCTGTTTTCTGAAATCTCTTAGAGGCGCGCGTGGAACACGAACGCACCGGCGACGCGGCCTGTCGTCATAAGACGGACGGACGGCGAGCTAGCCCATTACCTACTCACCGTCCACAGGCCCGCGCCTACGGTGGCAGAGAGCCACCACGTGGCCCCCGACGCCCGGGGCGGCTGGGACGTGAGGTTATCTCCCTCTCACGTTCCGCCACCTCCTTCACTAGCATAACTGTTTCGCAGAAGGTGACGGCTTCCCATTCCCTCTCGCCCCGGACCATGGCTTGAATCAGGGCCGGACGCGAGAGGTCGCATCGCGGGCTACCCTAACGCTTTTATTTATCTGATGATGGAAAATAGAGTAATGTTGGTTGGAAAAAAGTAATAAATAAAACAACGCTTTCAATGTGTAATTTATTTTATGTTTTTAATAATAATTTATACACACTTACCTGACTTTATTAAGTACTTGGGTAGCTTACACAGATTATTCAAGACTACCTACTTAAGTTTTTAAATGAGCGCCCCCACACAGAATGATCATTTTTTGCATAAAACACGGTACTTACACAATGTTGCAACATTTTTATCCCTTGAACTACTTCTATTCTATGCGTAAACTAACTTTGATAGGATATTACTTACCTATAGGTTTCTAAAAACCAAAGAGCCGGATTCATGCCTTTACTATGTTTTACTGGGACAAGTAGATAAGTATATATTAACATAAAATTTCTTGGCTTCGGAGATCTATTAGCAACATAAATAATAAAATAAGAGCAGGTCAGAATGGAAGGAAAATAAAGTAAGATAATGTTTGTAAAAAAGTATATTTTTTAAACAAAATTATTTTTTTCATGCAGTTAAGCTATATCTACACATGCAATAAAGATCACAATAAAGCTAGGAATTTACATTTGGAAGGACATGGGTATTTTGGGCACAAAATGAGTTGGATCAATCAAGACAAGCAACTAATAAACTGTCAACAGGCAAATAGGTCAGCATATACATAAATTAATTTGTTTTGGCCCAGTAATATAAACATTTAGCCTTAAAACTATATATTTTCATTCACATGCATAATAAAGCGAGGACATTTTGGAAGGACATGGGTATTTTGGGCACAAAATGAGTTGGATCAAGACAAGCAACTAATAAACGGTCAACAGGCAAATAGGTCAGCATACACTTAAATTAATTTCTTTTGGCCCAGTAATATAAACATTTAGCCTTAAAACTATATATTTTCATTCACATGCATAATAAAGCGGGGACATTTTGGAAGGACATGGGTCTTTTGGGCACAAAATGAGTTGGATCAAGACAAGCAACTAATAAACGGTCAACAGGCAAATAGGTCAGCATACACTTAAATTAATTTCTTTTGGCCCAGTAATATAAACATTTAGCCTTAAAACTAGTAATTTTCATTCATATGCATAATAAAGCTGGGAAATTTTGGAAGGACATGGGTATTTTGGGCACAAAATGAGTTGGATCAAGACAAGCAACTAATAAAGTGTCAACAGGCAAAAATAGGTCAGCATAGACTTAAATAAAAGTGTAGGGTATTTATTTATTACGCATTTCTACGATTGATCATAAGCTGCACAATTAAATAGATCTAATTTAACCTGGCCGAAAGTTCATGCAATCTAGATAACTGAGTGTAAACATACCATCACCATACAGTCAGCATGAAGTTAAGGTGATCAACTAGTCACTAAGGCAGCTATTGTATGCAATATACTTGTTTACGTAATAGTTGTCGCACGCACTACTGCGGCTGATCAGAGAGCTGACGGAGACATCCTGGTTTTGATTACCAAGTCTAGCAAAGTTGTACTGGGTTATTCCATCAGGAATTTCTAAGTAATTCTGGATTTGTAATAGAAATAGGGTCAGGTGGGATTTCAAAATAACTGGCGACATGGGTATGTACTATTAGGTACACCTCTGTCTAAATCCTTCATAGATTTACAATGTGTGATGTTTTGTTTATGTTAAATGCAATAAAACTAACTTTAACGCAAAATTAGCTATGTTTGACTTAACATAGCATAACAAGTGTTACGATGAGGACTAGTAAATGAAAAATAAGCTCTAAGAACACTTGTTAGGTTGTTAACCGGTGAAGACCCATGTATAAACCTGGAAAGAGAACAACAAAAAACAGCTGAAAAAAAAAGATTAACAGACCGAGGAAGACCGGTCATATCCTTCTGGCTCATCCTTCATCATTCTTTTTTCCGTCCTCAAGTATCCATCTCCATACAATGTCAAAAACAATACATAAAAATACTCTCCAATGGAACAGCAACTTATTTTACTACATTTATGTCTATATAAATAAAATAAATATTTAAATACATAAACTATATAATACAGAAAATAATAAAAAGATAGAAAATGTAAAGGATAGGATGATAATAAATACACATAATTTTATGGAATAGTATGAAACTCCTTAAAGCAAAACTCCAAGCAGAGAGGTAGCCGGCACTCCGCACATTCATAGGCCGTCTTAACATTATGGTCACCCCGTCGATCAGCACACCACACACATTTTCGACGGGACGTCCTAGCGGTGTCACCTTCTTTGCGTGCCATGCGTTGAATAAAATGCCGCTCCGTTAAGCGACCAAGGGGAAAATATGAACGTCTACTGAAGGCGGTTGCTACTGAAGGAGGCACTGGAACATGAGGCAAATGGTGACTTGCCAAATCTTCCACTAACTTCAGACGAAACACCAAAGCCTGGTAAGTCTGTCCCATTGACTTCTGCAGTAGTGCCCGACTGTTCTGAACAGTAATATTCAGAAACCTTTTAAATAACTTCCTGTTCCATTTTATGCACTGCTTTCGCTCTATCAAGTAGGGCTCAAGCATTTGGTCCAAACGATCAACTCCACCCATCCCAAGGTTGTAATCAGCTATAAGTGTGGGCTTATAGACTGATATTCTACCAGGCTTAGGAGCCGTTTTAGTTTGAGCCATGTCATGGTACGTGGATATAAGGTTCAACCGCTTACGGTCTTGGTAAGCCATCACCATGACATCGCCAGATTGACGACCCATGTATTCGCCCTCCACTAGCTTGACTTTCTGAATAGAGGCTGGAACGTTCTTGCGACATACACGGAGTGTGCCAACGCAATCCGTTTTTCGCCTTTTCAAAAATCTTGCTAGTGAAGGGGAATTGAACCAATTATCCATGTACAAGACATGTCCAAGGTCTAAAAGCGGCCTCATCAGTTTGAGAACTGTGCTGGTACTTGAAGGCAAGGCAGAATTGGTTGTTCTTTTACCAAGATAAATAAAAAAATTCCAAAGGTAACCTGTGCCAGATTCACACAAATTAAAACTCTTAATACCATAACGTGCGGATTTTGTTTTGATGTACTGTTTTATTGACAGAGGTCCTTTCCAAAGAATAAGGGATTCATCGATACAGATGTTCTGGCTCGGAGTATAAAGTTCCTGAAATTTTGAATTTAAGTGTTCCAAAATAGGCCCCATAGGGTATAATACATTCTCAGGATCAGAAGGATCCTGAGAACCCCTGGCAAAATGTAGGGCTCGATTCAAAAGCCAATACCTTTCTTCTTTGAAAAGGTGCCTGAATGCATCCGTTTTCAATAATGGTAACTTGCTAAAGCAAGATTTCACTGATGGCATTTTGATGATACCAATCATCATCCAAAATGCGAACAGCACCAATATCTCATGCACATTCGTATCATACCATAACCTAGCAAATCTTTCACTCGTTCTCTTAATTTCATCTGCGTACCTATTGGTTTCTTCAACAATGTGACCTAAAATGTTGTCACCCCAAAAGGATCGAAAAGCATCATAGGGATCAACAAAGTGTCGAGAAGGGCCAACAGTATCGCGAAGAAAGCGCTCTTTCTCACCATGCCAGCCATCCATCGTCTCCCACTTGAACTCTTCCTGATCTATCTCATAAAAAAGCGCTTCCTCCTCATTCACACTTTCACTTCTTGCTGTCCTCAAATTTACAGATCTCGCATTCCTGTCATGCCTGGCCTGAACACGGCCAATTTCTTCAGCCAAATTTGGGGGGAAGTCTTCGTTGGAAGGATACCTCTCAACTAATTCATCCCCCCGATTCCATACACCACTGTAGCTTCCTCGGCCTCTTACTGAAAGCCCACCGCGGCTGCTGGAGGATGGAACTTCTGTCCTCGCGACAGACAGCGGGGCAAATGTGGCTGGATTGGCTGCCTCGACTTCACCGTCAATATCCATACTAAAAAAAAAATACAATTTCAGAAAAACCTCACACATTATAGAAAGAAAGAAAACACATTATGTTCATGAAACACATTTATATAAATGTATAGCCTGAATAAGTAATAAAACCTGAACCGGGGTTATAAATAATATAACTTCCCTATTTGAATTGGATTTTGTTAACAATTTCAAGGGTTCGATTTTGTACAGAACCCAAATCCTTGTTCTATACTAAAAGAAGTCTAGGTTACTCCTTGTAATATGAGCTATCTGCTAGTAAAAGCCCCGTCAAAATCGGTCCAGCCGTTTCGGAGATTAGCCAGAACAGACAGACAGACAGACAGACAAAAATTAAAAAAAGGGTTTTTTTTATATATAAGTACTGTACCTATATACTTTTATATCATATAAATTCATTAAAAAGCTGTTATTTAGAAATTACAAACAGTCACTTTAATATTATTTATTTGTATAGATGTTATAGGAAACTCACCTATTTCCAAGTATCCTGCGACATATACAAACTAAAGGAAAAAAAAAACTACTCACTGCTCTTCTCCCTGGCCAAATTTCAGGAGAGGTGGGTGGTGTGGGGTAGACATTTCCTTCCTTCTTCCTTCCCCCAATGTTGAGCATGTTGGATCATCCTACAGAATTTAAAAAATAATTATTACGAAATTAATTACAGAACTTCATTGTACAATGTACGTAGAAGAAATTATCTTTCAAACTTAAACTTCTATGGATATTATGAAAGCACTAAGTTCACCTAATAGAGCTGAACTTAGTGCTTTCATAATACTGGTATTTATACATACTTTGAGGAAAAATCTGTGGAATATTATAAATGCAGCATCAAATGTCCATCCTTGATAAACAGTGACAATGTATTATGCTGTTATAAAATCAACAATAAACTAATCATTACTCTTACATTATTATGTAACTCGCTACAAAATATTAATATTTACTCATAATGTGTATTTATACCTAATGGGTATTTTAGGCTGAGTGAGGTAAGGCACATATACACATTATTCTCTTCCTTTTCTCACACACTATTGTCTACATTTCTTTTTCATTTCTTCTTTTGCAGGTCTGCTAGCAGAAATTTCTTGAGAAACAAGCAGTACTTATGTACTCATATAATGTTATTTTCCTGTGTTGTCTACTGTGTGTACATAACTAGTTAAATAAATAAATATTTGCCTTGAATTTACTTGACCTAAACTCAGGCTGATTATGAGCAAACTCATGGTGAAAATAATAATTCCCAGAGCCTAAAATGGATTTAATGAAAACAAATATGGAATTTTATCTACTGACCATGTTCGATACTTCCTCCACATCAACGCTTATAACAAAATTGAAAGCATCTTCATGTCTCTTTTGTTGTTCTGGATTGTATATGAGGATTGGGTCTTCCTGTTCATCCCCAGACTCCTCAAAGGGGTACGGAGGGAAGCCCAGATCCTCAATTTCGTAATCCTCTTCGTCGGAGGAACTGTATATGCTGAATCCCCCAAACACCTCATCTTCATAAAATTTGGGGATTGGGGAATTAGAATCGCTGGATGACTACAATAGAAAATACATGGGTATTATGTACAAAAATAAATACAGTTTCTTTATTTGTTGAATGATTTTGGTGTACAATAAAGTATATTCTATTCTAATGATACACTGAGTGGAAAGACTATTTACCATTATTGACATAATGTATTGTTATTTTTATTTATTTAAATATGAAGAGTAAAATCTAGGACTGCTCATCATGGCATAATAATGGAAATAATACCATAGTTGGTTAGACAATATTGTATTGATCCGATTTGTAAAGAACACAACATAATGTTGCACTGTTGGTAGAATAAATAATACAATTTGCTTAATGTATATTATTTAGAGTAGATTTTAGAATACTCATAGCCTAGCCAAGCCTTGATGTTTTTGGAGTTGGCGTTGGCGCGAAAATTACAGAGAAGTAACCATTGTTATAATGGTAACTATAAAAAAGGCAATACGGATTGGATTGCCTTTTTACAGACCAAAAAGTTTTTAATTGATTACAAAATATCACATTCTCATCTGTAAATAGCGTTAAAAATCTATCGACAACATATTATCGAACATGCCCCGCAAATTTGAATATTTTTCGAATATGGCGGCGAATTCTCTACTCATAATCGACTATGAAAACAATAAATTGCATATATATAGAGATCTTTGAGCATAATTAACGATGAAAATTAGAAACACTATTTAACTACATGAGTTATTTCGCAGATTAACACCATTTAGTATCAATAAAATACGTTTTTACCTGTAATAACAACTGGAGTTGGCAATTTGAGGAACAATATTTTCCGGAACTTTTTATCTTTTGAGTTGGAAAACTTTGTCATTACCGTATTTCTTCATTATACTATGACTGTTTTCAATGAAACAATTATTAGATAACACATAATACTCACCATTTTGAAGAATTATCAATCCAAACACACAAGTTTTAAATAAAATCTCCGCAACTACTTGTCGCTGTCGTCTGTCAAAATGGCGACTGAGTTAGTTTTGCAACAACAAACTTTAGGTGACGGAAATTCAAAAGTGGCGCGCGTTATTTGACAGAATAAATTCTTGGAGCACAAGGGCTTTTTATCTGTTTGTTTTAATTTACTAACACAATTTTGATTTCGGTATAAAATAACATAATTATTTTATTATTAATTAAGGATGTCGTATGACTTAAACGCCAGCCCCTTTGGGGGCCGATACCGAGCCAGCGGAGGTTTGTATGTCAAGCCCCCGAAGGGGCCCGTACCGAACTATATGGTTAAATAATGAAATTACTATTTATAATTAAAATAAACTATTTGGGAACATGTGTTTACTTTTGTGCACCTACCCGAAAAAAAAAAAAAAAAAAAAAAAGTTTTGTAGTTTGTAAATAATTAATAATTATTTTGATTAATAAAAAAAAGATAAAAATAGTAATTCGAAATTAATTACTTGATCGTTTGTATGCAGTTAGTAAGTAGTAGCAATATCCCTTGAAAAGGCTGCTTCGTTTGCGGCTGCAATCGCGCCTGCTGAGCATGAGGTCCTGGGTTCGATTCCCGGGTCGGGCAAATTGTTAATGGGTTTTTCCATCAGGAATTTCTCAGTAGCAGCCACGAAGTCTGGATTTGTGCCCGGTTGATGCCAATAGGCTTGCCCCTTCTTTCACGGGATTTAAACGTAATTGGCGAAATCTGGGTGTACTATTAGATATACCTCTGCCTAATCCCTCGAGAATTACAGGTGTGATGTTACGTTATCCCCTGAAAAGGCTTCTACATTAGGTTTGTACTGCCGCGTTTAGCACCTAACATTGCGCGTTTGTGAAGAAACTTTAATGGATTTCTTCCTCCGTTACACACCGTTTATTTGCATCGAGTTGTTAATCTATAATTTTCTAGCTATCTATCTTCTAAATATATAAAATGATAAACTGACTGACTGTTAAATCAACGCACAGCCCAAACCGCTGGACCTAGAGACATGAAATTTGGAGAGTGTATTCTTTGTAAAGAGTAGGTATCCACTAAGAAAGGGTTTTTCGAAATTCTACCCCTAAGTGGGTGAAATGGGGTATTGAACTTTCTATGAAATTTTTACCCGACTGCGCGACGCAAAGGAGGGTAATGTGTTTATCAGTCTGTGTATGTATGTATGTTTGTTTCTATGTGGCGTTCTAGAGACCAAATGCGTAGGCCGATTTTGATAATTCTTACGTCAATCGATTCGTCTTAACCTTGCGAGTGTCACTAAAGACATGACAGTAATCAAAATTCACCACAGCGACAACCAGACGCTATATTGTCAAAATGAAAAAAAAAAATTCAATGAACTATGTCAAGTGGGGTATCGTTGAATAGGTATTTTAAAATCATCTTTATGTTCCTTTTATCATTTTTCATTTTAAATAATAGTTTAGGATATATAACGATTTAAAGTTGTTTAACAAAACAATCATTCTCGCTAATTTTCTTACTTATTGATTTGTTTTTATTTCAAGTATAAACGATATACAAACAAAAAAAAACAGTGAAAAAGCATGAAGAAAATATTTAATTTGGATTCCTATTGTTTTTTGTTATCATCATTACATTTCTGTCACCAAAACTATTACGATTCACGACTCATAGTTCGGTAGGTAGGGTACATCAGGGCCGGCAGTCTCGACATAGATACCGACATTGTCGCAAACTTTCGATCGCTTATTAAGAACGAAAAAATTCGGTTGCAATAGCGATGCTTGCGAGAAACTCATCTTGGATGTTTAGAGTTGCATTTCTCGCTAGCAACGTTATTGCAACCGAATTTTTTCGTTCTTATTAAGCGATCGAAAGTTTGCGACAATGTCGGTATCTATGTCGAGACTGCCGGCCCAGTAGTTAATAAGTTTTTCGCTATAATATCTTAAAAACTGCGACTGCGAGTTAAACTTGAAAACCTGCGGCCTTTAACTGGCGAACGCCTTCAAAGAGAACGACAAAAATGGAAATCTATAGATTGGGTGATAATAGATGAGATTTCTATGGTACCTTACCTAACGCTACGGAATATTAATCTACGCCTTCACGAAATGAAGCATAATCGACTGCACTTTGGTGGTTGTAATATTATTTTATTTGGTGATCTAATGCAATTGCCACCTGTGTCCAAAACAACTGGCGGGGCTTATTGCTATCGACAACCTGCGACGTTAATAGGTGAAGTCAACCTCTGGCATCTATTTGATTTCTGTGAGTTACCACAAAATATGAGACAAGGACATGACACAACATTTGTGGATATATTAAATAATCTTAGAGTCGGTCAACTGACAATGCAACAATTGGAGATATTAGATAGTCGACGGGTAGAGATAGACGATCTCAATGAAATCATTCGAGTTTTCCCAACTACTAGACAGGTCGATGAACATAATCAAAAGATGACAACTATATTGGCAAAAACTACTAGGTTGTATAAATTACATGCAGTTGATATATCAATAGAATCGAAAACATATGGTCAAAAACCGAAAGATGTTTATGTTTCTGATGATCCTAACAAAACTGGAGGAATCTTTAAATATTTAACAATCGGTTTAGGATCACGAGTTATGTTACGAAGAAATTTGAATGTTATCCATGGTCTTGTTAACGGAGCAATGGGTGTTATAAGAACAATTGAATGGTCAGCTCTTCGGAGGGACCAATCGGAACCCGGAGAATTGCCACAGGCTGTTTATCTAGAATTTGACGACAAAGCGATTAAAAACAATGTTCCTGGAGTAGGAGTCTGAATCGAACCATCGACGACAGAATTCGATGCACTGCGCGGACAGGGTAAAATAGAGCGAAAAATGTTGCCACTGATATTGTGCTGGGGTGTAACTGTACACAAGCTCCAAGGAACTACTTTGGACCGAGCTGTGGTTGACTTAAGTTGACGCATTTTTGCTAAAGGTCATATGTAGCTTTGAGCCGAGTTAGGTCTCTAAAGGGACTAATCATCAGTAGTTTAGACCACCGCAAGTTACTAAATAATCCCCACGATATTAACTCCCTCAATGAAATGACTAGATTGCGAAATTTACCATCTTATAACGAAGTCAATGAATCGTAACTAAAAAGTATAAAATAAAATAAAATAATTTAAAGAAAAACAAAAAACCCGACTGTGTAAAACTAATTTTAAAAAATACGTGAAAAAATTAACTTAAATAAAAACTAAAAAGAAAGAAACAAGCCCAGTAGTTTAAATCATAAATTCTAATGCAGAACAGAACGACTCACAGTCGGGGCCCCTTGGGAAGATTTGATTGGTAAAATTTGAATGGGCCCCGACTGTGAGTCGTTCTGTTCTGCATTAGAATTTATGATTTAAACTACTGGGCTTGTTTCTTTCTTTTTAGTTTTTATTTAAGTTAATTTTTTCACGTATTTTTTAAAATTAGTTTTACACAGTCGGGTTTTTTGTTTTTCTTTAAATTATTTTATTTTTATTTAAGTTAATTTTTTCACGTATTTTTTAAAATTAGTTTTTACACAGTCGGGTTTTTTGTTTTTCTTTAAATTATTTTATTTTTAATTTCGGGGTCGATTGACTTCAAAATTTGTGAACATACTCTGTAGTTAAAATTATGAGAAACGTGTATCACAGTTTTTCCAAAATCATCTCCCAGTATTAAATTCAAAGTCCTGACTGACTGACTGATATATCAACGCACACCCTAAACCGCTGATCTTAAAGACATTTAATTTGAAGGGTGTATTCTTTGTGAAGAGAAGGTATTTACTAAGAAAGGGTTTTTCGAAATTCCACCCCTAAGAGGGTGAAATGGGGTGTTGCATTTTCAGTAAAACTTTTATTCTCGGGATCGATTGACTGAAAATTTGTGTACATACTCTTCAGTTGAAATAATTAGAAACATGTATGACAGTTTTTCCAAAATCATTCCCCAATATAAAATTTAGTCCTGGCTGACTGATATATTAACACACAGCCCAAACCGCTGGTCCTAGAGAAATGAAATATGGAGGGTGGATTATTTGTGAAGAGTAGGTTTCCACTAAGAAAGGGTTTTTCGAAATTCCACCCCTAAGAGGGTAAAATGGGGTGCCGAATGTTCTGTGAAACTTTTTACTGTCGAGGTCGATTGACTTGAAAATTTGTGTACATACTCTTCAGTTCCAATTTAAAGAAGGGTGTATCATAGTTTTTCCATAATCATCCCCCAATATAAAATTTAAAGTCCTGGCTGAGTGATATATCAACGCAAGGCCCAAACCGTCGGTCCTAGACTTACGAAATGTGAAGGGCGTATTCTTTGTGAAGAGTAGGTATACACTGAAAAAGGGTTTTTCGAAGTTCCACCCCTAAGAGGGTAAAATGGGGTGTTGACTTTTCTGTGAAACTTTTTATTCTCGGGCTCGATTGACTTAAAAATTGGTGTACACACTCTTTAGTTAAAATGATGAGAAACGTGTATCACAGTTTTTCCAAAATCATCCCCCAATATAAAATTCAAAGTCCTGACTGACTGACTGATATATAAGCACACAGCCTAAAAGCTGGTCTTAAAGACATACAATTTGAAGGATTTATTCTTTTTGAAGAATATGTATCCACTAAGAATTGGTTTTTTCGAAATTCCACCCCTAAGAGGGTAAAATGGGGTGTTGAGTTGAGTCAGTTTTTTCGTCATGGGTGTCATTTTCGTGGTTTTTGGGGTCGCTAATGACGAAAATGTGGTCAAAATGAAAATTCAAGACGACGCCGATGAAGATTTTTATTTTTTTCATCAGGGTTATCATTTTCATGGTTTTCTAGGTCACTAGCGAAAATAAGGTCCAAATAAACATAGCAAAAAAAAAGAAAGAAATATATATCAATTCTCATTTTTTTCTTCGGCTTCGGCGGGTTTCTCGAAATTCTACCCCTAAGAGGGTAAAATGGGGTGTTGAATTTTTTGTGCAACCTTTTATTCTTGGTGTCGATAGACTTGAAAATCTACATACTCCTTAGTTAAAATTATAAGAAATGTGTATCACAGTTTTTCCAAAATCATCTTCTTAATTATTATATACACTTCTCATCAAAAAAATCGAAACACCTCGCAGTTTATGATTTGATAAGGATTATCAGAAAAATGTGTATATTTAGGAATAAATGTAAAATGTCATTTAATAGTGAGTAGTATGAGGTTTTTAAATCCTAATGTTATTGTTCTAAATTCAAATTAAGTCTTCATAGGTTTCGTATTTTGTATAATGAGTAATTTTTACCCTGTATGGAATATGAAGGAAATGGGTAAAACAACACGCGTAAATGAAAAAAAAATGTAAGAAACGTTTATTTAATAACTTGTATTCCCTCCGCGAGCTCTTATTACTGCTTCCATACGGTTCTTCATCGATCGGATGAGAGTCACGATCACATGTTGTGGTATATTATCCCATTCCTCTTGGATTGTATTTTGCAGCTGGCTAAGTGTTTCTGGGGCTGGATCTCTTGCTCGAATTCGTCTCTTTAATTCATCCCATAGATGTTCAATGGGATTCATGTCCGGGCTTCTTGCTGGCCATACCATAATGGAGATACCGACTTCGGTAAGATAATCTCGTACGACGCCCGCGGTGTGAGCTCTAGCATTGTCGTGCATGAATATGAAGTCGTTGCCAATAAAATGTGCATAGGGCATCACATGAGGTTCAAGACACTGTTCGATGTACCGATGAGAGTTTAGTGCAGGCAGCCGTGGCCCAGACACAAAGGCAAGTTCTGTCTTACCGTCGGCGCTGATTCCTCCCCAAACCGTCCACGAACCGCCACCATAGCTGACCTTTTCTTAAATGCAGCATTGTGCAAAGGGTTCTCCATCTCTTCTGTAGACCTTGTTCCTTCCGTCGTTACCATACAGCATAATTTTACACTCATCAGAAAACAGTACTTTGCTCCACTGAAGGTATGACCAAGTTAGGTGCTCGCGTGCAAAGTTAAGGCGCGCTCTTCGATGGTCTGCAGTTAATTTCGGCCCATTCGCTGGCTTATGCGGTGCCAATCCGCGTTCCTTCAACCTTCTTCTTATTGTAGAGTCACTTACAGCTACTCTTCGTACAACGCGAAGCTGCTGCTGCAGTTGAAAAGCGTTAAGGCGTCGATTTCGTAAAGAAGTTGTTACAATAAATCGATCATCTCGCTCAGAAGTGACCCGATTCCTGCCAGATCCTGAACGGCGCGTGAACGAACCAGTCTCCCGATAGCGTTTGTAGACTCTATGAACAGATGATAAGCTTAGATGCAATCTTGCAGCCACAACACGCTGACTAAGTCCAGAATCCAGCAATGCCACCACTTGGGCGGCTTCTGCGGGCGAAGTATCCATATGTTTTAGAAAAAAAAGTTTTTTCAGACGTCCCAAAGTCACAGTAAATGAAATAAGAAACAAAAAGTGGTCAGTGGGTAGCCTTAGGGGCGGTTAAAGACAAGCGCTAATGTTTAGTTTTTAAACGAGAAACGTACTCCAACCCTAAATACACATTTGTCTCAAAACAGTGATTAACCACTCTGCTCGACAAGATTTTGACACATGACACATCAGCTGAATCGGGGGGGGGGGTGATGCGAATTGTCATGAAATTCAAGAATTTTCGTGAACACTCAGCATTCGATTTTATGATGATAAATATGTCACGGCAGCTGTTTCACACGATAAGTTTGTGTTAAATATCTTCAATACCGTATTGAGGTTGGTAAAACGGCGTCAGTCTATTGCCAAATATGTGTAAAATACATATTACGGCACGCTTCCAAAAAATAGGTAACTTAGATGCGCTGGAAATAATGTACATAGAGAAGTTTCTCGTTTGCTAAAAAACTCGAAAAGGAAAAATAAATACAGTAATATTCTATCTGCGTTCTTATTTTTGCTATTATTCATACATAATTTCATAAAAAAACACGATCAAAGTCTTGACAAATATTACAAAAAACTATGTTGAAAGTGTTGCAAAATGACACTTCTTAGTGCTGACCAAAACCCAAGTTCTATCATTACGAGTAAAAAGTGGTATTCAGCCTAATCGATACTCGCAATGAAATCGAGTTTATAAAAAAAAGAGTTGAGACTGAATTCTTGGTATAATTTCGAATAATAATTAATCATTTAATTTTATCTTTTTTAATAATTTCATTTAGTAATTATTCAATGCTTTTGGTTGACTTCAAGAGAAGGAGATTTATAAGTAATAAAATAAAATAAAAACTTGATTCTATGTAATCATTTTGATGATTTGATCTTTCTTTCCGTTGAACTAGCAGCGTGAAATTTGGCAAGAAATAAGTCTCACAGTTCAAACAAAGAAAAACCTGAAAATGGATCGATTTTCAATTTAACTGTAAGCACGGACAGAACCTATGGCTAAATACGCGTCGTTTTTTTGTTTCAAAATTTAAATTAAGAATACGCTCGCAATTCACAATTTTAAAGTATTTTAATTTACTACATCATTTATTGTGAATTTGGTTTTCTAATATCTGGCGGTTGGACTGGAAGCCGACCCCAACATAGTTGGGTAAAGGCTAGGCAGATGATGATGAATATCTGGCGGTTAGATATAGAATGCCCAGGATCTCGGTAGGCATAATAAAAAATTAGTTTGATCCGTCAAAGATACATTATATTACTTATTCTACAAAATTGTGTATAGTACGGTTGGGTTATTGTGTTAGGTTGGGACAAACTTTTCTTTTGTTTAGATTATTCTTTCCCACTGCAGGGCAAAGGCCTCCCCATACCTTTTCAACTCTCTCGGTGTTTTGCCTTCTCTGGCCAATCAGTGAAGAACGAGTGAGTCCAAATCGTCACGCCAGTGTTTCTTGGGCCTGCCTCGGTGACGACGACCGACAAACTTATTGTCCTATATTTCGCAATCAGCAGTGCATAGGCCGTATCCTAAATAAACATTACTTTCTTTTTTCAAAGCGGTTCACTGTCCACTCTAAAACCTCTTTTTGCAACTGCAAAGTTCAGGTTATCCATCATAGGCCGTGGGCCGTGTCACTTGAGTGAGGCCGTGAACAGATATAAGACAGAACCCTCAGGGCAAGAGTCCTACTCGCATTTCTAGAAGTTTTCTTAAAAATACAATTTTATAGTTTTTGGGGTTGCTACTAAACCAAGCTTATCTACGCATCAAAAAATAATGATGATTAAAAGTATTGGTCGGAGAAGGCAAAAGATAAAGAAAATTGGAAAGCCATGGGGAGGTTTGCCCAGCAGTGGGAGAGAAATGTCTGATAAAAAAAAGTATTTGTAAATAGTGAATACCTAATAACCAATCCATCTAACCATAACCCAATTTTGTAGACCAAATATAATTTATCTTGGTGGGAACCAAACAAACACTATGGCCTACCAAGATCCTTGGCGTTCTATATTCAACCAACCAATAGAAAAAAAAAATACAATAAATTATCCAGTAACTACAAATACAATATAAATTGGAACAGCGAGTGCATTCCTAATTTAAATATTGACATGGAAACAAAATCGGCGCGAATTTAGCCATAGATTAATCTGTTATGTTTATTGTTGGGTCGGTTTTAATACCTACAAGGTACGAAAATCTATTAAGATTACCATTATAAAAGCTTTAAAAAATATTATAACATTTTTTATTGTATTTAACGCTTAAAACAAAATTATTTTAATTTCTATCTATCGATTTCTTAAATTCCTTACATTTAATTACTCGATTTAATCGAAATTTACAAAACAAGAATCGATTGAAATAATCGCTTTCACACATCACAATAATTTAAAAAAAAAATATGGCCGTCAATTTCGAATACAAATTGAGTAGTGGTAATGAATATTACGTGTTATTGGTCCTGAATTAATAAATTACGCTAAGATCTGGGCATTTTCATGTTGTTTATAATATTTGAAATTATATTTGTCACATTTGTTATCGAATCTTTATGCGTTTGTGTGATATATTGTGAAAACTAGAAATGTAAACACGCACTATTGGCGCGAAACTTCGACTTTAGACACCAAAATTCATCATTACCACTGCTTATTTAAATTGAACTATGGATGAATTCGTCACATAATTAAATGACGAGTTAATTATTATCAATAAAGTGGAGTTTGGATGTCCGAAAACCACATTTTTTATGATTTTTAGCCTCGGCCAGCACTGCTGTCAAAATGGCGATGACCGTATTTACGCACTTGGATTTTGTAAGGTGAAATTAAGAAACTTGCGCGCTAAATACAGAAGTTTTAATGGCGTTGACATATGAGCTTTTTATCCAACTCTCTTAATTAACGCACAGTCATAGTATTTGATTATCAGAATATAAAATATTTACATAAATAATGAGGATGACGTATGACTTAAATGCTAGCCCCTTTGGGGGCCGATACCGAGCCAGCGGAGGTTTGTATGTCAAGCCCCCGAAGGGGCCCGTACCGAACTATATGGTTAATTTCATTTATAGGATAAACAAATGAAATTCTAATTTCGAATTTTGATTTTTTTCTTCTTACTGTAATGACCAAACTGCCAGCTACACAATAATGTTTTTTTTTTCATGGAATTAATTCTCTTTTGTAAAAAATTAGGACAAAAACAATAAAAACGAAAGTGTTTCGATTTTTTTGATGAGAAGTGTATATAATCTAAATATATAAAATGATAAACTGACTGACTGATTGTTGATATATCAACACACAGCCCAAACCGCTGGTCCTAGAGATATGAAACTTGGAGGGTGTGTTCTTTGTAAAGAGTAAGTATCCACTAAGAAAGGTTTTTTGGGAATTCCACCCCTAAAGGGGTAAAATAGGGGATGTAAGTTTATATGAAAGTCCTCCAGTTTTGATGTTAGGACCTTCAAACTTTGTGTTCAGGCTGACAATTTAAAATTAATTTATACGTGTCTCAGCATTTTTAGGAATTCTACGCCTAAAGGGGTAAAATAGGGGATGGAAGTTTATATAAAAATCCGTCAGTTTTGAAGTTAAGATCTTCACATTTTGTTCTTAGGCTTACGATTAAAAATGAACTTATACATGTCTCAGCATTTTTGGGAATTCTACGCCTAAAGGGGTAAAATAGGGGATGGAAGTTTATATGAAAGTCCATCAGTTTTGAAGTTAGGATTTTCAAGTTTTGTGTTTAAGCTGACGATTGAAAATTAATTTATACGTGACTTAGCGTTTCTGGGAATTTTACCCCTAAAGGGGTAAAATAAGGGATGGAAGTTTATAGGAAAGTCCGTCAGTTTTGAAGTTAGGATCTTCAAATTTTGTGATTAGGCTGGCGATTGAAAATTGATTTATACGTATCTTAGCGTTTCACATAATTCTAATACTGAACCGATTTGGTTCAGTAGTTTGGGCGTGGTTGCGTAACACACAGACAGAGTTACTTTCGCATTTATAATATTAAGTAAGGATATCTAATCAAAAGCTTAAAAAATAATATTCAAGCTTCTAGCTTTAAAAATGACGTAATTTCCATACAAACTTTCATCCCCTATATCAACCCGTTACAGCCCTATTATCGCATTAAAAAATTGCCTTAGTCGTTTTTGAGACTCTAGATTATCTTTGTTCCAAATTTCATTTAAATCGGTTCAGTAGTTAAGGCGTGGTTGTGTAACACACAGACAGACCGAGTTACTTTCACATTTATAATATTAGTAAGGATTATAGAAAGGATGGTAAACTGACTGACTGACTGACTGGGTGATATATCAACACACATCCCAAACCCACTGGTTTGACACTGCACTTTGTTTGCTCTGACTTTGTGTCCGTGACCTTATATTTCAATCGTGAGAAGCCGATCCTGGTTGCAGGATGAGAGGATGATAGAAATCATGTTTATCTATCAAATTTGTACGCGTATACAAAATTTCGTGTCCATGCTACTAACCGTTGAAGAGTTCTCTCTTGAAGAGACGATCCTGGCTGCAGGATTAAGGAATGTCTGTTATAAAAATGTATTGTCACCAGAACCAAAGATGTGTGCAAAATTTCAGCTCAATCGGATTAAAGAGATCTGCTTCAAATTGAGTAGCAAAAAAAAAAGAAAAAGGGGTACGTATTTGTATATCGAAGATTAAAATACCTACGCTTAAAATACCAACATTCAAAACATCGAAAATTTAAATATCGATTATATCAAAATGTCGAAAATTGTTATGCCTACGCTTAAAACATCGAAGATTGAAATGCCGAGTGATTAAAATTTCGAATGTTTCAAAATATCGAATTACATTATGCCTAAGTTCAAAATATCAACATTTAATACATCTAATTTCATAATATCTACGGGCATGCAAACAGCATACACCATACATGAAGCATGCAGCAAGCATGCATGCAACATGCAGCAGGCATGGTTTCTGTCACGGCTCCGGCACTGCGGGGCTCCGGCGGTCCCATGCGAGCTTATCGTCGCACATGGTTTCACGCTCACCACCTGCTCCTTAGCTCGCGGGCCGCCTCGCCCCTCCGCGCCTACGCGATTTTAAATAACACTCTAGGGGTAGGGCGCACCAGACTACGTGGAGTCAGTTTTGCAGCGATACGTTTCTGTCACTAACTTTAGTAGCACAACATATTGACTTTGTTCGATAGTTTGTACTTCGATATTTAGGACATTCGATAATCTGTATTTCGATAATTGGATCTTTCGATGTAACTTTTGTAGATATTTAGATTTTAGATATATTGGACGTAGGATATTTAACCATTCGATAATATAAACTTTCGTTATTTTGATTTTCGGTTTTATGGTCGTTCGATATTTCCATTTTCGATGTTTTGAACATCGATTTTTTAACAGTAGGTATTTTAATCTTCGATATTCAAATACGTATCCGTTGCAAGATTCCACCCGAACTAACATAGTTACATACCTTCGTCCCCCTGTTTAACCCTTCAGGAGTAGAATTATAAAAAACGCTGAGACACGTATAAATTAATTTTCAATCGTCAGCTTAATCACAAAATTTGAAAATCCTAACTTCAAAACTGACGGACTTTCATATAAACATCCATCCCCTATTTTACCCTTTTATGGGTAGAATTCCTAGAATTCATGGGAGGAAACACCCGGGTGTTATCATTGTGAGGATCACCCGGAGGACACGGTGGAGCACACCGTGGAGGTCTGCTGCTTTTGAGCAGAGCACCGCCGTGTCCTCGTAGCGGCGATTGGCGGCGGTGACCTCTCGCGTCCGGCCCTGGTTCAAGCCATGATCCATACGAGAGAGAATGGGAAGCCGTTACCTCTTTGACGCGCGCATGGAACATGAACGCGCCGTAAACACGGCCTGTCGTCATAAGACGGACGGACGGCGAGCTAGCCCATTACTCACCGTCCACAGGCTCGCGCCTACGGTGGCCGAGAGCCACCACGTGGCCCCCGACGCCCGGTGCTTCTCTCGCGGTGGCTGGGACGTGAGGTTCTCTCCCTCTCACGTTCCGCCACCTCCTTCGCTAGCATAACTGCTTCCCAGAAGGAGGTGACGGCTTCCCATTCCCTCTCGCCCCGAACCATGGCTTGAACCAGGGAATTCTACCCCTAAAGGGGTAAAATAGGGGATGGAAGTTTATATGAAAGTCCATCAGTTTTGAAGTTAGGATCTTCAAATATTGTGATTAGGCTGACGATTGAAAATTAATTTATACGTGTCTCAGCGTTTTTGATAATTCTACGCCCGAAGGGTTGAACAGGGGGATGAAGGTATGTAACTATTTTTGTCCGGGTGGAATCTTGCAACTCAATTTAGAAGCAGATATCTTCAACCGATTGAGCTGAAATTTTGCACACACATTTGGTTCTGTTGACAATACATTTTTATGACAGACATTCCTTAATCCTGTAAATTTTGTATTTTTCGACATCCACGCGGGCGAAGCCGCGGGCAAAAGCTAGTGATTATATAAAAGTAGCTGTTGCCTGCGACTTTCCTCCTTGTGAAATTATTATAAAAATACAATTTTCCCCGTTTGCAACATTGTTCATTGATGTTCCGCTCCTATTGGTCAAAGCGTGATGTGATATTATAGTCTATACAAAATACACATACAAAAATATCTTTATTTTTAACCAAAAAGTTTTACATTAGTTGGTGATTGGAGCCTCCTTTTATGCAAGTAATGCCTGTGTTAGGAGACTCCGCTCTTCCACAGCAATATAGAATTAATTCAGTTCCTTAGAAATAAACAGTATGTTTGTGTGTTTGTGGGTGTTTGTGTGGGTGGGTGTTTGTGTGGGTGGGTGTTTGTGTGGGTGTTTGTATGGGTGTGTGTGTGTGTGTCTAGTAAGTCTATAGCCTCCCTCGATAAATGGGCTATCCAATGCTAAAATATTTTTTCAATTCGAACTAGCAGTTCCTGAGATTAGCGTCAAACAAACTCTTCAGCTTTATAATATAAGTACTTAAATAGTTGTAACAACTCTGTATTAGATTTCATCACCACGAAGTTTACCGAAGCGCATACTTTTCCAGGGTAATCTCTATGTGCCCTTCGTAGTCTGTGTGTTACTATACCAGAAACATGATTATGGTTGCAATTATATGGCAATTAGATGCGGTCATTCAAATGAGTAGATGTAGTTATCTTGACCCGTTTACCAATAATGTATCATACAAAGCGACGCTAATAAATAAACGTTATAGCCGCTATGTAATTATATGACCAATTGTGTGACCCAATTGTATCTATTCGGTTGAGCGCGTCTTTGTACGTGATTGTAATTAAAGATCATGCATCTAGTAATGTACTGATTTAGTTTGACATAGAACAAGAAAGAGCGTGATATGTGAGGTCTTCAGTACGATCCTTAGGTCGGACAACGTGAAACTGGGAGCTTGAGGTCCAGATTTAGCTTGTGGTCTAAATTTGTGACTTCTGGATGGAAATGAGCTCGTTCCCTATTAGGTACAAGAGACTTTAAACATATCTGGCGAAATATGGGTGTACTGTGTACCATTGACTAATTCTTCGAGGAATATTATTATGATAGGCCGAATTTATTAATAAGTCAAATTGTACCACTGCTGGGCAGCTGTCTCGATTTCTTCCACTATTCTGCTCTACTTCTTTCGGAAGTTAATTCTTAAGGAAGTTATCATATATAACGTGGCATGATGCATGTGAGTAAATGGTATTCCAATTTAATTTAAAAGAAATTAAATTATTTACAAACTACAATACTATAATAGAAATAAATATGCACAAGTAGAAAAGGGTTACAGGGCGTCCGAAAATTCGTTCGCATCGCTGTCAACAGGAAAAGTGCCCAGAAGGCTGGCAGCATTACCAGGTTGGATGGCAATGCTGATTCTTTGGCCAAAAAAGAAATTAAATCATTAGTTACCTAACTGCTCTTTAGATTCAAAACCTTATCCATATTCTGAAACTTGCTTGAATCAATATTTAACGTCTACGTACTTACCACAGTTCGACAAAGTTATTCGTGAATGGTGGTTACAAGTTACAATGTTAGCACGTCTATCTGTTTTACTGATATCGATAGCTCCAGCGACAAGCTGACCGGGGAACTTTGGAACACTGTTGAAAAATGAAGCCATTTAAAATGTGAGAATTTTCGCTGCCGCCATCATTGAATAAGTTCGAAAGTTGAAATTTTTTGTCACACGGTGACTTTTTATTGCATTCTGACTGTTTTAACGTGTAGTTTACTACTAGTTTTTAATGAAATGGTATTGTAGCGTTTTATTCGATGGATACTTCAAATATCCAGTAAAGTTTTATTTTTTCTGGGTGAGGGCTTAAAAATGGCAACATTTTTGAGTTTCTTAACCAATTTTCCAATCGTTCAGCAGTTCGTTAGCAAGTATCCGTCTTTCCATTGCTCCTTTGAAGTTGAATCTTAATATAAGGCGACTTAGATGTAACTCATGGCATACCTTTAAATTATTTGCTCCGTGAGTGACGATGTTTTTTGAGGTCTATTTACTCTAAAAAGTATAATGACACCTATTGGTTTAATCTAAAAAAAAACGCTATATTCCTCCTTATGTATTTAACCTGTCTGCTTCAATTTCGGGTTAGAAGAATATAATGCCCTGCATAGGGCTGCCATACTTCCCGGTACACTAGGACGTGTCCCAGTTTGGAGCAATGTGTCCCGGTCAATAAGTCAGTTGTAACAGAAATGTGAAGTTAGTGTAGTGTAAGTTAGTGTCAAAGGCGTTGCTACCGTATGTGTCACGAGAAATGTCTTGACTGGTTTTACCGCAAGTGAAAACGTGGCTGTTCTGCTAACTAACTAGCCCCAGGCTGGTACTGTTTATCCACTTCTCCCCCAAATATAAAGCCTGGCTAGCGCCCTTGCAAAGCAAATGTTAAAGTTGACTTTTTTTGCAACCGAATATTTTTTCAAAACCTGACGAACTCTACGAAAAATTATCTTAATAAACCCAGAATCCTTCGAAAAATATATTTTGCCCACTTTCATGGTTTACCCTTCTTCCATTACAAATAAATATAAATATAAATAATATAAATAAATAAATAAATATCCCTGGACAAATGTCCCGGTCGGCGTTTTTGCAATAATGGCAGCCCTATCCTAGCAGAATTAAGTCATGACAGCAATAATAAACGTCTACGTCTTACTGTCGTAGAAACAGCGGTATTTTTGCAAATAAAATGAAAACATTTGGGCAACATTATCAAATGACTTATCTCACAATTTTGTAGACGGTTTGCTTCATGTTTGTTCGGGTTGCGGGGATATCGGTCTATGTGGCGATACTTGCAGGAGGCCAATGTCCAGCTGGCAGTGGACATCTCTCGGCTGAAATGATGATGATGATGTGTCTAATAGTACATCTGAGAGCGAACTTTTTGCCCACAACTGAGCACAAATCCAGACTCTGTGACTACTGTGAATTTCCTGGTGGAAAACCCCAATAATACTTTACCCGATCTGGGAATCGAACCCAGGACATCAGTAGTGCTGCTTGTGACTACTAGACTAACGAGGCGATTAAGATATATTTTATGCTTATTATATTACCCAATATATTAACGAAACATGAAAGAAAACAAAATGTGTAATTTCCCAAAGGACGTGATGAGTCATAGGCCCACAATTTGGTAATGACACGGAAACCCATCGATAAAGGCCAATGACATCAATGATACATTGACTAATTTCATGTCAAGTGTGAGTAAGCATATTCTGAATGCATTCTGTCATTGATATACGAGTCATCATCATCTGCCTAGCCTTTTCCCAACTATGTTGGGGTCGGCTCCCAGTCTAACCGGATGCAGCTGAATACCCGTAATCTACATGGAGCGAATACCTTTCTGACCACAACCCAGTTAGTACTGGGTAATACGATATCCTTGGTAAGACTGGTTGTCAGACTTTCGGGCTACTGGCCACCTGTAATGACTGTCAAAGATCTTCAAATGGCAGCCGAGACCAACGTCTTAACGTGCTTTCCGAGGCACGGAGGAAACTCGGTATACAGGGTTATTTGTAAAACACCAGCAACCTCTTAAGAGGTCATTGTACTTATCATTATAAATAACTTTTACTATGGGACCAAACCTGAAATCGCGAAAAAAAAATCAGCTGTTCCCTACATTTTGACGAGTTAATCGATCATAAATGTAGGGAACAGCTGATTTTTTTTTCGCGATTTCAGGTTTGGTCCCATAGTAAAAGTTGTTCATAATGATGAGTAGAATGGTGGTGAGTAGTAGTAAGTAGAGTGGTGGTGGTGGGTGTTGGGTTAGTGGTGGTGGATATACGAGTACTACGTTTTTAATAAAAAATAATATGATGAAATAATTTCCTGGATTTAAAAGGGTTTTGTGGCAGACCAACCGTCAGATGGGTGGATAACATTCAGAAGATCGCTGGTAAGACCTGGTTAAGATTCGCGCAGACCAGTGAGGAGTGGCACAAAAGGCAGGAGGGCTAACTCAGCAGTGAAACAACTACAAATGATGATGTTGATGAAAAGAAATTTAAAAGAAAGAGGTAGAAAAAGACAACCTAGTAGATAGATGCACGCAAACGACGTTTATTCGTCGTGTAACAAAAAAATCGCGCGCAACGAATGTTCGCAAAAAAAAATCCATCCATGATGCAAATGTTCGTAGTGAATTCCTTTGAACTTTTTAAAGGACGGCCTTTAAAAAATTCGACTTTTTCTTTCCTTCTATCATTGTCCAGTTTTCTCCCAATTTTATTTTCAAATCTTTTGTCCGACATTCTAGGTTATCCTCCGGCTTTGTTTCCGCTTGAATCTGACAGCGTTCTGATTCACTGTGACCATCTTCCATTTGTCATACTTGCTACGAGGCTGGATACTACCATTTCAGGCGCTTAGTATTCTGAAAACATCCAAAATAGGACTTGGTCACTACGCACTGACATATCAGGGAAAACATTATCATATAATTTAAAGTTGTGGGTTCTATCACATTTTCTATAAATGTCTTTATGTGTAAAAAAACCTTTACTTTTGTAAAAAAAACAGTACAACGGTGCGCATATTGAATTTCCCAATGTAAGGTACACTAAAACAAAACAACTGTTTCCTGCAAAAGTGCAATACTTATCAATATGTGAATATGTATGGAACAGCTGTTTTATATAACCATTTTCAAATTCATATGTTGGATCATTTGCTGAATACGTGGTAACAGTTTTATGCGTCCATGCCCCTGTATTTAAATTAATATTTTATATAAGTAGGATATGAATGTTTTTTTTATTTATAGTGTCTTAACAACAACATTAGTTATAAGTTAGTTAGTTAGTTATTAGTTTCAACATTTGTTGAACTAACTAGTGTATAAATATAAACTAAAGCGAATTAGTGCAAGTCGGGGCGCGACATGCAAATAAGCTACTTACACATTACCTAGGAGATGTGTGCCTCGCTATAATAGGACTAAAGTACTCCGTAAGTAAAATATACTAGCTTAGAGTATGAATACGACAAGCTACAGAACTGCTCCGATATCCTTATCTGCTTCTACACGTGTTGATGGCGGTCTATAATGTGTTAGCCCAGAACGTAACTATACGAGTTGTATTCGCTAGAAATGTGTTGCTCGCGATTAGTAGCCCGGTACTGTTGCTCTTTTATATTATTTCTTAAAACCAGAACAAAGAAAAACGTTTATTTGCCTTTTCATTACAGCAGGTAATTTACTTATTTCAAATTTTATTTATTTTTAAAAGCAGTGTTTTTACCAGTTTAATAAATTTTATTTCCTTTTCTGCTCATTCATACCCTACCTTCCTTCCTGACGTTTTCTGCAGCTTGTCTTATTACTGCTTAAACGTTAACTCAGGCTGTGAATGCCTTAATTTAGGGTGCTAAATAACCTCGCCTTCTTCAGTGACGAGCTTTCAACTAACTCCAGCTACGTAAAGAGCAGTCTTTAGTTAATTAGCCGACGTTTATAAATTCTGTAGGCTTCTCGGAATAAAAAAGTATTAATTATTTTTCAGTCTTTTTTAAGAAAAACGTTGTCCAATGACGTAAAAAGGTGCTAATGGGATATTTATTAGGGAAACCGTGTTAGGAGAAATCTACTTACGAGTATGCCTTCACTATTCTAATTCTCGTCAAATTTTACAACATCAAGGACCATGCTGTTTTTTTTTTTATACTAAATGGGCCTACTCTTGACCTCAATCTAGTCCTGAGGACAGAGATGAGGTCGACGATGGAACGAGCTTACCCAGAAGAAGCCTATTAACTCGCGACTTAAATAGATTGGGGTCATATGAACTTGGGAACACCGGCGAAGGCTGAGCTGATGTTGTAAATAAATTGCCAGCTAGATTCATAACTTCATACCGTTTAGTACTACGCATAAGGCAATATACTCCCAGGCAGACAGAATATAAACCCAACCCCAAGCCAAAAAAAAATATTAATAGGTGTTTTCCAGCTACAGAACTTGACGGCACGGTTGGCGCAGTGGTTGAGCGATTGACTGCTGTGCTTCGGGTTGCGGGTTCGATTCCCGCACGGAACAAATATTTGTATGGCCTACATATAGTTGTTCCGGGTCTGGCTGTTTGTGTATGTGAGTTTAAATGTTTGTAAACGCACTCACGATACAGGAGAAATTCCTAGTGTAGGAAAACGTTTAACAAAAAAACTTTCTAGTTACAGCTCAGCATGGGAACCGTAAGTGTTCAATTCTCATTTCGGTCTTATGGGCTTGTTGCCCAACTTTCGGCCAGCCGAAGTGTTATTTGCATATCCCTTCGAGAATTTCCAACAAGGCTAGGAGATTAAGCCATACAAGGAATTGATACAATTAGAGCTACAAACTTCCAAATACACCCGAACAAATCGAAATTTGCTAAACAATCCTTTCCCAAATGCAACATCGCGTTGGATGAAGATGTTTCTTATACAAACCAGTTTAATTAATTGCTTTCCCGCTTCCCAGAGAGATTTAACTTGAGTAGAAACTGATTTTATTGTACACTCGATATCAGACAAACGTACTAACGTAAATTGGAGATTGTGATTTATTCGAGATTTTAGCACGCGATCTTCCGGATCACGTCGGAATTAATTTGTAAGGTATTTATTAAAACTACTCGTCTCACTGGAAAATCATCAATTTCCATTTACATTTCGTTGAACGCCTAGACTGTTGTAAATAACCATTTATCAACACAAACAAATTTTTGGGAACATCGATTTACCAATTAAAGTGAAATCTTTATAGCCAGGCCACGAGGTGGAAATCAGCGATTATTTTTTATGCCAGTATTCTGATTGAAAGTTCTTGATTAGTTCGTGGAATTTTCTGGAATATCCAGGGTACGACCCAACTGGCAGGTGATTGAAGCCCGTCAAAGTTCGAAAGGCGTAGGTACTTCGTATTTTTACTTGAAATATGAAAAGATTTTTTTGTGACTACTCAACCTGAAGTTATATCAGTTGGGAAACCGGATTGGAAGCTTAAGGAAACTCTTACTATTTAAAGTTTCATAACGAAAAAGCGATTAATAAAATGATCGAATTATCTAATTATTATAATCGAATAATACCAAAGAACTTTACCTAATAATTCGAGTCAAAACTCAGGAATAATTGAAGCGAAGAACAGCCGACAAAATTTCGCCATACATCCCTGTTTATTTATAACAGTAGTCGTAGTTGTTAATTTAACAGTTGCAGTAATCGTTGCGCCAGGTCAATGGGCCGTCCGTCAACACGCTCGCGCTTGACACGAGTTCCACATTCAACCGATGGTTTATTCATGGGATCGTGAGCCTCTCAGCGGAGTAAGTGCAGACGCCGCGACGCCCACAACTATTCCCTACACATCGCTATATGGAACACAGTAGGTAGGTACCTATACTTTTTGTTTTCATTTTCAAAAACATTAAAATTCAATCAGCTGATTGTTATGTAGGTACTGTAATGTCTCCTCTAAGTTACTTGTTAAAGAAATCTTTGCAGAAACTTTTAAAGATGACTTCACTTCATAATTGCTGACAAAAATCGGCCCGGACATAAAAAAACAAATCCTTTATCTAAATAAAAATAAAAATATTTTTTAAGCCGCCGTTAGTGGCCAGTACTATTATATAACCAGCCTGCATGATTTGAGGTTGCTTCGAAGGTAGACAACCTTCAGTACCTAGTCATAATACATTGTTACAAGTTAAGCACTAGCTTTTTTTTTCTACTCATCTCGTTTCCTCATTGTTATATTGAATTTAGGGTTTCATTATTACTAACCAAACAAGAAATGCTTTTTTTTCATAACACACGCTATACCTATTTACCCAATTAAGAAAATTACGGTCACTTTGTCCACGTTACACAGAACGAAATTAATAAATAGGTACCCACAATATTGGTGGACAAAATTTAATAATGTTTGTGGAACCAACTAACCTCTGGCACAGGAATGGGTAATGTTAAACATTGCTGGTAATTTGTTGATTGTTCAACGCAGAGGTACGAAATTACCTGTAATAATCAAGTGCCATGGATTAATCGGCGGCGTGGGTAACCTTGTGGATTGACTGCACTATTATTGTTGCGAATGTTCCACCTCCACCCCAGATTCGTAAGCCTGTTTGAATTTCCGGAACATAATGTTGGTGTGTGGTCATAAATCCTGGCAGTGGTAATTACTCTGTCTCCATAAAGCTTGGCCATTGCCGGAGCCAGATTCGATTGTCCAGTTGAGTGAATACGGGCTTTTTAGGGTTTCCTAACTGCTAGGAATCCCTATCAATATGGTGAGTGGACACTTTCTGTCACACGCCAACTTTCAGGCGATTGCGGAAGTTAGACTGTGCGATTTACGCTGTTTTATTAGTCCCGTATATTTGAATGTAAATATTTCATTTAAATAATCAAGTTTGTAGAGACGTTTTACGGTGGCAATGTGAGTTTGAAATTAAAACAGCTTGGTGTTGAAATAAAGCCTCTTTGGCGACATAATTAGGGAATGTAGGTTTAATATTCAAGCCGGGCAGGTAGGCTGGCGAGCACTGAATATTCTAACAAGTTCTCGTTTGTCTAGTACATCTCGACTTGTCAAAGTTAAGTACTATGTACAACTAGTTACTACATCGCTTTTGACTTGTTGTGTAAGGTTTCACTGATAAATTATTCCGAAGTTCACAGACGAACAGGGTGTTAAAATTGCCATTTCAAAATCCATCAATTAATTTTAATATATTTCAATACTCGATATTTTTTTTTTCATTTATCACAACGTGTGCGGAAATAAAAATTTCCACATTTCCATACTTATACTAAATCCAAATTGGTTCAATTCCTATAATCAACGGTGATTGTTTTTTTTTAACTCTCGGCGTCTTTTTTGATAAATATTTTTGAATATTTATATTGTATTTGTAGAAATAAACATGACTATTAAAAAAAAAACATTCTCATTTATGAACAAATTAACTTAAATTTAATTATATTCTAAATAAAAAAAAAACTTTAATTTTCTGTTTCTATATTAGGTTGTTGTTACGAAAGCAAAAATACTTTTCGTTCTATTATATAAAAACGTCGTTTGATACGTGTGGGTATTTTATAGTGCAGTTCTCGTATCCATTACAACCTCGCCTGCGGCTCGGGTGTGAATTCTGCCTCGAATGCAATAACAAAGTTTCCCCACTTATATCAAATTGTACTATTTCAGTGTAACGCAAAGTGAAATTGTAGTAAACAGATAAGTATTGCATTAAATAACTAGACTCCAATTATTTGAACGATTAATAAAACTTGGATTTGATTCAATATTTACTTACAGAAAAATCAAATGACTTTTACACGTTTAATTCAATTGATTTTTGTTATGATTTTTGTTATACTATTTACCTACAGATTTATGATGAGAGGTAAGTTAGTTGTTTCGTAAATGCGTGTTGTGTGTCCGATAGACTGAGGCCCGTCGCAACCCTCTTGTGGCCGTCGAACACAGAAATCAAATTAGCCGAATCCCTTTGACGTACTTGAAGTTTGTTCCGTAACTGTGAAATTATTAACTACCTAACTAGGTGAGGCTGAAACTAGACGGAGACATATTTGCTTAGGTACAAACCGTTATGTTTCTAGGATTATGAATGGATTAAAATATAGGATGGTATTTAGACTGGCGATGCTTATGTTCATTATTACTAGGGTAACGTGGCTTTTAGCTTTATGAACTTTTTTTTTTTAAAGGCTACCTAGATTTTCTAGCATCAGTAATTGGTTCCTTCTTATCTTGGTATATTTGCTAAAAATCCATATCCCCTTATTCACGTGAAACATATTGTTAACATTGTTCCTACACAGGGTGTAAACGGACCCTTCACGAAGCCGTTAACCAAGCATTCTGTACATCAAACTAAGTAATTCTACAAAAAATATTGCTGAGAAAGGAGTTTTTTTTTTGGGGTTAAAAATCACGTTTTACGGTAGGACTCCATGTAATGCACTGAAAACATTGTGCTGATGGATGCTTTGAATAGTACGGGGGTGGTGGAGGTATTTAAAGTAAAGTTATGAAATTTAAAACGTGTATTAAAAAAAAACCTGTGAAAATACTTGCAATGACGGGGAGAACAAATGCTTTTCAGCTTCGTGAAGGGTATTTTTATTAAATATACTACGGCGAACATAGCAAAAGTCGCATACGTCTAATTCACTGATTGATTAAAGATAATTGGTTTTAGTTGTCACAACGAAGTACCATCCGAAGTATTAACTAAATGAACCAAACTGAGTTAATTTAGGGCACACATTACACAAGCGGTAGCATAGTTAATATTTTACTCAGACACCGTCTCGCACTAAAATTCTAACCGAGTTAGTGTTTGACCTGACAGTGTCAATAAAAGTGGATTTAATAGAACATGAATAGTTTATAGTTGGTTACATGATTTTGTTGTTCTGATTACTTAATTTGCAAAATTGTTGAAAGCTTTAAGGATTTTGCCCACTACACACTACCATACCATGACCGTGCTATGAACGTACCTACCTATCAGGCAGGCATGCCCAATAGACCGTTCCGTCACCGACCAACACCGTCGCGCGGCATGCACGTAGCGCATCGGCGCTGGCAAAATTTTCTCGCCGACAATTGTTTATACTCCTTGGATGGCACGCGACGGTGATGGAACGTTCTAGTGGACGGGCATAGTCTCATACTTTTCAAAACAAAGAATATAGGGTTTAACAGCTTATGATGACCGTTATAAACAGGTATGATACGCTGTTGATACGTTCTAGTGGGCATAGTAGTCCATGTCATGTTTTTTTCCATACTTGATACGTTCATAGCACGGTCATTGTATGGTACGGTGTAGTGAGCAGACTCCTTAAGAAAATAATTTATTTTGACATACGAATTCAACATGTAATAGTCATGGTAGTGGAAGTTTTGGTCATTCTAAAACAATTCTATAGGTAGAGCTATATCCTTCAGCAGCAGTACCTACCCTGCAGTCAATTTGCAGCAGCAGTACCCTTGTTTCGGGAGGTACCTGCACCGAATCGGGGGGGAGGAAACGCCCGGGTGCTATCATTGTGAGGATCGCCCGGAGGACACGGTGGAGCACACCGTGGAGGTCTGCCCCGCTTGGGCGGAGCACCGCCGTGTCCTCGTAACGGCGATTGGCGGCGGCGACCTCTCGCGTCCGGCCCTGGTTCAAGCCATGGTCCGGGGCGAGAGGGAATGGGAAGCCGTCACCTCCTTCTGCGAAGCAGTCATGCTAGCGAAGGAGGCGGCGGAACGTGAGAGGACCTCATGTCCCAGCCGCCGCGGGAGAAGCACCGGGCGTCGGGGGCCACGCCGTGATGGCTCTCGGCCACCGTAGGCGCGGGCCTGTGGACGGTGAGTAATGGGTTAGCTCGCCGTCCGTCCGTCTTGTGACGACAGGCCGTGTCGACGGCGCGTTCGAGTTCCACGTGCGCCTCAAAGAGATGTCAGCAAACAAGAGGGGCCCGCAAGGGCCGATGCCTGCCAGGGCTGCGGGACTGTTCGAAAGAGATACCGCGGCCCTGGAACATAAAGGGCAAAAGAAGGAACATGGGTGGTTTTTAGTCAGTAAAAGTCTGACACTCCCTTCCGCTCCGCCCAGAGCGGGAGGAGTGATTTGATGATTTCCCACCCGAAAAAAAAAGCAGTACCCTACAGACATAGATGTCTTCTATCGCTAAGTGAAATGTCTCAGGACCTTAGCAGACATGTTACATTTAGCATCGGCGATCGGTGATTTTCCAACTTCTTGCTTCGCGTTATGGTGACTCTCTGAATTTCGTCGCTTTCGTTCGGCTTCTATGTTGCCTTTTCTGTGTAAATGTTTCAGCATTTACTCCCAGAATCCATAACATAGATGTAATTTAGCTATCTTGCTGTGCTTCACAGGTTCCACGGTTTTGTCATTAACTTCGATTACATGTAAGTCAACCAGTATCGGTATATATAATACACAAGTAGTAACATCTACATCTCCTAATTTCACTCGATGTCCGATAAAGCCATATCTCCATAAACAAGATATACAGTAAGTAGTACGTGCTAATTGCCAACGCAGTGACCCGAACAAGAGGGGCCGGCCTTTACGTAAACCGTTATAAAACGACCTCTATATTAATAAAATTGTTTGTAAACTAAACTTGAACTAATAATGGCTAATAAAGGGAACTGTTTTCATGAGAATTTGCATTAATAAACGTGGGTTTCGTCGAACAGTGCGAGTCAAAATTAATAAAGTACAGATAAATAATCGCGGGCTATATTGACTTAAAAACTTTATAATCAGCATCTTTTATTAAGGATTGTTTTTTAATTTTGTTAGCCTTAGGGACTATCCATAAATTACGTAACATGTTAAGGGGTGGGGGAGGGTAGGGGATCGGGGAAGTGTGACATTGTGTGACAAGGGGTGGGAGTTAATACATTTTGTGGCATCACATTTTAAAATCGAATACGTCGAAGTATTGAAACACGGAACTATTAACGAAAAACTTAAAAATATTTCCAACTCAATCTGTATGAACATGTAAAATAGAATTGCAGAATATGTGACGTTATACTAGGGAGAGGAGGGTCTCAATTAGCTCGACAGTTAGTATATTATTTTTACGCATTTTTATCAGCTTGTTGTGTCCCATTCCTAGGCAAAGCCCTCCCCCATGGTGTGTTTGTGAGAACTAAGCGGTTATTGACCAACGAAAAACACAAAATGCAAAGACAAACAACACTATTTCGTGTTGTCTTCTACATTGTCGCGCAAATATACAATAGAGCCGTTCTCTATTCCTTTTCCAGCGAACACGTTAGCACAATGAAACAAATGCTTCAATACAAAGCTAATAAACCTGGAGTGTATGCCATCAAATTGTTGTTGAGTTACCTGTAAATGGAGCGATTCGAGTCTCGACCAACTTACTACTTGTTACTGCGAGCGAACTACTCGAGGCGAACTGTAAATTAAGATTAGAACTAACCGGCTGCAATGGCAAACTTGTACGAAAATATTTGTCGTTTCGAGCTCGTGTGCTCCTACAAATGTACATAATACTACGCTGCGAATTTTCACTGTGGCAACTTGTAACATTTGTTGAAAACTTCCCTGTCATGTTTTAAGTTTCTGGTTATTAATTGTTAGGATTGTGTGTGTACTGGAGTTAAGGTCAGGATTTATAGTAGTGGTTTAACAAATCTGTTTCTGAACAAATTGTGCTTTTTCATGTTGCAGTTAAAGTTCTACCTGAATCAAAGAAATGCTTTTATGAATTGAAATAAGTGTTTGTTCAAACAGTATCTATATAATAATGTGTTTGTTTTGCGTACTCTGTTATTTTTATGCATTAATCAATGTTATTGGTTATTGGTTCGCTCTCGAACAAAATCCATTAATTCAAGTGGTGTATCAATGTTTATTAAATACTTCATCACAGAGAATCGCTAAGCTCAAAACGTCGCACATTCCAAATATTTTTATTCAATCAAAGGCAAAGTTGCAGTTTGCATAAGGCCATACATATGCATGAAGTGACAGGCATGGCGCGCAGGCGAATGTAAATTCAATAGGCGATGTGCCTCATGAAAATAACACAGCGGAAAACAGAGCTGTGACAAATCCGTTTTATATTGAACAAGCGAATGATCACAGTACGCATGGCGACCAATTAAGCTACACAAAACAAGTTTATGCGGATCTCTCATTGTACGGGACATCTATACAAAGCGAGGCCCGTGTTATACTGGAAACGTATAGCTTGATGTGACGCCGTGTGTACTATCACCACAGGAACAACGTCGCTCGTAATAAATCGTTTTAAAATTTTCATTGTGAAACAGTGAGGAGTCGAAGGTAGAATTGGACACGTTTAATTTGCGAGTAAACAAATATCAATCGTGAACAATATCGGCGAAATAAATCATTGAAAATACTGGCTAACTGGTCAATTAGTAATCAGATATTAGCCGAGCCAAAAATTGATACTACTACTGCTACTATTGATTGACTTTTTATAATGAGTAATGAATTTTGTACTGATGAATATACCGGACAACCTGTGCCGTGAAAACTTGATCGATGTGTTCACAACTTAAGCTTATAAACTATTTCAAACTTTATGTTTAGTTGTTAAGTTGTCATCCTGGTGTTCAAAGTAATATTGTCCATCAGTCAAGATAAAGCGGCAGCAGTAATCGCTGAAAAAGTGATAATTAAAGTTAATGGAATGTTTACACAGCCACATGCCGAATTGCCAACACAAATGATTTACGCCCCTCACGAACCGTTAAACCGTTGAACTTTGTCGTTTCCAGTTAAAATCCCGATGCTGTGGCCGACGGCGACGTTCACATATTAAATTAATAATTATCACTTCATGCGACTTTTGATGCTTCACAGCCTGCAAAAAGTCCTTTTTTAAACAAATCCCGACACATCAAACCGTCCATCCAAAAAGATTATGCGGGCTCACTTCAAACGCCTATCTTGAAACGCCAACCATTCGGAATTGACTTTGATACACCAATATTCAGTTCCGTATATATGCGCATATTTTTAAAAGTCTATAATCCCTCAGCATTCAGATTTTCATTTTGAATAATCAGATTAAAATATACGCCAGTTACTGAAATAGATTCGCGTGTCGGAATCGAATGGGGACGAATGAGGGAAAACAAGCCCATCAATCACGATGTTTTACATTTTGTTGATTTTTAACCCGGTTCGGTTTCGTATTGCGTTTTGGGGTAATTGCGAACGATTGAATACGTAAAAGAACATTCTTGATTGACCGTTTCAGAATTGTGATGTACTTTCCAGTCATTGAGTTTGGATTTTCGTCACGTGTGTATTTTGAGTTCTTTAAAGGATAATTTCCACAAAACTGCTCGCATCGCATCGAATCGAAAAGGATACAAACGGATGCCGCGATAGCCGATCGCGTCCGGCAGGATGTCGACGCATATGATCGGCTCCGTACTATCGCTTTCTGTGCCTAGTCAAATAGTTTCATTTCTACCGTGTCGGATACGACGATAGGTGAACGGAGCCGATCGCGCGTCGCGGCTTACTTTCGGCTACGATCGCGTTTGGCGGAAGACGCCCGCGGCTAGCTGCTGTGCGTGGCTTGGTAATATAGACTTTAAATACTGTGTACACTATTAAATATCGTTTAAAGATAAAGTAAAATCCGTTCCGATCCGATCCGATGCGAGCCGTTTGGTGGAAATCATCCTTAACGATACGGATAGTGTGATATAATGAATAGATATTTACCTAAAAAGCTCATTCAGGCTTTGCCTACGGGTTCACCAGCATATCGAATGGTGTATTATCTCACGAGAACGTATCTCCTACAAGGATAAAAGTATTCTATATTTTTACCTCAGTCTGGGTATCAGGGTTCGAAACACCACGCAGCGTTCCAAAATGGGCATAGTGGACGAAGGCAAGAAGGCTGCTAGGCTAAAATAGGATTGGGCGGGTCACGTCAGCCGCATACACGATGACCGCTGGGTAAAAGACTCCACACGATGGTTGCCGCCTAGGCCGGCCCAGAAAAAGGTGACGAGACGAAGTAGACGCGAACCGCGAGGGCGATAAGGTACGGGAAAAGAACGCATAGAAGGAATTGGGGGAGGCCTTTACCCAGCAATGGGACAGTACTGGCTAATAATAATTTGAAAAAAAAAACTCTGGTTATATCTAACTGCTAATAGCTGCGTGCCACATAGAAAATAGAAAACCGTTAAGGAATGTAAAGGTGGCAGGCGGACAGATAGAGTGAATTTTGCATTTATAATTAAATGGATTGGTTTTAAAGTTCTTTGTATCGTGTTTCTCTTCCTGTACTACCGTACAAACTGAAAAAGTTATTCCATTTAAAAACTCCCTAAGTCATAAGACGCGCATGCACTGCATTTACCACAACTTCGCGAACTAACCAGACAATGAAATTAATAGCAGTATTATACGAACAGCGCCACAGCGTCACCCATTACCAAGTTAGTTACAAAATGTGATACCAACGTACCGACGACGTTACGAAGTTAACTTCGTAGATAGGGGCATGCAAATGGCCGTCTGACTGCTAACCTGTTATATCACGTCGTTGACAAATGAGTGCGGCGCTGCCAGTGACAGCCCTGCGGACGGGAGCACTGCCTTTAAATTATTTATCGAACTTGCATAGGAAGGACGGCCATGGCATGGATGGCCGAAAATAGAATCGGATGATTTTCCATTTTCCTTTTAGTGGATCCGGTCGTGATTGGAGTCTTCGTGACCAGGCATAAAACAACTTAGAAATAAACAATATAGTGGTGCTGATGTGGAAACATTGTATTTGCTGCAGGAAAACTAATTGCTTAGCAAAATGGAATTTAAATTGTCCGTATTACAATGGCTGCATCTAACATCGCGTAATGGGTCAATTTGTTAAAGAATACATCTCTCTGACTGTACATAGGGCTATGCCCTCGATTATTGATTTTATGTTAAAGGTTACAAACAAACGGCACAAAAAGTGCTCCGTCATTGCAGCAACTCAATTACTCACTGACCCGGCGCTGACTTTTACAAACGTTTCATTTTGAAATTGAAATACATACTTGCACTGCCCCATTTTACTTGGTTTTACAGATTACAAGCTTTTCGTCTATAATGTTTATGGAGAATAAAATCAGTATTTAAAACAATTGTGAAAAATAGTAAAAAGTGTATTGACTGCGTCGATGGTCTAATGGTCGCAATATGACGTGACTCCTGAGTATGAAGTCCTGGGTACGATTCCTGGGTCGGGCAAATTGTTATTGAGTTTTTCCTAGGAATTTCTCAGTAGCAGCCTCGGACGAAAGAAAGAAAAGAAAAGAAAGAAAGAAAAAAAAATGACACGGAGTTTGAATGTGTGCCCGGTGGTTGATGGAAATAGGCTCGCCCCCTATTACATGGGACTTGAACATAACTGGCGAAATGTGGGTATACTATTAGGTACATCTCTGCTTAAACCTTCGGGGATTACAGGCGTGATGTTATGTTGTGTTAGAAATGTTTTTTTTTTCATTAAAACACAAAAACTATAAGTGGGCTCATGTCGTTTCTCAGCTCTTAAAAGTCTTGTCACAAAACTGTATGAAATACTTGAAATAGGTCTCCTTGTTAAAGTTTCTATACTGAATAGATCAAATCACTTCGTTTTAGCTTCGCAGTGGGCCGTAGTTCGAAGAAGAATGTCAATTTTTCACGGAACTGAGCGTACGCCGCGCGCCTTTTGCATTCTGATGGGATGAACTGACCGAGAAGAGTCACCGATGTGTGCGATATGCAAACCTATTACTATGACAGTTGAATTTTAAATGGAATGGGTGGATGGAAAAGCGTAATACTGCTTATGAAAATACTAGCTTGCGCGCAAAGAGTTTTATCCTACGGGATCGTACTCATTATCATCATCATCATTTGTGGTCGGCGCAGCATGTCTTCTTCTTCCATACTTCTCTATTATTCGTTATCTCAGCAGTCACCTCCTTTCTAGCCATAGCCTACAGGATCGTACTTCTGTGATTCAAATTATCCTTAGTCAGGTCATGGTCGACCTATGTGCCAAATTTTGTCAAAATCCGTTCAGTCGTTATAGCGTGAAAAGTACCAGATAGACAGTATATTCGCATTTTTAATATTAGTAGGGAAGTGTGGATTGTCTTTGACACTGTACCGATAATTGAATAAATGGATGTAAAACGAGAAACGTAACGTCATGTCAAAATTAAGTAGTGTTGGAAATCAGAGCCCGCAACGAGTGTAGGATTGTTGACGTGCTACGACTTTTGCTACGAGTACTACGGCGTAGCCACCTTAGTCGTAGCACTTTTATCGTAGCACCCAATCTTAGCGGTAGTATAATATATGGTTTCTTCACCTACTATTGTGCTTGTGCTGAATAAATATTATTTTTTCTATTAATTCTAGTAATATTAAAATACTGCATACTTGAAAACTTCATTATTATTATTAAGTAATTTGATAACAGCTGAGATAATGCTTTAAAACGTACACACATGAACGTTTAAAACACAAACATACCTCATACTATAAAAGTTTTACCAACCCGTTTTACTTTTACGTACTAATCCTGGATACTTAATCCATTACTCGGGTACACTACGAGCATTTACCGTAAGTTTATATCTGCAGCTTTACTGCGCATTTTGACTGTTTTATGAAAAAGCCGCGCAAAGGGTCAGGAACCCATTAGTGATCCCGCGAGGGTCACAAATGTTTGCGACGCTCGTTCGCAGCAACCGGCCACAGTTTCAGACAGACAGTTCATTATAACCTGAACAAATATATGAACGTTTTGATCAGGGTATGACATTAGCTCGGTTCATTTGACGCTGCCATTGTGGGTGGGCGATATTCGCGCCTGTTTGAGTTAAACGAGATAATTTGTTCGTTTGGCGATGACTTAATTTGCTATGCTATGGTCCCACTACTGAGTATTCGTCCTGTGGACTGTTGAGCTAGAACTCATTAGCATAAAGGTTATATATGAACTCCTTTCGGCTATCATGATAAACGACATACCTTGATAATACAAGATATTCCACTAATGGCATTTTAAATTGTAGATAATAGCAGCCAATCAAAAACTTTTGGCACTTACCCAAGTAAGTATAAATTAAATTATTTGACAGCGAAAGGTACGATAATCATCCGGGCCGTTTCAACGCGAACGATAACAATAAAATCTTTTCTTTTACATAATTTTCACAATGGAGTAGCGATTTACTTATATTGGTAGGAGCGGCGCGTCGTTAACCTCGCATTAAAATAAAATCGTTCTCTCTCAACACCGAGATATATCACAATTGGATTGAGCTAAATTGTATTTCTTAGCTTCTTATCGTAAACGTTTAACATTAAGATCTGAAATAGAACGTGTATATTGTACATTATCGGTTCACTTTAGTCTCTCGACTGCTTTCTTCCACTCAGTACATAACATAATTGAAATGGAGTATCTTTGTGCAGCAGTATTTCTGTGTAAAAACCTCCAGTGGCGCGTTCCAGCACGATTCACGCGGCTGAGTCTATCGTAAATAAGGCGGATACACTATAGTTTTAAAGTAACGGATTATTCTTAGACTTATAACGCACACGTGGGACTTAGAAGGATACGCTAAAGATTTATCTTTGTATACAAATTGTCTCCTTTCTTTCATACGAAAAAAGTAATGACCTTATTATCTGTGCTCATTCTAGCGTAAAACCACTTAGCTGGCGACCTTTACAAGATAAGCACTAAGATTGTCATGCTAATAATAGGTATTTATACGGTTTCTGCTTGAGTTAATACGTTTGTGTCGTAACGAAATCAGCAATGTGCGAGCTAAACACGGGAGTTTTCGTAATATTCAAACTGTGATAAGTAGTACGCATCAATGGAGTTCCTACGCGTTTTACTGTGAAACTAATAATTATGACGATACACAAATAATTATTTAAAAACACGTGTCGTATAGTTATACCTCCTAAGCAGCTACGAAGCAGGTCTTGCATAAATATGAGTAGACGACTTACACGTGTTATCCTGATTCAAGGTAAACCTCCAGTCTGTATTACTAAAAAGAATGTCTACCATTATTGCCTACATGCGAAAATGAGATTGTTACGGTGGTTTTCACAATGTTAGATTAAATAAACAATGTGGCGACGACAGTAAATTAAAACACTAGTTATACTAGTTCACAGGAATATTTTTTTTAACATCAAATAAACCCTACATCGAAATTAAGTAATATATTTTTCCAAACAAGCTAAATAGCATAAAACTGTTAACGAAATAAAACACCATTTACAAATATTGGTTTACTAACCTTAGGTATAATTTGCACTACCTCGCATTTTTAAATAAAATTGGCAAAAGTTTTTGAAGTAGCGAGTTGGCTACATGTGCTTAGTGTTTATACCGATGCGAGGGTCGTTGACCTGTCGATGCTAACCTATCAAATTACATCATGTAGAAAATGCTGAAAATGAAAAATAATGTCTTGTGACTAAACTGGATATATTCGATTGAATGTTTGTATGTAGACTGGGAACGTCATGAGGTATACGCAGTTTAATTTATTGTCGCAGCCAACCTGTTTAACATAGTATAAGGATAATCGGCCTTTAATGTTCCCACCACTGAGTTGCAGATCTCTTGTATGTAAGAGGGAGTGGGCCCATCCTCTACGCGGGCTTGTGGTGGAAACCACACGTCATCGAATTGTTGGTTCTAGAAATGTTTTATAAGTATATTTGAAATAAAATCATGATAACAAGATTTTATCCGTTGTAACACAAGTCTTAAGTTTTCACGACTAAGATGGCAATATCAGCAAAGCAGAAAGGTAAACCTAAGTTAAAACCAGGAAAAGAACATAAAGTTCTTCTCATCTCGGGAGAATCAAAACTTTGTCGACTCTGCCAGTTGCTCAGAAGTTTGTGAGAGCAATAACTTATAAGTTAAATCGAAATAAAGACTCCAATTAAGTTAGTAATATCATCAATAAAGAAACATGTGAAGATGAAAAAATTCAATGTTGAAGTAGGTTTGAAAGAACGTGTTTGAAAAATAAATAAGAGCTAACTGTTCTCCGCGGTTCTACTCGCATTCTAGAAAACTTCTAATAAATACATATGTATACCTGATTAAAAAAGAAAACCTGTGGGCCAAATTTAATCCAAATCCATCCAACCATTAAAGCGTTATAGAGTAACAAACATACATTTTTACACAAACATCCAAAAATATAAGTGGGATTCGAGTCAGCAGCCAGACCAGACGGCAATCGTCTTGATGGCCCGAAGGTCGTAAGCTGAACCGTTACGTTTAGTGGCAGTCGCGTTTTTTGTTATAATACACATGAAACTGAAGCACCCATGCATTAGGAGTTTTTGTAGGAAATGATTACTAAGAGAGACTTTTATATGAGTCTAAGAAATGGTTCCGTTTGAGCGATTATGATGGAATATGAGTAGGTTTTTTTGGAATGCGTGCTATTATTGTTAGCTTTTATTTAACTTGCCTTGTTAGTTAGTTGGTTGGTGGGATAGTTACTATGTATTGGTTAAATCTTGCAAATGAATTTCAAACCAGTTTCCCCCTACCGATAGAGCTGAAATGTAGCACACACCTTTGGCTCTGGTGACAATGCCTTTTATGACATACATGACTTGATCCTGCAGCCAGGATCGCTTCCTCACGAGATAACTCGTCAGCTTTTAATATCACGGACACGATACTTTGTATACGCGTTCCATGATGATAGAAAATCCTAATTTTCATAAAACTTTTTTTTTTGTTATTTTATGACATAATTAGTTGAGCGTATAAAATTGTGTGAGGTCCGTAGCGTACTACGGACCTCACACAATTTTACGCACTTTATTATTTCCCTCTTTGGTATGCTGTTGCAGTCACAATTCGCTTATAATGTTACCGCTGCTTGATTATTCTAGGGCATGTCGGTTTTCCGTCAATGTTTTCCTTTACCTTTTTGTGAGCAGTGGTGGTGAAATAAATAAGACTTAGTAAAGTGCGTGCCTGAATTCGAACTCACAACCTACAAATTGTAAGTCACTGCCGTTGTCATTGCCATGATACCAATGCCGTAAGACTAAACTGAAGCTATTTATTTGTGTCCACAATTGTCGTTTTGGCACCATGTACTTTATACATTGGTATGTCATTGCTATTTCTAACATTTCCTATGAAATATTAATCGTGAGCTGCTTCTTAATTCGCGTTCCGTTTAAGTTTATTATATATATTCGTAGACAGAATACGTGGGTACGTAGGAACGCTCTATTTCAAGAGGAGTTACTTTCAACGTTTCTCATTCACAAGGAATTTGCAGAACAAATTAAAATTCCTTGAAGTCACTTACCGAGTGATTCTAGTTAAAAATAGGTACCTACTACAGAGCGCAAATATCTAGTGTGTGTTTAATACCTATTAGTCTGTACTAGTATTGCTATTTATTTTCGTCCAGAACCAGACACACCCAGATTAGGGAATTTGCTCATTTTCAATGCAAGCCTTTTGTATTCACGAAAAATAAACCGGACGTAAATCCTCGAAGCAGAACTGCAAAGTCTTGATAAATAATAATGACTTCCCCACTCAATATAATTTATTATACGTAATTATGAAAAATTAATTACTTAAGAGACGTCCTGTGTCGGACGTTTCTAGAAGGGTTGGAGCACTTCAAAATTAATATTATATAATTTAAACTTCTTGCGTTTATGGGTCACGAGGACGGCGATTGCAAACGAAAGATCAAATAAATACTATTTTCATTGCAACCGTTTGCTGAAGTTAATAGTGGTCATAATTTCTATTGAAAATGTTGCAGTAACTCGAATTTATCGCACTTAAATAAATTTATTTTTTGAAATGTTTTCTGTTGTCTACATCTGGTAAATCTTGTGAACTATCTGCGAAAAATAAACTAAAAAGAATGCGAACTACAATAAAACACTCGAGTGTAAAATATTTCAGTGAGACAAAGGCGAGATAGGATTACAAAACAAAACTTGTTTGTTTTGTTTAAAAATTATGCTTTAATTTGTTTTGCGTTAACAATACAAGTTTTTTGTCGTTTACAGGCTTGTAAAGTTTTTGCTCTGTTTGTAAAGGTACGATCACACTGTTCTTGTTCGCCGTTTGCGTTGCATACATTTCTCTAATTACGCCAAAGAAGCAGGCAACTGCAAGTACGTGCTCAGTTTCCTATTCACTCTCTTACAATCTACATGTAAATGTTTTGTGCTATTTAAATCATTCTCTCAATCAACAACGTAAGCACGTCATACATCGTCTGCAACACAATCTCATATAAAGAGTATTTAGTCACGCAGGGCAGCGCCGCCCCGTCGTGTCACGCCACGCAGCGCTAATATGATAGGACCTTTACTTCGGTGCGACGACACATAGGTAATTAAAATGTTAATTCATAAACACATTTCACTCGTTGTTTTCATAATGAATCCCACGAGGTCACGCAAAGTGAACACGTCTCATAAAATACGCACACACAAAACATATAAAAACAATATTTCTCCTCATTAATTTGCTTCTAATATGCTTAATTATGTTAATTAAATTTAATCAAATTATCTCGCCAATATGGAGGGTTCTCGTTGTACGTTTAATTACTCGAGACATAAATGGAATCGCGGAACATTTCTGTGACGGCTTTTAAATTAATATAAATAGATGGTTCTGAAGAGAAAATACATATTATGCTTATGATTATTCATTCACGGAAAGTTTGGGTCTCTTATTTTGAAGGATTTAATTGTGCCTTAAAAAAATTTGCTTTATTTTTAAAGATTTCATGAACATTCTGCTTTGAAGACATTCATTAGAAATGATATTCAACAACGATTTATGTGATACCAATTTGAAAATGCCTCATATCAATACAAACGGCATGTTAAATGGGATACTGCTGGGACGAACTGGAGAAGTTCAGTAAGAACTGGAAGGGGGTCTCGCGGGTTCGCGAGAAGTGGTAAAACTGGAGGGAGGCCAAAAAAAAACAATACAAGTATTATTTTGTATGGGGTTTGAAATAAAACTGGTAAGTTTTTTATTTCAAGTGCGCCTTTCTCTAAGTGACTAGAACGATCTGTTAAAATATCGATTGCCTGTCTGCGAAACAAGCTAAAAAGCAATTTTAGTACCATTACTCGCAACAAAAAACACTGAATAATATAAGTTTACATTCGAAGCAAATAATTTATGAAAATCAAATCAGAAACTTGAATAAATAGCATTGAAAACTGAAGTACAAAATAATGATGTCCTTGCGAATATTACAAGTGAAGATTATTTCTTCAGTGGGTTACTTGTTCACTAGTCAGGACCATTTTCAGAGAATAAATAATTCATGGCACGACACCCTTTGGACCTTCTTGTACTGTTTAATAACGAGTTGAGCATAATTAGTTTTAGTTCTAAGCCTAGCTACAATTACTGGAATTGTGTTAGCAATAATAATATGGCAATGTAATAACAGTTATGCTTTAGGCGCTGTATGGAAGTAGCTTAAATTGAATTGGGAGGCTTATGTATACATAGTCAACCAAAAAATTAAGAAGGCTTGTAATTGTATCTCCTTCAAAAGGTTAGCGAGGTAATTACGTAACACACAATCCCAATGGAAATTATTATTTTTGGCAATTCTGTAATGTTCATTGCGTTATTATAACGGTCGAGCAGACGAAGTTTTCAATCATATGAAGCAATGGATTAAAGATCTTGATCAAAATCCTTCAGATTATGTCAGAAAACTGTGTTACGCAATAGGGGTGCTGGTTACTCGCAAGACGAAGCAAAAGGATTACGTAAAGATCGTAGCATGTGGCGTTTCTATCTAATTTCTGCTTACTCTTATGGGAAAAATGACCATTGGTAAATATGAAGCAAAATATGTGTTAGTATAAATATTTAGCAAAATTCAAAAGTTGTGAAATAACGGTTTCATTTGAGAAAAGACCTCTTTCGTTGAAAACGTAAAACCGTAATCGTTCGAAGAAACTGGTAAATTATGGAAACTGTCGAGTTGAAGCAACTGTCCAATTCACACAACTGTCCAATCAGCGAAACTGACTGATCAACGAACTGTCGAAACTAAACGATTAATACTTAACGATTACTGTCGATTAAATAAACTGACGAGTGAGGGAAACTGATCAGTGTTACGCGGACTCATCCTTTAGGTAGCCGGTATTTGGTTACCTAAGACATGTTTAGTAACTAAGTGATTCACAGCTTATGCAGTGTTATTATGCTCACGGTAGTAACATCCTATGCGCTTATCACTAGGCAGCTGTCACCCTGTCGTCACCTGTGATCTTGATAAGCTACGTTTCTAAGGATCTATTCCCCCATGACCGTTCAATGTAGCAATCATTATGTATTACGTTAAACAATTGACAGTCACGGGCTGATATGCTGATGACGTCATCATTGTTAAGGGACCTTGTTGCCATGGAAACTATGGATTCCTTCTGTCTATTTTGAACCTAGTCTCGGTACAAATAGAATATAAAGATAAACGAATAAAAGTTTTCATTATAATTAAGCTTCTAGACACGTGTGAAACCTTGTAATCGTAAATATAAGTGGTAAACGCTTTGTCTTAGAAAATGTAATTTATTTTATATTTAAAACTTTCTCGTTAAAGAGATTAGAAGAGAAAGTTTTGTTAATTTTAATAATATTATGTGTCATGTAAAGAATTGTGTTTTGAAGAGAGTTTTACGTTATGTATAAGAATTTATGCATTTAGATAATTGGTCCAATAAAATCTTTGGTATAAAATTCCTACATTCGCTTTTAAAATAGTTGCACTATTTTACCCAAGCGGATCAGGCCTCCACGGTTTCCTCCACCGTGTCTTCCAGGCGACCCTCGCAGTGGTGACACCCAGGCGTTTCCTCCCGCCTTTTTTATGGTGTAGGTACCTCCCGAAACAACCATGTCCGGTGAGGACCTGCGTCAGGCGGAAGGTGAGGGCGCCGTGGCGCGTCTCTAGCCACTCCTCAAAGACTTAGGACTTAGTGCAAGCACCTTCATTTGTTTTTATTTTCTTCCGCTTGAATTTGTTGCCACCGCTACGACAGCGCAGTTGTAATGAATCCTCCTTGATCTGTCGTGTTTAGGAGCTCATTAGTCTTTGAACAAATAAAGTTTTTCTCTCGAAAGACATTCTCTCGTTTTGTTCGTGAAAAACACGGCAATAAGGGGACATTTTCTTCCCAGTACCGAATGATATTGATAACAAGGTTCTAGTGTACCCATTGTGTGAGTTTGTATCAAAATTGCATTTTTGTTGAATTGTATTGCTCCCGATGTATTGCTCCCTTTGTAGTATTGCAGTTTCTGGGGAAGCATGTGTTGTTACGGTTTCAAAATACACAGAAGTATCTCTCTCCGTTCGGCAGATAATAAAGTAATGAGAATATGACGGTTCAAGTACCTGGATACTTACGGGATGTAAGCAATAAAGTAGAGTTTCCAATAGTATTTGTACCTACATGAAAGCTTTAGGTTCTTTAATGATCTAGGTACATATTGTCATGAAAAGTATTATAGCTGGAGATATAGGACGGTGCTGGCCACACGAAGATGATTTTTTAAAGTAACGAGTGAGTGGATACATAACCAGTTTTCTAAAAATATAGCTAAAAACACCTGCTATATCCAATTACGTAAATTAATATAACTTAAAAGCAAACCTGAACAAATACATCAAAGTTTGAACCAGAGACGACTATCTGAAATCCGGACCTCAAAACATCACTCGCAGGATTTTGAGGAATTATTAAATTTGCCGGAGCGTGTAAGTCGCAAGCCGACCGGAACAAAAAGCGACCGAACCGGACCGGTGAAATATTGTGATCAAAGTCTGATCATGCTTCAAGAAGAAACTGAAAGGTTTTCGAACGGCACTTAGTACAACTGTGGACAGGCTTGCCTCGTTAAAATTTGAATCTATCGAACAAACATTAAGATGAAAACTGTTCCGTTGGTCTTGTGGTTACAAGCGCGACTACTGAACGTCGGACAAAAAGTTCTATTGGGTTTTTCTATTAGAAATTTCTCAGTACTAGCCCGGAGTTTGCCTTAGCCTAGCCTTGGAAAGCATGTTAAGCCGTTGGTCCTGCGCCTGATCTCTCTCTGGTCGTGTTGGAATGTGGACCCATCGGACTATGAGGGTAAAGGAGTAGAAAGTGCACCTGAGTCTGCGCCCACACTTGTGTACTACAATATTGCCCGCGCCGATGGCTAACCTCCGCCACAGATAATATAATACTACGTCCTCCGCTAAGATTGGCCGCCGACACCGAAAACGGTCAGGAGGACAAGGTAAGATGAAAAAAAAGGTTTGCTGAATGAGATATTAAGTAGAAGACGCAAATAAATTTCGATGTTTATCATTCAACAAAAGAACTGGTTCTGTTTGTAGTTGTATATGACGAAAAATTGAAAACAACTAAGTAAGTCAAGAATAAGCTTTACTAGCGTTTAATGTTCCCACTGCAGGGATACGGGCCTAATGCGGGCCCAGTGTGGGTTAGTAAGCAAGTCAAGCATTAACTTGTTAGATATTATATAGTTACTAAAAAAAAAAACCAGACAGACAGAGTTTATTTATTAGCTCTAGAAAATATCCCTCAGGTCGAAAAGAATATGATTGTTATTTTTTTCACCTTCATTTCTTAACATAAGTTATTGTATTGCTATTCCCGCTATAATAATGCTCCAGACTATTTTCTCCGGTCAATTGATATTGGAGTATCAAGGAAATTAACCATTACGAAACATAATAGTTTTATGGCTTCGAAGGATATTGGTTCGTAGACGGTGAAGAGAATAAATAACTAAGAAAATGTTTTCTTTTTCTTGAAAACGTTATAAAAACGGCGCTTTTTTCCATGTGTGAATAATGTAGCCACACTAGTTTATGCCCGCGGTTTCGCCCGCGTGTAGTTCGATAATTGTGTAGTGTGTAAACAATAATACTAAGCATGTATGTAGACAGCCTTATTTAAAGTGCTTCTTCAGCAATATTGTATTACAATAAATTGTAAGTATTTTTAACACATTAAACCGGACCATGAAACCAAACAGACGTTTCATTTCAAGTCTTCCAACCTAGCGACCTGATCACACTACATGGCGACCCTGCCAGTCCTCAAGTCACTCTACCAAACTGTAACGACCCTGCCAGTCCTCATGACACTCTACCAAACTGCAACAACCCTGCCAGTCTTCAAGTCACTCTAACATACTGTAACGACTCTACCAGTCCACGTGTCACTCAAATTACCGTACTGCATCAACCTTCTTCAATTTTTGGAACGTCGCATCGAGCTACGAGATATTTGCAAATTGAGTCATCGACAGACTATGGGAACTACGCAAAGCAAGGAGCAAGTGGTTATTGCGCAGTCTGCAGCTGGAAGCAACCACGCACAAGCAACGGCGGAACACCTTCAGACGAACAACATTCTCCTGTCCATAATATGCGCCTGTCTGCTGTTGGCGGTACTGATCGGATTCTTCTGCCTGTACAAGCGATGCCACACTAACTGGATGCAGAAGCAGCTGAGAAGTGATGCTTTGGAGCGAGTCCTGTCCCGTATCAGCTACCGACGTCGCAGGGATCTCAGAGAGCGCGAGAATCCAGAAGTTGATGTCTAACGAGTAAGTTGTAAGCAATACCCACGCACATATCAATTTCTTTTGTAAAAATGTTAGATTGATAGAATTTACCAACTAGTTTTGAGTAATTTTGGTGTAAAGTTGAGGAATATAATATCTTATTATTGGATTGTATTATGAGTATAGAAATAAAATTATCAGATATCTATAATCAATTAAAACATTGTACGGATTCTATTTCTAAGTTAGGTCCTGCAAGAAGAGTAGGTAGTAATTATGAGAATAAGATTTTAGAAGCTAAGAGCTTATATGTGTCGTATAAAAATATTTTAAGTACTTTGCCAAAAGAAGTCTCTAAAGAATTATTATTTCTGTGTTCATGCATAAACAAATGCTACGATAAAATTTTGAAATTTGAGCTGGAATCTAGCGCGAGTAGTGGTCAAAGTCAAAATAAATCAGCAATAATGTCAGTATCAGGTGAAAAGTTTAGTTTAAAGACGGCAGTAAGCCTATTGCCCAAAATGACTGGTGATGAGGAGGTGACCAGTGAATTAATTTCTGCGATAGAATTATATGACTCAATGCTTGATGATGGTGATAAGGCAACATTAATAAATTTTGTTTTAAAGACTCGATTAACAAGTGGAGCAAAAATGCGGTTAGCTACTTCTTATACTTCTGTTGAGTTGCTATTAGAAGATATGCGTAAATATTTACTTACTCGTAAGTCAGATACTGCTTTACAGTCTAGATTACAAAAGGCTAGGCAAGGTGAAAAGTCAGTTACCGAGTTTGGCCAAGAGTTAGAAAAGTTGTTTGTAGACTTAACAATTTCCCAGGCTAATGGCGATGATAAAGCGTACGAAGTGTTGCGTCCTCTCAATGAAAGGAACGCTATTAGATGTTTTTCCGAAGGTTTAAGGAGCCAAAAGATAGGAACAATAATTTCAGCACGAAATTTGACCTCATTAAAGGATGCCATTAGAGTAGCCGAAGATGAAATTAGCTCATCATCGGACCGTCAGGCCGTTATGTCATATAATCGCCAGCCTACTAGAAATAATAAATTTGCTCATCGTGGAAATCGAAGTCGAAATACATCGAGATATTTTCGAGGTAGTAACTACAATGGTAGGCAACCACATGGTGCGCATCAAAATTCTGCTGCGCCAAGGAACACGTGGCGAGGCAGCCGCGGTGCCTATGTACATCGCCGTGGAGCGTCAAGTTACGGTGCCAGGAATGTTCGCGGAAATCGCGATTACTGCGCAAACCATTCCAATAATAGAAATTTAAATCATTTTATTGCGAATGAACACCATGGTTTACCTACAACAGAAAATAGTCGTAATGATCGTTCTTCGGATCAGAATTTGGGACAATTTTTTCGTCCCTAATCAAGTTTTCACATGTGATAGCATTAATTGGGTAAATTTAAGTTTAAATAATATACAGCTAGAATTTTTAGTAGATACAGGGGCCTCTTTAACATGTATTGATTATAAAATTTTAAATTTAGCTAGCCTAGAGTTGCATAAATGCGATTTAACTATCCATGGTATTGGTGGAAGTTCAAAATCAATAGGATTTGTTTACTTGACTCTAGAATCTAAGAATATAATTTTTAAACATAAGTTTTACGTATTTAGGAAGTTACCATGTAAGTCGATAGGAATATTGGGTCAAGATTTTATTAAACTGTACAGTGGTGTTATAGATTATGACTCAAATACTTTATCTCTCAAAGTAGGAGACAGTAAAGTTACATTACCTTTACATACTAATAACTATAATTTAACCATCGCACCGCGATGTGAGGTTATTAAATATATACCTACGCGTATTAATTATGATTGTGTAATTTATCCAAAGGAAATTACTCCAGGTATTTTTTTGGCTAGTATAATAGCTAGGCCAAAAAATGGTATGATTCCTGTGAGACTTTTGAATACCACAGACGAGGAAGTGTCTCTATGTTTGAATGAGATCGAGGTTGATACATTAGAAAACTACGAATTTTGTAATTTTGAAAGACCAGATGTTAATGTAGAGAGAATTCGAACTTTATTTTCGTTACTTAATCTAGGTTCATACTTAAATAAGGAGGAAGAATTATCTATTGAGCAAATTTGTGCCAAATATTCGGACATATTTCAATTACCGGGTGATAAATTAAGTGTAACTAACGTTTATGAGCAATCAATTCATTTGAAAGATAATGCTACGCCTGTGTATAGAAAACAATACAGAATTCCCTTCTCGCAGAAAGAGGAACTTAATAGACAGATAGATGACATGTTACGAGATGGTATTATAGAAAAAACTAGCAGTGAGTGGTCCAGCCCCTTGTTGCTAGTGCCTAAGAAGTTAGATAGGAGTGGTAAACGTCAATGGAGAGTAGTTATAGACTACAGACAATTAAATGAGAGAGTACAGGATGACAAATTTCCTCTCCCTAATATTACAGACATTTTAGAGTCTTTATCGGGTGCTTTTTATTTTAGCCATTGCGATTTAAGTCGTAGTTATTATCAGTGTAATTTAACAAAAGAATCTAGAAAGTATACTGCATTCACTACTGATAAAGGCCAGTACCATATGTGTAGATTACCTATGGGATTAAAAATAAGCCCATCAGCATTTAGTAGATTAATGACAGTTGCAATGTCAGGTCTGAATTACGAAAAATGCATTATTTATTTGGACGATTTAATTATATTTGGTCGAAATTTAGCAGAACATAATAAAAATCTCATGACAGTTTTTGAAAGATTACGAAAAGTTAAATTAAAGTTAAATCCTTCTAAATGTGAATTTTTAAAGCGGCAAATTCTTTACTTAGGGCATGTAATATCATCCTCAGGTATTTTGCCCGACCCTGAAAAGATCCGAGTAATTGAAAGTTATCCGACACCGACATGTGCGGATGACGTCAAGCGTTTTGTTGCATTTAGCAATTACTATAGGAAATTTATTCGCAACTTTGCAGCTATTGTTTTACCACTAAACAAGTTATGTAGAAAGAAGGTTCAATTTGAATGGACAACAGAATGCCAGAATGCCTTTAAAACTCTTAAACAGTTACTTTCAAGTCCACCTGTCTTAGATTATCCAAATTTTACAACAGAAAATGAGTTTATTTTACAAACAGATAGTTCTGGTTTTGCTATTGGCAGTGTATTAAGTAATTCTAACGGAAAACCTGTCGCATACGCTAGTAGAGGTTTAAATAAAGCAGAGTTAAATTATGCAACAATAGAAAAAGAACTACTGGCAATAGTTTGGTCAATAAAGTATTTTAGGCCTTATCTATATGGAAAGAAATTTGTAATTAGAACCGACCATAGACCTTTGCTTTATCTTTTTAACATGTCAAATCCATCTAGTCGTTTAACAAAATTTCGCCTTTTATTAGAGGAATACGACTTTAAAGTAGAATACGTTAGAGGAAAGGAAAATGTAGTTGCTGATGCGCTTTCTAGAGTTATTTTAACTTCAGACGAGTTGAAACAAATGAATAACAAATTGGTAAATGTAATGACTAGAGCGCAATTCAGAAAAGCTCAGCAAATAACTGATTTGACAAGTAGTACTGAGACTTCGAACGACAACAATAGGTCTGATCAACCTAAAGTCGCTGAAGTACTTAAAAAAATGTGATAAGGATGTGGAATTAATTATTTTACCGGAAAGAAATCTGCGCAGATTACTAAAATCATTGAATAATGACGATTTGTTATTTTTCTCAAGAAATAAGACTTTTGTTTATTGTAAAAGTAAAAATAATTTGTTTGCAAGTTCATCTTCTTTATCAGTAAACTCGCGAGACGATTTATTGGAAGAGATGGCATTATTTTGCAAAAAATTAAATATAGAAGAAATAATAATTATGAAAACGCGTAAAAATAAAGAACTCATCGAAAGTATAGCTAAATATATTGCTACAAATAAATCGAGTGATTTACCTCGAATATGTGTTGTAAAGGACGTCCAGAGAATCAATGACGATGACGAAAAAAAAGTAATAATGAATGACTTTCACTTATTACCTAGTAGTGGTCATATAGGAGTTAGGAGAATGATAAGTAAAATTAAAAAATATTATTATTGGCCATCAATAGAAAAAGATGTTAGGAGCTATGTACAAAAATGCGGTAAGTGTCAAAAACAAAAATATACTAAGATCCATAAGGAACCATTAAAAATTACATCTACTGCATCTTCATCCTTTGAGAAAATATTCTTAGATATAGTAGGTCCATTAGATAAAGATGATTTAGGTTACAGTTACATTCTAACATTACAGTGCGAGCTCAGCAAATATGTTGAAGCATACCCATTAAAAACTAAAACTACAACTGAAGTTGCTAAAGCATTTGCGGAAAACTTCATTTTACGATACGGAATTCCAAATGAAATAGCAAGTGATAGAGGTACTGAATTTATTTCAAAATTAATGTCAGAATTATGCAAAATTTTAAATATAAAACAAACAATTGCGACTGCTTACCACCATCAAAGTATCGGGTCATTAGAAAATTCACATAAAGTGTTAGGAAGCTATTTGCGAATCCAAACAGATAATCATCCCTCAAGTTGGAGTTCATGGTTACAGTATTGGTGTTTTTCATATAACACTACTATACATACAGAGACTAAATATACACCTTACGAGTTAGTGTTCGGACAAGTGTGTAGATTGCCTAATAATCTATGTAATATTGTAGAACCACTGTATAACTTTGAAAATTATGTTAAGGAATTTAAGTACAGATTACAAAAAGCTCAAAAAGATGCAAGAAATAATTTAATTTTAAGTAAAGAACGTAGAAAAATTAATTATGATAAGTCAATAAATCCTATTATATACAAATCAGGTGATGCACTATTATTGAAAAATGAGATAGGAAATAAATTAGATACTTTGTACACCGGCCCATATATTGTTATAGAAGACCTTACCCCTAATGTTAAAATAAATATTAATGGTAAAAATGTCATAGTTCATAAGAATAGAACAAAATTGTATACGGAACCATAGTTATGTTAATTTTAAGTGGATTGTTATAAAAAAAAAAAAAACTTCTGTTCATTTTTTTTTTCAAATAACGGTGATGGTGTAGTGTGTAAACAATAATACTAAGCATGTATGTAGACAGCCTTATTTAAAGTGCTTCTTCAGCAATATTGTATTACAATAAATTGTAAGTATTTTTAACACATTAAACCGGACCATGAAACCAAACAGACGTTTCATTTCAAGTCTTCCAACCTAGCGACCTGATCACACTACAATTGTCCCAGGGGATCGTACGATCCCCTGGGACAATACCGGCAAAAGACCGGACAAGACCGGGAAAAAAGTGTCCTATGTGTTAATTCAGGTTATAAAATATTTGTAATAGTAGTGGTATTTGTAGTAGTTTTTGCGTGAAAGAGTAACAGACATACAGACATCCATACATCCTCAGAAACTTTCGCATTTATAATAATAGTAGGATGCTTAAATAGCCAGCCTTACGTTGAACTTTCAAGAATTAAACCCAAAACTGTACTTCGTGGTTGCAGCGCTAAAACATTCAAGTCTTTAAAAGCATTCCTAATTCCGTACAAAAACCGCGAGAACGGATTAATTAATACAAACATAAACTAATTAAGATAATTAAATGTTAATGCGATGTTTTAATACAAGCTATTAGTAAACAGTGCCCATGCTCCGAGCCGGCAGCGTGAAAATATATCTTTATGCCGTAGTGCACTCAGTGGAAAGCATAAAGTGGTCTTAAGTCTGCCATCTTCTGTTCCCAGTGCTTCACTGGCTTACTGTAACGTGCTCTAGCTTAAAGGCGAGAGAAATACATTGTGTAAATACAAAAATATAACGTAAAATATGATTTCGAAGTTTGTCGTCGCTCGGGATATAATGTTTTATGGGGGAACCGCCGTGCTCGGCGTGGGAGGTAAGTGCCTGATTTGCGATCAAGACGCGGAGCATTATCGACTAGCGCTTGTTTGAATTTCATCTGTATTGTTCAAGTGCTATCGACGATAAGCCTCAATGGTGCGCCGATTATCCCACTTCGGATAACTCAACGACTACAAATTCTTTCCGGCCAATCTTGTTAAGCCCTTATCAACTTAATCGGTACTTAAAGATTCCTGAGTTTCGGAATTCGAAATTTCGGAATGAGTACTCGGAATTCGATAGAGCTTAATATTTTAGGTAAGATGGCCGAGTCATCAGTCTTAATACCTTCTGGTTTATTTGTCGAACTAATTCCGGTAATTCAGGTCAGCTTTTATAATAGTGAAAAAAATAGTAAGGAAGAAACTACGCTAAGTGGAGGAAAATTAATAAGTTTCCTGTAAATATAATAGAAACGCTCAAGACGGTGTTTAATTGTGTTAATTTCCAACATCGTTATCTCGAGACTCATAATTCTTAGCTTCCCTTGAGTAATTAGTGGCCAACGATAGGTACGAACAATTGTAACAAAATTCAATTTAAAATAAAACGCTGGGTTCTGCACTGAGCCTTAATTAAAATAATGTTGCCCATAAAATATTTAAGTAAGGAGTTTTGGGATTTGGAACAAGTAGACTTCATTACAGTGAATGTTTGTGAATTGCATTTGGAGATAAGATTAAACGTATTCTGTAAGAATTCTTTCGTTAAATCACGAAAAAAAAGAGTTGCGTAAGAAACATACTTGTTGGTTCTATTGCCATCGTATCTTCTATTGTAATATGTTTCGTCTGAGCGCGAATGTAACAAACGCTTACGTCTCTGGAGAAAAATAGGGCAAAAACACAAGATGTGTAGATAAACAAAAGGCTAATCGAGCTCGCTGACAGCCGTCTCAATATTATGAAATATTTCTTCGTCAATATTAACAGATAAGGCTTAGTATATCTTGTCGACTCGCTTCCCTTTACGGGCCTGGCGTTATCAGTCTGGCCGATAAGCGGCAAACGAGACTTCTTCGGGAGAAAACCGCCATCATTTTTTATAACGCAATATGCCGGTCGTAAATAGTCTGAGCCCTTTACTCTAGGTTATTTGCTTTTGTCTTGGGGGTGACTGAAGCAAGTAGCGGCAAATGTATTTGATTGTGTGTTTAGGAACATGGTGGCTATGGGATATGTTAAGCGATGATGGGTTAATAAAGATTTGGAAAGGAAGAGGAGAGCACGTTTTAGTATCTACTCTTCATACGTAATGTGATCTTTATGTTCTTATATTAAAGTTCAGGGTGTTACTGTTTTACGGGAGGGGCTCGCAAGGGCCGACGCCTGCCAGGGCTGCGGGACTGTTCGAAAGAGATACCGCGGCCCTGGAACATAAAGGGCCAAAGAAGGAACATGGGTGGTTTTTAGTCAGTAAGAGTCTGACACTCCCTTCCGCTCCGCCCAGAGCGGGAGGGGTCATTTGATGATTTCCCACCCTCCAAAAAAAAAAGGGTGTTACTGTTTTACTAAACACACATAATTTATTTACAACACTAAATATTTAACTTGCAAAACACTGTAACTACTAACGTATATCTACTCCCCGATTGGTAAAGCGAAGTATCCCAGAAAAACGGAGAATCATCGGGTATCAATCATTTCTGTCACGTGATCCCGCCACGGCGGTGCACGCCAGACGTGACAACTGCGCCACCTATCGGCGCAATTGTTCTCAGGGCATTACACACGTTGCACCTTAGCTTTTATTATGCGCGTGGGTTTCCTCACTACTTCCACCTTTGTCGTTTGCTGGGGAAAGCGTGTACGACTGTACGTGTTTGAAAGTAATGTGATCAACATCCGATATTTTTTTCCGGGTTATAATAAAAACTCTTTGTTTTTCTACGCTGTTTGTGATTTTGTAAGTTTCGACTGAGCATGAGATCCTAGGTTCGATTCCCTGGTCGGGCAAAGTGTTATTTTTATTAGATTTTTTGTCAGGATTTTTCCAGTCGAATCCTTGTGTCTGGATATGTGTCCAGTTGATGGCAATAGGCTTGCCCCAATTAATGGGGCTTAAACTTAATTAATCAAATGCGTGTACTAAAGGTACATTTCACTTAATTAAAATTAAATATTGTAAAATATGTTATGATCATAGTATTTATATGATATCATGTAACGTAAAACGTCACAGCAACATGTTATTATGAGTAATGACAAAATTATTAATGACATCAGCTAATTACCTACTGTAAATTGAACCTTCTGAATTTATGTTTTAACTGAAATCTAATTTAATAAGAAAGTTATGAATATGTTATAATAATATATATAATAAGCTGGCAACACTAGAGTCAACACGTAGCTCAAATTTTATCCTCGTATTTTCGGCAATTTAATTAATATAATACATTTTTAAACAGTTCACTATCCATTCTTTTTAAATATAATAGTTTATAATAAACATAAAACAGCAAGATGGACAAATATACCCATAAACAGAAAAGGAAAAAATTGGAATTGAATGACATAATATGTCATTTATGTGAAAACTGAAATTTATTCTGAATGATCAAGACAAAAATAAAATGTTGACTCGTGCAGCAGCAAAACGCGCACGCCTTCCGCCTCCGGACCCGTCGCTCAGCTCCGCCTCGCCGCCGCCGGAATCCAGCCCCATCGTGAGTGCTGTGACACCGGCCGTGGCAGTTGCGTCGAGTTCGAGTGACGAGTATTTCTCCCCGCCCACGACGCCACCACCTGCTCGTCGACGGGGAGGACGCCGGCCGCCGGATTGCTTAGGACCTCGAGGCCCACCGGCTTCTGATAGGGTCCCAGCTCCCGGCGGAAGTGTGCAGCGCATGCGATGGACGCAAGCCATTAATGAAAACGTCATGCGCTCATACTATGGGGCTACAGAGGGAGGAAACAACCTGACCGCGTACCGTGTTCGGATGCTCTCTCTGTTTCAGGTGCTTGAGCCAGCTGTCAACGTGTCGGCGCAACGACTGTCGGATCAGGTGCGAGTCATCCAGCGTAATCGTATGTTGGATGACACTGTACTTGATCGCCTGCGAACTGAAATGCAGAGTAGCCATGTCATTACTCCGTTGGCGCAGACTGTGGTACCACCACAGCCTAGCACAATACCGAATCGCGCTAATGACGTGAGTAATGGCATGGTTACTAATGTAAGTACCCAGTGCAATGAAGAAATGAGGAGTGCTTTGGAGGGTGCGATTCGAGAATATCGGTTCGTGCAACCCGATCTTAGACCACGCATACCTCGTTTGCCCATGCATAACAAAAATAGGGCGCTGGTGGCTGTTCTGGATTCACAGTTGTCAAACTATTTTGATAACTGCGAAGACCTCACCGATGCTCACTCAATCCTGTATTGTGCAGCTGTAGCGGCATGTCGTGTAGCTCACGTCAAATTTTCTGATGACAGGGCTACACGACCTAAACCAGCCGTACCGGCATGGCAGTACAGGATTGAACGACGTATTGGTGGGGCCAGAGCACTCATCGGCAAACTGATCTGCTTCAGGGAGGGCAATACTCGCCCTAGAGTGATGCGTTTTGTGAGGCGGGCGTTCTTGGGGACTGATATCAGTCCTCGAGACTACATGTCCCGTGTCACAGAGCGCATCGACTTCCTGAAGCAGAAAGTGTATGCATGGGCAAACCGTATACGTAGGTATAAGCGGCGGGTGGATCGATACACTCAGAATCGCACATTCCAAAGAGATGAAAGGTGGGTTTATAGGGCTTGGGAGCGACCGGACCAAGGTGTGGCTGACGCGCACCTGCCGGATGATGATGCCATGTGTTCGTTCTGGCGCAGCATCTGGTCGGTGCCTGTTAGCCATACCGAGGGTGAATGGATCCGGGGGGTCGAGCGAGCGTGCGATCCGGTACCAGAAATGGGGGCAATCACTATCAGCCCCCAAGACGTAGTTCGTGCAGTCCGTCCGTTGCCTAACTGGAAATCCCCAGGGCCGGATGGGCTGCACAACTTCTGGATTAAATGGTTTACTAGGTCGCACGCTCGCCTGGCGACCCTGTTCCAGTCAGCCTTAGAGTCAGGGTCGCTGCCCGAGTTCCTAACAACAGGTATAACCCACCTGCTCCATAAATCGGGTAGTACTGCGGAACCCAAAAATTATAGACCTATTACCTGTCTCCCGACAGTATATAAAGTTTTTACATCCATTTTGAGAGCTAAAATTAGCAAACATATTGATGACAATTCTATCATGTCCGCTTCTCAAAATGGATGTAGGAACGGGTCCCGCGGTACTAAGGAGCTACTCCTCATTGATATGGCCATTAGTCAACAGGCTCGTCGTTCCCGAAGGGATCTGTCGACATGTTGGATAGACTATAAGAAGGCCTATGACTCTGTGCCACATACATGGCTCATGAGGGTGCTAGAGTTGTACAAAGTTGATGAAACTCTGCGCATCTTCCTGATGTCATGTATGGGGCAATGGAGGACAGTCCTTCGCTATCCAGGATGCCGGCAAATCCAGAGGAATAGCGAGCCGATAAGGATAGAGCGAGGTATATTTCAGGGTGATAGTTTGAGTCCACTTTGGTTCTGCTTAGCCTTGAATCCTCTTAGCACGCTGCTGGAGGATTCAGGTCTAGGCTATCGGTTGAGAAGAGGTGGTCAAGTTATATCTCACCTCCTATACATGGATGACCTGAAACTCTTTGCCCCCAACGATTTGCAACTGATGGAGCTACTGAAGGTAACTGAGACTTTCAGTAGCGCCATCAGGATGGAATTCGGTGTGGACAAATGTGCGGTCATGCATGTAAAGCGAGGGGAGATTGTGGAGTCTGTGGGAACCCAGCTCTCAGATTCCATAAATCTTAGACCCCTCTCAGCAACCGAAACCTATAAGTATTTGGGTATGTCGGAAGCGCTGGGCATCAATGTTGCTGACATGAAGCAATCGTTGAAGGAGCGCTTCTTTGGCCGCCTGAAAAAAGTATTTAATAGTCTTTTATCAGGCGGAAATAAGGTGCGTGCCTTCAACGGTTGGGTCATGCCGGTTTTGATGTACTCTTTCGGCATACTCAAATGGACTCAAACAGAACTAGATGCCCTGGATAGGAGGGTCCGTACATTGTTGACGGCATATCGAATGCATCACCCGCGTTCTTCGGTTATGAGACTGTATATCCCGCGGAGGTGTGGGGGTCGAGGCTTTTTAAACGCTAAGACTCTCCACAATCGCGAGATATGCAGTCTCAGGGAATATTTCCTAGAAACCGACGTGGGGATGCATCGAGATGTGGTCGCGGTGGACAAGGGCCTCACCCCGCTCTCCTTGGCTAAAGAGAACTGGCGCAAACCTGTAGTACTTGATACTAACGACCGCAGGGAGGTATGGCAGAGTAAGGAGCTTCACGGACGCTTTTTCCGGGCCCTGCATGGGCCCGATGTAGACCTATCAGCGTCCGTAGCCTGGCTACGTTCCGGGGACCTCTTCGGGGAAACTGAAGGTTTTGTCTGTGCAATTATGGATGAAGTTATGATGACGAATAACTACCGGAGATTTATTGTGAAGGACGGCACGGTTGACATATGTCGGGCATGCCACCGTCCAGGCGAATCAATCCGTCACATTATCTCTGGGTGTTCTCGTCTGGCTAACGGAGAGTACTTGCATAGACACAACCTTGTAGCCAGGATTATCCATCAGCAACTTGCTCTAAAATACAATCTTGTTGAATCGGAAGTTCCGTATTATAGGTATGTGCCCGACCCAGTTCTCGAAAATGGCAATATCACATTGTACTGGGATCAATCCATCATCACTGACAGGACTATTGTAGCCAATAAGCCTGATATAGTGGTGGTGGATCGATCAGAGCGGCGCGCAATGATTGTTGACATTACGGTCCCGCATGACGAGAACCTCGTGAAAGCCGAGAAAGATAAGCAAATCAAGTATCTTGACTTGGCTCGCGAGGTTGTCGACATGTGGGATGTGGACTCAGCGATCATTGTGCCGATAGTTGTGTCAGCCCATGGCTTAATTGCCAAGAGCCTCGACCAACATCTCAGGAGGCTCTCGTTAGGCAGCTGGATCAAGGGCTTGATTCAGAAAGCGGTACTTTTGGACACGGCTCGTATTGTTAGGAGGTTCCTCTCTCTGGAGCCCTGACTGCCGGTAGCTTGGACCCTATTCCCGATACCGGTGGGCTACTATTTTTTGTATTTTTAAATGATTTTTTTTTAATTTTTGTTACTTAAAATATTTAAAAATGTAAATTATATGTAAGAAAGATGAATAAAGAGTATAATATAGTATAGTTATGATAATAGAGATAAAAAATATACGTGTCGAATTGAAAATCTCCTCCTTTTTTTCGATTAAAAAGGTGCTAGAAAAAAAAGATTAATAAGATTCGAAGAAATTCTATTAAATATAATTTTAGTACACAAAAGAAAAATTAATGAAGAGAAGCTATAATTACTTTGTATGCTAGACTTGAACAGAATGAAAGGTACTCCTTTACGTACAAAGAAAATATTTTAATAAAACATCTAGAGGTGGAAAAAATAATAATTTCGTTTTGTAACATTTTCTCGGCGCAAGCATAAGGTTTAACGTGTTTCTAATAAATTTTCTCATTACATCGCTTTTTATGAATATTGCTTAGAAATTAGTTGAAAAAATGGAAAAATCAAATTAAAGATTTTATAGAATTCTTTACGTTTAACGTTTTTTTTTGCCTCAGGCAACATTTGTTTGTTTGCAAAAGTAAAGATACAAGCGTAAATTATATAATTTTGTTACCTTATTTTGTGTCGTAGAAACACTCGTAAAAATCTTATTTTATACATTTTCAAACTTTCACGAAGGTGTTGTTATAAAATTTTCTCACCACATTCATTTTTGTTTGCTAACTTTAAAATATGCGTCTTTAAAATATCTTTGCGCTTCTGCTCCAAGTTTTGTCTTAAAAGCATGAAAAACTGCACTCAGAAACTTTGCTGACCAAGTTTCTTTGCATTCGAGCCCCAAACTTGGCCTGCAAAAGGATATTTCCCGTATCCCGCTATATTTTAAAGCTTATATGGCGTCCTCGGCTTCATCTCGGATATCCTTCCGTTTCATCTCCATTTTACTTTGGGCTTATCTGAGGCTCTAAGATTTTTTTCCTAGACAAATGAGATACTCGTACCCTGCGGTCCGTAGGAAGTTAATTTTTTCTTTCTTGTTTATCGTTTTTGTATCGTTTTGTCCCTCAAACCTTTTTTCTAGAATTCAGGTCATGTATTGTGTACAGAGGATATGAATATGGCCCGTTACTGCGAGCCGTAAGACTACACTTTTTGTGGAATGAGAAATGAGATTGGATTTCATGTTCATGAACCACGTAACTTTGTATCGTAATAAAATTCGGGTATATGTAACGTAACACATGTTATTGCCTGTTCTGTGGAGCTGTCACAGGGTGACGGATCACGTGACTGTATCCGGCCTAGTTGGCGCACTCTCACGATCATTTCGGATATACATACATGAGGAGTTTGTCTGTGAGCGTTTGTAATCAAATTTTCTTCTTCGTTATTAACTTTGTTGTTGTTCGTGTTGATGCGAGAGTATATCTTAATATTTATTACAAATCCCGTCAAGATTTCGGATGGGATTCTTTCAAAGGTTTATTTTTGAGACGTAATTACGACGCTTTACATATTTGGAAGTATTACGCAACACATCTGACATAACATGATTGAAATTCCCAAAGGAAAAGGAGGAAGCATTAATATTTTCTTTGATATCTGGAAGCCTGTTATGTTACAGGATAATCCTTCTATTTATCTATCACTCACATCATATTCCAACAATAGATCTACCTATTACTAACACATTTACCGGAAACGTTATTGTAATTTCAAGGCCTCTCGCGTTCATTAGAGTATTTGTTTTGACCGTGTTATTTCAACACAATGTGAATTGTTTGTGAATAAAATTGAATAAAATTGAATGGAACGCGCGAACTCTATTAGACGAAGACAATTAGTGGAGCCGCTTTTGAAGATAGCTGTCGAAGACATCAGGGAATTAATAAAGTTTCTAATATTGTGCTCGAGGCGTCGCGCGTCGCCGGCAACACAAGCATCACACTGAACGTTGGTCCTTCGAGACGGAACTTAGTCAAAGCTAATATTATAACTAGGTAAGTTGCAGCAGGATTTAGGTGAGGTAGGTCTTGTATGATACCTATACATATTTGTGGTTGTGACTGCTATAGGACAAAAACTGTGACTTTTATAGGCTGATTTATATGTGCACCACTTACTGAATCATTTATTTATTTATATTTAGGTATGTGGTCATACCTAAATGGCCGTGGTCTATTCAAAGCTTTAGTTTGACTAAATCGTAATTAGTTCTATACCAGCACTAATCTATATCTATACTCTATACATACATACAAATAAATGAAAGTGAAGTGTCTGTTTGTAATATCAAAATAACAGCTTTTTACTGAATGCTTAAACGAAAATATATACGGCACTTATAACAAAAACACATTTTTTTCAATTTTTGTCTGTCTGTTTGTTCCGACTAATCTCCGAAACCGCTGGACCCATTTTGATGGGACCTTTACTGGCAGGTAGCTGATGTTATAAGGTCGAACTTAGGCTAGCTAACTTCTATTTTAGAAAAATAATTAGGGTTCCGTGCAAAACAAATTAAAACCCTTGAAATTGTTAATAAAATCCGATTCAAAAAGGGAAGTAATATTTTTTTATAACAATTTCAAGCGAACGAAGGTCGCTAACACATCTAGTGCCTAATAATATCCTAAGATTATTTTCATTCATGAACTAGCTTACTCCCAAAGGCCACTTTTTTAATATTTACAAGAGAAAAGGTCAAATATTCTCAGACCAAATATTACACTGGGTAAAGAACTATATTTTCAACAATGACTACCATATTATTGTCTGTTGGTGAAGGCTATCGTAATCTATTTGGGAAGAACTTATGTCCTTTGGGAGACAAGTTTTTACTTGTGTAGGTACTTTTATCAGTATTATGAGCTCCTGGGAAATCTACACTTATAGGTCGCACGACCTTTTGATGTAGCATATGCTGTCGTTATGTATGTGGACTTATAGTGGGCTGTATTTCATAATAGGTTGTTGCGTTGCTGGTTTGGTTATTATTTCGGATTTTAATTGTAACATCATCATCATCATCATCATCATCATCTTCTTATCTCAGGTTACATGGGGTCGGCGCAACACTTCTTTGATTCTCCCCTGTCAACCGTCACGCAATCATTTACACCTTTTTCTTTCATATCATTCCTCACACAATCCATCCATCGTTTCCTTGGTCTTCCTCTCCCTCTCCATCCATCAACATTCATTATTCATCTCTCTTTCTGTAACTGGCACAACTTTCAAACTTCCTCAAGTTATGTTAAACAATAAATATGTCATAATGAATCATTCTAATATAGTTCTATACCAAAATCTAGGCCATTTCCTCATACTAGAGACAGAAATTGTTATAATTTATATTACACTGTACAGGTATATAGATAACATTCATTTTATTTCATACGGTTGGTTCATTACGGTTTGTTTTGCTATGTTACCTCAATAGCGTAATGTTTGCCCAAAAATACACGAAGATTGAAAGGTAGACGAAATCAGCGAGTTTGCTAATTGATTGATGGGAGACAGGGACACGTTCTTTATGAATGAAAGGTCAGTTTATTTCAGTCTGCTAACATTTATTATGAAGATTTCGCTTCAAAGTAATTTAACACAACATCACGCCTCTAATCTTCGAATGGTTAGGCAGAGGTCTACCTAATAGTTCGCCAGTTATATTTTTTTGAAATCCCATGTAATAGGGGCTGAGCCTATTGCCATCAACCGGGCATGAATCCAGCCTCCGTGGATGCTACTGAGAAAATTCTGATGGAAAAAACCCTTGAACACTTTCCCCGACCCGGGAATCGACCCAGGACCTCATGCTCAGCAGTCGCACTTGCAACCGCTAGACCAACGAGGCAGTCCACTTCAAAGTAATCCGTGGAAAATAGCAGCAGTGTTTAAGAAAAGTGAGACAAATATCTATAGCATAATATTACGATCATAAATAAATAGTTCTTATATCATGTAGTATTTCGTATTATTGCAGCAAGTATGCTCGTTTAATAAAGCCAATTTACGTGCAATTTACGATTATAGCACTTTCCACTACAATTTGCGTGTGTCACAGCGAACACTCAGTAGCTGTTAAACCAGTCTACGAGTATTATGACGACCTTCGATAATCTGCTTTATTGCTCAAGAGATAGGGTTGGTTTTTTAAGGTCAAGGTGAAGTCGGCGGGAGGTGAAATAACTTTGGGCGCTATGGGTGGCCTTATATTGCACAGCACGCGTTGTGTTTATGGAGATTCCGACAAACGTGATGACAGCAATATTTTCGTTGTATCTTCTCAAAAAATAATAAATATCTTGAAAAAAGTCTCGAATATAAACTTGGGAAACGTAATGCAGTACTTTGGAGATAACTAACGCTAACTACTTTGAAAATTAAGCGCTGCGACAAACGCGGTACCGCGGTGCACGGTAAAGTGGCGTTCAGTAAGTACGTAAATAAGTTTAAAACGAATTACCATAACCTTACAACGTTTATACTGGGGCGTAATTATAGGACGGTAGCTGCAGGAATTTAATTTGTTACCGTTAATTAAAGTTATTTGGGTATGTTGTTGGTTAAAAGAGTAGAGGAAGACCAAATAAACGATGAATATACTGTGTGAAGGATGAGATTGCTAGAAAAATGGTGGTAGCTGAAATCACAAGAAAAAGAGAAGTATGGATGAAGGGATGATACCCAATCTATTTGGGGTGGCCCCAAATAAATTGGGTTGGGGGCAGGTGAGGTGAATGATGATAATGACTTCGGTGTGTTGTCAAAACATTTCGGGGATTTAGCGATGGTCACATCTTGTAGTTCATCGAAATTAATTAGAATTATCTCTCTGTCTGCCGTGATAAAACGTTAGATTTAACAAAGCTGTTAATCTCCTATACAACGCAAGTTGCCATGTTTTTTATTTAAACATTCACAAAATTAGCAGCTCTGATTTTAATTATTCACGCATGGCAGTTTCTTTCGTTCGGGCTCGTTAGTACCAAATTAATTTTAGTGCCAACTTATACGGAATTTTCCGACAGTCTGCTAATTTAATTTCATCCTAACTTTATTAGGTAATTGTAATTATACCTATGGAGATACGAAGATTTTGTATACGAGTAGGTGCCTGCCGTACAACATAGGTACTTACTATGTATTGAAGTAAGTTTCTAAATTGTCTTGAAATGTTCTATTAGGTACAGCCGAGTTAATATTACTACTGTTGTCATTTATTCTATTTTTTTTTTGGAAGATATAGGTATGGCACACAGGTAGTTTCAATACAAGGGATTATGTGTGGGTTATAAACGGAGTAAGACGTATTACCTAATTTCATTTTTTTTCAGATTTTGTAAAGGTTCTATTGAGGCACTTAAGGTCAAACCTTTTACGTTAAGCTTATATCTGTGTAGGTATTTATTACGCATATAGCCACTTATCTGAAGTGAAATTCATTGTTATATCAATATGTTTCATTGGTGGCTTTTGTAATTCAGTTACCTACAATATACGGGGTGGAAGGGACACTTACGCGAAAACGTTTACCGCGTATTCAGTACATCATTTAGAGTCCCCCCCACATAGAAATTTTTCATCGGTAATTTTAAAAATATATACCGACGGCTCGGTTGGCGCAGTGGCTAGATGATTTACTACTGCGGTGCGTATCGCGGGTACGATTCCCGCACGGAACAAATATTTGTATGGCCTACAGATAGTTTTTTCCGGGTCTGGTAGTTTGTGTATGTGACTTAAAATATTTGTACACTCATCCACGACACAAGAGAAATTCCTAGTGTGCGGCAACATTAAAAAAAAGTCTAGTTATAACAGGCAAATGATGGCTCTTAAACCAGCTGCAGAAAAAGGAGGAGGTTATATACATAAGCCTTTGATCCTCAATCAAACAGTCATCTCCATTTCAAGAGGACTTCTTAGCACTAACCATCAATCGCCTATCTCTCTGGCAGGCTCCTAAACCAATTAGCGGTTTTAGCATCGCCAGTGAGTCGGAAGGGGTCAGGTGGCAAACGTTAGTTACTCACATCACTGCCTCCTCCACCACGATACTAACGAAACCATTCAGCGGTTCATTGAACTTTATGAGTGATTATAAAATTGGTGCCGGCAGCACATATTGTAACCTCGCGCTTGTGATCTGAGAGCTTAGGCAGAAGTGTTTCTAATGGGTGTAAAAAGTTCCATAAGGAAGCCGAAAGGAACTTATTCTACCTTGTGTATCATTGCGATATTTTTTTAACGGAGAAATCGTTGGTCCAAGTTCCAACTTTTTACGTTTCCTTTTTACAAATGCAAGTTTCGCCAGGATACCTGAAAAATTCAATGCATCCATCAGCACTATGTTTGCAGTGCGTTACATTGAGCGCTACTGAAAACCGTGATTGTTCTCATTAAAAAAAAAGTCGTTTCCCAGCAATAATTTTTACACAGTGTTACTTAGTTTGATGTACATAACGCTTAGTTAACGGCTCTGTGATGAGTCCTTTTACACCCTATTTGTAATTGTAGTAAACTTGAATTTCAATAAACTTTTTGCAGTCAGCTGAAATCCAACGAAAACAATATTACAGTTAATTAAGCAAAATCGGATTCAGACTGCTTTTTACTCTATGGCCAGAATCCCGCCGGTATCCGATACTAGTATGCACAATGTTGGTATCAGTGTACATTAATGTAATTCAATCAGGGTGACTGATCCCGACAGACGAATTTAATTAATCAAACGGCACGGTTTGAGGAAACACTATCGTATTCCAATAAACGGATATTAAAATAATAATAATAATAAAGTTTATTTAATAAATTTCACGTAATTATAAATATATTGTAATGTTGGGGTCCCTAAGGGGTGGTTTCAAGGAAATAACCACATATGTTTAGTGCTATTTAATGACTGAATGAATAATGATACAATAAGTGCATATGAGGTATAGTGCAAACTCAGCATACATGATCAGTTATAAAGCAGTGTACTTACTTACTAAAGTAAAGGAGCATACATGTTATAGTCTTACACTTCACCTCCCGGGGACAGCGAAGAAAAAAAAAAATATTTGTTTTTTTTTTTACATTTTTCTTAATTATTACGTACTTACTACTACTTACTTCTTACTTATTTAAAATTATATATTTCTACTTTTAAGTGTATTACAAATATGTACTTATTTCAAACATATGACTACCTATTTATCCTTATACATTGCAATGTTATCTAATATTAAATCTTACATCAAATCTATTGACAAAAAGGCCTAGTCCTATTCTTATGCACTAATTGAATTTTATTATTTTTAATTATTTTAACATTACAACCTAAATCTTCTACAACTGTATAGGGACCTTCAAATAGTGCATCTAATTTACTACGTGTTTCATTTTTTAGTAAAACCAAATCATCTTTCTCATATAATGTAGAATTTACTGTTTTATCATATGTTTCCTTACGCTTATGTTTATTTAATAACAAATTTTTCTTTGCTTCGGCATGAGCTGTCTGTAACCTGTATTTTAATTGTAATGGATAATCATCTATATTGTACAACGGATCTACGGTATCGCCAATGCTATTAGGTATTTGACAAAGTTTACCAAAAACAAGTTCGTATGGCGTATAGTTTGTTTCCGAATGGACTGTGTTGTTAAAACTGAAGCACCAAAATGGTAACCAATAGCTCCATGTGTCTGTATGATTGCTACACTGGATTCTTAAAAATGCACCCATAGTTTTGTGAGCATTTTCAAGAGCTCCAATGGACTGATGGTGATAGGCTGTAGATGATAATTTTTCTATATTAAGAATTTTACAAACCTGTTCCATAGTTGCAGAAATAAATTCTGTTCCTCGATCTGTAGCTATGGTTTCGGGAATACCAAATCTTAATATGAACTGTCTGACGAATGCATCTGCAATGGACACCGTTTCTTTGTTTTGCAAAGGAATAGCTTGAACGAATTTTGTTAACTCGCACTGCATAGTTAATATATAACAATTTCCACTTTCGTCTCTATCTAAAGGACCCACAACATCTAAATAAATCTTTTCAAATGCCGAGGAAGCCGTCGAGGTTATTTCCATCGGTTCTTTAATGTAACGTAAATATTTCGATTTTTGACATTTTGTACATTTTTTGACATAGTCTTGGACATCCTTGTCGATACTTGGCCAATAGTATCGTCTTTTGATAGTATTTACCATCCTGCGCACTCCAGCATGACCACTGGTTGGCAGTAAATGGAAGTCATTCATAATTATCGTCTTTTCATTGTCATTAATTATTCTTTTTACACCTCTTAATATACATATTCGTGGTCCGGACCAATTAGTAAGTGTTGTTATCTCATCACAAACACTTTTAATAAATTCTATATTATCATTGTTTTTAATTATACAAACTTCATTGATACGTATCTTTTCACAACAAAAATAGCTTAATTTCTGCACAAATTCGGCTCGCGAGAAATGCGCCTTGAAATCAAGATTGATGTATAATGTCTTTTTATTCTCTACATACGCAAAACATTCAAATGTTTTAGTTATCATGTCATTATCTCTTAATCTTTTTATTTTATTGCCTTCAATCAAACACATTTCTACTGAATCACACGGTTTTCTTAATATATCCACAACTCTTGGTTGATCAGTCCTGTTGTTAATGGATTTATTAAGAGCCTTCTTTTCATCTTCATTCTTACTCTTACTTAGCTCATTCATCTTTTTCTTTTGCGCCCTGGTCGTTACAGCCATTACTTGCTCATTCATACTCTTAAGTTCATCAGACGTTATACAAACTCTGGATAAAGCGTCTGCCACAACATTGTCTCTTCCTTTCACATAGACTATTTTAAAGTTATATTCTTCTAAAGTTAATCGAAATTTAAGTAATCTACTTGATGGATCTTTCATACCAAAAAGATATATCAAAGGTTTGTGATCCGTCATTATGGTAAATTTGTTTCCATACAAATATGGTCTGAAATACTTAACGGACCATACTATTGCCAAAAGTTCTTTTTGAATAGTCGGATAGTTCTTTTCTGCTTTGTTCAAGGGTCTACTAGCGTATGCTACTGGTTTAAGATCTTTATTACATAATACAGAACCAATAGCAGTACCCGATGCATCAGTTTGTAAAATAAATTCATGATTCTCGGAAAAATCGGGATACTGTAGAATTGGTGACGTTATTAATGCATTTTTTAAAAATTCGAAAGCTTGTTGGCATTCATTAGACCAAATAAATGGTTCGTTTTTCCTACTTAACTTATTCAAAGGCATCGCTATATCCGAAAAATTTCTTATAAATTTACGGTAATAGTTACAGAAAGCTACAAAACGTTTTACTTCATCTGCATTTTTGGGAGTAGGATAATTTTGTAATACTTTAGTTTTTTCTGGATCTGGTAAAACGCCTTTTTCTGAAACCAAATGTCCCAAATAAAGAATTTCTTTCTTTAAAAATTCACATTTTTGTGGATTTAATTTTAAATTTACTTTTCTCAATCTTTCCATTATACTTATTAAATTTTTATTATGGCTAGTTAGATTTCTTCCAAATACAATGAGATCGTCCTGATACACTAGACATTTATCGTGTGTTAAACCAGACATTGCTACAGACATCATACGACTAAAAGCATTAGGACTGATTTTTAAACCCATTGGTAAACGTTTCATGCAATATTGGCCAGTATTTGTAGTGAAAGCTGTTAATTTACGACTACTAGGCTCTAAACTTACTTGATAATAGCCTTGGTATAGGTCAAGGTGAGTAAAATAAATGGCTCCAGTTAGTGTATCTAATATTTCATTAATATTTGGTAAAGGAAATTTATCGTCACAAATTACTTCATTCAATTTTCTATAATCTACAACTAAACGCCATTTTTTCTCACTACCTGTGCTACTTTTCTTGGGTACTAATAAAATTGGACTGGACCATTCACTGTTTGACTCTTCGATAATATCATTTTCTAACATATTATTTACTTGTTTAGCTATTTCTGGTTTTAGTGCCTGTGGTAACCTATATGGCTTGACGTAGATTGGAGTCGAGCTTTGTTTTACAATTATAGATTGCTCATAAATATTTGTTGTTGTTAACTTATCTCCCTTTAAATGAAAAACGTCAGAATACTTTGCACATATTGCTTCAATTGACTGTTTCTCTTCTCCGTCTAAATAATGTAGATTTAATTCCGACAGCAAAGTTTTAACCCTAGTAACGTTGTTAATAGTTTTATTAAATTGACAAATATTATAGTCTCCCAAATTTTCCAAATCTGGTGTCAAACATGGTAAACTGACTTCCTTGTCACTAACATTAAGTATCTTGACTGGAATTCTATTATTACTAACCTTTACTATTGCGTTTGCTATAAACACATCCTTCGCTAACTCTCTACTGCACACTACAACTTCTCCATTTACATTCTCATTCACAAATATAAAATGAATTGATTCCGAACGTGCCGGAATAAACATAGAATTTTTCATCCTATCTCGTTCATCAACCAAATGTAGATAATGTTGCGTATTGTTGCTGTAGAGTGTTAAATTATTTGAATCTATATCTATATTTGCTCGAAATTTTTCTAAAAAGTCTAAGCCTATGATTCCGTCAACTCTTAGTGGTAACTTATCAAAAACAAGAAAGTTATGTTGAAACGTAACATTTTCGTGCTTTAATAATAATTTTACAGAACCTTGAGAACGTCGCTGTCCTCCTATGCCATTTATTAAAGTATTATCTCTTTGAACGACGATATCTTTTGGTAACATTTCACTTTTAATAATTGACAAGGTTGCACCCGTATCTAGAAGCCAATAGTATTTAATATTTTTGATATGAAAGGTTATATACTTCGCACTACCGCGGAATGATAATATAAAATGTTTAAGATCGAAAAAACTGGTTTGATGTACCTGCATTATCATCTTTATTACATTGACGCGTGTCATCTCCTTGCTCTACTGAAAACGTATTTTGGCCTTGTCCACGGTTCCTAAAATATCTTGAACCTCTATTACCTCGCTGATTATTGAATGATGAGCGATAGTTTGCTCTAAAATTTCCACGAGAACCTTGTCCTCGGTTGTAACTGTTATTAGATTGGTGTCCACGAGAGTAATTGTTACCATATTGCCTACTGAAAGTTCCTCTTTGATAACTTTGTGAGCGCCTAATATTTTGTGAAACTCGTTCATTTTTAGATACATTCAAAATATTACCTGGTGGTTGGAAAGACGTGCACTTTTCGTCTTTCGCTGCTTGTATGGCATCTTTCAAGCTGCTGAAGCCGCGTGCCGAGATGATGGTGCTCAGCTTCGAGCTACGCAGGCCATCTGCAAATCGTTTTATGGCAAAGGTTTCATTGATCGGTTTTAAAATAGAGAATGTTTCCGATTTTCCACCTGCTTGAGTAATTGTTAGCTCTGTAAATAACTTTTCTACCTCGGAACCATATTCCTCAATGGACCTCGAACCCTGTTGAACATTTTGAAGCTGCATCTGTACGGCCATAAATGATTTTTTAGGTAAAAGATATTTCCTCAAATCATCACTTAATTCTTGAATACTTTTGTACGAGTCTGAAATTCTTAACTTTGCGTTCTCATTTAGCCTACTTTTTAATACGAAAGTAATTAATAATGCTTCACCTGAGCCATCCAGCATGCCAGCATACATCTCCACGGAGTCTATTAGGCGTTTAGTGGTAGCCTCTACACCGTCCATTACTGGTATCAAACTACACGCCACCTTAAGGTCAAAATCCATTTTTGCTAATTCTACTGTTACAGGTAAAACACACAATTTATCTATTTCCTCGTATTTTTGTTTTATTTTCTCATATAAATCTATTGCCGATGCCAAATTAATATCTTTACTTTTTCCTAATAGTAAAAATATTTTACCACATTTTTCGTAAGCGCTTTTTGCTTGCTCTAACTTTGTTGTAATAACATTACCTTTATATCTCGCTTGTCCCTTTTTTACTAAATAATTACGTATTTCTACTAAAAAGACATAATTTTGTTCCAAAATATCAATCATACTTATTCTTAATCTAATAATAGAATTGCACAAATGTAACACATTCTACGTAAATGCGATGATGCTAAAAAAAAAGTACGACGTTGCATTTTGTTTCCGTTCGGTGTCTTATGGCTGAATGTCCGTGCAAGTTTCTAGCGCATTTAAGTTTTTGCGTTATGAAATATGATATCGCGTAACTAGTTCACTCACTGATATTTTTACGAAAAGATGTAAAAAATACACAACACTTTCATTATTCACTGGATTATTACTGGTTCTGGGTACCTTCTGTGCGTCCTCTGATGGATGATCTAAATCTCTCCATGGTACTCATCCCAATTTCCTGCTGGATCCATGTGCGGTGGCAGCTCCTGTACATCCGCAGGCCAATATAAACTGCTACTATTCCAATAATGGCCAGAACAATGTAGGTGACAATGCTAAGCCGTTCCACGTGGCCTCCAATTTCTTTCAACGTGGCGTCATTGTTGCCTCCAGCCGCGTTTTGGCTGAGGAAAACCTCTTCTTTTTCCACAGTTGACCGACACATTATACTATTGAGGTATTTATACTGAAATAATAAGCTGAAAAACTGAAACTCTGATCAAACTACTAAGAATCCCCTTGGCAGAGTCCCGAGGCAGGGTCGCCATGTAATGTTGGGGTCCCTAAGGGGTGGTTTCAAGGAAACAACCACATATGTTTAGTGCTATTTAATGACTGAATGAATAATGATACAATAAGTGCATATGAGGTATAGTGCAAACTCAGCATACATGATCAGTTATAAAGCAGTGTACTTACTTACTAAAGTAAAGGAGCATACATGTTATAGTCTTACACTTCAATATCTTAGGCTATATTTTTCACTATGCAAAAGAGTTTAACATCTGTAGCCGAACTAGGCAAGAGTCTGTATTTCAGCTATCAGCGCCACATATGATTAATTTAAAATGCTTTGGTAATAACATCTCAACAGGTCACGAATTCAGGCTGCGCAACGAGTGTCGCAGGTACGAGACTTAGGGGTAATCTTCACTCAGGAGCTAACCTTCCGTGAGCATATCAATAAGATAGGTAAGAAGGCATACCGAAAACTAGGTTTCGGTTTGCGTGCCTGACCGGTATGTGTGGAGGCGGCGACGCGCGCCCTTGCTTGTTGTGCCTGCAGCCAGAACCAACTTACTGGCGAAGACTCCTCTCACTAGAGCTATGCGTGTGGTGAACGAGGTTCACGAGAGGGTTGATGTATTGTGTTGCAACTTGAGTGAATTCGCAAAAGCTGCATTATATGTAATTATGTTATTTAGATGTAGGTTAAGATTTAGGATGTAGTATATATTATATTTTATAGGATGTAGATTAAGTAATTAGCATGTAAGGCCACTCTATCGCATTGGATCGCAGATCTGTAATGGTAGTTGTAGGTAAGAGTTTATAAATAAATAAATAAATAAAAACATAATGAATTGTTTACGGAAATAAATCCTCGTCTTCGTATGATTTCGCTATTTTTAGGTACTCGTAGTTTACAAAGGTGTATTGAGATTGCCTATATCGGTAACAAAAGATGTTAATAGACAATGATGAGATAATAGTTCCGTTTTGTATTTTTTTTTTATTACTTCTTTAATTACATTATTATTTGTTAACTACACACTGTTGCACTTCGCCCGCGACTTTGTCCGCGAAAATTGTGATAGCTCGGCTAATTGGCATGACATAAATGTAATTCATAGCTTATGGTTACTTCCTGATTAATTTAGCTAAATTAATCAGGAAGTAATCATTTTTTCACAAATAGAAAGCTTTCTATTTGTGAAAAAATGATTAAAATCGGTGTTGTAGTTTCCGAGCTTATTCGGTACAAACAAACAAAACAATCTTTCCTCTTTATAATATTACTACAACCCGCCCCGGCTTCGCACAGGTGTAATTCGTGAGAAGCATTAATGTTTAATTATTTAGAGCTTCGATCAAAAATTTGGACTTTCTCTGTAAAAGACATTAATTGATGTTATATTATTATGGGGTAGTAAAATGTATTGTTTTTCGGAAGCTCAAACTCGCGATAGGCCAACATTCAATTGGCCAGCAGGAGTAACTTTTCTTAAGTCTATCCCTACTAAGTTGAAAGTTTGGCATTGGGCCTTATTAATTGTTAAAGCAAACGATGTTTTCACAGGAAATTGAAGGCGTTTGAATGGCACATCAGTAGGGATCATAGGTATCCGGGGTATGTGCGCTAACTGACCGGCTGCAGCGCCAGTGATTACGGTCGCTACAAATTATGCGTTCATTCATGTGGATTAAGAGCTTTATTTGTTTTGACCGGGCCGGGGACTATCTGTATATATATAAATTAAATTAATTATTTCATTGACAATGTAATTTCTAGATGACACTATTGCTCTAGAACACAGCCAGTGAAAATCCCTTTGTCTAATACTTTTCCACTTCATCATTAGGATTTCTGAAACCGAAGGTTGGCTGGTCCGAACCTTTATTAATATACTTGCATATATATTTGATTGCTTGAACAGAGTATCAGTATGACTAACATTAAAGGATATTGTAATGGATCATAGGAGTGGTACAATTCAGAGACTCTTTTTAGCTGACTGTCTCTACCGTGCAGCACTATATCCCTGGGACCTTTTTCTTCATTAACCAAGAGAACAGCTACCTCGTTTACTATCGGAGTATTATATCTGATGTATCTCTGGTGTGCGGTTCGAGTGAATAATTAGCTTTAAATTATCTGAAGAATTATTATGTCCAAAATTTTGTTTAAAACTTCGCAAAAATTGTGGGGTTTGGGCTGTGGGTGGTAAAAGGCTACCTATGAGATGATAAACCTGACCTTCTATTTTAAAAGTGGGCATAAAATGTCCTTCTCTAATTTCCTACGCGCCAAAAGAAGTCATTTGAAAGAGGCTATTGTACCTAGGTATGTTTAAAAAAAAAACAGATAGGCAATGATAATTTGTTAAAAGATTTTTGAGTGGTTGCGGCGCGGCACGGCGGCGTTTGGTAGACTTTGCGTCCACTGTGTAATTAAAGTTTCAAATTTAAAAACTAATATTTAACTTAATTATGTAAATTAGTATTTGTAAATAGACTAAGTTTGTTCAACCGTGACGTTTTTCTTACTTAGAGAATTTTTATACCCGTCATAACTTCTAAACGAAAAGTCCGATCTGAATAATTTAAAGTGCAATTTACACGTACATAATCAACCTGAATTATCAAACCATTTAAATGGATAAGGATTAATATCATGATATAATACCAATATCCCCACTATTCGATTCTACCCGTATTTGAACTAATAGTTTGAACAAAAACTGTTATTGTAGCTTAACTATAATAGTTAGGCATATACCATCGTGATGAATGATGATGTATGAATATAGAACATTATTTTATATATCGTCAACAGTTTTCACAGCGCACGCAAAACAGTGACTTTTATAGGCAACATTTTGATACCTTGGGTTACATTGTTCCATGTTATGTAGGGATCTCTAATTTTTTTGAAAATATAATATTGCCTATACTTTTTAAAAATGTAGCTTTCTAATGGTGAAAGAATTTTTAGAATCGGTCTCGTAGATTTTGAGTTAAATCATAACAAACAAACAGACAAAAAATCACTTCTTTCCTCTTTATTTATAATATTAGTTTAGAAAAAGACTGCGTGCTTGTGACCAACTGACTGTGTTGAATTACAATGAAACAGTAACGACAAACAGTTATGGCACGATGATACATCATCATGCTGAGTCAGAATGGCGGGTATAACAAGTCCCTTAACGAAGCCAAAAGGCACTTGTTCTCCCCGTCATTGCGATTATTTTTTTGTTCTAGACCATACCTGGGAACCTTCTAGTTACCATATTGGGGGTTAAAGTTTCAAAGTTCATGTTTTTTTTAAATACATGTTTTGAATGTAATATTTTTATTTTAATCACCTCCACGATCCCCGTCAATATAATACTATTCAATCCATTCATCATCACAATGTTTTGAGTGCGTTACATTGAGTCCTACCGTAAAACGTGATTTACCACCCAAAAAAAAAGTCTTTTCCCAGCAATTATTTTTGCGTAAAGTTACTTAGTTTGATGTGCAGAATGCTTGGTTGACGGCTTCGTTAAGGGTCTTGTTACACCCTGTGTATTTCAGCAAATGAACTAACGAAGAAAAAATTACATTCTCTTTACAACTTTCTTCTCAATCATCGTACAGTACAGAACAAGCAAACTTACACTTGCACACAAGACAGCATTTAAAACTTACTGGAGCATAGCAAAGTATAAACGAATTAAAATAGGCGCCATTGTTTCTTCCCGGGATGAGACACGTGCAACTTGGCTTGAAGGTTCCACACAAGTTACTCGACTGGCACACCGAGGCGACGCTCGCTGCATAACTAAACGCTCCACCAAACTTATGCTACTGAAACTTAGCTTCTTGCTTCCTATGTCGCGCTTTCATTTGTACCATTAAGAGCTGACTGCGCTATGTCGCGGTTGCCACGAAATGCCGTAAATTTTAGCTGCGAATGGTCCATTGTGCCTTTGTGGTTCTACTGTTTTATCCCTAGTTTTGTGGTTTTTTGGTGCTCTATTCGGATGATGCGCTAGTTAATCTAGAGTTAGAAAACATCGGTCGTAACGTGGCAATAAATATAGAAGCTACCATTTAAGCATTTAAGGGAAATTGCCATAACACACATCACGCCAGTAATTCCTGAAAGGTTAGGCAGGGGTGTACCTATGGCAGATCCATATTTCATCAGTTATTATGGAGCCCTTATGTAAATTGAAATTATGGATTAAATGTTTGCCAAGCATTTGCTTACTAACGTAATGTCTAGGTAAACGTACAAGTGCGAAAAACTAGCACATTACAAAATAGAAAAACAGTAATTTAGAACTTAAAATGTACTAGCGTCCACGTCATTAAGTGTCATTAAAAAGTTTTAAAACCCAAATGAAGTAACGAAGTCTTCGTAAAAAGATAAGTAAATAATTGGGAGGCACCTGAATTTCAACCGAGAGGCATTTTATCGTTTCAAGTGTTGACATCCGAGGCGAAATTGCTCTCAAGAAAGTCTGTGTACACATCCTGTGGAAATCAGATAGAAAATGAAATACGGTGTATGGGCCGGGGCGACTGTCAATGAGATGTTTGACTTTGCCATTACGGGGATATTATTTGAGAAATTGTGTTTTGATTGGACTTTCTACTCAGATTTTGTGTAAATTCTTAAGAAGATTTATAAATGAGTGAGTGAGTTATTTAAAAAAAAAATCGCTATTAAGTCGCCCCTGGGGCCGTGCGGGGTGTTCGATACTGGACCCGAGCATACGAGTGACAACTGTCATTCTTGCACAGGAGATCAGGATCATCATAATATATAGAATATGACAAGAGGCAAATCGACTGGTCATGACGGGGTCAGCATCGAGCACGTGCAGCATGCTGGTCCCCACTTACCTCGAGTGCTGGCGCTTTTATTTAATCTGTGTCTGAGTCATTCACATCTTCCGCCTGATCTAGTGCGAACTCTGGTGGTGCCGGTGATTAAAAGTAAGACTTGAGACGTATCGGAGGCCTATTTTACTTGTAACCGTCATAGTCAAGGTACTTGACACCGTGCTCAACTCACATATAAATCAACATGTGCAGCTCTGTGACGCCCAGTTTGGATTCTGGCCTGGGTTGTCAACGGAGACGGCTATTGTTAGCTTGAAGCACGCTGTTAGGTATTATACAGCTAGAAATTATACACCTGTATATGCGGTTGTCCAAAATTGAAATCTTAGAAACAAACGGAAAGAGAAACAACTTATTAATACATGGGATTCCAGAATTAAAGGAAGAGACGAAAGAGGAACTCAAAAATCTCATAACTACTACGTTGAACGAAATAGATGTCAGATTGAAAGAAGCAGAGATAGACATAATGCAAAGAGTAGGGAAACGAGAAGAAGGCAGCGGAAAAACTAGACCAATCCTACTTGCTACTACGACCCTCCAAAAGAAAATCCAAATATTAAAAAATAAGAAAAAAATGAAACCTAATACGTACATCACACAGGATCTCACAAAAGAAGCCCAGCTTAAAAAGAAGGAAAGAAGACATAACGACAACAAAGGATTTGAAAAAAGGAAGAGATCTGAAACCCCAAGCCCCAAAACCAGTAACGAAGATAGAAACAAGGACCCAAAAATTATGAAGCGGGATGCCTTTCAGTACCTACGTGAGAGATCACATTCACTATCAGACAAATACGAACACAGACCTGAAGACAAGGGAACCGCGACCCGGAAAACCACACCACACTAAACGACAACGAACAAAGTGTCTCCCACAACGGCTGGTCCCCGCGGGAGTACTAGACCATCACCCTCTAACAAAAAGAAACAAAACACTTAAAATTGCAACCCTAAACACTAGAACCCTAAGAACAAACGAAAGTCTACATGAGCTGGAAAAAGCTTTGGAAGAGGTAAACTGGGATATCCTAGGAATAAGCGAGATGCGAATATTAGACGAAAAAATAGAGGAACGTGCAGACTACATACTGTACCATAAAGGAGAAATAGCCGGACAACGAGGTGTGGGATTCCTAATCAAACAGACGATGAAACAACATATTCAAGAGCTCGTTGGAATCTCCGACCGAATAGCCGTTCTCAACATCAACATACCAAGGTACCGAAAACTGTGGTCAATCATCCAAACTTATGCCCCGACTGAACAAGCAACAAAAAGAGAAACCAAACTTTTTTACGAAGAATTAAGTCAAACAGTAACGAAACACTCACACAACCATATTATAGTGATGGGGGACTTTAACGCACAAGTCGGTGAGAAACAAAGTAAGGAGGAGTATGTACTGGGAAACTTTGGACAGGGGAAGAGAAGCCCAAACGGCGAACTGTTAGTGGAGTTCTTATTAGAACATAACCTAACGCTACTCAACAGCAAGTACAAGAAAGACAAGAAGAACAAGTGGACTTGGATATCCCCTGATGGCAGATATAAAAACGAGATTGACTACATAGCAACAAGTCACCCAAATGCCTTCACAGACACAGCAGTAGTAACTAAACTTAATTTCAATACGAACCACCGCATGGTAAGAAGCTCCTTGAGAACAGAAGCACCAGGCCAATCTAGAAAATACGTAACTTCACACAAAATAGACCAATACTGCAATGAAACAGTCAAGAAAGTTGCCAAATCACTGAAGAATTTGAGTGAAGAAATAACCCTAGAAGACAACACCAGTGTCCTTACAAATTATGGAAAATTAGAAAAACAATTAACTCTATTCAAAACCGAAAATGCGAGAGATAAGAAATACAGACTGTCCGACACAACACTTAAACTTATAGAAAAGAGGAAAAATCTGCTCTCAAATCACCCTAAAAAAGAAAATATCAAACTAATATCCGAACTAAGTAAGAAAATCAAAGACAACATCAGAAAAGATAGGAAGAATAAGAGACAGGAAACACTAGAAAGACATATAAAGAAAACAGGGGGCGTGAAGAAAGCTTTAAAGGAACTCAGAGAAATAAACAAAGAATGGATACCAAAACTCAAAAAACAAGGAAAAACTTCAACAAACAGAAAAAATATTAACAACATAGCAACTAAATTCTACAAAGACCTATACTCGAACCTAGATGACGAACAAAACCAAGGACATAAAAACTACCCAAACGAATGGCAACATCAAGAAGATCCAGAACCAAAAATACTGCCTATGGAAGTCGAAAAAGCCATACTTAGCCAGAAACTGGAAAAGGCTCCAGGCCCTGACAAAATCGCAAACGAGCTTCTCAAAGGCACCCTCGAAGAACTACTACCCATACTTACATCTGTATTCAACGAAATAATGAAGACTGGCTTGAACCCTGCACAGTGGAAAACATCGCACATCATTCTAATTTTTAAGAAAGGACTCAAAGAAGACATAGGCAACTATCGACCTATAAGTCTGATGTCAAACATTTACAAGGTATTCTCCAAAGTGATCCTGGAAAGAATTACCAAAAAGCTCGATGAAAACCAACCACGAGAGCAAGCTGGATTCAGACGAAAATTTTCAACTTTAGATCACATACACACGGTGAAACAAATAATAGAAAAATACAAGGAATACAATAGAAACCTGTATATGGCATTCATCGACTACTCCAAAGCCTTCGACAGTATAAGTCACAAAGCAATATGGGAAAGCCTAGAACAACAAGGGGTACAGTCAATATACATAGAAATCATCAAGAACATCTATGCAAACACCGAAGCAAGAATACAACTAGAAACGTTGGGAGAAAGGTTTAAGATCGAGAGGGGGGTAAGACAGGGTGACCCCCTGTCACCGAAACTTTTCTCGGCCGTACTAGAAAGTATCTTTAGAAAAATGAACTGGGACGAATTTGGCCTCAATGTACACGGAGTAAAACTAAATCATCTAAGATTTGCAGACGATATAGTCCTGTTTGAAGAAAACCCCCTACATCTCGAAGAAATGTTAATCTCACTCGACAAAGAAAGTAAGAAAGTAGGTTTACTAATGAACAAAAGCAAAACAAAACTGCTCACGAACTCCAAGCCAATAGCTATAAATGTTGACAATCAACCACTCGAATATGTACAAGAATACATCTACCTGGGACAGATAATCGCTCACAGCGACCAAACCACTAAAGAGATCAACAGACGAATAGCAAATGGATGGAAGAAGTACTGGTCCTTGAGAGAGATCATGAAATCCAAAGAGCTAAGTATGTCAACAAAAAGGAAAGCGTTTGACACCTGTATACTGCCAGTCATCATCTACGGATGCGAAACATGGGCACTCACCAAACACCACAGAGAAAAACTGGAACGATGCCAAAGAGCCATGGAGAGAAGTATGACAGGAATAAAGAAACAGGACAAAGTGAGAAGCAGCAAAATAAGAGAAAAAACCAAAGTAGCAGACATACTTACTCGAATAGACCTACAGAAGTGGAGATGGACCGGCCACATGATTCGAGACCCACAAAACAAATGGAGCACAATAGTTTCCGATTGGTACCCCAGGGACGGGAAACGAAATAGAGGTCGCCAACAAACCAGATGGCAAGACGACCTGAAGCTTACGGCTGGACACCATTGGAGAAGGGTAGCGCGAGACAGAACCCAGTGGAAATTGTTGGAGGAGGCCTATGCCAAGAGGCACGCTGATCTACGAGATATTTTGTAAAACTTGTAATAATCTATGTATTGTAATAATCTATGAATGTAGTCAGAATAAAAGGGCTTTATTATTATTATTATATGCGGTTGTCCAGGGCCTTTGACCCATACGATCTTCTTTGGAAAAATTTGAGGAGACGACACTGCTCCAGAGTTTACATTACTCCTCAGGCATTGATATTTGAACCAGGAGACTCAGGTGCGATGGGCGGGTGAGCTGTCGGAGCCATGCCGGCCGCAGTGCTGGGTGAGTCAGGGGGGGTATCCTCACCTTTGCTCTTCAGTCTGTATGTCAATGCACTGATTGAGCAACTCAGTGGCACACGTGTCGGTTGCTACGTTGGAGTTTGTTTTAACAACATTAGCTATGCGGATGACATGGTGGTGCTGGCTCCCTCGATCGGTGCTCTCCGAAAGCTACTCAATGTGTGCGAGTCGTACGCTGTGGCCCATGGATTAATTTACAACTGCAGTACGACAGAGTTCATGGTCTTCAGGTCTGGCACCAGGTGTCCCACTACAGTCCCTCCTTTCTAATGAAAGGTCACCAGATAAACAGCGTATACAAATTTTAAATATCTGGGCCAAATAGCCCGCTAGCCCGGGCAAATAGCCCGCTAGTGTGGGAGCTAACTAATTGCACCCGATCTGTTCTAGTTATTAAGTACTAACATAGGCTCAGTTATATTGTTACTAACACAGTGGACTTCTCTGTAGTCTGATAAATACATAAATAATAATAATAAATGCTGGGGTTCCTTACTAGGTGATTATTTATATCATACATACTGCATCACTACTTTAAAACAGTGAAGGATTGTGCGGACACTGGCAGGTGCTATAAAAAAAAAACAAGACATATAACTTCCAGCAACCCACACTGGGCCCGCATGGTGGATTATAGCCCATTCCCTCGACGCACTTGGCCATTTCGCTAGTCGCCTAGCGTGTATCGAAGTAACACGCAGAGCGATCGAATTCGGAAATTTTACGTTTGTTTCACTTCGCTACTTGCGAGGCGAGGGTCTAGGCACTAAGCAAGCCACCTACCAGTGCGTACGTAGTCTAGACTACACAACTAAACATTTTAAAGAGTCAGTTTCATTTCAACACATCAACCAAACGTTGCTACGTTTAAACAAAAATTGTCTTTGTTCTCTTTTCTCTTTCATAATATTATTTATTTGTTCCGCTAAAAAGAGACGAAATACGTGCTCCTGAAAAAACTTCCTGGCTTTTTACCGATTTAATTTATTGGCTCAACTTTTGTGTTTCTCCTTATTTGTACTCCCTTTGAGGAAATATTGAGTGCCGACCATTAAGTGGTCAACAGTTCTATCGTTGAAATTTTCAAATGGTACTCGCGAAGAATAAAATTTTATTTTACTGCCCCTTCCAATTACGAGCTACAAAGTTTATGTTTTACCTGGGGTGTAATAAAAACCCTTATCATCACAGATTCCCGGATTTTCAATTAAACTTTACGTAATCACCATTTGTTTAGCACACCGCCGGCCGAACAACTTTACTGAGTAAAATTGCCAAGTTTCATCAACCTAATCAAAGCCTTTTTGATAGCCGTTATAATTTCATGCACGAACTTTGTTTTATTATGAAATATCATTTATTAGTCTCAGATGAATAAATTAAACCTACATACAATTTATTAAGGTGAACAGTTTTGTTTACTGTTCGAGTTGAGTTAAGAAATTGCCTGCGGGCACGATCTTTGCAAGTTTATTCAGCCTTCTAAATCCTTATTTCATGTAACCACCTGAAATAACTGAAAACTATTTGGTATATATATATTAAGTAACAAGAACCTTCTCAACATCTTTTGCTTTCTTTAACATCTATCTTTATTGTGTAGAATTAAATAAAAAACTCAAGACACAACTAGTTCATATCCGCTGTTCAGTTCAGCGAAATTGCTAATATCGGACGTCGAGCATGGAGCTCTTTACCGATCGTTTTGACCTAACGCTGCGAAACAAACCTTCGGCCAAGCTCAATTTATTGCTTCAGCGTAATAAATTGAGTGATGTTATAAATATCGTTTTATTGGAGACCTATCAATTTGGAACTAATCATGTTACGAGAGATTTTCGGTTGAATTCACATCGAACTACTGGTATACTGATATTAGTTCGCTCTGTGTTATTAATTTTTAATTGTAATAGCTAGCCACCAGTAAGTTCATTACGGTTGTTCTGGATCATCATCATATTCCTGCCCTTGTCCCATGTTATTTGGGGTCGGCGCAACACGTTTTTTTCTTCCATTCTCCTCTGTCAACCGTCATGCTATCATTTACTTCTTTATCTTTCATATCATTCCTCACACAATCCATCCATCGTTTCTTTGGTCTTCCTCTCCCTCTCCATCCATCAACGTTTATATTCATCACTCTTTTAGTCACATGCGATTCGTCCCTCCTCATCACATGTCCATACCAACGGTTGTTCTGGATATGGAAGACAATTAGTACTACTTATGAGTACGTTGTCTAATTTCCAGCCGGGTAGCCAGTTTTTTTTAAATTTTTTCCTAGTCTTCTTTGTCCCACTCCTGGGCGAAGGCCACCTTCCACTCGTTTCACTTCTCGCAAACCCGCGTCCTCCTTCCAGTTCTGACGGAACTTGTCCAGTTTATCCCGCCATCTCCTGGGCCGTGGTGTGCCACGACCCCGTCTCACTGTGTCAGGGCACCAGTTTCTTGCTATTTTGGTTCACAGTTTATCGTTTATGCCTCAGACATGACCTGCCCAGTCCCATTTGAGTTGGGCAACCTTTTGATCCACGTGAGCTATATTTGTTTTGAAGCGCAGTATTGTGTTTTGAACACGATCCGTTAATTTAGCCAGATTTTAGCAAAAAAAACAATGTGTTAAATGTAGTCGTCCCACCCTACAAATATTTAAGTACAGCGAAATTAGGTTACCCTGCTTGAGAAGGGAAAAATTTACCTCCAACATGCTTAAAACTCTTTTCTATACTTATGTTTCGCATCTCAACTTCGTAACATTAGTATCTAACTTTTTCAGGATCAACAGATCTTTCTGAGGAAACTTCGGAAAATTCGCACCCTCTATATACTTATCGAAACTTTTTTGTCAACACTGTTTATGAGAGTTTCAGGAAGATCAGACTACAGATACATGCTCCATAAAATACAATGAAGTAACGATAAGCAGTTTTTTTATGTCGATAGAAAATATTATGTGATATAAAAACTTTACTGTTCAATCGCCTCATTGCTATTAAGTCGAGCGAAGCTTCCCGTTACTGATATATTTTCTACTACAACGATAGCACTATATTATACAATAACTTAGACATAAGTTTTCATGTGGTAACGCACAAGTGACCGTAAACGGGTTATTGATGTTTTGTGACTGGATTCAAGTACTTCATATGAGAGATATGGGTTCACTACCCCCGCCGGGAGTCGAAATGAAAATCTGGATCCTAGACAAAATATGAGTAAGTATTATGTTAGTATCTTGACCATAAGGAGAAAATAACACGAAATTTTGGCACGATTGCATGATATAACGTTCATATAAATCCAAATGTATATAAGGCGCGGCTATGTGGTGGAAAACCCAAGGATATTTTCGTAAGGGTCGTCCCGGATATCTCATTTGTCAGGAAAACCTCAAGAGCAAGATAAAATGGACGGATTTCGAGCTGGTGAATGTACGAGTTGGGTGTATTATAATTCATGCCTAGTTTTACAATAATACGGGCTTCGGTGAGCGTTAGGGAACGATTTGTCATTGGGTAAGAACATCGGATGTATTGATCAATCAAAACGTGCTGGTAGCGTTATTGATAAATTGATGGGTGAAACAGGATTCTAATTTTAACAATTTTATTGTCCTTTTGTATTGAGTTCTAATAAATTGTATATTTTAAATGTATCACGCGTTTACGTTTGCATATCTAAAAAAAAATACCGTGTTGGACCTCTTTTAACGTCCACAAACCTACAATAAAGATCGCAATCATCAGACCTGGCGTGTGTTGGCAGCTGCCCAACCCATCTCATTAAATTCTTAACTATACCCACGGGACGAGCCTGCCCACACGCAGCCCGATCAGTTTCAACGAAAATGCCGATACAATCGAAAGTTCAGGCCGTTCCGCCGATGTAATTACATGCAAAAAAGTTGAAAACACACTGTATCCATTAAAAAAGTATCGGGAAGCTCTCCCGTTATTACTTCACTGAATCAGGACTGTTCATACTTTCACTTTTTAATTCTAATCGCACCGTGCACCCGTTTTATATGAGACTGTAAAGTTGTAAAATAAAAGTTGTTCCGCCCCAAATATAATAACTTTGTTTTTTTAATGTTTTGCGCAATCAAAATTTAACGCCACTGTGGATACGTGCGGCAATACGGCTTTGGACTCTCGTGGAAACAGTCCACCTAATTTCAACTTTATTTTTATAGAGGCAGAGTGAGTTTTTCATGTTAGAAAAGTGGCTCAAGGTTACGTTATGGCCAGAAGTTTGATCATTTAAATCTTATGGCTTACAGTTTAAATGATCACACAAAGTCGTTGAGTTCTTTTAAGTATTTTTAATAAAAAAACTTGGGTAAATTTAGCATACAATAAACACTATTTACAGATAGTTTTCCTGAAAATTCACGTAGAATTAATAATTTAATGTTCTCATAAAATGGAATGGATGCTTTAAATATATATGAAGTAAAGCTAACTCTTAAACATTTAAGTTGTAAAACAACCTCTGGTTTAACAGCTTTAAAGACTTTATGTACAGTTTGCTGTGCTAACAGAATGAATAGTACTTTGATGACCAGGGAAACGAATTCTTGGGTCATTCAAGCTGGTACGTAAAACGATTCCTCTTTCCTCATTTCGATTAGGTCTCTGCATTCCGTTAAAAGAAGTCTCTATTCAGAATATTCAGAAGATAGGGAACAAGGAATTCAATTTAAATTTGCGTTTTCAGCGAAGATCTTACAAGGATGTCATTCAGAAGGTTTAAAGTACCAGTTTGCCATGTCAAAACTATTTAATAACAATCGACTCCGACCAAGCATTATATGATTTCGACTGAACGATCAGAATAGAACCTATGTCTTGTGTTTGTAAGGATTATACCCATTTATAACCAAAGATTTACGTAGGTATATATAATTCTGGTACGGGTAATTATAGATATTCTGTACCTTACGCACGGGTAGTTTCACTGGGTTGGGTGGGTCCTTACGCACTAGTTCTACTAAACAGATCTACGGTAGAACTAATGGAAATACATTTTCAAAAAAAAAAAATCAAATCCTATTTGTTCATAATATCATACTCGTAGTCTCCCATGAATCATGAAGGAGGTATTATTATATACTATTAATAGTATTCTCACAATCAAATCTATATACATATGTGTCGGATTGTCAGGATTTATTCCGTTAGGCACGTACATCATGTGGGCAGAAGATGGGTTACGTGCAATAAAAACACACTGTTTTCGGATGGGGTATCATCAAATGACCCCTCCCGCTCTGACTGTCAGACTTTGACTGACTAAAACCCATCCATGTTCCTTCTTTTGCCCTTTGTGTTCCAGTGCCGCGGTATCTCTTTCGAACTCCCGCAGCCCTGGCAGGCATCGGCCCTTGCGGACCCCTCCGGTTGGGACGTTCTCTCCCTCTCACCTTCCGTCACCCCCTTCGCTAGCATGATTGCTTCACAGAAGGAAGTGGCGGCTTCCCATTCCCTTTCCCTCCGGACCATGGCTTGAACCAGGGCCGGACGCGAGAGGTCGCAATGAAAACACACTGGGTGCGATACACTGTTTCTATTAAACTAACAAATTACTTGACATTACAATTTAATACAATAACACGGGGCACAATGAATCGGTACAGTTCCAGGACGTTTCAAATCCATTGCGATCAGACACTGAACTTTCGTCGTCACCTCGAGCTATAAACATCAGGGCTCTGTAGAACCACGCTGTGGTGTGGGTAGACTTGTAAGTAGGTCGCGTGATGTCACCATTGGCGTACTTGCGATTCATTTCATATCCGTACCAATGACCGGATCCGACATATGTATATTTCGATTATCTTGCAGCATGCAATGAAGATAATACTTCTTCATGATTCTGGACTCCTGGTAGTTTGTGAGACTTTACTATCCTTGTTTCTCACAAAATACACACCCGAAATGGAAAATCTATATTTTCCATTTCGGGTGAGTTTTTACCAAGAATGTTTGAACACAAAAGGTACATAATTCATGAAACATTTTTAAAGACTATGAAATGCTGATAAATGAAAGTCTAATTTTCTCCTTACTTGTAAAATTTGTGTGAAATGGTGTGATATAGCGAACCTTGGGTAATGAAGTGTTCTCAGCTGGACAATTCAAAAGAAATAAATTATCAATTTAACTGAATATGGGCCTTTTCTTCCTCATAAATTATATCTTTATCCTAGATATTAATTCAACAAGCCGTTATATAAAGCCAATTACGTACATTCAGCATTTGCACCACGGTTCCCATATAAAAAGGGGGCTTTTGTTAATGGGGGTACAAAAAGTTCCCTTTCTGAATTATTTGTCTGAATTTGCATTTTAATTGGAAAGAAAGCGTTACTGTTATTGTGCACAACAATAATTGCGTTCATTATGTGTGTCGTTACATTTACAAACAGTTTTTTTTGTTTTTATTCGAAATTATCTGTAGTAGTAGATTTAAATTAAATATTTTGTAAATGATCCCCGATTTATGATAGTCAGGTCGTGGGTTCTAACCCAAGTTGACGCTAAGTATTTCATTAGTATTGCTCTCAGAACGGTACACAAAAACATCATGAAGAAACCGACGTGTCCTAGAACCAAAAACATTAAGAAATGTGACATCTATAAACCCGCACTGGACCCGCGTGGTGGATTACATCCCACTCCCGCTAATAGAGAGTAGGCCTGCGCCCCAGGAGGAACATTACATCACTGTGTGTGTCAGCTTTAAACTTCACATGGGAACTAAAATAAAAACATTAGACAGGTAGTGCTCTACTGAAGACTTTACTGAGAATGAAAATCTAGACGCCGTCGAATATTGCTCGGTAAACTGATTATTTTACGCCAAAAGTGGAGTTGGGCAGGACATCTGGCTAGACGCGGAGATGGCCGATGGAGTAAGGTACTGAACGAATGGTGGCCAAAGTTGGGCCTAAGAAACCAGGGCCATCGAAAAACACCTTCGGTTGACGATACTGTCAAAATCGCGGGAAACAGATGGATGAGGGACGCACAGAAGAGAGAACAATGGCAGAAGAAAGGGAGAAGGCCAATGCCCAACAGTGGGTTTCGGGCTTTAAATTACTTCACCATAACTTTAAGAAAGTTAAAATGGCATAGGGACTTGGGGAGGACCTAATCATAACAAACTCAATTAAATCAGCAATAATAAAGATAAGCATATTTACAACTAGCTTTGCCCGCGACCTCCGTTCGCGTGAAATTATTGTATAAAAAAATATAACTCCCCTTTTTTAATCGGATTTTATTACCAACATTAAAAGGGTTTTAATTTTTTTGCACGGAACCCTAATTATTTTTCGTAAAATAAAAATGGCCTAAGTTACTCCTTATTACATCGGCTATCTAGCAGTGAAAGTCCCGTCATTATCGGTTCAGCCGTTCTAGAGATTAGCCGGAACAAACAGACAGACAAAAAATGTAAAAAATGTTATTTTGGTATAAGTATCGTATATACATTCATATGCATGTAGTAAAAAGCGGTTATTTTAATATTACAAACAGACACTTCAATTTTATTTATTTGTATACATAGACAAGGAAATATCCTCGCAGCTTATATATCTCCAGTTCACGTCGAATCGCTTTGGGAATAGGTAATCGTCGCAAACATTCTTGGTACCATCAAAGCGTTTTATCGCACGTCTGGGGAGACATTCCACCGTCCGTTTTAATAATGATTAAAATTTTGTTTGTACGCCAAATCCCTACAGGGCTTTGAAATAAGCGGGTGTGACCAGATGCGGAAATTATGGGGAATACAGGTTGTTGTTACTGAAATATAATCGTAAATGTCGTAATAAAAGTTGAATTTATAGTCAGAGTTAATCTTAGTTCAAACTTTTCTATTAAATTTCTACCTTATCATATCAAGGTCGGTTTACAACAAAATCAACATAACACGCCTGTAATCCCTGAAGGACAAGGCAGAGATGTATATAATATTACGCCCCACATTTCGCTGGTTATGTTAAAGTCCCATATAATAGGGGGTGAGCCTATCAACCGGGCACATATACAAACCGTGGCTATAACTGAGAAAATCCTGATGAAAAACCAATAACGCTTTTCCTGACCGGAAATCGAACCCAGGACTTCATACTCAGTAGCGCTGGCGATCACTAGATCAACGAAGCAATAGTCTTTTTGTAAAAGCACGAGCAGCTTGTAAAAATTCGTACTAATTCGGACTTCCCGCTCCGCTATCGCTCCAGTTCTGTGTAACGTGCCCTTTTACACATAGTGATTTACTAGCGCGAACAGATCCATTACAGTTTCATTGAACGACTGGATGAGACACGACGATAAATCGACGACAATCTCTAATCCAGCGTACACAGACAGATCTATCTACGTAGTGTTATTGTATATCTGTGTCTTATTGTGTTGGTGTGATGTCTATGTTATTGATGAAATATTAGTGCTTTCACACCAAAGACATTCAAACATTTAAGTCTATTTAATCTCTTTGATTCACACATGGTATGGGCGTGACTTTACTTTGAACGATTAAAATTTCAGAGTATAACATCGAGCCTACGAATAAGAAGTAATAACAGTTTTACGGAATTTTAAACACAGGTTATTTTATAAAAACCGTAACTCTATCTAGATATCAAAAGGAGAGCTCAAAACTATGAACAATCACGGAAGATATCCCGTAAGTGACAGTATAAGTCTATTTAGTGACTTCAAACAAAATCGCTTTTATGTGCGTCTGTCCTTGTGACCGTATTCTAAACTTCACTCCTGTCTACATGTGACTGATCCTAAATTACCCTAGGCTGATAAAATTTGGTTTTTCCTAAATCATGTTAATAATAGCATTAAAGTCGGTTTCCCCCGTTGTGAAGTCATAAAGACCATGCGAAGTTAAGGCAGGTAGCTAGAACCTACCTAATATGTAGTAATATCAAAAATATTCACAACAATTTTAAAAACATAGCACAAAGTTGTGTTTTCAACTCATTTGTTCAGAAAAGTTTCTGCAAAGTGTATATTGATCGAGGTTTAGGCTGCATACACGCAAACAGTGTCCATTATAACGACAACGATTCTACTACTGGTTTGAGATCTGTATCTACATATACATCTATACAAAAATAAAATTGAAGTGCCAGTTTGTAATTTCAGAATAATAGTTTGTTACTGTATGTATATGATATGAAAGTATAAACGGTACTTATAACATTAAAACATTTTTTTTTTTAATTTTGTTTGTCTCTCTGTCTATTTGTTCCGGCTAATCTCCGAAACGGCTGGACCGATATTGACGGGACTTTCACTGGCAGATAGATGTAGGTGATATTTATTAAAAAAAAACGATTAAGGTTCTGTGTAAAAAAAATTAAACCCTTGAAACTGTAAAAAACAATCCGATTCAAATAGGGAACTAATATTTTTTATAATAATAATTCCAGGCAGACGCAGGTCGCGGGCAACAGCTAGTTTTACACAACCCAACACCCAACAAGCTACAGCTTCGTGTTCCTCTAGGACAACCTAGACATAAGACTGTGTCTGACTACCTGTAACTAAGACAGCCGAATATATTTGCATGATAAAAGGTGTCAGAAGCTTTAAAGCGCTATCTCAGTCTCCGCTTTCTATACCTTGCTTTTGTGATCAGTAAATTGAGCACACCATCTTTGGTTAACCTCTGTGGTCGATTGAAGTACGTGGTACATGTATATCTACAGCATGTATCAGAAAGGTGACCATCAAATTAAACAACCTACTCTGTGTGTCCAACGTCACAATCGCAAAAAAAACATTCGTCCCTTATCAATTCGTTCGAGTAGGTATTGAAATTATGAGACAGCTGTATATTTTTTCTCGATTTCTATGTTGATCCTGTCGAAGAAGCTTTTCAGTTTGATAGTCTGTACTACACCCTTAAGTCTGTACGAGGGAGCGTGATGAGAGAAAAATTTCTCAAATTCTTCGTTTACTTCAAAATACTATTACTATTTTTATTTTATTTTTAATTCTAATTTTGTCAAATTATAAGTGATTTTACTTGATTTTTATGTTCAACTAATAACTTGTATGTGTGGTGTAAACTGTTAGTATAATAGTTGGTTATAATAAATAAAAAATATATATATATTTCACTTTGAAACGTCGTCGTTACGTTTGCACTTATCCACCAGAATCGCTGACGTCATTCACGCTCCCTCTCATTCGCTCAACTTACGTTCCATTTTACCAATGAATTTGATGTTTCATTTCACGGTTAACTTTAATTGAATTACTTTTATTTCAAAGAAAATTATCCCACAAATATGACCATAACCTTTCTGATACATACTGTATACACTCGGTATACCGCGTACACATGTATATCTATCTTATCTGTAGTAATCAAGAAGATACTAGTTATGTATGCTTGTGGTGTGTAGGACACAACGATGTCCTTAATTACAGTGAAATGACGTGTCTATCTCCAAATATATATTCCATCTGTATCAACCGCACTCGCTGCGTTCGTGGCCACACATATTTAATTACACAGTCATTGTAAAGGTTCAGATTATCCTCTCCTATTAGTTTGTTTTGAATCTAGATCGCGAAATATAATAGTCGAATAACTGTCATAATTGCTTAGGACCGCGAAATGGGTAGTTTGGTCTGAATGGTGTTTTACTTTCGGGTTAGGACGTTAAATATACAGATAGTTTTGTTTTTATACGAACCTTTTGCTGTTTGAGCTCCGTCACTTTAAATACATCAGCATTTTGTGGTTCCCATACATTGTCGGCAATGTTTACTTACACATTGTTCGGTAAAGTTTATGGCAACATTAATTGTGTTGTCTTTGTTCTCTCTAAAATATTTATCACACCACCCTATTTTAATCTGAACATTTACAATATTCTTCATGCTTCCCAACATAAGTGATTGGTTATTATACGCTGTGCAAATGTTTATTTTCGCTGTTGTTGGCTGGAAAATGCATAATCAGCGGCCTTTATGATTTGTGCGGTTTTCCGTACATTCATTCCATTATCATCTGTGGGCACCCCATTGTGGTTGTTATGTTTGGTCCATTCAAACATAACAGGATTGCAGACAGCATTTTGTTTCCGTCATTAATCGTAAGCCACGCGTCTCGTTTTGGTTGGCTTATCTTAATGGGATGGGAGCACGCAACAACACAACCGTTTTCACCAACCAATCTGTATTGAGTGAGCGGATCTTGTAGCTATTGTTGCCGTTGTAGAAAAAATACAATGTTTTTTTTTATTTTTTTTTCGTTTGCGTTCGGAAATGTTGCGTAACTTAATTTTGAGAAAGCTTTTTCTAGCTCGTGTATCGTGATTTAGATGTAGTAGTGTTAAGATTAGACTTTATTGGTAACTAAAGTATTACTACTATTACATTTACCAAATGGATTTCTGCAATGTTGAAAAGAAGCCATAAATGGGTTTGATATAAACATTTTTTTTTTTTTATGTTTGATGGGCCTACTCTTGACTTCAATCTAGTCCTGAGGACAGAGATGAGGTCGACGATGGAACGAGCTAACCCAAACTATGCCATATTTTCTAAAGCTATGTGAATATTAAAGTTTGTAAATAAACTCTTAACGACACCGAAAGGCACTTGTTCTCGCCGTCAGTCAAGGCTATAATTTTTTGTTCTGGACCATACCTGGGAACTTTCTAGTTATGGTGATATTGGAGGTCAAAGATCTAACTTTTTTGCAAGTTTTTTTTATTGTAATACTGGTTTTTAAGGTTTTACTAGGCTTTACTTTAAATGCCTCCATGACCCGATTACTATTCAATGGATCCACCAGCACAAGTTTTGAATGCGTTACATTGAGTTTTAACATTGACCGTAAAACGTGATCTTTCATCCCAAAAAAAAGTAGTTTAGTCGTTACTTTGATGTACAGAATGCTTGGTTGACGCCTTCGCGAAGGGTCCGTTTACACCTTTTATACTGTAGACGAAACCCCCCAAAACAAGAAAACCCTTTTAAAAATTGTGTATCATACGTATTGGGGTAAATTACTTAAAGACAAACTGAGCCGTGTTTTTGTATTATTCCCTCATTAAAATGATAAGTAAGAACTTAAACACTGGGTTGTGAGATACGTAATCCAAAATAAATGAGGATTCGAGCTTTTACGTGGCACCAATAGGTATTCCTATAAGAATTTCGGTCAAAGAGAGTGAAAAAGTGAGAAGATTTCCCAGCATTAAAAACGAATGGAACTTTGCAAATACTTCAAGAAATTTAATGAAAAAAGTTGGGAAAATCTTCTGAAAAAATTGCACCCTTTGGGCTAGCGGGTTTGATAAATTTTATTCCGGAATAATTAATCAGGAAGCATTAATTTAATTTTGGAGTACGCGTATTTAGAAAATTGGTGTTGATTGATTATGTGCATTTATTAGAGGATCACGTCGTGAGTTCATTAAAATTCCACGTGTGTTAAAATAGCATTTTAAGATGAGAAAATGTTTAAACACTGTTTTAAGCTTTAAAACGGTTTAAAACTAAACTTATACTGTCACTTACAGGATATCTTCCGTGATTCTTCACATGTTATACAAAGGCCAGTTTTATCAAAAATTGATGGTGTAGCCACGGGTAGTCCATTGGCACCTGTGGTTGCTAACTTGTAGATGGAACACTTCGAGGACCTGGCTTTATCAACATGTTCTGTGCCTATCAAGGTTTGGAAACAGTATGTGGGCAACGTATTCTGTATCCTCAGAGGTGGAATACCAGAAGTTGAGAGATGTTTGAACCATCTGAACAATATCCACACGGCCATGTGTTTCACAGCGGAAGTAGAGAAAGGTCGGGCGTTGGCATTTCTTGACGTGAAAGTCATTGCAAGGAGTGATGGGACCCTTGGCCATTCAGTGTACAGGAAGCTGACTCATACGGACCGCTACTTGCAAGCCACCTCACATCATCACCCCCGTCACCTTAAGTCCGTAGTCACCTTACTTACAAATCGCGCATTGATCTGTGTGATTCTGAACATAGGGTGTATCAAATTGACTGCAGTTACACCAGTTCATACATCGGTCACACATAAAGGCGGTGAAAAAAGCATTTATTTAAGGACAACCAACAAAGCATACACCAAAAATACAATTATAATGTTGAAGCAGAATAGCTTCAAAATTGTATAAATAAATATTATTTGTTTAATTCCTGATTCCCTCGTATATTACAATCTAGTGAAAGCTTGTTAAGCTATTACGATTCAATTATTCTAACGTCAAGCTATAAATTATTTACAAAGCCCTCAAATTCCACATTGTAAACTAAACTAACACAATTGTCTTGAAATATACAGCCGAACTATTTGGTACTGCATTGGACCTTAGGGATTTCGATTGCTATGGTGCGAACTAATTTCTGTTAGAGAAGGTTCTCGGCTTACGCACATACGCAGTTTGTCGAAACGGTACCAATTTCCCGACCCCGGTTGATTGTTAATTCATAGACATTGTTGGCTGGTAGTTACAAGTTGGTAGTATAAACGGTGTTTGTCTTGTCCACAATTTAAATGAAATTATTGCCAATGAAGGATCGTCTCGTACGTCGTTAATTTTAATCGAGTTGTAAAATCGTTAATTGTTAATTTCGCCTTAAGCTTTGACAGTTAGTGTCGGTTTATGGTGTTTTTAATGTTTTGTCAAGTCTGTGTTCTAAAAAAAGTCTATAATTAGACATAACTACAAACAGTTTTATTCTAAAATCAGTTGTTCATTGAACTTTGAAATAAACGCGTTCGTAATGTTATTAATTATTTTGTGAAATGGCCTGTTTATAACGAGTCAATATTATAAGTTGCAAATAGCTGAAAATTAATTAATATGGATGCCTTTTGTCGACGAACAAATTCAGCAGTTGAATGCATTTTGTCCATCACAGTTAATATAGGTGCTAGCTCGATGTGAATTAGTAGTTCTGGCATCCGGCTTTTGTAGTAGGTTATGGTCAAACGGAGAGGGCACGTGTTGAACTAAAAGTGAGCACCAGTTTCTATTTCTAGGAAGTTAACAAGGTGAAAACCACGTTCCCACACGAAAATTCCCTCGTTAAAACATGATGAAAGCATCCACATTTTCCTTTTACAGTACCAGTATCAAAACTTAGTATTGTGACATTTAGTTTCAACCTTTTTCTAACATTCTAATAGCTTCGATAACATGTCATTGTGAATTCACTGAATTCAGTATCCATGAATGTAGACATACAACGCACGTCGAAATCGAATAAAGCGCCGATTCGATTCCAACGAACGACGATTCCGAATAGTAACAAAATTCGAATCGGTTAATATGTTACAAAAATACGTCACGGAAACACAGCGACGTGGTAAATGGTACGTGGAGGCCATATCAAAACGTTCCCGCCCGCGGTAGTGTGACGATGGGCTGTTTTTTGGCGAGTACGAATATAGGGTCTGGACGCGCCGTTTATCATCTTTTGTATCGTGAAATTTTAACATTGTTTCTGTTTTACCTCACAAGTTTAAATTCTCCGGATAATTCCCGCAAAAAATGCAAATTTAATAACTTGCATTTACCTCACAAATTAAACTATCTTCACATAACATGCATAATAAATACACGCCTTTTTACAAGCTTTTATTTAACTTGCACTAACGAAACGGAAAAAACGAAAACGGTTACCACGTATTCAGTACATCATTCTGAGCCCCCAACATAGAAAATTTTCATCATCATCTGGCTAGTTTTGCCTAACTATGTTGTGGTCGGCTTCCAGTGTAACCGGATGCAACTGAATACCAGTATTTTACATGGAGCGACTGCCTATCTGACCTCCACAACCTAGTACGTGCTAGGTAATACGATACCCCTTGGTAAGACTTGAAAACACACATAAAATAATACGTACAGAACATACATCACATATGGACATAGAAAATTTTTATCGTTTATTAAAAAAAAATCAGCGCCGCGTACGCGTCGGTATCCTGTGGTCCTTCCACCCCGTATTTGTTTAGGTTAAATCTTGCAACTGAATTTTATAACATTTATCTTCAACGGATTGAGCTGAAATTTTGCATACACGTTTAGTTTCTATGACAATGCATGGTTAGCTAAACTACGTCATTCTAAATCCAATATGGCGGACCCACAGATCTCGGACTAGTTATTTTTTATGCACCCTCATGATATGGGTATCAATTAAAAGGGTTTGCTGAGAAAAATACGAATGACGTCACACCTATATTTATAAACTAGTTTATAAAAATGTTTTTTACCAAAAGCTTATTCCCGTAGAGGTAGGCAGGCACTACGTAATATCCATCTTCTACAATCCTTACATATTACTTTAGCCTCGTCCACGATCAAACATTTCGTCATACACGTCGTACGCCGTCGCGAGTACCTACTGCGCACCTAACCTTAAATAGATCGTTAAAAGAAGAGGAACCTAAAATTGAGGAGTACATTTATCGTGCGGCGGAAATCTTATCCCCATTTTTCGCTTGACAGCTCAAGGCGCCTTAATAATAATGACACGAGGAAATAGGAAACGCGAGGAATCCGGTATTCGTTTGTGTTGCGGTAATCCGTCGGTAAACAGAACATGCAGTGTATCAAGTTATCTCCCCGAGTCGTAAGAGAGCAAGTGTCAGGGAAGGAAATTGATGACTGCGGTGGGTTCAGCGACGTCTGGCATTTCAATCTTGGTGTTTTATTGATGTAGTACCTACTAACAATGACATCTTTGAGTATCAGCTCTGAAGTACTCGTATATCAAGTCCGGTTGTCATTCGTTGAACAGTGCCCATTTAGTCATGCGGTCGTAGCTACCGACTAAGTTTCGGGTTTGTTTTCCAGGCGTAGCTAGTCAATTTACCCGTGAGTGTAAACCTCGGTAGTGTTCTAGCTACAGTTTGCGTTTGTGCCTTTTTTATTTTATTTTTAGGATGAGAAATCATCAAATAACTCCTCCAGCTCTGGGCGGAGCGGAAGGGAGTGTCAGACTTTTACTGACTAAAACCCATCCATGTTCCTTCTTTTGCCCTTTGTGTTCCAGGGCCGCGGTATCTCCTTCGTCGTCATAAGACGGACGGACGGCGAGCTAGCCCAAGTGGAGCAGACCTCCACGGTGTGGTCCACCGTGTCCTCCGGGTTGCGTTTGTGCCTTACAAAATGTCTTCGATAAGCTTCGGTTACACAAGGTGAAACTAGGAGTAAAATTGCTTGTTTCTGCGAGCATGTACGAACACGGGTAATTTAAAACACCTATTGTGATAACCCTGTCTTTGCTGTCGCGCAGTGGGGTATAAAGGATCCCTTCAGAATTATGACAGGTGAGCCTAGGTGTATTTTAAAACAATAATCTTATGTCTAGACGAAAACAGGTCGTCGAACTTTTATGGTCTATAAATGTCTGATATAAGTCTGACTTATAAATAAAAGTCTCACCTTCTGTCAATTGCGACCAAATATTGTCAGTGATAAGCTTTGAAGGTACGATCCTTAGGGGACCCCTTTTGGGATTACAGGCCTGAACATTTTCACCTTTAGATTTTCTTGTACCATTTTATTCTCACTGCATAAGTCCGTGCCAGTTGTGTTGGCGTATGTTATGAAACTATGAAAACGACGTTCAACTAAATCTGCATGCTAACTTTGTTAAACTTCGACTCGTATTTGAGTTTCATCTTCGACAAACATATTGCTAGATTAAAAAGTTCATTACACATACACGTTACAGTCGAAGTTAGGGACTTGTGTATAGACATGGAGTTCGACCAAACAGCGAAGTTTCTTTCTCAACTCCAAATAAAGTAGGTGTGAGTGAGTAAGAAACTTTGAGTTCAACCACGTTGCTTGATTATAATTTATTAACAAACGAACGTGTAAATAAACTCGAACTAATAACCAAAGTTCAAAATGTCTTTATGTACAAGTTTGATGAAAAAATAACATTATATAGGTAGCTATGTTGATGAACTTAAAATTGAATTAAGTTTTGGGACGCAAAATAGGTAATGTTTAAGATTGGAATTTTAGTTGGCAAGCAGAATTAGTTTTGTTTGCTTATTTATTAGAAGTATTTCAAATATTTATAGTTTCTGTTTACAGTTATTACAAAATATTATTTTACTTCAAGTTTTAGACAGAGTACCTAAAGTTTACATCACGTTCAATTTAATGTTGTTTATTTTATAAACAGTTTGCTTTTATTCAAACCATTTAGATTTTTTTTATACATTTTTTTAAATAGCCTTTTGGTATTAAACTTATTTTTTTTTTAATTCTTTTTTTAGTTTACAAAATTAATGTTGATTTTCTGCGATAAATACGAGAATCGCAACATAGATAATAAATAAAGAACTGACAAATACAACTTAGGACTTGAAACAAACGTGAAAACTAAAATGGCTGGTTCATTTAATATCGTTTAATTGAATTGAAATAGCTCACTCTTCCTGTTCCCAGGACAAATTCCTGAAGATATTAATACCTTCTAAACTAATGTGGTAAGAGCTATTCCTTTCACGAAGTTAAATTAATTAATAACTGTGGTTTATTGACCTCTGTTGGCATAAATTGCTTTCACGTTTTATTTTGTGGTTATGCTTTTGAAAAGATTTTATCGAATTTAATATTTATCGGGTAGTTCAGAATCAGTATTCCTAGATATGGACCGAGTAACCGAGTCTATTGTTATGGACTCGGTTAATATCCAGGAATAATGATAATAACAGACCTAATTTCCAGGTAAGGTCTACAATAACCACGTTGGATGCGTATCGGTGAAGTCAAAAGAGAATGACCAAAGTTGGTACCAAAAAGTCTCGCGCCTCAAAACCAAAATATTATAGTAATTAGTTTCATATTTTTTTACGGCATTACGCGTCGGGGATTTGATTTTTGAACTGGAAATATACTTTTCGAGTTTAAAAGTACGAATATTGTTTTACTCCCTTTATATGACGTTCCGTTTCAACTGAATATAAATGACGTTCCGTTTCAATTGAACAAACCCTTGTCTGTCGAGCGGACTCTAAAATTAATTACAATTAAGTAAGATCAGTACACCAAATCGATTTAGTTTGGTTTATTGCTATTGGCAACAAAATAGATTTTCTCAGCCTAAAGATTTTGATTTATCGATTAAATCCCGACTAGTTTATAGCACTTACTATACTCTATGGTTTATAGTTATCTTATCTGTGGCATCTGACATTTGTACTGTACTGACTGACTATTGGCAATGTAAAGGTCTAAAATAAATTCGAGTTTCAGTCAAGCATACTGTGGATGTTACTTTAACTCGTTATTCTTACTAATATTAGTGTATTACGCTGTTTTTAGAGCAATAATGTAATGTATGTGTGTTAAAATACGTCGTTGGTAGCGTCGAAAAAATAGACCTACTTTTTAGGTTAGTTTCGATTTTATAAAATAACTCTGAAACGCGGGTTTTTTTTCAAAAATAATTTTTGTAGGAGTTAATACGATCAGTGTAGTCTATAAAAAACAAGGTTTGATTTTGATGCAGCATGGTACGGGATTCCATACTTCCATGAGCATTCTCCTTTACCGCTATTTTCCTATGTGTTGTCGACATCGTAACATAGCACACCAATTGTGATTAAAAATGCAATACGAAGTTCTACTAAACAATGAACTTAGAAGAATACTATCAGTCTACGATATAACGAGCTTTAGGTAAAATCTGGAATACACTGGTAAACCACGAAGGTAAAAACACGCAAGAAAACAGAAATGATACTCACCTATAACATAAACTATCAAACCTTATCGTTTATCGCGTTCGTTCAAGTCCCCTGCAATTTATACTTCAACATTATGATGTATAATTCAGTTTCTCATAAGAATTTGCCGGTTAGGGATACCCTTCCAATAGTCGCTGAATGTTGATTTATGAAGACACCCGCTGGCAACACCGTCTGTAAGAATACCTGTAACAAAATGACTGATATGTTATTTGAACGAACGAGTGTTTATATCTCCCAGTAACGGATTATGAACACTGAAAGTATAGTAATAAATCTTTATTAACATACCTATGCCGTGGGTACCTACTCAGCTTGTATTTCAACAAAGGAGAGAATTGTTTCGGTCCAAACACAAGAAAAGGCGTGTTTCTCAGTCTACACGCTATAAATCTTCAGGGCACCTCGCGTCCTGATTTATTCAGTCGATAATCTCGACTTGTCCGGAACTTATCTCTTCGAAAGTTCGATTCAAGACGAAATGTATGTGAATGAATTACTACGACAATATATTCAGGACTTACAAAATATCGAGACGCCGACTTGCAATGAACGGTATTATGGAAATCAAACGGGATTGTGTTTCAAACCTGGCTTGGATCAATGTTTCAATATGCGGTCTTATGTGCTGATAGGAACTGTTATCGTGTATAAGTCAAGGTAGCATGTTTACATTTATCATCATCTGCCTAGTCTTTTCGCAACGTTTTTGGGACGGCTTCCAGTCTCACCGGATGCAGCTGAATACCAATATTTTACATGGAGAGACTACCTATCTGACCTACACAACCCAGTTAGCACTGGCTAATATGATACCCCATGGTAAGACTGGTAGTCAGACTTTCGGGCCATTGACCACCTGTAACGATTGTCTAGTATGTATTTGAATTAATTACTTTATTTCTGAATTGTTCTTTTCTTTGTTTTTACTATGGACACTTTTAACGTGCACATCTTGCTACATCGCTCTCACATAATGTACCATCTCAACATGAATGATGTAACCAAGGTTTTGTAAAATATTCTGATTTAAAAGAGTGTCCATGGAGTTTCTTGCCCGTTCTTCTCCATAGAGATCTACGTTAGGGAATGGGTAACTACAGTACTTTCACAGTTTTTATGCCTTGTGACTGGGACTGTAGCTACATTTCATTGTTGTCTTTGTTTCGACAATTCAAAAGTGCCTGTAACTGGCCTACTTGAAATAAATGCTTTGATTTTGATTTTGTACTGGGTGGTCACAAATCCACGAACCAGCCCAGGTAAGCACGGCTTAACCTTAACATTCATGAGCCGAAAATAAATTTGTAATTTTTGCACGCCCCTGTCACAGTGTTAACGAAAAAAGGACAAACAAAATGTCCTTTTAAAATTGTTTACGCGGCTTCATGTTAATCTTTATAAAATAAACAGCACTATAACCGCTGCCGCAAAAAGCACCTACGTTCTCGGCCGCTAATAATTTCACAGTTTAACCGAGTTGCCAGCAAACACGAACTTCGTCAAAGGGATTTGGTTAATTCAATTTCTGTGTTCCACCACCGCCTTTCTATGCTTAGGTGGAAGAAAATTTGCGTAATATTTAATTTCAATACCATCTTAGGCTCGGAAAGCTTAGCGAAATCTTTCCAAACTTTGAGATTTGCTCCTCAAAGTTGATTAGAATCTGAAAACTCCGCGGTGGTTATGCAAGTCTTTCGTCGGGAACTATTTGTGAAAGCTGCGGTAGCGCAATAAATTGCTTTTAAATCTGAGCAAATTGATAGCGTCACTAAAACAAAAATAATGATAAGAATTCTTTGTAAAGCCGGGCTTGAATGAACTCCCAGGAGACATTAAGCGCGCTTGTCCCGACTTAATGTATTGTTATCATATTATCCGGGGCCGGCCCTCAGATCTCGCTAATGTGACTAATGAAACGTGGACTTATATCCACATCCTCGCGATAATCCGCCCTCGTTTTATGGATACTTCGTCTTATCTTTATATACAGAAACACGGACAAATTGCGTCGCTCCCATGCGCTTGTTACGTACCGTCAATTTACGGTTTTTATTGTATCACCGTAAATTGCTCATTAAAATTTTATTCGATAGCTAATAATGTGTGCAATATATCGTACATTTAAAATGTATTACCTGATTAGCAAGTATAAACAGGGTTCTCGTTAATGGAATTATGCGAGGATGGATTCAATAAATAATTTGGGATGTTGATTCGCGAGCCTACTAAATTAAGTATTAATAGCACTTAACTGATAAACTACCCTGTGTAAAAATAAAGCTTTAGGTGTGAAACTAGAGCGCAACTTGGTATTAGGTCATTTAATTTCAAATGTAAGTGTGCACTTCTGTGCTAAAATTTTGGTTCGTTCTCAATTACATATGTTAACACTCGAAACGGAATTCGCAATTTAAATGCGCTAAATGTCGAGAGCGTACTATGAAAGATATCTATGTAGATGGATAGATTTTTATTGCAGATTCCTTTCCCTTTATGATCACTTTAATAGACTTAGGTACTGCCGGGGCCTACTGTGTTCAAAATCCTCCTTGTGCCATTACCAAAAGGTGACATATTTTCATCAATCAATAATCACAATTATTTGCCCTCGAATAAAGCCTATTTTACAAGCTCATTAAATACACTAATAAAATCGTTTGTTTAGGGATCACTTGCATCAGCCAGGCTCATAAGCATAGAACATTAAATCCCTAGAGTAGTATATTATCTTCGTAGTGCACAACCTTGAACTAGTTCTACAACGCGAGGCTCAGGAGACGAGTTTGAGCCACGAAATTTAATTAGTTGAAAAATGAATACCTGCTTTTGACACCGGCCCAAAATTGAGGTAGAAGAGAGGCATTCATTTTATAAAGCTGTGTCTTAAATATCTTGGCGTAGTCTTGTGGGTGTCATTAATTTTTTTGGTGTCTTCTTTACTGGGTGGTTTATGAAATCTAGGTTATTGTGAACTGTGAAATAAACGGAGGTATTTTTACGATAAAGTTTTATTGTAAAATATTTCTCTGGAGTTTAACATCGTACTTACTGGATTTATTTTCAGGCACAGATGGTAGGGCTTTACTCGTCAAGCCCTATTATTATTGTTATACAAGCTGGATGACCCATAGGCAAATATAAGGCGTAAGTTTCCACGAACTTTTTATTCCCTATTAAAATCCTCAAGGCGAAGAATTCCCAAAAATGTTTTCTTATAAGTACTTACTTTTGGTACCTACAAAAAAATCTCTTGACCTCTCCACTCTCTAACCAAAAATGTCATGCTTTATAGATTCAGTAGTTTAGGGTGTGCGTTGATTTAAATAATTTGTATTAATTCAGACTGGACTAAACAAGTACCGTGTTTAATTACGATACCCATAAAACATCCATACACCAGTTCATAATAATATTTATCGACTACGGTGAATGTGATACAAATCCAAGTAATTATTTCTGTGATAATTACTTCATATTCAAGTCAAAGCTTCGCTCCACACAGTGGCAACTTTATGAGCAGTTGCCAGTACCAACCGCAGCAATTATATTTAGTAGCATAAACTACTTGTAGTTAAATCTCTCCTAAGGGATTTAATCGCGGAGTAAATAAGCTGGATTTTGGTAACATATGAACCGAGAATGTATGAAAATTACTTGTGTCGGTTCATATCTACGAATTTATAGCTTCTTCCCAGTACGACTTAAATAAGTCTTCAGTAATCTCTAAATGAAAGATGGATTTAAATACTCCTTATAATAATAATAATCATTTATTTCGGGCTATGCCCATAGTGTTAGTAAATATGGTCTTAAAAATAAATAAATAAATAAATATCCCTGGACATTTCACACAGCACCAGCTAGTCCCAAGCTAAGCAACCTAATGCTTGTGTTATGGTAGCTAGATGGCTGATAAACTACATATATACATTTTTTAGTAAATACATACATTTATAGATAGAAAAACACCCAGACCCGGAACAACTACTTGTACGTCATACAAATATTTGTTCCGTAAGGGAATCGAACCCGCGACATGCAGCGCAGCAGTCAATCGCTTGACCACTGCGCCAACCGTGCCGTCAAAAACTAGTGTTAGTAGACATACATTGCTTATTTCGTATGGATTTTCATCCAATGACGCAGCATTGGAGACTCCCATCTGTCTGCGAAAAGACTCACCCTACATATTGTAGGCCCAAAATTACATAATTAATAGTATTAGGTATTCTTGGAAAATTGGTATCCTTCAGTAATTGAATTACAGCGGTCAGATGATGATTTGGTCTGTGGGTAAAATACGTTCTGATTGGGGACCGATCCCTAAATATCTCGTTCGAAAAGATACAGTAGAAAGAGAATCAAGGCTCATTATTCCGCATCATGCAATCACGGCGGGATAATCGAGAGTATATAGGTGTATGTAGGCGTATTAGTCCTGCATTAGTAATATTATTCTGCAATCATCAATCAGTCCGAACAACTTAGAGATAATGTAACCAGTGTGGCTAAACAAGGCTACAAGTGTAGTAGACTAATAATAATTATCAGACAAGATACTCCGAGTAGGAAAAAGACGCCTGATTCATTAACTTTGCAGTTGTAAATTATATTTTTAAAAGAAGAATTACCTCCTAACGTGTCAGTGCTGCCTGCCTTCTGCCGACTTTTCCTATTGACGGCTACCGGCTACGTAGGCGAGTTTTTTGAGGTCCTGTAATTCTTTTCCGATTTTGATACTTGTACATATTTATATTATTATTTTAAATCTATTTATAGTTTGTAAATAATGCACATACTGAATTCAAATAGAAATATCTTTAAAATAAGTTATTTATAAAATGTAAGCGATTTAGATCAATGCATCATGTCATAAGTGAGGGGAGCCGCTTATGGAAGAAATGAAAAGGTTTCAGGCCCATAACATGCAAATGTGAATGGTTTAGAAAACTTTAAAGATGGAGGACTAGTTGAAAGTAATGCAAAAAAACCATTTATGTCCTTCTAAAAAAGACCGCAACGTTTTAAGCCACATAGTTGCTTGTATTTAAAAGTCATAACACGATATGGCACTAAAGCCACTGGCCATTCTGGTCTCACTTACTCTTCTCGTTACATAGAATGTGAAAATATTTCAGACAAAATGTTCATTTAAACGTTCACTTTATTCGTTTTAATAATCAAAATTGCATACTTTGTAAAATTAATGTATTCAAGAGTTTGCAAGGATGCTTAAACTTTATGAACATAACTGTGATAAAATGTGGCCTTTTGAATTTTAAAATGTTATTTTATTTTAGACTAAAATTACTTTTTTTATAAGAAAACATTTAGATTTTTTCTACAGCAAATGCGTTTAAGAGTAATTGAGAGCGCAGTATACTAGGTATTACATTAACGGATCGTGTTCGAAACACAATACTGCGCTCCAAAACAAATATAGCTGACGTGGCTCAAAAGGCTGCCAACTCAAATGGGACTGGGCAGGTCATGTCTGCCGCATGCCGGAATAACTGTGGGCCAAAATATCAGGAAACTTATGCTGTGACACAGAGAGGCGGGGTCGCGGCAGGCCACGAAGGAGATGGCGGGACGGACTGGACGAGTTCTGTCCGGACTGGATGGAAGACGTGCGGGTTCGCAAGAAGTGGAAGGAGTGGGAAAGAGCAGGCTAGAAAATGCGTTTTTTTCAATCTCCATAGTCTCTCTAAATAAGAACACATTTTTAAACTCTGAGATATTCTGCGCGACTATACTACGAAAGTCTTGAGCAATCTAAAACAGATAGGATCCGTATTTTCCTTTATTCTTGAAAAACAGATTTAGCAAAGGCTTAATAACGTTAGGTCGAGAATTTAGGAAATTGGAGCTTGTTTTTTGAAGCCGTTTACGATAAACAGAATACGGTGGAACCTATCAGCTTACCCGGGTGCATTATGAGCTCCGGCCGTTCAATCTACCCTGGGGATCGCTACACAAAGAGCCTTCGCTCAATATGGGCATGCTCCCGAAAACTAGTCACTAATTGATGCTTATGTTTTGGAACATAGATAGACAAAAGATAGTATTTGTATTTTTTGAGATAGACCGTAATTCGATGTTGATGAATGATGGTCCTGAATACACAAGAGGAAATGAGTAATCAAAAAATGGTGTAATATATCGCAGGCACAAAATAAGCCAGGCAAACCAATATGGGTTGTGAAGCTCAGAGAGGCAGTTGTTCCTTGTAAATATTGATTTTCAGCTTTATTCTGCTAGACTGGAAGCCGAACCCAACATGGCTGCGAAAAAGATAATCAGATAATGATAATCAATTGGATTAAAAGCCTCTTCACCTTTTGGCGATCTCCCTAATCTTCGTCACCACCTTCGAAACACAGTAAGCAGGTATTACGTCAAACACAAAATGTAGTTTAAGTGCATCATTACATCTTTCAGTCACTGTAACAAAGCATAATTTGCATTTTGAGCATTACAAGGAAATTTGCAAAGGGACATGGGACGTGAAAGCGCTTTTAGACATCCGTTGTGCTCTAATTGCGACAGTCCATGACGTGACGGGCAAATTATGCATTGTCGCAATTTAAATCCAACACCAATGTGTACTTGTGTGAGGACAGAAATGGCTATGCATTTTCTGACACATTTGCAATTGTGGAACAATCAGAGATAAGTGTTTGGTTCTGCAGCTGATGGTCTATAATATTTTATGTTGGAAGCAGTTTTTAGGTTATTATGGTTAAATATGGTCTTTTTGTTGAATTTGCTAGGGGGCGTGAGATGTTTGACGATAGATCACTGCAGTATTTACGTAGCTAAGAACAATGGCAAGTTTAGTACCTACAATCAATAAATGTCAATGCCTAAACGATAGTCCAACCTACGATCTATTCTTGGTAAATAGCATAATATTCCCACTACTGGGCACACAGGCTTCATCTCTGTTAGAGGGAGCGGGTCCGGGTGAGTTGGTGGATATCACATAACATATCCGACGTAAGGGTTAGGCAGAGGTGTACCTAATAGGACACCCACATTTCGCCAGTTATGTTTAAGTTTCATGTAGAAGGGGGCGACAATATTGCCCGTAACCGGGCACAAATCCAGACTACTGAAAAAATCGTGATGGAAAAACCCGATATCACTTTGCCCGACCCGGCAATGAATCAAGCCCAGGACCTCATGCTCAGCAGTCGCACTTGCGATCACTAGACCAACAAGGCAATTTTCTTGGTGGATATCACATGCCTTCGAATAGGTTTTCTCTCGATGTTTTTCTTCTCCGTTTCAAAACCTGTGGTGAAGATATAAATTACTCCAAGTGAAGTGCGACCTAAAAATTGCAAGCCCGGGCCGTTACCACAGGTCCACCATTACTCGAAATTCATCAATTCTTTACAAAATAAGTAAACGCTAAAGTACGTTGAATATGATTAACAATGCCTTATATGATATTAATGGTTACAGTCGTAGTAGGCTATTAATCATCTACACCTTACTTATGACGTCACACCAAGTAAAGCCTACCTTTTGCTTACCTACATAATTCTCAGGTATTGGTTGAACACATTGCCAAGTTTTGTACTGTATGAGCAATAACTTTGATGTCGCCACCAACTTTCGATTTTCACTTCGGTCTTACATTTTGGCTTAACAACCTATTTGTAACATACAACATCACGCTTGTAATCCTCCAAAGGGTAGGCGAATATATATCTTAAGTACTCTCACTTTTTGCCAGATATGTTTAAGTCTGATGTTATTACATGAGTCTATTGCCATCAACCGGGTACAAATCCAGACACAACTGCCACTGACAAATTCCTGATGGAAAAACCCAATTACACTATGTCTGACCTGGGATCGAACCCATGCCTACAAGCTCTCGCAGTAGACTATGTCACCACTAGACCGACGAGGCAGTCAAACTATATGTACTTAAGACAAATGGACCTTTAGTTAAATGGCTCGAACGCTAGATTACTATTTTGGCCATCCCCATCTCTCACGAAACATTTGTTCTAACTGTAGGTTGGTTATGGATAACTGTGGTAACTATAATTACAGCTGTGTAACATGAAGGCCTATCAATTTGCCCAAAGGAGTGAGTAACGAAGTTTCACCAGAGAATTCTAGGCCGAATTATTAGCATACCTATTATTATAAATATTAAATAAAATATAAATAAAAAGCCTTTTATTTCTTAAAAAACATGCTGCAATTTTAAGCGTACGTTGCAATTTACTTAAAAACTAAATAAATATAGCTAGTGCACAATGTGGCTCATTTGTTTATAGTTATAGTATAGTACCTAGTAATGTTTTTTCCAATTAGCAACTGTATTGTTAATTTATTTATAGTTCAATTAGGAACCCCTCTCCGGTGAGGGCCTTTGCCAAGGATTGCCATTTCTCACGGTCTTGGGCCACCTGTTTCCGTGTTACCTATTATAACACCGTAGTAATAATATTTACATTCCAGGATAACAATCTCATCATTTTCATAAATTATAATATTCCAAGAGAACTCTTTTTTACACGAGCCAGAAGTTAATTTAATTTCTTTCGGAGTGTCAAAGTTTGTGTCGCAGTGAATTTATGAAGGGCGCTTTTTCTCTAACATCTTGAGTTGAATTGAAAATTCTAGATTACAGGACTTAAAGTAACTTTGAATAAAGGGTGACGTTTTTTAGATGGACACTTGTAGTTTCTAAAGTAATTTAGTATTAAAATTAGGTTTAAATAGTTGAAGGTGAGACAGTTATTATAATCTTCTGACGGGATAATTCTGTGACTGTAAATCAAAATTTTCAATTATGACGCTAAAAAAAATGGTTGTCTTCGTCAACGATATTGCTCTTTAGTAGTCAGAACCTCTTGTACCCCATCATCAGGTTGTTTGTAATGATGTGGTTTTTAAGATGCCACCCACGCTTTGAGTTTTATTGACTTACAAATAAAATGTTCATTGGCTTGAAAAACGACAGGTGTGTGGTTTTCAGCACCTACATCAAATGCGGAGTGTATCGGTTAATTGGAGTACCTACTCGTCTAAACTTTTTTTTTTTCAAATCGATAAGTCCAGATAAAAGTAGTTGAACTAATAGGCAACATGGCATGGCATGGGTTTTGGGCATACTGCCAATCTTTTTACACCAGCAGTCTATGGGTCGACTACACGCAAAAGGCTTACAGCGCCTTGCGCGTCCAGTACAATAACGCATACAGGGCGTTGTTGGGGTTGCCACGATGCTGTAACGCATCGGGGATTTTCGCAGAGGCACGTATAGACGACTTTTACGCAATCATGCGAAAGCGTGTCGCCTCCTTGATGCGGCGGGTGCGGGGCAGCGCCAACAGCCTCTTGGTCACTGTGGCCGACAGGGTGGAAGGTCTAATACACTGGACCACAACACAAGTATTGCCGTCAAATCGTGCCTTGAAGTAATGTTTATTTTAATATTAATGCTCATTTGATTATTGTGCTTTACTTATTTTTTATTATTATTAATCATTTTGACATAATTAGTGGTGATTTTGACATTATTAGTAAGTAACTAAATACCAAGATTTTCCAAACATAATTATGTACTAACACTAGTGTTTAAGATGTGTATGTATTATTTTACTAACAAATTGGATTGTATTATCTGGGTAATAAATGATTTGATTTGATTTTTTTTTTTAATAACTTCAAATCCTGCAGTTTTCTTTTATTTAAAAAAAACAAACTTGCAGTTTTTTATTCTTATTTCTCTTTACGTAACATAAAACACACAGATGCTATTTCACGCCATTTTGTCCCGAATGGTAAGGCTGAGTTGGTTCCTATTACACTTCCTTACCTACTCCTCACTAGTCCCATCTAATGTTTCTCTTCACTGTATATAAAACGAGTATTCCTGAAAGAACATGCAGTAATGTATGTAAACCGTCTGTAATAGCGATAGAATGCTTTTCTAAAGTCCTTGAGTGCTGAGCCTGTGAAGTAGCTGGTACTCAAGTTAAGTACACCGCAAGGCAAAAGGCAAGTGTCTTTGCCATCTCCTAAGACTGAGGTGGGGTCCAAGGATGAGAGAAAGAAAAAGGACAAGTAATATAAGTATTTTTTATGTCTTTCTTTATCTTTTGGTTAGTGCCTAACCTGGTGGCAGAGATTTTATGACGCCCATGGGCCTTTGACTTGGCTTTACATGCCGTCAAGAAATATCTCTCAGGTATGCATGTACCACTTTGAAACACATGGGGCATATGCGGGGCTATCATGTGCACACAGAAAAGTGGTAGTTAGGTCCTTTTTAATTACTTTGTGATGCCATCTAGAAGTTCACATAGAAACTACGTACCATGCTGACGTCACACAATTGCTGCAACGCGCAAACAAAGTTAGGATAGGATTAGGATATATTTTAAGTCCAAAAACCGTCATACAGTGACCCACACACACACCACCTGTCTGGTTGGAGGATTATCCCTTTTCAATTGAGGATGTGGAACTATCCACCCTAAACACACGGCGACACATCAAGCTATACATTTCCAGTATAACATGGTCTCGCTTTGTATAGGTTTGCCGTAGAGTGAGAGATCAGCATAAACTGGTTTTGTATAGCTTGATTGGTCGTCATGCTTCTATAAGTTTTTTGATTTTTTACAAGTGGAAGAAGCTGGCTTCAGTTGAAACGTTTTATTGATCTCGCTGGGCCACCATATACCTATGCTTAGAAAAAATGATCGAGCGTGATCGAGGTCAAGACTTCAAGAGCAGGCCCATTTTGTAAAAAAAAAAACATAATACATAACTGTTTTATTTTGCATGGATCATAACATCATTTACTTAAATTTATTTCAAGTATCAAGTGCACTTGACTGTTCTGCTATATTCCATGATCTAAGTTTAGAATCTACTTACGGTAACTTCATCAAAGTATTCGGAACACTTCGTTTGCTTCTCGCTGGATTTTGTATTGCGGCAAACATGGACAGTGTTGACCAAGTTTAACGGCAAATATTCTATACCTCGGCACCGAAGTACTAGTTTATATGAAAATATTCAGTATCGGGTATGCAGATGGCGGATAACTGAGCGTTGCGCCGCGCCGTGACTTCGGTTAGGTATAGGCATGTATACAAGTGGAAATAGTGGTTTCAATATTTGAGATAATTAATACCTACTAATGCGAACTTATGCACGCCTGGTAAGCGTCATGAATGTGGTAATGTAAATATAATTACCACGATTTGACAAAAATCTTACAATAAAAGAACCTTATATTTTAATAAATAATTTATGAAGAAACTATTTCCAAAGTTGACGTTTATTTGATGTAAAAGTATTCCTTTCAGTCAAATGTAAAATAATTCTCGGTCGTTTCTAAAAGAAATGTGCCAGATTTTTTGCTATCTTTGTCTTAAAAATATTTATTTACATTTCGTGTTTAGTTTGACTTTCCTAAAGTTCAAGAAACGGGTAATGTTTATTGAACGAAACCTGTTTTTTATTTTACTGATAACTTCGAAAACATTTTCGCGAATAAAATGAATTAGAAATGACTAAGTTACTTTCCTGCTTCTGTCTGAAATTAATTTTGTGCTACGCGGGGATTGATCTACTCGTTCCTTGCTTTTGGCAAGTTGTATGATAAAGTAGTAATTTTGTTCTAAAAAGCTGCAGTTTTATTGTGAAACAGATAAAATTCAAGTAAAGTAACAATGTATATAATATCCCCGTTTTGTTATATTCAAAGCATCGGATGTAACAGGTACACAGGTACATGCTACTAAATATCAACCGACCAAAAAGGTAAGTCGAACGCAAATCCCGCGCGAGTTCCACCGAAACAAAATAGCGCCTATCCATATAAAGGGAAAAAAATAAAAAAGCGCAGGAAATACCAAAATCCTTCCTTCCTCCGCAAAGTGGGGAGAAGAAAAAACAGGTGTGTTTTCTTTGTGGTAAAATAAAAAAGTATTAGTACCCAATTCTCGTGGGGAGGGACGATTTCACGCGTGTAGACTGGTTTGCGAGGTGTGGCCGCTTCGCAAATCAATGAGAACAATAAATTTTGGAGTGCTCAACTCAGCGAGAGAGATTTAAGGCAGTCGATAAGCGAGTGTTGTTGAAGGTGCTCCCACAATGTTGAAGGCGACGCGACGTCGGATTTATGCGTCACAGGAATTGGTAACGGTTCAATATTTTGCCGGGAAAATAGTGCTTGTTGAAACTGAAAACTACTTGAAGTTAATGCAGTCGATTACGACGGAAACTTTTATTCTTTCGATTGCTGAAGGAAGACTTAAGAATGTGGTCGATTTTAAGAAAAACCCTAGTAGCCCAGTTAGATAAGCTAAGCTATATTTGCATTTCTATCTGTTTTAACAGAACTTTAAAACTCAAAGGGTGTAATGGAATTACCAGTAGGTAATTAATGTGCTACCACGTTGATCGTGTAATTGAGAAGTTAGGTATCAATCATCACTGCCAGGGCTGCGGGACTGTTCGAAAGAGATACCGCGGCCCTGGAACATAAAGGGCCAAAGAAGGAACATGGGTGGTTTTTAGTCAGTAAGAGCCTGACACTCCCTTCCGCTCCGCCCAGAGCGGGACGGGTCATTTGATGATTTCCCACCCTCCAAAAAAAAAAAAGAAAGGTCTATCAAAGTATCTATCATCAGTATGGTTATAAGCATCAGGTAAAATCCAGCGCAACCGAAGTAAGAACACTTACAAAGATCATTAATCCCAATTTATACCTTAATCACTACTTTTTTTTTTGGATTGGATATCAACAAATGTCCCCGCTCTGGGCAGAGCGGAAGGGAGTGTCAGACTTTTACTGACTAAAACCCATCCATGTTCCTTCTTTTGCCCTTTGTGTTCCAGGGCCGCGGTATCTCTTTCGAACAGTCCCGCAGCCAAACTTAATCACTACTCAGACTCGTTTCGCCGCTTGCTTCTGTTGTCATACTTCTGCTTTTACAACTCTATTCTTCTGTAGTAAAAACTTGTTCTATAAATTAATTTATTATTCGCCTGTCGCAGGTAACTTTCACATATGTAGTAAAACGGTTTACGGTAGCACTTACTTCGCAAATGCACTCTCCATTACCTGACTTAAGTTAATCAACAGAGAGAATTGACAGTTTATTAAAATTTTGCGGGACTCAAATTATATCGTATTTTTTAAAATAAAGGTAAAATGTCGCCAAAGTATATTTTCGTTCGTAATAGTATTGCAGATAACTCAGTTTCAAAGAATAACGAACGATAAAAGCACTTACATGTTTGTAGGCGTATTGAAGTACAAAGGGTGCATCTATGCGTTAAATGCATACTAAATCGCTCGGAAGCTAGCGCAGGTAAGGAGATCTATTTTTAGTTTATGACACTTTTAGATCCATGCTGTATAATAATGTTAATGTAACATTTCTGAGACCTGGGACAAAGCTTACCTACTTTAAAAGTTTGGTGCCCTAGATATGAAACAGCGACTGTTCGCATAGGTATGCGAGTAACAACTTTAAACAATGTAATAGTAGTGACATTATAAAATGAGGATGTTATTCACTGTTTTGTGAGTGAAATGTGTAAAGAAACCAGAATGAATTTTAATTTTTCGGCACGTTTTCATTATACAATTTTCAATGGTGCCTGCACGATATGGGCTACAATATGGCTATTTTAATAAAAAAATAGTATAGAGCCACTACTTAGATGGAAGTACGAATTATAAGGTACTTTGAACAGTAAGAATACGAAGTGTAATTTTTATCTATGCGTGTCTAGATTTGTTTGACAAAAACTAGCAGCATAATTCACTATTTCATTCATCATCTGGTTAGTCTTTTCCCTACTATGTTGGGGTCAGCTTCCAGTCCAACCGGATGCAGCTGAATAGCAGTATTTTACATGGCCTAACTGACAATCTAGTTAATACTAGGGAATTCTCTTGTAAGACTAGTTGTACAACTATTAGGCAACTGACTACTGTCAAAGATCTATATATGACAGCCGGGATCAACGGCTTAACGATTCCGAGGTTCAGAGGAAACTCCGTACCTAAGTAATGGATGATCAACCATCCATGGACCGACCGTGACAAGCGCTATTTAACGTAACTTTACCAAAAACTAGAATTGGAAAACAAAACGACTATTGCAAGAGCACCTACTAAATCTTTGTCATTTTACGAGTTGGCTAAAACTTGCTCGAACATACGCTAGATGCCTTGGTAGCGCTCCAAGTTATAAACAGTATGGTGAAATGGCTTTAAAGATTGTAATATTACTGTAGTAAATAATAATCATTTGAAGGTTTTAACTCATTAGCATTACCCAGTACTAACTGGGCTGTGGAAGTCAGATTGGCATTCGCTACATGTAAAATACTGGTATTAAGCTGCAACCGGTTAGTCTGGAATCCGATCTCAACATAGTTGGGAAAAGGCTAGGCAGATACTGAGGTCTTAACTCATTATTATTTTTATCGAGGTAAAGAATCGTAACATTTTTGTTTATTTAAATGCCTTATACTGTTATTACAGGTCTATATCCTAATGCAATAGCCAAGTCACACACACAAAATTATTAAAATTAAAGCACCAAATTCATCTCAAGATCATAAAGATCATCATTTCATATAATCTCTTAAGAACGAATGCTGTCGGTAGACTTTTACGAAATTAAAAGCCTCAGAGTATATATACGCAAGTAAATAAAATATAAGGAAGGAATACTGAGACTTAAATAATTAATTTACTAAGAAACACATACCGAAATTCTGTATTTATTCACTAGCGTTTTAACATAACGTAGAAATCTGCAGGGAACTCTCCAGTGTAACATAATTAGTTCGAATAACACAACTATTAGTTTCATTAAGTACTTACCCACTGCTTGCAAAGTAAAAGTAGGTATTTAGCCAGTTCATATTACACATTGTACGAAACATTCCAGGAATGCAACCAGGTTTTCCATTCCTACTTGTAATTTAAATATCAACATTAAATGGCCAAAATGTGGCTCAAACAAGATTTCTTTTTATTCCATTTTGTTCTGACAATTATTTCTTTACACACACACAAGCATTTGTTCAGAGAACGTTCCTACGTTTTACTCGTTTACCACGTTTTTGTAAGGGGAATACTTATTTCCCGTTGTAAAGCTTATTCACATAAGTTTATTAGCGCTGGAACCTCTCGTGAATGTAACCGCAGATTTTAATTTCGCCGCTTGTGCTCTTAATTTAGTGTGCGCTACTTCCGAGCTCCCTTCGTGCCAGTCTCGCACTCTCTCACGTACCTAATATAAAAATGTTCTGTAACATGCTCGAATACCTTTTTTATATAGAGTAATGTTCTCACAGACATTTTGTTCGAAGAGGATGAAGCAAGCGGGTATCCCCGGTCCAATGGCTATTTATTTACGAGGTTAACCGCGTAAAAGGAAATAAATGATGTAACTAAGCGATCGGTTGTTTTAAAGTGACTTCTGCTCTGTTTTCTGGTAGTGAACAAACCACTGTATTGCATTACTAAATTCGATTATAAAACGTTAAGTAAGTGGAAACTCTGTCGACTTAGTTTGTAAGCCCTGGCTGGCCTTAAAGTATTTTTTGGCCACCACAGACAGACCGGTTAAGCAGCTTCAACCTAAGTAGAGTTGTTGCATTGCCAGAGGCCATTAAAAAAAAAGATCTCTGTCGAATTCAGTTTGTTGAAATCATGATGTCGTGCAATAATAAAGTAAAAGTTATAATTTGAAATTAACCTAATGCTAGTTAATTAATTGAGCAAAGCTAAATGAAAAATTGATCAAACACACTAACCGTTCGATCACAAAGCGTTCAAGTGGTTCAATTCATTATATCAGTTAGTTTTCCAATAATTGCTTCGCTACTTGCCAACGCTCGGCTGAAGTAGGTACGTTCTTCTCTCGCTTTGACTTTTTTCATTGACTTCGTTTGTAAAGCTTTGTTGATTTCCCTTAATGGAAAATTTTCAATTTCTTTGGGAAGCCGGTCTCACCCAAATACGAGATTCTAATTTGGTTCTCTACCTCACGAGTTTGCAGATATACGTTTGTCGTAATTGTAATATCTGTGTAGGTGGATATGTAGTACCTACTCACCTTTGTACTTATTCAATTCCATTCCGATTTACGATATTGTTTTCGACGTGGTTACAACGATAGAATTGAACGGGACGCTTTGTTCTTATTTTTTAACATTGTCCTATTTAAGACCTTTGAAATTACTTCTTAATGCCTTCTTGATTGGTAAGATTTGATGAGAATTTTCAGGAAGTTAAACGGGACTTTTGTAAACATTTTAACAAATGCTTTCCGTTCCATTTTATATTTCACAAAAAATTATAGGAATGCCTTGAATGCCGCACTTATTACTTAGAAATAATGTGATCTGCAAAACCCTTCTTCCAAACTCTTTTGTCTATTTAAGATTGTGCGTTTTATAATACTAACTTGGGCCAGTAATATGGTATTGAGATAAATAAAGATTTATGAAATGACATCTGGAGCAATCAATCTGGGTCTATTTCTATTTACAAAGTAACAGGATTGAAAATATTCACAGTTATTGTATTTCAACTACAAAGTTTTAAAATATGTAAGGAGAGATAGCTACAATACTTCCCGTATAGTAATAAAAACTTTAACAATAAAGAACTGCCAACCTTTTCAAAAATGTTCAAAATATACAATCGTCGAGAGAGAGGAAGCTATTGTAAACTATTTATTATTTACGACACTCTTCCGGAGAACCAATTGTAAGTTTTGCAAGCTGCTCGAAAAGGTCTTCGGTTCGACTGGTTTAGGATGAACTCACATTGGTGTATGATATTCTAATTTATGAATTAATTACTTTGTTCATTTTGTTTATATATTATTTACATTTTTAAATAAGGAGGACCGGCACCGGTGGTCAGGGCTCTTGAGAGAGGAACCTCCTAATAATATACGCCCTCTCCAGTAGTACTGCTTTCTGAATCAAGCCCTTGATCCAGCTGCCAAGCGAGAGCCTCCTCAGATGTTGGTCGAGGCTATTGTTTATTAAGCCATTGGCCGACATGACTATCGGCACAATGACTGCTGTACTCACGTTCCACAAGTTGACAACCTCGCGAGCCAGAGACCCTGCACGTATATTTTTTTTTTTAGTTTCAGTTCCATGTATGGGAGCCCCCCCCCCTTAATCTTTTATTTTTGTATAAAAATTGTAAAGCGGTTTACTGAATACATCTACCTACCATGTTTCAACTGTGTAGTCTTAATAGTTTCTGATTAAAGTGGCTGTGACATACGGACAGACAGACGTGACGAATCTATAAGGGTTCCGTTTTTTGCCATTCGGCTATGGAACCCTAAAAATTGTCCCATGACTGGGAGAACAAGCACGTTTCAGCTTCCTTAAGGGTATTTTTACAACCATTATGAAAGTCTGACAACCAGTCTTACCAAGGGGTATCTATAACCTAGCGCTAACTGGGTTGTGGAGGTCAGATAGGCAGTCGCTCCATGTAAAATACTGGTATTCAGCTACACCCGGTTAGACTGGAAGCCGACCCCAACATAGTTGGGAAAAGGCTAGGCAGATGATGATGATGATGATATGTTTTGTATGAGACAGCCCATAATTTTTTCGCGAATACGATGTTAGTCCCATACAGAAAGTTGTTAAGTTTGATGGTCTGGACCACATCCTGATGTAAGACAACACCTTTCTGATGCTGTACACATATGAAAGCATGCTTTTTACCCATGGTGGTAGGCAGAAACCACAGAACGTCTGTTACGGTACCTTCATACTCCTTTAGGGATTGAATATGGGTTTAATATCTAATTATACTCGTATCTGAGGCCTTGGAATACGGAATATGTAAAATCGCTTTAGCCACATATGCTATTTTTATGAATAAAACACCCTATAATGAACCTAGGGTAATGTAAGAGGGGACTGTAGGATTATCCAAGGTTACGCTTCAGTTTGTACTAGTTAGTAGGTACATGACTGGTTCACCTTTGCATTGTAACTAAACTTATTAATCACAAGAGCTCCAAGAGCTCATTCAACCATCTCCCTTCTTCCATCGGGAGTCCAGACGTACTGCAGGTTATCAGCACCCATTCCTTGTCGATGTTCCACACATTCGCACGAAGCGCTTTGCTACATCGTTTACTATGTGCACAGCCAAGGAGTGGAATTCCCTGCCTGCATCGATGTTCCCAAGTCCATATGACTCCAATCTATTTAAGTGGCGAGTTAATAGGGTTCTTTTGGGTTAGCTCGTTCCATCGTCGACCTCATCTCTGTCCTCAGGACTAGATTGAGGTCAAGAGTAGGCCCATTTAATATAAAACAACACTTTTATGCCTGCAAAGATATGTGCTTAAGACAATATCACTTAGTATCTCTCATTGTTATATTACTCAGTAACTGGATTGGAAGTGTAGATCGGCAGTCGGTCTATTTAAAGTAGCATCTTAAACTGACTACCAGTTAGTTTGGAAAAGGCTCTGGATTATGGTTGAATAGTACTTTTATCACATGAAAAATTATCACCCATGCGGTAGGAGAAATTCGATTTTAGATCACTATTCCAAAGCCAACAAAATGGTACTTGCGCAACTGTAAGTGTGGCGAGGTTAAGTCCTGGTTTAGCAATGTAAATATTCTCAATATAGACAACTTTTTGTGGAAGTCGAAGTTCTTTTCCAGCAATGTGTACGGATCCTTTGAATTTGTTTACGTAGGTGTGGCTGGAGAGGCGCTTCAGAGCAGCTTCTATTTCAATATGCAAGTGGGCAGCTAGATCGTGTCGTGTTACCTAATAATTTTGAAACCACTTCAATATACATCTGAGGTCTCAAAAAAGAAACTGAGTTTTCATGATTTTTCCAGTTATTTTTATTTTTAGATAACATAACGCCTGTAATCCCCGAAGGGTTACGTAGAGGTGTACCTAATAGTACACTCACATCTCGCCAGTTATGTTTAAGTCCCATGTTATAGGGACGAGCCAATTGCTATCAACGGACACAAATCCAGACTCCGTGGCTGCGACTGAGAAATTTCTAATGGCATCGATCCCAGGACCTGTTTAGCAGTCGCGCTTGCAACCACTAGACTAACGACAGAGACACAGTTTTTATTTTTAATCTGTTTTAATTCCCCCCCCCCCCCCACACAGATAAGGCATGTGGCCCAGGAGTAGCAACTTTAGGCTGATTACCCTAATCTTTTATTTATTATTTAGAAACTGACTTTGTGTAATAAAATAGAAGAATCCATTGTTAATAAGCCTTGTTGCTACAGTTTTGGAGCTACAAAAAATTTATCACGTAAAATTCGTTTCCTTACTAAGCGTACTGGTAAACTTTAGAACACATGTTGCCGATTAGCAATGCCAATAGAAAATGATGACTAGGAGTTTGCACCAGTGCACAAGTCGTTAGTCTAACTCCTGTGTGCGCTATTAGGCAACCCGCTTTTCCATAATTGACTCCTGCAACTTGTGCATGGCAATAAGTAGTTCGTATTAACTGTTCGTGTTTACGTCAAAGACAATTTTCGTAAGGTTTATCTAAGGTCATATGAGTTTCGTAAAGCTTTTACCTAAGCTAAACAGTAAATTATCTATTACTAGCTTGTGCTCCCGGCTTCGCATCCGTTATGTACGGAAATTAAACCACGGGAACGTTTTATGTAGCTTATAACAGTAGGGGATAATGCGGTTTCCCATTAGTGAAAGAATTTTCAGAATCGGATCAGTAGTTCCGTCCGAAGATTACCCCTTACGTCAAACTTACAAACAAACTTTCCCTCTTTATACTATTAGTATAGACTAGTAGTAGAGAAGATGGTGCTAACTTGACAAAGTTCTCACTAAAAACCACTCCTCAAAACAAAATCTCTTCAACTTGTGTTAAAAAAAACCCAACTTTCACTATTCAATGTACAGAACTGAATTCCGGTCACGCTTTCGAAGCCACTCGTTTTTTCATACGTGACAAACACACTCTTTCTAATTTCCACGAAACTCCGGAAAAAAATACGGTGACAGGTAAAAATTTAAAGCGATATTCGATGCGACGACCGACCGACTTGGATGCGGTGAAATGCCTTTTTCAATTCTCCGACGGTATCGGATGCGTGGAATAAAATTCACGTCTTGGGTACGTGATCTTTGTGGCACAGATGCCAGGCAACCGTGACTCGCGTCTTGAGACCTCTTTGCAGGATGCAGAAATTCGCAACTATTATAAATATTGGGATTTTAATACGTCACTAGTTTTGCCTATGTGGAATTTTCTTTTGTAACGTTATAGAGGGAGGACTTTTCGGCTTAAAGCTCGGTATCCGGCCGTTAGTCCCAGAGTTCGCAGTATCGGATAAAAGCTGATCGGGTTTTCTTGGTGGTATTCAAAAGTGGTCAATATTGGACACAGAACTTTAGTACAAGTTACCGTATTGGAAAAATGAAAATGTTTCGGTGAGTTTGCGGTGAAAATATTTTTCTTCTACCAATTTATTTAGTTGTCAATTGTATTGTATTTTCCCACAAGGAAACTACTTCAAAATTCAAATTGAATTATTTTTATTTGTCTAGCTGACTCGATTTTGCAAATTTTCGCTCTTAACTAAAGTAGTTACTTCAGCAAACGAGAGATAACTCTATGCCTAATCCACGAGAATAATTCTAGTTCGCAATAATAGTAAAACTAAATGTATAAATCAAATACTTAGAACAAATAATCCGAAAAATACAATTCATCTCAATTTTGTGAAAGGTTTAAGTACGTTTGATAAATGTTTGTTTGCGCCACTAACAAGTTGTGAGTAATCTCTTAATCTCGCCGGCGCTAAGATGCTGCACTCTGAGCCCCGACACTTGCATCTCGTATTGTCACAACTTGGATAAAGCCGTCCAAACTTCGTCTGTTATTGTTCTGAGATCAAGGGTTTCAAATTTGGATACTAAGTTACCTATAAACGTTGAGAAACTATTGTCTGTGTGAGTTTCGTGCCAATTATTTCATTTATATGAAACGCTCTCTTTGTTTTAAGTCTAATAAAATTGAATTTATTAATGAAGCTCCATTGCACAGTAATCTATCTATCTAAAAAGTCTTAGAAAATAACTTATTTTTGAACGAAAAGTGATCAAGAATCCGATAAGACCACTTATTTTTTACCTGCAGGTAATAAACTAACTAACTTTCCGTTATCTTCTTCAGGACTATAGTGGGTAGAGTAATATCGAAGTCACCATCGCGTAAACTACATAGATGAAACCGGTTGTTTTCTGAGAATTCTGAGATTAGTTAATGAGACATGATCAACTTCCTGCCATTGTCCCATATTATTGCTTTCGGTCGACGCAATAAGTTCTTTTCTTCCCTTCTTCCCTGTCAGCCGACACGCTACTCCTTTTCCTTAAGAGTTTGTAAGTTAAACATCACTGCAAATGGTGGTCATCACCTAGTGGTGTGACTGCCAAGGCATAAGTCTCGAGAACCCAAGACACGCACCTCTGGTGTTTCAGATTCATGTGCGTATTGTATACTTATCACTTGCTTTGGTGAAGGAAAACATTGTGGGGAAACCAAACCAGCATGCCTGAGAGATATTTCTCGACGCCATGTATAGCCAAGTCAGAGGCCCATAGGCGGCAAAAAAACTCTAACCTCAGGTTAGGCACTAACCACACGAAAAAAAAGAAGACTGCAAATAAAACGAAGCATAAACCTGCACCGATCAAATTCGCTTAGACAGCGATTTATTCCTCTTACTCATAAATAATTTACTCAAAAATATGGCCGACTCGTACGAAGCAGACGACATCTCTTGAGGGACGACGTTAAGTAAATGCAGTAGTAATGCGAGTTCAAACCGCCGCGGGCGTAAAGTTGCGGACACACTGGGGACGCCCGCAACATAGTTCTGTGACACGGATTGTGCATCGAGAGCGTCTTCGTAAAAGTTGTACCGCGATTATATAGAGCCCTGTATGTTTGAACATATTTAAAAAAATAAGTTTGGTGTGTATCTGATTTATTTCGTGTTTAAATATTTTTGAAGACGTGAAACGATAGTGGACCTTAAGTAAATTTAGTAAGGCTATGAATACTACGATAAATCCCATGACGTAAATTGAAGTTCTTGTTATTACTCAAACAAAAAACTATTTTGAGTTTAATAAAAAAATATTAAAATTTTATATTGAAACCGTAAAATTTTCATACTTAATTTATTCTTTAACATCCAGTAACGAATACCTAGGAACACAATAATAATGTAACAACGTGGATTATTGTGACTACACAGGATATTTTTTTTTCTTATATACTTAATTAGTTAATTACGGTGACATTTCGGTTGAAATTAATAAAGCACAAGCTAAATGGATTATTCCCAAGACGACGATGGAGTGTTAAAAAACTGGTTTCAAACTTTCTTAAAAGAAAATTCGTAATCTTTCTTAAAATATTATTAAAAAAGCAACTTTTCAGACATGATTATGATATCAATTGAGTTTAAAATATCTAAGTTGTTGATGAGGCTTTTAGTTAACTTAGAAAAAGTAACGACGTTTTCAGCTAAAAAAACATTTCATGTTAGAGCGAAAGTTCTTAATAATATTGTAGCATCCTTTTATAAAAATAAACGGAAATGATAATATACTTTCAGAAAATGTCAATAGTTGAATATAAATAAAATGTTGTCAACACTGAACTGGTTCACAGTCAATTGAATATGGTAATAAAATAAAACGATATAAATTTTTGAGTGACAGAATATTATTTTAATGTCAATTTTTTTACCCTTTCATAACGCAGTTCTATAATATAAATTATACATACATATATAAACTCACGCCTTTTTCCCTGTGGGGGTGGCAGACACTACAGAATGTAACTTACTACGATCCTTACATACCCTTGCGCCTCGTTCACGATCATACATCATCTGCCTAGCCTTTTCCCAACTCTGTTGGGGTCGGCTTCCAGTCTAACCGGATGCAGCTGAATCCAATATTTTACATGTAGCGACTGCCTATCTGACCTCCACAACCCAGTTAGTACTGGGTTATACTATATCCCCTTGGTAAGACTGGTTGTCAGACTTTTTGGGGCACTGACTACCTGTAACGACTATCAAAGATCTACAAATGTCAGCCGGGACCAACGGCTTAGCGAGCTTTCCGAGGCACGGAGGAAACTCGGTATGTAAAGGGTGGTCACCCAACCACAGACCAACCTACGCAAGCATAGTTCAACCTAAAGATCGATCTGAGTGGCTGTTATTATTTTGCCACGAGCCCGTTCACGATCATACCCATACAAAAAAAAAAAACATTTTTCTATAATTTGATACAGTAGGCTCAGTGTGCACGATACTTTGCGTCTGCAAGCGCATATTATGATAAATATGAAGTCGGTGCTCGCGAGGCGATGATACTGACAAACAGAATTCTGAGAAAGACTCCACTGGGGATTGGGACGACGTGCGTAACGAATTATGAATTAATAACAGAATATAATACTTCTCTTTATTATGAAGTAAATATAAAGAAATTTCATTGTAATAGGTGATACAATATGCGACCATATCGCTAATATCCATTTTTAAAGATAAAAACACTTTGAGAAGTTTGTCTTTCATCTTTGCGAAAATCGGTCAGACTAATTTCTGTGCCAATACGCGAGCGTTCCACAAACCATCACACCACTGTACGGACGCATATGCAACGGAACTAATTTCAGCATCTCATTTTTGTGACTTTTATCATATGTGTTGAAATAGAATTCATCATGTGCCTAGCCTTTACCCAACTGTATTGGGGTCGGCTTCCAGTCTAACTAGATGCAGATGAACACAAGTATTTTGCATGGAATGCCTATCTGACCTGCACAACCCAGTTCGTACTGGGTAATACGATACCCCTTGTTAAGACTGGTTGTGAGACTTTAGGGCGTTTCGGTACCTGTAACGACTATCAAAGACCTACAAATAACAGCCGGGGCCAACGGCTTAACTTGCTTTCCGAGGCACGGAGGAAACTCAGTATCTAAGGGGTGGTCACCCATCTTTGGACCAACTTAGGCAAGCACAGCTTAACCTAAAGATCGACCCGAGCAACTATAATTATTTAGCCACGAGCTCCACCAGTGTTGAAATGGAATTAAAAGAAAAAGTATAGCTAGTAGAACTTTACTATACTGATACAAAACGAAATAAGCAACATGCACAGCATAGTAAATTAAATAAATCACGCTACAATTGAATAGCAGGGACTCACTGTGCACATCGCGTTGGCAAGCGCATTTGATAAAATTGATGTCAGTGCTAGACGTCTAGCTACGGTGACACACGGCAACCTGCGACAGCCGTGACTTAACTCGCAGATTCTACGCGATTGTAACCATTCTCATTTTGAATATTACTTATGGAAGCGAACGTTCTTTACTTATAAAACAGGACACATCTGTATTTCAAAAGACGTTTTCTAAACGCATTCGATAATTTCGCTATCACTTTTCTTCTTCAATTTGTGAACAGCCTTTTTACTGTCCCCGGGTCTTGTAAGAAACACAATACATGTTTAATCGGTCGAGTGATCTCTCTAGACCAAGATATGTCAAAGGCCATGGAATTTAAATTCCTGAGATTCAAGAAAACATGTTGTCACCTACTTCTTGCATTAAAGTAAACGGATACAAAATACAAAATATCTATATTATTTTTGTATTTTTTCAAACGGAAATGGACACATATTAGGAAAAGCATTACGTGTGTCAATGAATAAAAAAACTGGAAAAAGTATTATGAAAAACATATTGATACAAATAAAAAGTTTAAGTTTCAGGCATATTTGAGAATTATCGCGAATCTCATCTCAAATTCATACATACATATTTTAAGGATACAATTATAACTTTAACACATACTTTTAATTTGAATTAACATTCTTGTTGACATGACCTTTGCTATTAACCGTAGAGCGAAGATACACGAACATGTGAGGTTGATTCGGCTCCTCGCCCGCCTAGTATTGTTTACCTTTGAAATTGGATATAACAGCGGCATTATCAAAAGCATAGTGGGGGTGAAAATTTAATTACGTTCCGTTGTTCTACCGTTTTGAAACTACAGAACAATTTGTTAGTGAAGAATTTTATTGAAGCCTTTGAAACTTGATTGAACGATTTCGGTGAAAACTCCCGTTTTTTCAGACTGTTTCCATAAAAAGCTTGACATTCAAGAGTGCCTTTTAATGGCCACCTAGAAATACATGCTTTGACTTCGAAAAATAATTCAGAAAAAAGGGTTTATAAAAATAATGTCACTAACAACACTTATTGCTAAATCAATGTCGCATTATAATGTTTATAAAGGCTACATATGTATATGGCCAATGTAACAAAACAATTTTAAATATTAATATGTAAAAAAAGAATAAGATCATTTGAATAATAAAATAAATTAATGTCGGATTGTCGATTACAGCGCGAAGCAAACATCCATAACTGTCCACATCCGGTCTTTGTTGTGATCCTACATTTGGTATATTAAATCGTGGAACGTAAAAATAGGAACCTATTATTTCTATCCGCCAACTGAACTAAATACCCACTCTTATAGAAAAAATGTACAGGTGCCTTCTGATTTACGAAAATAAATACTTTATTGTTGAGAATATTCATGAGAATTCAAAGCTTACCTACCTACACAGTGAAGCTGACAAGGTAGCCTACCACTTCTTTGTAATATTTGGGTAGGCACGACTTATGGGTCGTACAAACGATGATATGACAATGTTTCCCAAACTAAATACACTCACTAACTTAACCTAACCCAAAAAAAAACCCTACAAAACTTTGACACCCCAAGAACTATTCAAAGTTGTGACAACATCAACTAAAGTATTTCAAAGCGTTTTCGTGTACTAAAATGTGTGAAGAGAAAGTGAAAAATCAACTCGTGTATAATATATCATTCGGATACATAAAGCCTTCGCTGAAGAAGTCAGTGGAAAGCGAGCTTGTGGCGTGAAATGTTTTAGATAAGTAATTTTATCACTGTGTGTTTTCAAACGATATTTGTGAATGAAACAGTCATGTCAATTGGTTAATGAAACAGTCATGTCAATTAAAAATGTACAAAATAATTTCAATTGACGTGGCTACTTAAACTAATTTGGGATTTTATAGACTACTAGCTCATGCCCGCGGCTTTGCTCGCGTGGAGTTCAGTCATTGTCCATACGTACCGTATGATCCATGTTACCGAAATAAAAAGTGGATGTAAGGATAGATGCATGGGTGTTTTGACCCTTTCATGCACAAACTACTACGAAAGACGAACCATCTGTTCGTATTACACCACAGTCCATCGAGGCAATCTTACTAATATTATAAATGCGAAAGTTAGTGAGGAAAGATGGATGGATATTGATGGATGCATGGATGTTTGTTACTCTTTCACGCAAATACTACTGAACGAATTTGGATGAAATTTGGCACATAGATAGTTTATAACCTGGATTAAAATTATAAGATACTTTTTGTCCCGGTAGTATGATCGTGGGACAGTTATCGAACTTCACGCGGGTGAAACCGCGGGCATAAGGTAGTACTTACCGAAAAATATAATTAAATGTTGGTCTATTTCGACGTATGTAATCAGCAGTGAATGATGGGAGAGCAAACGGACCATTAACGCTATTAAAAATTAAGTTACTCCACAAAAGCACCACAAATTCACAAGCATACTGAACAAACAATTTCAGATCGCAGACTTTATTGCTATTAATTTTCAAAAGACATTATGGAATTGTACTATCATGCACATCGGCTTCCTGAGGATGCATAGTGGTTTATGACGTCACTACAAAGTTATGGCGGGTGTAGACGACGTAGAGTGTCGGTCATAAACACACGCTATAAAGCGGGCGGGGCCGGGTAACGACACTATATTACAATGGGTATTTGAGCTTTTATGAAGTTGAAAATTTAAAATAAGTATTATAAAGCTGTTTTCGCTTGTATGCTTGGGTGTACATTTATGGTTTTTCGAATAAGGTTTAGATGCGTTATTTTTATATCGCAAATGGAATTCTGCTGCAGTTTCAAATCAAGCTTTTATTAAATGCGCTAAAAATAACCAACTTTCTCTTAAATTATTTACAAACTACAAAACTATAATAGTAATAAATATGTACTAGTCGAAAAGGGTTACAGGGCGTCCAAAAATTTGTCCACATTGCTGTCAACAAGAAAAATGCCCAAAAGGCTGGCAACATTGCCACGTTGGATGGCAATGCTGATTCTTTGGCCAAAAAATAGGCCCGCCCTCTGGTTGTAATTATTGAAGTTTCAAATGCTGCGTCTTTTGAGTGGTAGAGGAAATTTTTTTCTTTGTCTGCGTATCGATGATGTCTTCTTAAATGACTAACTTAGGCCCAGTAGGTGACCGCTTAAAAAACGCTAGCACTTAACTTCGCGGCTTCAGTAGTAGATGTAAGACGCAAAAATAGTAGGAAATTAAATAATAACAAAATCTATTTTAAGGTTACCGAACCAACAATTGAGTGACTTGTGTGAAGTGTGTTAGGAAAACAACTTTAGTTCCCATGAGAAGTGCCGGAGGCGTAGCAACGGTGCTAGTTCCACCGGTGATCTCTGAGCTCGGAGATTGACATCACTATTCGCTTTCAACAGGCAAAGGGTATCCGAAGGGGATATACAAGGCAATCGTTACGTATTTCTACAACGACATTTCAACAGGATCGACATAATTTCCGATAGTAATCTGTCAGACCCATTGTATTATGTAACGGGCTGGGGTCTGTAACTCCACGTCCAAAGTGCGTATATTGCGTGCGGTATGTCAGTCCCATATAAATGATCTAAGGGACAGCCCTCCGCAGACTGATGCGGTGAATTCAGTATATCATTCTAAGATGACCAATCCAATAAATTTGATTTGTTTTATTTCCTCATTCTGTATAGTTACGTTACGTTTATGAACTCTGTAGCTGGGCAGGAGTTGAACAGTTGATTTCACGCATCGTTCGTTAGAGTATTTCAACATTCATTGTTGGTTTTTTGTTTATAGCCGCATTATTTACATAAACTGCCGTACTGCTGCTGTTTTTATTGCTGACTACTGTGTACAGATAATATAATTTTACATTGAAATAAAGAAATAGTAACTGAAAAACCGATTAAAAATGAAAATTTTCCTGAGAACACAACCGGTGGAATATGAATCAAAATACCCTGTCAGTTTGCGGAGAGCTGTACCTTACACCCTGTATTTTCGTTGATCATCATTCTCGTTGCTGATGTTACTGATGCAGTAATACAGAAGTATGGATAAAGAAGACATGTTGCGCCGACTCCAACTAAATTGGGATAAGGGCAGAAAATGATGATTATTCTCGTTGATAGAATGATACTTTGTCTGTAAAAGTTGACGGTAAAAGGTTACTACTAAGGTAGGTGAAAAACGTAATAGTTTTTGTACAAAATACCGGTAACTTAAAACTTATTTGTGAAGAAAAACACTTAAAGCTATAAGCGTATTCTTCTACTCATTTTCCTCATTGCAAAACACGGCAATAAAGAATCGGATTTACAGTTTTCAATAACGCGGGAGCTGTAAAAGTTTGCTTGGCTATAAAAGTATTTTTGTAGAATGTATTGGACCCGTGAACTTACCGTTTTGTTGCTACCATCTACTTATCACCAAAACATATAAACAACAAACTCGGTACGGGCTAGCAGCTCGTACATTTTGGTCCTTCGAGCCGGATACTCGCCACTGGATGCAAAACTTTCTTAATGGATCAAGTTTTTCATAGTCAACCGTCCACCGCTAAACATGTTCTATAATGATCGCAACATGGAACGGTCAAAAGGGAAATTGTTGTAGTTTGTTGTTGTTTAAAACAGGTTCAAAGTCAGTACTAACCATGAGATATCCTTTAGCCAAAAGTGACTTAAAGATATAGTAATGACTGTTTTGCCTTTCTCGTTGAGGAAGAACTGGAAATCCCTTGCCGTGACCAAGAAACACATAAAACCTAGAGTGCATGAAAACCAAATCAGCTTTTTGTCTCAAAAAACTCCTTATCTGACGGCAATCAGTTGTTGCTTTGATAACAGATACCATATTGTGAGGCTTGTGTTGTCTGTGGTATTATACGATTGTGTCGATGTAATGTCTCTGAATGGGCTTTACCGAAGTAAAAACAAATAAGTAGTAGCATAAATATATTAAAGTTGTTCACTGCTATTATTAGAGCTCTCTAAAGAAAATAATAGCCGCAATCATTATGCAAGTACTCGTATATCCTGTTGTTCGTCACTGGCCTGGTATACTTGTTTCGTAAACTGGCAAGTTCAATATTTATCCCGCTATCGGTAGCTGGAGCCCCGTTCGGTTAGGCTAGTAGGTTGCAACGCATGCAAATGAGTTCGTGTGACATGAACGTATAATTACGTTCTCAAAACTTAACTCTAATTTTACTAGCGATTGTGTTTTTTGCTTGAAAAAGACGAGAAGATGCAATAAAGTAGGTTTGCAAACAAATGTTATTACTGGCAGCCAAAATCAAATGAATTTTCCCTGTATGAAGCTAAACAGATTTTCTTATTTCGCGAGAACTAGTTTGCGTCGAGTGTGGTACAAACCACATTATTACATGAAACTAATGCAATGTACTTACTGAAACGCTGTAACGTGTCATTGTAAGCGGCATAAATTACACCGAGTTACGCTCACAAACTAAATTGTTCATATAGCAAGCTAACTGTGACTTGCGTATATCTATAGAAAGCTAAATCACCCATTCTGTCCTTAATATTCCGAACTTATTATCGATATCAATCGGATAGTTCTAATCTCAGCCGTGATTCAGAAAATTAGGAAAATAAGGAGCACCCCATATTGGGCACAAACACTCCTCCTAACCCGGGCACAAATAGTCTGTCAGAACCAAACAATAGCAAAGACAAATTGGTAAACAGTATCGTATCGAAGTCTTTGTTCAACGTAATTTTTGCGAAGAACACTATGAACAAAAGGCCTTTTGTACTCTCCGTAACGAATACCTGAAAAAAAGCTAATTGGCGACCGCCTACTTTTGTCATGAAAGACTCGTAAATAATGCTAAGGAAACAACCTAAAAACTATGACTGGCGATCGGGAAGTTGCGCCAGCTTTTGATGACAAGCAAGCTTGATACCTTGCCTTTTGGTAAAAGGTTTTCACTATAATTGGCGAATAAAGATTTCAGCATGGTTTCGAAGACTGAAAGCAAACCTCAATTACCTATTTGAAAAAGTTAGTGAAATGGAACAGGTTGGAAAATGTTGTGAAATTTTTAATAACATCACTAAAACAATTGGAAATAACAAAATACACTTCTCATCAAAAAAATCGAAACACTTTCGTTTTTATTGTTTTTGTCCTAATTTTTTACAAAAGAGAATTAATTCCATGAAAAAAAAAACATTATTGTGTAGCTGGCAGTTTGGTCATTACAGTAAGAAGAAAAAAATCAAAATTCGAAATTAGAATTTCATTTGTTTATCCTATAAATGAAATTAATCACTGTTTTGAGACAAATGTGTATTTAGGGTTGGAGTACGTTTCTCGTTTAAAAACTAAAAATTAGCGCTTGTCTTTAAACTTTTTGTTTCTTATTTCATTTACTGTGACTTTGGGACGTCTGAAAAAACTTTTTTTTCTAAAACATATGGATACTTCGCCCGCAGAGGCCGCCCAAGTGGTGGCATTGCTGGATTCTGGACTTAGTCAGCGTGTTGTGGCTGCAAGATTGCATCTAAGCTTATCATCTGTTCATAGAGTCTACAAACGCTATCGGGAGACTGGTTCGTTCACGCGCCGTTCAGGATCTGGCAGGAATCGGGTCACTTCTGAGCGAGATGATCGATTTATTGTAACAACTTCTTTACGAAATCGACGCCTTAACGCTTTTCAACTGCAGCAGCAGCTTCGCGTTGTACGAAGAGTAGCTGTAAGTAACTCTACAATAAGAAGAAGGTTGAAGGAACGCGGATTGGCACCACATAAGCCAACGAATGGGCCGAAATTAACTGCAGACCATCGAAGAGCGCGCCTTAACTTTGCACGCGAGCACCTAACTTGGTCATACCTTCAGTGGAGCAAAGTACTGTTTTCTGATGAGTGTAAAATTATGCTGTATGGTAACGACGGAAGGAACAAGGTCTACAGAAGAGATGGAGAACGCTTTGCACAATGCTGCATTGAAGAAAAGGTCAGCTATGGTGGCGGTTCGTGGACGGTTTGGGGAGGAATCAGCGCCGACGGTAAGACAGAACTTGCCTTTGTGTCTGGGCCACGGCTGCCTGCACTAAACTCTCATCGGTACATCGAACAGTGTCTTGAACCTCATGTGATGCCCTATGCACATTTTATTGGCAACGACTTCATATTCATGCACGACAATGCTAGAGCTCACACCGCGGGCGTCGTACGAGATTATCTTACCGAAGTCGGTATCTCCATTATGGTATGGCCAGCAAGAAGCCCGGACATGAATCCCATTGAACATCTATGGGATGAATTAAAGAGACGAATTCGAGCAAGAGATCCAGCCCCAGAAACACTTAGCCAGCTGCAAAATGCAATCCAAGAGGAATGGGATAATATACCACAACATGTGATCGTGACTCTCATCCGATCGATGAAGAACCGTATGGAAGCAGTAATAAGAGCTCGCGGAGGGAATACAAGTTATTAAATAAACGTTTCTTACATTTTTTTTTCATTTACGCGTGTTGTTTTACCCATTTCCTTCATATTCCATACAGGGTAAAAATTACTCATTATACAAAATACGAAACCTATGAAGACTTAATTTGAATTTAGAACAATAACATTAGGATTTAAAAACCTCATACTACTCACTATTAAATGACATTTTACATTTATTCCTAAATATACACATTTTTCTGATAATCCTTATCAAATCATAAACTGCGAGGTGTTTCGATTTTTTTGATGAGAAGTGTATATACACTCGAGAGCAATGAATCCGGGTCACTTAAAGAATCCTAAAAATCTCGGAAACTAAAAATGCTAGGTTAATGCAATAAATTGTATTTAATAGACAATGTAATACTCCTTAAATGAAGGTATTAAAACTTCTTAGTTATTGTAAAGTTATATCATAAAAAAATCAAATTTGAAAAAGGGCCACTTTCGAAGATGGAACTACGAAATTACAGCATTTGGTTTTGCTTTTGTTTGTAATCTGTCATTTATGTGGGTACATAAACCATGTTCATAGTGCTCTATATTCATTATTCAAGCTGAAATTATGTCGCTTATGCCTGAAGAATGCACCAGAATACTTACAATGCTGGAAACCGGCCGGAGTCAGCGCGATACAGCCAGGACTGTCGGTGTGTCGCTGTCAACAGTACAAAGAGTTCTCCGACGTTACGAAGAAACTGGTTCTAACCTACGCAGACCAGGAACGGGCAGAACCAGGTGTACCACAGCACGAGAAGACGGATACTTGGTGAACACCATGCTTCGAAATCGCTTTCTCACAGGAACTGAACTCACAAATCAGTTTCGACGCCTCGGAGGAAGTAACCCAAGTGCATGGACAGTAAGACGTCGGCTTGCTGAATCTAACTTAAAACCCCTTAGACCTGCAAACGGCCCTAAACTGGAGCGTGGGCATCGTATTTCAAGACTAAGATATGCCCAGAGTCACGTAAATTGGAGTATTGAAGATTGGTCAAAAGTTATGTTCTCCGACGAATCAAAATTTATGCTCTACAAGCACGGTGGAAGACACAGAGTGTATCGAAGACCAGGGGAAAGATTCAAGCAAGCATGCATCGAAGAAAAAGTAGCCTACGGTGGTGGGTCTGTACTTGTGTGGGCCGGAATTTCTTCTGAAAGTCGCACAGAGCTGGTGATCATAGAAAACGGCTCTTTAACTAGCGTAAGATATGTGGAAGAAATCCTCAATGATCACGTTGGTCCATTTATGGTCAATTTAGGTGAGGATGCTATATTTATGCATGACAATGCCCGACCTCATACAGGTAGGATTGTGAATGACTACCTTCAAGAGATGAACATTACTCGTATGGAGTGGCCAGCGCGCAGCCCGGATATCAACCCGATCGAGCATGCTTGGGACGAGCTAGGCAGATGCGTAAAACAACGAAACCCTCCCCCAATCACGCTTCGTGAGCTCAAAATTGCTCTCACAGAGGAATGGGAGAATATTCCCCAAAATCGTATAAGGAACTTGGTGTACAGCATGCCAAACCGCGTAAACGCAGTAATGGAAGCACGAGGAGGCAATACGAAGTATTAAAATTCAAGAAAATCGTAATAAAGTTCAAAAATTTCATGTTTCCTATTTTTGTTTTAAGGAGAGATCAGCAGTTTTTTTCTTTATGTAATTTTGTGTTAATAAAATGTATGGCGACTCATATTTTTTTTACTTTCATTTAAGGAGTATTACATTGTCTATTAAATACAATTTATTGCATTAACCTATCATTTTTAGTTTCCGAGATTTTTAACATTCTTTAAGTGACCCGGATTCATTGCTCTCGAGTGTACATAGATATAACATCTCTACAGTTAAATACAGTTTCTATTCGAAACTTAAACCAAGTGTTTATCCCAAGCTCAAAGGACAATTATTATCAATGTCGTCAAACGGTCAAAATTGAAATTTAATCTGGCTAATCCCCCGTCAATAGGACTAACTAATACAGTAAGTGCGGTTGTACTAAGGGCCAAAGGGATAGACCATTTCCTTTGTGAACTTTAACTAAGTTAATCTGGTAAGTTACGTCGTTAGCGGTAAAGGACAAATTCATCACGTTTCACAGCCGAGCTGAGCGTGTAACAAAATTTCACACCTTACAAAATTTAATTCAGCAACCTTTCCGGACGTTTTTCATTTTTATGCATTCGTATTTGAACGCGGCTCTCGATATAAATGTTAGTGTAACAACGTTGACGATTTATAATCTGAATGTGATTCCATATTTTTTGATTAAAGCTCTCGTGCTGATGAAAATGGTTTGCATTTCAAATGTTTGAAAAAAACGTTTGTGTGTTTTTGAACTAAGGCAATTAAGTTAAATTGGAGTTTTTAGTACTAGACGTCTGATGTTCTTGGTAAAATATGGATGTGAAGAAATATTTAATCAGAGAAATGTAGGGACATTCAACTTACTTAAAGTACCTGTAAAGGCAGATTTAGGTACAAAACTTGATTATTAGGTATTAGTCATTAGTGTAATGATAATGATTTAGAGCCAACAAACGTTAAAGGTTGAATAGATTACCTAAAACTGGCTACGTCCCGTTTGTGAGGCACAAACTGAAACAAAGGCTTCGGCGACTTGTAATACAAATCGCCTAATGCGTTTAACGCTAAACGTGTTAAATAAATCATTCTGTTCCTATCAAGCGTTTGACGATGACAGAGACAGAACTATGTTTTAAACACGTTCAATGCTATGATGATTCCCACACGACACTGCTCGTCCATGTGATGGCTCGCTTAACTGTCGGATAATCATGATAATTATCGTTATGCAGGATTTTTAGTGCTTCATTTACATCATAGATGGCGCTTGCATTCGTTTTGAAAACTTATTAATGTCTGCTACATTTTTATCCCGGTTATACATTCCTGTGAGTTAGTTCCCGGCCATTATGCGGACAGTAGTCGCGTAGGAGGTAGGTACTGAAGCGAGGACCACAGTACCTCAATGTCTACCCGATCACTTTCTTCAGTTATCTGTGGCGCGACGTTGATGGATGGTGTCCTAAACAAGCGCCAAACTCCACGAAATAAGTCTCCGTACATATTTGCTGAATTAACATCTTTTTGAAAGACTTTTGACAAGTAAAATTAATCATGTTCGTGTTTTTAAAACTAATGAATTGGATTTTGACAGCAGTAAATCATTGCTATTAACTGGAGTGAATTCTCAATGCATCAGATTTTCCAATATTCATTTGCTTGATTTTAATTATAATCTTTTAAATAAAGCTGTCTTATGAGCTATAATTAAAATTAGTTAGTGACATCTTACGACGCTATAATAAAAAGTAATAAGTTAGTCTGTTAGTGCCAAAGTTTTAAAACTTAAGCCTAAATACACAATATTCAATATTTTCAGGTTTTTATCGTTGTAATACCTGTATTAATAGGGTGTTCACAATGAACTTGATAACGAGGAGCTCGTGGTAAAATAATAACAGACACACACAACCGATCTATAAGGTTAAGCCTAGCTTGCCATAACGCTCTTTTCAATATATTTTGGTGTTCGGTGGACGGCAGAGTTCTACGAAAATGTAAAGCATTTTCGTAGAACTCTGCCGTCCACCGAACACCAAAATGAACTCTACCGAGAACCAACCATTTTAATAAACAACCATTTCAATTATATTTTTGAACGTAATATTTTATATATATACGAATAAAACATTTTTCCAGGAACGTATAATTAAATTTTGATTAGCAACAAACACTACTGAAACCGTGTTTGACAGGTAAAACATAATGGCTGAAAATTTTACATAAACATTGTCCCGTTGAAATTAACCTCATAGACGATGTAAATATTTACTTATTAAGTAAGCCCACGCACATCTAATTAAAAACATTAATTACTTGTACCCTTAACAAACATGACATTATTCGTACACAATTCTCTTTAATTTTACAAAATTCGGTTAGTACAAAGGCAATAAAAAAGAGCCTCTGAAAAGAGTACCTTTAATTATTATTTAGCCACCCCTTTGCGAACAGTAATAAAATTAATATAATGTGCTAGAACAGACGTTTATTGCTCATAATATAAATATCACTGAGATGTGTCATTTAGCGAGTATTTGTGAATTAATTTAGGCCAGGTGCACAGCACTCGCAACTTGCGTGCGTGTATGAATTTTAATGACGCAAAAAATTTTATATTTTGGCCGGTAGATTTTCAAGCTGCACGCTGCAGTAAGGCAGTAAAAGCGAGTTAGTTTTAGACTTTTTACCAATCATTTTATACGTGCCGTCTAAGGATCAAATACACGCAGAAGACAGTCAACGCCCTGCGCGACAATGCCTTTAGGATGATGGTGCGGCTGCCGAGGCACTGCAGTGCGTCGGGCATGTTTGCAAACGCCCGTATTGATGGTTTCCATTCCATTCTTAGAAAGAAAGCAGCATCCTTGCTTAGTCGTGCCTGCGACAGTTGCTACAGCATTCTCATTGTTGTGGCTGGCCGAGTCGTCTATCCAATATTGTGGGATTGTGTACAGTTGCATGTGAAAAACAACGAGCATTTAATAATATTATTTATTTGAATTCCTTTTTTAAATGAAAAGATATTTGTGTTTTTTATTTTATTCATGACACTTTGTAAATCTCTAATGAGCGTATTTATTATTATTAAGTTAACTTATTTTTATTATATTTTTAAATTTGATGGCGGACATTTTACATTTTATTTGACAAGATTATTATGATGTTTGTAATAGTATTGCGTGGTGTGGATTTGTCTTTGATTATTTGAACATTATTTTTAAGTGTACATACTAAAAACATAATATGGATCGTTGTGACTGAAGTAAATAAATTGAATTAAATGAATTGAAAAGGAGTATGCAAAGATGACGCATCTGGTGGCTGCTGGTGGCGTTCTGTTCTGTCTACCTACCCCCATTGGATAAAAGCATGAGTTTTTATGTACGTAATTCACGTAGAAATAAATAGCTGTTGCATTTAAAATTTATGGAACAATATCTATTTAAGTGTTTATAAGAAAAATAAATCGTTTTCAGGTGTTTTTGAAATATTAAGCTTTTTAATATACATAACAAAAGATGTCGTGAACAAACAGTAGAGAAAAACGGCACAAAATCACTTTCTTTAAGATGAAAAAAGTATGCGAACATTAATTGCGCTGAATGGTAGCGACCATTGATCAACTAAAACACTGAAAAAGTCAACCTGCACAATTTTACTTGCAAGTAAGCATCCAAGCTAATATTATTAACTAGCTTTTGCCCGCAGATTTGCTCCCTTTTCTTCGTGCTCTCGGAAGTAGACCCCAAAATAGTTGGGAAAAGGCTAGGCAGATGATGGATCCGTAGTTCCGAAGTCTGTATCTTATAATATAAACTTCTTTTTTTGAAAAAAAAAAGAATATCATGAACTACTTTCTGTCTGTTACCTTTTCAAGCCTTAATATAATCAACACAAAATACCATGTAAGACCATGACCTTAAAACATAGGCTAATTTTCATTCCAGCAGTACATTTCCATGGGATAATTCTCGACCTTCACCGGAACAGTATTGAATATAAAGATTGAAAAGTTTTCTAGCCGCAGAAACTCAATTGACTGGGATGCTCTTGCTACAGTAATAGTGTTGATTAGGAATAGCACCACTGCTAAAATTTTCCTTTTTATTTTTCTCCCGCTAGTGCCTAATGCACGACCGTGGTGCAGCAGTCTCGAGAAAATCGTCCATTTAAATTCATTTATTCGTATAAAGTCGGTGCTTTTACGCACGTTCAGAAGCTGACTGCTACCCGGAAATATGCAAATATTGTAAGAGATTTGGGTTTAACTTTCATAAATATAATATAAACTAACATCACGCCTGTAACCCCAAAGGATTAGGTAGAGGTGTACCTAATAGTATATCCACATTACACCAGTTATGTTTAAGGCCCATGTAATTGGGCACAAATTCATACTCCGTGGCTGCTACTGAGAAATTCATAATGGAAAAATCCAATAACACTTTGTCCGACCTGGGAATCGACCCCAGGACCTCATGCTCAGTCGCGGTTGCGAGAAGCTGTCGCGAGTTTTATAATTAGGAAGATGAAGGTCGCAAAAAATAGTATTTATTTATCAGGTAGAATTTCTGCATGCCACATGTCAGAAATGTTTTTACGATGAAAAACATGCAGTTCACTTTTCGTCGGCTTAATATTTCGCAGAAAATGCTTAATTTTTGAAAGTTGTGAATGCGTTTGAGTAATAAAATTATCTCGTTACTCCTACCATTAATTAAGATTTTTGCAAAATGACATTTATTTTATGTCAAAATTAAATTTGATAACTCGTAAAAAATAATAACTCGGATCAAATTAATGAGACGCTTAGTTAATTTACCAGTGTCATTTTAATAATAAATTGGATATTTTCATTACACCGTTAAAGGCAAGCACAATTAAATTATAATTACTACAGAAATCATCAACGGGATTAAAAAAAGATAAAATATGATATGCAGTACAGTTTCTTGGTTAACACACAATTGGATGACTATGTATCTTCATGCGAAATTACAAACACCATCTTACCATAACAAGAAGTACGTAAGGACAAACGGAAGCTTGTCAAGGCGCCTTGGCTAATGTAAAAAGAAACCAAAGCACAGATTAACGCGCTAGATAACTTTAAAATATTCTAATAAATATTTTTATTAATATCGAAGTTCATACTTGTCATTATTAATTAAGAACAATGAGTAGGATGTTATTCATAAATTTAAGAGCTCAAGACGACCGCATATTTCACTTTTAAGTATACATTAAAATGTAAACAAGAAAATCGCCGCCATCTTGTTTGCAGTTCGTTATGAATGCTCTACCTGTCTTATCTTTAGCAAGTAGTCCGGTGGGAACGATAACAGTACGCTGATCCCAGCCGCGACGGGCGGGCTCTGCTGACCAAGCATTCTCGATATTGTTAGAGTGTAAGTCTATACGCTAGATAATAAGGAATGTTTTATCCAGTTGTTAGTTAAGATAGAATAAGTTAGTCTGAAATAAACGGTCGTCAAGTAAAGTTGTGACTTTTAAAAACTCTCCGAGACTCCCCGGTAACTTAAGTGGCGCAGCCGGTAGGATACCCAAAATTTAGCCTGTGCTTCGAAGGACACTAAATCGGTTCTGTGCGCGTGGTATTGGGTAAACTCGAACCAAACAAATTCCTGTCAACCGGGTGCCGAGAGTTCCTGTTTCTACGATTGCTGCTCTACGGGAAGGCATGGGATCGAGCGAACTGTAAGTAGACCTTCTTACGATTCCTGACTTGTCCTTGTTATTTCCTGTGGCTGCGAAAGTAGATATATATCGTAATTTTCGAACTAAAATCGTCGAAAGTTATTTGACTTCATCAATATTTGTTAATTAGGTTATTATTTTAAGTGTGAAGTGTTTGAGCTTTATTCTCGGAATTTTATATTTTTATACCTAAGTATTTTAAATTTTATATTAATAATTTTAATAATGGCAGACCAAGTACAAGTTATTCCAAGAGAATTGCTCTCCCTTATCCCTAAGTTTGATGGGGACCAAAATATGTTAAATTCATTTATCAAAAAGAGTGAATATATATTGAGAAATTTTAATGGACCGGTAAATGCGATACAATCAACATACGTATTTCATTGTATTACTAGCCGATTATGCGGTAGAGCCGCAACTCTACTAAGTGAAAGAGACGACATTAATTCTTGGGAACAATTGAAAAATACTCTCATACAGCATTTTGGAGACCCTAGATCAGAGGAGTGCGTAGCGATTGAGCTCGAGAATTTAAAAATTAAAAATGATGAAACTTACTTACAATTTTGCAACAGAATTCAACAAACGCGTAGCACCCTCTTCTCTAAGGTAAACTTGCTCACGGACGAAGGTTTAAAAGCTGCTAAAATGATAATATATAATAATATGTGTCTTAATGTGTTTTTATACAATCTTCCGGAGGATCTAATTAGAATCGTACGTTTGAGAAACTCTAATACTTTAGAAAGTGCACTTAGCATTGTCATGGAGGAAGTTAACTTTCAGTATCAGTACAAAAATAAAAACAAAGCTCAGAAACAAACTTCATTACCTAATCCTAATAATTCTGTAGATCCTAGATCGCCTAAACAATACTCTTTATCGCCCAACAGCCAGCTTTTTAAATTTGGAATCCCGCAACAAGCGCAAAATAATACTAGGCCTGGTTTTAATAATGCTAATCGATTCGGCACACCACAGTTCACACCAACAAATTTTAAGTTTGGTATTCCAATAGTTCCTCAGCAAGGTTTTAGGCCCAACTTACATGGTCAACAAAATTTTAGATTTAGAATCGTTCCTCAGCAAGGTTATCAACCCCAATTTAATAATAATACTCCAAATCAGGCCAAGCCAATTTCCAATGGACCAAATCAACAATTTAAATTTGGCATACCCCCACAAAATCAACCACAACGTAACCCACCACAGTTACAGGAAAGTGATGTCTCTATGCGTACAGCTCGCCCGATGAGACAAAACATGTTAAATATTTTACTCGATGACGATAATAATCTATTCTACAATATTGAACCCGTAGAGACCCCGTCAGAACAATCCAATCAAAATGTCACTTATTATTTAGAAAATTATGCTTGTAATTTAGAAATGCCCGAAACTCAAATTGACAATGAACCGTCCGACAAGAAAAATGATGAAAAACCACACGATGTTGAAAATTTTCAGGTACAAGCCTCCAATTTTCACCCGAAGTAATTCAGTTGAATTGTGATTCACTCCTAAAACTCCCGCATATAGAAATTCCCGAAATCAAGGCCCGTTTCATGATAGATACTGGAAGTACGCGGTCTTTCATAAGTCCTGCCAAAGCAAATGAATATTTTTCAAAATATAAATTATACGAACCATTTGAGGTCATAAGTACGCACGCCCGTAGTCAACATAATGAAATAATTTATATACCACTTTTAAAGACCTTTAAAACTTTAGGTAAACATAAGTTTTACGTATATGATGTAGATAAAAGATATGATGGTTTGATAGGCTCAGACTTATTAAAACAATTAGAAGCCTCTATCGATATGAAAAACCAAATATTACGTACACCCACGACAGACATTCGTATATTATATAACCCGCCATACGAGGTCACATTAGAACCAAGGACAGAGTCGCGAGTTAAAGTTCCGACCGATATGAAAAATGGAGATGCTATATTAAACTATACAGATTTCGGACAGGGTGTTAGAATGCCGAGTGCTCTCGTGAAATGTATCGATTCATTTGCAACTACAGTTATACAGAATGCTTCAGAAAATAGCGTCACATTAACGTTTCGGCAACCCTTGATTACATATAAATTAAATGACAATACTTGTGAGATAAATATGACAAATAACGAACCATTGAGAAACTTTGAAATCGACGATTTACTTAAAAATAACTTAACTAAATTACGTCTGGACCACACCAATGCGGAAGAACGTGAGGCTATAACCAAATTATGTTTTGAATACAGAGACATATTCCATTGTGATGAACTCCCTCTTACTTTTACCAATCAGGTAAAGCATCAGATTAGAACTAAAAATGAAGATCCCATTTATGTCCGCCCCTATAGACTTCCACCGTCGCAAAATATAGAAGTACAAAAACAAGTTGAAAAATTATTGCAAAATGACGTCATTCAGGAATCTTTTTCGCCTTGGAGTGCACCCGTACATCTTGTACCAAAAAAAATGGACGCCTCGGGTGAACAAAAATATAGGATGGTTATAGACTATCGACGCTTGAATGACATAACTACGGACGATAAATATCCCTTACCTAACATAAACGACTTATTTGACAAATTAGGGAAGTCCACCTACTTTACGACACTGGACCTCGCAAGTGGCTACCACCAGCTGGAAATAGATAAACAGGATAGACCCAAAACTGCGTTCACTACCCCATCAGGGCACTTTGAATTCACCCGCATGCCCTTTGGCCTTAAGACCGCACCTGCAACATTCCAACGCGCAATGGATAACGTGTTGAGGGGATTGCAGGGTATCCATTGCCTGGTTTACCTAGACGATATAATAGTCTTTTCAAACAGCTTGCAGGAACATATAGACAAACTTAGGAAAGTTTTTGATCGACTTAGACAAACCAACTTGAAGGTGACGCTTGACAAATGCGAATTTTTACGTACAGAAGTACTTTATTTAGGACACAAAATTACCAAAGACGGACTAGAACCCAACAATGACAAAGTAAAAGCAGTACTAGACTTTCCGTTACCGAGAACGCCCACTGAAATAAAAAGTTTCCTGGGCTTAGTCGGTTATTACCGTAAATTTATAAAAGACTTTGCTAAAATCACGCAACCACTCACCTCTTGTTTAAAAAAACGAAACAAAGTACAGATCAGCCAATCCTTTATCGATGCCTTTAATAAGTGTAAAGAGTTGCTAGTAAACGCGCCTATTCTTCAGTTCCCCGATTTTTCCAAACCTTTTGTCTTAACCACGGACGCCTCCAATTATGCTCTAGGAGCAGTCCTTTCACAAGGCCCTATTGGAAGTGACAAGCCCATAGCCTACGCAAGCCGCACTTTAAATGACGCGGAGACACGTTATAGTACAGTAGAGAAAGAAATGCTAGCCATTATTTGGGCAACAAAACATTTTCGTCCGTACCTATATGGGCGTAAATTCATTATCTACACGGACCATCGTCCTCTAGCCTGGCTTACCTCATTTAAAGAGCCTGACAGTAAGCTCACTCGATGGAAGCTTAGATTGGCTGAATTCGATTTCGATATCATTTACAAAAATGGGAAACAGAACAGTAACGCGGATGCCCTGTCACGCATAAAATTAAATATACTCACCAATAATAATGATAACGAATCCATGCAGTGTAACGCAAGTGAAACGAACAAAGATAACGATACAATAGTTATCTCCGATTCATCGGAAACGATTAGTGCGCCTTCACTTACCTCTTATCCAGTCCGCTCTGCAACATCTAGTACTATTACAGCCTCGTCATTACCTGAAACAATTCACTCTGCCGAGGATGTTGATACCGACGGAATTCCCATATTAAACGAAGCAGTAGACACGAAGCCCCACCAAGTTCTTGTCTTTACCTGGAACAGAAACCAGACATTAGTTAATGATTTATCACGAGATAAACAAAAAGTTTTAGAGGTTCACTTACCTGTTGATAATCCCAGTTTAGTTAAAAACTTCTTACTAGAATACATAAAACCTAAAACTAAATACTTCTTTTATTTCGAAGACAAAATACACAGAAGTCAGTTTACGGATGCCGTTACTCGATTATTTAAAAAGAATACAGTTAAAATTTATGAATGCACTAAAAGAGTTGTATACATCGAAGACGAGGACGAGCAACGCGCAGTTATACTTACGTATCATCGCGGTAAAACATGTCACCGCGGAATTAAAGAAACGCTCATGCACCTTAAACGGACATACTACTGGCTAAATATGGATATAACTGTTGCTACTATGATTAATAATTGTGACATCTGTAAGACAATGAAATATGACCGCAAACCCATTAAACCGCAATTACAGCTTACTCAAACCCAAACCAAACCATTTGCCGAAATCTTCATAGACCTGTATTCCATTGAAGGGAAATACTTTCTTACCATAGTTGATGCATTCAGCAAACTAGGACAAGCCTTTGAATTATCCAATCGCTCGACTCCTGAAGTAGTTCGCGCACTTATCAAATATTTCTCATTTTATGGCGTACCAAATAAAATCAGTGCTGACCCTGGGTCAGAATTCAACAACACTTTATTGAAAGAAACTCTTCAATTCTATAAAATAGACTTGCACATAGGTACTGCACATAATCCCAATTCCATGGGAATAATAGAGCGTTTTCATTCTACTATAGCAGAGATATATCGTAGCGCTAAATATGAACATAAAATAACAGACGCAGCCAACGTCATGACATATGCGATTATGGCCTACAATCAAAGTATTCATTCCACGACAGGTCTTACACCCTTTGAAGTTGTTTTTGGCCATACCGAATCTAATAGTACTTTTGCCGTAAATTTCGAGAAACAATACACACAACAGTTAGTGAAAGATCATGTTCAGCGAACGAAATATCTCTATAAACAGCTAACAGATAAAATAATACAAAATAAGGAAAAGGTAAAAGAAAAACGTGGCGGAGAGACGTCATTTGATGTACAAGAGGGGGATGATATATACATAAAAGGGGCCAACATCAGACGTAGCAAAGATAAACCTCGCTACCAAAAAGCTACAGTAACCGGAGATATTACTAGGAACACTTGTCCAGTTAAAATCAAAACCCGCGATACCAAAGTACCTATTAAGGACATTAAACGACCTTCACAGGTACCTCCTCGTGCTCCTGATCCTGACCTTCAGGACCCAGGCCCTTCAACTGCACAGAATTAATAAGAATCCAGGAGTGATTCTTACGAAGCAAGGTCAAGCTAGAGTAAGCTATGATAAGTGGAATATTATTAAGGTTCTAGACTTAAGTTCGATGCGAGAAGACTTAGAGTTGAATATAAAAAAATATGTAAATTTCAATAACCAAGTCAGGAGTTACTTTGGAAATAAAACATTCGATCGACAATTGATGGACGTGAAGTTTCAAACCGATTATGTCATGAATTCCAGTATAGAAAAATTCAACCAGTTAGCTCCATCGATTAGAATTAAGCGAGGGATCTTTAACCCCCTAGGATCTATTATTAAGATAATTAGTGGTAATTTAGACTATGACGATGCTATCAGGTACGAACAATTGATTAGGGATATAAAAACACGTCAAGACACTTTAACAAAAAAAGTCATCGTTATTTCAGAAATGTCCAGATCGCTAATTAACGTGGCGAATTCTACTATGAATAATTTCATCCACATAAATGAAGAGTTATGGGAAATGCAAAATTGGATACACAAAACTAATATTAATATAACAATACATAATTTCGTTATCGTGTACAATTTATTCTTACATCATTTCCAATTACTCTACATTCGGTGGGATGTAATTGAAACTTCGGTAACCTTCAGTAAACTAGGTATGTTGCATCAGTCTCTTATAAACTCAGATGAATTACTAGAATTATTAAAAGTAATAGAACAAACTAATAAACTTGTATATCCAGTTAATTACGATAATCTAGTAAAATTAGAACAGTGTATAAGTATAAAAGCATTTTCAAAAGGAAGTCAAATAACATTCGTTTTAGATGTACCTATAGTAAAAAATGATATATATAACTACTACCAAGCAATCCCGATTCCTACAACTAATCCTTCTAACCAAACTACGCTCATAATTCCAAAATATCCTTACCTGCTAGTAAAAGGGTCGAAAATGGTCTCGCTCTCCCAGCCATGCACCGAACTCTATGAGGAGACATACCTATGTAATGAAGGTATGATGCCTTTCGTGGAGGAAGATACTTGCATAGCGGCTTTGATGAAGTTCTCCAACAACATTAGTTCCTGCAATTCAGTTCCAGTCGAAATCAATAACCTAAAGATTCAGCCTGTGGGGAAAGACCGATGGATACTCTACAGTAAAGCGGAAACCATCCTATCAAAGATCTGCGAAAATAATGAAATAACCAAAGAAAAGATACGAGGTACTTACTTCTTGATATTAGACGATAACTGCAATGTCCAGATTGGCGAAATGACTCTTAAAACCCGCTATAGCACCACGAGTAACTTGAACCTGCCGAAACTGCCTATCATTAATCTTCCTGAAATCGTGCTCTCCGAATCTCAGATGCAGCGAAAACCTATTAACTTGGATACAAGTGATTTAGTGAATTTACAACAACTTAATGGCCTGTTAAAAATCAGTGAAAGTGAAGTGGAAAATAACCGTGAGGCGGTGATAAATGTGAAAACTGTTAGCATCGGAACTCTATTATTATATATAATCATAATTTTAAGCATTTCTGTAACTCTAATATATAAGTACTGTAATTTCAAATTTCAAAATAATCCGAGCGATAACAGTCCCTCGGATAATTTTGAAGCTGCGGGGGGAGGCGTTATGAATGCTCTACCTGTCTTATCTTTAGCAAGTAGTCCGGTGGGAACGATAACAGTACGCTGATCCCAGCCGCGACGGGCGGGCTCTGCTGACCAAGCATTCTCGATATTGTTAGAGTGTAAGTCTATACGCTAGATAATAAGGAATGTTTTATCCAGTTGTTAGTTAAGATAGAATAAGTTAGTCTGAAATAAACGGTCGTCAAGTAAAGTTGTGACTTTTAAAAACTCTCCGAGACTCCCCGGTAACTTAAGTAGTTTCTTTAATAAACGACGCGTCGAACGCTACTGAGCTTTTTATGTGGATTTTTTCACGAGTTAAGTAGTTGCCTTTTAGCCCGAAGCGGTTATCTGTCGACGTCAAGACTTCATCGACTTGACATTGAGTTCGTTAATATCGATATTAGTGGTAAGATGGCCACAAAAGGTCCGCTTGGGCTACGCTGGGAATGTCTGAAATTAAATAGTTTTCCAGCATCAAGGTTTTTGTATTACTTGCAGAAAGATATTATACGGATAGGTTCAAGAAACCCACAAAATGAATCCGTGATTAAAAGCATCTCCCAAAAAACTGTACTGTTTCATTAGAGAAAAAAGAACCTCTGAAACTTTTTACCATCCTTTGATGAACCCAAATAGATTTATCATTGTTAAGAGCACTTCCGGGTTGGTCTACCCAATTCCCTTTCAGAATGAAAGAGCATTTTTATGTCATTCATTTCCGCTTCTAAAATAAATCGTAAAAAACTTGCCACGTCTATCGAGATTATAGACGTTGAATTCATTTGCGGGGTTCAAAGAAACAAAGCTGATGTTGGTGACGTCATCACATGGCTTTGAGTCTACCAAGCCACCGACACTGTTTATGTCCGTCTCTGAATTGCATAGCGCGACGTTCCCCAAGTTTTTTTTCTCACAAAGCAATCGTGAAATGTTTATTTCAAAAGATTTTTTTTCTGTTTTGCTGTGTAACCAAACATTTCATTGCAAACATACTGGATGGTAGGAGAACAACGCTTTTCTTTGTACTCGTATTTCCAACATTCTGTAACATTTGTTGACTGAGTTGATATGACATGAAACCCTTCGGGGTTTACAAGCGTGATGTTATATTATAAGTCATTTTTTTAAGTTATGTGCCTTTTTTATAACACTTAGGGCTAATTGCATGAACAACTTGTCTTAGAGTTAAATGCTAACACGAGGTTAAATTGACAATATTGTATGGTAAACTTTCAATTTGTCAACAATATTTTGATTTAAAAGAGTGTCCATGGAGTTTCTTGCCCATTCTTCTCCATAGAGATCTACGCTTTGGAGTTAACTACAGTACTTTCGCAAGTTATTATGCCTTGTGATTGTGGCTTAGCTTTTTTGTTTTTGACTTTCAAAAGTGCCTGTAATGGTCTAATTGAAATAAATGCTATGACTTCTGACTTTGACTTATAACCTCGTATTAGCAACTAACTCTAAGTTAAGTTTTTCGTGCAAGTGAGCCTTAAATATTTAACTGTCTAAGAGCTTTTTATTTATTAACCGATTTCTAAAAAGGAGGAGGTTCTCAATTCGGCTGTCTTTTGTTTAACATTTGTTATCTCGTAACTCCGTGTCTACTGGTCCGTTTTAAATTTAGATTGCTTAGGTAGTTTAAGAGTTATCTTCTACAATAATTTTTTTTTCTTCTAAGTCTACGTGGATGATCTGCAAATAGCTTTTAGTAACAATGGAAAATGAATACTCAACAAGAATTTGTGCGAGATGTCACAATTAAGAGGCTGAAAAAAAAACATTAAAGTTTATGTAGACACATATAAACAAACAAGAAGAAAGGAACAGAAAAGTACTTATCTCATCCAGCATACCTTTATTTTAAAACACTGCACATTTTTGCTCTAACTCCAATTCCCATATAGCAGTTTCCAATGTTCTAATCTCACTCGTCCAACTCGTAGGGTTTACTTATACGTATGTGCGTGTACATGAACAGCAACAAAAAAGGCTTTGCCTCGTTCCTTGGGGCATTAACTTGGTAATCTTTATTAACGAAGGGGACGCAGGGAGCCATGGGCCTTTAATACATGCTCGTTTACCGCAAAACTCTTTATCTAGCTACTGCTGTGCTGAAATGGGTCTTGCACAATAAGCTTTTTTGGCGAAGATAGCGGTGACTTTTTTGTGTAGGTTATTTATATAAGAATAGTTGTTGTTGGTCGACTCTTCTCTTGACCAGAGGGCTGGCCAAATCAAGGCCTATTTCTAGGCCAAAATCAAGAATCATCATATCATCAGCATTGCCATCCAACGTCAATGCTGCCATCCTTCTGGACACTTACCCTGTAGGCAGCGATGCGGATTCTCTTGACGCTCTTTATTTTTTCTGTTTTAAATTCATATACAGAATAGCTTGAATACTGACAAAAAATTTCATTTGAATTCAAAATTTGTTCATTTGCATGCATTTTTGCAAGAATAAACGATGGCAATATGGTATGTACAAATATGTACAGTCAGTGTCTAAACTCGATAAACACTTCAGTTTTTATAATCGAAATTACTAAGCTAAATATTTAATTAAAATTGGAACAGAAGTAAAATAAAAAGAATTTAACTATAGAAAAACTCTGAGCTACTATATTCAAATCACAAAAAAAAACTACTATAACTCCAAACGTTTACAAAGTGAACCTACAAGAAAACATGACTGAAACGTTTTCCATGTTAAAAGCACCTGCTTTTCACCCCGACCACAGATATTACCGCCTTGCGTTCCCTCTAGCACATTATCCAAGCTAACATTACGTGCCCAGCACAATGTAGGAATGCAGGAACATCCTGTAAGGGATACAAAGTAAACGTTACAAAGAACTAACGTTAGAAGCTCGTAAAATGTTGTTAACATCTGAGGTCAAATCTCATTAGCCCCATAAACTTGAAATTTAATCATTTCAAAGTTTAGTAGCCTTTATGGGTTAAAAGTAAAATGTTTAAATGTTTCGCGTTACATTTATTTCAAAAGGAACCGTTTCTCATTATAAAATACGTAACTGGTAGTTATTTTCAAAGCAATTTGCGAATCAAATTACTTAACCTTCGTTACTGAGAAGAATATCTTTAACTGCTCAATATTTCCTTACTAAGAATCATGCTAGCACCAGCAACGATAATTTTCTACGGAACTTTCTTGATTTCTAATTACGTCGATCTCCCTTCAAACAACTTGCAAACAAAACAAGATTCTATTGCAACAGCTTCATAAACTCTGATTAAATAAGAACATGATCTTGATCAAATGAATGAGATTGGTCTATAAAAAATGGAGTCAGTAGTGTAATTTATTAGCGAAATGCTACAATCCGCTCATTTTGGCTTCGATACCAGACAATGTTTTGGATGTGATCCAACTAATGTTTGTTCCGTTGTCTCCACTTCGATACGCCGAGTTATCGTAGACAGCATCATTATAAAACTGTTATTATTTAGTGGTAGTCGTAAGGTTTTATTTGTATCTAAAAAGGGAAATGATAATAAAAACATCTGAATAAGTCAAATTAAATTTTGTCATTACTAGGCTAACGATGCTCTTGCACGAACCCGCGACTTAAACGTAACAATTATTCGAACGATTTCTCAAAAAAATTCTATAGCATTTTGTTTTTTTTTCTTCTTACAAGCACAATTACTTAAGTCCATGCTTGGATATAAAGACTTATTACATTTTAACCCTCTGCGACTGACGTGGTAGTCCAACAGACACCGCGAAATATGAAATTCGGTTTATTACCGTTAATTTTCAAATTAGAGCGCCGCCGCTCTTAGTACCTTACTGTAGTGAGCTCGCGCATCGGTCTGTCTGCACTGCATGAACTAACGTGACATTTACTCTGTACGTTTGTACTGGACTCACCATTCCTTATTAAATAGCAAATACTTTTAAGACGCCTAACGACCATGTTACCAAAAACTTTGATTGGATTTCCTCATCTGAAAGCATCCAAAATAATTAGTGTTCTCATTTTCAACTAATTATCAAATTGTAAACTTGAGCGTATCTTAGTCCTAACGTTACAGCTAAACTAAGCTTAAAACAGATCCGATGCACTTTGTCTCAATACATCGCTGGGGAAGCCCTGGCTACAGTGGAGGTCACAGGTGGCTGAGAGCGGGAAATCTTGAGCATAGGATAACTGTGAATTAAGGGAGACTGAATAAACAGTCTTGATCCGTGCTCGTAGATACCAGGTAGAGTGTGCTGTTTGGAAATCTTAGGAATACGCTTCACCAACTTGCTTACACTTACTACGCTTATGAGTATAAATGATATGATAACGAGATCTACTTATGTAATTATTTGGTTGTTTTTACGGTTCCGTACATCAAAAGGAAAAACGGAGCCCCGTAAATTATCACTCGCGTGTCTGTCTGTTTGTCCGTCTGTCACAGCCAATTTACTCTGAAACTACTTGGCCGATGGAGTTGAAATTTGGTACACAATTATGTAATTCGGTAACACAAAAACGGACGTGTAACGTAAATTAATGAATTTTAAACATGGGGGCCACAAGGCCGCTGTCCGGTTTTTTAAATGTTTCATGTTTATTTTTAACCCCCGACGCCAAAAGAGGGTTGGTAGTTATAAGTTTGACCGCTATGTGTGTCTGTCTGTCGCATCGTAGCTCTTAAACGGGTGAACCGATTTGGATGCAGTTTTTTTATATTAAAATATAAATACATAAGTAAAATCAATCTGTAATGTAACGTTCTCAAAGCTGGGACACAGCCCGTGTCGTGCGTGTGTGCATATAGGTAAACATCACATATCTTCGTATTTTTAGGATAACAAACGGTGAAGGCAAACATCGTTTTTTTTCTTCACCGATTAAAATAATGCATGATGTTATTCTATTAAACTAAAAAAAGAGTTGCAACAATAATTTCCTACGATATATCTAGCATATACAAAGCTAATCGAACACTCCTGGCGAATATTATCAGATTTAAAACACGTTAACATGGCACTCTCTCCAGCGTAACACGTTTAGAATACAGGAAATTGTCGACCTCGGAAGTCAATGTACGTAAGTGGAAGACATAAAATCTTCGCCATGAGCCGTAAAGGGGCAATTTCTTGTCTACGAGAGAGCATCGACGCTGTATGGCTCTATAGTCAGACGTGTTCAGAATCACTTGCAGGAGTGTGTCCTGATATCGGAAAAAAACGTCTTCAACGAACAAGAATTTGGTGCCGCACAAAATCTGCGATGATAATATTATGGAATGGGCTCTTAAGGTTCAATGGCACACGTGTTACAGAACTAAGGGAACTTTGAATCAAAATCAAATCAAATTAATTATTTGCCAGAAACATGGTGTGTTTACAAGGTGTTCAAGGTGTTTAAGGTGTTTTCAAGTTGTTAGGTGTTGTGTGTTGGTGTTATGTTTTTGTATTGAATTACTTTGTAAGTTTAGTTACTAGTGTAATACCAAGATGAGAGGAAAGTTTTTGGAGCAGACTGTCGGCAAACCTAACTGTTTATTGTAAACAACCCTAGTTGAGTTTCTACTTTCTTGTAATCCCACACGATAATTAAACTTAGCGGGATAAACAAATAATCATGATAACTTATTCTGATTAATTCATTAAGTTCTGACAAATGTTTTATATAATTTGATATTATACCGTCGTAATTTTACCGTCGTACATTAAGAAATCAATGTGTAAAAATTGCCTTTCATGCATCGATTTATGATCGGTCTAAGATATTTAATATCCCAAAACGTCTCATTTTTATATAAACAAAAAAATGGTATCAAATTAGAACTGTATCATGCTTAATCATTATCTTTAGGTCAAAGCAAACTCCAAGAAAACGAGCAAAATGGATATCTTACAAGAATCTATTTTATGTTACGTGAACGAATGCATGCATTCTCTTCCAAACATACGTGAGTCGAATGTCTGACTAAACTTGGCCCTCATTGGTCAACGTTCGTATGACAAAGCTAGCTAGGAAAATATTTCTAGAAAAATATCAAGGAACGGTTTAAATTATATATTAGATCTTCAGATCAAGGACATAAAGTTCCGGAAAATATGAGCATGAAAACTGAGGATGGGAGAAATATTTGGAGCTATTCAAGTTAAGTCAGCGTGTGTGGTTGGTTTGAGAGCGTAAACAAAATTATTAGTAAGTTCAATAATTTATTTCTTAAATCATTTTCATAATCTTACCTAATTCCCCTGGGCTGATTGAGAAATTTTTATTATGTCACAACCTTCTCCACCGAATCGTAAACGAAAACCACATTCTACAGATTGCCTTGTCCCACAAATCCGACTGAACGTTCCCTCAAAATATATTAGTTAAACAACCGGCATATCAAGTCGTAAATCATCTGAAAGGCCTTTCACGGGGATCCAAATTTTTTATACGCGTATAATAAAATGCATGCGTCACCGTACGAATTGCTAGTCTCACCAACCGAAACCAGAGCTACGCGAACCGATCCGTGGTACGTGCCCGATACGGCAGCACGTAACTCACATTACTGCTCTCAATGACTCTGAAGTTACGAGTCTTTTCAGCCGACGTTAAAAACGGTGGCACCCTCAGCTATTCTTTCGCCATTATTCACAGGGCCACAATCCGTTGAGTGTTAAGCACCCTTTTAATGCGACCGTTAAGTGCGTAACTACTTGTGTCATTGTACTGAGGATTATCGTGGCATCGATTGTGGGTTCGGGGTTCATTTCTGTTCTTATAGTGTTAACATTAAAGTTTTATTTTTAGGGTACATTTTATGAAATGATAAAAGTATTGAAGAAAAAGCTAACCCACATTAATTTTAGTCGTATGATTTAATAAGATGGTCATCTATCCTTACGTTTTATATATATTTAGATGAGAATAGTTCTATAATTAAATTAAACGAGCATAATAAAATATGATTCTAAGTAAAACTTGTTCACGTCTAATATAAATCTCAAACAAAATAATAAGCAATGTTAACAGCACTTCAGACAATTGAATACGCCCATTTTCTCAACAAGCAATCGAGCTCAATACAAATGTCAAGATTCGGAGGATTAAAAAATGTATTTCGATTTTCACTAACGACGCTCTCAAAAGATAGACCTACAATAATTATTTTCGTCGGCCATAATAGCTGGCCTCTAAAATATTCGTGGAAATTATTCGGTTTTCAGTGGGGGAGTCATTAGCAAACATTTGTCATTTGCAAACTCAGCTTGACATTTATCTCTCTACAATTGATGAACGGATGCTAGGGCATGTAATCAATTGTCCCCGGAGGATGATTGTGACAAAATTTTGCACGAAAATATCAGTGAGTATTAATTTGTTTGGTGATGACAAAACACCTAAAAACATTAAATGATGAGTCGTGTTAATGAATGTATGGTTTGTTTTGGTTTGCATTATTTGGACTGCTGAATTAAACATTAGGTAATCAAACATTCAAATTAGATTTTGGTTTAATTGAAGCATTTAAGCACTTTTAAACTTAAATATTCTTTAATATTTATGCTGCCTCGGAGATGAGCAAAGCCGAGTCCTTCATAAAAACTTCAGTGTTCTTAATTTAATCTTAGTAAAACTTCAAAATAAACGTTATAGCCGCCGTCATAAATAAACAATTCTGCCTATTAAAAAGTTAAGCAAACAAAAATTTACGATCACAATATTGCTAAGTTATTTGGGCTTTTAGTTCAAGGTTCTTTAACATTTGAGACTAATTATTTCTGACTAGTTTTTAAGTTAAAGTGCTTGGAAACTAAAATAAAAACAAGCCTGTTTTTAAGCCTATTTGGTTACAAGTTTTGAATATTAAATGAACTTCCAACTAAGATTTTACTAGTCATCCGTGGTCTGTGGAGTATCTACATACGAACTATTTGTAAGAAAAGTGTCGTATCTAACTTATAGTATTGCTTAACTTCATATCGTGTCAATTTGTACTTTATAACTAAGGTGTTAGGGTCTACCTACATCTTCCCGGCTGAATAAGTCTTACACGTGCCTGAATTTAATCAAAATGAAGTCGGAATTGCCCAACAGGCAATTGATGTAGTAGGTTATAAATAGATAGTGACAATTTATTTTATTTTATTTATTGCAATAATAGTTTCTGCCCCCGACTTCGCCCACGTCAGGGTCGGAAATTATGCCTTGGTAAAGTGTTATTGGAAAAAAAATGTAGTACTGATCCAGGTTATTGCCTATTTTTGTGTCGAACTTACAAATCCATTACACCGTTAAGGCTTTCAAATATAATAGACTGATAGACAGATGCCCGCGGCTTCGCCCGCGCGAAGTTCGATAATTGTCCCATAGCTTGTGCTACCGGGATAAAAAATATCCTATGGTTTAATCCAGGTTACAAACTATAAGTGTGCCTTATTTCATCCCAATCCGTTACGCAGTTTTTGCGTGAAAGAGTACAAACATCCATCCATCCATCCTCACAAACTTTTGCATTCATATAGAAGTAAGATAACATGGATCATTCGTAATACCTATTATTTAAACAATGCTAGGTAAACTTTAATTAGAATTATTACAATAAAACACGTGTATCTTCTTATTAATTTGGTGTATCTTCTTATTAATTTGGTTCACATTTATTTGAGTAGTGTTTCAGCCAAAACCATTCGCATTGTATCGGCAGTACTATCACTTAGGTAGGTACGTGTACACAGTTTCAATTATGACGAAGCCTCTATTGTTTGGCTAGCCACATTCTATCCTTGTGTAGAGTTATGCACAGAATAGAATGGTAGTATTAATCAGCTTGTTAAGTTGAGCTTAACTTTAATTATTAATAATAATAATGCTATAATACCCTACATGAGGTCCTGGGTTTGATTCTTAGGTTAGGTAAAGTCAAGTCACCATCTCATCTTCTTGCCCTTGTACCATTCTATTTGGGGTCGGCGCAACACGTTTTCTTCTTCCATTCTCTCCTGTCAGACGTCACGGCATCATTTACTCCTTTCTCTTTAATATCAGTCTTCACGATCTGTTATTGGATTTTTCAATCAGGATTTTCTCAGTAGCACTGGCTGCTGATGTTTGCTTTTGATGTGGTTGATGGCAATGCGGTCGCCCCTTATTGCATAGGACTTATACATAACTGGCGAAATGTGGGTATACTATTAGATACCTATACCCCTGCCTAAGCTTTCAGGGATTACAGGCATGATGATATGTTATGGGATATCCAACTAAATATCGTATAACCTGCCAATATTATAAATGCGAAAGTAATTCTGACTTGTCTATCTGTAATCTTTTCACACCTTAAAAGCTGAACGGATTTGGACAAAAAATCGGGTACGTATAGACTATGACTAGGGTGAAATCAAACCAAATCATTTATTCGCATATAATGTAGGTATTGTACAATAAAGTTGTTATATTAATAAAGTGAGCCGGGTAAATTCTGCCTGAGTTTTGGCATGCAAAATTTAACAAATAATGTCAGTATCAATAAGATTCTGAGTAAAATTATGAAATACTAGCACTTCTCCCGTGACTTCGTCCGCAAAAATTGTGATAGCTCGGCTATTATGCATGATTTAAATAATTTATACCCTATAGCACCCCCGAATAATGTAGTTACAGACACACTTATTACTTATTTTAACAAGTCCAGATTAAGCACAAAAGTAGAAATCAAATAATATCAATAATATTAAACTGTTGTAATGACACACATCATACATTTTAGGACAAAGGATTTTCCGATCCCAGTATGGCATTACTGGGGATAATTTCTGATTAAATGAGGTCAAAGCCGCAGGAAAAAGCTAGTTTCGTATACACATATTTGCATAATATCGTTTTGATAGCTGACACGAAATATGATCCGATCATCATCAAAAGTCAATCAACATCCAACCACCGATATGAGTTAAAAAAAATCTAAATCGATCCAATTGTGCGTTTCAACAATGGAATGAATAAATTAGTCTCTTTGTGTGCTGACCACACTATAACGGCTGATTGGTTCCGAATAAAATTAAAAACTTCGTATTGTTATTCAACCGTTGATTGTGTTAACGGAATAAATAAATAATGAATGTTTTAATCCAGTTTCAATTATCCTCGCTAATTCCAAAGTGAGTTAGCTCATAATGTGCGAAATTGGATTGTTAAAGCGTGTTTTCGTCAGGCAATTTCTTCGTACCTATTTCCAATTTTGCGTAGAGGTAAATTTTTGTAGGCTGATTTTATTACAAGCAAGATTTTTGAAAATGTTGCTAACATGGTAGACTTTAAGAAACCTTTAAATTTGTTCATTTTTGTCGGCTTAAAATAGTTTATGAAAAGGTAATTTAAATACTGTTGAGCATTTTGCTGTCGTCTAAATAAAGTTTCAGGATAATTTGGGTTCTTTGTTAGCATCTCTGTAAATGGTTAATTTGATGTACACTCGCCAGCACATCAAGTTACTGCAATCTGTCAAATTTTCATTTTCTCATTCGATTTTGAACTTAAACATCAACATTTTACTGTTTGAAATCATTTGGAGAAATTTGACAGTTTGTGGTAACTTGATGTGCTGGCGACTGTACCTATGCTTATTTGATGACGCAGGCTACGAACGGCGGAGACATTCATGGATTACGTACGTATCTAATTGAATTTCCAATTCCTGATTAAAGGCAAGTAAGTTTAACTTTAACATTACATTCAGTACAATGATTGTGCCTAGAATAAATAATCCATGAACTAAACCATATTGTACGTACAGTAAAAACACTAGGTAGGTTTCTATTTTTCACAATCCCTCATAGTTGTAACATAAGATTGATCCCACAATTTCTTTCATGCACACCATATTTTTCGTCCACATTTTCCATTACTGCCCCCACAACAATACAATACCATGTACCGTCTCGCAAGCTTGTTACCATACCGTAGACGTAAGATCCGTATTCGGGTCGAACTAGGAAATTGAATCGGGCAAGCAAGGCAAATAATGCCCGATAAGCCGCGTCGACAAATGACCAATGCAAACAGCTTACAACCGACCCGGGTCGCACACAACTTGAATCTATAAGCAATCTGTGTGTCTGTGTGATTTATAAATAAACAAGCTGAAGGATAGAGTCATACATTAGATTGTAATTGGGGGTTTTCGTAAATTCTACTAATATTATAAATGCGAATGTTTATGAGTATGGATGGATGGGTGTTTGTTACTCTTTCACGCAAAAACTACTGACCGGATTTGGATGAAAATTGGCACACAGATAGTTTATAACATGGATTAACACATAGGATACTTTTTATCCCCGTAGTGCGATCTCATGGGACTATTACCGAACTTACGCGGGTGAAGCCGCGGGTATGAGCTAGTTTATAAATAAACAAGCTGAAGGATAGAGTCATACATTAGATTGTAATTGGGGGTTTTCGTAAATGAGAAGTTTCAGTCGCTCCAATGTAAATGGTCTGGTATTCAGCTTCATTTACTTACTTACTTACAGTACGGCAATTATTTATTCTTCACATAATAATACACCAGCGCTCTACACTTCCCTATGACCCAGTTCCTTATCCCTATCCTCCGATAGAATAAGGAAGAACATGGTTTGCACAAAACCTCAAACTAGACATGCGTTTGCGAATCGATTTTATGTGTTTTAGGACCTTTTCTGTATAATAGACTCAACAAGATACTAAACTTCCATAGTTTAAGTGAGTGCCGAGTGCCCACCTAGTATTTCGGGAAATCGCCAAGCGGTTGGTTGACTCTGCACGTGACCAGAGGGCGGGCCTTTTTTTTGGCCAAAGAATCAGAATCAGATGTGACCGTATTTTTGGACGCCCTGTAACCCTTTTGATACTTGACCATATTTTTATTACTATTATAGATTTGTAGTGTAAATAGTTTAAGTTATAAAAAATTTAGTTTTGTAATGTCGGATTATTTAGCGATACTGAATTACACGGATACAATAAAACTTCTAGAAGTTATGGTTTGATTATGTTATCCCCTTGTATCTATTTGTACATATTAACTTAAAGCTAGTTTTAGTGTTTTTTGTACCAATTTGATTATACTTATAGTTGTTTATTTTATAAATTTACTGTCCTAATTAAATGGTGCTTTGTAAAGTGATGGCCTGAAACACAGGTTTAAATAAACCTAGATCGTGCAGGTCGCTACCAAACATCTGAATTGAACTATCATTACTTGCAACTGTTGAATATATTTTAGATATAGTTTACTTATAAGTACCAATTATACCATTTTATGAGAAATAATTCTACTGCGCCTAAATGTACACTTTTTGTACTACTTTTGTTTTTTAAGTAAATTATTCTTATTTAAATTCTTATTTGGTTATACTGGAAGCCGACTCCAACATGGCTGGGAAAAGACTAGACAAATTATGAGTGAGTCAGAATTTTTTTTATCTCTTGCTGTGTCATGGTAAATAGCCAGTCTGCAAGTTGGTTGTGTATAATTCTCGAGTTGAAGAATTTATTGTACGAGTAAGGTTATGATTTTGCTCATAAATATAAATATTTTAGAATCCCAACGAACACAAAAGGTTAATAAATTGTTTAGAAAATGTTTTCAGTGAAAAAAACAACTTTATTTCACAAAAATCCGTCGATAAAGTTATCATGCATCGGCTTTGTCTTAAATATATTTCAATTAACTTCTCACATAATACGGTTGACCTTGCCCTTACCAACCTAAAAAGCGGTGACCTGTATCAATATTATTTGAGAAGGAAATATCTTCAAGTAGGTGATCGTAAAAGCCACTCAAAAGATTACGCATTATTCTTTTATATCGAGTCAGACGATGAGTGGAGCCTGCAAATACAAAGGGAACTAAGTACCTACCTATGTAAGCAGGTAATGTATTTTTAAACAGTATTGGGCTTCTTTTGTTTTGTATTTAATGTAATAGCAGCCTTTTATATATTGTGTTTGGATTGAATTTTAAACACAAGGTGTTGGAAAATGATTTCTTTATTTGATATACGGCCACTTGAATGGCCAATTGGCTTTCGTAATACCAAATAATTATACATAAGCACTGCAATGGCCGAAATAAGCAATTTCGATAAAACTATAGGTAATCAGTAGCACTACAGAGTGTTAATGCTTACCTATAAGTTTACAACTGTGTGTCAAAGTCGTCAATAATAAAATGTTTTAAATTAGTTCTACGCTTATTAGCGCCTACTCGATTCATAATTTATTTGTTTCATTAGTGATCAAATTTAGCTTTCAAGTTGAAAAAACGAGGTTTAAGCTATGGCCAGTTAAGAATAATATCTATGACGCTATGATTAATTAACACGAAATTTTCAAAACAAACAGTTAAATTACATACGATGTTACTAAAATTTAAACTAACCAAAATAAACAGCCAAGATAAATATGTATTTTACACGCTTGCGAACAAAAGTTAGAAACCACAAACTGACTCCCCGATTAACTTCGCACATGGCCTACGATTTCATGTAATTAGCCAAATAAACATTCGTTCGTATTATGCGAAACCGTCTATTTCAAAGAATTATAAATGTACTTAAAATATGAGCATCTGTCGAAGGCCAAATAAAAGTTTATTAAATCATCATCTGCCCAGCATTTGCCAACTATGCTCGGGTCGGCTTCCAGTCTAACCGGATGCAGTTGAATACCAGTATTTTACATGGAGCGACTGCTTATCTGACCCTCAAAATCCAGTTAGTGCTAGGTAATACGGTAATCATAAAAAAGTAAGTTAGGTATCCACCCCAAATGTTGGTTTCCTAAGGTACAGAAAAGGCCAAGAACCACACAGTAACGATTAAACAGAAATCCATCTTTATTTTAAACCATTCCAAATTTACAACTGCTAATAGGCAAACAAAGGTAATTTCATTTATGAATAACAAGTTAAAGAACAACTCTTGGAATATTATTTGACTAAAACATTCATTATTGTGTTCAACAAGATTTTCCTTGAGAACTTCTGAAGCGTTCGGTAAATATTTGCTCAGCGTAGCTCAGAAAAGAAAGTGTACAGATCGCATTTTTTAAACGCTGATTGCTCGAACGTGCTCGGAGACTTAAGATGTTTCTCATCAACAAGAATAACAAACAATTGCTGCTGTAAGTACGTAAACATAATAACGTTTATGTTTTTGTAGGACTTGCTAAAGGCCGAACCTTTAGCAAGTACCCATGGACAAATTGAGGTTCCGGATAGACACCTCTATCCAAATACTTATTGAACTTCTGTCAGTGTCCATGTCCGCCTTTTGACCATGGACATTTAGTTGGCTAAAACATAAGACATTTTATGATTACAATAGGTACACATGTTGAAGTTTATAACGATACTAGCAGTTCCCCACGGTGTCACACGCTGCGCGGCTCCTAAAGGTCATGGCGTGATGTTATATAGCTTATAGCCTTTCTCGATAAATGGACTATCCAACACAAAAATATTTTTTCAATTCGAACCAGCGGTTCCTGAGATTAACGCGTTCAAGCAAGCAAACAAACTCTTCAGCTTTATAATATAAAATATATTATATTATATAATATTATAGTATAGATAAAGCCAAAAAAAAGGTTAAGTCCATAGATGAGCAAAGTTTCTAAATTCAAATTTGAGCCGGGGCCCTCACACTCTTCGTATAGCCGTCGTGCGCCAGCAATGAGGTTGTAAATAAACTAATCCTAACTAAAGTGTCACGCAACGTGCTCTGTCTATGTTAGGAAGTAAAAATCCTATTACCGCTTAGACTACAATTAAGTAACGTTAACGTAGCTTAGCGATAGTCGTCAATCTACCAACGAGGAATAGCCATGCTTGGTTTTTCCTAAAAAAGAAAAAATAACACAACTATCAGAAGATTATAATTTTGTGTTAACAATCCCAAGATTGAACAAATGAAAAGATGATAGAACAGAAAGTAAAAAACTCAAAAACCGATAGAAACACAAAAGCAACAGAAGAATTCAAAACCGAATCGACACGTGCTGAACTGATATCATGAATACTTCATATTGGTTCAAACCCAACATTAAATTAACTTTAAAATATGTGTGAATATAGAATGTAAATACTCAAGTGAACGCGCAGAGGCGAGAGGCGATACTTGCCAGTGCCAATGCGATCGTGTTTGCTTCTCAATTCCAATGCTAATATTTATTCTGAAACTCTGGATTATCAGTCTCTCTCTCCCCATCGTTTTCTACCTATTTGCATCTCTCTGTATTCAATGTTAATACAAAAAAGAAACATAAACGAGCACCACAATTCTACATATTATTTCGTTTTCAAACGGCATTCTTAAACATTTATACATATCAAGAAAAATGTTTGCGTAAATGCGAATAGCCTTTTATGAATGCATCGCAAACTTTTGATATCGAATGAATTCATAAATATAATAACAGAAGCATGGCTATTTAGGTACATCATGGATATTTTCATTTGGTTTATTGAACTGCGCTAGTACTTTAAAAGGATTCCTTCGAGCTTCACTCAAATAAATTTAATAAGACGAGTTTTACGTTTTGAGTGATTGTAAAAATCTTTCGGGTCGTAAGAAAATTTAATTTGAAAATTGCGTTTTTATATTGGATGGATGCACATGATCGGACATTGCAGGTATGTATAGCCCGCATTACTTTTATTATGCTTTTGCATTTTTAGTACAAAGTTGTAAAAGTCACTTTAATACTTGTCAGAACCAAACCCATTAATGGTCATTAGTTTGTTAAAATCGACACTTGGATATTTGAGTGTCAACCGCAATGCATTGGTGCTCGTTAGTGTCATTACGACATCCAACCCTACGGGGGTGGTGTCACTTTACTGACGCGTTTCATAAACATTACACTAAAGGCGCTCCGACACCGGGATCATTCGCCTGTAATGTAACAGTTCAGGTCCGAGCATAACATCAGTGAGTGAGGAGAATCGAGCATGAAGGTCTGCTGCTTGCAACGATAAAATCCAAGCTAGGCCACCTGAAGAGCGAAGCAAGTTATGGAAAGAGAACTTTCTACAACCTCACGACTTCGTGAAGCCCCAAGGACATCTGCCACCCTGTCGTGAACTACAGTGGCCTATCTGAAAAGGGCCGAATCGATTGCGCACCAAAGCAGGCCGCTGCGAACAGATTCAAAATGGGGTATTGTCGATTCCTCCAACACTGAGTGCGAGTGCGGCGCCCCAGTTCAGACTATGTCCCACCCACTGAAGTCTTCCGGGTGTTCGTTCTCCTGCACCCTTAACGATCTGAACGGCGCCTCTGACGTCGCAATAAACGAGGCCACTTACTGGGTCCCAACATTGTAATGTAACGGCTCTCACGACGGAAAGATGCAAGTTGTTAACAATCACTTGTTTCTGTACAAAATTGAATCTTGGATTGTTACATTACAGACGAATGCTCACTCACCGGGAGTGTCTATTTTTGTAACGTAATGCTCAAAACCGAATCTGGTATTGTTTCATCGCAAGCGAATCCTCCGGGAAGTGAGCACCTTCACATAGAAAATCATTCTGTTGTACCCGACAGTGTCCAGAATCGGTAAAGCCGACAAAAGAAGCATAATCAGCCTTTAATGTTCCCACTGCTGGGACACACGGCCTCCTCTCTATGAGACGGAATGGGCTATAATCAACCACGCGGGACCCACTACGGACTGGTAGATGTCACATGTCTTCAAATTTTTGGTTATAGGACATGCCGGTTTCCTCACGATGTTTTCCTTCACCGTTTTTGAGAGCAGTGGTGATGAAATAAATTACACAAAGTAATGCGCCTGCCAGGGTTCGAACCCACGACTTACTGTTCGTAAGTCGGGGCCGCCACCACTGGGCCACCGCTGCTCTCACAAAAGAAGGTAAGCAGACAAATAATTACCATTCACGCTAAACAAAGGTGTTATAATCGTAGATTGCGTTATGAGTTAAAAAGTGGTTGAGGTTATTCTATTGCATCTGTATCTCGGTGTTAACAGAACTTGTGGAAAGCGCTTTTATAACATAAATTAAATGCCACGCATACCTCGTATCTCTAATGGATGAAACTGTACGCTTAGGTACAGAATCAGTAATGCTACTACTCAAACCGAAAATGAGTTACAATAGTGCGTCAATAAAGCAAAGTGGATAGCACGTCACGTACCTACACTTGATAGCACTACGGATTAATTAACCGCTTCCCTTCGCTCACTCTCACCTCCCTTCATTGTGGCTCTAATAAGTCAACTAGCCCTCCCCTCGTTAGTACGTTATTTCATATCCTTTTATTAACCCAGTGGAAAAAATAAGATGATAAACTGGTTAATTCATTTGTGACAGATTCATCGAAAAATGTTTCAGGTAATCGTGTATAATTTAGTATAGAATATAGTTCTGTTGTTAGTCGCTTTAAAAGTCATGCAATCCTTCCACTTTGTCACATAAACTCCAACTCAGCATTGAAAACTTAATTTTCACATATCATATTATTTCCAACTTTATTAGTCCTACACCCGCCTTTGTCAAGCTGCAAACACGCTCTCATAAAACAACATAAAATCCAATATACCACTAAACAGCTTAATGAAGATACTTCACGGAGTTGAAATGAAATAGTTAATAAAGGCATGTATGCAACAACATTGTATTGTGGGGCACACATCGAGATTGTGTGCATTGTTTGACACGCACACACACGCGCTGTTCACAATAATGGTGACGTGAAAGTTGGGCTGAAGAACTAAGTAGGCCACGTTGTAGCTTGACACGGCTGGGCGTAACGTTTGCGTTAAGATTCAGTTTTTTGGAGTAAGCTGGACTTCAAAGAAAATACTAAGTTCAAAAAAGAAGAGCTGCTACTTGACTTAACAAACAAAAGAAGCTGGCTTTTTAAAAATATGTTAACTCTGGGATAGACAAAAAAAATCTCGTAACCGGTAAAAAAGCGTAACCGGTATCGGTACACGAAAAAACCAGCCCCTTATCTTATTATAATAATATCAAGGTCACAGAAATGGATAAACGTGTACTAATTCGAAAAATATTTGTTACTTGAGAAAAACTTTAAGGCTACTTTAAGGCTTAACCTTATTTGATTATGGGTTAAATAGAAAAAGATACATTAAGCATAAGCATAATCAGCCTATAATGTTTCCACTACTGGGACACACGGCCTCCTCTCTGTGAGAGGTAATTGGCTATAATCCACCATGCGGGCCCAGTGCGGGTTAGTAGATGTCACATATCTTGGAATTTTCGGTTCTAGTACATGCCGGTTTCCTCACGACGTTTTCCTTCACCGGTTTGAGATCAGTGGTGATGAAATAAATTACACAAAGTAATGCACCTGCCTGGGTACGAATCCACGACTTACTATTAATTTGTAAGTCGGGGCGGACACCAATGGGCCACTTCTGCTCTTCAGAAAAAGATGGCTATCTGTTAAATCTTCACAAATGATACTAGAAATAACTGGCTGCCAGTGATTGTCTTTAAACCAATCAAAACCGCCCTTTTTTCAAAATATGGTACATGAATACTTGCGTGCCAGTACCCGCATTTTCTCCAGTAAAATCACTAACAATATTTCTTTAATCAAATATAACCCATGTACTTAGGTACCACGAATATTATGTTCGGTCATGTTGCAAAATAGGCCCCTGAGAGCAACGGCAACGGAACTCAGTCACGCGTGTCGATAATAAATCTAACAGGGGCACTGCCGATTTGGTCCCAAGATATTCAATGTTCTGTACAATGCGGCTTGTGTAGGGTTATGCCACAACGTAACTGGTTATATCTTACTCTGTAAAGGCGTTAACATGTCTATGAGGAGTATGGAAAAGTAAAGAAATGCGGCGTTAAATGTCGACGGGACATTTCTTTGTAAGTTCGGATTTTAAACCTTGTCAAATACTCTAGATATCGGTGGCATAGTTCACCACAAAACGATGCTGAACATTATCATCATTCTCCTGCCCTTATCCCAATTTATTTGGGGTCGGCGCAGCATGTCTTCTTCAATACTTCTCTATTACTCGTCATCTCAGCAGTCACCTCCTTTCTAGCCATATCATCCTTCACACAGTTCATCCATCGTTTCTTTGGTTTTCCTCTGCTCTTATAGCATATATCTACATTCATACTCAACATTTTCTTCACTACATTTTCCTCATTCCTTCACATCACATGTCAGATCATCGTGTGAAACCCGGCGTGTTCTGGAACAAAGAATTCGAAGACATAAGGACATGCACCAACACGCACTGGACCCGCGTGGTCCCACAGTGATGAGACCTGCGTCCCAGCAGTGGGAACATTGTATTCTGATTATGCTATGCTATTCACCAACTTCTTCTAAGTTATGTCAGATAGTTCCTATGAATAGTGCTTGCTTCTTTATTTTATCTGATAGAAAATACTCATTTAGACACGAGGCTATAAAGCCTTGCTCATTTTAGTGTGCCAGTTTTATCATGTATGACGAGTCTGTAATGATATTGATAGTCTGTTAATATCAGCAATAAACCGCTGTAACGCGCAGACCAACTTACTGTGGTTTGACTACTAACTGTTGTTTTAATACCAGTAATGTATTACAAACATCTGCTCTCTGTCAAAATGTTTATGTTTCCCACATAAATAAGAGAGTGATTGTTTAGATCTATGTTTATGTTTTTTCCGGCTGATATGATGGAAATATCGACGTGTTTTTTCCGTGAGATAATGACAAATTGTACCGAATGTTGTTGAAAGGAATACTTTTTTCTGGAGGAGAAAAAATATGTCACACCAAGATTGGAAAGCGACTTATACTTAGTATAATATATACGAGCCATTAAAGATTGATAAACGTACAATTTAAATTATCGGATAAACAAATTAGGAACATAATCAGTAGTTTACACCACATTTGTATAAATTCCCAATTAAGTGTATAATTTTGAAATTAAAAGCACCGGTTTCCGAAAGCCTAATCAATTTAAATCCGCTGTCAAATCTAACCTTAGCTGTGGTAAATGGTTGACCAAAATACCATTAACCAATCGTTTAACCAGATATTATATCAGACGGCTAAATTGATTTATTAGGTTGACATAAAACAGTGGGTGGAAAGGTTACTCAACTTGTCAATTTGTGTTACTTACGTGTTTGTCGTGTAAAATAATGATACGGGAATGTAAGATGGGAATGTAAAATGTACACAATTGTTCTGACGAACACATGCAGCATATTCCGCTTCTCAGCGACTTAAGAGGATGTCATCATATATCTAAACTAATATGTATTATAAAGAGGAAATGTAAAATATGCACATTTACCAACACTAATAGATAGTTGACTCGCCAACGCACCACCGCTCAGACCGACAGTTCGACAACGACTCCCGCCCCACCACTCGGGCCGGTAGTTATAACCGAGCGACGTGCGCGCCCGAGGCAACGTCACAATACTACATACACTACAGGAAAGATTTGATTTTTGTTTGTACCGAATAAGCTCGGTAACTACTGGACCGATTTTTACAATTTCTTCACAAATAGAAAGTTAAATTATCAGTAACAGCTATCAATAATTATATTTAAATCATGCCAATTAGCCGAGTTATCACAATTTTTGCGGACGAAGTCGCGGGTGAAGTGCTAGTCTATCATATAGAGAATATCTATACATATTTTTAATTTGTTGTGTTTTCTTCACTGGCGTAATTTTATGTAATGGAATATGTCTGCACCCGCGATCCTTTGTTTAGCAGTGTTGCCATTGACACTTAGGACATAGATAAAAGTGAAGGTTTCGTTGGGTGTACATAATAATATATTTTTCCACTTTTTACGTTCGTACAAAATTTTTTTTTTTTTGATGTTTTTGACCGTGGCATCATTTGGGGCACTATCAGAATATCAGTGCTGTGACATTTTGACATTTTTAAATGTTACTGCATGCCGAGATAGGGCTGTTTGGCCTCTTATTGGACCAAATTAGTTTATTGTATTTCTCAAATAAGTCTTATTTTACATTTTGTTGTTCTCTTTTTATTTAATTTTGATTAATACCTATGTGTGTAGCAGTCCTAACCGAGTCCTGATAATATATTATTTACCGATTTGAAATGCAAAACCAATTTATCTCTTACATGTATTCCATTAAGATATGATCTGGCAGCTACTTCCAGGAAATTCTACAACATCCATTTGATTTCATTATGCTTACATATCGAGTACGCGCCATTTTATTGATAGCAGTACATTAAACAAGACTCAAAAAACGTAATGATTTTATTTATAATTATGTACATTTGATAAATCAATGTAGCCAAGTGGTTTGTCGTCAATTTCATAGTAACTAATAAATAAAATCATTTTGAAACATTTAAATTCAAATTAAATGTAAACGAAATATTGTAGCGGTAACGAAATATCAACCTATTTGTGAATTTAAATTGTAATTAAGCCTATATATACAAAACGAGGAATTAAGCGCTCACAGTCCAATAAGTGGTTTTATTATAAAGCTGATGAAAAACATCGATTCCTGGTAAAGCAGTCTCATCATGTACGACATTAGTGCAAATTCCCGAATTTATGGAACAGTCTCCACTAAACGACAGTAAACTCCGAACCATGTTGCTATCAGAATTTTTCTCCCTTTTAAGTGCAGAATCAATTTAACGACAAAAACAACTTTTATCAGCCAATATTTACCGGGAAAATTGCATCAAGCACTATATTTTTATCGATAATTTTCCAACATACCTGACCTAAAGATTGCTAAGTTCAAAGCTTTTATTACGGCATGTTCCTATCGGTCGCCGACGCTATCGCCTCTATAATCTGTAAGAGAGCGAACACCGGAGAATTCATTGCTTCTGCTGACTACGCCCGGGGAATTATAAAATATCGTTTTTAGGGTTCCGAACCCAAAGGGTAAAACGGGACCCTATTACTAAGACTCCGCTGTCTGTCTGTCTGTCTGTCTGTCTGTCTCCAGGCTGTATCTCATAAACCGTGATAGCTAGAAAGCTGAAATTTTCACAAATGATGTATTTCCGTTGCTGCTATAACAACAAATACTAAAAATTAAAAAAATTAAAAAATTAAGGGGGGCTCCCATACAACAGATATGATTTTTTTGCCGTTTTTATAGATAATGGTACGGAACCCTTCGTGCGCGAGTCCGACTCGCACTTGGCCGGTTTTTAGGATTTTGTAAGTGTAAGTACCGGGGTATGGTATATGACTTTGTGTGTCCAGAAATTAATGAGGATGGATTTTGTGATGAAATATACTGGTGAATTATGCAGGCTCTAATAATTTTTATCCATGATGGCGAATGTGTGACTTGTTTCACTTTTTGAACTGATGGACTCTTTACTAATATTATAAAGAGGTATTTGTTTGTAAGTTTTTATGTAGTGGTAATCTCCAGAACCAATGATCCTGGCAGAAAGTTACATTATTCGTGGGTGTTATAGGCTATAAATTATATTTATATCATGCCTAATAATTAGTTTTTTGGCGAACGAAGTCGCGGGCGAAGTGCTAGTTTGAACTTAATGCTTTGGGTTTGAGTAAAGTCTCAACTGACTTCCCTACCCACATCAATAAAGGATCACATCGGAGACATGGCATCCATGATCGGAGATGGGTTCAGTTGGATTTCCTCGTCGTCGGTCGTGTCAATGCGATGTTTGCGTAGGCGAGGTGGCTAATTTTGGCACCTGTAGCCAAAATGTTGGAGTACAGTAAATTCACTTTATACAAGAATTTTCTGCTAGAAATAACAGTAAACCATAAATAATAAATTGGAGTGTCACAACCCGAAATACTGTAGCGATACAGTGCTACGGTGCTACGCCATATGTAGCAGTGCTACGAAGCTCGTAGCGTCGTAGCAATTCTCGTCTCAAGTTTGCTGTTCATAACAATTCATTTTGCTCGGATAATTTTCAAGACTTGTTATGCGATATTAAAATTGCAGCGAATACATAAATGCTATTCATAAACAAACATAAATAAAAATTAACCCTGATGCAAGTCACGTTTCTTCACTTTAATATAAAATGAAGCACTTTATTTTAAAATATACTGAAGTGGAATATTAGTTATATAGAATTTTTGTTTCAGTGTACTTTATTTTATCAAATACAATGAATTTAAATTGTATTCAGACGTTGTGTTGTTGATTAATTGAATATAAAAAACACTATCAATTAGTGACTTAAAATTTTGTACATTTTTCATTGTGTTGTCAGTCCATTTTTAATTCGATGATGCGAGTTGGTTTTAATTAGTATACGCTAGAGAAAATCTACATACAATATGGCGCAAAGCTAAAAGGTACCAAAAAATACAAAAATAAACCTTTATTAAAATAAATACAATTTATAAGACAAAATAACCCTTATCGACTTACAAAAAAAATGGTGATTTGAATAAGTGGTACTCGAGCTACAAGCACATTTATAAGTAGAAAGAAAAAAAAAATACTTAGTGACTGTTAGAAATATATTGAATCTACTTTAAATAAATTGATCTTCCAATCCTCAGCATAGTTTATCGACTTCTAAGATACCTTTAACTTAGAATTAGTTGGTAAGTCCTTCATATTTACAACAGGCAATATAATACCCTCTATTGGTCGGAGTTACGTATAGTTCTGTCTTACGAACAATTTATTAAGGTAAGGTATCTATTTACTTTCCGTGCTCAAACGAACATGAACGGACAGCTCAATTATGTGGTGTGCTAAGCATAGATTCTTTTTTTTTTAACTAAAAACATAATATCACGCTTGTAATCCCCGAAGGGTTAGGCAGAGGTGTACCTTATAATACACCCACATTTTGCTAGTTATGTTTAAGTCCCATGTAATAGGGGGAGCCTATTGGGATCAACCGGGCACAAATCCAGACTCCGTGGCTGCTACTGAGAAATTCTTGATGGAAAAACCCAATAAAACTTTGCCCGACTTGGGAATCGAACCCAAGACCTCATGCTCAGGAGTCACGGTTGCGATTACTAGGACAACAAGCCAGTAAATTAGTGTACCATAGGTAAATAGTTTTCCCCTTACCATAAGACCAACGAGGCCGTCAAAGTTATTTTTTAATTAAAAATGTTTGAAGGGATAAGACTCATTTGCCACTTATGTTACTTCTTCTTCTTCTTCTCGTACAATGAATTAGTAAATACAAATTGCAACCCTAATTCCATAATAACAATAGACCTCACAGAGGACTCCTTACTGAAACATAATTCGTACCATAAAACTAGTAAAAATAAAATTAAGAAATATGCAAGATTGAATAAAATCATTAAAAAATTTAATAAATACAAGAAACAACAAAAGCACTATTCCAAAAATATTCAATTAAGGAAAGAACGTGTTTATCTTGTGAATAGATTAAATAACTATCAGATTAAATTGGAAGATAGTATAAATATTTATGAAATAGACACTCAGCGCTTACAATCTGAAATTGAGGCACTGAATAAGTCACTAAAATCATTATATAATAAATATGATATGTCTAGCAACCAAATTAAGGAGCATATTCTAGCCACTAATGAGTTAGTAGACAAAGTGGACTTGCTGACTCTCAGCAACACTCATTGTACTTGTAGGAGTGAACCCAGTCTTGATGCCCTCCAGCCTGAGGCAACGGAGGACCCGTCCCAAGCTATGAGCGCTCAGGACTGCACCATCAACCCAGATGCAATCCCTGTCAGTACATTTCATGAGTCACAAGTAGTACAGCCTGAGATTAGTCATTTTGTATCACCTGATAGTAAAAATTGTTATCATTCAGTTATGTTCTCTGATGGTATAGGTAGAGGGCTAGGTAAATTAATCAGTAATAACCTTAGTTATTGTACCCAAAATTATTGCACGCCCGGGTCAACCTACAAACAGGTCATGGCTTCGGTAATAAATAATGTTTGTAATCCTAATACCACCATTACTATATGTGTTGGAAATAGTTCAAATATTAAAAAGGAAGACATCACCGACTATGTATCGGAGTTGTTAAAGTTAAGCTGTAGTAAGATCATATTGTGTGCTTTTCCATATTTTAAAAATTTAAGTAGTAGAAAAAACAATTACATACATATGTTAAATAAGCATGTACATTTCTTAGTAGGTCACTATAGTGACAGACTTATATATCTGGATATCAACACTATTGTTACTAACTTAAGTCGACACGGGGTAAGGTGTATCTACCTATCAGATGTAGACACAAAATAGCTAGGCTATTAGCTTATAATATTCACACAGACATAAATAGTATGTCTAAGTTTAGTTATATTATTAACACGGCGACTATTAGTAATCATACTAATAAACATTTTTATAATAACTGTAAATCGGAGGATCCATGCGTAATTATAGATGATTCTCAAGTAGAATCCACTGGTAGTGGAGTCTCGGGGCTCACTCCAGATATTAATATTAATTTAAACTAGGTAGTGAGACAAAAGAAGGTACCTTTAACAATATTGTTAAACCTATCAACAACAAGGTATCTTCTTGCACTCAATTAGTTAGTAAAAAAGGGCCTCAGCAGAACACCTTAAAATTATTCCACCAAAATATCCAAGGCATTTCTTCCAAATTATTAGAAATTGAATTGTTTTTAGAAAAAAATATGTTTGACATTATTTGTTTTACCGAACATTGGCTAAAAGATTACCAAATGCTGATTAATTATGAGAACTATACGGTTGGTAGCTGCTTTAACCGTAAATCTATGCTGCGTGGAGGTTCCCTAATACTTTTGAAAAATTGTGTTAAATATAAACAACGTATTGACATAGTAGGTCTCTCGGTTGAACATTGCGTCGAACTGTCCTGTGTTGAGCTAGATAAGCATGTAATTGTGTGTGTGTACAGACCCCCAAACTATCAAAACTTTTCATTATTTGAATCAATAATGGAAGATGTCCTGGCAAAACTTGCAGCCAGTAATAAATCTACAATTATTTGTGGTGATTTCAATATCAATATTTTAGAAGACAATTCAAATAGCAGTCGGTTATTAAATCTTTTTAAGTCATTTGACTTGACCAACATTTTTATAGAACCTACTAGAGTCACTCCATCTTCTGCTACTTGTATAGATAATGTTTTCTGCGATTGCGATTACTTAGATAAAGCCATAGTAAATTGCCTGCCGTCTGACCACAGCGGACAAACTGTAACTTTTAGGTGTAACACACCATTGCAAAATGTTCAGATTAAATTTAGACCTATAACTACTAGCAAATTAAATAGGTATAATATTTCCCTGCAGAACAAGTTAAGTGTTATGAGCCATCATATGGACGATATTAATATAAATCAATTGTATGATCATTTCTTTTCAATAGTTCACACTGAATACAACAAAACTTTTGAAAAGAAGACAAAAAGTATTTGCCCTAAATTTATATTTAGTGATTGGGCAACTAGAGGTATCAGAAAAAGTAGGGAAAGACTATTTGAGCTTTATGACCTTAAATCTTATATAAACACTGAAACTTTTAATAAGTATGTTGCTAAGTATTCAAACATTTTTAGAAATACATGCAAGGTTGCCAAAGCCCTGCACATTAGCAACAAGATCAAAACAGCAGAAAATAAAATAAAGACAGTTTGGAAAGTCATAAATAACGAGACTAACAGGAAGAAAATACGTAACACTAGCTACACCTTAGATACAGCATGTGGTCCTAAAAGCTCTAATCAGGAAGTAGCTCAAGAATTTGTGAATTTTTTTACCGATATACCGTTAAAAACTACGGAGTCTCTTAATTCCTCTCCTGAAGTAGCAATTGGTTTATTAAAGGCGAATGTGTCTGGCTGCCCGGCTGAATTTAAATTTAAACACATAAACCCTATGATAGTTATTAAAGCTTTCCGGCAAATAAAAGTCAAACTGACCGAAGATCTTTGGGGAATGTCTATCAAAGTTTGTACATCCATAGTTGAGACTGTAGCACCATACTTAGCTTTAATTTTTAATTTGTGTGTAGACCAAGGAGTTTTCCCTGATTTAATGAAATACAGTAAAGTCATACCTCTTTTCAAATCCGGGGATAGTAAAGATACTAATAATTATAGACCTGTATCCGTGTTGCCAGTTTTTAGCAAGGTGTTTGAAAAAGTAATGCTTAATCAAATGCTCAATCATTTTAACACCAACAGAATCTTACACGACCAACAGTTTGGTTTCACTAAGGGACGTTGTACTACTGACGCCGGTGTAACCTTATTAAAGCACATATTTTCTGCGTGGGAAGCATCCCAAGACGCAATAGGAATATTTTGTGACCTCTCCAAAGCATTTGATTGCGTAAATCACGACACATTGCTTTTGAAACTTGAGCATTACGGACTAGGTAAACTTGCACTTAGTTTGGTAAAATCTTATTTAAGTGATAGACAACAATATGTTCAAATAAATGGTGTTAATTCACAGGGTTTAAAAGTAAAAATGGGGGTTCCGCAAGGCTCAATATTGGGTCCTTTCCTCTTTCTAGTATATATAAACGATCTACCCTATTTATTAAAAAACCAACCTCAAAATATGGTGTTATTTGCTGATGACACTTCTCTAATTTTTAAGATAAATAGACGGGCCCAAAATCTAGATAACGTAAATAATGCCCTACTTCAGGTCCATAATTGGTTCACAGCAAACAATTTAGTATTAAATGAAAAAAAAACGAAATGCATAAGATTTGCTTTACCAAATGTTAAAAGTAACGAGTGTGATATAGTATTGAATAAAGAGAAACTTGAATTCGTAGATAAAACCGTTTTCCTGGGGCTTACGCTTGATTCAAGGCTACAATGGGGTTCTCATTTGAAATCTCTTGCGGGGCGCCTAAGTTCAGCAGCATATGCTGTTAGAAAAATCCGTCAATTTTCTGATGTAGATACCGCTAGACTGGTCTATTTTAGTTACTTTCATAGTATAATGTCTTATGGCATTCTGTTATGGGGACGGGCTGCAGACATTGAGTCTATATTTATTCTGCAAAAAAGAGCCATCAGAGCCATATATAATCTTCGTAGGCGCGATTCTCTAAGGGAACTGTTTAAGGAAATCAAAATCATGACGGTACATTGTCAATACATCTACGAAAACATAATGTACGTTAGAAAAAATCTACATCTTTTTAATAAAAGAGGTGACAGACACAATTACAGTACGAGAACTAGAGACCAATTAGTTCAGCCGGGCTTCAGACTCGCTAAAGTAGACTCATCTTTCATGGGGTACTGTTTAAGATGCTATAATAAAATTCCACAAAGTATTCTTGAACTGAATGAGACGAAATTTAAATCATGCATTAAACGCACACTATGTAAGCAAGCCTATTACAAGTTGGACGATTATATCTCTGATAAAAATGCTTGGCTCAATGCCGGTCCTGCTCCACATGGACAGGGGCGCATAAACTGATTAATGGATAGCATTAAATAGTATTGTTGGAGCTGCTGAAGATTGTACAACTATCTTTGCATTGTATAGATTCAATTTCTTTTGGTATTATATAACCGCATAGCCCATATTATGTGAGTACTATGTAATAGAAAGCTATCCTTCGTTGGAAACCTACGTCATTTTTTTTTTTTTTTTTTTGACTTGAATTTGCCCTGGCGGTTAAGTGTATGTCATGCTCACTCAAATGTCTCGCTGATGGTGGCGCGTGTGTCGGATCAGTTAGTTCCCTTCAAAATGGTTGAGTTGAATGGTGCTGATACATGCGTCATGTTCGTGAACGGGCGCTGTCAGTTGTGACTGGTCATCTCTTGGTTGCCACGGCTTATTTGAATTAATTATTTTATTTTTTGAATTGTTCTTTTCCTTGTTTTTACTATGGACACTTTTAACGTGCACATCTTGCTACATCGCTCTCACATAATGTACCATCTAAACATGAATGATGTAACCAAGGTTTTGTAAAAATATTCTGATTTAAAAGAGTGTCCATGGAGTTTCTTGCCCGTTCTTCTCCATAGAGATCTACGTTAGGGAATGGGCAACTACAGTACTTTCACAGTTTTTATGGCTTGTGACTGGGACTGTAGCTAAATTTCATTGTTGTCTTTGTTTCGACAGTTCAAAAGTGCCTGTAACGGGCCTACTTGAAATAAATGCTTTGATTTTGATTTTTGATTTTGATTTTGATTTTCTGTTCCCCCAAGGGTTAGGCAGGGTTGTCCTAACAGCACACCCTCATTTTGTCAGTTATGTTTAAGTTCCATGAACAGGTGACGAGCCTAGTGCCTTCAACCGGGCACTAATCCAGATTCTATAGCACATTAACATACGTTCATATCCTTTGGAATCACATGGATCTAACAAAAAAAAAATAACGTTAGTGGTGAATTAAAAAGCATAACCAAGATGTCATGGAAAATCACGGATTGTCTCAGGGCGTAAAACTTACTCACTGACTCATTCAGATGGCTAAAATGATGTCTCTTTATGAAATTGAATGAATGAGTATCTGAATCTTAAAGATTCACGTTGACATTTTCGTATTATAATTATTGAAAAATTATTGAAATTCTTATTATTATGACATACCAATTATATTAGATTCACTTATTGTTTTAATGTATTCTTTAATTTTGCATGCTAGTTTTAACGAATTGTAATAAAACTCGACCATCTATAGCGTGCTACAATTCTAGCAAATAAGTTTTATTTAATTTAATTTCATAATTACCTTAACAACACTGTAGTTGTATGTTATTTTGCTTCTGCGCATATTTTTTGTTTTCTCGGTCAATGATTAAGTATCCCAATACTTTTTTAGCCGACTAAACTCCAGAAAGAGGGTCATGATTAGACCCATAAAACTATAAAACTCGTGAATCAGAATTGAATTGTACATATTTTATTTTATTTTATTTTATTTTATTTTATTTTATATACAGTTATATCCCTATGAATAAACCTACTTATGTCCAAGGATACTCAAGTTTCATAACTTTCAGACCGCTTGACTGGTAATATCGCAATTATTAATATTTCTTGAACCAACGACGCTGTCTTCAAGAAAACTAACAAAAATCAGACCGTAAGAGAATCCCGAAAAAAGAATTCACAGTTCATAAACTTCAGGGTTTCTTGAAAATAACTTGTATAAATTCCCTTTTCCATTGTTATTGGCAATAAAGTATGGATGCGGTCACCCAACCGATGTAAATGTACTTATTATACAACCTCCTTTGTCTCCAAGAAGTACTAATAATCCTTGTTTATGCCCGTGTCGTTCGCGTTTATACAAGCAATAATTGTTTTTATTAGACGAATTTCACTGCAAACGAGTCCTAATATCCCATGAATACGATTCGCTGAATCGTTTTACTGAATTTATATTGGTTTTCCGATGTATCATCAAAATAAAATTTGTTTTATAAACGTGGTCGCTTTAGTCCGCGTCTTCGCCTGCGTGGGTAGAGTTCGGAATGTATTGAAGTAAAGTACTCGCGGGATAAAAAAGAATGTACTGTGTCTGTTAGTCTACCTGTGTGCCTAATTCTATTGAAATCCCCTCAACCGTTGAGGCGTGAGAAGCTAACAGACAGACAGATAGACAGAATTACTTTCGCATTCGTAATATTAGTATCATTTTGTTTGTACGGTGCGAAAAATATCAACACTGTAGCTTCAAAATATTTCATTAGCCTTTGTCGGTATTCACATCCTGAGCTTATATTATGGCATCAGGTTTTGTATAGCACCGTACTGATTAACAAATGCCAGCCACAAATCAGTGTGACGTCACAAAGGTTACGTCAAAACATTGGCTATGACCTCCTCGTCTATCGTATTTCGGATATTACGTGCACGTGTTGACAGTTTGGCGGAATCGGGGAGACACTTGCGGACTTGTGTCGCGAACAATCTCACATGAATACGACCGTGGCTGTACAAGGCACATAAACTATACCAGTAGACATATAGAAAATAAGAAACTGTGTATTAATAGGTTTTGTTACTTGAAACCTTGCCAGAACTAAATAGAGAAAATGTGTGTGAGTCATCGCCTAAATGAGGAAAATAGTTCTCATGAGACTGAGTTAAGTCTAGATTTTCAAAACTAAAACTTAATTTCTTTTGGCATTTGCAGTCTTTAGGAAAGTCAAAGGTAATGAATTTTAAAATGTTTCTAACTGCAGATTTTCAAACATTTTTATAGACTCAAGGACGACAAAAATAAATCAAGATTAACAAGCGTCTGCACTCCTTAATCTCCGCCGAACCAATATAATAGGCCATCATTTTCTTATCGCTTTCACAGCAATATTTTATCCGCACCTTAAAATTACTCCCTAGAAATATACAGGCCGTGATGTTTTCCTTTGGCGAAAAGCGTACGATAAATGTTTGTGCATAAATTTCAAAAGCTCACCGAGGCTCGCTTTCCTGTTTACGACCTATCCCACGTGCATACTCGGCTTTAAACTTGTATATTTAATTCGTCATAGAGCATTCAGTTAATGCGTTTTATTCTGACACTTTTATGGCGAAAAATGGCTGTAGTTCTAGTTCTCACTTACTTTTGCCCACGGCTTCATTAAAACTACAAAGTTATCCCACGTTAGCATATACTACTGGATTGATAGTAGAAGCCGAAATATGCCCTGACTGAGGGTAAGGTCTACCTGTATGCCAAGTTTTATCGAACTTTGTGCAATTGCTCAGGTATGAAGGCGTTACAAAGAAAAAAATAAACTCGCTTTGTCATTTATAGATTTAGTAGTTTATGCCCGCGGCTTCGCCCGCGTTGAGTTCTGTAATTGTCCCACGGTATCGTACTACCGGGATAAAAAGTATCCTATATGTTAATCCAGGTTATAGACTATCTGTGTGCAGTAGTTTTTACGTGCAAGAGTAACAAACATCCTTCCATCCATCCATCCTCACTAACTTTCGCTTTTATAATATTAAGATTAGTAGGATTTAGGAATTAGGACATCTGTAGTAAGTGGGATATCTATCTTCATTAGTCTGACTAGATCGATCGATTCAATTAACTGCCTAAATTAGAACTTGAAGAAGATTTCATGGACTAACTTAGATCTTATTTATAAGGGCGGTACTTTAATCAAATTAATGATCTAGTAGAAGGTGAGATATTTCCGTAATCGCAGCTATTAACACCGTCTTGATAACTATACGCGCTATATAGACGAATATACTGCTCATCATTTTGATATAATCTCTTAATCGCCTCTAACGACATACACGGCAAGTGATGGGGTCATAAGCCTACTACACGACACTTTTATATTGCTTTCTTTATTTTATGCCCACTAAAAGTTCTAGTCTTAGCACAATAAATATAAGATGAAGTTACGGAGAACCTCAAAGCGGTTTTAAAAGGTTCAAGCAACAAAATGGAGAATCGACCACTTTCAAGTGTAACAGTCAAGTACGAGCACTTTCTCTAAAACACTGCCCTTGAGTAAAAGTTAATCAAACGTGAATTTCACTTACTGGCCAGAGGTCGTTCGTTTTGAAGCACCATTACATTGGCGATGGAGAGACCCATCAATTTAGCTTCACGCCGACCGCACGCGGTCACCGCCACTGCGGCCGACATGTGAAACGTTTTATTACGGTCCAGGAAAAACCGTTACAATAACGCAACTCGAGAATACTTTAGTGGAAGTAAGAAACAGCTGGAACAACGTAATATGCGTCACTTTTTTGATGGATGCTGAAATTATTCAATTTAAGTGGTGCGACTAGACGGATATTAAATTTGTAATTTGGATAGATTACTAGTTGTACTCTTATTCATAAGATTGTTATAATCGCCTCAAAAATTTTGTGCAAAAATGTTTTGTTGAAGTGATTGTATTTCTAGATAACATTTTCGTCTTATTGGTTAGTTTTGCCAGGTGCTGCGGCGTGGGTGTATCAATTAAGAAACAATTAATTTCTCAAAGCTCAACGCCGACATTTGTTATATTTCCCGTTTTCTCAATTTTATCGTAAATAAATTACCATTTGAGATATTAAATACAAAAGAAAATATTTTCTACATCTTATAAGACACTTTGATGGATGATATCACCTCATAAAATATATCGAGCGGAACACTTTAATTTCCGTCGAACCGGTTCACAAACAGCTCTGTAAGTGGGTGCCAATTTAAGGCGCGTACATCTAAATCGACGCAAGTCTTTCAATTTGACGGGAATCAAAGGAACAATGGGTAAGCTATTTAATAAATGCCCCCGATTCAAATTTCTAACGGCAACAGATGGCGAACACGATCGCCGACGCCTCGAGCGTGAATAATTTCCGTCACAACATTACCCCCCTCGGCTCTCTTACCCCCCAAATAATTCCATTCTTTATGTTCCACAAGAGTGCTGTCACAAATAAATTGAAAAGTCGACAAGGGACTCTCTATTCAGCTACACGATTTAAATGTTTGAACACGCAAATACACTTTATTATTTCTAAGAAAACATTAGAACTGTCCCGCTTATCAGATGTACAAATGATATTTTAATAGAAGTTTTCAAACTGACGAATATTTATGTCGGCGTCCATTCTTACTTTATCGTTGGGCAAAGATTGAAAAATATCGAATAAATTATAATAACAAAGACGTGCTTAGGTAAAACGCCTGTCAGGAAATATTAATGCCAACTGTGAACAAAAGATATTTGATTTTTGACTCAGCAAGTGGGTGCTACTCATGATAATGAGTATCTATAATGAAATGGATTACTTTTTTGTTTGTTTCATTATTTTAGAAGCACTTTTCAATTCAATTCATTTTTATTTCAGAAACAACATACATGTTTTATTAAGCATCACAACAATGACAACAAATAGATTCACAAAATTGGATTAGGACCGCACTACCCTACTACCCGTACATGGAGTTTTCTCCAATGCTCCATGAAGGAGCACTCCATGTCCATTCTCCCAACAATGAGCTGCAGGAAGCTGTAGGGGCTGTCCTGTATGCGGCGCATAAGAGACGCTATTCTTTTGCGATGTGTCGCTTGAGAGCCATCCACTTGGGCATCTGCAAACATACCTGATGCGCTACAAAAGTATGGCAACACCATCAACATTCTGAAACCGTTATTGTATTGTACACGCAGGGACTGTAAGTCTTCTGCGTTTGCTTCATCCATATGCTGAATACTGAATACGCCTTGAATAAAGTTATGTTTACCTGTGCAGTACAGCGTGCAAACCTACGGGTCAGAATATTAGCTCTGACTGACAATACCCTGCGTTCCCTTTCAATATCTAGATCATCTGAGAGGCTCTTGGTGACCCAGTAGTTCAGGTACTTAAATTGCGCCGCTCTTTTAAGAGCACTGCTGTCCAATGTGACTTGAGGTACGGTGTCATTGCTCTTCGTACCGGACTGGGCCACGATCATTTCACTCTTGGTCGTGTTATGCCTGAGCCTTTTGCAAAGCTTTGCGAGACTGGAAACAATTACAGAAAACATGAAAATGAAGCCTAAACGGTTGGGTAGCTTTTGAAAACAAGACCCAAAACTGATTAAGGTGTCGAAACAAAGCCTGCATTTGACTATTAAACATCTGACGCACTAAACACCCATCAATTCAACATGGCTGCCGCTGACTCACTTACACATAAAGAGATGATGCTGCCTAGTCGTGAGCTAAATACAAAATGTTATTATAACCTGCCCATAGACACGTAGGCATACTCTACCTTGGGGGTCGGGGTGCACCCTTGTTACGGCCACGGCAAATGCCTCGTGACAGGGGTCGAAGGTACTAGACGAAGCTAATAAACACATGCTATTATTAGTCCAACATTCGGGTTATTATAGGAAATGTGTAATATTGAGCCTTTATTATTTCTATAGATTTGTTCCGGCTAATTAACTAGGTTTAGTAAGCAGAGGTATAGAGGAAATATATTTATTTACTTACTTTTTTTGGTATAAAGTTTGTCTTGGGGTGTCATTTCAAATTACATAACATCACGCCAGTAATCCCAGTAGGGTTTGGCAGAGGTATACCTAATAGTAAACTCACATTTCGTCACTTATGTTTAAGTCCCATGTAATAGGGGGAGCCTATTGCCACCAACCGGGCACAAATCCAGCTCCGTGGCTGCTATTGAGAAATTCCTGATGGAAAAACTCAAAAACACTGCCCGACCTGGGAATCGAACACGGTACCTCATGCTCAGCAGTCGCGCTTGCAACCACTAGACCAACGAGGCAGTCAATAAAATAATACTGTTTTAATCAATATTGATTTATTAAAACAGTATTATTTTGCCTGTCGTATATTTCCTCGCAGAAGTAAAACCACTCTTTCTCTTACGACATAAGCATTTAATACCGTTTTTATTTTGCTCAAGATGATTGGTTCAAAGAAAAACGATCAAACAAGTATCGATCGTACAAGTAAGAGATCAGATTACAGTAAGGTATTAGTGGGCTAAACACTAAAAGATAACCATTAATAACAAAACACAATAGCAAAACGTTTCGTCCATTAACCTGGAATGGATCTAAGTATGCCCTAATATTTCTACCTATACATAGCTAAGAACGATAAGACCGTTGAACTTACACTTTTGTGGCGAATAATAGGCTATAGAATGTTGTCAAAATGATAGCCTCTTTGGATATTATCCATTATACCACAACTATATTCTATTTGACTAGGTTAAATAGACAGGTAAAATGTTGAGATTTGTTGACGTACTATAACTATGAGCCTTAACAGTCTAGCTATTCATCATTCTCATTCTCTTGCCCTTATCCAAATTAATTTGGGCTCGGCGCAGCTTGTCTTCTTCTTCCAAACTTCTCTGTTACTGGACACCTCTGCAGCCACCTCCTTCCTAGCCGTATCATCCTTCACACAGGCCATCCATCGTTTATTTGGTATTCCTCTACTCTTATAGCACTCCAATGAAACATAAAATCCAAATGAAAATCATATTGTCGAGGCTTATTTTCCAGTCATTTACAGACAACCTCAAAGTTTCTGAAAAACGAGCTCACCATATTCAGTTCAGACGAGTTCATTGACCCGTCTGTAGCCGAAGTTCATGTAATTACACGAATAGCAATGAGTACGTTATTAATATGTTCGTGTTATTAGATTTTTATGGATAACTTAAGTTTCATTAAGGTAGGGGATGATCGAATATGTCTGGTATTATATGAGCGCAATAAAATTGTTCGATAAACTTGTAGTTTTAAAAAAGGATGCTTGATTAGATACTGACCTAACTGAAGGGGAACAAATAACCACACTGAAATTTAAGAGAGAGAGAGAGAGAGAGAGAGAGAGAGTTAGCTTGATTTCATAAAATCAGAGGACTAATGTACACTTACCTAAGTTACACTGTTTGTTACTTTGGATCACGTACAACGTATGCAGTAATCACGTAACAACGTCAAAGCCAGCAGATTACTCACTTTCACACAGTTCTAATCCACTTTCAATATTACAGTTTCATCGGAATATCGCCGGCTCGTTTACAATGCACATGACCAAACAGTGCGCCCAAACAGTCGGAAAATTTGAAAAATTTAAATGTTATTTTTCAGTGCTCATGTCGATTCGGACCGGCCTTGTTTCACAGTGAATTCACTCCATACATCACTTTGTTAGTTATCTGTTTAGCTGGTTGACAGTGATGAATGTTCAAGTGAACAAGCGGGGTTCCGTTGTGCTTACGGTGTCCTGGCTTAGGGTTCCGTCGTTTGCACTAATACGGGAGCCTGGAGCCGCCGGGAGCCTCGCTTGTACGGAAACAATGAGCGAACAATATCTCGCAACGTGAGAGATTAATGAGGTATTTACCTTGAGGGATTTTTGTCTTATATTTTAAGCAATGTTTTATTTTATAAATTGTTGTACTTACTCGTACTACAATGCAAGCCTTAGGTGTTGGTTTGGTAGGTTGATCCCGCTTAAGTGTATTTGAATATTAATTTTCTATAGAGATTAGCGTTTAAGAAGCTTTCGAACCCCTAAGATTTGAAAAAAAAACACGTTGAACTGAGCAACAGGCGCTGTTTGCGAGAGTTAATAATGTTTTGTGCATACATTCTGCATACAAATCTGCACATTGAAGCCCTGATTCAAAATATAAAGCTGAAGAACAAACGGGTGTCTAACTAGGCCACGTTTGCTTCATAACGTAGTTAGGTACACGCTTGCTCTGAAGGAAATTTCATTACAATCAACTCGGGAGATTAACTCAAACAGAAGTCCAAATCAAATGTTCCGTAATATTTCGTTTGCTGGGGACTCGGCGTACTCGGTTATTATATGCATTATAGTAGCGTTATCATTTCAGCTTTTGGGTTTTAATAATATTCACACATGACTTTGGATGGCTTAGAAATCCACGCACCAGACGATGGTAAACGTCAACGTTACACATCATATCAAACATACCTTTTTTATCGAAATCGCGGTTCTAAGCAAAAAACATTATGTAAATCACAATTCGTGAAGAGGGAGCACGTTTTATTTGCTTTTCGAATGCCCTCGTTTTTGTGACGAGAGTCCTGGAAGAGGCCATTTGAATCAAGGGTATTTTGATAATAAAAGAATCATCCACTCGGCTCTAAAGAGTATGCGTACAATGCCGCCGGCTTGAGGAAGTCAAATTGTAAGGAATACTCGAGATATGCCAGGCAGATATTGAGTAAATTGGGCCCTCATCTTACTGCGATTGAATTAGATTTGATGCGATAAACGCGGAAACGTTCATTATTATGGCTGATCCAATTTTGATAAATATATTGCATTACCTACTCTTTACTTTTTTTGCTAGAATATTTTCTAGAAAAGGTTCTACGGAAGGGTTTCATATTTAACTCAGTGCATCAATATCTCTTGGTATTTTCTTGCATTCTGTGAAAAATTTGTTCGGTGTTCAAGCTCAAAAGTTTCAACGCAGAAGGGATTCAACAAGATTGATTTATGTTAGACATATAAGCGTGCAGAATTTGTACAAAATTGAATTATTTCTAAAACTCAGAGAACTGTAACTTATTGTTAGCATTTTCTTTAGATTTGTATTAATCTTTGTCCAAACTTATTGAACATCAAAGAATTTGTACCAAGCGTACCACTGTTCCTATATTAGAAATACAGATTAAATACTAACTTTGGTATTAGGATAATATACTTTGAAAGACTTTGAACTAAGTTTTGATTATTTCAGTGGTTCGGCTATCAATGAACTGAAGGGGGTTAATTAATTAGGTAGACCCTCTTAGAAGTGTTCAAGGACTGAAAGGGAGAATTAGTTGGAACTTCGATGGTACTTATCATTACAGTGAATAGAAATTATTATGTTAAGTTGTAATGAATTGAGAACTTCAGAAATATTTAAAGAAATAAGGTCTTAACTAAATTAGTATAACATAACATAACATAACAGCACGCTTGTGATCCCTGAGGAGTTAGGCAGAGGTGTACCTAATAGTACATCCACATTTCGCCAGTTATGTTTGAGTCCCATGTAATAGGGGGCGGGCTTATTGCCATCAACCGGGCACAAATCCAGACTCAGTGGCTGCTCCTGAGAAATTCCTGATAGAAAAACCTAATATCACTTTGCCCGATCCGGGAATCGAACTCAGAACCTCGTGCTCAGGAGTCACGGTTGCAATTACTAGGACAACAAGTCAGTAAATTAGTGTACCATAGGTAAATAGTTTTTCCCCTTAGCATATCCGTAGCAGTAGATGGCAAGACATCCTTGTACAAACTAATAAGTACCATTAACGCAAAGTAAATGGAATCAGTTAACATTGTGATAACTTAGAGCAAGTACAAATAGAGGTCGTAGAAAGGAGCATTACTATGCAAATCGATTATTTTAACTATCTACATCAAAGATCTCCATGCAAATGTCTGCGACACTATAAAACGTGCTATTAATTCGGAACAGACAGTCCTTTGCATAGAAAATACCTTTCTTTTGTCTTTCCCTCCGTTGTAATAGAAATAATCAATAAATATTTATCTCCTCCGTCCGGTTCAGTTTGTTTCCTGACGTCTCATTCGCATCAATAAGATTTCTATTACCACTCGAATTTCATTACCGTACTTCGTGAGCAGGAAATGATCAAATTTTCTTAAGAAAACGATTGGAAAAATCTTGGCTATAAATCTGCCTGTGAAATAGGAAAGGACTTTAATGAAATAATTTATGAAGATAAGATATAAATCAATATTAAAATTCAGAATACTTTATTAGTCTTAATAATTATGACGGTCCATTTCGTTCTTTTCCTATTGCAAAGAATGTTTAAACTTTTTCAAGCATAATCACTTAGGTATCCTGTAAGTGGACAGTAATGCCTCATATTTTAGCTAAACATTTCATTAACCAAAGTTACCTTAAGTAAAAGCAAAAGAAGGCATTTCAAAAATTAAGATAAAACTTTGTTGCTGGCCGGCGAAAAAATTTGGCGAACCACAGAAACTTTTTAATAAGATAAGATGTTATAAAAAAATTGCTTAGGTACTTAGAATCAGGAATTTTGCCTGATCTTGGGTATTTAATGGATTCCATAAACTGCTTACGTAACTTGATTATAGCTAGTGAGAACTTTTTTATGATTACCCAGAATACTCAAAGTTAGCTAAGTGAAGAGCTATCCCTGAGATTATATTGGTATTCTTTTGTGAGATAATCGGATTGCCTTTTATTAGTCTGTGTGTTTTACGCGCTTATAGCCTCCGGTGCCAACTTTTATTAATACCTACTTTAGCCTTATTGTCTTACTTTTCCGATTTCATTTTCTCCCAGCTGTTGTATTATTAAGTATGTGAACAGATATATACATATTCTTGAAAAAAAACCGACATATAAAAATAGTAGCTTAATTATTTTAAGCACGACTTTTGTGAAACTTATCAAAAAGACTTTTTAGCAAAATAAAAACCGACTTCTAAAAAACACTAAAAATGTCTAAATGTAAACTTTGTCTTCACTTTTTTATATTTTTATAAGTTTTCACTTACACGAAAACACATCCGAATCCGTACAAGTAAATCCATAAGTATTATTGCACTAAAAGTCTAATTAGGCATTAATTTAGGTGTGACCTGTGTTAGTGCAAACGGGCATTGGTTAAAAAAGCAATCATACGAATCTTTGTTTTTAGTCAATCATCTATAAATTCATAAGAATCGATAATACACTGTTATTCAAGCCTACAGGTAACCTTATCTATTACTTAGGGACGAATGTGTCGGTTTTCTCACGACCCCTCTCATTTTTGAAGTCAGTGATAAATGGTGTTCATATGTCTGAAAAACATATTGTTGCACGCCTGAGAGTCGGTCACGCGATCGCTCAACCTACCTACCTACCTACTAACCTAAAAATAACGAGGAGCTGTTATCACAGGCTTACTTAAATATTTTTGATCACAGTGATTCAGGAAAAACAATTTTATTTTTAGTGACTTAAAAAAATACCAATTTAGATTTTAAATGACTTTTTATTCTTTCTTTTTTAATTTTTGTGATTTTTATTCGAAACGGCTCTCGATATTTTAAAAGAATGTTTATTAGCGTTAATGAATATGATGGCTCATCGGAAAATTTGAAGACCCTTCTGAATTCCGGTAAAATGGCAGAATGTGTACATCATTTTAAGATTTATTATTATAAAAAAATCTGACATTTGTTCTTAATTTTGTCGTCACAATATTTAATTAAGTACGACTGGCAACATAAAAAGAAATGTCCGTGCCACATTTCCTGAAATAACTTCAACGTACGTTTGTTTTTATTGTATCTTTTTCTGTTTTTAAAAAGATCTGTTTTTTTTTCCATTAAAAAGATTTTGTGTTTCATTATTGTTACCTTTTAGAATTGTTTGGATTAAAACTATGACTGTATTATTACTGGGTACAATTTTATTAAATAACATAACTACCAGTTAAGTTTGTTTGTATTTTTGTGTTACACGCAATAAACATGTCGATGGCCCCACCGAATAAACGTGCAAGAGCTCTTACACGATTTTTTTTTTCATTTTTCGTTTCTTTTGCCTATCCTGCACCTACTTAATTTTTTTTATGAATTTTAGACTCAAAACACGCCTATTATAGTTGTGAATATCTTTATTCTAGGGAAATAAGTAATTTAAAAAATACAGGAATAATAGTTTATGGTCTGATTACATGCTTTTTGAGTCGCCAAGTACACAAGAATAAACATGTTAAAACCTACAGACGTTTGAGAAGATTTGTGATTGTTTTCGAATTTGGGTAATGTCTTCTTACACGTTTATTCGTTTAGAAATTTATGCAAATTTTATTAGTAATGTTTTATCGCACAACATGGAAGTTTGAATATAAATAGGGTATTAAAATTAAAGTATTGCGTTGTCTCTTACTATAATTATTTTTTTCTAACATTTGTGCTATAGATTCAAACATTAAAATTCCCTGCATATTAGTTTAAGTTTATAGCTAGTAACGGTGAATAAACAAATGTTTACGCGATAAATTCTATTGCAATCGTACGTAAGATGCGTGTGAAATTAGGTGATTAGCTCGGAAGGTCAGTCTCGTTGTGATTATATGCGCACTATTACATAATTTCAGGAGTACTGCGCACTGAATCAAGGGCTTGACGCAGCCAGAGCCTCCGTTTTTTTTTTGGGATGGGAAATCATCAAATGATGGGTCATTTGATGATTTTCCATCCCAAAAAAAAGTCTATCGCCCAGCAAACCCACCTTTTTTTTGGGATTGGGAAATCATCAAATGACTCCTCCCGCTCTGGGCAGAGCGGAAGGGAGTGTCAGACTTTTACTGAATAAAACCTATCCATGTTCCTTCTTTTGCCCTTTGTGTTCCAGGGCCGCGGTATCTCTTTCGAACAGTCCCGCAGCCCTGGTAGGCATCGGCCTTTGCGGGCCCCTCCTGTTTTCTGACATTTCTTTAAGGCGCGCGTGGAACACGAACGCGCCGTTGACACAGCCTGTCGTCATAAGACGGTCACTACTCACCGTCCACCCCGCGCCTACGGTGGCCGAGAGCCACCACGTGGCCCCCGGCGCCCGGGGCGTCTCCCGCGGCGGCTGGGACGTGAGGTTATCTCCCTCTCACGTTCCGCCACCTCCTTCGCTAGCATGACTGCTTCGCGGAAGGAGGTGACGTCTTCCCATTCCCTCTCGCCCCGGACCATGGCTTGAACCAGGGCCGGACGCGAGCCGCCGCCAATCGCCGCTACGTGGACACGGACCTCCACGGTGTTCTCCGGGCGATCCTATGATAGCACGCGGGCGTTTCCTCCCGCCCGATTCGGTGCAGGTACCTCCCGAAACAACCGTGTCCGGTGAGGACCTGCGTCAGGCGGAAGGTGAGGGCGCCGTGGCGCCTCTCTAGTCATGTATTTCGGATAATTGTTCGTCATGATAACTTCATCCATAATCGCACAGACAAAACCTTCGGTTTCTCCAAAGAGATCACCGAATCGTAGCCAGGATACGGACGCCAAGAGGTCTACATCAGGTCCATGTAGGGGCCGGAAAAAGCGTTCGTGTAGCTCCTTGCTCTGCCATACCTCCCTACGGTCATTAGTATCCAATATCACAGGTTTGCGCCAGATCTCGTTAGCCAAGGAGAGTCAAGGTGAGGTCCTTGTATACTGAGACCACGTCTCGGTGCATCCCCACGTCGGTTTCGAGAAAGTATTCTCTGAGACTTCATACCTCACGGTTGTGCAAGGTTTTATCATTTAAGAAGCCACGACCACCGCACTTCTGCGGGATATACAGATTCATCACCGATGACCGTGAGTGATGCATCCGGTTTGCGGTCAATATTGTGCAGACCCTCCTGGACGTCAAGTTCCGTCTGAGTCCATTTGAGTATGCCGTAAGAATACATCAAAACCGGCATGACCCAACCCTTAAAGGCGCGCACCTTGTTTCCGCCTGATACAAGACTGTTTAATACTTTATTCAGGCGACCAAAGAAGTGCTCCTTCAATGATTGTTTCATGTCAGCAGCATTGATACCTAATGCTTAGGACATACCCAAATACTTGTAGGTCTCGGTTGAGGAGAGGGATCTAAGGAATATGGAATCCGAGATTTGGGTTCCCACGGATTCCATAATCTCCCCTCGCTTTACCAATCATTGACGGCTCGTCGATGCCTACATTCTTTTTAAAGTTCCTTACCTATCTACTAAAATATTCAAAAATATAATCCAAAACTACTTACGACTACAAAGAGAGGATTAGTGTTTCTAAAATTGCAATTCGTTTTTTTTTAATCAAGAAAACTAGTATTTTGTTTTTACGTGGATAAATAATACATAATTATATTTATTAATTCTATATACATCTGTATTTTATTTCATCCTTTTACAAAATTATTTATATTATTTTACCATGCATTAACAAAGATGTAGGTATTACATAAATAAAAACTGATCTTATTAACACTAATATAATAGCATACGATCTTTACAATCGTATAATAGCAGAACAATGTACTGTAAACAAGCGTGTAAAAAGTTATAGCTGGGTTCCAAACTAAACTGATTTACGGAGAATAATAGTGTAACATTACAGTGCGTTTTATTCGTTGTGTATTATTACTCGAATAAACGTGTAATGATATATTACTGCGACCTAGTCATGCAAATTTCACAAGAGTAAAAAAATTAAATAGTTTTTCATGAATTTCTTGAAATTCGTTGATGTTAAAAAAAAGTAAGTATACAAGTCAATAGTTTATTTTTTTACCTATAATTCGATAGTACATTATTTATACCTATATACAATGAAATGAGCGTTATTGAAGTTTTAACGTTTTTATTTTTTCCTGAAAAGTTGTCATTTTTCTCTTACACGTTTATTCGGTGGGGCCATCGATGTTATAACCTGTTACGAGACCACAGGTTGTAGGATTATCATTAAATATTATACAACCGTATTTATTATTGGGTAACGACAAAAAATAAATTGTGTGTTTATTTAAAGCTGGTTTATATTATTTACACGTGAATGGAAAATATGGCAATTTAGTTACCCCCCAGTTCAAAAACATAAACCACCACTGTACTTTCGCTAAAGTTACATAGTTTTAATGTAAATTCTAGTGTTATATAGAATTTCATTTGCATCAAAACTACTGTATAGAAAATATTATGTATAATATATTTTCATCTCAGTTATATTTTAGAGAGTTTACATTTCGCGAAATACATTACAAGGCAAATGAAGTGGGCAGTCCATCAAAATATTTGAGGGATAAACCCGAGGGTTACTTTGTTTGCCATAATTATTTGGGAGCGACGCATTTCCTCGATCCGAGGAATTTGGCAGTTTTACTATGCGCATAAGGTTCTATTAGTTCAGTGGAATGTTTGGCGCGAATTTGTGGTGACGGCAGATTTCTTGACGGCCCTTTGTAAAGTGAACTTTGTCAATAACCTTGTGGACAAAAGGTTCGGGGTGCCTTCCTCTATAATATAATTCTAAGCAAAATGCAGCAGTAACAGGTTGCCAGTCCATCACAGGCTCTTAGCAACCCTTCTCCTTGACTGACTCTTACAAGAGGGTGAAATGTGAAATGGCTGTAATATTTTATATTATCTTGTATTCAGAGTTGTGAAGTCAAAGAAAAAACTCATTCAATTCAGTTACAAAGATTTTTTTTATGAATAAAATTCATGTTCCACTTGCCCGTTCGTCCTCTAATCAGAATTCACATCACAGACTCATAGCTCTTTGAATGTATCACCAATTTTAATAACATTCTATTCGTTGGAAAGTTAGAAAAGTCAGTGAGTACTATCAGCGAAAGTTATAACGAGCAATCATAGATTGATCTGCTTTAGGAATTAATAAAATGTTTTATTTCATTAGTAAACATGGATGAATGACGGTTGACTTGCAAATATTTGATAGAATCATGTTCAAAGGCACTTGAGCTGGGAAAGGGACGATGAATTCCCGGACTATAGTCTTTGATAAACACTTGGAATACTCACAAGTTTGAAATCAGATCTTGGTCGTGTTGTCTGAGAATTTCTTGACCTAGTACTGTGTGATTGGAATTCTCGTTTGCAACGTGGTTAGATTATATATTATACATAAATTGATCAAGTTTATAGGAAGCCCTACTAATGAGCATTTTTTTTTGAAAACACGCATCTTTTTTAAAACACACATCTTCGAAGTCAATGCCGATACTTTTTCGTTTAGGTATCTATGTACCTGAGTGGCATTGATCTACCTGGAAACAAAACAATATAAACAAAAATACAGAAATAAAACAAATCCTGAACCGTTGCTTTCAGGGACCCAATAAAAACACATTAAGCGTCGCCACACAAAACAAAAGATCGTGTAAGCAACGTAATGTTGGCGACATTTTAAACGTCAAAAATATTTATTGCGTCAACTGAGTTACGCATACTTACGCTCAACAGCGCAATTCGCACGACATTCCGCGGTAACAAATGAAAGCGCGCTTGCTTTCATAATCGTTTAACGTGTTTGTGAATACCGGAGTTTTTAACAATTCTACCAGGTGTATATTTTCTTTGGAAGAAATACAGAGGAAAAAAGATTTGTTAAAACAAAATCTTAATTAGTATTTTAATTAGATTACCGCTTGGCACGTGCAAAGGTAGATATCCTTTTGAATCTGTATGTCATGTATATAAGGTCCCATTTAAATAAATTTAGTTAAAAATTTTAACACAGCGTTTAGTACGTCTAACCAAAGATATACAAGCAAAAAAACACTGATTAAAGTGATTTTATTTTTATTGAATGATGTGTTAAAATTTGTCCATGTATTTCAATGGGACCTTATAATTTTTTAGTTGAACCGAATGCAATGAATTGCAATGGTAAGGTTAGATGTATCTCTTCGAATCATTGCTACGTTTGACAATATGTGTGCCGCGTGATACGACTGCAGGTGACTAAGAATAAAAGTACCAGAAAATGTTAAGGAATAGTGTATTGGGTGTTGTTCGTCTGTAAAAGAGTGTCCATGGAGTTTCTTGCCCATTCTTCTCCATAGAGATCTACGCTTTTGGAATGTGCAACTACAGTACTTTCGCAAGTTATTATGCCTTGTGACTGTGACTGTAGCTAACTTTTTTTTTGACTTTGAAAAGTGCCTGTAATGGTCTAGTTGAAATAAATGCTTTGAGTTTGTTTAGTTTTAGACGAGGAGACTTGTTTTTTTTTTGTAACAACTGAATATGATACCTACCTTAATATAAAAGACTTGTGACTTATTCAAACTCCTATGAACACTCAAAACTACTTGTGAATGGTAATGACTTTGACAAGAACATTTTAAAATACCAATCCTCCATCCAACATAATCAGACTCACCTCTCCTCTCCTACAAATCAGCATAAAGCAATTCATAAACACATTTCGTTGGCTGCACGCGTCCTTTCTTACCGGAAGACCTTTCCATTCACTATTACTTCGAAGGGAAGCTGGATATGACCGGGGTAACATTGAACGTGATGCAATCAGAGAGGAGAATGGACACGAAACTACTCAGGAAAATGTAAGGCAGGAATTTTTATTCTCGAATATTGTATGTATTTTGAAATGGCATCTTATTTTTGTCTTTTTATTTGGATTTGTGTTCATATTTGAGCTTTTGAAAATAGAACTTAGCTTACTGTTTAAGGTAGAATCTAGATCTTATACCAGGTTTCATATGTTCAGCTGAATTCAGAGGTTATTTTGTTGGAATTCGCCGCGGAAGCTAAAGTTTCACAAGACTATACTTATAGTGATACAAGCTTCTTCTGGTGATTGAAATAAATTGATAGGTGGGGTCGTTATTGGTGATTATTTAGTTAGTTATTTGTCGGTATACCTTATCTAATATAAGCCAGTATAAGTCTGGCAACCAGTCTTAAAAATCAGTATGGCATTACTCAATATTAATTGGGTTGTGGAGATCAGATAGGCAGTTAAAATAGTGGTATTCAGCTGCATCCGGTTAGACTGGAAGCCGACCCCATTATTGTGAAAAGACTAGGCTAGGTATTCGTCATTTTTTTAGTAGGTAGGTATGTAAAAATAAAAATGTAAAATAGAACATAAATATAAGAAGTGAACGACAAGACATGAAAAAATAAAAAAAAACAAAACCATATTCTCTGAAAAATGAGTAGATTCAATAAAGTTGTAGTGAATAAGGCCGTAAATGTAAGTAGATTGCCTATTTACGTAAATAAATCAACTTTTTGGTAGTTCATTTTCATCAATGATTGATATCATTATAAGCTTTTTATTAACCGAGTATGTTTTTATTAAATGTGCTGGTATGTGTTTTACTAGACATTTATTCGTTTTGATTCATAAAAAGCGGGATAGGCATCCCATATTGTTGCCATCGCGGGTATGTCCTGGATGAGGCTGACACAGGAACGTGGAGTGAACGTCATGCGTAGCAGTTCTCGCGGCTCATCCGCTTAGGCGACAGAAGGCTCACGGTGGTGTTTTTAACCAATGTGTGCCCCCAATAACCAAGCCGCCAATATTAACGGATGATGATAAGATCTTTAACTGAAAGTTTGTTAGCAAAACAAAAGTAAAAAAAAATAAAAGCAAAAGTAAAAGTTTGTTAGTTTGTGTGCCAGCCTATGTAATGCTTTCAATTATAATACTACTTAGCGTTTAAAAAAATCAAAACACAATAAATGTCACTCCACAAAATGAACTACCCACTTTCATAATAACGGCACTTTTATGTAACTTTTTATAAACATTTTTTTTATCTAAGAAGTTTGAAGAGCCCTTCCATTGCCATTTACAAAGAAATTAAGGTTTTAAGGGGCCGAAAACTTTTCATTTAGATGATATCCACTTCAGTAATGAGTTATTTCGGAGTCTACTTTATTTTTAAAGCCAAAAAGCTAAAAAGATTTACATTTATTACCTTTTACTTGAAGATTTAAATAGTAAGTTAATTATACAGAAATGGAAACAACTGAAATTAGATTTTGTATTTTAAACATTTGTTTCGCAAATAATACTAGCATTAATTACAGTTGTTTATTAAAAGAACTTAATAAAAAAAATGATAAATACATTTGCTAGTACCCAATAGAATTAAAAAATGTTATTAAGGCGAAATGGTATCGTGGTCGCGTAGTTTCGCAGGGGGTGAAGCAGACGCGGCGAGGTAAGCGGCGCGCGGGGCACCCCACCCTGCCGCGCTCCGCCGCCGCGCTGGCCGGCGCAGCATAATTAGGCAAATGCAAAATTCTAGTATGCTAGTTTGAATTCAACTAATATGTTATTATATAGCAAGTGTTTATAGCGATGTATTAATTTATTTTTTCACAGTTTGTACGAAATATCGGAAATTCAAAACAAATAATAAACATGGTAAATGTCCCGTTTTAAACCTTAGTAATAGTTTGTACGAAGTACATAATATAGTGCAATAAATAAATTAACCGTACCTACGACTAAGAATGTCCCTTACAATAAATAAACTTTTTTTTTTGAAAAACAGAACATCCCCGACCATTTTGATAAGTTATCATAATTATCGAAAAGCTACAACTGCTAGTTATAGTTTCTATCTACCGTAACTAAACATCTTGACATTGTAACACTAAAAAGTACCTAAGTATCTATTTGTTTATGTGAATTATTTGTACTTGGTACATACATTAGGGGCATTCGTTAGTGTTTTCATTATTGTTGGATCCATCTATTTACCAATACGTTTATCAGATCGCTGTTTGAAAGGGGTGCCTACAAGTTATTATTTATACAAAACCGGTTTCAGTTTTACCAAAAAACCGGTATTTACAGAAATGAAAAACCGTTATATCAGGTTTTATAAAATATATTCACTCAACAATAAACAATAAAATAGAGCATATTCAATTTTTTTCAGAACCTCTCAAAGGCATCCCACGGTTTCTTCTGGAATCTACTAACTCTGGTAGAATGTGCGAGTGGTAAAAGTTGACAAGTTTCGGCTCCATTTTATTTTTCCAGAATTCGTCATCTTTCTGGATGTATACAATTTCCATTTTTGTTTCTTCTCCTCCCCATATTCCAAAAATGCATCGCTGCTTGCCCGTCACTCGAAGCTGTCCTTGCGCCTGATAGTACCAGTTACTATTTTTATTTATGGTCACCTGGTTACTCTTTTTATTATATTTTAGAATTTGGACCTTATTGTTTTTGATAGCATTTTCAATGCCATTTTTGTATGCAGCTACTGGACATTTGACTTCAATTATGGTATCTTCTCCAACAACACCGTCCGGTGTGGCACCAATGTAAGGAAATTCTTGGTCCACAAAAAGTCCACAGTCCTCGATGTGTAAATTTTCTTGGCTGCTCAATTGTTGGAGGGCAAATTGTTCATTTTTGAGCCCATGGGCTACTGACGCGACGGATGAAATATTTGATTTATATAAAATGTTGTTCACCAGGGCAGAAAAATTTTTTTGCCTCTTAATTATTGCTCCAAAGTTTGAGGCTGTTACCATCAACCTTCTGATTTGCAACCATTCAGTGCTTTCGCGTTGCTGTTTGGTTCTGTTTTGAATACCCTCCCGGTCATTTACCAGCGTCTTCAAATTTTTCATAAAATCTGCAGACGCTGCGATGTACTCATCGGCAGACAAGTCTGGTGCAGCTGCTTGTTTGCCATAATCATTTTGCTTAACAAATAGCTTAGATCTATTTTTTTTTCTTTTCACGGCATTGGCTCGTTTTCTTTGTTGCTCTCTTCTTCCTTCTAGTTTTTTTAAGTTGCCTCTTGGGCTCTTACCCAATATTTTTTTGTGAAGAGTGTAAAGAGGTCTTTTGGTGTTGTAAGAAACAACGGCAGCCGAGCATCTCGCTTGATAAGAACGGCGAGATGCAAAATTTATTCTTTTGCCCCCAACAAATTTCGCAATTATGCTGTTGAATCTCTCAACTGCATTAGTGTCAACGTCTTCCAGAAGACTTCGCGATTTTGCTGCCACCGAATTTAAAATAACTTTTAGCCGGAACCAAAATGTCGAATTTTCAAGCTCTGCCACAGTTGAAGACAAAATTCCTTTATCTTTCGTACAACAATAATCTTTGCAACGTCTGTGGTCCCCGTATGCGTGGTTCAGAGAATTGGTTATGTCTCCATGAATTTGTTTTATGGCAATGTCTCTAGGATTATTTTTATTATGTTTGACTGAAGTCGTGACGACTTTTCTCATGCTCATTACTTTTTCATCTGTCATATATTTTCTGTGAGCTTTTGGATATTTTGTATCTTTGCTTAGTGAACGCAGCTTGTTGCACATATTTCGCAGAACGTGGTTTCGGCATTCTATTTTAGAGACTACGTAGTCTGAATAGGGATTTGACGACAATATTTTGGCATAGGTTGCAGAATCACCATCAGCCACAATGTTGCCATAAATAAGTCCATACATGTTGATGGATTCCTTGAAACCTTCGCATACAATCGTCGCTTCCATTCCGCTGGAAGACCCTTCATAATTTTTATAGCATTTGTGATTTTTGGGGTTTTCCTGACGTTTCTCAGCCCTTGCACATATTAAACAATATTTATTTTTGACACCAATGAAAAGAACTTCTCCAAATTTACGGCCCACAATTGCAGCAACACCAGACATTGCTTTATAGTTGTTCCCATAAGAACGTTTGCACCATGCACCATCCGCAAATACGTCAATCACGGGTATGCCATTAACCACACGCCCTTCTTGGATTGCTGCTTCACGTTCGATAGCAGCAGCTCTTTCCATGGTCTCCAGTGCTGTAGCCTCCCATTCACTGAACATGCTATCCTGAATTTTCGCGTAATATTTTTCACGAAAAATAGGGATGTCCATGGCACTCATAGTTTCCTCGAATTGAGAGTATCCAATCCCAGACGATACTATACCCGAGACTGCTGCAGTATTTATATCTACTCTATTATCACAGCCCAAGTCGTCAGTACACACTTTAAATATTTTCATGCATATCCTGCATTTATAATTAAAATATGAAACCAGACCGACACGCTTTTCTGTTTCTAAAACTAAGCAGCTAAAATCACACTGAAAGAGAGGTTCGTGTTTTTGCTGTTGCAGTTGATTAAAAAAATAAACTATATCAACAATTCTACGACCGGTGATTTCTTTTCTAATCTTTGTCTCACGCTCATGTTCCACAAGATAAGGCAGGTCTTCTTGATCGCTGAAACATTTGAAAAAAAAAGCGTGTAAATGTGATGACCGCATGTACTAAAAAAAAAATACTAGCTTATACAAAGCTGAAAAACTAGGAAAAACTGGTATATCAGTGTATGACTATTTATAGTCCATACTCCACCAAATAAAACATCCTTTTATCCAACTCAAAAATATGCATCTATAAGCCTATGCAAAACTAAAATTTTACTGGAGGATAAACTTACTCAGCTACACAATATGGCGGTGGTGTGATTGGCACTGACGGAAATTCTACATGTGCTCCATGAGATAATTCTGGTAGGTTTTGTGAGACTGCCTCTGTTCCAGCAATACCCAATACTTTTTCAGGGGTACTGAAAATAGGAAATAAGTTTAAAAATAATGAATATGTACAGGGTGAATTTTTCAACTGGGCGTGGATGGCTATATCCGAAACTATGAGGAATACCTAAAAACTTTGAAAGGAATCTCGAGGCTCTTTGACGAAAACTAGAACTGCATCATTAGATTTTTAGATAAATCAATAATCCTGGCCAGGAATCGAACCCACTGGCTTTTGGAAAACACACACACCCCGTATTGACCACCATTTGATAGTGTTACTAATAAGGATCAAATTATGGAAAGTAATCATAGGAAATAGCTGATTTTTATGAAATTCCTATTTATCTAAGTATGCTCATAGTTTCGGATATAGCCATTCACACCCAGTTGAAAAAAATACTCTGTATATATATAACATACAAAAGAAGTAAAGTATACAGTCTACCTTCAATGTGTAATGCAAAAGAAACATGCGTGACTGAAAATCGATTCAAGTTATAAACCGGTTTAAACTGGTACCGGTTTTATTGAAATCTCATTCGCAATATAAAACGAAAATACGGATTTATGATAAAATCCGGTAAGTCAACCCTATTCATGACCTCTTACATAAAAAATATTTATTTTCAAAGATTTTACCTGAAAAACAGGGTCAAGTGAAATTAGCAAACCTAATTAACTAACTCACAGATATGATGTAACACAATACACATAATTATATAATATATACACACGATATACACCTATATCGATACCAATCAAGTTTGTGGAGTTTGGATTGCTGATTTAGTTTGACCCTGTTCATGACATAAGTAGGTATGTAATCTAGCTTACTCAAAAATCTTGGGCGATACTGATTGAAGTTCTACTAGTGCCCCATCAGATGTTTCTGAAAATTGTGGTGGAGTGTCAGTTTCACTCATTCCTAGTGAATCAGCTGGCAACTCCGCAATGTGAGACTCAGTGTTGATACGATTTCTGTAAATACACAGTAAAATGAATTATGGAAACTCGTGCCGTCAAAGCATAGGTATTATTTAGCTGGCTAAAAGTTAGTGCACGTACTTACAATTTTTGAGATAGATAGATTTTAACTTACCTATTCAGGTTCATCAATTTCAGTTTCTTGAGCTGAAGTCGTGATATTTTTTTAATTTTATTGCGTTTATTCACCATTTTTATGACTTTGGTATCACTTGACACTTTAAAATTCTCTTGGGTAGTCGGCGACAGCGGGCGCAATAAAGTTGTACACGAGTGCTCTCTAAGACGCGCTGCGGACGACTGACGGGGTACAGGAACGGCGATATGACCGGCCCGCGCGCAAGTTTATTGCATGCTTTTACAAATATTTCTTTTTAAAATTCTATAAGCTCTGTTAAATAAAAAAAAAACCATAAAGCACTAATGTATTTAATAGTGAACGTGTAGACGAAATTGTATTAAAATTGGTCTAATTACAATCGAATAAAACTGGTTTTTCTCACCATGGACAAGTATAAAAATGCTAATTTTAGGGAAACTTTGCGATTTTTTTGTATCGAGCCAAATTGTCTCAATCGTGTTTTGACCCTCATAATTCACTAAAGAATATCTTTAAGTTTTATGATCACGAAAAAAAATAAAGAAAATTTGTAGTTTTTGAGGCTAAAAATTGATTTTGCGAGCAGTCTAAATGCATCAAAAGGTGTTTTTTGGGACCCATTTCGCCTTAAGCCATTCAATACTTGTACACAGCTTACCGGTCCTCTAAGGACCCGTCACTTAAACAAGATATTTGAAGTTCTATTTTAAATCTGACGTTGAACTAGAATTTGTGTGGGAACAACTAAACAATCCAACTACTGGAAAGACAAACTCTAATTAAATTCGGGGTTTACAACGTAAACCCAATTGTTGAAGTCTGTTAAAATGTAGCCTATGTTACCCGGGTCATAATAACGAATCGATTGGCAGCTTATTGATCAAAATCGTATGAATAGTTTAGGCACTACGGAAGAACATACGTAAATACAAACATAATAATTATATAGCCTGCTAAAATCATAACCCTTTCTTTTGGCTTCGCCGTTGTCGGGTAAAAATAGAACTAGTTACATTCTCTCATGAAGTTAGATTTTTCTAAATAGGTCAAACGTACTATGCCTGTATTTTATAGGTTTAGCAGGCTCATATTTTGTAAGCTTTCACCAGCCGATATTTCTTGTTTTATAGCGAGCCTATCATACTGTAATAAAACGAAAGTAAAATATATGTAGAGGCAATAATACCGTACTTGGACCCATATCTATCGCTACTTAAATATTGTGCAATAAACTATGTCTATATCTGCTTACTTAAATGTAATATGGACTAGGTAGTAACTGTTTGGACGCAAGTCTCCTAAACTTCGCAGACAAGAAATACCTAATACATACATAACATCATAACATCACGCCTGTAAACCCCGAAGGGTTAGGTAGAGGTATCCCTAATAGTACACCCACATTTCGCCAGTTATATTTAAGTCCAGTAAAATAGGGGGTGAGCCTATTGTCATCAACCGTGCGGAAATCCAGACTCCGTGGCTGCTACTGAGAAAATCCTGATGATAAATCCCAATAACACTTTGCCCGACCTGGGAATCGAACCCAGGACCTCATGCTCAGTCGCGCGTACGATCACTAGACCAACGAGGCAGTTACAATACCTCAAATTAAAATACCTAAAATAATATTTTTCGTGCATCTTTGAGTGTTAGCAAACATGCTAAGGGCTTTAGCACGTGAAGCATTGGTAGTTAGCGATTTAGTCACGTTGTGCCCACTTGATACCGCGAATGAACCTTACACTGTACTACCAATGAAGCTGCTTGTTAAAACGCGCAACGCGGCACGAATCAATCGCAATTTGTAGACTATAGTGACTGAACGAAAAAAATAATTTAAAGAAAAACAAAAAACCCGACTGTGTAAAAACTAATTTTTACACAGTCGGGTAGTGGCCCTTGGGAAGATTTGATTGGTAAAATTTGAATGGGCCCCGACTGTGAGTCGTTCTGTTCTGCATTAGAATTTATGATTTAAACTACTGGGCTTGTTTCTTTCTTTTTAGTTTTTATTTAAGTTAATTTTTTCACGTATTTTTTAAAATTAGTTTTTACACAGTCGGGTTTTTTGTTTTTCTTTAAATTATTTTATTTTATTTTATACTTTTTAGTTACGATTCATTGACTTCGTTATAAGATGGTAAATTTCGCAATCTAGTCATTTCATTGAGGGAGTTAATATCGTGGGGATTATTTAGTAACTTGCGGTGGACTCGGCTCAAAGCTACATATGACCTTTAGCAAAAATGCGTCAACTTAAGTCAACCACAGCTCGGTCCAAAGTAGTTCCTTGGAGCTTGTGTACAGTTACACCCCAGCACAATATCAGTGGCAACATTTTTCGCTCTATTTTACCCTGTCCGCGCAGTGCATCGAATTCTGTCGTGGATGGTTCGATTCTGACTCCTACTCCAGGAACATTGTTTTTAATCGCTTTGTCGTCAAATTCTAGATAAACAGCCTGTGGCAATTCTCCGGGTTCCGATTGGTCCCTCCGAAGAGCTGGCCACTCAATTGTTCTTATAACACCCATTGCTCCGTTAACAAGACCATGGATAACATTCAAATTTCTTCGTAACATAACTCGTGATCCTAAACCGATTGTTAAATATTTAACGATTCCTCCAGTTTTGTTAGGATCATCAGAAACATAAACATCTATCGGTTATTGACCATATGTTTTCGATTCTATTGATATATCAACTGCATGTAATTTATACAACCTAGTAGTTTTTGCCAATATAGTTGTCATCTTTTGATTATGTTCATCGACCTGTCTAGTAGTTGGGAAAACTCGAATGATTTCATTGAGATCGTCTATCTCTACCCGTCGACTATCTAATATCTCCAATTGTTGCATTGTCAGTTGACCGACTCTAAGATTATTTAATATATCCACAAATGTTGTGTCATGTCCTTGTCTCATATTTTGTGGTAACTCACAGAAATCAAATAGATGCCAGAGGTTGACTTCACCTATTAACGTCGCAGGTTGTCGATAGCAATAAGCCCCGCCAGTTGTTTTGGACACAGGTGGCAATTGCATTAGATCACCAAATAAAATAATATTACAACCACCAAAGTGCAGTCGATTATGCTTCATTTCGTGAAGGCGTAGATTAATATTCCGTAGCGTTAGGTAAGGTACCATAGAAATCTCATCTATTATCACCCAATCTATAGATTTCCATTTCTGTCGTTCTCTTTGAAGGCGTTCGCCAGTTAAAGGCCGCAGGTTTTCAAGTTTAACTCGCAGTCGCAGTTTGTAAGATATTATAGCGAAAAACTTATTAACTACTGGGCCGGCATCAGTCTCGACATAGATACCGACATTGTTGCAAACTTTCGATCGCTTAATAAGAACGAAAAAATTCGGTTGCAATAACGTTGCTAGCGAGAAATGCAACTCTAAACATCCAAGATGAGTTTCTCGCAAGCATCGCTATTGCAACCGAATTTTTTCGTTCTTAATAAGCGATCGAAAGTTTGCGACAATGTCGATATCTATGTCGAGACTGCCGGCCCTGATGTACCCTACCTACCGAACTATGAGTCGTGAATCGTAATAGTTTTGGTGACAGAAATGTAATGATGATAACAAAAAACAATAGGAAACCAAATTAAATATTTTCTTCATGCTTTTTCACTGTTTTTTTTTGTTTGTATATCGTTTATACTTGAAATAAAAACAAATCAATAAGTAAGAAAATTAGCGAGAATGATTGTTTTGTTAAACAACTTTAAATCGTTATATATCCTAAACTATTATTTAAAATGAAAAATGATAAAAGGAACCTAAAGATGATTTTAAAATACCTATTCAACGATACCCCACTTGACATAGTTCATTGATTTTTTTTTTTCATTTTGACAATATAGCGTCCGGTTGTCGCTGTGGTGAATTTTGATTACTGTCATGTCTTTAGTGACACTCGCAAGGTTAAGACGAATCGATTGAAGTAAGAATTATCAAAATCGGCCTACGCATTTGGTCTCTAGAACGCCACATAGAAACAAACATACATACATACATAGACTGATAATAAACACATTACCCTCCTTTGCGTCGCGCAGTCGGGTAAAAAGTCGTCAAAACGCAATGCAACTTTGATAAAGCTACACATTAATCACTGAAACTCGATGAAACAAGCCGGATTGACCACACTTATAAGCGCAGAATTGCTTTGGTGTGTGTGTGGGCTGTTCAGACAAGTTTGGCCACTCTCTTAATAGTGTGGCATGTTCTCGGAAGTAGGGAAATAAGGCTGGACCCTGCGACGCCGTAACATCCTGTTGTGGCTTGCCTAGTGATTAGAGCTTTATTCCCCTGGGGTCGTTTTCAGGAACAGTTTGTTAGTATACAGGGGGAACAATCCTATTATGTCTGCTGGGCTTAAGTTGTGCTTATGAATATGGATGCCCATTTAGATTATTCGTAAAAGAAAAAAGAAAGATGGAGTCTTAGGAAAAAACTTACATCATTCTGTGTAAATCATACAGTTCTTCATATCAGTTTTTTCCTAAGACTCCATCTTCTATTTAGCGTCATGTTCATTAATGGACTGCAGAGTGAAAATTGAAATAATGTAAATCAAGTTCAATTAAGATGATTTTCGAAAAACATTTTTTTTATTAGCCTATTTTGTCCTTTAAAATTAAAAAAAAATATATGTACAATTTCAAATTCAGGCAAAATACCCATATATATACGAGTAAAAGCCTCCCTTATTCCTTTCGAACTCTTCCGGTGTTTCGTCTTCTTTGGGCAATCAGTCAGGAACGAGTATAAATCGTCAACACATACCGACCGCATCATAAATGGTCCACACCACCCCATATTTCAAAATATCGTCTGTTTTGTTCAAACTAACTTTTTTGCTCAAGTCTGAAACCGGGGTGACATGGTCCCAAATCCTTAATTAGATAAAGAAAAAAAAGTTTAAAAATACTTTGTCCATGTTTCTCTACAGTTCTGAAACAAGGGTTAACAGTATTAAGGCTTTTAGGCATTTAGGTGAAATTACATTGAACCTAGATTCCGACGTCATTTGTCTTAGTTAGCAGTCTGTGAAAATTTCATTACAACTTGGCACAAAAGAGACTGAAAGCAATTCGGTTTCAAAAACAGGTTATTTTATTTCAATTATGAGTTCCTGATAATGTATAGGAATGCAAAATATTACGGAAAAGGCATATTTTGTTCATGACAATTAAAATAGTACATTTTGATATAAGGGGGGAAACTTTGTTATTGCATTCGAGGCAGAACTGCAGTAACAAATTCCCATGCGTATCAATCGTCGTATTTTGTCAGGAATTATTAGGAAACTATGATTTAATATTCTTTTTTTCCGCGCTTTGCTTTCGCCAGGTTGAAAACGAAGCAAAGGTATGATTCCGCTAAACAGCTTCATATGAAAAATAGAAAATTCAAATAGTTTTGAATTTAGAACACAAATAAATGTTAATTTGTTCATAAAAGTAAATATTTGATTTAAATAATAATGTTTATCTATGATATTCCATTTATAAACCCAATTTAAATACTCGAAAAATATTTACGCCGTAAAGACGCAAACCTATTTGCCGAGATTAAAAAAAAAAAAACAATAGTCATTAAACCATTTGGACTTAGTATATTTGGAAATTATTATTTCCGCACGTGTGCGGAAAAATATTAATAATCCATGCGTATGAAATACATTGCATGTTGGACCTAATCGTAGTGCGATAAGAACCAGTTTTCGAGAAAGTGTGTTGAAAACGTCATTTTAATCAGTCATACTGACTATGATAATGGTATGAGGTTTTTGAGGTTTTGAGGTGTTTTAGGCCACTTTTATAGCCCCCCCCTTCCTTGGTATATATACGTCGTGAGGTTTTAGACACAATGTGTTTTGTTTCGGACTCCCCCCATTTTGAACCTCACGTGATTAAAGGACGACCCTTTAAAAGAAAAAAAAATCATTTATTGTCCGGTTTATTTCTATCTCTAACTTACTTCTGAGGAAAGGCCGTCCTCCACTCCATCTTTCCCTCACGATTCTGTACTTTCTCCAGCTCTACTTAATTAGTAATCTGCCAATTAGAAGCCTAATTCTAGAATAAAAAACGTTTTCATAAAAAGACTTTTCGTTCTATTAATTGCAAGTCATTCTTAAAACGTGACGCAACACTACATCCCTTTCAGGCCAAATCAATGGCCTGGCCCCAACGTAGCCCATTGTCTAATGTGTGGGATGTTGTAGGAGCACGGTTAAGCTCTTTAGCCTTGTGAACAGGGTCCTGGGGTATGTAGGGGCGTTGAACGATATGCTGATACAGCTAAAACTTTTTATTCATGAAAATTATAATTTCAGGTTGAGGTCTGAGTGATCCAACCTCGAGCGATGAAACATTGAGGAATATTCTAAAATCAGACTATGAAGAAAGTATAACTACTTAAATATATGACGGCACGGTTGGCGCAGTGGCTGAGCGATTGACTGCTGCGTTGCGTGTCGCGGGTTCGATCCCCGCACGGAACAAATATTTGTATGGCCTACAGATAGTTGTTCCGGGTCTGGCTGTTTGTGTATGTGAGTTTAAATGTTTGTAAACGCACCCACGATACAGGAGAAATTCCTAGTGTGGGGCAACGTTTTAAAAAAAAAAAATATATATATATATATATAAGATACGTCACGATGACTCACATTCGCCATATTGAATTTCCTATGACGTCATAATTATGATCGAGTACGTCATCGAAATCAAGAGTTATTCAACAGCATTTTTAATCGGTTCAGTTCGGTACGAATGTGTAATTGTAATTTTAAATAATAGTTTTTTTTTTAATTTTCACCGGTATGATTGTACATCATACCGGTGAAAATCAAAGAAATTCAAAGATATTTGTATCCTGTTAGATTAATAACCCTTTGTATTTGCTAGGAATTGACAAAAATGTCGATATAATAAGAAAAAATATGCAAAAAAAAAATGCTTCCTGTAATTGCTTCATCGCCAACGTAGAAACGAAGTTGTTACAAAATGCTGTGGTTTTCGAAACGTTAAAAATATAAAAAAATATTTCGCGAAATAAAATAATTCTAAGAGAGAATAGAAGATATTAGTATTATATCAGACTGTAAGGGTGTCAGGTCACTGATTCAGAATATTTCTTGTTATAATATGACCTTTAAATTTGCTATGTAAATTCTGGGAACTGACTCAACTCCTACTGAATCTGACTCTAAATGAGTTCACACTAGGTAAAATTAACACGTTTACTGCGGCAAGTAAAATCATATTTCTTCATCTGGTGCGGCGGCAGGCCAAAATGCGCCCCCAATGATATTTCCGCCAGTGCGTGGCAGGTCTTTCTAGACCCACCAGCACTAGGATAGATTAAATTGCTATAACTTTGTGAAAACATAATGTATTCATATTTTTTTTATATTGTTAGAATGACCTTGAACCCAACTGCCTTAGGTTTGATTCGCCCCGGGATCTGCCAAACAGGAAATGAGAAATAAAGCAGGAAAAGCGGCAGGCCGATATCGACCTGAACCGCACTAGAAAGTACTTTTAGTAGTGATGGGACAGAGAAAAATAAGGGGATATCGAAAATAAAACAGAATTATCGTAAAAGAACTGAAAAATGTTTTTATTTACTTATGGTCTTGGAAACATGTTACGCAAAGGTTTTGGTTGCATTTCCTGCAATATTTTTTCATTAACTTTTTTTTTTGCTTGGGTACTATTAAAGGTTTTCCGCAGTCTGTCGTAGCACCCTGCACAATTTCTTCGTTTAGCGCTCATCTCAAGGACATGGTCATTGTCCTTAGGTTTTACTTGATTTTCAGATTTTTTTTTTTTCTCTTCATTCCGTGTGATTTATTAACCATTCATGAGTTGTACCACAGCACTCGCGAAACTGAACAAATAAGACGTTATCACGTCAAAAATTATATTGCGAAAACTATTTACTATAGAAGGCTAGTTTTTAAGAATAATCATTTTCATAAAGGATGGTATTACATAAAAAATCCCCACGTCATTATGAGTCTAAGGCTGATATGTTGATATGTGTAGGTAGTAAACAAAACTTATCGCTTGTGATTCATTTTCCGTGCACATTTGTTTCCAAATTCTTTTTATTTTTCTTAGTGGAAAATATTTCTTCACTGCTGTCACTATCACTGTCAATAACTGCAGGGCGAGTTACTCTATTTTCCAAAATTTGTATTTTTCTTTTATTGCTTGCCATCGTTGATTATATCGAACGCTACGTCAGATCAGTTAGATAGCACAACACTAACTGGCGGGGCGCGCGCTCGCTGCCTGTTGGGAGGGCGGGCCGGAATAGGCCCACTGCCGCACTCAGCGGATGTTTTTCACCGTCAGTGCGTGGTAGGTCGATAAAAGCCTGCCGTTATGTTTTGATGGGAAATACCTACAATTTTGACCGCAAGATGAAATGTATATTTGTCTCTGTCGAATTTTTACAAACACCTGAGATAATCGTTTCGCACAAGCGAGAGGGACATAGTTTTCTTCGTCCGCACCAGCTGAAGTACCGCGGCAGGCCGATATCGGCCTGTTACGCAGTGAGCGTGTTAACAGACTGGAAATTCTCAGAAAATGTCAGATGTCACGGTAAAAGAAAATGATTAGTTTTTTTTGTTGACTTCCTCGTCCGTCAAGAGGTCCTGGGTTCGATTCGCGAGTCGGGCAAATTGTTATTGGGTTTTTCTTTCAGGAATTTCTCACTAGCAGCCACGGAGTCTAGATCTGTGCCCGGTTGATGGCAATAGACTCGCCTCTATTACCTGGAGCTTTAACATAATTATCGAAGTGTCGGTGTACTTTGAGGTACCTATACCTTCACGGGCCTGTGGACGGTGAGTAATGGGCTAGCTCGCCGTCCGTCCGTCGTATGACGACGGGCAGGCCGTGTCGACGGCGCGTTCGTGTTCCACGCGCGCCTCAAAGAGTTGTCAGCAACGGGAGGGGCCCGCAAGGGCCGGTGCCTGCCAGGGCTGCGGGAGTGTTCGAAAGAGATACCGCGGCCCTGGAACATAAAGGGCCAATGAAGGAACATGGGTGGTTTTTAGTCAGTAAGAGTCTGACACTCCCTTCCGCTCCGCCCAGGGCGGGGGGGGGGGGGGTGATTTGATGATTTCCCACCCACCAAAAAAAAAAAAAAAGGAACCTATACCTTTTCCCAACCCTTCGGGGATTACAGGCGTGCTGTTATGTGCTTTTAAAGTTGTCCATTAATAAATACTTAACGACTATCTTGAAAAACTTGCTTTCTTTAAATAACACGCAAAAATATCAGCGTCTATTTGTGCAACTAACTTATGCCTGTTTCACGTAAATCTTTGAGGTAAAATACAATAACAAAACAACACAAATATCCGAGCAATCTTACCTCATGTACATCCATACTCCGTAGACACATTTGTATTCGACTGAGGTCCCTATTTACCCACCATAAACCCAACCGTATCGTACTACCAACAGTTCCACAAGCCATAAGGAAAAATTGTCACCTCTCTCGATGAGATGAAACAAGGGAAGTTAACAGCATGTTTAGGTTGATATTAATACATCACAGCGGTCGGACATCAATTTATCAAGCAGACAAGGGACTGAGAAGGACCGGAGTGATACTGTCTCCAGCTGAAATTACTTGTAACCTTACGAGGTTAGCCTTCATTCATCTTGGGGCCATTCATCAATCGTTCGTTAGAAACAACGGACGTTGTAGCTGTTGTAACTATCTTTTGTTTAGAACACAGTATTCGTATTTTAAAATATTACAATAGAAAACAGTGAAAACAATAGGTCCTTATAGACGAACAAAACACGAAATGAGCATTTAAAATTAACTAATACCAAAACAGAATTGTTTTCGAATTCAATCAAATAGGGTTTTAAAAAGTAATTAGAACCGGGGGATTATTCTGAAACTGTTTTCTTTTATTTACGAAATAATCCTGAAGAAACAGCGAAATTCACGAGAGTAAGTTTGAAGTTTAATTAGTGGGGTGAAAAGTTTCGCTTTCGATACCGAACAGGTACGCATTAAATCGATAAGTGAAGTTCGAAAAGTTTCACGTTTCGATTGTGTGAAAGAACCGCATCGGTAAACAATAATTTATTTTCAAATGGGTGAAGTGGGACTAATGATTTTACTTTTTGGGAGTGCGAGTGTGAAAATGACTTTCGAAATGGTTAATAAGAATAAACTGACATACTTTAGGTAAAAGTACCTAAAGTATGTAAGTTAAGTGGCACTTACGTACTGTTTAAACCCGAATTTTGTCAGAAAACGACACAATGACATGGACATGCCCAGATGAGATTGGTATGCCATGGCGTGATGATCTAGACTCACTTTTTAAGAGATTGGCTTACAAAGGACTAAATTGAGAAAGGTAGAATAGGAGGTAAGCGAGGGCCTCTAGAGGGACAGAATTGGCTTATATTAAAAATAAACGCGAATTTTCCACGCCATTGTAATTTAATACCTAACTTGGCCACCTTGTCTAGACGTACATTTAACACGCTTAACATGTTCCGACACAACATAACGTTTCAAATATCATTCCGAAGCATGTTCCGCCCCTTGAGTCGCCGTCAAATACTGAAAAATGTTTCGCCTCAAAGGACTGAATGTTGGGAGCAAATGCCGCGGAAATGGTATGCCACGGGAAAGGTGGCTCACATCTGTGTCGACGAACGTCGAAACGTCACCAGTTGACGGTGTAATGCGATGAAGCCGGGGAGCGGTTTTGTAGTCGAGTGCCTTTTGTTTGCTATCAGAGTTGATAGTGTGCCAGCATTTGTGGAGTGGGTTACGCAAATATTTACGCCATGTTTTTGTTCTCATTGATATATTGAAATAAGGCATAATATTTTATATATTATTATTTGTGTTACAGAAAATTTAAAAGGGTTTGGGATAATGTTAACACGATGTATGAAAAAACAAATCACGTAAAGAAAGAAAGAAAATACATTTAGCCCTAAACATGCTGATGCTTACCAAAAAATTAAGCAGGAAAAAAAGAAAAGTAAATAAGAAATATGCGTCACATCCTCACAAAACGGCCATCGCTCAGCATAATGCCGTGACACCATGCGAGACAGTAGCACAGCGCTCATATTGTGAAAAATAAGCCACCAAGATTGAAGCTGACTACGTACAGGCTGCGTGGGACGTACCTAGAGTAAGTAAATAACTGTTTCATCGAATAAAGCTTAGATAAATGTTCCCAATCTAAACTTAAACCAACTTATAGAAGCTTCGTTATATTCAGCCACTAGTTCAATAACTGCTAATTTATACATAAATTCGCCACGAAGCAATATCTGTGTGAAATTCTGGTGCTAAGTGCTCCCCGTGGACAAAATAGTGCAGAATATTCCTGTTTCTATTCTTCAGTAATTGTTATTACTGCACTGATTGGTCGAATAAAATGCTGAATTATCTCTTCAATCGCGACGTCTTTTGTTTTTAGTGTATTTTAGTTACAGTTTTGTTGTAAATGGTGAATGTATTTTGGTCTTTGAAGACGCTGAAGTGGTGCAACCGTAATCTGAGTGGAAGATAACATACAAACTGCATATAACTAAAACAAACTTGTGTTTGAGCTTAAGATTCGGCTGCTTTATTTCAAAAGACGAAGACTTACGTAATTTAACGTGATTTAAGTTAGTTAAAGAAGTCTTAACAAAACCACATAATCAAAGAAACTTTCATAAAGAAATCAAATCATTTGGCCCGTGACATAAACTTAACAACAGGTTTCTCGTTTTCTGCACAATTTTTTTTCCATTTTGAGCTTCTTTACTAAACGAGTACGGACTATTTTTGTCCTCGCCACCAATATCCGGACCCATGTCACAGCCTCATTTCCTTTAATTCTGAACTTCGAACTAAACGACCTTTATTAGAAGTCGATTGGTTTTCATATCATCTTTCGTGAAAAAAACTCTAGTGTGTGGGGTTAATGTGGTCCCAAACTTTTGTACTACGAGGAAACAACTTTTAATTTGATTACTTCCCTCCATCTTAACTTGTTACAAGCGAGTTTTTTTCAGCTGCAACTAGTTAACAAGTTGAACATTATTAATTGCTGTGGTGTGTCGGTACAACACTAGCTTGAATAATAATATATGCGAGAAAGCAATGTGTTCGGTTACTCGGCTAGCATAAAACAGTTTCAAAATGTTAACAATGAATTTTCAATGTGCTTCGTCCGATAAAAAAAAAATAAAAAAAACCAATTTCGAACTCCTGAAAAGAAAATATTTAATTAAATGAATAAGCTTTGGGCCATTTTTTTTTGTAAATAAATATTATAAATTCTTGTTTATTGTAAGTTTAAACTTAAAACAAACTTAACAAAACATGATGCCTGCAATACCCGAAGGGTTAGGCAGAGGTGTACCTAATAGTACACCTACATTTTGCCAGATTGAAGTCCCATGTAATAGTGAGCGAGCTTATTGGCATCAACCGGGTGCAATTATAGAAACTGCTTCTGAGAAATTCCTGAGGGAAAAACCTAATATCTCTTTGCCTGACCCGAGAATCGACCCCAGGACCTCTTGCTCAGCAGTCGTGCTTGCGACTACTAGACTAACGAGGCAGTTTATACAAACATGTCTCTTAGAATCACCGACGAGTTAGTTAGTCTGTTTAAGTGATGAACTTGAATTATGTTTAATTAAGCCCGTTGTTTACATAAGCTATTGAACATCAAATTAATCCCCAAAGGCTTTAGAAAATTGATTGATTGAGACAAAGGTTTTTGGGTTCCAGTGTTTAATTTAAGTTAATTGGGTCATTATTAAACTTTAAGTGTTTGGAGCAAGACAATTTATTACTCGAACTACTATAAATTGAGCTCGTTTAAAAGGTAAGTTTTCTTTCCAAAGGCGAATTTGATTTTAGATAACAAACTTTATGCTTTGCAGATTGTTATCTAGAACAATCGCGGAAAGACTAAGATGCTGTTTTCGTAAGAAAACAATGTAGAATTTATGGCGGATAAAATGGAGGTTCTAAAAGTTAAATTAAGATAAATTACAGCTGTTTGGAATAGGACATTGCGAAGGAAGAGTTGTGCGTAGGAGTGACCTCTATCTACAAATTAATGATTCGAATTTAGGACTGATTGTTGTTGCCAGCGTTTATTAGTTTGTTTAATAAAGCAGTAGAGTAGGTAGTTTATTCTTATTACATTTATTTTAAGCATTAGACCTTTTATCTACTAAGTCCTGACAAGATAAACCATTGCGTGTCAATACAAATACTTTTACGATAATGTAAACGCGATTCATCAAATCTTTATTTAAATAATTTCCCCATCTTGCCTTCCAACGGTTATCACTTGCATTATTTATGAGAGCCGAGAAACAAAACAAATAAAACATTGAAGACGTTTCAAAACACAATATTTGATGTTTATTGGGAACAAGTTGAAAGTATTTTATTTACCTGTTCCTATGGTTTTAGGATTGAACTTCATTGCTTCAACTTTATGAAATGTTCTTACATTTTAATCTAAGCTACAAAGTTATCTGTGTTCGTAATCAAAACTGTGCGGGTAGTCGGAAACTTCACCGGACGTCACAGCCTAATAAAATTCTCTTTGGTATCAAAACTATCCAATGACAACTCGGGACTAGCCTACTACCGTCGAACAACAAAACTAACGCCGGGCACACACATTAAACTTTTAGCATAGCTGAATAGCGTTTTCTACTCTCTCTCTCTCTCTACTCTCAGCGTTTCGGTCGAAGTATCACCGCGTTTTAGCGACTACATCGATGCTGCTTTGAATGAAACATGTTTCCAAATCCCTCCAGCGTTCGGGAAAAAACTTTTGGCTGTAGCCTTTTTCAAACGAGTTCAGCTTGCGACCTGGCCACGTGAATACCTTATGAATAAGGATTCCGTTTGAGCCTAAAACTAGTGGGACAATTCCCATATACGTTGTAGGTAAACCGTTAACAATACAATAATAAGACAATTTTTAAAGGACATAACACACATTTTGACGGCACGGTTGGCGCAGTGGTCAAGCGATTGACTGCTGCGCTGCATGTCGCGGGTTCGATTCCCGTACGGAACAAATATTTGTATGACCTACAAGTAGTTGTTCCGGGTCTGGGTGTTTTTCTATCTATAATATGTATGTATTTACAAAAAAAAAAATGTATATATGTAGTTTATCAGCCATCTAGCTACCATAACACAAGCATTAGGTTGCTTAGCTTGGGACTAGATGGTGCTGTGTGAAATGTCCAAGGGATATTTATATTTATATTTTTATTATTGGTGAGGTTCTTCTGAAATGTTAGGTGCGTAGTACTTACTCGCAACCGGCTTGCGTGTATGACCAAATTTTTGAAGGAGGACGAAATAAACGGAGTATGCACCGTTGTAGTAAGTTGCAGCCTCCTTAGTTCTTTCTGTAAAAAGCTGCGTTGATAATATTGTTAATTCTCTGAAATCTACTGCATAGCACGACAAATCGTATAACGTTGTAATAATCTTATCTGCGCCAAACGCTTTAAATTGCGGCAATAATACCCACAGCACAGTAATAGCATCGAATTATATTCTTGTTTGCTTACCAAAAGCGCACTTTGTAGTCCAAATATTCGGAACAACCACATAATTTATTGACGTCATCCTACCAATAAATGGCCATCAATGGAATTAGGGTTATTAATTCGTTTTAGTCAACGCGACGGTAATTTTAGTTGGAATTTGTTTTCCGCTGATTAGCGAGTAAATAACGGGTGTTCGTCAACTCCTTAATGAGTGCCTATTTAGGGGAATAGGTAAGTTTATGTTAAATAACTGTTTGGAATCGGTCTTGTTTTGCTCGAATATTCTTTCGTCTTTGGAAATATTTCGGTGATACCTATTTTTACAGCGTTTTCCATCGATTTATGCATATTATACTAAAATAAAAAATTATGTAATACATTGTGATATATGATTTTACACTGTAAAGTTTAATCATGTTCTAAAAAAAACATAGAAACCTAGGAATCTTCCCACGCGATGGTGAGAAATTTTGATGATTCCAAAAAAGTGACGCCGTATGATACCGAACACCAAATCATAATTATCATTCTCCTGCCCCTTTTTTTTTCGGATGGGAAATCATCAAATGACTCCTTCCGCTCTGGGCGGAGCGGAAGGGAGTGTCAGACTTTTACTGACTAAAAATCATCCATGTTCCTTCTTTTGCCCTTTATGTTCCAGGGCCGCGGTATCTCTTTCGAACAGTCCCGCAGCCCTGGCAGGCATCGGCCCTTGCGGGCCCTTCATGATTGCTGACATCTCTTTGAGGCGCGCGTGGAACACGAACGCGCCGTCGATACGACCTGTCATCATACGACGGACGGACGGCGAGCTAGCCCATTACTCACCGTCCACAGGCCCGCGCCTACGGTGGCCGAGAGCCATCACGACGTGGCCCCCGACGCCCGGTGCTTCTCCCGCGGCGGCTGGGACGTGAGGTTCTCTCCCTCTCACGTTCCGCCACCTCCTTCGCTAGCATGACTGCTTCGCAGAAGGAGGTGACGGCTTCCCATTCCCTCTCGCCCCGGACCATGGCTTGAACCAGGGCCGGACGCGAGAGGTCGCTGCCGCCAATCACCGCTACGAGATAACCACTAAAAACAATGATAGCACCCGGGCGTTTCCTCTCGCCCGATTCAGTGCAGGTATCTCCCGAAACATCAGTGTCCGGTGAGGACCTGCGTCATGCGGAAGGTGAGGGCGCCGTGGCGCCTCTCTAGCCACTCCTCCAAGAGGGGATCATCGCCACTATCGTGGCGTGCCCTGTACGGGGTTGCGACAGTCGCGCCATGAGATCGCGCCGGAGGTCTGTCCGCTGAGCGACAATTTGCCGCGGCAGCGGAGTTTCCCCCCGGCGTAATGCCTCCGCGCGCCACTCGTGCAGGCGCGCAAGGACTATGGCCTCCAGATCCCATGGCGGCAATCCGGCAAGGAGGCTCGCCGCCTCGTGGGAGATCGTGCGGTACCAAAGGATCAGCCTTACGGCTACCACCTTTTGGAGCGCGTTCAGGTAGTACGCGGCTCGCAGCCTCAACGAACGCGCCCACTCCGGGGCCCCGTAAAGGGCTATGGACCGCACGACCCCCGCGTAGAGCCTCCGGCAGGAGGCGTTTGGACCCCTCAGGTTGGGCAAGTGCCGCTTGAAGGCAGCCCCGGCCCGTCCCAGCTTGGGAGCCAAACGTTGGAAGTGCTCCACGAAGTTCCATCGGCTGCCGACGGGAACCCCTCTTACCGTCAGTATGGATCCCGACGGTGGCGCCATTCTCCTGCCCATACCCCAATATGTTCATTACAACGCTAACCTAAATTCCACAAAACTGAAAACACACACAAACAAGTAACAACTCCTTACAAAAATTCAATACTCGATGTAACGTAATCGGTTACACAAAAGTTTCGCCTGTAATTTCCAGTCCAGTTAAAAAGGAAACGCAGGCAAAAGTTTTGATTCACTAATAGCACATTAAATACTTGCAAAAGAACTGCTTCATAACGAGGCATAAAGCTCGTAGCACCGTTATTACTCACGGTTCATTTTGAAGCAATCTGGAATACTGCATTCTTTCGTAGTGATGGGAGCGAGCCGGTCGGATTGCCTTTGAATACGAATATGCAGTAGTGCAATGAGAATCGATTTGAAAGCTGAATGCAGTGTTTAAACTAGTGTCAATGGTTTGTGATTAATGTTTGATATGAAATGTAATCCTGGCTACCTGTAGATTAGAATTAAATACGAATAATAACTGATGATAAACTTTCAGTCCTTTTTTCATTTATAGGAAACTAGCGACCCGCCCCGGCATTGCACGGGTGCATGCATTATACATATACACCTTCCTCTTCAATCACTCTATCTATTAAAAAAAACGCATCAAAATCCGTTGCGTACTTTTAAAGATTTAAGCATACATAGGAATATAGGGACAGAGAAAGCGACCTTTATACTATGTAGTGATTCTATACCATACGTTTTTAGACTCAAATAATACTCGATCAGTATATTCAAACTCAAAGCATTTATTTCAATTAGACCTTTGGCACTTTTAAATGTAAAAAAAAAAACAAAACGAAGCGAAGCTACCAGTTCCAGTCAAAAGGCATAATAACTTGAGAGAGTACTGTAGTTGCACATTCCAAAGCGTAGATCTCTATGGAGAAGAATGGGCAAGCAACTCCATGGACACTCTTTTCAACCAAAATATTGTTACAAAATCTTGGTTACATCATTCATGTTGAGATTATAAATATAATATTGCCATCTGCACAGCTCTGTCGTTGGCTTCGTTTAAATCCTGGAAGGTGCAGGTGGCTGTGAGTGCAGGATGGGCAAGAAAGGAGGTGGACATATCCTGCAGAGAGGCTCCACACTAATATTGTATTTGGGACTAGTCGATGATACCCCATTTGGCCAGATTATTTCTACAGCAGCCAACCTGGGCCCGCAAACGGTTAAGAAATTTCCAGATTGGCCACTGCAGTTCCTGTCCAGGAAGAAGATATTCTGCTGGATTGAAGAAGTGAGGAGTGGTGGGATGTTTGTTCCTCCACAATTCGCATCTTTCATCTGACGCACTGTCTTCTGGGGAAATCGTGTGTCTCAAGAAGCTTTTACGGCTTTGTGAGACACCATACCTGGGTACCTTCTATTTACGGAGATATTGGAGGTCAAAGTTCCAACATTTTTTTAAAATACAAGTTTTTAACGTTATAACTTTACTTTCAATACTTACACGACCCGTACCATTGAATGTATCCACTGCGTTTTGTGTTACATTGAGTTCCATCGTAAAACACGATTTGTCACTCCAAAAAAAAAGTCGTTTCCCAGCAATATTTTCTGCTAAGAGTTACTTACTTTGAGAATGCACTTGCAAATGTTTTACAGAATGTCTGGTTGCCGGCGTCGTGAAGGGTCCGTTTACACCTAGTATACATCCAGTTTGTACCAGTAATGTAGAAGTTCCATGTAATAAGGAGCAACCATTTTCCCATTAATCTGGCATAAATCCAGATTCCTATTTGCGACTGAATTTTTAAACGGGTTTTTCCATTAGGAATTTCTATTTGCTAATTAAAAATTTTCTCGACCTGAGAATTGAACCCAGAACCTCAACCACAACAGTAGCGCTTGTGACCAATAGACAAACAGACCAGCAAAATCAGGTCACTTTATCTGAAAGTAAAGGGAATTTTCCTTGAGGATCGTAATGAAGACATAATCCGTGTGATGACAGAGAATAAGCTAGCTTGTCTTGAGTGATTGGCGCAAAGGGATTTGTGTGAAGATCCCCTTGGATGAGATGGGAAATTATGAACCATGACGTTAGTGGTGAGAGTAACAGGCAGACACAAGGTTAGATAATGTTAAACTGTTACTGCATGATCCCACTACTGGGAAATGGCCTTTTCCCATGTTTTGACCAAGATTATATGTCACGACATTAAAGAGTCAGACACCTCTAACACTTCCAGTGTGTGAGTGTGTAGTGTAGTGTATAGGAAACACACCGACGCTATCTTATTTTAAAATACAATTTATTTTTAGTTTTTCTACTATTTTACAAAATAAATATCATTTGGTGATAATGACTGGAAAAATATGTGCAAGAGTCGATTACTTGATTGACGGTCGGGAACAATACTTCATAAATTTCGTTTTCCGAAGAACTGAAGCGATTCAAACCCTTGATGTCTAAAAAGTGGCGACCCATCAACAAACTGACCGCCATAAGTACCTTTTACGAATCACGAACTGGTGAAAATTCTAATTTGAAGTCACAAAGGGTAATGATTTTATTTTCTTAGAGGAATCTCTTAAGATTATTCGTTGAACATCTGAACCGGTTAACCACCTAAATATTTCAATTTTGCAAATGATGTTTCGTAAACTAACTAAATATTCAAAACTTCCACGCTTAAGGTGACAAACTTTATTCCAAGTTGTAAATTGATTATCTACCTGTTCCCAAAGTTATTTGATATAATAATTAGTTGTTATTATTTTCGTATTGAATATAATTTGTTTGAGTTTGTTTGGATGAGTTGAGGTACGATGTTGTTAGCGGATTTCCATACCCTTTCAAATTATGTTAACATTGTGGGCTATTTCCTTTTAGTTCTGATATTTTGTTTAGAAAGGTTGCTCACCTTCGCCGTTGTGCAACACAACTAAAGGATTATGCTAAAAGTGAGGTTTACTACATAATCCGTTTTCCAGGCTCATGAATACGGTATGCTACCTTCAGCCATCACTCACATTCAATTCACTACATGCTGGCGTGGGATGGAAGTTTTAAGGAAAATCTTTGCCTTCCTGTTTGGGCTTCATACTGGCTTCGTTTATAATTGAATATTTATTTTCACTGTGACTTACTTGTTTTCAGGGATTTAGCGCTAAGTCCTTGGTAGGACTTTGTCTCACGTTTCACAGACATACGATTTTATCTTACGAAATCTGATTGTTACAAAAAACGGTGCATAACTTATCTGTCTTCAAACCTCTATTTGATAACCCGTTCTTTACATAGCAAGAATGAAAAAAAAAAATAAGTTGAATGATTGTTTTGTGTTTTCATTTCTCTCGTAACAGTTATTCTGTCCGCATTGAAATCAACAACTAAATAGCTATAACATAGATTTGACCGACACATTTAAAACAGATGAAAAGGAATTATTCGAATACACAAAATAAATAAAAGCTAAACGGTTCAAAAAGCATGAAAAACGCTGTCACGTCAAACAATTGGCCTATTTCTGTTTGTCGCATTTAGGGAACAAAAAATGTTCATTCAAACTAAAATGTGGGAGAAAAAACAAATGGGAAAACCATTGCAGTATTTATATTGCAAAGAATAACGAATATGAAATTGTATTACGGTTGCCAACAAAAGTCGATTAATAGTGTTCCTTTTAGTCATCACCAAAGTCGTCATAAACAAAGGTAAGGCTTAGTGACATTTCATATACCTTATTGCTAAAGGCTTGTATTACCTTAATTCTACATTAATTCCATTTTTTTTTAAATATTGTAAATTATCTTATTGTTTTATATTAATAACAAAGTTAAACATCACGACTCAAAGAGTTAAAATAATACAACCACTCACCAGAGAATTCCAAGCTCAAGATTATTTTATAATGTAGGTAGTTGTAGTCAATATTTTTCTATTACGAAATAAACGAAACATTAAGAAAAAGATATTACTTTTCTGCGTACTACTAATCAGCAAAAAGGACTACGTTTGTCTCATTCATTTGCCTAAAATAAATGGGATTCCAAACCTAACAAAACATTGTACCATTAAAAGCTAAATTCGCAATAACATTTTCAACAAAGTTCCGATTTACTGAATACGAGTTTTACCAGGCTGACAGGTAGACATTGGCCCTATGTGTACCTGTGAAAAGTTGTGCCTAATGAATTGCCTTGTCAAAACGTTGGCCCAACTTCTATCTGCGCATTGACGTACATTTAGAGAAATACGCTATTCTGAGACACAAAAAACGGCAAAATAACGAGGTAGGTAGGTTCGCCAGGGCTTCTTATTTGAGGGCTCCATTCTGGGAAAACTATTCAATAGAAGGCGATTTGTACGGACAAACATTTTGTGAGCTGAAATTGTATTTACATGAGTTGAAATTCTCAACACTAGATAATAAAAATGACATTACTTACAACTGACGGGAACGCCTCGCACACATCGTTATTGATATTGTTAAATAGACAAAATTAGTTACAAAATATCCATACTATGCCTAAATAAACCGTGATCATCTGATTGGAAATTGCCATCATAACTTAATTAAGTACGCAAAAATATCCTCCACAATACTGCTAGCTATCAGGTATCTACGGACGACGATGCAAGTGGTAGTATCCACTAATTTACTATTACTCGCAAACGCCATTTTGGCCACCCGAGTACAGAATCACGACCCAGGTACGGAGGAAAAAGACATAAGAAGTAGGAAGTGCAAATTACCGCGGTACCAAATGTAGCTATATTCGAGGCAACAGGGAAATCTAGAAATGTCTAAAGTAATAACATTTATATAGTAAAACCAACAATTGTAACCTCTGTAGAAATTCTAACTAAGCTACATTCAGGTATTCAAGTTGAACTTTAACTTAGTATACGAACTTTCCTGTACTCAAATTACACCATAAACTTGTTGCTATATCAACTGCAGGTTAGAAAGAGACAACACGAGGCCAAAGGCTTTCGATTTGAACCTTTCGTAAAAGGCCATTAGTCAAGCCGAGCTTTTAAACTGTGTAAATGACATGATTTATATCGTGGACGCTGATTTTTACTCTTTTTTACTTTCAACGTCTATTTTGAAATGTTGCGCACATTCCATTTGGCCGTGAAAGCAAGTGAAATGAAAAAGCCACTCAAGTATAAATGCCTTTACTTGCGACGTTGGTTCCGTAAGAAATAAATGGTAAGGGTTAGGGTGTGCAGCTTAATGTATTTAAAATCTTGACTTACTTTGTGTGGGGTGTGAAAAGTATTGTAACTATACATAATGAAGTAACAGTTTCTTAAATTAAACTTGGATCGTGGAAGGTTTTTTGAATCATTATTTAGTAAAAACATTCACGATATTAAAGTATATTTAAAACAGCGTGTCCTTGGCAAAAAGGTTGACATCAGGTCGAATGTCAATTTCAATATTCATTTTAGTTACAAAAAAATCAAAATGCTTTTGTTCAAACAGCGTATTATATTATTTCGTTAAAAATATTTATTGTATCGCAATAGTTTTCGGCTTTGACAGCTGCCACGGTCGACGTGACATCGACAAAGTGATATAAAAATTCGGAACACTAAAACACTAAAATGTTCGTCAGAGTACAAAAATAATACATTGAAAGCGGATTATTTCCGTACGAAACACCGCACCAGTCACAATCCAATTTCCTAAGTTTTGGCACGCGACATCTGTCTGCCACTACAATGTGTATGAAAAATGCTGAATCTTTTCTACGAATAAGTAACCTCATCACCGTCATATTGATCGGAACGTGAACGTCCAATTTTGTCGGTGAATATTGAAAAACCGGCCAAGTGCGAGTCGGACTCGCGCATGAAGGGTTCCCCACCATCATAGTAGGGGAAGATATTGTCAAAGTCGCGGGAAACAGCTGGATGAAGGACGCACAGAACCGGGAAGTGTGGCAGAAAAAAGGGGAGGCCTATACCCAGCAGTGGGTGGTTCCGGGCTGATATGATAATGATGATGATAGTAGGGGAGTCCTTTCATTTTTTATTTATTTTTATTATTTGTTGCTGTAGCGGCAACAGAAATACACATTCCATGAAAATTTCAGCTGTCTACACCTATTACGGATCATGAGATACGGCCCGCTGACAGACAGACGGACGGACGGACGGGCAGCAGAGGCTTAGTAATAGGGTCCCGTTGGTTACCATTCGGAATTTGTGACCGATAGAATATTCGAAGAAAAACACTGTTACATATCCTTTTTGGGCCATTTGCGTCTTTAGACTCTCGGAAAATTATCAGATCTCCATCAGCAACACTATAAAATTTTGTCGGACTGCCAAGTCATAGGTCTCAAGTTCGAACCCAAGACACGCGCCTCTTATTTTCGGATTCCTGTGCGTTTTGTTTAATTATCACTTGCTTCAGTGAAGTGAAAGCTCGTGAAGAAACCAGCATGCCTGAGAGATATTTCTCGACGGCATGTGAAGCCAAGTCAGAGGCCGATAGGCGGCATAAAAACTCTGACATCAGGTTACCCACTAACCACACGATAAAGTAGAAGAAGACTGTTTTAGTTGAATCTACTGTTAGCATTTTAGCATCGTTCAACTAACCATTTTCCAACTATGTTGAATTTAAATGTCAAACTTGCAGCCATTATGACCATGATTTCGGTTGGTTGCCTAGCTTATAGTAAGCAGAATTTTCGTATTAAATGTTTTTAGTTGGTGCGGTTGATAGGTAACCTGTGCAAATACTAATTAGAAATGATGTAACTGCACTATTGTAAGGTCTTCTTTTGACAAAGTTATATCTAATGTCGATATGAAGTGATGTAACGCGTTTGCTGCGATGCGTCTTAGGTCAATTCAATAGAAATGTCGCCCATCTTACAAGTAGAGATCTAAGATCTTGGAATTCCCTGATAGATGACACAATACATTGATGGAGTACAATAAGCTCCGCAGACCTAACGTAACTTTCTATCCATTGAGAGCTATATGTTAGTGCTATTCAATTTTGAGTCAAAATTATAATAAAATTACGTCGAAAATCCGTTTCCCTTTTCCCATAAGGGTATTCAAAAACTACAGAATACCTGCTACGATCCCTACATAGTCCTTTCGCCTTGACCTCGTTCATACATCTGTTCATACATGCACGCCGAAAATTAATCACAATCAAGTAAATAAACATTAATATGTACTAAACAGTTCTAATGAGAGAATCTACATATAAATTAGGAACATATTTCAAATTAATTACTCTAATAAATTCTACTATCAAAATAATCATACCATAAATAAAATCGTAATCGAAATCGGCAAAGTTTAATTAGAAGGGAGCAATAATTCATTATAAGCACCTCAACTCATATTAATTGATCGGTATCATAAACACCTGACACTAGGAATATTAACGTTTTGTTTACTGCCCTAGTTTGCGTCTACCAATTAATCAAAATCATATTTTTTCCCAACCCTAGTTTTAGTGTATTGAAAATTATCGTAAAGGAACCTAGAAAAAAAATTCGAAGACATCTTCGTCGACCAAGCTCACTATCATGGAATGAAGCTAGACTTACTTTCCAGAAGCGATATTACAGGTTAAGGTTACTGGTTGGTTGGATATAGATTGATGTATGAGATACCTTCAGGACGTATTTTGAAACACGTGTGCTAATCGGTTGACTTGCTATGGGCATGTGATGCGAAGGAATGAAGAAAATGTCATCTGGAAAGTTTTGATTATTAAGTGGATAAGAGTAGAAGAAAGAATCGATGGATGGACTGTGTGAAAGATGACATGACACGAAGGGAGGTGTCTGATGAGATGACAAGTAATAGAGAATTATGGAAAAAGAAGTCACGCTGTGCGGCGCAAATAAATAAGAGATCGTTTATTATGCGCACAGCCAAGGAGTGGAATTCCCTGCCTTCGTCGGTGTTCCCAAGTTCATATGACCCCAACCTATTTAAGTCGCGAGTTAATAGGCTTCTTTTGGGTTAGCTCGTTCCATTGTTGACCTCATCTCTGTCCTCAGGACTAGATTGAGGTCAAGTGTAGGCCCATAAAACATAAAAAAAGAGAAATAGCAAGAGTATGATGACGAATTTTTCCTTTTAAACACGTTACTTTATAACTGTAATTAAAACAGAAACAGTTACGATCCGTTAGTAAAATACCATGTAACATTCTATTTCCCCTATAATGTCTGTAAGTGACAATAATAAAATGATTTTTTATCGCGCAGCACACTCCTGATAAAAAATGTTTATTGTTTGCGCGACGTAAAGCGAATGCGGGCGGTATTCGGTGCTTTATTTTTTTTAATCTCCAATATTTTACGTACAAAGAGCATGAGAAATATTGATAGTGAACAGTGTCAAAATCGAAATTTATATACGTGTTGAACATTTGAATAAATTCGTCACTTTGTCGTGTTTGGCCTCTGCGTTGATGAGCCACACGACTACAAGGATCGCTCTTGATTTATATTTGTGAAATAATCTATTCTTATTTGTTTCTTCATTACTACTCTCAAACTCAAACTCAAACTCAAAGCATTTATTTCAATTAGACCATTACAGGCACTTTTGAAAGTCAAAAACAAAAAAGCTAAGCTTCAGTCACAGTCACAAGGCATAATAACTTGCGAAAGTACTGTAGTTGCACATTCAAAATCGTAGATCTCTATGGAGAAGAATGGGCAAGAAACTCCATGGACACTCTTTTTAATCAAAATATTGTTACAGGGATACAAGGATCTATTGGCACTCTAATGACGTTGAATAGGGGCACTTCTATTTGCTGCTTCATATTGGTCGTGGAGGATCTCGTGGCTAAATAATGACAGCCATTCCGGTCGATCATCAGTTTAAGCCGCGCTTGCCTAAGTTGGTCCGTGGATGAGTAAACACCCATTACTTACCAAGTTTCCCCCGTGCCTCGGAAAGCAAGTTAAGCCGTTGGTACCGGCTATCAATTGTAGATCTTTGACAGTCGTTAGAAGTAGTCAGTCGCCACGTTTGACAACCAGTCTCAACAAGGGGTATCGTATTACCCAGTACTAACTAGGTTGTGGAGGATAGATAGGCAGTGGCTCCATGTAAAATGCTGGTATTCAGCTGCATCCGGTTTGACTGGAAGCCGACCCCAACATAGTTGGGAAAATGATGATGATACTGAAAGTCGAGCCCGTCTGCTTTACCGGCGTCACTGATGAGTTGTTTCCAGGCCAGTCTATCTTCGTTTCCTCTTAAAGTAACAGTGAGTACCATCATGATCTAATTTAAGTAGGTAAACGTCTGCTTGGTCTTTTTCTATCCAATTTTCTCACTAGAACCAGTTTTTCTGTTATCTGGTTGTCTCCGGGTGATATGACCTGAAAAATTTAAACAGAAAAAACAAATGTCTTTTTAATAGTATTAAAGCTTGCATCCCCAGCAAAAACACTAACCTTTTTAGATGAGCTTAGATGATGAATTGAAGACCCCTCAAAGATTTTGCGTCGTCATGTAAATATCGACCTAATATCTGAGAATAGAACCGTATTATATACGCATTTCGTACACGTGCCAAATAATACATTTGTGGGTAGAGCATCAAAATAGTTTGGAAGCCGAAAATATTTTCTTAGAAAGTTAGTTATCGAATATGAAAAAATCTTCGCAGGATAAAATACAATCGTTTGTACATACCTACATCCCTTATACACTGAAGATGGTGATGATGCCATCGAGCCGATTTCGGCCACAGCCACTTGTAGGGTGTTTGTCCAGAGACACACACTACTACTTATACAAGCTTCTAATTAACTTGCCTTGTTAGTAAGTTAGATAATACTATGTACTTATCTATTTAGTCAAATCTTGCAACTTACATTAAAACCGGTTACCCCCAACCAATTGAGCTGAAATTTTACACACACCTTTGGTTTTGGTGACAATACTCTTTTTTGACAGACATGACTTAATCCTGCAGCCAGGATCGCATCCTTATGAGAGAACTCTTCAACGGTTAATAGCACGGACACGAAACTTTGTTTTCGCATTCAACGTTAGACAAATCCTAATTTTCTTCTTTTCATTTTAATAAAACCTGTATTTTAAGTTTAATTTATTTTACCTTTGACAGCTGTAACGCAACAACAACCATATTGCAACAAAACTAACGATTACTATCATCTGGACAGACTACTTATACTGAGAATTCTGTCAAGAGTCAGACCTCTCAGTATAAAGTAAGCTCTCAGAGCTCTTCAGTGAGAGCTAACTTGGAGTCTAAGATGACAGTGACCTTTTATTTTTTTTCGACTGGAAAGCAACCCTTATAGTAACGAAAATAAAGATCAATGTGAGTTTGACATTGATGTCAAGTCTGAGTTAAAAAAAAACACTGTGAAAGGACTATACGCACGACGACCAATCAAGCGATACAAATCCCGTTTATGCGGATCTCTCATTTTACGGGAAATTTGTACAAAGCGAGGCCATGTTATACTGGAAACTAGCTTTATGCGTCGCCGTGTGTACTATAAGGAACGGATGTGTGATGTATTGATTTGTATGTTAAGTGTAATAAATACAGGGTGTTTAGACTTTGAATTAAGATAATTATAGGAAAGAAATCAACAACACTGACGGACGCCTAAGCTGTTTAAACTTTTCTTGTTCTAATTTCGACCTTACTGTTTATTTCCTTTTCTGGTCTTCCGTATTATTAAGCCTTCGCTGTCTATCCGTCCGTCTCTCTGTCAGCGAGTTGAAATTTTCACAGAATTTATATTTCTGTTGCTGCTATAACAACAAATCCGTTCCTACTACGAAGGGACGGAACCCTTCATGCGTGAGTCCGACTCACACTTGGCCGGTTTTCTTTACAACGGGCCAGAGTTAATTTATAAATTACCACAGATTCAAGTCTCTCCAGTACCTACTACCTACTTACGAGTAGGTACCTACATTTTGTCATTAAATGTTTAACGCGACTGCCGCTCGAATCCTCTCAAACAGAAAACAATCTATAACCAATCACGTAAATTTAAAAGTTTTAATTAAAAGCAACAAAAGACTAAACAAAGTTTAATTTCCTTCCCTTGTTTTCGTTTAATTTAGTTACTAATTCATTATGATAACCTCGGCGTCGACGGCTTGGAAGGTTTACAAAACACAATTGTTTCCATCTTCTAGTTTCAATCAATCTTAGCTTATAAAGGCACTAATCTGATTAACAAGAATTTTACCGTGAAATACATTAAGAAGAAAGGCCCAAGAATAATATTATAATTTATAATAATTAAGCTGTAGATAGACATAACCACTAAGTTTTTATCTGATTGGATATAGCCTTTATAATCATTCAAAGTTTATTGTATAACTAATAATGGTGAATACTTTTGTTTAAAAAAAAACTCTTTTTTTTTCGCACCTCGCTGTTATTGGCCAATCTTCAAGGAATGCATTTATCTCGACAAATTTCAAAATTGTTATTTTTCTAACGTTGCTAAAGATTAAATTATTTTGTGCTTCCTCGCTCCATAATTCGCTTGTACAGCTAATGTATGCGTCTCTCAGAATCTACATACTAAATTCTCGAAGGTGATTATGAATTAGGTGTTCCAGTCAAAAGTTGCGACGAAGTTCAGTAATAAACTCGAACGCCAGAAGGCTTATGTCGCATAATGTTCGCGGGAGAAAATTAAATTTAACACCATTCGAGAATACCTATGTAATCTTTAATCAGAGGCAGCCGTTAAGTCTCAGACGCACCTCGCGATGTTCATCGCTTATTCAAGGGAACCATTCCTATAATGAAATTTCCACTTTAATAGTCCACGGAATTGAGACAGGGTGAACTGCGAAATCTTCGCTAATGGTGCGGAACCACGTAACTTAAGGTTGCGCGGGTGTGCGCTCGGCCGGAACTATATAGAACTCGCGCACCTATACGTTAAATTCCGCGTAGAGTGCCCGCCAATTATTCTCAAATATCTACGCTCCCACAAAACCCTAAAGTTCTTTGGAAATAAAATTGATCGGATACCGTTTAGTGGCAATCTTGAGGCTTCAGAGAAATCAGCGGCGTTTTTCTGCCTTTTTTCCAGCGAATAAGCCGTGCTTAGTAATGTTCATTGGTGTTTTAGGCAAGGCAATATTTTACAGTCATTTATTCTAGAGGTAAATAAGACCTCTCGTCTGCCTTGACGTGTAAAATGTTGAAGGAATTTTAAAGCAGCCGGCGCCCTTCCACAATTTTATTTTGCATGCAGCAAAGTGACTTTGATATTATAAAACTTAATTTATTCTTGTGCGACTTTTACTATGTCGGTATACTACTTAGAATTAGAAGATTTTGTTGCAATATTAAAGTTTCACAGTTACAGTTCAGAAGTTTAAAGTTAAAGTTAAAGATTTCTTTTCTACAAGACAAACGAGGGTAAACGAATATTACTTATATCAGATTTTGCTAACGAAACTGAACGTAGTCAGTAAGTCAAAAACTCAGTTTAGATGTGCTGAATGAGTTCAGGTCAGTGAAATTTGCTCTTAATTATTTATTAGTAATCAATCAAATTGAAACTAATACATATTATCTAGGGGAGGAGTTTGAGGCTAAAAAATAACAGCCGCTCGGATCACTCTTCAGGTTAAGCCGCGGTAGCATAGGTTGGTCTGTGGATGGGTCACCACCCATTACATACCGAGTTTCCTCCGTACCTCGGAAAGCACTTAAAGCCGTTGGTTCCAGCTGTCATTTGTAGATCTTTGGCAGTTGTTACAGGTAGTCAAGTGGCCCGAAAGTCTAACAACCAGCCTTACCAAGGGCTATCGTATTACCCAGTACTAACTGGGTTGTGGAGGTCAGATGGGCGCTCCGTGTAAAATACTGGTATTCAGATGCATCCGGATAGACTGGAAGTCGACCCCAACATAGCCAAGAAATATTAAAATAAAAAATGTATGTGTGTGTGTAATGTATTGATGGGTGTGTATATGTTAATTTAAGTTACAGAATGTAATGTTATTGCACATTAGTAGGTATACCCTCTTCTGCAAATATCGCAATCAAAATTAGGTTTGCTGTAAGAAAACCCAATTCTGGGTTAAGCTCGCCATTGTACATAAGCTATATTATTGGAATTTGTATGTATATTTGTTAGTTTGTGTGCAATAAAGAATAAGAATAATTGGAAAAAAATAGGCAAATAATGAAGACATATTATATATGATATATCTAGGGTACTTGATCGATCGGTATCTAAAACTGTACCAGGTAGTATTTGACATCTGACTCCTACAACATCATGATTACTTGTTCTCTATAGGATAAGTGACAACCATGATTCATGATCACAAAGGTACAAGTTGACTTGTACTATGATAGTGTCGACTTAGTGACAAGGCGTTTGTCTTGTACAATGATGTCGTGTCGACGGGGCTTTCGTGTTCCACGTGCTCCTCAAAGAGATGTCAGCAAACCGGAGGGGGTTCGCAAGGGCCGATGCCTGCCAGGGCTGCGGGACTGTTCGAAAGAGATACTGCGGCCCTGGAACACAAAGGGCAAAAAAGGAACATGGACGGGTTTTAGTCAGTAAAAGTCTGACACTCCCTTCCACTCCGCCCAGAGTGGGAGGAGTCATTTGATGATTTCCCAACACAAATAAAAAAAAAAAGTCAACGGAAACTACCATATAGGTTTTCGACCTAAACCTATAGGGTATTTCCGGTTGACCTAGAATTGACAATTTTGATTAAAAGCAAGGTCTTATAGCACATGTAAAGGAAAAATCCCGAAAATTAAAAAAAAAAGAAAATTAATGTAAATTTTGGCACTCACAAGTTTTCGCGATAATCTAAATTTGCCCATATCTTTTTATCGAGTTGACTCAGGACCTTGATTTTTATACATGTAATGGGGACTATAGACCTCAGTATCTGGTATACATTTTAACTTGCTAGGTCAGACGGACAGGAGAGTAATCTTATAAGGGTTCCTTTTTTATTTTTTGAGGTACGGAACCCTAAAAAGAGTAGGTATGTTATGTGGACAATGAAAAAGCATTTATTCTATTAGCCATCTTCTGCCTAGCCTTTCTTAAACTTTGTTGAGGACGGTTTCCAGTCTAATCTGATGCAGTTTAATATCAGTAGTAATTACTGGTATTAAACTGCATCGGATCATAACAACCCAGTTACTGTAAAACTCCACTCCACTTGGTAACGACTGTCAAAGATATTTCAATGACAGCCGAGACCAATGACTTAACGTGCTTTCCGAGCCAGGAGGAAACTCGTTATCTAATGATGGTCACCATCGAAATCTATAATTTTTTTTTTGTGTTTTCAGCATTGACGTTGCGGGACCCGCATGCGGGAACCGACTGAGAAAAAGATGTCTCCTGAGACTAGTCCCTTACACAACAATCACTGTAGCGCAATAGGTATCAATTATGCAGACAGTAATGTAATTGACTATCGCTAATTAGTACATAATTGAAACTATCACTCGTCAAATAAATCAACCGGCTTAATTAACATGTTAGTAACATCCAAGGATTAATATGTTTCAATGTATGCCTTTGTGTAATTTGACACTAAGTACAAATTAAAGAACGCGAGTAATTCGAGCTATTTAATAAGTACTATCCTCAGAATAATCTACAGGTCTTAATTATTATTTTCGAATAGTGGTCTGCTTTTGACAGGCTCGAGAAGTTTCATCAACAATTGTTTTGTTAAAATAGTAAGCATTAAACTGACGTAAGATTCGATAAATTGAAAACACGTCATGTTCGAATAATACGATCATAATTATAACTTAGTTCGTTGGCATTTAAAGTGAAAACGTTATACACAGTCAGGCCAGTTTTATCTCGCAGAATATACAAGTTGTTATCAACATTTTCAGTGAAACTGATAGTTTGAAAAGGTGACCTTTGTCCGAAATGTGAGGAATGTTGGTATTTCAAACAATTGCTGAATTCTTTCATTCCTGGAACTGTCTGTGGCTGTCGATGAATATAAAAGATAAACACAACACACTCGGCCTCGTAACAAAACGTAAACTCGGGCTCGTGGCAAAATAATAACAGCCGCTCAGATCGATCTTTAGGTTAAGCCGTGCTTGCCTAGGTTGGTCTGTGGATGGGTGACCACCCATTACATACCGAGTTTCCTCCGTGCCTCGGAAAGCACGTTAAGCCGTTGGTCCCGGCTGTCATTTGTAGATCTTTGACAGTCGTTACAGGGAGTCAGTGCCCCAAATAGTCTGACAACCAGTCTTACCAAGGGGAATCGTATTACCTAGTACTCACTGGGTTGTGGAGGTCAGATAGGCAGTCGCTCCATGTAAAATACTAGTATTCAGCTGCATCCGGTTAGACTGGAAGCCGACCCAAACAAGGTTGGGAAAAGGCTAGGCAGATGATGACTTGGCCTCGTAACGTAACATAAAGTAAGGAGGTTTATGCACTTAAAACCGGCGGAGCTGCGAGTACTGCCAATGACAGAATGAATTAAATACCAGATGGAAAGCCCCGGACACAGTCCGATGTCGAAAACGAAGTGTGACGTGATTTCGAATTTCACAATTAAGATACTTTGAGTAAAAAAAAACTCTCAATTAATACGAACAGCGTCCGCTCTACTAAGTTGAACAAAAACAAACCAGATTTTGCACAAAACCACAAAACACTGCAGAAAATGCATAAAATTAGTTTCACGCGACATTTTTTTGGAACGAAACTCGTAGTGGGGCCATTAGCATAGAAATTAATGTTTGTAATAGAGAGAGCAGTAAACTTAATCAATGAAAAATATCGATTTGAGGTGGAACGGAAGCCAATTTTCTCGTGGCAGGGAAATTGGTGTCGTTGTGGCTGGCTAGGCAAATCAGTGGCGACTGCAGCCGGTACCTTTTGTTCAGCGAATGCCAATTTATATGACCACCAATAGGTAGTTTGGTAGTTCTAAAACATTCACGAACGCTGCAAAAGTGGGTTGTAGTTTTTTGGTATTGGTACATTATTTTTTTAACCGAATTCCAAAAGGAGGACGTCGTCGATTCATGTGATGTTTTTTTTTGCATATAGAAGAAGTAAAAACATTTAATGAAACGCACTGAACGCTCAAGAAATAGACATCAAACATAAAAACAAAATAAAGAAACTGATGATGATGACAAGAAGACATCATTGATTTGATTACAAAAAGCTATAATCGGCTAGCAACTACTAATTGAGTTTTTAGTAAACTTCCCGGGTAGTTAAAACTAGAAAGTACACTGTAAAAATAAATCATGTGTGCGGGGAGCTCTCCTTTGACATCCTGCACTACTAAAATAATCTGATTTGATGTTAAAAATCCTCTACGTTGTCCGTATAAATGCCGCCGTTAATGCGAATGTGAATACTAAGGACTTGTATTTTAATATAGAAACTGTTACAAAATTGACAAAGATGGAGGTGGTATAAGATGATATTCATGTTAACCTTATGGAAAAACCATGTACCATCTTGCTGACCAAGATTAATGTGCCATGTAATGTAGTAAACTTCCGGCACAAACAAAGTAACAAGTATATGGTATGAAACACCGCTACCAGATATTTCTTAATACATGTTAGATTTTCATTTCAGTGTACATGATATTTCAGGTTAAATGAAAGATAGCATGCTTCATGTATCTACAGTCGCCAGCACATCAAGTTACCCCAAACTGTCAAATTTTATCCAAATGATTTTAAAACATAAAATGTTGTCGGTTAAGTTCAAAATCGAATGAAAAAGTTTGTGGTAACTTGATGCGCTGGGGACTATAAATATTGTTATCTAAATAGTACACCACAAACTACCGACAGTATTGTTTCTACCTCTTCTTCAAATCCATACAAAGGTTGATTCGAAAAGATTGCTTTTAGCTACAAGACCGGCTATTGTGTCACCCGATGTGAAATGTTTTCTTTTATTTTATTGAAATTTGTACGGTATAGATAATAACGAATATTCTATCCATCTATTATAGAATTATATCACACCTGAATACCCGAGGGACAGTCAAAGGCGATATACAAAATTACGTAGTTTAATATTACTCTTTCATATTTTTATAGTATCTCCTCCCTATTCACTTGCCTGCACATATTTTTATCAGCATGTCTCATAAGAAATATGCAATAAATACTTATTTTGCTCACGTCTATGATGTTGGCACGGTGCACCCACAGATGTTGGTTACGCTTCAAACATTTTAATGTTGTGGTAAAATCAGCTTGCACTCCCATAAGTGTATCTTATGGAGTGCTCATTAAAGAAAGTTCCGTTGTCTGTTTTGCCTTCTATCAGTGCTTTTAATTGCCTAACTATACACATTAAAACAATAAAACAATCTAAAAATAAGAAATAAATGTATTAAATAAACTTAAATTAAAAGATGTAATTCTTGACTTAGCTAATATAGCTTTAAAAGATAACTACAAGTTGTTTATGGAGACTTCACGAAGCCGGAAACCAAGTATTCTGTACATCAAAATATACTTCGTTTGATGTACAGAATGCTTGGTTGCCAGCTTTATGCGAAAGTTGTTGCTGGGAAACGACTTTCTTTGTTGGGGTGAAAAATGTCGTTATACGGTCGGTAGAACTCAATGTAACGCACTCAAAACATTGTGCTGATGGATGCATTAAATAGTACGGGGGTCGTGGAGGTGTGTATTTAAAGTAAAGTTACAACATCCTCAATATCTCCGTAACCAGAAGGTTCCCAGGTATAGACTAGACAGAAAAAGATCATAATGACGGACAGAACTACGACCAGAAACACCTTTCGGCTTCGTTAAGGTTGTTTTACACCCATTATAATTTGTATCTGATCTAAAAAACGGAAATGTTTAACATTAACACACCCACACACTTAATTGCATGTTACGGTTGTGTTAATTTTGTTTTATACTTTATTTTATTATTTATCATTTACTCATTGTAGATTTCCCTTGCATAGCCGTTTGTTAATTACCACTTTTGCCAATCTGCACATGTAACACGTACCAGAGCCAATTAGTACCTAAGGATCGAAACTGTGTCTCCTAAACACAGGCTATTTTGCAGCTTAGCTAGGAGGACAGATTTTCACCCATCTTATTGTAGACAGGTCAATTTATTCTGTGTTACCTGTTATTATTTAAGTTAAAAAGCTGTAATATATAATCTGTTTATTTTGAAATAAATTATTTTTATAATATTAAAAACTTGTATTTTTTTTTAATATTTGAAAAAGCTGCTTTGACCCAGGCCTGGTCTAGAACCAAAAACACGATCGCAATGACGGGGAGAACAAGTGCCTTTCGGCTTTGTTAAGGGTATTTTTACACCCATTAGGTACACCTCTGGCCAACCCTCATGAGGACTACAGGCGTGATGTTCATCAGATAATTCAGGAGAATTTTGTGTCACATCAATTAATAGGATTGATATAGCGACGTGACCACAGACTACTATCTTTGCATACAAATTGGGTTAGTAACAAAATTTGATTGGAAATAACCACCAATTAGCCAATGTGGTCGCTAAATCCAATGTAATTAGGAATTAGCCTTTCATTCACGACGGTATAGTTAACCGTGCTGTTAGTATAAATATATTATTCTAACTAGAACGAAATTTATACAGAAACACAGATACACACACACAACACGACGTAGTTTAGCACTATCTCTACATAGTATAGATAATGGTAAAGTTTTGCATCATAATCTGCTTAGCCTTTGACCAAATATGTTAGGGTCGGCTACTACATTTGTTACAGTCGTACCGGATGCAGCTGAATACCAGTATTTTACATGGAGCGCCTGTTTATCTTACTTCCACAATCCAGGTAGTATTGCTAAATACGAAATCCTTTGGTAACACTGGTTGTCAGAATTTTGGGCCACTGACTACCTGTAACGACTGTCAAAGATCTACAAATGACAGCCGGTGCCAACGGCCTAACGTGCTTTTCGAGGCACGAATGAAACTCGGTATGTAATGGGTGGTCACCCATCGACAGACCTACCTAGACAAGCGCGGCTTTACCTGAAGATCGATCCGAGCGGCTGTTTTTATTCAGCCATGAGCTCTACCGAAAAAACTGAATAGTTTTGCATACCATGAGAATTTGTGACATTTGATTTTGAAAAATGTGCTGGAATGACTACTACTTCTTTGATGGATAAAAATAACCGATGACCGTTGGGGCAGAAGTGTTCTTAGGTGGGAAACGCGAATGCAAAGGTAAGATAGGACATCATCAGAATTGGTGGAGCGAAGATATTGACAGTGTGGTTCGTATAAGCTAGATGAGAGCTGCGGTAAATCAAATTGGATGGCTTACGATTGGAGAGGCGTATGTCTAGTAGTAACTGCTGTAGGCGGGTGACGATGTATAATAACGATGTAGATAACAATTTCACAAGACCGAAATCCATAAACATATCGAAACTATAACCCAACACCTACGGCCTTTGCTTACAATTGCGAGAATTTCGATACACGAGGGCACAGTGTAAACGCAACGTAAATACGTCGATATACGAATTAAAAATATTCTATCAATAATTTTAAGAATTTATTCATATTTCGAGTTGTTTTTTATGTTTAATGGGCCTATTCTTGACCTCAATCTAGTCCTGAGGACAGAGATGAGATTACCGCGGCCCTGGAACATAAAGGGCAAAAGAAGGAACATGGGTGGTTTTTAGTCAGTAAATGTCTGACACTCCCTTCCGCTCCGCCCAGAGCGGGAGGAGTCATAGGACAGAGATGAGATCGACGATGGAGTTGATAGACTAATTGTGCTTGTCGCAAACAATTTAAGTAAAATTCTATGGGGTTATTGTAGTATCGATTTAAGAATCGACGTATTTACGTAACACTTACACCGCGACTCACCGCTCCTCGTGATAGGGCTTCCTACCTACGTAAAACCACGTAAATAATATTCGAGGTAAAGGCACGGATCATTACGTAACACTGGTACCGTTCAAACCGGTGTGGCGAACACTTTTGGGAATATTGCCATAATCATTTGGCAGTTGAATTGGTGATCACTGTCTTAGTTATTTGAACTTTATGGGACTGTATAGATACCGCAATTTATTTGGTTTCTGAGCTAAAAGCAAATAGAGTAACAATTGTGTGATGTGTGGTTTTTTATTACATAAGTGATTATCAGTGATCGGAATAGGCTTACTATATTTGTCTTCAAAAAAATCTTCAGTAAGTTGAAAATAAGCTTTATTTAAGATGTGTAAAGGTTATTTTGAACTAAACTTGCAATTTTTAATTTTTCCCGCTAGTCTCCGCTTTCTGTCTCTGTTTTCCGAAGTTTAGGCAAACATAGTCAGCCTATTCCGATCACTGGTGATTATAAATGTATTTGTGATGTACTTTACTTTTTTGAATAAATATTCATTTTCTTGATTTTTTTGGCAAAAATAACATTTAAAATGATTATTACGTATGAGTGATTCAATCTTAAAGTTGAAAGATATGTTCTATGCTCAAGAAATAAAATGGAAATTTTTGGATTCTTCTTTTTACACTTAAAATAAATCATAGGCAGCATTGAAAAAATATTTTTACTAAAAAAACTTTCAAAACATTTTAAGTTTATCAAAAAGAACATATTAAATCACTGTAGTCGTCTCGAATATCTTGCAAAAACAACTTGAACACTGAATTCTACTTTTCACTTAAAATTTGTTATCTCTAAGTTTATAAATACAGTGGGTAGGCACGTAGCCGGCTTTAGGTTTCAGGAAAATATTTTTAGAGGATTTTAGGTAGTCTCATTTTCTAAAAACGGAAATATACCAGATTCAAGACCTCAGTCTGGATATATAGATAATACTTTATGTGGTACTATTAATATGGTCGAATTATTTTTAAGAGAATTTGCTTTTTCATGTGTATTTAATTGTGAATCTAAAAATGTTGAGGTTTTCTCGACTTTGACTTATATCCCGGTAGTTGCTGTAAGTAATTTACATCAGTTCAATAGTTTATTCATGAAAACAGTTATAGGTTATGTTTATATTCGGTTATCCTGCACTGAAACTCATGACGGTCCCGGAGGTAAAGTTAGAATATTATTATGAGTAATTATTGATTAGGTTACGGTTTACGCATAAACGTGCTGGTTGTGTTGTGTTGAATTTGATTACCATTTTAAACCTAATTTGCACTGCTTCATATTTTACTTTTAAGTTATACACCGTGACTTTTTAGTCGTCTTACAACGGCAGCCCACTTCATGTAACCAATGACTACTAAACATTCACGAAAAAAAAAATTCGTATTTATGTGAATTTAATAATTTAAAAATAAAAATATTATTCAGTATTATGACGCATGACGTTGTTGAAACACCCTGTTGCGAGCGATGATCTACTCGACTCGTGTCCTCAGTGCTGGGTAGGTATGTTCTACCGTTTGACACAAACATTATTAACAGGATGTTTCATAATTCTAATGTAAGTATTATTTATTTTTCTTTGTACCTAATGTCATAATTATTAAAGGTTAAAAAAAATCGCGCCTATAGGTATTTTATGTCGGATACATTGAGTGTACCATCTTTGTAAGACGACTAAAAAGTCACAGTGTATATACTGCTGAAATTGCAGATTTTGTAACTATTAAGTTGATCTCTAAAGTTGCCGGCTCCTTTGCAATCAATCACCTTAACATATGGTTCGTTGACCTGTTTGTTTGTTCACCCTTAAAAATATTTGTGTAAAATAAAAAAGTTGTAAAAAAATTCACCAGCCCATAGCATTATTAGTTAATACTAAAAGTAACGAAACACAAGAAATATTTATCGTAAACGCTGCCTCCTGGAAGCAATGGACCCATAAAGATATGAACCGACCTTCCGTTGCCAATAGCTTCTATTTATAGCAGAAGTAATAATAAAAGTTGCTGGAATTGTTCTTTTACATAACCACAGTATTAAAATCGGTGTATCAATTTAAACGAAGAGTTCATGTGTAACTTGTACAAAAGCATGCAAGTTGGTTGCATTGTAGTACTTTTTTGGTGCATTCAACTTTAGCAGAATAAACACTTTATCTTTATGCCTTTACCTGCTTGGCTTGGCATAATATATGCTTGGAAATAGCGGGACGAATCCGACTCTTTTCTGAAATATTTACCAGTAACAGGGATGGATTGGGGTAAGTCAAAGGACGGAAGGTAGGCCATACCAGTCAGAATATTCGTCACCACACAAATCTCTGTAAAATAACACTCGAATTTGAAAGCGTTTTTAGTTTGAGTATTGGCATTCTGAGTTGTTATGGCAAAAATATAATATCACGCCAGATACTCGCATACTTTTGCAAGATACTGGCACGTGTATTCCCAGCTTTACAGAGTCGACGACGCGCGACGTTACGAATATTATCTCCTTTACAACTAATTTTGGTTGCTAAACTTTTGTCTGCGATCTCGGACGCCCTTTGTGGAGATAACGAACGTAACTATTAACTGTTACTAAGGATTTAATAACTTACTGCCTTTCTTATTGTTGTCTTTGATAATCGGCTTTTGCGTAACTTTCAGTTTGACGGTTGAAGGATTAAGAGGATTAACTTTAGGATGGTGGTTACCTGGCCCTTTTTAAAATACTCCCTTATGCCCGCGGCTTTGCCCGTGTGGAGTTCGGTAATTGTCCCACGGAATCATACTACCGGAATAAAAAGTATCCTATAAGTTAATCCAGGTTATAAACTATCTGTGTGCCAAATGTCATCCAAACCCGGTCAGTAGGTTTTGCGTGAAAGAGTAACAAACATACAGACATCCATACATCCTCACAAACTTTCGCATTTATAATATTAGTAGGACTTTTAGTCAACTAATCAGGTGTATTTAATAAAATACATATTTTCAGTAAAGCAATCGTTCTTATCGGTTTTTTGAAGAGGTCATTGGATGCCTGAGGATGAGTTCCTGATTAATTAAAAAAGAAAGCTGTAGGAAGAATCTGACCCTCAGATAAAACCCAATTTCAAGTTAGAAGTCAGGGAGGGACAGCTGCATTAGGGCTAATTTAGTTGAGATTACATCGCAATGCAGTGTGGGTGTGCTCAGAATTTTAATTTGGAAGTGACTTCTATTGCCTAATTTAGAATTAAATATCAAAGATTCGGTGTTCAATTTGTAATTACAATATTCGAGACCATTTTTTCGTTGGTTTCTTTTTACAACGTTACATATCTATTTTATAGTTTTGGCCCAGTAAGTGGCCAGGTTTGGCTAATAGATAGTAAGACATGTAAAGTTATAAGAAGAAACAATGGTTTTGGTCAAACCACAGGTATGCCAACCATGCCAATAACGCCTTCTTTCTTTGAAAACTCTATGTCCAAGAGCTCCTCTTTGTGCAAAGCACCTCATACTATGTCTACGTCAGTCAATTGTTGTATTTGAAGTTCGATCGAAAATGCATAAAAAATCTAACATAATCTCTCCATCTTAATAGGAACAAAACCGACATCACTGCCCAGGGAAACATACCATTTGCCTCGTATTAAACTTTTAGTGGTACAACAGTGCACAGCATAATTAAATTAGTGGTTCTAGCTATTGTAAACTCCAACTTAGGGAAGTACAATAAAAGCCAAGCCGAAGCTTTAAACTTTGCTTGCACGCCGTGCGACCCATTTTAACCTCACAAATGAACATTCTCCACACGAAATAGAGTCAAAGTTCCGTACAACTGGATGACAGCGAGCCTGTCATTACAAGAAGTTTGGAGGATTGACGGGGTCGATCGTGAAATTCATGTTTTGGGAGACTATACTGCTAAGTCTATGATGGTCTGTAACAATTCTGTTTACGGTTAGTTCAGATATTTTTGAACGTAAATTAAGTTTTGGAAGTTTTATTTAATAAAAGTTAGTTCTACGGTTATCAATGTCACTTATTCGACGCCTTTACCACTTCGAAAGCAGTCAATCATAAGAACCGAGAATTCATCCGCATTACTTTGTTTTTTTCCCTCAAGGCCGGAAAAGGCGTTTTAAGAACATGCAACTCATGACAAGCGTTCCCTATTCGAAGGAAGGATCCTCATGATTGAGGGAAAACTTTTCCATAAGGGTTCCACAATCGTATGAAAATTTTATATTATTCAGGTTCCACCCCCAATCGACAGCTCTGACAAAGATCGACAAGGATCGGAACGGGCAATCTTTTCGAGTGCATACCCGCTTCGTTTAATATTTACAAATGCAAATTCGTTAACCGCCGAGGTGTGAAAACTGAACGAGAGTACCTTTTTATTCAACACATTATTATTTTCTTTTGCAATGCCAATTATTCGTTCCATTTTTTATTTATTAATCAAGTTCTGAATAAAGACCCCGCTGGAAATGAAAATGTGTGCATCTACTGTTTTTTAATGCTGATATTTTGCAATGGAAAACTGCGAAATATTTTCACCCGTAATACTTTTATAATTTTTATTTTCAACTAGTTGTGCCAGGCAAGGGTTTTTTTCAGATTCGTTTTTTCAGAAATCCCTGACGTATGTAGAACAACTGACCAAAATTTCATCAAAATCAGTTCAGTACTCTATAGGGTATGAACAGACGAACAGATATTGATTTTTATATATTTATAGATGCGATCATTTCTGGTGAGTATTTTTAAATTAAAATCACACTGCATATGAAATCGTACGACTCTTTATGGTACCTACAAATTCGGAAAAACTTTGGTCAATGATTTAAAAAATCTATAGAAAATCATTGGACCGGCATTTCGCCACCGCGCGGTACTAATAGTAGTTAGGTACTCTCCGAGCACAACGCGGCATACATATTCACAAGTATCGAACTCGTGTTCATTTACATAGGCTGGTGGTTACTACCATTGCAAATACAGTCACTCACAAAGCTTTGAAGATTGGTGATAAAATGACTTGAGAAAACACCTCCGTTTGCTATTCCCCTTTTATCCTTTGTCCTAATTACTTTCGTTTGTACACAAGTAGCATCTTACCTTTGGGTACATTTTTATATTTTCTTTTTCGTATAGAAAACAGATATCATTTTGGCGTCGTAATTTAAAAAAGTTCAGTAAAAATTAAGCCTGTATCATTTCATTTTTTTTTTTTTTTTTTTTGAAAAAACGTTGCCCCACACTAGGAATTTCTCCTGTATCGTGGGTGCGTTTACAAACATTTAAACTCACATACACAAACAGCCAGACCCGGAACAACTATCTGTAGGCCATACAAATATTTGTTCCGTGCGGGGATCGAACCCGCGACACGCAACGCAGCAGTCAATCGCTCAGCCACTGCGCCAACCGTGCCGTCGTTTAAACGTTCATTTATCTTCGAAATGAATTTGTTGTTTGTTTAATTTCGTGCCTAAATCAAATTATCTTCAAAATACATGTCCCGGAAAGTGTACTATGTTCATGTAACATTTTATCTTATTTGAAACAAACAGCTTGTCCTGACTATACTTTCGTCTACTGTGCCTACGTTTTAGGCAGCCAAACTTTTTCCATCCAGCGAACGCCTATCACTCACTTTGTCCAATCGCGGTGTAGCAACGTTTTTATTCCGTGATTGTTCAACATACAGTTTACATTGTGGGGAAAAACGCGAATCTGTTTTCGTCCTCTATTCTCTAACGGATTCTCAATTTTTTTCTCTTTTGATTACAAATTATTGGGGTTGAATTTCTTTTGCTGTATCGTGTGACGAGCTTGTTTTGTTTTTTAGTTAAAATAGGTTAGACCGTGTAGGTGTTGCGTTCGAATTTATGGTTGAACTATTTGGATTTTATTTTTGGTTCGTTATTCTCGTTGTGTTCTGAATAAAATTTAGTTTCTCTTAAAGGTTATTTGGGAGTGAATAATGAAGCAACTGAAATGTTTCAGATATTTTTTCTTTTTCATCCTTTGGGCAATGTTGTGTTTATCTGTCAACCTTCTTATGTCTTTTGTTTCATACCTTGAGCGTCAGTATCTCGTACTATATAGAAATATCTATTGTGGTCTAAAAATATATATTTTAAAATTGTTATTAATGAAATCGATCTTATACATTCTTTTAATTCATTTTATCAAGTTTTCTTTCGAAAAAGAAGCATTTGAAACTAAATTTTTACGCCTTAAAAAAGTGACAAAGAACTGGAAAGACTCATCACAAAAGTGCAGTTGTAATGTTGAAAAACATTGCGACTGCAAACTGTTGACAATCAAAACAACGGATTACCACAACAAAGTTCACTGACCCATCCCTCTGACTTCCGTCAGAGAAGACGATGATTTAACACATCCGATTCTATCAGGTGACAGATAGCTAAATGTGTAATCGTGTGTATTAAAGGCGCCACTGGGTCCTCCCGCTAATCAAACCATCGTCCCGTGAACGTTTTATTATGATTGATAGTTATTTTATGGGTTCAGAGGGTATTGAACTCTGTTTGTGTCTTAATTAAAAGGGATGACATTAATATTTTCAGTTTCAGTTGATCAGCAGCATGGGAGATTCATACTCGAGTACGTAGATGTCAAAATGATACAAGAATTTTGCAGTCCATAAAAAAGCCTTTTTATGAATGATAGCGCTCATAGGAAATGTTTATTTTATTTATTTTACTATTTATGTACACACAATAAAAACATTATAATATTTGAGTACATGCGTACTGCTTATTTCTCAAAAAATTGCTGCCAGCAGACCTGCAAAAGTTTTGTAAAATTCTTTTTTAACTAAAAGGGGTTTTTGTCCGTACGGATGGCAACCCCATTACAAGATGTCTATATTGGTTAGTGGCGAAATCATATTTGTCGTAAAGCCTGATCACACACATGTCTGTCTAGGCTTTCCGAACCATGATGGGGTGGACTTCTAGTCTAACCAGACGTGGCTACCTGTCTAGACTCCACATCCCAGTTACTGGAGTTATTGGAATAGTTCTATTGTGTTTATTACTTAGTTGCGTAAAAAGAAATAATTGCTTGTTTGAATCATCATAATTATTTGTCAATGGGGGCTATCGCGCATGAATTCGCCGCTAGAGGCGTTCCTGTAGAGTAAGGTCTTCCGAAATGTCAGATGTCATAGTGTCCGCGCGTTGCGCGCTTTTTATCACGTATTTTAATATTCACGATTGTGGTCAAGATTGAACCATTCCTGATTAATTATGAGTTGAAGATTTTAAGTAGCAATTTAGGATTTTTTTGTTAGTACTTGGAGGTAGAATGATTTTTAAATGTTTCATACTTGCTCATTTTAGAGATTTTAATGTAAATATGTATCTGCTGTTTACACTATGTTGTTACACGTAATCAAATAAACTTTTTATGAAGTTATTGATACTTTAAAGTATAAAATAGAATAATTGTCATGACCTTACTTGATTGGTAGCGCCATTTGGTGAGCTCAAAACCGATAGCACTTATTACAGCTTGCAGCGCAGTTGAAATTGAATCCTTAAAAATACTTTGGTATTTCAATAAGGAATTTAAATTAAGTTTCTCAATATAATACGTTTTTAGAACAGCTGTCAAAGTTATGATATTATAACAACTGAAGAAAAAGTGCAATGGATTGTAAAATTAAACGGTTATCGTCGCAGACTTTACTTTTATGGTAGTTTCATAGTGGCCATTGTAGACTCTGGTAATTTCCTTAAGTGGGGATTTTATCACTCCGCTGCTTTCTCTTGTTATAGAACCATGACTATTGAAGCTGTTCGGGTAATTTTATTAGCTACTAAGGAAACGCTTTAATGATTTTGTCTTTACTATCATCATTTTAGACGAAAGGAGACTATTACAGGAAGCGTCGCCACATCGACCGGTCCTATGCCTGTTGTATCTTGCAGCGAGTTGTTCACCAAGTCGGTGGATCACGTTCTGGAAAGCCTTCCAATGCAGAGCTTTTTAACACGCGGTTGCACTCCAGAACCTGTCGGCACCATAGACCATCTTGCGAGCGAATTTGTCTTTGGGAGTTTTGAATATGAATACTTACCAATCATAAGCACGTATGTACTTACTGATCTCTCGTCGTACCGCCGGAGGAGGCGCTTGGGATTTTCGAACAAATCAGTGAAAAATTATAGCGACGATCGCGCTTACATCAGGACAAGGCCTTCGAACGATAAGTGCGACAGTAATAAACAGATTTACTGGCTAGATAGGCAATGCATACAAGTGCAGACTGATGACATCTTAGTACAGAAGCCTGCAGTCCCAAAAGAGGACAGGCGACAGTTCCCTTAAGTAGAACATGGCTAAGTTTAGCTGCAGTGGTACTTAAGCCTGCACCCTGCATTTTTATACAAAGATCTCAGGTTTTACAAAAATATTGTTTTTCTTTGAACTTTATTTTGAACACAAAGAATTTAAGTTAATCTAACTTTATAACATAACATTACGCCTGTAATCCCCGAAGGGAGAGGCAGAGGTGTACCTAATATTAGACCCATATTTCGCCAGTTATTTTTGAGTCCCATGTAATAGGGGGCGAGAATATTGCCATCCAAAAATCCAATCCGTGGCTGCTACTGAGAAATTCCTGATGGAAAAACCCAATAAGAATTTGCCCGAACTGGGAATCGAACCCAGAATCGCTCAGCACTCGCGATTGCTACCACTAGACCAACGAGGCAGTTTGACTTCAAACATGCATATTTGTTGAGCTTTGAAAAAAGATGGGGCATACATATTAAAGACACAGTCAATAATATGTATTACCAAAAGATTATTAATATTATTATCGGTCAGATAGTTACGTACTCCATGAATTGTTTCCTTTGATGATAAGAAGGACTTAGAGATCATTAAGATTAAGTTTATTTTGGTGGGGATAAGAACCCACCTAATCTAAAAAATGATCTTTGCTATTGAGTGATTTGTAAAAAATAAAATAATTTAAAGAAAAACAAAAAACCCGACTGTGTAAAAACTAATTTTAAAAATACGAGAAAAAATTAACTTAAATGAAAACTAAAAAGAAAGAAACAAGCCCAGTAGTTCAAATCATAAATTCTAATGCAGAACAGAACGACTCACAGTCGGGGCCCCTTGGGAAGATTTGATTGGTAAAATTTGAATGGGCCCCGACTGTGAGTCGTTCTGTTCTGCATTAGAATTTATGATTTGAACTACTGGGCTTGTTTCTTTCTTTTTAGTTTTTATTTAAGTTAATTTTTTCACGTATTTTTTAAAATTAGTTTTTACACAGTCGGGTTCTTTGTTTTTCTTTAAATTATTTTATTTTATACTTTTTAGTTACGATTCATTGACTTCGTTATAAGATGGTAAATTTCGCAATCTAGTCATTTCATTGAGGGAGTTAATATCGTGGGGATTATTTAGTAACTTGCGGTGGTCTAAACTACTGATGATTAGTCCCTTTAGAGACCTAACTCGGCTCAAAGCTACATATGACCTTTAGCAAAAATGCGTCAACTTAAGTCAACCACAGCTCGGTCCAAAGTAGTTCCTTGGAGCTTGTGTACAGTTACACCCCAGCACAATATCAGTGGCAACATTTTTCGCTCTATTTTACCCTGTCCGCGCAGTGCATCGAATTCTGTCGTCGATGGTTCGATTCTGACTCCTACTCCAGGAACATTGTTTTTAATCGCTTTGTCGTCAAATTCTAGATAAACAGCCTGTGGCAATTCTCCGGGTTCCGATTGGTCCCTCCGAAGAGCTGGCCACTCAATTGTTCTTATAACACCCATTGCTCCGTTAACAAGACCATGGATAACATTCAAATTTCTTCGTAACATAACTCGTGATCCTAAACCGATTGTTAAATATTTAACGATTCCTCCAGTTTTGTTAGGATCATCAGAAACATAAACATCTTTCGGTTTTTGACCATATGTTTTCGATTCTATTGATATATCAACAGACTGCATGTAATTTTGTAGAACCTAGTAGTTTTTGCCAATATAGTTGTCATCTTTTGATTATGTTCATCGACCTGTCTAGTAGTTGGGAAAACTCGAATGATTTCATTGAGATCGTCTACCTCTACCCGTCGACTATCTAATATCTCCAATTGTTGCATTGTCAGTTGACCGACTCTAAGATTATTTAATATATCAACAAATGTTGTGTCATGTCCTTGTCTCATATTTTGTGGTAACTCACAGAAATCAAATAGATGCCAGAGGTTGACTTCACCTATTAACGTCGCAGGTTGTCGATAGCAATAAGCCCCGCCAGTTGTTTTGGACACAGGTGGCAATTGCATTAGATCACCAATTAAAATAATATTACAACCACCAAAGTGCAGTCGATTATGCTTCATTTCGTGAAGGCGTAGATCAATATTCCGTAGCGTTAGGTAAGGTACCATAGAAATCTCATCTATTATCAGCCAATCTATAGATTTCCATTTCTGTCGTTCTCTTTGAAGGCGTTCGCCAGTTAAAGGCCGCAGGTTTTCAAGTTTAACTCGCAGTCGCAGTTTTTAAGATATTATAGCGAAAAACTTATTAACTACTGATGTACCCTACCTACCGAACTATGAGTCGTGAATCGTAATAGTTTTGGTGACAGAAATGTAATGATGATAACAAAAAACAATAGGAACCCAAGTTAAATATTTTCTTCATGCTTTTTCACTGTTTTTTTTTTGTTTGCATATCGTTTATACTTGAAATAAAAACAAATCAATAAGTAAGAAAATTAGCGAGAATGATTGTTTTGTTAATCAACTTTAAATCGTTATATATCCTAAACCATTATTTAAAATGAAAAATGATAAAAGGAACCTAAAGATGATTTTAAAATACCTATTCAACGATACCCCACTTGACATAGTTTAGATTTAGGTTCGATTCTGACTCCTACTCCAGGAACATTGTTTTTAATCGCTTTGTCGTCAAATTCTAGATAAACAGCCTGTGGCAATTCTCCGGGTTCCGATTGGTCCCTCCGAAGAGCTGGCCACTCAATTGTTCTTATAACACCCATTGCTCCGTTAACAAGACCATGGATAACATTCAAATTTCTTCGTAACATAACTCGTGATCCTAAACCGATTGTTAAATATTTAACGATTCCTCCAGTTTTGTTAGGATCATCAGAAACATAAACATCTTTCGGTTTTTGACCATATGTTTTCGATTCTATTGATATATCAACAGACTGCATGTAATTTTGTAGAACCTAGTAGTTTTTGCCAATATAGTTGTCATCTTTTGATTATGTTCATCGACCTGTCTAGTAGTTGGGAAAACTCGAATGATTTCATTGAGATCGTCTACCTCTACCCGTCGACTATCTAATGTCTCCAATTGTTGCATTGTCAGTTGACCGACTCTAAGATTATTTAATATATCAACAAATGTTGTGTCATGTCCTTGTCTCATATTTTGTGGTAACTCACAGAAATCAAATAGATGCCAGAGGTTGACTTCACCTATTAACGTCGCAGGTTGTCGATAGCAATAAGCCCCGCCAGTTGTTTTGGACACAGGTGGCAATTGCATTAGATCACCAAATAAAATAATATTACAACCACCAAAGTGCAGTCGATTATGCTTCATTTCGTGAAGGCGTAGATCAATATTCCGTAGCGTTAGGTAAGGTACCATAGAAATCTCATCTATTATCACCCAATCTATAGATTTCCATTTCTGTCGTTCTCTTTGAAGGCGTTCGCCAGTTAAAGGCCGCAGGTTTTCAAGTTTAACTCGCAGTCGCAGTTTTTAAGATATTATAGCGAAAAACTTATTAACTACTCATGTACCCTACCTACCGAACTATGAGTCGTGAATCGTAATAGTTTTGGTGACAGAAATGTAATGATGATAACAAAAAACAATAGGAACCCAAATTAAATATTTTCTTCATGCTTTTTTACTGTTTTTTTTTTGTTTGCATATCGTTTATACTTGAAATAAAAACAAATCAATAAGTAAGAAAATTAGCGAGAATGATTGTTTTGTTAAACAACTTTAAATCGTTATATATCCTAAACCATTATTTAAAATGAAAAATGATAAAAGGAACCTAAAGATGATTTTAAAATACCTATTCAACGATACCCCACTTGACATAGTTTATCCATTTTTTTTTTTCATTTTGACAATATAGCGTCTGGTTGTCGCTGTGGTGAATTTTGATTACTGTCATGTCTTTAGTGACGCTTGCAAGGTTAAGACGAATCGATTGACGTAAGAATTATCAAAATCGGCCTACGCATTTGGTCTCTAGAACGCCACATAGAAACAAACATACATACATACATAGACTGATAAACACATTACCTCACACAAAACACACCTCCTTTGCGTCGCGCAGTCGGGTTAAAAGGTAATTCATTTATTAATCACGATCAAATTACAGCCTTCCTCTGAGGTCATACCCCAGCAGTTATCGCCATAATTAATTGTAATACAATCAATTAATCTTTCTCTTCTATACGTTCAATGATACATTAATTGATGTATCGTTCAATCGAGATAGCAATGCCATTAGTGTTTCTTCTTTAATAATAACCCCATTTCACCTAATGAATGTTTGGTTTCATTATTGTTTAAGTACATTTAGTAAAGATATTTGGAACCTGGTAGTACCAATTAGTATTTTCAGCAGATTAAAAGGTAATGCAGTATACATAAAAAAAATATTTGCGATCATCTTCCTGCCCATTCTACTTGGGGTCGGCGCAACACGTTTTCTTCTTCCATTCTCTCCTGTCACGACATCATTTTACTCCTTTCTCTTTCATGTCATTCCTCACACAATCCATCCATCTCTTCTTTGGCCTTCTTCTCCCTCCCCATCCATCGAAATTCATGTCCATCTCCCTTTTAGTCATATTTGTGATATGCAAATGTACGTCGTAGACACGATGGCTGGTTTAACACTAACACAATGTCAAATCATAATCGACGCCTTAATAAACGTTTTTTTTTTATTTATTGAGTTTTTAAGCAATAAAAGGGGTCGCCTAGTATGAAAATGGGCTTTAGCTAAATTCCAACCCTTTACCTTTTTGGCAAATTAAGGGAACTAATAAAACATGAAGTAATAAAAAGTTTATGCCGTATAACGTAGATCAACTCACACCTCATTATTAATTACTAACATAAACTATTTCCATCGTCTCTTTAGGAGGAAATCGCTTTTGACATTAACATGTGTACAGTCATGAGCACTAATATGTATACACTTAGCAACGTGTGATATTCTCTTACGGTATTGATTTTGATAATGTTGTTCTAAACGTACTTTTGAAGCCTTAAGAAGTTCTTATCTCTAAGTTGCAATCGTTATTCCAAGAGAAAATTGCTGTTGAATTTTGCTACGTGTATACAAATTTGCTATCGGAACTGTACTCAGGTACATCTTTTACACGTGCCTGTGCCACGTGAATTTGACAGGGCAGGTCTTTGTTCAGGCTGTCTGTGTTCGTATAAATTTGAATTTCTTGGAAACTCTACCTATTTATAAATACTGAAACTAGACGAAAACGAGACCGGCATATTTTTTTATTGTTGTAGAGATCACATTGGAAGGTCCCATGGCAAAATAATAACAGCCGCTAGGGTCGATCTTCGGGTCAAACCGGGCTTGCCTAGGTTGGTCCATGGATGGGTGACACCGAACCACAGAGGACAGTCTGTATGTAATGATACAGACTGTCCTCCGTGGTTCGGAAAGCAAGTTAAGCCTTTCGTAGTGGGTGTCATTTGTAGATCTTTGACAGTTGTTACAGGTAATCAGTGGCCCGAAAGTCTGACACCAGTCTTACCAAAGGGTATAACCCAGTACTAACTTGGTTGTGGAGGTCAGATAGGTAGTCGCTCCATGTAAAATATTGGTATTCAGCTGCGTTTAGTTAAACTGGGAGCCGACCCCAACATAGTTGGGAAAAAGGCAGATGATGAAAATGATGTAGAGATCACATTTGTCATCCTTGCCAAAGTCGACTGAGTTCTTGGTGATCACAGTATATACTCTATGCATGCGAAAAAATAAATAACTTGAAACTCCTCATATCAGGAGATGCAGACGTCGCTGTACATTCAAGCCTATCATATTTTGGTCTAGCTTAAGCCTCGGTTCCCCGAATTTCGGTATCATCACATTGCGGTTACCGAAATTGTGCGGCAATTCCTAAATGAGAAATTATCTGAAGCGGTGCTTTAGAGGTATATGCTCTGTAGTGAATATTTGTGTACAACAATTAACAATTTAGGCATTGCTGTCAATCAAATTCATTGCTTAGCATAATCAGCCTTTAATATTCCCATTGCTGGGACACACGGCCTCCTCTCTAGAGAGGGAATGGGCTATAATCCACCACGCGGGCCCAGTGCGGGTTGGTAGATGTCACATGTCTTCGAATTTTTGGTTCGAAGACATGCCGTTTTCCTTCACCGTTTTTGAGAGTAGTGGTGATTAAATAAATTACACAAAATTAAACAAAAAATTACGTAATGCGCCTGCCTGGGTTCGAACCCCCGACTTACTGTTCGTAAGTCGGGGCCGCCACCACTGGGCCACCGCTGCTCTCAATTCATTGCTTACCTAGGTGGTTATTATGATCAGTCATCTCATCATCTTCCTGTCCTTGTCCCGTTTTACTTGGGGTCGGCGCAACATATTTTCTTGTTACATTCTCCTCTGTCAGACGTCACGACATCATTTACTCCTTTCTCTTACTTAGCATAGCTCACACAAATCATCCATATTTTCTTTAGCTTTCCTTTCCCTCTCCATCTATCAACATTCATATTCGACACTCGTTTATCCCTCCTCATTACATGTCCATGCCAAGACAAACGATTTTCTTTCAATTTTTCTGTAACATGCGCCACTTTCAAACTTCCTCTAATATACTCATTCCTTACTTTATCCATTCTTGTCACTATACACATCCATCTCAACATTCTCATCTCCGTTTTTGGTGTAGTAAACAACGACTTATTGCCGGGCCTATGCTGTCCCCCATACTTAAGTACTAATGCTGGAATATGATAATATTGTAAAACCAAATCATTTTAAAAGAGTAACCATGGAGTTTCTTGCCAGTTCTTCTCCATAGGAAACGACCAACCCGAGCCGTGCACCTTTTTGTCGACGTTTTATAAGTGCCCATGACCTACATGTGTGAAATAAAATAGTTTTTTTTTTTTTAATTTCCTCTCATTGATTACGTGTGTCTTTTTTTAAATAGGATAATGACTGCAGCAGTACAGTAAATTTGCAGATACGTTTTGTTTTTTTATAGATACGGGGTGGAGAGAACACCGACGCAAAAACGGTCTTCACGAATTTAGTACATCATACTGAGCCCCCCCCCCCCCCACATAGAAATTATTCATCAGTTATTAAAAAAAAACAGCTGTTCCATACATTTTGGCCGTGTACGTACTGCACTTTAGTAGGAAACAGCAGATTTTTTTTCCGGTTTCTCTGTTAATTACCTGCCACACGGTTTTTATTTTATTATTAGAAGTACCAATTTTGTTGATTATTAATTGAGATTATGCTTGAACGCAGATAAAATTAAACTGCTTCGTTGGTCCTGAGGTCCTGGGTTCGATTTCCGGGTCGGGCAAATTGTTATTTCGTTTTTCCATCAAGAATTTCTCAGTAGCAGCCACAGAACCTGGATTTGTGCCCGGTTGTTGCCAATAAGCTCGCCTCCTATTACATGGGACTTAAACATAACTGGCGGAAAGGTGAGTGTACTATTAGGTACACTTCTGCCTGACCCTTCGGGGATTACAGGCGTGATGTTATGTAGATTGGATTTGGCGCAATGACAAACCTGTGCATTGTGCAACCCAGTAGCCCAATGGCGTAATACAATTTCAATAACAATCCCAAACATTTTAAAATAAATCTAATCCATTGCTTCATGTGTTTGAAAAAAGTCTTCTCAACAACAGAAATAACGTAATGAATTTTGCTGAACTAAGTATGATACGTTACAACCCCACAGAACTATATACCCGAACATACGCAATCAAACTTCCCCACAATCCTCAGTCAGACTTCCAGCAAGAAGTCCAATGAAATCTGTTATATAAAAACAGTGTATCGTATAAAGTTACCTGAAGAACTGGCAAGTGCAAGTAAACTAGTGGAAGTTAACGATCATCATTTGTCGCAAGTTTTTCCTGCTCTGTCAACGGACTTTTGTTTCTATGTAGTCTGCTGAAACCTGAGTAGTGTTTTGTTTTCTTGTAAAGCTTGTTTCTTTCTTTGCTTGATTTTTTTTTCTATAAACAGTGAACATAAATAAAAACATAATACTGCGCATTGGTAAAAATAATGTCATTGAGAATTGATACGACATCATTCGTAAAAAAATCAGGACCGATTGACTTCACGATTTGAAAATAGTTCTGTAAAATGTAAAACAAAATGGTAGCGTTAGTTAAAGTATAGTATCGAGCTAAAAATGCGCTATGGCCAAATATAGCTATTGTTACTACCCAGTAAATACAGCCGAATTCTTAGAAAATCCTTTTAGCCCTTTTTTTTTTTCTTTTTTCGGATTGGAAATCATCAAATGACTCCTCCCGCTCTGGGCGGAGCGGAAGGGAGTGTCAGACTTTCACTGACTAAAAACCATCCATGTTCCTTCTTTTGCCCTTTATGTTCCAGGGCCACGGTACCTCTTTCGAACAGTCCCGCCGCCCTGGTATGCATCGGCCCTTGCGGGCCCCTCATGATTGCTGACATCTCTTTGAGGCGCGCGTGGAACACGAACGCGCCGTCGACACGGCCTGTCGTCATAAGACGGACGGACGGCGAGCTAGATCCTTTTAGCCCTAACGGAGTAATTGTGTAACCAAAACTGAACTGAATAGAATGAATCAACATTCGTCAAGTTGAAATTCAAGATAACAAACACTTGAAAGGCAGTTTTTAGGGTTATACAAGCGGCAATCGCTTTCAAAGCGTTTCTTATTTCTACAATGACTTTCAACGGGGTTGACAAAAACTTTTCCATAGCTTATGTCAGTCTCATACATTCTTGACTCTTCCATCATCATTGATACAATGACACTTTGTCTAGACTCTCAGGGCAAAGGGTAAGTTAGACTGTGGCTTTATTAAACCAATATTTAATTTGTATAGTAAAGCCGCAGTCTAACTTACCTACAGTGTTTACTGTTTAGTAGAGAGCCATGACTCTTTCAAAGTTGTCAATGTCAAGGGTCATGAACCATTGTATTTTCTACCCTGTGGCTCGGTTTACTGAAGTAGTTCTTAGTTCACATAATATTTGTCTGTAAGCAAATATTGTTCTCACGAAGCAGAAAGTCAACGCGTCTTTATTCGTTGAACTGTACAAATTAGTAAAAAATGCTTCTTAAATGTCGACTACAATAAATTCAACTGCGGTTATTGATACTCAGTGCTAATGCTGTTAGTATTATGCTTCGTCCACGAATAGGAGCTATGGGACATATTCAAATGATAGCCTAACGGATTTAGTTGAAAATAGCCGTCAAGGGACTTAGGGTCAATCGAAATTAGCTTTCGTCTATCGTGCGTAACTAATGAAAGAGTTCATTTGCTTGAGTCACGCACGATCGTTGTAATCTAATTTCGCCAATGCGTATTTTATTTGATATTGGATTAACTAGTACAATTCAAATATAGTTCATTATAAAAATATTTTTTTACGTGACATGGAATCCTCTCTTTTAGGAGACAAAATGCCGATAAATTTGTAAACATTTTCTTTAGTTCCCGTTCCGAAACAAATAAGGTAACCACGTAGACAGAAACGCTTTCCTATTTATCTTTGTAAGAAACAAAAAGACGTCTTACACAGCAATATAATCAAAGACGTTCATTACGCCTTGCTTCGAGGTTTGTCGTGTAAAGGCTAGTTATACGGTCACGTTTGGGCCTGGCTGGTACAGCTGATTTGTTTAGAGAATGAAATTGTACTGTCGGTCAATTACAGCCTCAGTTGTAAATGAAATACGAACCCCTGGATAAATAAATAAATAAATATAAATAAATATCCCTGGACATTTTCACACAGCACCATCTAGCCCCAAGCTAAGCAACTTAATGCTTGTGTTATGGTAGCTAGATGGCTGATAAACTACATATATACATTTTTTTTTTGTAAATACATACATATTATAGATAGAAAAACACCCAGACCCGGAACAACTACTTGTAGGTCATACAAATATTTGTCCCGTACGGGAATCGAACCCGCGACATGCAGCGCAGCAGTCAATCGCTTGACCACTGCGCCAACCGTGTCGTCAATAAGACATATGGACTTTTATTTTGGAGGACCGAGCATGTTCCCTTGTGGCACTCCATCTTGTGCCTACAATGGAATTTTGTTTTATTTTTTATGGTTATTTGTAGTGATTAAGATGCATTAATACGATAAGGAAACGGTGCTATTTAGTAAAAAGTTTTTAAGTTATGCTGCCCGTTTGCTAAAATTAACATATTATTTGTTAACTATTTCAAAAACACTATTCTACAATACAGTGTTGAATGCTTTAGTAGAATTGTTTTTCGGCAGTCCCTTCAAAAATACAAAATGAACTTAATCAATTAACCGTTGAATCAAGTTGTACTAATGCCTTCATTAAGCATTCGTAATGTAATGGTCTTTGCATTGCAATTAATTATGCACAAAATACTTAAGTGGCAATGTTTCTGAAACATTATTTTTAATTGAATTTGTTAGCGACGTGGTACAATAGGCGGAATGTAGCGGTCAACAAATTGTTTAAATAGATTTATTTAGTATTGGTAAGTGCAAATTTTATGACGCTTAGTCATTATTAGCTAATGTTGTTTGGGTATATGTAGAATATCACGAGTAGTGAACAAGTTGTACCTAATGAAGACAGAAAACGTTAATTCAGAGGGTATCTTGTGTTTGATATAGCGCAAGAAATCAAATTTATGAACAACAAAAATATTAGGGATGAACTAATTTTTGTCTTACCCCTCTTATAATAAATTTATGTAATACCCTCTTAGTTTTATAATAGTTAAACACAGAAATTCTGTTTGTAAATCATGGTTTAAAACAAAATTGATGCATAAATCACCTCGGGAACAAATTAAATATAAAATTATAGACAAAGTTTTTTTCGTAATGGGAGTTGCAAATTGTTTTGCGCATTATTTCAATTTACTTTTTCCCTTTAAGTATTTACCGACTTAGTCAGCTAGCACAATGAAAACAGCGATAAACACTATGTATTTGCCTAATTATTAAATCCTTTTAGTAGTTATTGCTCACTAAATTAGGACTCTGTAAAATATTATATTCGAGAATGTAAATCACATTTTCTTATAAAGCCAAAGTAAAGACCTTTAATGGTAGTTTGAAACATAATTTATAACTAGAAATTTTAAATATTTCTTGAAAAAACCTTATAAAAAACATTTGAAAATATAAAATAGTAGTCCGCCGGTGTAGGGAGCAGGGTCCAAGCTACCGGTGGTTACGGTTCCAGAGACAGAAACCTCCTCACAATGCAAGCCGTATTGAGGAGTACTGCCTTCTGAATCAGGCCCTTGATATAGCCGCTTAAGGAGAGCCTCGAAAGATGGTCGTCGAAACTCTTGGTCATAACACCATTGACCGTAACGGCAATCGGCACAGTGATAGCCGAGTTCAAATTCTATATATCGACAACCTTGTGTGCCAAGTCGATATATTTATTTGTTTCTCTTTCTCAGCTTTGACGACATGCGGGATGGTACACTATCTACACTATCTCAAGCTTATTGGCGAGAATAGTCCTGTCAGTAATGAGACTGATCGCAGTACAGCGTGACATAGTCTCTCTCGAGAACTGAGTCGGGCATATACTTGTAGTACGGTAACTCAGATTCCACAAGCTTATATTTCAAGGCAAGTTGCTGGTGAATAATCCTGGCTACTTGGTTGTGCCTTTGCAAGTATTCGCCGTTAGCCAGACGAGAACAACAAGAAATAATATATTTGATGGACTCACCCGGACGGTGGATGTTCGTTCACATAACTTCGTCCATAATCGCACAGACAAAACCTTCAGTTTCCCCTTAGTAGAAATTAATATTACTAAGTAGAGATGTGCCGATGAGTCACCGACAAGTCGAGAAAGAAGACTATCCGGCCATATTGTTGGTAGGCGAATAGTCGAATGATCGAAGTGAAATAATAAACTTTATTGTTGTTGCTGTCGTTGCTAGCCCATTTTGTCCCATTGCTGTGCAAAGGCCTCCCTCCATTCTCTCCAACGGTCACGATTCAGTGCTACTACCTTTACTGTAATTTTTTATTTTATTTTATAATCAGCTTAAGTGTGTTATATAATTAAAGAATCAGAACTCTTCCTTTGGTAATCAAAAATTGAACAAAATCAAGAAACATATAATTTATCTTTTATCAGCAAAATTTAATTCAAAATTCCTATGACCACACGGTGGGTGCGAAAGAGTGCGTCGTATGATGCAGGTGCGAGTGACTTAGCTGTATGAGCTGTACATGAAACACCGCGGCCATAGCAAATGACTGAGTTGCACTGAAATAAATGATCGGCTTGACCGACCAGAGTCTAGGCCAGAGTCTAGGCTAGTCGGCCAGTACGTTAGTCGGCCTATCTCTATCATTAAGCTTTAAAATATTGTCTCGAATCAAAATTTTGTTATAGTTAGGTAGTTAGTTTTTTTAAAGGTATTAAAAAAATTAAAATGAAAAGCATTTATTCGTGGTGACATCCTAAATATTACAAAAAATGTTACTTCTGCCAAACTGTAAAGCAGTTTGTTGGCAGATGCAGCTCCCATATACATTATTATACATTATTATTTGTGCCGTGTGTCCGTTTTTCATAATATTTTCTTCCTTCTTTTTTTAGATTTTCCGATTTATTGAACTGCAAGAAAGTGTTCAAATTGATTGATTAGAGGAGCTCGTTGCTAAATAAGAACAGCCGCTCGGGTCGATCTTTAGGTTAAGCCGTGCTTACCTAGGTTGGTCCGTGGATGGGTGACCACCCATTACATACCGAGTTTCCTCCGTGCCTCGGAAAGCACGTCAAGCCGGTGGTGCCGGCTGTCATTTGTAGATCTTTAACAGTCGTTACAGGTACCTAGTTCGTTACACGAAAGTCTGACAACCAGTCTTACCAAGGGGTATCGTATTACCTAGTGCTTACTGGGTTGTGGAGGTCAGATAGGCAGTCGCTCCATGTAAAATACTGGTATTCAGCTGCATCCGGTTAGACTGGAAGCCGACCCCAACAAAAAAGCTTGGGAAAAGGCTGATGAAGAAAGTGTTAAAATTAAAAATTTCTAGTAACACTCTATAGCCATGTATTGGTATTGTATTGTTTTGCAATAACCAGAAAACACAGTTCATCTTAACGTTAGGAATCAAATACTCACTGTTTAAGAAAATAAGTGAGTAGGTCACCCATTTCGTAGCTAAAACTTGTCATTATTTATACAGTTTCTGGGTAATAAACCTTATCCTCAATGTATTCACGGATATATTTTAACTCCGAACAAAATGCGGTATGTCACTTTTATGGCTTTAAAAGAACCTTAAACTTTTTATTCGGTGGTCTGTGAAATTGAGATTGAACCTAAGTCGGTCGCACTTCGTCCAATAGGCAAGTAAATAAATGTTTAAATGTCTGCAAGCCAACGGGATAGATTTACATTTGAAATGCGAGGGTCAGGGGCTTTATTACCTTTTTTGGCGAAGGTAAGCCGAGAATATGACCCGACGCCGGATTTATCTGCGGTTATTTTTCAATGAATTTACTTAAATTTTACTTTTTCTTAAGTTCTGGGGCGGGCTTTCTTGGCCTTTGTTTAAATAGGCTCATAAAAATGTGACAAAAAACGTTTGTTTAAAGTATACACTATATTTTATGACGAAAAATACAAAAAGGCTTTCTTGCAAGGACGGAGAAATGTGGACATATTTTTCTTGCTATTTTTCTTTCCTTTTCACAAAATAACAAGAAGATTAAGCACATCAGAAGCTTTTGGTGATTGCCTCTCAAAGTCCATGGAAACCGCATTACTATCATGAAATATGTGTCACATCCTCGCTCTCCGTGGGCCACAAAGTTTTCCATAAAAGCACTTTCTTCCCTTATTCCTACACTGTTCCATTTATCGGATAAAAGTTGCTATAATTCCGTTGAAATGTGAAAAAAGTCTTATGCAAGCGGGATTAATCTGTCCTCGCCCGTGCAACGGATCGTCGATTTAACACGCGATAAAGTCGGAAACTAATCTTTCTTCTTTTTCCCTGCTGTTGATTTTTGTCGAGCGCAATTTGCTGTGAACCGTGAATGAGTAACATTGCTAAGTGGTTGTGGAATGTTTCGGGTTTTACTAATTGTTTTTTTTTTTTTAATAAAGCTCTGGTTAAATAAAGTGGTTTTCAATAATTGGTCCTGATACAAAAACAAAATGCTGAGGTTTAAGGTGATTGCGCCGCCCCTCCGTCCATACATTTTTGAACACCTTTATACACTAAACACAGACACTCTTTCTTTAAAACTAATCATTTTATCACTTCTGTACAATGAAATGTGTCCGCGTTCGACCTTTTTAATCAATAACTTACATTATTTACTCAGAAAAACAACAGTGAAATACCGGCAAAATTTGACACTTCTACAGTAGTGTGCGTGACTTTTGACAAGCAAACGAAAGGTGATGTTTAAACATTGACGCGCTAGATGTCGTGCGCGTTCGCGTTCGTTATCTTATAATTCTAATAAATCAAAGTTCTAACTGCAATAATTGAGTAATTTCATTTCCAATCGTTCAAAAAAAAATAACAATAAAATAAAATAAAACTAATGACCTTAGAAATCTATGTTTTTTTTTTTGTAAACAATTTTATTACTCATTATTGTTGAGTGGCAACTCGTAGCGTGGTCGTAGGTCTGTATTGTATGTACACTGACCTCTATTCAGATTCAGAGGTCAATGTATTGTAGGTACTTATGTTCCGCTCCGTCGTCGTCCGTTACCTACGAGTCGTAGGTACTCGTCGTCGGCTCGATATAAAATTACATTCTTGATTTCATTGTTACGCGCTATGATTTGCGCGCGGAATTTCTTGTGTTGTGAATTTATTTTTGTATGCTGTGCATTTTAATTGATTCAAATTGCAATATTTATCTAGTATGCATTTGAGACTATATTGTAATTTATTGTAGGTATAGTAATTAATTATTCTAATAACGCAATTATTTTTCGGTGGGATTAAAAACAACAAATTGGCCCGTGATTTTTCTGAAATATCACCACATTGCTAATCACATCAATCATACACACGTATGACGAAAGTGATTAGTATTGTGGCTAACATTGACTCATCAGTTCATCACTGACACCAGTGATAAATCAGTGTATCATATTTTAATGTGTTTGAATATTTTTTAAACAACGATATATACAATTATTATAAATCGGTAAACTACCAAAGTAGTCACAAAATTAAACTTTCAAACATTGGCAAAATATGCTTTTCCGAATTTTCAGACAGACACACAATATTATTAGTTTGTTTTATCAAAGTAGGTTCGTTCACGTCGCGCGTCGTTGAAAACTTATGGTGCGTTCAGAAACAAACATAATTCAGTTACTTACAATCCTTTATTTTGTTCCGTAATTTATTGTTTAAAAATAAATCGCTTAATCTAATACGATTTTTTTTTATTCGTCGGCCAGTTCTACCAGGTGTATAAAGATAACATTGAAATATAAAGATAAGTAAATTTTACTGTTATATTCTATTTTTCTAGATTTTATTTCAGAACGTAACTCAATCAAAGATTGATCTATGATTCTGACTATCATCTTTCATAGAATCTGCAGTTCTGCACCATTGCGATCTTTCAATACATGGTTGTGACTTACGATATTATTATATTTTATTCAAATACTGAGTGTCTAAAAGGAACATATTCTTTCGTTTTTCATTTGTTTTTCTATATTTCAGATTTAGATTACGTCTACAATGTCTGTTCGGAAATGATTCGTTTCAATTGTGGAACCTGGTCCAAATAAATGTTTATCTGGAATATCTGGGTATCGCATTGTGGACTTGAAGCATGTAATACAGTGGGCATTTCTCATGGAAAGACATCGAAATATGTGTGAATCTTCACAAATTGAATTTGTTAGTGAAAGACTTGATGGATTTCGAAGTGAATTAATTTTCAAGTGCAGTATGTGTGATAAAGCGTGGAGGCATTTTACGGAGAGCAGTGATAAATTATATACTGCATTTGTGTGGGCAACTGTCACTTCTGGTAGCTTCTACACTCAAGCAGCTCATATAACAAGTCTTATGGATATTCCAACAATGTCAGCTAATAAATTTCGTCGTGTTGAAAAAAAATTAGGCAGTGTGTGGTTTGAACATTTGACAGAGGAAATTAAAATAGCTGGTGAACAAGAAAGATCAATTGCAATACAAAAAGGTCACGTGTCTTCAGACGGTGTTCCATTTGTTACTGTATATGTAGATGGAGGATGGTTGAAAAGGTCATATGGGCATAACTTTGATTCATCATCTGGTATGGTAAGTTAATATTTTACTAAAAACAAATTTAGTTCTTTATGACATTTTTATTACCTATGTGCATTATTTTTACAAGTGTTGCTTTTCATTTCCAGGCCTGCATTATTGGTAAAGAAACTAAAAAATGTCTATTTCTTGGTGTTAGAAACAAATATTGTTATACATGTCAATATTATGAGAGGAGAAACCTGAATATGAAAGCACATAACTGCTGCAAAAATTTTACTGGACCATATACAGCAATGGAATCAGATATTATTGTGGAAGGTTTTCAAAAGAGTGAAGAAATACATCAACTTCGCTATTTGAGTTTTATTGGTGACGGAGACTCCTCTGTGTTTGCAAAATTGAAAGAGAAAGTGTCATATGGGAACATAATAAAAAAAATTGAATGCAAGAATCATGTTATCAAAAACTATACCAGTGCACTCTACAAGGTAAATTAATAAATCAAATTTGTAAAGTCAATTCAAGATCAGTGAAGCATATTATTCTGTATTTATATTTTGTGCTTTTTAGATCTTGGCCAACACTAAACTCCCTCTTTCTGGGCGAAATATTCTGAAGCCGAAGGTGATGAAGCTTACACTAGTAGCACGGAAAATTATCATGTGTAGCAGTGAGCATACTGCTTTAGCAGCAGATTTGAGAAATGGCCCGCTTCATGTATTCGGAGTACATGAAAACTGCAAGGATTATTACTGCAATGTCAATAAAACATTAACAGATGGAAGTGAAAAAAAGGAAGAAAATCATGTAGAAAGTCTGAAAAATAATGCTCCAGAGGTGTGGGCTCTGATTTATGCAGCCAATGAAAAAATTGCTTTGAAGGCAGGTCGTTTGTCTAATGAGACCACAAATGTGGCAGAAAACTATGAGCGTAATAAACAAATTCAACTGTGGAAAACGAATATGTTTAGGAAAAGGGGGTTCTTACCAGCGGCGTGTTCATGTGGCAGGTAAATATACAGTAATAACAGTCAGAAATTATTAGAACCAGTAAAAAATTCTTTGATTGTGGCTATGGAATATCATCATTCTCCAGCCCTTATTTATTCCAATTTATATGCAATAATGCAACATTTCTTTTTTGAAATATAACATTTAAATATGTTTTCAGGCCTATCACTTGCTAAGGGACACAAAGGCATGAAACTGCATGGAAAAAGCAGACCACACAGAGCCCAGGGACACATTTTAAAAAGTACATAAAACGGAAGGAGCAGAGCGGAATACGACAGCAATCTTTGACATGCAAACGATTATACATGCTTACTAACTAAAAGCAAAACCATATGTTACTATGTTTTACTAAAAGCTTTTGAGTGCGTCGAAATCGGAAATATGTTTTTCACCTTCCTGGTTATTATCACATAATAAATAGTGTTTTAGATTTGTTGTTGTATCTTGTTTATGATTTATTCTTACGTGTTGGTTATGAAATGTTTAATATTGAAATAATTGTTACTGTTACAAATCATTAGTGTTATTAGTTTTGAGTGAATAGGCATGGATCAGCATATTATATGCTACTTCAAATACATGTTTTGATAAATAAAACAAGTGTAATGTAATAAAATAAAACTGCGTTTTATTGTAATCAATTTTGACATTATTTATTTCCCAAAATTATTGATCAATAAAACAGTTTACTAATAACATAATAATAAAATAAAATAAATAAAACAGGTTAAAATAAAAGTTATATTTGTTAGCACAAATATAACTTTTATTTTTATAACAATCGTTCATAATATAAACCGTAGCAGGTGGCGTTTTGAAGTTTGTCTACCCATACATAAAAATGGAAAACTTGTTTTTTACATTCACGCCATCTAGTGTTCAATCTTAGTAAACATTTTTGTATACGTCTGTGTGTGTAAACGACCCTGTATGCAATGGCAGATATTAAAACACATCTATTTACCGAATTGGGTGGATTTTAAGGCAATGATATGGCATATTTCAATAAAATATAATATTCAGTAACCGCAAAGACTATTCCTACGACTTAATAGTTTTCCAATTAAGCAAAAACTCAAATAAACTAGAAATGTAGACTTCAGCGCCATCTAGCGGGAGATTGGCTGGGAACAGACCGTCGCAATCACCTTAATATAAAACCAAGGCATAAGAAAAGATTTTATCTAGGTAGTTAAGTACTCGCTCAACTCTCTAAGATACTAAATATGGAAATCCCAAAATTGCCAACTACAAAATATTTTATCATAAAACCTAAGTCAAGTTATCTACACACTCGGCTTTTTACATTTCAGCCGCGGAAAAAAGCAAACTTAGGCACACAGACATGGTATGCACATATTTATTTTTCACGCCTTCCTCTTTACGAGATAAATAAAGTTTTTAACGTATGTGCTGGTATTATTTGCTGTCATAAATATTCATAACTTAGTAAAAATGTGAAAAGTTTGTGCTGGAAAATGTTTTATATTTAATTTACGGTATTTTTATGGGTATATGGAAGTCAAGGAATTTTAAGTACAATTTATTCATTTTCGACTATACTCCTTTTATTTATTTATTTAACACTTCAAGCACAAAGTTCAGAGGCGAACTTACTGCCATAGGTATTTTCTACCAATCAATCTTTGGGTAATACAGAGACAATTAGTGGTAGGTGTATATCTGAAAATAATTTTTCTTTAATTTATTTTTCACTGGCATCATTAAGGCAGTTACATTAAAATTGAGAGTTCCAAAAGGAGGATTACAGCATACAAAGTGTTCAGTCACCACGCTAGCAAACGGATGAATTTCATTTAAAACAAGAATCTAAATGCATTTAAAATTCAGTTACTCTCCCAGAGCTTAATAAACCAGATCTTCAATTTCAGATAAAACATCTCAGATCAAAGTGAGAATAGATAATCCTTTTATATCTTACGAAGATAGTTTTTGATTTACTTGGCGGGTTCCGATAGTGATGAAATTATCCCCGCTAGCCAACTTTATCAGGGTAAGCCTTTCCCCATTCGGACCCGAATCACTTCCAACACACTGAATTGTAGGTTTGACGTGTCTATGTTCAGATTTATCAGTGGTTTTGCTATTTTTATAATTTAGTATTATTGAATCTGCACGCAAATGCGATTTTATTTATTTTTACTTATGAATAATTTCAGACTTTTGTCTTCATGCAAGCGTTTGTTTTTCACGAAAAGCTGTGATATACTCGTATTTTGTAGGTTCCCTTGCAGTATTGAATTCAATTGAATTTTCCACATCAGGCAAACACAAATCCAAACGCAAGCCTATTTCGTGTAAAAAAAGGAATTGATTACAAACTGTTTTAACAATTGAATAGAGTTGCATGTAAACACTTAATACCTACAATGAAGTCAATGCACGTATACTCGAGTAAAATTCAATCCTTGCAAGATAGTTACTTCCAAAGTTCGGATGTGACAAGTCGACAAAGAGTCACAAGGTTTACACTCCTTCGAAATTCACTTGCTCTTGGGGAAGCAGCAGCAAAGTAATATAGCGGCGTGATATGGCTACTTGTAATTTTGGTTTAAGACTGCTAGTTTGCCCAGATTAAAATGGGGTTTTTTAAATGAAAAAACAATGTTGTCGTGTGTGGTGTTCGTAAGCAAGTGTATTTTATAATAATTTGTACAGCGGTCGAGGAAAGGGGATATGGGAACAATGGTGGTCAATCAGAACACAATATCGCGTCATTTTACTGTACGCTGATTGGCTGGCGAAGACGTGAAGCGACCGGTACGAAATAGAATGAATGAAGGATGAATGGATGAAGCCCAAACAAATGTGTTCACATCCTCTACAATTAACACGACAATCTTATCTCGTACAGTTGCATCAATTTACAGAAGCACCGAACAAGCCTTACAAAACGAAAACGATGACGGCGAGCAGATAGTTGCATTTTTATCTTCGGAGAGCAGGCCAGCTATGCAAACGACTTCGCACTGAGAAACCGGGATGGTTTTATTCAAGGCAGATGTTCTCCAGCCTCTATTTGGTTTACAATTTAGTATGCAAATTGTGGACTTCGCATTTGTAAGTACTCCAAAGCGAATTAAAAGCGGTGCTTCATAAAATCTTTAAAGCCGCATATTGCATTAGAAAGAATAGTAAAGTTTCATCTCCGCGACACGTTAAACCTTGAATTATATTGCTTTGAATAACAGAACATAACATCACGCCTGCAATCCCCGAAGGGTTAGGCAGAGGTGTACCTAATAGTACACCCACAATGCACCAGTTATGTTGAAGTCCCATGTAATAGGGTGCGAGGCTATTGCCATCAACCGGGCACAAATTCAAACTCCGTGGCTGCTACTGAGAAATTCCTGATGAAAAACCACAATAACACTTTGCCAGACCTGGGAATCGAACCCACGACTTCATGCTAAGCAGTCGCGCTTGCGACTACTAGACCAACGAGGCAGTCGAGGCAGAGTGCTTTAAATATTCAAATGAAATTCTGATTAACGAATACATATGTTTGGTTTTGTAAATGACGTCACCATGTAGTTCTAATTGGAGGTTAACTTCGTGTAGTTCTGATGAATATAATTTAATTTCAGTGAGTATGAATTGTGGTGGTCACAGAATGTTTTAATTTATGGTAATGAAGCGTTTGGGTTTGTCAAAGTATATTAGATAAAATCATTTAATTTACGTACGGACTGGTTTTTGCTCAATTATATATTACCTATATATTCTTTATTTATTGTGTGGTTAGTGCCTAATTTGGTGTCAGAGTTTTTATGCCACCTATGGGCCTCTGACTTGGCTTTACATGCCGTCGAGAAATATCTCTCAAGCATGCTGGTTTCCTCACGATGTTTTCCTTCACTGAAGCAAGTGATAATTATAAAATACGCACATGAATTTGAAAAATTAGAAGTGCGTCAATACTATATTTCTAAACCATTAATTTTGAAACTTATGACAGAAACTATTCTTGTCAATTGACAAGAATAGTTTCTGTCATATTTCCTGAATAACTCAAAATTTAATTTAATTTAACTCAAAATAGCCCAGCGCTAGCCAGCGCTGGGCTATTTTGATGTCATAAGTTTAAAAATGCTTATTTCTTGCCGTAATACGGATACAGTCGTACCTATGAAGTTGACTATTGCGTTTTGTGTCACATCTGTCAGTTGCATGAAAATGCATCGAATTTCTGAAAAGTAATTCGACGATTTGTGGTTGATTCTTTATAATCAAGTCAAAACTGCAAAAAAAATATTTGAAGTTTAAAATACTACTGGTACTGAATATTAAGTATTCAGTACCTAAAGCCTCACTGAAATATTTTCTCATAGCAATCAAATTAAGTTTTTCTCGAACAAAAACTCGTTACGGAAGACTCCAAATTGGAATACAAAACATTGTATAAATGTTATGCAATTTCCTTTCCAGTACACAAAAAAAGGGGACCACTTTATTTTCCACATTAGAAGGTATTAAAACAATTCTCAGAAATGGCTGAATCTTTCCAGAGAGTTTATTTTCTTGAAGTTACGAACAATTGTAGGTACTCAACAGTTGTTCTTGAACAAACCAGTGATTAATTTACCTCTTCTGTATTAAAAGCATTGTGTTGTTAATTATATTGAGGGAACAAGGAACTTTCCTTGGGTTAATTGTTTCAGGTATATATGATAATAAATAACTATACATTGTACGTATAACTGTTCATATAACTGTGCGTGAAGTCCTTACGAAGGATGTCACCAAAGACTGCCATTGTAACCATGAAATTAGTAAAATTGTAAAACAGTTGTTTCAATTTTGTTGTACAATAAAGTATATTATATTTTATTTTATTCTATATACCAAAATTGGTTTATTTCAAAGATGATTAAATTATTTAAGAACTACAAAACCATAATAGTAATGAATATGTACAAGTAGAAAAGGGTTACAGGGCGTCCACAAATTCGTCGGCATCGCTGTCAACAGGAAAAGTGCCCAGAAGAAGTGCCACGAGAGATGGCAATGTGGGTTCTTGGCCAAAAAATAGGCCCACCCTCTGGTCACGTGATAATATTATTATTATTCTACATAACTGGGTTACTGAAATATTAATGAATGTATTAGTTACGCTTATTTGAAGATCTTTGACTGTCGCTAAGTCGGTGGCCCGGAAGTCTGACAACCAGTCTTACCAAGCGGTTTCGTATTATTCAGTACTAACTGGTTTGTGGAGATTAGATAGGATTAGATAAAATACTGGTATTCAGCTGCATCCGATTAGACTGGAAGCCGACCCCAATATAACTGAGAAAATGCTAATAATATGATGATGATTAGTGTGTTTATTTTCGAAACAGTTGAACTTAATTTTAACTGTGATGGTCACAATTTGTAATCTTGGTGACGCAAATAAATTCGGAATTATTTTACACATTTTCACGTTTCGTTAGCGAACCATTTAAATGTAATACATTTGAATGATTCGCTAACAAAGTAACAAACTAACTGTAACTAATCAAACCTTGTCAAATAAATTGCAGCACATCGAACTACAACAGTACGGCACCAAACAAAAGCAGCTGCAACTCTGTAAGTGAAGTAATTGCCACAACTAAACTTAACAACTCCATCGGTTACTTCAGCCAATAACAGCAACCAGTCCGATTAGCACTGCTCTAGGTCACATTATTTAAGCACTAGCTTATGCCCGCGGCTTCACCCGCTTAGTCTTTGGTAATTGTCCCACGGGATAGTAATACCGGGATAAAAATAAAAAGTATCCTATGGGTTAATCTAAGAAGTGGCGTGCCTAGGGGGCCACAATACGGAATGCCCATAAGGCAATTAGACTGCTCAGAATCTTACATCATGATGAGTCCTAAGAGAGTAAGAGAGAGAGAGAGGGGCAGAGGGGGGGAGAGAGTGTGAGTAGTCTAGTCTTGTATGAAAGTATTGCCACTAAATCCAGGTTATAAACTATCTGAGAGTCTAATGTCATTCAAATCCTTGTAGTAGTTTTTGCGTGTAAAAGTTCCAAACATCCGTCCATCCTCACAAAATTTTTCATTGGTTATAGTTATATAAATACGTACACACACACTCACACCTTTTCTTCATGGTGTAGGCAGAATTTTCAGAACTACACCTGCTACAATCCTAACTTACTCCTTTCATACACCACGCTCATACATGCTCCGGTCATACATGCACGCCGATTGCGAGTACTGCGCACCTGACCTATCTGAAGAATCTCACCAATAAGGTATAATATGTATAATATGTCGTTCTATTGCGTTGCCTCCCGGCGTTGCTAGTCTATTTATGCATTTACTAAACCAGATCCCGTTTAAGTTATCCATTTCTCTTCAAAACACGTACAATATTGAGATCCACTATATTCAAGTGGCTTTGTTGCTAACACTGGGATCACAACCGTTTGGACGCGTCGAGATATCGCAAACTTTGGGAATTTCTCATCCGTTGTAACCGGGGAATATTCTAGAAATGGTCTGAATTGGATTGTTTCGGTAGTTCAAAGTGGTAGTTTAAATTTAAATGGTTTTACAACAACAATGCACCCCCACATCTTGCAGTTGTGTAGATAATTTGTGTTATAACAAAGGCTGGGCTTTGGTTGCATTTGATTTTATCATCATTTGCCTAGCCTTTTCCCAACTATGTAGCTAGTATTCCATATATAGTATACATTTTTAACAGAAATGTCAAGGATGTGAAAGGAGCCTACATAATTGTCCAGGTGCCAGGCTATCTATCTGCTGAAGATAAAGATTCGCTCAGGAGTTAAGATGTACAAAAGGTAATCGACAGACAGACAGACACTTTTGACAGACACTTTTGTATTTATAATATTAGTATGGACAGTACCTACGAAATGTCGAACTTTTCAGTTTGTTTTTTTTTTTACGTAATCAGAGCTTGAATAAATATTTATATTTTAAGTACCTAAGCAAACAGATACGTTTGTGGCCCTTAATTTTCCGCATTTAAACCCTCCCTTTATTTCCTCGTTCTTAACACTGTCACACAAAGTTTCCTTTATCAAATTTTCAAACCGAGGGCCGTGTAAGTTTTAAATTAATGTTTTAGCTATTCATCCATCACTTCACCGTGCGGTATCAGTTTGTCGTGACGGGAGTCGGCTCCACTGCGAAGACTGATCGCTGGCAATAATAAATCTGTTATATCACCTCGTGTGTTTGCTAATAACGTTAGAACTTGCTACTTACCTACGCATATTAAAAGGTTGGAAATTCATTAATCATTTAATATTAAACCTGATAGAATCATTCGATGTTGTCGTTCGTAATGCGGAGGGGATATCATGAAGGAAAACATCTTTTGGCAACTTTAAAGCCTATCGTCTACGTTGATTTATTGCACCTTCAAGTAAAAAAATACAGTTTACAATAAAAATAGGCATTGAGGTAAGTAAAGTCGGGCTGCGGGACTGTTCGAAATAGATACCGCGGCTCTGGAACACAAAGGGCTAAGAAGGAACATGGGTGGGTTTTAGTCAGTACAAGTCTGACACTCCCTTCTGCTCCGCCCAGAGCGGGAGGGATCATTTAATGATTTCCCATTCGGAAAAAAGGTAAGTAAAGTTGTATGTTAGAGTTGCAGCCAATAACTAAGCTAAGATAACTAAGCATAAGCATAATCAGCCTATAATGCTCCCACTGCTGGGACACACGGCCTCCTCCCTATGAGAGGGAATGGTCTATAATCCACCATGCGGGCCCAGTGCGGGTTGGTAGATGTCACAATGTTTTCGATTTTTTGGTTCTAGGACATGCCGGTTTCCTAACGATGTTTTCCTTCACCGTTTTTGAGAGCAGTGGTGATGAAATTAATTACACAAAGTAATGCACCTGCCTGGGTTCAAACCCACGACTTACTGTTCGTAAGTCAGGGCCGCCACCACGCACCACCGCTGCTCCTCCCAAGATAACCTTAATATCTTGTAAATAAGTATAGGTATCAGCGCCCACCCTCGCAATAGCCAATGTGATTGTGCCTAGTTTGTTCAAAATAATTGGAGAAGTGAAAAACATCTTGCAGCTAACGGTACTCAAGTTTAATTATTATTAAAAACTCAACAATTCAGTATCACCAATAAGTAGCCAGAATGTCACAGCACTGGTATTTCATAAAACGTGAGTCACTAATGCGTTATGAGCGTTGATTTGTGATAGGTTACATCGTGTTCGGTTTGTCATCTGAAATACTAGTGCTGTGTCATTAAGTTTAATTATTAATGATTTGAGTTTGCAACTCGTTACTTTCCAGATAGCTTCGTGGACGACGAGCACAATACGTAGTATTAAAAAATGGTTGGTTATTAGTACTCGAACTATCTCTATATATAAGAAGAGTCCTTTTTCCAGCACGTTGGACACTTACAGGCCAATAGGTGCTTGATTTTATTATTTTTGAAGTCACATCATACTATGCTTCGCTCTACACAAAGGTATTTGCCGTCTTGCACTTACGATAAACGAGGGAAGTGGTACTATGACGAAATGAGCTGGTATCGGCAAAGTCATGCATAGCAAATGGTATTGCTCATATGACTCAATAGCAGATAGGAATAGCAGCGTTATCGTAGCAGTGACTAGTGTTAAAAAAAATAACGTATCATTGAAATTTATTCTTAGATTCTTTGTTTAAACAAATTAATTTTAACAACATAAGTGATTTTATCTATCTATTTTACTAAGTAAGTAGTGCTATTAGCAAGGTTACGAGAACTTAAGTAAATTATAATGTGTGTATACCATACATGATAATATATTATAAATAAATAAATAAATATCCCTGGACATTTCACACAGCACCATCTAGTCCCAAGCTAAGCAACCTAATGCTTGTGTTATGGTAACTAGATGGCTGATAAACTACATATATACATTTTTTTTTTGTAAATACATACATATTATAGATAGAAAAACACCCAGACCCGGAACAACTACTTGTAGGTCATACAAATATTTGTTCCGTACGGGAATCGAACCCGCGACATGCAGCGCAGCAGTCAATCGCTTGACCACTGCGCCAACCGTGCCGAATTATCTACCAAAAATGTTTTTTTTTGTGCATTTTTCAGCCAAACGGTAAGTTTTATCTTTTTTTTTTTTGTAGATCTATGGTGGGGAGTATTCACATATCATTTATAATGGTGTTCCCAACAATCGTATCAATTTTCAGCTCCAAGCGAATGGTAGTTACTATGAATATTTATTTTGATCAGACTAGTGGAACAGTTCAGTGAATATTTCTTTTTTTTTGCGAAGCAATAACTAAGCTTCTACGAAACCCCCTTTATTCTTGTCAATCTAATATCACATCCTAACACTACGCAATACTTAACAACACTATTTTTAATAGATATCACCTCATCTTATACGTATGGTAACCTCGTCTTAATCTCCAGGATTCAACCAAAAATAGCCCAGACGGTTTAATCTACCACTTGTGCAATATTACCCCAGTAATGAGACTTTCGGTAATCTGGACGATTTCCACATTGTCTCAAAGCAGGAAAGACAATAACATTTACTATTATGGGCCGTTGACACACCGAGATGTAATTAAGTCTCTCTTTATAGGTTTTAAAGTGTTGATATCAAGTGCGCAGGGAAATACGTTGGTAGTGTGATAAAATAATGTTTCATGGAAGATTAAAAACAACCTGAATTATCGAATATTTTCATAAGGCTCACAAACTTGGAACGTTTGCCTGTGTATATTGTACTTTCTTACTAAGAGGTATCGTACTACCCAGTAAATAGCGGCCATTACTGCCTCTGCTACTGGGGATAGCCTCGTTGATCTAGTGGTCGCAAGTAGAGTTTCGCATGAAGTCCTGGGTTCGATACCCGGGTCGGGCAATTTTTTTTGGATTTTTCCATCAAGAATTTCTCAGTAGCTGCCACGGAGTCTTGATTTGTGTCTGGTTGATGGCAATAGGATCGACCCCAATTACATAACTGGCAAAATGTGGGTGTACTATTCTTATACCTCTGCCTAACCCTTCGGGGATTACCACCCATTTACTATCCTGACTGACCAAATTGGCTATCGCTTAATGTGAAAAATTTGTTGTATTCATATGCATTCGATTAGACGACTTCAATGCACTTGAAAAAAATAAAATAATTTAAAGAAAAACAAAAAACCCGACTGTGTAAAACTAATTTTAAAAAATACGTGAAGAAATTAACTTAAATAAAAACTAAAAAGAAAGAAACAAGCCCAGTAGTTTAAATCATAAATTCTAATGCAGAACAGAACGACTCACAGTCGGGGCCCCTTGGGAAGATTTGATTGGAAAAATTTGAATGGGCCCCGACTGTGAGTCGTTCTGTTCTGCATTAGAATTTATGATTTAAACTACTGGGCTTGTTTCTTTCTTTTTAGTTTTTATTTAAGTTAATTTCTTCACGTATTTTTTAAAATTAGTTTTACACAGTCGGGTTTTTTGTTTTTCTTTAAATTATTTTATTTTATTTTATACTTTTTAGTTACGATTCATTGACTTCGTTATAAGATGGTAAATTTCGCAATCTAGTCATTTCATTGAGGGAGTTAATATCGTGGGGATTATTAAGTAACTTGCGGTGGTCTAAACTACTGATGATTAGCCCCTCTAGAGACCTAACTCGGCTCAAAGCTACATATGCTTGACCTTTAGCAAAAATGCGTGAACTTAGGTCAACCACAGCTCGGTCCAAAGTAGTTCCTTGGAGCAGTTACACCCCAGCACAATATCAATGGCAACATTTTTCGCTCTATTTTACCCTGTTCGCGCAGTGCATCGAATTCTGTCGTCGATGGTTCGATTCTGACTTCTACTCCAGAAACATTGTTTTTAATTCCTTTGTCGTCAAATTCTAGATAAACAGCCTGTGGCAATTCTCCGGGTTCCAATTGGTCCCTCCGACGAGCTGGCCACTCAATTGTTCTTATAACACCCATTGCTCCGTTAACAAGACCATGGATAACATTCAAATTTCTTCGTAACATAACTCGTGATAATAAACCAATTGTTAAATATTTAACGATTCCTCCAGTTTTGTTAGGATCATCAGAAACATAAACATCTTTCGGTTTCTGACCATAATATATGTTTTCGATTCTACTGATATATCAACTGCATGTAATTTATATACAACCTAGTAGTTTTTTGCCAATATAGTTGTCATCTTTTGATTATTTTCATCGACCTGTCTAGTAGTTGGGAAAACTCGAATGATTTCATTGAGATCGTCTACCTCTACCCGTCGACTATCTAATATCTCCAATTGTTGCATTGTCAGTTGACCGACTCTAAGATTATTTAATATATCCACAAATGTTGTGTCATGTCCTTGTCTCATATTTTGTGGTAACTCACAGAAATCAAATAGATGCCAGAGGTTGACTTCACCTATTAACGTCGCAGGCAGTACCGGCGTAAGGGCCACTGACACCCCTGGCGAAAATATTGTGGCGCCCACTTGAGGGAAGCAATATCAAGTGTTCGTTTTTTGCTGATCCCAAGTAAAATTATATTAAGAATTTCATCTTTTCTTTAGCGTTACCCATAGCTAATGACGCGAACGTAGAAAGTTTTGTAGCTCCTCTTTTTTTGGTCGAGGAGTGACTCTAACGATATCGTTAGAGTCGCTCCTCGACCACAAACCCTCAAAAAATCCATCTAAAAAAAATCTCAATAAAAAATATGCATATGCACAGAGCGTAGAGCACAGTTTTGAGGGTTTGCACCAGGGGAGGCCAGAGACTCCAACTCCAGACCTTGGCGCCCCCCAGAATTTGTCGCCCTGGGCCGTCGCCACATCACGCCACCCCCTAAGCCCCGCCAGTTGTTTTGGACACAGGTGGCTTGGATCACCAAATAAAATAATATTACAACCACCAAAGTGCAGTTGATTATGCTTCATTTCGTGAAGGCGTAGATTAATATTCCGTAGCGTTAGGTAAGGTACCATAGAAATCTCATCTATTATCACCCAATCTATAGATTTCCATTTTTGTCATTCTCTTTGAAGGCGTTCGCCAGTTAAAGGCCGCAGGTTTTCAAGTTTAACTCGCAGTCGCAGTTTTTAAGATGAAAAACTTATTAACTACTGATGTACCCTACCTACCGAACTATGAGTCGTGAATCGTAATAGTTTTGGTGACAGAAATGTAATGATGATAACAAAAAACAATAGGAATCCAAATTAAATACGCACTAAAGTCACAAGTTAACTATTCTCTCTTAGTGAGCTAAAATCAGTTGTAAAGTATGAAAACTTAAATCCATAACAAAGAATTCAATTAGTAGACGCGGAGAATCTTAACACCGCGATTCACAAACGTGCATCAAATGAACAACGCCATCTATCGAGCTTGCAAGTAAACTTTTTTTTACTCGGCGACTTGGCGATGAATAAAAATTATTTTTTTACCAAAAATATTTGTTCTTCATTCATCGTTTATACTTGAAATAAAAACAAATCAATAAGTAAGAAAATTAGCGAGAATGATTGTTTTGTTAAACAACTTTAAACCGTTATATATCCTAAACTATTATTTAAAATGAAAAATGATAAAAGGAACCTAAAGATGATTTTAAAATACCTATTCAACGATACCCCACTTGACATAGTTCGTCGATTTTTTTTTTTCTTTTTGACAATATAGCGTCTGGTTGTCGCTGTGGTGAATTTTGATTACTGGCATGTCTTTAGTGACACTCGCAAGGTTAAGACGAATCGATTGACGTAAGAATTATCAAAATCGGCCTACGCATTTGGTCTCTAGAACGCCACATAGAAACAAACATACATACATAGACTGATAAACACATTACCCTCCTTTGCGTCGCGCAGTCGGGTAAAAAGCTGACACAGATGACTTATACTGTAATTTATTATTGTGTAAATTAACTGGTTTCAACACTACCATTGTGTACCAACAATAAAATTGATGAAGAACATACAATATTACTTAGACGGTATCTCTACGTCTTTTATAGTTTAATCCACTTATCTGTTAATGACTATTTACTCGGCACTACGAAGTAATAATTTAATTCATTTAACAGTGTGTTCAGCTGTTATCTAACTAACAACAGCCATTCTGAGAGCTTTCTGTACGAGTAAACGTGTAGTGTGTTATGGAAATACATGGGTTTAAGTCAACAGGTATCTGAAAGATTTATTTATTTATTTTAGTACATGGAGAACTTACGGCTAATAAAAACAAACAAAAAAGGAAACCATAGTCACCAAAAAGCCAATTACAAAATCTCACGTCGGTGTGTTTTCTTAATATAATAAAAAATCTTATAATAAAAAAAAATATGGTCTGAGCACAAAAACAGAAAACACACCGCTTTAATCAAAGTAAGAAGAATATAAATACTTGATTCGTAATTAGGTATATGACTAAAATAATAGAGAAAATAGTAAAATAATAATAAAAAATAATTACATACAATTACAAAATTCTTATGGCCTTACCTTAATTTATTTGGGGATAAGATTAATACTTACGAATTTGCTCCAAACCACGAAATAACAATTGTGCCTCAAAAAAACTACAAGTCATTCCGTATACCGTAGACCAATTATCGTGCCTACATAAAAGTACTACGTCTACAAGTTAGCCTGTATTAATTCCGTATGCCTTCGTTAATTAACTTTCAGGGTCGACTGTACATCACCCAGTCACCCAGAGGAGTTATCAAGGATACTAGTCTTCACTTGATTCTCACCCAAATATAATTACAGTTACTATCTTTCCCTACATTATGGCAGTCGTTAGGGTAAATTAGTTTAAGGAATATCAACAACCTCGCTGGCGTGAATGTATGAATATATTAATTTGTACAGAAATTATGCACTGAAAAGGCTTTGATCTGTTTTAGATTGATTCTACCGTAAACTAACCCAGAACCAATCTCCGTTTGTAAAACCTTTGCATTATTTTCGAGTCTTTTTTTAGGGTTCCGTACCTCAAAACGAAAAAGGAACCCTTATAGGATCACTGTGTTGTTCGTCTGTCTGTCAAGACCCTTTTTCTCAGGAACGCGTAGAGGTATCATGTATGAAATTTCTATATAGTGCAATCAAATACTCGACTCAACGATCTCTTTCAGCTGTGAAAAGATCAAACTTAAGTCAATGCTATCAAAAGAAATGACCATTTGAGTCGCAGTCTGTACGGAGCAGTCGGTGCACGAGTACAACTCGCACTTGTTTGTATTCAAACATGGTTCAATCAGAGACCTATTAGAAACTAAACTACTACTAAATAATTAGCTTTAAATAAGTATCATGGACTATTGTACTTTTTCACGACTGCCCAAAAAAAGGAGAAAACCAAAATTTTCATTGCAGTCGGGGGACGGTTGATTGGAATAGTTCTTTACAGGTCCCTCAACTTCGATGAAAAGATTGTTTTTAATTTTTCCACTTTTGGGAACAATGGTGTTTTAATTGCACAGTAAATATTATAATCTATTTAGTAGGTACCTACCTTGTGCCCATTCAACACTAAAATTATGTAATTTGTTTTTAATTTTTTAGTTCACTTTTTGATATGGCAGGCGTGTTTTTTAATAATTTGGACGAATCTTGATATTGGATCGGTCCATCGACAGCACAACTCATAATAAGCAGCCGTCAATACATGAGTCATTCCAAAACAATTTAAATGTACTACCGAGTTCAACGACGGTTTGTCACTTTTCACCCTTATGGCCTAAATAAAAAGGTTGACAACTGGTCAACCGTCACTTAACCATGTAGTACATGTATAACACAACCAGCTTTTGCCCGCGGCTTCGCTCGCGTTAATTTAGAATTTGACGATTAAACTCTTAACACACTACTAAAGTTTCTATAGTAATATAATTCAATCATGATTCGAAAGACATGTGGCGCCATCTATTATCATAAGAATGTTATTATGGTTTTCCTCACAAACAGTATTTTCTTTTAAGATGAATGTTTATGCCCGTTTCTGTACACCTGACAACATATATGCAAAATATGCAACATATATAGGTATAGGATGATCGGTTCAGTGGTTTAGGCGTGAAAAGGTAACAAACAAACTTACTTTCGCATTTATAATATTAGTTAAGATAAGATAAGAAGTTAAGATTAAGATCAAACAAGTAGGTACCTACCCAAGAACACGAAGCTCAACAGTCACATAATCACCATAAACTGTACTGTCAAGAACCTAGAATCACAAAATTCCCCCTAAGATGGTCATTAGAATACGGCATCGTACAATCAAGGGAACTGCCTCATTTTGTACGTAAAAGTACCATTTACTTACGTGGTAATGTTGTGTAAACATATAAAAGAGACAAGTGACATATAAAGGAGATAAGTGACTGTGGGGACTAATGTTGACTGAGCTATGGAAGCGAGAACAGAGCATTCATTTACCGTAAAAATGTTGTGTAAAGGTTCGTGCACATGAGTTACTTAATTTACTCAACCGTAGGCTATAAGTCTGCCTATAGCAGTTAATTGCTGGACATAGGAAGCTCCTAAGCTACACCACAAAACCTGGTCTTTCACTATCCGCATCCTTGTTAAAGACGCTTTTTAGGGTTCCGTACCCAAAGAGTACCCTATTACTAAGACTCCGCTGTGTGTCTGTCCATCTGTCACCTGGCTGTATTTTATGAACCGTGATAGTTAGACTTGAAATTTTCACAGATGATGTATTTTTGTTGCCACTAAAACAACAAATACTAAAAAACAGAAAACAAAAATATTTAAGTGGAGCTCCCATACAACAGACATGATTTTTTTAGCCGTTTTTATAGATAATGGTACGGAACCCTTCGTGCGCGAGTCCGACTCGCACTTGGCCGATATCTTAGTGGTCGGCTCTTCTAGTTGGAGGGATTTTGTAAAAAAATGGGGAGATATTACGTTGCACCATAATTTATTTATTAATAAAGGTTTACCAACAGCTTGTGTGTACAAAATGTCTTGAGTACAGGTTTTACAGTCTTGGACTTACACAGTCGCCAATTACAGGTTAACCAGCATTCACAAAGAAAGTGATAAGTTGATAACACAAAAGAGTATAAAATTGAAACCGAAATAATCTGCTAAGTATAAGTTTTTAAACTGTCATGGTCACTAACATTATAATTAACACTAGAAACGGGCCATGCGTGCGTGCGTGTCATGGTGCTTGCAACAGCGCCGAAATATCGGGAACTAAATATTAATTATAATATCAGCTACTTAAGTAGTTATTGCAACAGTTATTGCCACATACTATTGAGCAACTTAATGAACAAATACATTAATTAGCAATAGTAATAATACAATGCAATGAAAGGTAATATTGGCGAAAATATCTCCACCAATTTACTATTTAATTCACCACTACCTCCGACATCACCAGGCAATAAAGCGCGGTTTTCACCAAAAGATAGAAAATGATTTGTAAATAACCAATCAGAAATCTTTATTTCCTGTCTCTCTCTCTACGCCTCTCCACTTTGGCGGAAACCAGAAATAATTGTCGAAAGGTGGTTCGTGTAAGGGGAACTTAATGCACACTATACAGGCGAGAACAGGGCATTCATTTATTGTAAAAATATCGTGTAACGCTGCGTATATACGGGCTGTTGTCTCCTAGCGTTCGTTGCACGCACTTCCGTCGTCACATAAAACGTGTGTGCTACGCCTGTTGTTAATGTTATTGCTTTGTCCTCTATACAAACTGTTTCTTGTGTTTTGAAATTATCATTTTTACTGAAAATTTACATCGATGTACTTGAATTCGTACTTCGTCCTCCCTTTCTGTATTCCATTTTAAAATACCTGTTCATTATTGTCTGCATTTAATTATAAGCATAGCATAACTAGCTTATAATGTTCCCACTGCTGGGACACTGACAGACCTCCTCTCTATAAGAGAGCATGGGCTGTAAGTAATCCACCACGTGTGCAAAGAGTGGGTTGGTACACGTCACTTGTCTGCAAATGTTTGTTTCTAGTGTCTGCAAATTTATAGTTTGGTTTTTGGTTCTAGTGGTTAAATCAATTACCCGTAATGCGCCTGGCTGAGTTCTAACTTCTAAGTTAGAACCCAGGCAGGCGCATTACCCACTGTCTACATAATGTAAAATTATTGAATTTTTTATATAAAAAAATAGTATGTGTGCACGGCGACCAATCAAGGTACACAAAACCAGTTTATGCGGATCTCTCATTTGTACGGGTAATCTTATACAAAGCGAGGCCATGTTAAACTGTAAATGTATAGCTTTATGTGTGGACATACAACTCGTAAGTCGCGGCCACTGTTCCATACAAGACTTACCATTGTATCTATTCCATTTTAAGATGTCTTTTCATTATTGTCTGCACGATTTACTTTAGCTGTAACAAAATCTACAGAATTTTTGATCAGGAATAATAAAAGGATTCACAAAATTGAAGAATTTTCGCCATTGTAAGTTAGTTCGAGATAGATTAGTTTCTTGAGAATCCAAGCAATCTGACAAAAGTTTTCACATACTTTTCTTAAAGATATTATTACATTCAATTTCATTTCTTGCTATAGACAATACGGACTGATGTTATGTTATGTTTTAGTGTTTTAATCGAGATAATATTTTGAAACTGTATTCTATCACTACCCCCTATCCAGTGTTAACGCGCACCAGTAATCTGATTTTATTCGTGCCAAAATATCATAGCGAAATATTCAATTAATGCGATTTTTTTATCTCGTGAATCTCCACCTACGCCATAGGTACCCATGTAGGTACAATGATTGCTTGGCAACATTATTCTTACTACAGACATATTTCAACTACAGCGTTTCCAAAAAGTTTATCAATAATAAAATAAAATAATTTAAAGAAAAACAAAAAACCCGACTGTGTAAAACTAATTTTAAAAAATACGTGAAGAAATTAACTTAAATAAAAACTAAAAAGAAAGAAACAAGCCCAGTAGTTTAAATCATAAATTCTAATGCAGAACAGAACGACTCACAGTCGGGGCCCCTTGGGAAGATTTGATTGGAAAAATTTGAATGGGCCCCGACTGTGAGTCGTTCTGTTCTGCATTAGAATTTATGATTTAAACTACTGGGCTTGTTTCTTTCTTTTTAGTTTTTATTTAAGTTAATTTCTTCACGTATTTTTTAAAATTAGTTTTACACAGTCGGGTTTTTTGTTTTTCTTTAAATTATTTTATTTTATTTTATACTTTTTAGTTACGATTCATTGACTTCGTTATAAGATGGTAAATTTCGCAATCTAGTCATTTCATTGAGGGAGTTAATATCGTGGGGATTATTAAGTAACTTGCGGTGGTCTAAACTACTGATGATTAGCCCCTCTAGAGACCTAACTCGGCTCAAAGCTACATATGCTTGACCTTTAGCAAAAATGCGTGAACTTAGGTCAACCACAGCTCGGTCCAAAGTAGTTCCTTGGAGCAGTTACACCCCAGCACAATATCAATGGCAACATTTTTCGCTCTATTTTACCCTGTTCGCGCAGTGCATCGAATTCTGTCGTCGATGGTTCGATTCTGACTTCTACTCCAGAAACATTGTTTTTAATTCCTTTGTCGTCAAATTCTAGATAAACAGCCTGTGGCAATTCTCCGGGTTCCAATTGGTCCCTCCGACGAGCTGGCCACTCAATTGTTCTTATAACACCCATTGCTCCGTTAACAAGACCATGGATAACATTCAAATTTCTTCGTAACATAACTCGTGATAATAAACCAATTGTTAAATATTTAACGATTCCTCCAGTTTTGTTAGGATCATCAGAAACATAAACATCTTTCGGTTTCTGACCATAATATATGTTTTCGATTCTACTGATATATCAACTGCATGTAATTTATATACAACCTAGTAGTTTTTTGCCAATATAGTTGTCATCTTTTGATTATTTTCATCGACCTGTCTAGTAGTTGGGAAAACTCGAATGATTTCATTGAGATCGTCTACCTCTACCCGTCGACTATCTAATATCTCCAATTGTTGCATTGTCAGTTGACCGACTCTAAGATTATTTAATATATCCACAAATGTTGTGTCATGTCCTTGTCTCATATTTTGTGGTAACTCACAGAAATCAAATAGATGCCAGAGGTTGACTTCACCTATTAACGTCGCAGGCAGTACCGGCGTAAGGGCCACTGACACCCCTGGCGAAAATATTGTGGCGCCCACTTGAGGGAAGCAATATCAAGTGTTCGTTTTTTGCTGATCCCAAGTAAAATTATATTAAGAATTTCATCTTTTCTTTAGCGTTACCCATAGCTAATGACGCGAACGTAGAAAGTTTTGTAGCTCCTCTTTTTTTGGTCGAGGAGTGACTCTAACGATATCGTTAGAGTCGCTCCTCGACCACAAACCCTCAAAAAATCCATCTAAAAAAAATCTCAATAAAAAATATGCATATGCACAGAGCGTAGAGCACAGTTTTGAGGGTTTGCACCAGGGGAGGCCAGAGACTCCAACTCCAGACCTTGGCGCCCCCCAGAATTTGTCGCCCTGGGCCGTCGCCACATCACGCCACCCCCTAAGCCCCGCCAGTTGTTTTGGACACAGGTGGCTTGGATCACCAAATAAAATAATATTACAACCACCAAAGTGCAGTTGATTATGCTTCATTTCGTGAAGGCGTAGATTAATATTCCGTAGCGTTAGGTAAGGTACCATAGAAATCTCATCTATTATCACCCAATCTATAGATTTCCATTTTTGTCATTCTCTTTGAAGGCGTTCGCCAGTTAAAGGCCGCAGGTTTTCAAGTTTAACTCGCAGTCGCAGTTTTTAAGATGAAAAACTTATTAACTACTGATGTACCCTACCTACCGAACTATGAGTCGTGAATCGTAATAGTTTTGGTGACAGAAATGACTGTAATGATGATAACAAAAAACAATAGGAATCCAAATTAAATACGCACTAAAGTCACAAGTTAACTATTCTCTCTTAGTGAGCTAAAATCAGTTGTAAAGTATGAAAACTTAAATCCATAACAAAGAATTCAATTAGTAGACGCGGAGAATCTTAACACCGCGATTCACAAACGTGCATCAAATGAACAACGCCATCTATCGAGCTTGCAAGTAAACTTTTTTTTACTCGGCGACTTGGCGATGAATAAAAATTATTTTTTTACCAAAAATATTTGTTCTTCATTCATCGTTTATACTTGAAATAAAAACAAATCAATAAGTAAGAAAATTAGCGAGAATGATTGTTTTGTTAAACAACTTTAAACCGTTATATATCCTAAACTATTATTTAAAATGAAAAATGATAAAAGGAACCTAAAGATGATTTTAAAATACCTATTCAACGATACCCCACTTGACATAGTTCGTCGATTTTTTTTTTTCTTTTTGACAATATAGCGTCTGGTTGTCGCTGTGGTGAATTTTGATTACTGGCATGTCTTTAGTGACACTCGCAAGGTTAAGACGAATCGATTGACGTAAGAATTATCAAAATCGGCCTACGCATTTGGTCTCTAGAACGCCACATAGAAACAAACATACATACATAGACTGATAAACACATTACCCTCCTTTGCGTCGCGCAGTCGGGTAAAAAGAACATAAGACATCCTTGCAATATTGCACTGTGTGACACTGTGTCACAAATGCATCTATCTTTAACAACAGTAGCGTCGCGGGTTATCCCGAGATGCAGTCGTTTGTACTAGCTTCAACGTTCAATTTGCCAACGTGTAGAATATCAAGAATTACTCAAGTACTGAAACAAAGATATTACGTTTCAATAGAAAAATGGATGGGAATATAAGATAGTTTAGGTCAAAGAAATTCAATTGTTGGATCGTTTTTCCAAGGCGTTAAATTGTGTGTTATTTGGTGGTTTCGTTTTCATTAAAGTTTCAGTTTTATAGGTGTTTCACCGTATAATATTAAGTAATTCCTCTTTGATTTTGGCTGATTTTATTTTCTCTTATTATATTTAAGTAAGTACTTATGTAGATATTTAGATTAAGGTATTCAGCATAAAATCGTAATATTTTAGTTTTACTACACCAAATATTCTGCATAATATCAGCATATACAATTGAAAGAATTTAAGAAGATTGATCAAAGGCTATTATGCTCACTCGTATTTGATGTTCTTCAAAGTCTTCTCGTTAATGGAGTCTATTAATCCTTTGCAGTTTCTGAGTATGCTTTGTTAAATACGAAACTGTTAAATTTTGTGCAAATTTCTTTCAATGCGTTGTTACAAGATCATCGAATTACAAATAGTAGTTCTTGAAATAGTTGACAAAGTTTGTTTAGAGAGGACAATCGCCTTAGTTACTGGGAAAATTAAGACAATGACTTTCAAATATATTAGAAGTCATCTTATGAATTACGCTGTTGAGTTTTAATTAACTGAGATTTACATAAAGGGGGTAACAAGACCCTTCACGAAGCCGAAAGGCACTTGTTCTCCCTGTCATTGCAATCATCTTTTTGTTCTAGACCATACCTGCGAATCTTCTAGTTACTGAGGTGGTGGTGGTCAAAGTTTCGTTTTTTTTTGGAATACATTTTTTTCATAGAAGTTTTTTGTTTTAAACACCTCCACGACCCCCTTACTATCAGCACATTTGTGTAGTGAGTTTCATTGACGATTTTTTACCCAAAAAATAAAGTCGTGTCCCGGCAATAATTTTTGCGTAAAGTTACTTAGTTTGATGTACATAATGCTTGGTTGCCATCTTTGTTAAGGGTCTTGTTACACTCTGTATAAACTTATTTAAAAAACTTACTTGGTTTTGATGACCGGCTGTCAAGTTTTTATTTTTGTTTAATAATTATCTACCACTTACAATCAGGCCCCTCTATCAAACTTGATAACACATTACATAACATCACGCCTGTAATCCCCCAAGGGATAGACTAGCGCTAGGGTTAGGGTGACCACTTTTCGCCAGTTATTTCTAAGTACCATGTAATAGTGGGCGAGCCTATACAACCGGGCACAAATCCAGACTCCGTGGCTATTACTGAGAAATTCCTAATGGAAAAACTACATGACAATTTGCCCGATCCGGAAATCGAACCCAGGGTCTCATGCTCTGTGGGCGCGTTCGCTGAGGCTGCGTGCAAAGCACTACCTGAACGCGCCCCAAAAGGTGGTAGCCGTAAGGCTGATCCGTGGGTACCGCACGATCTCCCGCGAGGCGGCGAGCCTCCTTGCCGGATTGCCGCCATGGGATCTGGAGGCCATAGTCCTCGCGCGCCTGCACGAGTGGCGCGCGGAGGTACAGAGCCGGGGTAACTCCGCTGCCTCGGCATATTGTCGTGCAGCGGACAGACCTCCGCCGTGATCTCATGGCGACATGGAGAGAGCGACTATCGCAACCCCGTGCAGGGCACGCCACGATAGTGGCGATAAGTCCCCTCTTTGAGGAGTGGCTTGAGAGGCGCCACGGCGTCCTCACCTCCCGCCTGATGCAGGTGCTCACCGGACACGGATGTTTCGGGAGGTATCTGCACCGAATCGGGCGGGAGGAAACGCCCGGGTGCTACTATTGCGAGGATCGCCCAGAGGACACGGTGGAGCACACCGTCGAGGTCTGCTCCGCTTGGGAGGAGCACCGCCGTGTCCTCGTAGCGGCGATTGGCGGCGGCGACCTCTCGCGCCCGGCCCTGGTTCAAGTCATGGTCCGGGGCGAGAGGGAATGGGAAGCCGTCGCCTCCTTCTGCGAAGCAGTCATGCTAGCGAAGGAGGCGGCGGAACGTGAGAGGGAGAGAGCCTCACGTCCCAGTCGCCGCGGGAGGAGAAGCACCGGGCGTCGGGGGCCACGCCGTGATGGCTCTCGGCCAACGTAGGCACGGGCCTGTGGACGGTGAGTAATGGGCTAGCTCGCCGTCCGTCCATCGTATGACGACGGGCAGGCCGTGTCGACGGCGCGTTCGGGTTCCACGCGCGCCTCAAAGAGTTGTCAGTAAACGGGAGGGGCCCGCAAGGGCCGGTGCCTGCCAGGGCTGCGGGACTGTTCGAAAGAGATACCGCGGCCCTGGAACATAAAGGGCCAATGAAGGAACATGGGTGGTTTTTAGTCAGTAAGAGTCTGACACTCCCTTCCGCTCAGCCCAGAGCCATTTGATGATTTCCCACGAACCAAAAAAAAAAAAGGGTCTCATGCTCAGCAGTCGTGATTGCGATCACTAGACCAACGAGGCAGTCTTAGTCTTTTGAGGGTTGATAACACACGCTTTTATTATTTAGAGTCGAAAGAATAAGATTCATAATCGCTCAACATCTCAGATTAGAAACTTTAGTAACAATACAAATATTCTGAACAATCTTTACCTATTTAATGACCAACATCAAAAGCTTTTCTCACTACGTTGCGATATCGTTTGTGGCATTTTTACAGTTCTCTTTAATACTGTAAAGCTACCAACGTAAGCTGTTGGTAGTTGCGATTTGCTGCAATAAGTTTAACTGAAACGAAACCAGCTTTGAGAGCAAAAAATAAATTCTAATAGTTACTAGTTACATGGCTCAACTTTATGGTTAGGTACTTTAAGGATCGTAATCCCAAAATTTAATCAGCAGTCATATTTGGGTCGAGAGAAATAGATGTTGACATTTTATAAGGGACAGCAATATGGATTGAAGCCTCAGGCCATGTTGCTGTACAGGATACAGAGGGTTTTGAAGGGAAAAGATGAGGCATTTCCCCAGTGGTGGGACACTGAAAACGCTAACAAAAAAAAATGGGGCAGCTGATTACTTTATCGCGATTATAAGATTAGTCCATGGAGAAAGTTGTTCAGATTGATCAACTTCACATAACTTTGATCTGTATCACATTTTTTATATACGCTGTATATTTTTATTATGACATCTTTCTTGAACTATAACAAATATTATCTCTCTACTTGGGTACTAACAAAGGTTAAAGTATTACATTATCTTGATAAAACTTTGTAATGAACCCTCTAATGTGCGCAAAGCCCTGGAAAGGCGATAAGGTCTTAAACCTTACCTTGAGTATAATCTATGCCTATATACCCTCTATGTGGTAGCGTGTAAGTGAATCCTTATAACCCACAGCGTTGCTACGAGTACCTACTTAATGTCTTGGTAAACAAACGACTATTCTGAATCTTTCTCTAAGATCATTAGCAATTTTGTTCCAACCGCTGCTGAGTCATTAGTCATTAGTCATTTATTCATGAACATTAAATTGTATCTGAATTTACATATGGATTATAATTACATATGGCTGTATCTTGTAACGTATAATGTCCTGTCTCCGTGTCTCCGTGTGCTTTTTCTAATCTGTTCGTAATCTGTTAGTGTTGTATCTGTTAGTTTATACCTCCTTCTATTTGTGGTGAGCTTTCCTGGTCCGTTTTAAAAATAATATCGATGGTAGTAAAAAAAATATCAAAATTCTTATAAATCCATTACATTAATGTGCACGATCGATCCCTACTTTAATCAATATCCAGTTTTAAAAATCTCTATAAACTTAAAATAAATTCAATTCAAACTTTGAAGAGCAAATTCCGATTTCGCCAATAGGTGTTATGTGTAGGTATGTTAATACAAAATTGCGATCATCGTTTACAGAACCAGAGCAAAACGGATTACTGCAATTTTTACTTAGCATTTTTTGAAGTGAGAAAAATGTTTACTTCAAGAGATACAATCCTATCGTAGGATTAAGCTTTGCAATCTTAAAAAAGTTTGTATTTTCAACGTCCATCTTTATCGTAAATGAAGGGTTCGATAATCGTAAAATGTATATAGCTTATGTTGAAATATTTTATATCTATTATTTCTACTGCAACATTTTTATAGTTATGCGAGAATCATGATCTATATATATTGGTACGACTGTAATTTAAGTTTTGGATGAGACTCGCATAGAAAAGTGCACAGAGGAGGCATTTACTATTCGGTCTACATTTTTTTTTATATTCTGCCAGTAACAAGCTTGCGCTTGCTCGTTTTATTTACAGTCATCACCAGTAAGTTGTCTAAACGTGAGAATTATATCAATTTTTACAATGTTCGTTTTTTAAATGGTCCCGAAAGACGGAATTCATGAATCCGATCAAACATCGATTCAAGTTCATCGTCACGCGTCACTGGTAATGTCGGATTGATTTCCCATCCCCGTTTCCGTGTCACGGTACCGTTTAATTCGGTTCCCTTATAACTTTGATTAATACTCCGTAATGAAGACTAAAAGCTCACAAAATTAACATTTAAGGGGAGGATAGGAGGCGATTTACCTGATTTGCTAATGACTTCATTTAAGGTAATGTAGGTCAATTGCCATCCACTTACCTTTATACTCATGCCCGCGGTTACCAGAGTTATTAAGAGCTGCTAAATTCTGCGTTACGTTACTTCGCCTTAATATAACTGGTGTTGGTTTTCGGCGCTGGTATAATATTTACAGAGCAGCCTAGAGTACGAACAATATCAGTGAACAAACTCTTGAGACTAGTTCATTAGTGCTTAAATGGTTGGAAGACGTGCAAATGGCCCTTAGCAGGTAATAACCCATTGTGTTTCGTCTGAATCCCACTAAAGTAGACAATGAAGATAGAAGTATTTTATAGGTACTAGAATAACATTTATGTATGTAGTTCTAGTAACCTAGTTTCTTGAAATAATATCTAGGTAATGTTAGGCCAACATTAATCAAGTTATCCTTCGCTTGACCTAAGATCGAGTAAAGAAATAATTCCATAACGCCATATTAAATTCGGTACGATCAAATATTGAACTCGTTTTTAGGGTTTCCCACCTTAGTCGGCAAAAACGGAACCCTTATAGGATCACTTTGTTGTCCGTTTGTCTGTACGTATGTCAAGACCCTTTATCTCAGGAACGCGTTGAGTTCATCGTCATCATTTCAGCCGAAAGACGTCCACTGTTGGACATAGGCCTCCAATTATCGCTACATTGACCGGTCCAGTGCGTCTCGCATCCAGCGAATCCCCGTAACCTACACCAGGTCATCGGTCCACGTAGTGGGAGGCCTTCCAATGCAACGATTCACAAGGGAATCAAAACTTATAGGGTCCTTTTCCCGTTAACCTAGAATCATGAAATTTGGCAAAAAGCAATGTCTTAAAGCACTTGTAAATAATAAAAAATATGAAAACCGTAAATATGTAGTTTCATAACAAAATACCTGCAAGTTCATACGTAACCCTCGGTGCACGAGTCCAACTCGCATTTGTCCGGTTTTTTTTTAAATAACCTTTCTACCGACATCGAATAGAATATTCCCAGAGAGAAATAGAAGACAATGTATCAGGGTAATCCTACAGGTGTGTTCTCTGTTCATACTATTCTTATCCCTACAAAAGTAGGCGAAAAAAAACTTATGTTGCCAAGTATTTCCATCTCTTACACAAAACCCGGTCGTTAGTGTCCCCTTGAGCCCTTATCCCATAACTTTTGAGGCGACAAAATTATGTAAGGCCGAAAACGCGAGGAAAAAGTCGGTGGGAAAATTTCGTAAACTTAAAATCGATTCCTCTTTGTTTTTTCTAATATAAAAGTTTGGAAATTAAAGTTTATTGAATTAGGAATGGCTTTGGGGACGTCGGATTGACTTCGAGTCTCATTTGTGCAGTTGACACGCGATCGAAAATGGATTTAATTTCTGTTTCTATAAGAGTTTCAGAAAATGGAATCGTCGTGGATTGAACCTTGATGGGCGTAGTTTGTTCTTGCATACCTAATTTTCTATGTAGCTCTAAAGTTTTTTAATATACATGAAAACGTGTTTTACTTCTGTTTGTCTGTACATTATCAATAGCACTTCACGTGCATTCGAACGTGTATAATTGTTTTGATGATAAAAAAAGTTTTATCAAAATAATTCTCATGTTAATTTAGACTTCCAACTCTGCATGTCATGAAAGCGAAAAAGGCCTCATTTACGCCGTTAACTGCATCAAAAGTGCTGATACGCGATCGGTTGAAGCCGATTCTTTGTCGATAAGGAGAGCACTGAAAGTACACACAAAATCTAAGTCAGGATTTCTTAGATTTGAACTATTCACCATAGCTAAACACCTATACCAAACCCATTGTAACTACTAAAGGCACTAATGACACGAATACAATATAATTCGTTTAGCACACACATATATACATGCATACTATGCTTAAGTGTCTCCGTGGTTAGTTACCTGCCTTAGCACGAACACAACTCGTTACTGTTCTAAGCTGTACAGTATATACTGTCGTATTTACCTAGCATTAGCTTGACTACGTTAATATGGGACTTTATTTGAACTGTCTAGTATATCGCTTCGTTGTTGATGATCTTTTATTAAATTCATAGAAATAAATAGATTAATACTCCCCAAATTGGCATATTCACGGCATAGAAACGGTTTGCGGTGTACCAATTTTAAATTACGTCTACCTACCGAAGGATTACAACCTATCCAACTTAAATAAACCGAACTTTAAAGATGGGATTACGAGGTTACAGTTCTAGAATACCTTAACTACCTTAACTACCAATTTCAATGAGGAGGAGCTCGTGGCTAAATAAGAACAGCCACTCGAGTCGGTCTTTAGGTTAAGCCATGCTTACCTAGGTTGGTCCGTGGATGGGTGACCACCCATTACATACCGAGTTTCCTCCGTGCCTCGGAAAGGACGTTAAGCCGTTGGTCCCGGCTGTCATTTGTAGTGACCCGAAAGTCTGACAACCAGTCTTACCAAGGGGTATCGTATTACCTAGCGTTAACTGGGTTGTGGACGTCAGATAGGCAGTCGCTCCTTGTAATATAGGTACTGGTATTCAGCTGCATCCGGTTAGACTGGAAGACGACCCCATAGTTGGGAAAAGGCTAGGCAGATGATGATGACCTACCAACTAGAATATAACTTCAGTAGTTAGCGCGTCCATTAGGTAGGTACCTACATAGCAGGAACGTAATCCCACTAACAACGATAGCAATCTAATTGAAGCAACACATAGCGAACCCCTATTGTGCGAGCGTCGCAAATACTTAACCCTTAAAAGAAAGCGACGACCATTCTTTTGTTCAAAGAAAACCTAGCAACTTCAGGATGCAATTTGGCGTAGTGCAATTGCACTTAACGAGTCGACACAGAATGAGATTATACTCGGTTCCAGCAAATGGCGACAATTGGAAGATTCATTTACGCCTTCCAAATGGGTTCGCGAGCTCTATTTGGGTTATTCACAATAAGAATAAAGATTGTGAATTATACGAGTATTCTCGGATTATGAAAACTTTGCCAACATTCTGTCTGGAATGCAAAATGAGAAGATTGGAGTGGACTTGATTCTGTGTGTATACACTGTATAACATTTTTTATTAGTTCTATTTCATTTCATTTCATATTGAAATCTTACATGCCGATGAAAAACAGTATGAGTCTGAATAAAACTGTTATTGAAACCATATTTCAATCTAATTTTAGATTGAAATTAAAAAACGTGATTGTTAATGCCAAAGGTAACCAAGAGAGTATATTTTAAAAGGCAGCTCCTTCGGCCCTTGAAAAATTGAGCTTCTTTCAAGAAAATATTAGTCACGTAAAATACCTAATTCCTTAGAAAATAATGCTACCGGTCTCTATTATCCGTTCCCTCGTTAAGGAAGCAGTCTACAAAAGCGTTTGAGACGGGCCTATGTGAATTATTCAAATATATTCATATGTCGGATGGAAAGCCATGAGACGTGTAAAGGTGTGCATATATTTACTGGAGCACAATTTAACGGCAATTTTATGAGGTATAAAATAAATGCATAATATGGTAATTTAGGGTTATTTGGGTAAAGATTTTGTTGTTTGAAAGACTTTTAATATTTGGCCAATTACATTAAATACAAATTCGAGCATTATTGTAGAACTCAAAAGCACGGCACTTTTATTTAAAACGTATTACCACTAGCTTTATTTCGAGTCCTTATTAATCAGTGCCTACTTTCGTCAAACAAAGCAGAGTCACAAAAACAAAAGCAAAACGTCTTCCCGCAATGAAAGGCATTAATCAAATGAAAAGTCAGCTGGACACAAAAAGTAATGCTAAAAATTTAGCAATATGAATAGACAAAACAGCTAGTCTGCATCTTAGAGGCAGTAGACTCGTGCGTTAACAAAAGGACAATGGACGAAAAAAATCTCCGGAATATTTTTCTCCGCGTCATTTTCTCTCATAATAAGTATTCTTTTGAAGAGAATCGCTGGCACAATGAACACTGGCGTAAAACGTCGCAACGAGACTTGATAATGTAAGTTGCCGCTTAGAGGGGCTTATTAAAATTGAATCACCCTCTCAAATGAGATCTTCACGTATCTTGACGCCGTGCCGGTTTTGGTTGAGATTACCGACGGTTATCAAAAGATATGGTGAGCTTTGTTCGCTACCCAATAGATAGAGGATGCCGTGTTTTCATAATATGAGATTAAAGTGAAAGTAGGTTTCGTAAGAATTTGCTGACGATAGGAAAATGTTTAATACATTTTAGGGTGCGTATTTTTACCTCTCTGTGTCGATGTTTGCCACATACACGTCATCTTAGATTTAATATAAGTTTATTCTTATTAGATACTCGTAATAAGAGTAATTTAGATCTATACCATAATCTCGAGAGAATGTTTCATAATATTGTTTGAGAACAAAATAACAAAGTAAAATAAAATTGTTGCCGTGCTAAACATAATTTCTTAGTTAACTTGAAAACATTTCAATTAAGTAAGAGTAATAATCATAAGAAAGAAAATTAAAACAGTAATTATTTTTTATTGTGTGTTCGGAATAAAAACATGTTTAATTGATATTGTGAAAGTTTATTTACGTAATATTATGATTAATTAGTGGAGTTGTTCCACGCAAAATGAATTTTATGTGAAATAGTTTCGCAAATAAAAATGATGGCTATTGTAAATATGAAAACCAACAAAAGTTATCAATCAACGTAAAAATGACTGGGGTTGACAAATTCATGTATTTTGTGTAATATTTCACTGCTGTGACAGCAGATAAAAGTTAAAACAAACTGTTAAAAATAATATTATTAAAAATATGTATTTTGTGGTTGTTGGGTGATCATTTAATTGACTGAATAATAATGATTGATAGGACTTTGGTACATATCATGCTACTAGATTAATGAGAAAATCTGTTAATAAACATGTTCTCTTAAAAAAATAAGCAGTCGCCCCAGTAAATTGCCTACAGTCTCAATTCAATAAAAAAAAAATCAATTCAGAAAGAAAGAAAGAAAACATGTTTATTTGGCACATGCCACAATAACACAATAAGAAATAACAGAAAAAAGACTTAAATCTAAATAACAATAAAAAAAGTAAATAATAATACTGTGTGTCTCACGGCTGCGCCAAATAGGCCCAGTTCAGCAAACTGCCAGGCAACTAGTGCCCGACGCTGGTTTTCAACAGGACCTGAGGTAGTGACTAGACGGACGTAAACAGTTTTGGTAGGTAAATGAACATTACCAATGCCGAGGACTTTACAGTAACAGGTTATACGCTCATTTAAAGTACGTGCGAAGTAATATTTATAGATTTCGGCTCGAGATAGTATCAGGGCACAGGGTGACTTAAAGTACTGTTGTGTTTTAGAATTCGGCCATTCGCATCATAACCATCTCTTACGCTATTATTTTAACAAGGTGTGAACAAAGATTGAATTGGGTTATCTTACAAACGAGGCAACACCGTTGCCCGCATGGAAATTTCCTCCAAAACGGCAGGGGAATATCCCAAGATAAGGCAAAAACATTTTAAAAAATATCGCTTCCTCTTTTGGGATATGACCCTATCTGCAGAATATTCTATCTCAATCTTATCTGTATGCATCGAAGAACTTGCATGCTAGTATCACATTTTGTTAATTTAAAATCAATACACTATTGTAAATCCCGTGTTTCTGTAATCTGCTGAAGACGCTATTTCTAACGAACTATTTTTCAAGGTCAAGATTATTATCGACTGAAAATATTCATGCTTTAAAAGTAAAATTCTTGGATATAACCCGTAGTCAGAAATAAAAAGGCCAGGTATCCAATATTCTAAAATTAGGTTATCCCCTTTACTTTTTTGTTGCTTAAAGTAATGTTTAACGACTGATTAGACGTACGTTTGTGACATTTAAACCTCTATCAACTTTAACGAATGTTTATGAGTAACGTAGTACGGCACGTATATCTAATGGGTGTAAAATAACTCATTTTGTTCTAGACCATAACTGGCAACCTTCTCGTTACGGAGATATTGGAAGTCAAAGTTCCATTATAATTCAAGTTTTTAACAATACAGGGCGTTGTTGGGGTTGCCACGATGCTGTAGCGCATCGGGGATGTTCGCAGAGGCACGTATAGACGACTTTTACGCAATCATGCGAAAGCGTGTCGCCTCCTTGATGCAACGGGTGCGGGGTAGCGCCAACAGCCTCTTGGTCACTGTGGCCGACAGGGCGGAAGGTCTAATACTCAAGCACTGGACCACAACACAAGTATTGCCGTCAAATCGTGCCTTGAAGTAGGTAATGTTTATTTTAATATTATTGCTCATTTGATTATTGTGCTTTACTTATTTCTTTTATCTTCTGATTATTGTCTTATAAATAATTTTGACATGATTAGTGGTGGTTTTGACATTATTTTTAATGATTTTGACATTATTATTATTAATTATTTTGACATTATTAGTAACTATTACCAAAAAATTTCAAATATACTAGTGTTTAAGATGTGTATGTATTATTTTACTAACAAATTGGATTGTATTATCTGGGTATATACATGATTTGATTTTGATTTAATGTTATAACTTTAGTTTAAATACCTCCATGACCCCCGTACTATTCAATACATCTATCAGCACAATGTTTTAAGTGCGTTACATTGAGTCCTACTGTAAAACGTGATTATGACCTCAATAACAAAATTGTTTCCCAGCAATAGTTTTTGCGTAGAGTTACTAGTGTTATGAACAGAATGTTTGGTTGATGGCCTTCGTGAAGGGTCCGTTTACACCCTACCGGTACCGTCCAATATAATCTGAAAGCTTGCCTAGAACATACTATGACAAACACCAGTTTTACAAGCGTTGTGCCAACAAACCATCCCGCTCGATGTGTAGTTTCATTAACCTAAAGAGGATAAGAAATTCTACACTCCGTGGTTGGAAAACATGTTTCTGCGTAGACGTTATATTCAAGGGCACTTAGAAGTTTAGTCACGAAAAAGAAAGGTGGATGCGAATTGGAGTGTAAAAAATATTGGTCTGGCTGTACGCTGAATATTCAAGTCAGGATCAATAGACACTGAAGGGTTTGGATTAAAACGGATTTTTTTTAACGAAACTTTTTTTCTTTGTGCCGATGATATTGAAAACTTTGGGAATTTGATACGGTTTCATCTATTTTTATTCTTACTAGTACGTGCGGTGTAAATGTTTAATATTAATACATTAACGTAACGAAACATCACGCTTGTCATCCCCGAAGGGTTTGGTAGAAGTGTAGCTCACCCACATTTCGCCAGTTATGTTTAAGTCCCACCTAATAGACCCCCTATTAGGTGTACTTGGATATAACCCGTAGTCAGAAATAAAAAGGCCAAGTACCCATACATAGGGGGTGAGCCTTTTGCCACCAACCGGACACAAATCCAAACTCCGTGGATGAAATGACAAATTCCTGATGGAAAAACCCAATGACACTTTGCTCGACCAACAAGGCAGTCAATTAATACATTAAATAAACATCTATTATTAATTGAAAAAAAAAAACATTGGTCTAACAATGCGCACAAAAACTCGAGGAGGTTTTTGTGTTCAGATTGCTACTGAAATGGTATTTACATAAATTTAATGTGGGTTACAGTCATTTTTAATGCCCAATCATTGAAAATGACTGTAACCCACGTCTAGAATAAAGTTATTTAACGAATGAAAAAAACCCGTATGGTTCTCTTTATTGTTTAATAATTCAGTGAAATAGAAACAAGAAATGCAAATAAACAAATTAACGCCTTTCCTTTGCTGATGTCCGCATTTTGCAAGTGCAAGCGATGGAAGTCGACAACACAGAATGTTGTTTAACATATTTCTTGGAATTTATTTACCAAGCAATTTCAGGCTAGCAGCGTACTTAATTACAAATGGACTGCCGTGCACACTTTGGTCTCGACAGGAATTTAAGTCCGGAAATTTGGTTATTAATTAACATACTCTTTCTGACGGGGTTTTTCTCAAAGAACTGTTTAGTTGTCAGAAACAATAAATATATATTTATATATACACCATTATTTTTAGGTCGTTCTGGAGCCGAATACTGAACTCATCGAACTCGAAACAATTGGGACTATTTTTTTTTTCAAAAAATAACAACAACAAAAAAAATACGAAAGAATAATATAATTCGTGTTTTTTTTATTGTTATTTTTTGACAAAAATAGTCCCAATCGTTTCATCATTCAATCATTGAATTGCACCTCAATAATTTTAACTTATTAGATACTTCGTTTTTAAGTTTATAGCACAACTAGCTTTTGCCCGCGGCTTCGCTCGCGTTAATTTAGAATTTGACAATTAAACTCTTAACACCATAGAAATATTACATATAATTATTATGCTCGAGACACTACTAAAGTTCCTATAATTATATTATGATTTAATCATGATTCGAAAGACTCGTGGTGACACCTATTATCATAAGAACGTTATTGTTGTTTTCTTCGGGAACAGTACTTTTTTTCGCGATAAAAGGTACCCTATATCCGTTTCTATACACCTGACAACGCATATGCAAAATTTCAGGATGATCGGTTCAGTGATTTAGGCGTGAAATGGTAAAAAACAAACTTAATTTCGCATTTATAACATTGTATATTAAGGATTACAAAGTACCTACATAGTTGTAACATAATATAGCATCATATTATAGCTGTAATCCTCGAAATGGTTATGGATTTATTCCCGGTTGATGGCAAGTCTATTGCTATCAACCGAGCATAAATCCAGACTCCCTGACTGTTACTGACAAATTCATGACGGAAAACCCAATAAAACTTTTCTCGACGTGGAAATTGTACCCAGGACCTCATGCTCAACAGTCGCGCTTGCGACCACAAGACAAATGCAGTCACCTACCTAGTACAGACAGTACCTAGAGTTGCTGCCAATTAAGATCGCAATAGCGGTCATTGCCCTTTCCCTAATCTCTTTTAATAAATACGAGTACTTCGTACGAACCAAAACAAGTGAACCATATATCGTTTTTCATAAGAAAAAATGTTGAAGATCACGAAAGGTGACGATTCAAGACATGAATAGGTTTATTTTTGGATTTCAAAGTTAAGAACTTTAATAAATGTAGGTGGGTCAATGACCGCCATTGCGATCTTAACTGGCAGCAACTATAGTTATATAGAATTGTAAATCTGAGATCATTAAACGGAACGTGTTTTCCTTATCAACCATGATAATATACCTAGCCCAAAGGTACAACTCAGGACGAGACTCATTAACCTTACACAAACACATATAGTCTCTCTATTTACCTCGATTTCTCATTCAAACCTCCATACATCTCCTTCATTGCTTCCCGCCTTCAAATAACTACGGCTAATTATTGGGGCGGATGCCAGTCAAACCGGTTTATTAATGGGTAGTAGTAAGGAACCCTCTCACTGCATTCGACTGACTGGGGAATGACAGTGCCTACCAACCTTCGGTTTAATTGCTTCCAATTCAAGTAGTCCGTAAATACAGCTAGAGAAAATTTTGCCGAAGTGAGATTTTCGAGGGAACGTGATTTTGTGAAGAGCTCTAATTGGATGGATAGTGTTTTTAGGTTCCTTAGTTAGTGAGTGAGTGGAGTTCGTGGCTAAATAAGAACAGCCGCTCGGGTCGATCTTTAGGTTAAGCCGTGCTTACCTAGGTTGGTCCGTGGATGGGTGACCACCCATTACATACCGAGTTTCCTCCGTGCCTCGGAAAGCACGTTAAGCCGTTGGTCCCGGCTGTCATTTGTAGATCTTTGACACTCGTTACAGGTAGTCAGTGACCCGAAAGTCTGACAACCAGTCTGACCAAGGGGTATTGTATTACCTAGCGCTAGGGTTGTGGAGGTCAGATAGGCAGTCGCCCCATGTGCAATACTGGTATTCAGCTGCATCCGGTTAGACTGGAAGCTGACCTCAACATAGATGGGAAATGGCTAGGCCATTACTTAAAATAAATAAAATAAAATTCATTTCTTTCAGGCAAGAGCCCACACAAAAGACAAATTTCAAAAGAAAAATAACTTCAGGACAGATTTCAAAATAAAAACTAAATGAAGAAAATGAAATAAAATTACATTATAAATAATAGTATTAATTAATGTCAGAATAAAGTCTAAAAACAAAACACGGCTCATAAAGGAGGCCCTCGCTTTACGTAATACCGCATGGAAACCATCTACTCTGTTCTCCGCAAACATGCCGGACGCAATACACCTCCACGGTAGCCCACATATACACCTAAATGCGTTGTTATATAGAACACGTAAGGTGTTACAAGCGCGTTGTGTGCTGTACCAGAGGTGGCTAGTGTAAAGCGACCGACAAAAAAGTTCTTTTCAGGCTTACGTGTAGGTACCTCGGTACGAGTATGTCATACATACATTGAGAGCTTGACTTCTGTATATTGAAAACTTGCCTACGCTTTTTGTCGAGCTTATTTCTTCATAAAACATTAATGTTTATCTCCATCAATCGCAGATTAGCACGGAAGTGAACATCGTTATTGTACCTTTTGTATTCGAGAATGTTATTTATTGTCACACTGAATAAACTTTCTGTCGGACTTTGATGAATATCCTGAATGAAGATGCATCATTAACTGTGAAAGGCATTTGTACAGACATGCGATACATCAAAAAGAAGATATTTTATTTCGAAAATGGAATAAAATATTATCTTTTTACTGCAATCACTTTTCATGCAACATAGCGTAGATAGAAATGTAATGTTAATACTTGAGATTCGTGTATATTAATGGCCACTTGAATTGAGATTGGTTTCATTAATTTGAGTGTGAAAGAACGTATTAATCTAGACTTAGATAATGAATTGAAATGACAAGATTTTGTGATTAATATGTAAGTACTTTTAGCCGTAATTGATCTGAAAACCTGACTTTCAGTTTTATTGTTAGCTGTGAACTAAATGCGACACAAAAAGATGACAGCCTAGTGCGATCCCGTAGACACATTCACAAACGACGGTCCTAAAGATACAACATATTAAAACGGAAAAGTAATAAATAAAAGGTGAGCTAAAGGGCTACTTAGGTCCGTTTTAAAACTCTTCAGCTTAGAGTGGCACTTTCGTGGTTCCGTGAGGAAAATGGTTCAAACAAATGCTTGGAAAGACTGGAGTTTAATGGCATAGTTACTGCAGTATGATGTCTTCCTCCTACGTACATAAAATTTAGTAAATGCCTGCGTACCTGGAATCCCTACAAAAGCAATGGTGTCCGACCGAACCTTTGGCTTTGGCCAAACCTACAGCATCGGCTAAAATATATGGGACGAAGTTTTGTCCGAAGCTGAATGTTACTAGCAACCGCGAAATTCAACGAACGAGTGTTTGATGAATTTATGTTATTTCGTTATGTCTTTATTTTTGACTAGTTGTAAGGTTTTAGTCATCTTGTTGTTGTGTAAATACAGTCAACATAAACATTTAATTTAAAAGTTAATAAATCATTATAATTTTCACCTTAAGATAATTTTGAACTGATCTTCTTAGGGTTATTAAGGCGTCGGCTTTGGTTGGAAATCGACCTTCGGTTGGACACTAAAAGGTAACTATTTTTATCATATTGCCGGGGGTGTGACAGTTATGTATCACGTTGGTAACTTTCAGTGATTGATAGGTATTATTCCCCGTACACGCTGATTCCAAACTGTTTGATTTATCATTCGCAAAAGTTAAAATGTATCGGTGTACGTTAACATTTCGTTTATTCATTTGCGAACATATATATTATTAGTATTTATTATAAACAAATAACTTTAAAAGTACCACTAGCATTGAGGTCAGGAATCCAATGCCGTAATATTTACAATTATACGGCACGGAGAGATTTCAAAGCTTAAAATTCAGATCTATTTAAATAGGGACCCATAGTTTTGTATTTTTAAACCCACATGGCAACAGGTTTATTCTGGTGGCAGTTTTTTCGGCATCGGTTTCTTTTCATTTTCGGTTTTTTTAATATTTTATTTACTTTTTTTAATGATTTTGTTGTAATTATTACTAATTTAACAATTTTTTGTGTGTTTTGTCATGTGCGTACTAATAAATACTTTTTCTTTCTTTCTCTTGCCATGTTTATTTAGGTCCTTTAAAGGTCAGTTTATTAATAAAGGCCTTAATAATGACAAAGCATTTAACAAAAGACCAATGTTGGGTCATGTCACATGCGTCAGGTTAATAAAAGCATGCAATGTATTAATTAAAAATGTGTTTACAAACTCCGTCAGCGTTGTTAAAGGGGCCATTATTTCGGTATTTTAATTAATTGACGACAATAACGCGCTGACGGAAGCATGCATTCAACATTAATCAAAAATAAATCCCTTTTCTACTTGTACATATTTGTAACTATTATACTTTTGTAGTTTGTAAATAATTTAATTATCTTTGAAATAAATTCTAATATTTCAAATGCATACGTTTATGAACATTGTTGAGTATGGCATGTGCGACATTTTGTACTTTGTTTACTATAGTTACGTCGATAAAACTAGTCTGTGGTATTGACTTATGTTCGCAGCACTTTTTATTGTTTTATTAAGCTGTGAAAAATACCTGACGCATACGACACCCCCGGCGAGACGGCCTGTTTATGTGAGGCTTGCACCCACTATAAAACACCGCCGTGAGCCTACTGTCGCCTTGGCGGATGAGCCGCGAGAACTGCTACGAATGACATTTGCAGCCCATCCAGCGAAGCCAAGCTCCAAACTCCTTTGGCGATGTCCTCACCTGAGACAACGCCACCACTCGTGAGGGCCGTGCAATGCAACGATGATACACTCGCATTTATTCGCAGTCCTAGCCCAGACGTGTTATCAGTAGCCCTAATTTCCATGTTTTAAAAATGGAATAGCACTTTCCAAAATATTTAGTGACTTGTCAATTTTGTCCCCCAAAGAATATTTCTCCGTGAAAACTAAAATAAGTAGAAAGCTTACGTTGGCAAAAAATACGCTATTTTGATCATTTTCGTCTTAACGATTCATTTTCACCCAGCTAGATCTAGTTTCATATTGTATATAATTCTGTATCATATCTTCATGGCACATTAATTTCTACAAGCATTAATTTTCCTGATATTAATACAGGTTACCAATCTATTCCAATGTCTTGCCGTATATTGAACATGTAATATTACATAATATTACATGTTCCTATTTTTATCACAAAAGAAAGGTAATATTCCTTGCAATGTCAATTCAAATTATGTAGAGGAAAATTGGAACTGCGACCAATAACTAATAATAATAAAAATTACGGAAGTATCTTCTGTTTGGATAAACGTGTACAAGGCCACATATATAGGACTTTTACCCGAAAATATAACCCTTTTCATTTCGATGACTCTTACATTTGGGATAAAATTATAATTAATGCATTAGATATAGATACAGTAGACATTTCAGTTTAGATACATTGTTTGTAGATTCGCAACCAAAAGCAAAAATGTTAAAGCTAAAATTTAGATAAAATAAGCAGTTTTTTTTTTAATAATAAAGAAACAGAACTGGTTTGCACTAAACACGTGTACAAAAATGATAAACACTAAAGGTGTCACATTTATTTAAATAATTAGGTAATCGCGACCTTACACCCTTGTCAGTTACAAGAGTATCAACGTTATGCATAACTAAAATTAGAATATCTAATTCGTAAACATATTTATGGAAGTACGAAGCTGTCAATCTACCGTGAGACGGAATTAACTTACGAACAAACTGTTGTTGCCGCTTTAATTGGGAGAGGCGCCTACATCAATTTCTATGTAATTACGCTAATTAATAAGTTTCTGCTGTTTACTCTGCCTCACTAGTGTATAATTTGTAATGTTTTGTGTGTTTACACGTGTTATTAGTGTAGGTTTTAGTTTAATTATATGATTTTAGGTGGATGAAATAGGAGCATGACTAAGTTTATATATATTCTTCGTGCTTTGCACTGAAGGCTGTTACAGTGAATAGTTACGGGAGCATATCACGATGCTTGATTTTCAATGCCTATCCAAATCTTCTTCTTGTTTTTTCATTGCCAAAAAATATTTTTTGGCTTGTATATTATTTGGTCTTTATTAATCAAACAGAACAGTAACTATAAAAAACGAAAACAAATTACGATTAACTGGCTTGTTAGTCTAGTAAAAGTACGACTGCTGAGCTTGAGGTACTGGGTTCGATTCCCGGGTCAGGCAAAGTCTAATTGGGTTTTTCCATCAGGGATTTCTCAGTAGCAGACACGGAGTGTGGATTTGCGCCCGGTTGATGGCAATAGGCTCACCCCCTATTACATGGGACTCAAAAATAACTGGCGAAATGTGGGTGTACTATTAGATAGACCTCTGCCTAACCCTTCGGGGATAACAGTCGTGATGTTGTGTGATGTTAAATTCAGATTTACGTAAACAACAGTGCAGTATTATCACTGCACATTAAACCCGAAATCATCGGTATCACAGGCAAATCGAATACCAACTAGAGCGATCATGTACACACAATGGTAATCCAAACTGGTCAATAGAGCGTACACCATTTACGGCCGTCATCGGTCGTTATGTGAATCGCAAATAAGATCCAGATTCAGTATGCGATTGTCGACCAAAAGGTAATAGAATTCAGCAAAGTTCGAAAGGCAGCGATGGTCACAGAGATAGGGTCGTGTGAATGAGCAGAAGGAAATTTTTATCACTAACATGTATACGGGCGATAAAGTGAATGCTATCGGTGTATTATATTCGTAAAGTGTCATCGGGGATATTGGGTTGGTCGTGCCGAAAGTATTACGAGTGAATAGATAAGCTTGATGACCAATATTATGTAGATGATGATATAGATAATGAAAATAGAGAATAATTTAAAATCATGAAACTGAAAATCATTTAAGATGACTTAAGTTGAGTGACTAACTAAACTGGAGTTTGTCGTTTGAGATGACAAAAATGTATTCTCAAAACAAACAAAACAAAACTACAACAAAATTGTAAAGTAAGTAAACTACACTACAACAAAATTTAAAAGTAATAAAACTCGAGAAATGTTTAGTCGCCAACACGCCTGCCAAACTCATTGATACAGTTTGGTTACACTCCACTTCTAAGAGAATTTTCGATGATTCAATATTTGATATCACGATGTGCAGCTTTCAATAAACCTTTATAGGGTTGAAAGTTGAACAAATAATATACACTCAAAAGTTATTTAATTACTGGTTAGTAGATAGATACGTATTCATATGTCAATAAACATTCATCAGACAGTTAGTTTAATAACCACGGTTGTGCTTGAAACGTCTGATGGTATATTATTCATAAATGAGAGATATACTGTGTGAGATTCCACCTAGCTCACTTTTGAAGTAATTTTATACAGAGTAACTGACTTCAGTAAATTCAAGTGTTTTTTTAGTTTATATAACAACTGTTTTAGGAGGTCAAGTTGCAACTTAGTAATAAAAAAATCTAACAACGAGTACCACCGAAAAATATGACAAGAATGAAGAGTATTACAAGGAAAAACTTATTATATTGTTTAAGCTCTGTCCGTTGCCCTACGCCGCGGTGCAATATTCTACGTTATATATAAGGTCTGTCAGTCAGCAACGTTTTGAGTTAGGTCTACAGCAGACAGATGGACTGACGGGTCGTGGGCCGACCACGTTTTTATACTCTGTGACAAATGGCCCCTTTTGCCGCTCCCGTAATTGGTCGAATTTATGATACAGAAGAAAACTTAGAAGCACTTTTTTCAGGGCCTTTGAAAAACGGTGTTTTTTCCTTGATTTTCGTGCGAATAATTATTTTTGAGTTAGGCAGTTTCTGTCACGGATTAAATTGTACCGGTTGAGTTATTTTTCTTGCTTTTCATTCTTTTTACATAAATGTTTGTAGTAATCTTGACTGCCTCATTGGTATAGTGGTCGCAAGCGCGACTACTGAGCATGAGGACCTGGGTTCAATTTTCAGGTAGGACAAAGTGTTATTGGGTTTTTCCATCAGGAATTTCTCAGAAGCAGCCACGGAATCTGTAGTAGTGCCCGGCTGATGGCAATATTCTCCACTATTACATGGGACTTAAACATAACTGGTGAAATGTAGTTGTACTAATGGGTACATCTCTGCTTAACCCATCGGGGATTACAGGCATGATGCTACGTTTATTTTATGTAAGTAGTAACTGTTAAGAGGTTTTACGATTTGTCCAGCGATTATCCTTTATTGTATACCATATTCGATCATAACCGAAATAAAACATTCAAAGATGGAAAACAGAAATGATAAGCTCGCGGTTTGTGGCTGTTAAGCCTCATAGAAAAAATACGTATCTATAAATTTTGTAACTTTTCGCTTTGATACTATGAGATAAGTTTAAAGCTGGCTTTAATAGAATTTTCAACCGCAACTTAGCCGTATTTCGAGATTAGCAAAGTTAATGTCAACAAAAACAACGACTCTGAACTTCAAAGATGATTAAGCTACAAACAGTTTAACTATAACTGATTGGCCACGAGCTACACGATCACGCGACACACGCGTGACAACTACAGTTCAGACAGACCGGAAAAATCCTCGCGCAATTTATTAGCTGCATTGAAAATAGGACCGTATTACAATGGTTTAAAGTATAAAATTGTATTAATATCGATGCAGACGTCAAGCGTCGTCCACGCATGCTTGCGACTTTTCTTCTATTAATTGCGCGCCTTTAAACAATGGTAATTTGGTCCTACTTTCAATGCAGCCAGTAATTTGCTCGCGCATTTTCCCGTTCTGTCTGAACTGACCTTTAGAGCATGCCACATGCGACCCAAGAAACTGCGACGCGACAGATCTAAGTGACACGCGCCTAAAGCAAGTCGCATGTTCTGAAATCATGGACGGACAGCGAAACAATAGTGGCTTAAGTTTTTAACAACTATTTCTTTGGTTTTTCGGTAAATTCTCCATTGATATACTAAAACTTAAAAAATACTAGAAAGATCTACGCCTGTCCAATTTCAGGTATCAATCTAAATGCGCCACAACCAGTTTATTGATCGTCAATCTAGTTTTAGGCTTTGATTAACTAGATTACGCACTGATTGACCTTGGGTCTAAGTTAGGACTCAGTTTATAGCAATTTGAAATAGTAGATACCTACTTTGGGTAGGAACTAAATTAGTAATGTCTGTAATCGTAAATTAAGATGATTTCATCGACTTTTTCATATTTTTATACGTAGATATATTAATAAGTAACTAAATGATAACAACCGCACGGGTCGATCTTATGAGTTAAGCAAAACTTGCTTCCAAAACGGTTACGTCATCAAAAGGCTAGGCAAATAATGGATAATATTACTTAGAGATAGAAATTCAAGCTCTAAAACCACATTACATTATGCATTCAATTCTTCGCTTACCAACTAGATATAACAAAATATACATTTTAAAAAACGCAAAGAAACCCAAATCAGAATTCAACAGAAAAATTCACACGTGGAAATTAGGTTTTCTGCATTCATTAAAGTTATATCTGATGGAGCTAACGGGCCCTTTCTCCGGGTACGTCCGCCGCCACAATGGTATTTACCTTTATAGCTCTGTCGGTCTGTAACGCTTACATCTTGATATGCATCTGAGCCAGTTCCCTTGTCAGCTGAGCGCGAAATCGGGTTAATTCACGACGGAAACGTCCGAATCGTGAGCTCTTATTCTGTTTCTGATGAATATTTTTGTTGAGTGAAAAATAGTTTTGTATTTATTGGGAATACAGCTTTAACGTTATTTTCGGATTATAATCGCAGGTGTGTTTCGTGAGAGGGAGATGACCTCACGTCCCAGCCGCCGCGGGAGAAGCACCGGGCGTCGGGGGCCACGTGGTGGTTCTCGGCCACCGTAGGCGCGGGCTTGTGGACGGTGAGTAATGGGCTAGCTCGCCGTCCGTCCGTCTTATGACGACAGGCCGTGTCGACGGCGCGTTCGTGTTCCACGTGCGCCTCAAAGAGATGTCAGCAAACATGAGGGGCCCGCAAGGGCCGATGCCTGCCAGGGCTGCGGGACTGTTCGAAAGAGATACCGCGGCCCTGGAACTAGAGGGCAAAAGAAGGAACATGGATGGTTTTTAGTCAGTAAAAGTCTGACACTCCCTTCCGCTCCGCCAAGAGCGGGAGGAGTCAATGATGATTTCCCATCCCAAAATAAAAAAGGTGTATTTTATTTTCAGTAAATAGTTTTATTCAGTATTTTCTGTATTCATTTTACACGTTAGCACGACAATGTATTATAATTACGTAGGTGTTAAAAGATTTTTAATAAAATCTTTACATTCACAAACGCTTAATTATACCAACTAACTTTCAGATTTGTAGACTTATTAACACCTTAAAATTACGATTTTGCCAGAAAATTGTGTCATAAAAATAAATGCTTATACTTGGACCTGTCCTAGTCTTTTCAGTGTCATTAATTTAAATGAAAATAAAGATAAATACTATTGTAGTTGTAGGACGAAATTAAAGAAAAGTCATTTTTTAACATGGGGCCCAAGTGCGGGAGACGCGCACTTGGGCCCCATGTTAAAAAATGATCATTTTTTAACATGGGGCCCAAGTGCGCGTCTCCCGCACTTGGGCCCCATGTTAAAAAATGATTTTAAGGAAATTTCTCGCCGAATGGTTGACACTTAGTGTGACCAGAGGGCTGGCTCTTTTGGCCAAAGAATTAGCATTGCCATTCAACGTGGCTATGCTGCCAGTCTTCTGGGCACGTTTCCCGATGACAGCGATATGTGGAGGAGTACTTACCCCTAAGCGCCCTGTTGTTTATTTAATTTGTTTATTTCATATTAGGTAGTCCCTTTTTTTGTAAATATTTAGTTTTAATTATTCTATAAGTAGCTTTAATTCAATTATTTACAATTAAATTACATTAAATACTATTAAAATGATTACATTAAAGAAATTACTGATATAAAATTTACTTTCCAGTAATGTTCGTATCCTATTATACCTTCCCACCCACGCATATATTATACAACATTGTAGAAACCCTCAAGGGAAGTTTCCCATATTCTTTCAAACTTATTTGCTTTGGCTGGGTCAATCTTTGTAGAGACTTTGTAAGTCGCCACGTCAGCGTTTGTTAGGCCTCCCTTTGTGTTCTCGAATTTCTACAGTCAACATGGCATTATGATAAATCTTTTTGCATATTTCTTACATATTTTCATACGCTTCTACAATTAAATTCCGAAAATGAATGTGTATAGCTATAATAGTAGAATAAGAACAAATAGACGATAGTTGTACTGCGTGACAGATGACTGGCTAGTAAGCTCAGGCTTAAAAGGGTAGAATAATGATGATGATCTCCAATTCAATCCCGAAGGCATCCAATCAAACGGTACGATTGATTCAAACTAGTTATTTTTTTGAAAAGAAAAAAAAAACAAGTTTTTTGTACTTTGGTCTCGTGAAAAGAAATCAAAATAAAATAAAACCTCCTTTCAGAATACACCCTTTGATGCAGAGCTCAGCGCACGACCGCAAATGTAGATGGACCTAATTAACTTCAGATCGATTTTGTCCACATTCCGTACCCAGTTCCTTTATTCTCTGTTTATGTAAATAATTGACCAGTGCTTTAACCAAAGCAATAAAAAGTAGACGGGGGATTTTCATTTCCATTGATACCAAGTATGTTCTAGTTCTTAAAGCTTTGCTTTAGTTAGCTAAGCTAATTGACCCGTCGATTAAGTCTCGAAAACCGAGACTCAGTTCCTTCCACCAGACTTAATACACCGCTATTAAAAATAAAGATTCCGATCTAAACATGATGATGATGGAACAACAACAAAAAAATAAACGGACCATTTTAAATTCCAGATCACAGGTTCGGTATAGCGACGCCTAATAAATATTTACGTTCCCTCACTATAACTACTACAAAATTGTATGAAATGGAAATTATTCATGAAAACTGAAATAAACGTCTTGAGAAAGAAACGCTTCAATTTTGTTGCTTAAACGTTAAAAACTGCAGCTATGAATTTTGTATGAAAATTGACGTAACCGAAGACGCAGTATGAAATTTTAAATCACGTCAGGATTTATTACAGCGGCGTCATGTTTTATAGTTTCTTGTATTCCGTATATAAGGTTTATTGGAATAACATAAAGCTTTTGTCTTCATCGTGTTATGAAACGGAAACCTTGGTGCGATTTTTATTTCTACTTCATTACGTGTCTGGTCGTGGAATACACAATATTGGTTTAAATGAAGTACAGCTGTGTATTAGGACCAACCTTGATGTGTGGTGACATAACAGTAAGAGGTTAGAATTATAGCTGAGTTTTAATTTTATGAACGTCAAGTGTTTAGTTAAGTATGGTCCCAGAAGTTGGGCTGGTTGGTACCTACATCCGCATCGTCATAATATTTAGCTGCTAAGGCTTGTTAAATGTCCAAAGTTATTTCCACGATTGTCATAAAAAATTACGACTCAGTTTATAGGAGTAACAGCATTTACTGGGTAAAGGTCTTGTCGCATTTATATTTAAATGAACTTTATTGTGTGTCTGGAATACAAATTTGTGATCTCGACACCAGTCCAACGCTTCGTTCTACTATGTAATTACAAAATGTAAAGTCTTAACTTTACTTTTGTGTTACATTGCGTCTTCCAAAGCTTTCACAGTTAATACTTTCAAATGAATTTGTAATAAGGGCGCAATGTATTCTAAAATGTGACTTAAAGTTTCGAAATATCGTATTTTCTTAGTACAGTTCCCTGCAATTCCCAATTTTACATAACTTTGTTCCGTAGCAATTGCCGAGGTCATTTTATTCCGAGTTTCGCTATCGCGACTTCTAAGTCTACTTAAAATTTCAAGTTTGATTTCACATTTATTATACTTAGCGCTTTTGTTCTCAATGTCGTGAATGTCGATTACATTGAGTCAAAAGTTTGTTTTTTAAATATGCGGATTAGGTCCCAGAATTAATTTTCATCTTAAAAGAAAATGTTTTTAATGGAATTTCAAAATTATGAAGTCTAGACTTCGTATTAAGTCAGTTAAGATTTTCGTGTGATTAAAAGGCTGTATGTTGTGATATTATTCTGAATCCGATTATAAATATTGGTTGGGTTTGTGGTTAATAATAGACAAGTATTATTTTGTCCCTCTTTAGCCCTAGTTATTAGAGCCATGCAGCCTCTCGATACGCACTCACTACACCAGCTAATGATACTAATTAAAATTAACGAGTGAACGTTCATGTCGAATCGGGGAAGGGACAAGATCATAATATGCAAATGGTAACCCATCATATTACTGTGCGTGCTGAGCATAACTGAAATACATGATGACGTCATGTCACACAGTTGAAGGGATCTAATTTACAAGTTAATGAGGAAGAGAGAAGCTCTGCTTTGTTGTTTTACGTTTGAATGAGGATCACATCTAGTGCGTTGTGACCAGTTGGTGTGCTTTTGTTTTGACTGTGTTGCATTTTTAAATGAATACAAAAAACAAATGCATATCGGGGAAAATTGAGGTACAAAGGATGAGTATTATTAACACGTAGAATGCAAATGCGATAGAAACGTAACGAGAATTCGGAAGATTTATTTGAAAACAGAACTATAGAATAGCATTTTTTTTTTGCGAAGAGCTCAATTAGAATCATTTTAAATAAAGAATGGTAAAACTAAGTCCATTGAGTCGAGAACAGGCATTTTAAATTTTTTATCGTACGAATTTACGTCATGTTTACTACGCTCTTTCGTGCTAGGCCATCAGTAATTGTGGTGCCTACTTATACTAACGTTTGGTGCTACCATAAAAACAGTTTTCGGTTCAATATTGGTTATTATTTTTTCTTAAACATGGTACCTAAGTTATAACTAACCTACGGGATCAGAAAAACGTGTTGGTACTGAAACAATTTATTTAGATACTGTATCATTTTATGCTGAAAAACTTTTATTCTTGTATTTTGATCAGACGCTTGTTGACTTTTGTTATAAGGTAATATTTTATTCGATTCAACGTAATATATTCAATTTTATATATAACAGTCAACGAGGTCATATGCATAGTGACCTCTATAACTTGGGTGACCCTGGCTAAGATATACCTACTAATATACATATATTGAGCGGCTTGTGGCAATATTGACTAGCCTACGGATTAGCGTCCCTTGGAATAGATTGATAGGAACTGATGTATATTAAAAGGGCATTTTTGAGGGTAAGATGAAAGGATAAAGGTTTAAAAGACCAGAAAAAAGGAGAGATTAAACGAAGTACCCAGTGGATTTCAGAGACAAAAGTTGACCCATTTTAAATTAAGATGACGATAAAAAGTGAGGAGTAGGTACATTTTTTTTTTTTTTTTCGGATTGGAAATCATCAAATGACTCCTCCCGCTCTGGGCGGAGCGGAAGGGAGTGTCAGACTCTTACTGACTAAAAACCACCCATGTTCCTTCTTTTGCACTTTATGTTCCAGAGCCGCGGTATCTCTTTCGAACAGTCCCGCAGCCCTGGCAGGCATCGGCTCTTGTGGGCCCCTCCTGTTTGCTGACATCTCTTTGAGGCGCGCGTGAAACACGAACGCGCCGTCGACACGGCCTGTCGTCATACGACGGACGGACGGCGAGCTAACCCATTACTCACCGTCCACAGGCCCGCGCCTACGGTGGCCGAGAGCCATCACGGCGTGGCCCCCGACGCCCGGTGCTTCTCCCGCGGCGGCTGGGACGTGAGGTTCTGACCCTGAGGAGTAGTTACTTAGATAATGTTTGAAATATGACTAGCTTTATAGCTGTGGATGCTAGTGGTGCTTAAATGTTTTAATTAAAAAACACATATCCTAATATTACGCCGTAACTTCATTAACACTAAACTGCAGAGGTTGTAGCATATCCCTTATAAATATGCAAAGCACGTGGTTAAGACACTTAAATTAGGTCGTTATTCAGCGATTTACATACATAATTGTATTGTTTTAATGAGAAAATACAATGTTGCTCTATTATCTACTGAATAATGGATTGAAAGTTGTATATTGTGGGGAAGCTGTTAATGAAATTGGAGAATATGTTTTGATGATAGTTTTGGGCCTACACAGTACACAGTGAGACATGTGGCAAAGGTTGGGTGTTCATCCATTTCTTTTAGAATCATTGAATTAAAAAAATAACGACTATAGGAATTAGATCTCTAAATCAAGCACTAGACCAATACATCAGTCGTGATCGCTGCAATCTATTAAGATACTCCAACGACCGTTTCAAATAAAATGCTCAAAGTTAGAAAAGACTTATCTGTCAATAATGGATGTTCGTCCCACCGTGAAAGTAAACCAGCTTAAAAAGCGTTTTTTTCTTATTTCGGCTAACAAAGTAATTACGTGAGAAAAATAATGCCTCCGCTTAACTTTTTAATCCCCGCGGAGTCGAATTTATGCGCAAGAATTGTGACGCTAAATTCTTCTTAACACGTTGGCAGTGGTGGAAATATTTCCAAAAAATGCGAAATAATGTGGCTAGGGATCTACTTAGTTGGTTTATTTTCATGCTATTTCAATTATTTACAAACTAAAAAACTATAATGATAATATGTACAAGTATCAAACGCGTTACAGGGCGTTCAAAAATTTGTCCACATCGCTGACAACATTAGTTCGCAAAGAATTTTACTACCGATGTTGGTGAGGAACTGTTTGACACGTATACTTTTTTGTATACTTAAAACTTGGGTTCAAGATTTATTTTCCGTACATAACTATAATATTTGTAGCACAGCCATAAAACTGTCATGTAGAACGGAATGTTCAACTAATCTAAAGCGTTGGCAAAAATTGGTGTTCACTAACAAGCGAACATCAATTTTTGCCCCCCCGCAACAGAGGGTTATTGTTATAACCCTCTGTTGCGGACCCCCCTGTCAACCTAGCAAAAAGGTAAAAAGAGTATTTAAAGATTTCACGACTCTGCAAAAAAAGATTTATATTTAGAGATAATTTCAAATTCGGCACGTTACTTGGCGGTAAGCATACCGAACAAAGGGCCGCTCCCGAAGGAAGTATTTGTGAAGAAAATTAATGTTTAATATAAGATCGAAATCTTAGCTTTCCACACCGAAGGCCTTCGGCGGAATTTTTTGCATTAAGATGAGGATGCCGTAAATTTTCTGATAAATATTCTGAATAAACAATGCGTAATTTATTTTATGGCAAAATCCTCAATATTGCTAATCCTTGCCGAATTGGGTACTTATTTTTAAACATTAATACCAGATTTCAATCTCTCAGTCTTGATGACACTTTTGAAATGACATCATCACAATGTTTATACTTTTTTAATAAAACAGCAAAGGCTCTCAGTATATTCTTCTTAAGTTACCTATTAAAATGACACACAATACATACTTACAGCCTTAATCACTGGGTCTAAAATCATAACAGTTCCTTTTTGAGCGACAATAATGACTAAGAAAGCATTTTTGAAGTCTATCCCATTAAAGGTTAAATAGACTTTGTATGGCAGTTCTTAATTTTTACCAATGAAAAATTACAATACGCGGACGAACGGCGTAATTACAAATAAATTGTCAAGCGGTCAAAATGTAGTATAGTGGGGACAAATTCTTCTACTAACAGGACCGACGTTTCTCGTTCATTAGTTCCCACTTGACAAGTCCTCTTAAGCTGCCATTACATTGTCTGATCATGTGTCTAGCTCAACTCACTTGAGTCCCATTAATTCGATCGGCGATGTCTTGGACTTTCGTCGGACGTCGGATTTCGAAGCAGCCTTGTTCAGATTTCAAGAATCCTGTCATTACGAACGGTCTGTATCTCATTTTGTCATCATTCTGATAATCGGGAACATTCTCTAACTTATACAATTTCTATGATGTCAACCTTTTCCAAGAATTCGTGGAAAGAGGTGTCATAATAGTAATCATAACATTGATATTGTGCACAAAAACTGCATTTTACCTCAGTTCACAACGCATGAAGCCTGTCTGCATTAAAAGGCAGAATATGGCTTTACCATGTCCATCATTTAAAGTAAAAAGGCAATCACTCACAGTTCATTCAAGAATGTAAAGGCGTTGCTTTTAAAAACTGGTACCTGACTATGGATATTCTCTGTGACATGAATTTCAATGGTGAAAAACACTTTAGCTTTGGTTTTAAAATGCAAAGGCTTCAACATTGCGCACATGGACGAGCAACTGAATCGTTAAGTTCCCTAAAATTGGAACTTTATTCTTTTTCACTACAAAATTGCAGAATAATTTTTACCCAACTTCAATGAAGCCCAATAGGAGATTTTTTTGTTTCATGAGCAGTCTTTAGTACCCCTAGCGAAGGAAAACTTTCTGACGAAATCGGCATGTCTTAGAAACAAAAATTTGAAGACGTATGACATTCATCAACTTGCTCTAGGCCCGCAGGATGGATTATGGCCCATTTTTTACAGAGATACAGAGATTAAGTCTTCTGCCCCGGCATTGGGAACGTTAAAGGTCGATTATGCTGTAGTCGTACAAAAAAAAGCTTAAGTAGCAGAACTCTCGTCATTTGTGTTTTTTTTTCGAGACCCTTCCAAAATACTATCTCTATTTTTCTTCCGTACAGAAATCCACTAATATTCTTCTAATACCACTAAGAAGGCTGCAATAATCAAGTTACGTAGATGCTCCCTATAAACTGCACGCGCCGCATTTGGGCCGCACTTGCCCAAGGACCCTTGACCTGAAACCTCTTTGTTGGACGAGTGTAGTTACAACACTCTTCACCCCCGTTTTATGGATGAAACAAGTATGGCTCCGTTTTTATTCTCGGTATTGTTGTACGTAGTAGTTCGTGGCGTCTTGGGGTTAATTGCTTTTGCGAAAAAAAATACAATTTGTTTGAAGCTGCCGGGTGTTTTCTAAAAGAGTTTTGCAATTTGGTTAATGGTCAAAAGTTTGCACTACATTTCCATTTTTTTTTGTGACAATTAAAGAAAACTGTTAAAATATCAATTTAATGTTCATAATTATAATTTCTTGACTTGTAGGCAGGTCTCAGACGTAGGTAGATACAAGACAAAGGCTTGTATTAATTAAACTTATATTGTTAATGAAACTTTGTATTAGTTTCTACTCCTTACCAATATGAAGCAAAACACAAACATGGTCAAGACAATAATATCCACAAGACGGAACCCACTTACCCTACATAACGTTCGGATAACAATCGAAACACATTTCTGTGTTTAAGTACATATCGGGGAGGCTATAGAGCCACACGGTAATAGAAACGAGCCACTTTAATGGTTCTCCGGACACTATTTTGTCACTAATAATACCGGGTTAAGGCCACTAAACACGGCCGTTAAGGAGGTGCGTCGAATGGAACATTAAAATGGTGTACTATCGGTTTGAATTATTTAGAATGGATATGTGATAATTTGCATGGAACTTAACCTAGCTTTGTGGCACTTTTCTTATCAAGTTCAAAGGCGTTTCTGCTATATATCTGCTCGTTTCTGTTCGAATATTCTCACCCGTTCGCAACAGTTTAGAGAATTCTTGATTTTATTAAACTCTATAATTTCGACTAAGAAATATTTGATCATTTCAGAAAATATACTTGGTATTTTACCAATAAATTCTTAGCTTCTTTATTCTTAGCTTGTTTAAATAAACCTAGATCAGGTAGCTCGCTACCAAACATTTAAATTCAACATTATCATTACTTGCAACTGTTAAATATATTTTAGTTCTAGTTTACTTGTAAGCACTAATTATACCATTGTATGAGAAATAACACTACTGCGCCTAAATGTACATTTTTGTAATCCTTTTTAAATAAATTATTTTTATTCTTGTACATTATTTAGAGGAGAACGCCGGCTTCACACAGTTAGGTACTAACATGTTTCCGTATTGGTTATGCTTCCTGATTACTCAAAAAGTAATCATGAAAAGGCAGTACTTATCTGTATATCACCTTGAATACCACTCACATAATACCCTAATGACAAAGTAATAAGGATGATATTTCCGTTAACTTACTGTATTTTGATGTAACTATGTAGTTATCTATAGTACCTTCTTCTACCTGCTATTTTTGTACCACTATACTTCGTTAAAGGAACTATTTTCTTAACACAACTTGAATTTCTTTATGTCACAATAATTTGATTTGATGTCAATTATTTATGTTTGCTCTGTAATCGAAGGTCGCTTTTCGTCCTTCGGCGTTTTTAGTAAGTAGGTTATTATAAATGACTTCTAAAGAAAATTTCGTGTTGGTTCCGTAGTTACGGTTTCGTCTCTCATACGCGAAGCTCAAAATCGAGTGAGTGTCAATGTGGCTTTTTCAATTTGTAAAATATGGATTTATAAATATTAAAATAAGCATGAAATCGCGTGGGACAGTAATGAGTAGGTATTATTATCTAAAGAACAAATTAAGAAATGTTTCCACGACTGGCTGATTTTCTGAGAGCTTAAGTCATAAAGATCTTTTTTTTTCTGTTTTGCTAAAAAGAAAACATTTAACCGCTCAATTTGCTTCACGTACTCTCAAAGCCGAAAGTCAACTGATGGGAAGCGATGTTAGAAACTTGAATAATTTATCGGTTCTTACATAGAACTCAATCGTGTCGGATGAAGTTCACTTTACGTTAGTTGATACTTGATACCCCGTTGGTTCCCACATTAATTACACAAACAAATTGGATTGACTTAACACCTACAAAAGTTGAGCGTATCAACAGGAACAATAGTTTAATGGAGTCTATTCCGCAATGGAACTAAATTCTGCGGCGAGCTTTGAAAAGTGAGGTATGAGGACAGAGTCGACTGCATACGAATATTATTATGTAAGCGGGTATTATTTTACTATTCTGGGAATTGTGCGGTTGCCAGATAAGTAGGTTTAAGTTATAGATACTACTATTTTCTTCGTTGTCTTTTTAAGTTAGTTAGATCGAATCCGGAATTAAATTTACTGAAAAGAAGTGGTGTTACCGACATAGCTTGGAGAGTAAGAAAGCAGAAGTGACAGTGGTCGGGCCATGTCTGTCAAAGAATCGACCAAGGGAGCAAATGAGTCCTGGCGTAAATTCCACGTATCGACAAGTGTAGCGTTGGACGCCCCTCAGCCATATGGACCGACCGTCATAAAGGGGGATAGGTGCCTGGGGTTCAGACTGGATGTAGCGCTGTTGCACAAACGAGCTTGGAGGAGGCCTAAGCAAAAGCGTGGACTGTGATATAGTTAATTGATTATTATTAAATGATTGTCACTTCTTATTTTTGTTTGCTTACGTCAATAGGTGATGCCTTTCATTAATAAGCCAACCATTAAAGTTTTTAGCCGGATATACCTAATTCCGTCGCTTGATACTTTCAAAAACAAAAACCTCAAAGAATAAGATTTCAATTACGTCTTATCCACTAAACGTAATTGAAATCTTATTCTTTCATCATATTTAGTAGCTCTTTTTTGACCCACTGCTGAGTACAGACGACATAATTTTTGACAAATCAAGTGCTATTCAATCCCATAATATTACATATTTAAAGGATGATCATGAAAATAGTTCATTCATATTATAACGTCTAAATATATAACGTATATCGCGAAAAAGAATACCAAATTAACCTAGATTTTCCATTTCAGACACACTTGAAGAAATACCTGCGCATATAATATTTCGGCACACAAAAATACTCGCAAATTGTTTCTTTGAAAGAAATGAGGTTAATCTCAATGCGAACGAAAGTTTCCTAAGAAGTTCAGTGGTACTTGTTACATTAAGCTAAAGTATAAACCAAAAGAATGATAAAGTAGGTAGGTAGGAACGAGAATAATTCTCGAGGTAGTACACACACTTAGGTTTTTGTTTTTCTTTTGATGTTATAAATGTTTTTCTTACAGATTATCTTGAAGTGTTTGTTCCTAAAATATTGAGGGTTTTGTTGATATTAAAAAAGAACATTGAGGCTGATAATATTGTAGATTGATGTTGTTACAGGCTTTTTATTTAACCTTTAAGATCACCTTTTTAAAGTGAACTTACACTAGTTGTTGACAACATTATTATACTAAGTTACATTCATACCAACTTATTAACACATAACATAACATCACGCTTGTAATCCCCGGAGGGTTAGGCAGAGGTTTACCTCGCCAGTTTTGTTTTTAAGTCCCATGTAATAGGGGGCGAGTCTATTGCCACCAACGGGGAACAATTCTAGAATCCGTGGCTGCTACTGAGAAACTCCTGATGGAAAAACCCAATAACACTGTTTGACCCAGGAATCGAGAACCCGAGATCTCATGTTCAGCAGTTAAACTTACGACCACTTAACCAACGAAGCGACGTTTTTTTAACCAAAATAAAGGCAACAATCATACCTACCTAAACCAAAGCTATAAAATAACAGTAACCAAACACCTGGAATACATCAATAGATTTGAATTCACGATTTCTCCGACCAGCAGGCAGTTGTCGCCCCGAGTTAACCCAGCAGCGAGTCAGACAAATAATAGGATAGTGCACACGGCCGGTTGTTCAAACACTACACTAGGCTATTGGTCTTCCCACACGTGACCAGCCTACGTAATACAATACTTGTCGCCGGTCTTAGAGCAATTTCAGAAAAAAAAAACAGATAATAAGAGAAACTGCTGATATTAATCCGCAGCTGGGTTTTATTGAAAACTGGACGTTTGGTTGGGAAAGGAAATTGTAGTGATCAAAATTCTGTCTGGTTTTATCACAAGGTTTTTATTGAGGAAATTCCGTTTGTCGGGTTTGGGTAGAGGGTTAGCGAGTTATCATACGGTTTTTAAATCTTCCGATGTTTTTTGTTTAGTATGTGTTAAGAATAAACTTAGTAGGTACTACGATCTATTTAATTTAATATGAAGGTGTTAATTTTAAACTATCACGGTCACTAACATTATACAACAGACACAAGAAACGGGATATTTACCACAGTAACACGGTAATGTTTTTTAACAGTGGATATGGTAATTATCGCGTTTCTAGTGTTAATGATAAGGTGTTAATTTACTTCACTCGTCGAAATGATGAAAGATAATAACCATCTTTGTACTGTTTTCTAATGAATTTCCTACATTCCTTGCTCGTGAATTTCCTTACGTCCATATGTATGTATACAACCTCTTAATCATATAATATATTAATAATTATAATTCCAACCTAATTAACAGATAAACTACCATACAGCACCGTACTACACATATAGTAGGTACTGGACTACGGAAAAAGATCAAATATTATAAATATGTATATATAATAATGTTCATCAAAGTCACAATCATGTAAACCGTTCGTATATACATATACATTTATATGTCTGTACGTCTGCAACGCGTTGACATCCAAAAGTCATCTTCTTAATGCAGGCATTATGCATTTATCAGATCTCGACTGAATATTATAGATGTTGAGTGGATTATTCAACTAAGTAGAGTACAGTACGTGTGCGTACTACATTGATTTATTTTGTCGGTCTTACCAGTTACTATACAATAAAGTTAATACACTTTAATGCATCGGTATATCATTTTATATTTGTTTTATCATGTTTAGATATACAGGGTTATTTGTAAAACACCAGCAACCTCTTAAGAGGTCATTGAACTATTCATTATGAACAACTTTTACTATGGCACCAAACCAGAAATAGCGAAAAAAAAATCAGCTGTTCCCTACATTTTGACGAGTTCATCGATCATAAATGTGGGGAACAGCTGATTTTTTTTCGCGATTTCAGGTTTGGTCCCATAGTAAAAGTTGTTCATAATGATGAGTACAATGACCTCTTAAGAGGTTGCTGGTGTTTTACAAATAACCCTGTATACCCGTCAATTCTGCGGAGTATCGCTATCTAATTTAATTTGAACTTGTATACTTGATGAATGGAAAGGGAGAAGGAGGCCAAAGAAAAGATGAATGGATTGTGTGAGGAACGATATGAAAGAGAAAGGAGTAAATGGTGCCGTGACGACTGACAGGGGCTAATGGAAGAAGAAAACGTGTTGCGTCGACCCCAAGTAGAATGAGACAAGGGCAGGATGATGATGAATATTTATTTTTTTGAATTTCCGAAAGGCATTTGGGAAGCATGCTTTGTCATCGTAGTCAATATATACCTAATTTTCCCTGTTTAAGGCAAATAAGACATCGCCTTTTCGTTTCGCCATAGTCATTGTCTATTTGAAAAGGACGAAATTGGTTGTCTATTTTTAGCTTAAGAAAACGGCATAGTAATGGTCCTATAATTACTTCAGCTCCATTTAAACTCATTTAGTTACTTAAGAACAATTAAAACAACCAGTGTGAGAGTTTTTAGAGCGTCGTTTAGTTTTACAAAAAGCAAATATTGACGTCCATTACTTGTTTTGGCATCTTGCCAAATGTATGAAAGGGGTCTCGAGATCCCCTTTTGTTTTTAGAGTCTTTGTCAATATTGTTGGAATTCAAAACGTCTGCTGCTCTTGTTGGGACTTCGTTACAGTTTTCTAGAGAGCTTTGATGCCTCGGATGTTAGGCGTTGTTATTGTTTAGATTTAAGCTACTCAGGATTTTCTGGGAATTGTTTTGTTAGGTAAGTTAATATCAATAATTTTAGGGCATTGCCGAAGGTATTAATAGATACTGGCTTTATGTATAGTGTGCCCTAAATATCGTTATCGAGTTAATTTTATAATGAACATAATTACGTAAATTTCCTTTGGCAAATTCTTAGCTTTTTGTGTATTTAAGGCCAATTTTGCAGTCATAAAGATGAAAGAAGAAGCCTTTTTTAAATTTCGTTTTGCTAGAAACTACGGGATACATGAATGCTCAGAGAACTATGCGAAACCGTAAAACAACCTGACCTCCAACATGACACATACGTGTCGTCGAAAACAAAATGCTCAACCATATGAATGAGTAATGTTCAACTTTGTTCCCATAGTCTAAGAAAAGTGGTTCCGCTAACCGAGTACCATATGACTGAACACCTTAAAAAAATTGCTTGACTTCTGAAGGGGATTCGTACCCGCATAGGGTAGGCAGATTGATGGTAACCGATTTTTCAAGCGACGTTCTGGTACCGAGACCCTTTTCCTTATCCACCCGTAGAACCTTTAATGTCCTAGATTCGATTCTTCAGTACAAGATGGCTTAGGAAGATTGATGTTAATATACGTCTGGTGCGAGTGACTGCTAAATTTGTTTTGTGAAAATTTCCCTTTAGATACGTATTGCATGGCCGCATTTGTATGGTCAAATACGAAGTAAAATTTTTGCAAGGACCTGACATGGAGTCCAAAATTTTTCAGAGTGGTTCTGCTTTGGACTAATTAGACAAAAAACCGGCCAAGTGCGAGTCGGACTCGTGCACGAAGGGTTCCGTACCATTATCTACAATAACAGCAAAAAAATCATATCTGTTGTATGGGAGCCCTCCTTAAATATTTATATTATTTTGTTTTTAGTATTTTTTGTTATACCGGCAACAGAAATACATAATTTGTTAAAATTTCAACTGTCTAGCTATTGCGGTTCTTGAGATACAGCCTGGTGACAGACAGACGGACGGACAGACAGCGAAGTCTTAGTAATAGGGTTCCATTTTTACCCTTTGGGTACAGAACCCTAAATACACCATTGAAACATGTCACTAAGTATAAGATAATTATGTCTCCTGTCTATAGAGTTTTACCGTTATCAAAAAACAGATTAAAAAAACTATTTTAAATAGTCACAAACACTAAAATTATTATAACGATTCAATATCGTTTCTACACATTACCAATGGCGGGAGACCACATCGAATATCAACCCTTTTCCACCCACGTTGATATTAGGTATCTGTCATTTGGAGAGACATCTATCGTGGTACAAGATTGATAAATCCCCTGCATTATCCTGATATAACTTCAAATCCCACTAAGTTCGATAACCCGTAAGTTTTCAAACAGACAACCTCTGGAACAGATAGTGTTTATCTTATCAGTGATATCCGGGCATATAAGGGTGTTGTTATATGTAAATGTTTGATAACAGCCGCTGTAGAGGTACCAAGTCGCTCTTGGACCAGTAAACGGGCTAAGATATTAGAGGATTAATGATAGGCGCAATTTGTATGTATGTATATACGGGAGCGTTGCCCGACTTGCCGCTGTATCGTAGGAATATTTTGAGAAAGGGAAAATGTATGTAGATAAATAATATCTTCTTCAGACCTATATTTCGGATATGTTAACATAATTACAGAATGGAGAAAGGTGAATGGAATATTTGACGTGGGACGTTTATAAATGGAAGATTTTTGAAGGCTGTCACCTCGACAGGTCGCATATCTATGTGGCTTCTTAAATAACAATTAGAGCTAGACCCCAGGGCGTCCAGACATTACTTATTTTCTCATTAACAATATGTGTGGCATCGAGTGGTGCTAACTTGTGCCGACGGTAAATTTTTCAATATCAGTTGCTAAAGTTGCGTAAAAATAATAGTAACTCTTATACTAGCCTGAGTGCAGATTTTGTGTTTTGTTGTCGATGGAAATTCCTGCCAGACACTTTAAAGTACAGAACAAATAATGTGATTTTAAAGCCTGAGTCTTATTTTTTATATTTGATGAACTATAAAGCGTCTGGCAGAAAATTCCGTAAAAGGAAGTGTCAGGTAGTATTCTGACACTCCCTTCTGCTCCGCCCAGAGCGGGGGGGGGGGGGGTCATGTGATGATTTCCCACCCACCAAAAAAAAAAAAAAAAGGTAATGAAAAAAAATTGTATTATTTTTACGTAACTTTAGCACCCGATATTGAAAAATTGGCCGTCGGCAAAAGTAAGCAGAGGCATGCATACGTACACAGTACATACTAACACTACTAGATGCCATACATTTTGTTAATGACAAAATAAGTAATGGCTTGCGGCCCTGGGGATCTTGGACCAAATAAACAGCTAGCGAATTGATAACATGGATCTTTTTTCCTTAAATAATTATTTATTATTTACCTTATTACTAGTTGCACTTATAGGCATACCTCTGCTCAACTCTTTGGGTATTACAGCCGTGTTATGTTACAATCATAAATCTTTCAATATCCTCTTACATGTAAATTAATAATTCATAGTTTTGGATGCCCGCCAAATCGGAACCTATGAGAGCAAGTAAATAGATGGTACCGTTGTGAAGTCACTTTGTGTAGCGTATAAAACATATTACAAGGTTCATGTGGATCAAACAATCTTTATCGACATTTTAAATTTTTATTTCAAAGATAATTAAATTATTTACAAACTAAAAAACTATAATAGTAATAAATATGTACAAGTAGAAAAGGGTTACAGGGCGTCCAAAAATTTGTCCGCATTGCTGTCAACAGGAAAAGTGCCCAGAAGGCTGGCAGCATTACCACGTTGGATGGCAAGAAGATGATGAGGGATGGCGCAAGGGTGTCGACGCAAGTTGCGTCCCACACCAAAGGCCTACCCAACTTCCATGACATTATGGTCATACCATCTGGTCTCTTCCCATCGACGCGTGTCATTTTAAATTAAACTGAAAGAACTTCCAACTAAGAGATTTTGTTCACCATGCCATCTTAGTGCCATTGGCCCTGGTCACTTCTTCTTCACCAGGTCACAACATAATGTAAATTGTTTACGAATAAATGAAATGAAATAAAATGACTTGGGGTCGGCGCACACGTTTTTTTTTCATCCATTCTCCCCTGTCAATCGTCACGCTATCATTTACTCATTTTTCTTATATTTTCCTCAAACAATTCATCCATCTTCAGTTTAGTCTTCGTCTCGCTCTCCGTCCACATGCATGTAAACACATTTATTTTTATAAAACAAAATGTTCCTGCTATTAAAGGATCAATTGAACCCTAAATGGAATTGAATCACGTTACACCCCTTATCGTTCGCCATTCACCTACGAACTCCCGCTACATCGAACTAATTGATATGCAAAGGGGAGTGAAGTTTAAATTAATGCCAGATAGCATCGAACTCCCTGTACAAGGCAGTTGGTACTTGTGTTACTTGTACTTAGATTGGTCTATCGAAAGTTTCGAAGCTAATTTTTTTGCATGGATCTTATCGGGAGCGTGGTGCTTAGATGAAATTTAATGGTGTAAGCATAATCATCTGCTTAGCCTTTTCCCAACTATGTTGGAGTCTGCTTTCAGTCTACCACGTGAGCCGAATACATGAAGCGTTTGCACAACTGACCTCCATAAACCAGTTCAATCCGCGATGTTTGTTGGTTATTTTAGTTGATTACAGCCTAGAAGATCTTAATAGGCATCTCATAGTGTCAAGAATCCCAGAAGCTGTCAATTATGTTGAAGTTCAAAGAACAAATCAAAAAAGGAATTATTATCTACGTCCGTGGAACTCAAAATAGTTGTGCATTATTTAAATGTTTATTGATAATAATCAATAATCTTGCACTCAAGTATCTAAAAGAATCGAGAGAATTTTATGGATACTCTTTCCTAAGATACAGACAGATTTTCTGCCTAGTTTAGGAAAGGGAGTCCTATGATACATTTTATTTATGTTGTACTGGTTCTATTTATTGATAACATCTAATTGTATAAGCCAACTTTGTATACCATGTACAAATTACTTATTGAATAAATTATTATATTATATACTAGCTGCCCAGCGCTACTTCGTTCGCGTGGTGTCCTACCCCTTACCCTACCCTACTCCTAACCTACTCCTACACTACTCTTATCCTACTCCAACTCTACTTCTACCCTACTCCTACCCTAATCCTACCCTACTCCTACCCTACTCCTACACTACTCCTACCCTACTCCTACACTACTCCTACCCTACTCCTACCCTACTCCTACACTACTCCTACCCTACTCCTAACCTACTCCTGCACTACTCCTACCCTACTCCTAACCTACTCCTACCCTACTCAAACTCAAACTCAAACTCAAACTCAAAGCATTTATTTCAATTAGACCATTACAGGCACTTTTGAAAGTCAAAAACAAAAAAGCTAAGCTACAGTCACATTCACAAGGCATAATAACTTGCGAAAGTACTGTAGTTGCACATTCCAAATCGTAGATCTCTATGGAGAAGAATGGGCAAGAAACTCCATGGACACTCTTTTTAATCAAAATATTGTTACAAAATCTTGGTTACATCATTCATGGATTATACATATATGTGAGAACGATGTACAAAGACGTGCACATTAAGAGCGTCCAGAGTAAAAGATTAAACTAACAATTTAAAAATAAAGTAATTAAAATAAACCGTGACAGCTAAGAGATGACCAGTCCCAACTGACAGCGCCCGTTCACGAACATGACGCATGGATCAGCGCCATTCAACTCAACCACATTGAAGGGAGCTAAATGACCCGACACACCCGCCACCATCAGCGAGACATTTGTGTGAGCATGACTTTCTCTCAGCCACCAGGGCACATTCAAGTCAATGAAGATAACTAAATGTAAATGGTAGCTTTACAGTACATAGTACTCACACATGTGCTATGCGATTATATAATACTAAGATGTTGAATCTATACAATTCAAAGATAGTTTTACAATCTTCTGCAGCTTCCACAATACATGGTAATCAATTAGTTTGCCCCTATGGTTGTGGAGCAGGACCAGCATTGAGCCAAGCATTTTTATCATCAATGTAATCCCCCAACTTATAATATGCTTGCCTACATAGTGTGCGTTTTATACAAGATTTAAATTTCGTCTCATTCAGTTGTAGAATGTGGGGGGGTATTTTATTGTAACATTTTACTACTACCTACCTACTCCTACCCTACTCCTACCCTACTCCTAACCTACTCCTACCCTACTCCTACCCTACTCCTACCCTACTCCTACCCTACTCCTACCCTACTCCTACCCTACTCCTACCCTACTCCTACCCTACTCCTACCCTAATCCTACCAAAAAAAAAAGTATCCTAGTGTTGTTTTTAGACTTATCCAGGCAATTTTTTAAATTTTTCGCCGTAAAAACCATCCTTGAACCTCAACGAACATTTAAAAAAAAGAATTGGCCAAATTGGTCCAGGCGTTGTTGAGTTATGCGCTTACCAACACATTTTGCGATTCATTTTTATATTATAGATATTATATTATAATCATAGATCACCAGGCTGTACATGTATAGCTATGTGATCTATGAGTCTATGAAGATCTCTGTTACATGCGATCGTGTGGAATAATGCCATAATCGTCACGTTTGCCAAAACCACGATCCGATTACCTGTAGGTGTGTTTTTATTGATGCATATGAAAGTAACTCTGTTGCCCATACCCTTATCGTGAAACAAATTATTGTAGGTACCTATTACATATATGGACCGTTATAGGCACATTCATTGTTATGGGGTTGTTCAAGGCAATGGGTTCATCTTATCGGTATGCGTGCTTATGGTGAAAAATATAAAAGATGTCTAAAAGGTTTCTTCAGTGGTGGGTAGACCTGTAAAAATACGCTATGTGGCCCAAAAAAAAATTGTAAGTAAATAATATATTGTTTTGCCATGGAAACGTTTTTCTACTTTTTGTGACGAATATTATAACAATGTAATACGTAACTTCTGCGTATTTATTATGTTACATTTTTAAAATCATTTTTTCTTGTAAATATTACCGCAAAATTCTTGCTTAAAACTTGGGTAATATTAAGTGATTTATCTTTTCCGTCGTGCACTGCGAAAGGCAGTAAACTAGTTGAAAGTAGCGAATCTCATCCTCATTCCAAACATGAACATTTGAAATTGCTTTTAGAAACACTTCAGTCGGAAGGCGTCCGTTTCAAGACGTTGCTCCATCGCGGACCGTCCTTAATAGCCTGTATTTACTTTTATGAAAGTTCCACGGAAACTTCGTAGCCCCCGAAATTAAAAGCAACGCCCTAAAAATGAGAAACAAAATTAAGGCGACGGTGAACATAGATAATAACTCCCCTTTGCCCTCGAGTGCCTTAAAAAGACAAGCCACTTTCATAAATCTCCGCGGTGGTTAACGCCTCGTCCGCAATACGAGAAACAAGGGGAGAATGGCTTCAAGCGACAACGGGAAGGGACCAAAGTTTTAAGTACTGTTCAGTAAAATGTTTTCAGCGAGTGATCTCTTTCGGCATTACTGCGAATTTACTTGTTAATTGTCTAAGATGTGAATTGGAGTTATAATGTTATGGAGATCGGGTGTTATGAGCTCAGAAACTTTGTCAACTCTGAATATAATTGCAATATATTATGCGGGATGATAAATTGTGAGCACAATACCTCTGCTGTAAAATTAAACAATCTTAACGATCTTTCAACAACTTTACTGCAAGTTCTTAACTATAAAACTGTAAAGTTGAGGCAGAACTATTTTTCAATCTGATAAGCAAACTAATTAGTAAGTAAACAAGTTTCGCTGACCAAGACAAAGTACTTAATAATGAAAATCCGAACAGGATTTATATTGTCTTACACAAATAGTGCTACAAAGATAATCATTATACGTTATGCTATAACCAAGCACAGGCTTGTCTGTAATTATTAACCCAGGTAATTTAATTATCCGTCCGTCGTATGACGACGGGCAGGCCGTGTCGACGGCGCGTTCGTGTTCCACGCGCGCCTCAAAGAGTTGTCAGCAAACGGGAGGCGCCCGCAAGGGCCGGTGCCTGCCAGGGCTGCGGGACTGTTCGAAAGAGATACCGCGGCCCTGGAACATAAAGGGCCAAAGAAGGAACATGGGTGGTTTTAGTCAGTAAGAGTCTGACACTCCCTTCCGCTCCGCCCAGAGCGGGGGAGGTCATTTGATGATTTCCCACCCATGAAAAAAAAAAAAAAAAAGGCCATTTAATTAGTAGCACAAATTGCCTTACTAGGAAAACAGACTAACCATGCGAGCGAAGAAACCGCTATCCAGGAATGATTTGCTAGCTGACCATAACAACATGGCGTCCATAACACTAGGACAATCAAACAGATAGACAAACAATAAAAAACACATTCAGACAAATGGAACATCATCTCACGAGAAATAAAAGCTTGATACAGTGTCTGATGTTATACTTAGACGATTTTATCGATTTGAAGACGCTATCAGTCAAGACGGTACGAACGGGAATCCTTAAATGAATAATTTATGAGGTTAGGCTCCCGTCGCTTTTCTAATAGTGGTTAGTGAGACAAGACTCGGATGAAGCTTTGGTCTCGAGGTCTCATAGCCGGGATTATGGATGCCACCAGGGGGCTCTGTCCGCTATTTTCAATAATCGGTTAATAAGGCAACCGTACTAAGGTAAAGCCATTGTGCCAAAAGTTGTAGTCTCTTAAAAAATATACTGGTCACTTGATAGTGTTGTGTTGAAATTGTACTTTGGAAAAAAAGCCAGTTATTAAACATAAAATAACATCACGCCAATAATCCCCGGGTTAGGCAGAGGTGTACCTAATAGTACACCTGTAGTGTATTAAGTACTTATGTGTAGAGTAAGCATCTTTCTTATGTATTAGTTCTAAGTGCAGTCGTAATAAACCACTCGTAGCGTATACACGTGTTCTCATTGTCTTCCCGCAACCCACACACTTCATGGCGACCCTGCCATGCGCGAGCGCCGCGGTGTAGGGTTACTACCTACGTTGCCGGGTATCGCGTAGCGAGCGAAAAGTGAAATTCAGCGCATTCCTGTGTGCCTCGGTGCACTGAATTAGAGCGATAAAATATCGACGTAATAAAAATGAATATAACACTAGGAGCATTGAGCACGACAAGACTCGTTTATCGACTCAAAAATGGGAAAGACTTATTCCAAAATCGAGGAGAAGGAGGTGATAATATCACAGAATGCGTCGGGAGGAAGTAATACTGCTGTTGAAGCTGACATCCGGATGAATAATATATTAATAGCGTCAGCCTTGACAATAATCGCCGTTGCAGTAATCATATACATATGGAAGAAGCTGAAGGACAGGCAGAAGAAATGGATTGGAAAACGTGTAGAATCCGAGATTATAAGAAAAATGCGTTTGCGGCTGTCGGGAAGGCGAGAACGTGAAGAAGAAAATGAAAATGTATAAACCTTATATTAGTGCGCAGTGAATAGTGGAAAAAGTGTATAACGTCAAGTTTCGTGTTTCATAAAATAAATAGGAGTGAAAAAAAAAAAAAAAAAAAAAAACAGACACAACAGCAGCATCAGCAGATATTATAGAAACTTTAGTGACCCCGATTCAAAACCAGTAATGGACAATTAAGTAAAATAATGTGTACCTTTAATATTGTTAACCTTATTATAATTTTGTGTTATTTACAGCATCTTACAGCATGATCATATCGGAATTTCACATGGGATAAATAATGGGCTAAAACCATAAACTACTCGTATAAGGACCTAAGTATAATTTTGAAAATGGACATTTAAATGTAAGTATATTTTAATTACACATTCTATGGAAAAGGATTTAGAAAGAATTTTAAGTGAATTGACAGATATCCAAGTCAACTTGAGGAAGTTAGGCCCAAGTAAACGGTTACAATATAAAGACAAGGTAGAAGAAAAAATAAGAAAAGCTAAAGAGATATATTCATTATATAAAACTATTATTAGGATTTCCGAGCAAAAAACCTCGTTAGAATTAGCTGAATATATTTACGAAGTATTAACAGAAAGAATAGATTTAATTTACAATAAGATTTTATCCTATAATTTTCAAGGTGAAGCAGAAACAAACTTTTCAAACATGGAGAAGTTTGACATAAAAACTGCAACATCTTTAATACCCGTTATGGATGGTTCAGAAGGTACAATTGAAAAAATCATAGACGCTGTAGAGTTATATAACAGTTGTCTAAAGGACCCTGATCAGACAGAAATGCTTATTTCTTTTGTGTTGAAAACAAGACTATCTAAAACAGCAAAGTTAAAATTAAAGAGTAAATATGACGACGTCGCGAGCCTTATACATGATATAAAAAAATATTTACTTACGAAAAAATCCGCCAATTCTATACTTTGTCAATTAAATAATTTGAGTCAAAATAATATGACCATCAGCGAATATGGAAACAAATTATCAGAATTATTTATAGACCTCACTATTGCCCAAGCTGGCGGTAATGAAAAGGCAAGCGAGATACTAAGACCAATAAATGAAAAACTGGCAATTAAAAGATTCTCTGACGGATTAAGATATAAACGTTTAAGCACTATCATTTCAGCACGGGACTATTCTGAGCTGAAAGATGCGGTGCGAGCAGCTGAGGACGAGGACCTGGGACAGCCCTCAACATCCAACGGTATTTTTAGCGCGAGGGGTAAGCCAAACAACAGGTTTAATAATCGTAATAATTTCAATAGAGGGGGCCGAAATAATCATTTTAATCAAGGTTCTCGTTACCGTGGAAATTATGGTACAGGTCAAAATCATAACAACAATAGTTATTATCAGCAAAGATTTAATGGCAATCCCCGTGGTGGATATACACGCGTATATTATATATTCTTCTAAATATAATCGTGGTAGGGGTACCCGGGATAGGAACAGTCAACGAAGAATGTATCCAGTCCAAGTGAGTGGAGACCCCCAAACAGAGAATGAAAAAACAGAGAACAAAAATCAGTTTTTTCGTTCCTAAATGCTATAACATTTTAACGTGTAACAAAAATGTTAGATACGTACATTTTAACATTAACAATAACAATACCAGGCATTCATGGCTACTTGACACCGGAGCGTCCATTTCCGCTGTTTCCAAGAAGGTGTTATCGGAACACATTCCTTTGCATGTGGACAACATTGTAATAAATGGTATTGGTGGTAAAACTTATTCGAAAGGCTATGTTTACCTTACATTACGTACTCAAAATGGTAGTTTTAATCACAAATTCTATTTGTTCAATGATTTACCGTGTAAATCAGATGGAATTCTCGGATTAGACTTTTTATCAAAATTTAATTCGCATATAAACTTGGAAAATGATACTTTAATTCTGTATAACGAAGTTGAAAACATAATACCACTTTATGCGTCACCAACTGTTTCATATAGTTACTTGACTATACCTGCCAGAAGTGAGTCCATCCATTACATACCACTAATAAATAATAAGGTAAATAATGACTGTGTTGTTTTACCGAAACAATTACAAGAAGATTTATTTTTAGCAGCGATAATAGTAAAGCCGGTAAATAACGTTATCCCCATTAAAATATTAAATACTAAAGAACAATCAATTACTATACCAACTTTTCAACCAGAGATTCATTCATTAAACGATTACCAAATATGTCAGTTTAATAAATGTAAGTCAAACGCAGAGAGAGCAGATACTTTGTTGACATTACTAAAATTAGATCATCTACATCCTGCTGAGCGTGAAACGATAGAAGCAATTTGTACTAAGTACAACGATATCTTTTACCTACCGGGAGACAAGCTCACAACTACTAAATCATATAAACATGACATTTATTTAAAATCGAATGCTAGTCCCGTTTATACAAAGCCATATAGGTTGCCACATAGTCAAAAACCGGAAATAAATAAGCAAATAAAACAAATGTTACAGGATGATATTATAGAGGAAGCTCAAAGTGAGTGGTCCAGCCCTATTTTACTAGTCCCAAAAAAGTCAAATGACGACAACAAGAAATGGAGATTAGTAATAGACTACCGTAAATTAAATGAAGTTATAAAGGATGACAAATTTCCCTTACCAAATATTGTTGATATTTTAGAGTCACTTTCAGGTGCCGTTTATTTTACTCATTTAGACCTTAGTCAATCATATTACCAAGTAACCTTGAACCCAGAGTCACGGAAACTTACTGCTTTTACAACTAATACTGGACAATACCAGATGAAACGGATGCCAATGGGTCTAAAAACCAGCTCAAGTTCTTTTTCAAGGGTAATGACTATTGCCATGTCAGGTTTAACGTATGAGAAGTGTTTTGTATACCTCGATGACCTTGTAATTTTTGGACGAAATCTAGAAGGTCACAATAAAAATTTTATAGATGTTTTTGAGAGACTTAGAAAAGTAAACCTAAAATTAAATCCCAACAAATGTAATTTCATGAAAAAGGAATTATTATATTTAGGACACACAGTCTCAGCAGAAGGAATTAGTCCAGATAAAGCAAAAATAAAAGTAGTAGAAAATTACCCAACACCAAAGAGTACAGAAGAAGTAAAACGTTTCGTCGCATTTTGCAACTACTACAGAAAGTTTATAAAAAAATTCGCAGAAATAACTATTCCTTTAAATTCCTTATGTCGTAAAGATGCCCCTTTTATATGGTCTGACCAATGCGAAAATTCATTTCAAATAATGAAAAAAGCGTTAATATCACCCCCCGTTTTACAGTACCCAGACTTTTCAGACGAAAACGAGTTCGTCTTACAAACTGATGCTTCTGGTATAGCAGTAGGAGCAGTACTTTGTAATAAAGACATGCGACCAGTCGCATATGCTAGTCGACCATTAAATAAAGCTGAAAAAAATTACCCAACTATACAAAAAGAGTTACTTGCGATAGTGTGGGGAGTAAAGTATTTTAGGCCATATCTTTTAGGTAAAAAGTTTACAATTATGACAGACCACAAACCATTGTTATATTTATTTGGAATGAAAGATCCATCAAGCAGATTATTAAAGTTTCGGTTAATATTAGAAGAATACGATTTCAACGTAATATACATAAAAGGAAAAGAAAACGCCGTAGCAGACGCGTTGTCTAGAATTTCAATAGATTCAGATGAATTAAAATGTATTAATGATAAAATAATTAATGTAATGACTAGAGCACAGAAAAAGAAATTAGAAGATGTAAATGATGGAAGTAACCCTCCAAACGCCAATAATAACACAGACTATCGGCCTGATCAACCGAGAATCGTGGAATTATTGCGGATGCCAGGTGATGCAGTAGAAATAATCTTGATAGAAGGAAAAGAGTTAAAAAGGATAAGAAAACAAGGGAGCATAGATGTAGAAACCGAGTGTTTTGCATTTTCCCAAAATAAGAAAATAATATACGTTAATCTTGATTTCAAAGCACAATACACGCGAGCCGTTTTTGTGGAGAAATTAAAGCAATTGAGTAAAACAGTAAATGTTGACGAAATATGTATAATAAAAAGAGAAAATAACGCGTTATTCATAAAAGAATTAGTAGAAGAGATAAAAAGTAAGAAAATGTGGACCGGCCCACGGATATGTATTTTACGAGGAGTTGAAAGAATTGTTAATGACAATGATAAGAGATTTATTATTAATGACTATCACCTACTACCCACCAGTGGACACGCAGGCGTGCGTAGGATGATAAACAATATTAAAAGGAAATATTATTGGCCAGAAATGGAAACAGACGCCAAAGAATTTGTAAATAAATGCGAAAAATGTCAAAAATCAAAACATTCTCTAAAAACCAAGGAGCCGATGGTGATAACCACCACAGCTTCATATGCTTTCGAGAAAGTGTTTCTAGATTTAGTAGGACCTTTAGATAAAGATATAGATGGTAATAATTATATACTTACATTACAGTGCGAATTAAGTAAATTTGTTGAGGCTTATCCTCTTCAAAATAAGGAGACGGTCACCGTTGCTAGAGCATTTGTTAATCATTTTATTTTAAGGTTCGGAATCCCAAAAACTATAGCCACAGATAAAGGCACTGAATTTATGTCATCTACCATGTCAGAGGTCTGTACACTATTAGGAATTGAAAAATTGAACTCAACTTCATATCATCACGAATCAATCGGTTCACTCGAAAATGCACATAAACATTTGGGTTCATTCCTAAGAATACAATGCGATAATTTCCCTGAAACGTGGAGCCATTGGCTACCCTTTTGGTGTTTTACTTATAATAACACTATACATTCTTCTACAAAATATGCCCCGTATGAATTAGTTTTTGGAAAACACAGTGAAATTCCGAGTAGAATAAGTAGTAGTATAGAACCTTTATATAACCCTGATAATTATAGTTTAGAATTAAGATATCGTTTACAAGTAGCACACAGAGATGCACGAAATAATTTGATTAAAAGCAAACAGATACGAAAAACTTCCTATGATAAAAACGTACATCAAGTGCGATATGAGAAAGGTGATTTAATATTGTTAAAAAATGAAACTGCAAATAAATTGGATACCTTGTTTAATGGCCCATATATTGTAATTGAGGATAAGGAACCTAATGTAAAAATAGTGAAAAACAATAAAACAGAAATTGTACACAAAAACCGAACAAAATTGTTTAAAACATAGTGTAATTTTAAATAGTGTAGTGTAGTTTTAAATGTATTATTAATCTATTAGTTTTAAACATATAACTTGAGTTTAAAAGATTATATAAAAATTAAAAAAAAAAAAAATATTGTTAACATTTTTTTTTTTTTCCTAGTACCCCTGTGGTGTAGTGTATTAAGTACTTATGTGTAGAGTAAGCATCTTTCTTATGTATTAGTTCTAAGTGCAGTCGTAATAAACCACTCGTAGCGTATACACGTGTTCTCATTGTCTTCCCGCAACCCACACACTTCACACCCACATTTCGCCAGTTATGTTTAAGTCCCGTCTAATAGAGGGCTAGCCTATTGCCATCAACCGGGTGCAAATCCAGAATCCGTTGCTGCTACTGCGAAATTCCTGATGAAAAAACCCAATAACACTTTGCCCCACCTGGGAATCGATCCCTGGACCTCATGCTCTATAGAAAATAAAAAGCCATGAAAGCGAAAAAAAAAATGATCACGCCTACACCATTGCTTGTAAAAAAAGCAATAGTGTATCTGTGATCGAAAGGATTGTCAAAATAATCGAATAACGCTATCGAAAAACCATAATGACGGTAATTGCGCCCTAATTCGCAAGCATCATCACGGTTTTCATTACCAAAATCCTCTAAATCAAAAATGACTGACTATGTCGTTGATTGTGAACACAATTTCATTAGCAGACTTGGGCCCCAGTGAAAGTCGCGTACCAACGTTCGTTTTGTCTTGACTGTTTACAAAGGGAGGGAGTCACGCTGCGAAAGTAAATAAAAATAATATTATGATGTTTATCGTCGTATACGCAAGCAATATTATCTATGTTTATAGCCGCTTTATTTGTTCAGCGTGATATTTTGTGAGCAATCGGTTTAACGGTAGCGTTTATTTTAATGATTATGTTTTGTTTATGAACGATGAAATGAAGGTGAAAAGGTTTCGGGGATATTGTTTTCGTGTAAAGGTGTGATTAGTGTGTATGTTATTAATAATTATGTTGAAAATATTGTTGTTGTTGGAAATGTTGTATTTTTCTTAGAAATAACTTAAGAGACTTTCAACTGTATTTTGATATAATTGGTTGTTAGTACTAACGATACTCGTGTATCGTACTAACAACCTATTATATCGCTCTCTAGGACATCCAATCACTGTTCAAACTTAACTACTATAGCAAATATCATGTCTGCTAAAATAAAAAATAAAATCTACAGAATTATTTAATTGACGACGCCACACCACATCGGTCTTTAAACAAAAACATCATTTATTTCAGGCTACAATGGCCCATAGCCCATGGCCCTCATAATTTAACATATATAAAGTGAATACAAAAACTTGTGTGTATGAATAAGACTTACAACTATATTAGTGGCATTTCACTTGTTCACACTTCACATGAGCTAGCTGACCGGTCCGCGGAAGCGATGCAACACTACGTACTGCGGTCAAAAGTCTTCATTCATAACCAGGGGCAGATAACAATTCGGTATTCACACCACAAACCCCTTGAAGTTGACGTTGCGGCGCGACTCTAGTAACTGCACCCTTAACGACGACGAATCGACTACGGCGTAGTTCGCGTAGCAGTGACGCTACGCCGTAGCAACTGTGTACTGAAACTTATCTACACTAATATTATAAAGAGGAAAGTTTTGTATGTTTGTAACGAATAAATTCAAAAACAAATAATTAAAAAAATTAAAAAACACGCCTGCCATATCAAAAAGTGAACTAAAAAATTCAAAACAAGTTACATGATTTTAGTGTTGAATGGCCAAAAGGTAGGTACTAAATAGATTATATTATTTACTGTGCAATTAAAACGCCATTGTGCCAAAAGTGGAAAACTGAAAACCAATCTTTTCATCGAGGTCGGGGGACCTGTTAAGAACTATTCCAAGGAACCGTCCCCCGACTGCAATGAAAAGATTGGTTTTCAGTTTTCCACTTTTGGCACAATGGCGTTTTAATTGCACAGTAAATAATATAATCTATTTAGTACCTACCTTTTGGCCATTCAACACTAAAATCATGTAACTTGTTTTGAATTTTTTAGTTCACTTTTTGATATGGCAGGCGTGTTTTTTAATTTTTTTAATTATTTGTTTTTATTTTAATCCTTTTAGTGATAAAACAATATTTTTGCAAACGCACAATGTACCACGAAAGGTAAATTTTATTTTTTACTGGCATATGCCCGCGGCTTCGCCCGCGTGGAGTTCGGGAATTGCCCACGGGATCTTACTTCTGGGATAATAAGTAATCTATGTGCTAAACCAGACTATAATCTATGTCTGTGCCACGTTTCATCAAAATCTGTTCAGCCGTTCTGGCGCCATTACAAACATCTATCCATCCAAACTTTCGCATTTATAATAGTTTATTTAAGATATAATGTATTGTGTAAAATTAGTTTTTACTTTTAAAGTTGATTAGGTAATAAAGAATAGTTAGTGTAAGTATTTAATTTTATTTGAATAATTCAGACACACCCGCATTATTTTACAAGTACTTACTTATTACTTGCAAATATTAGTTCATAGTAATATTAAAATCAATTATATTACTTTAAGTGAAATATTGAAACCTTTTTTTTTGGGTTGGGAAATCATCAAATGATTGTCCCTCTATGGGCGGAGCGGAAGGGAGTGTCAGACTTTACTGACTAAAACCCATCCATGTTCCTTCTTTTGCCCTTTGTGTTCCAGAGTCGCGGTATCATTTCGAACAGTCTCGCAACCTTGGCAGGCATCGGCCCTGGCGGGCCCCTCCTGTTTGCTGACATCTTTTTGAGGCGCGCGTGGAACACCAACGCGCCGTCGACACGGCTTGTCGTCATAAGATGAATGGACGGCGAGCAGACATTACTCACCGTCCACAGGCCCGCGCCTAACGGTGGCCGAGGGCCACCACGTGGCCCCTGACGCCCGGGGCGTCTACCTCTCTAACCACTCCTCGAAGAGGGGACTTATCGCCACTATTGTGGCGTGCCCTGGACGGGGTTGCGACAGTCGCTCTCTCCATGTCGCCATGAGATCGCGCCGGAGGTCTGTCCGCTGTGCGTCAATTTGCCGTGGCAGCGGAATTCCCCCCCTCGTGCAGGTGCGCGAGGACTATCGCCTCCAGATCTCATGGCGGCACCGCACGATCTCCGGCGAGGAGGCGATCCTCCTTGCCGGAGATCGTGCGGTACCCACGGTCCAGCCTTACGGCTACCACCTTTTGGGGCGGGTTCAGGTAGTGGGCGGCTCGCCACCTAAAGGAACGCGCCCCTACCGGAGCCCCGTAAAGGGCCATGGACCGCACGACCCCCGCATAGTGCCTCCGGCAGGAGGCGTTTGGGCCCCTCAGGTTGGGCAAAAGCCGCTTAAAAGTAGCAAATATTGATACCTTGGTTTGAGATTGGGCACCGGCGACGACAATCAAATGATTTATTAAGAATCTACTTATAGACATATTAATACGTTTACATAATATTTAATATCAATGTCGCGTATCACGAGCCAACTCGAAAATCGGGATTTCACATATATTTACAGACACGTCTACCTCAGAAAAATCCTACCTACTTACTAATAGGTAAATACTCCCGCGCCCTGCACGCCCTGTGCAACACTGCGCGCCATGCGCCTGTCTACGTGAGTTTGTAAGCCCTATTTGACAATGTTGGGGAACGATTTTGGAAAATAAAACTCTGATACACGCGTCTCATAATTTTAATTGAAGAGTTTGTACACCAATTTTCGAGTCAACGGACATAAAGTATATAAAGGAATATAAAGTTTCATAGAAAATTTAACCCCCATTTCTTAGGGGTGGAATTTCGAAAAAACCCTTTCTTAGTGGACCTACTCTTCACAAAGAATACACCCCTCAAATTTCATGTCTTTAAGACCAGTGATTTAGGCTATGCATTGATATATCAGTCAGTCAGGACTTTAAATTTTATATTGCAGGATGATTTTGAAAAAACTGTGATACACGTTTCTCATAATTTTAACTGAAGAGTACGTACACAAAAATTTTCAAGTCAATCGACCCCGAGACTAAAAAGTTTCATAGAAAATTCAACACCCCATTTCACCCTCTTAGGGGTAGAATTTCGAAACACCCTTTCTTAGTGAATACCTACTCCTCACATAGAATACACCTTCCAAATTTCATGACTCTGGGACCAGCGGTTTGGGCTGTGCGTTGATATATCAGTCAGTAAGGACTTTGAATTGTATGTGTAAAAGATTTAATTTCTCTTTTTGTCTAATAGTGAAGGAATGCATATTGAATACTACTGTTACATATTTTTGTTATGTACTAAGCAAGCTCTAGACGATGTTAGTATACGTATTCAAATTTTCATGAAAAAATCAAAATATTTCAGTTTTTTTCAGGAACCATGGCTCCCCCTTTATATTTTTTTAAATGTTCACTAGCCTATGTTATCCGGAATAACTCAACGCTTCTAATGATACCACATACATTGAAATCGGTTAAGCCGTTTAGAAGTTATGGTGGAATAAAGAAACTCACAAACATACATACATACATGAACCCTAAAAACATAACACTCCTTTTTTTGGGCAGTCGTGTAAAAACTACTGGACCGATTAAAAAAAATATTGCACCATTAGAATGCTTCATTGCCTTTGAGTAATATAGGCTATATTTAGTACTAGAAAAAATTAAGGAGGGTGGTTAATTGGGGGTGAATAAATGTCCACCCGTACGAAGCCGGGACGGGCCGCTAGTTAGTTAATACAATTTTGTTTCAACACGCCTTTGTTAGCTGCTTTTAGGTACGTAAATTCCTACCTAAATTCCTTTACCTATACAAAATCGTGTAAGCCAAAATCTTTCAAAGTTCGCTGTCAAATTCACAAGAGTACGAAGAAAATCCTTTCAGGGACAAACAATCTGTATCAGACAGGTATGTTTGGCACGACATTGATGCGGGTTACACAGATAAAGATTTCTCTTTCAGGCGTATAATACCAATTACGAGAGCTAAGTGAGTGTTAGGGAAAATATAATTCTTTAGGATATCACGTAATTCAATAAATCCCAATGAAAGGGATCACAGTTTTTTCCCACTCGACGTAATATCGCATTCCGTTCGTCATAAAAACGGGCCCATCTATTCGACGTAGATGTATGGTTGGTAATAATTCACGTCAATATTCATTCGTGTCAAACAAATCGTAAAACGTACGGTATCCAGGTTTCAGCCGAATTTGCTTTACAATATAACATACAACTTTTGTAACGACCAGGTTTGATTTGAATTCCATATTTGACAATTCTAATAAATGTGGCCAAGGTTATGGATTTTGCTCTGCTGTTTCAGAAATCAGGATTTGGCCCATAAACTATTTGAAGGTCTTTCAATAAATCAAAATATTAACAAATGATCAACTAATATAAAATACTAATAATGTATTGTATTGTAGAATTTATGCTGATGGTTACAATATTGTTTTTATTTTCATCTGGAAAGATCAATATTTTGCATTAATGATCTCATCTGTCGTGCTCTTGCCACCGCCGGGGTGCCAGCTGTCTTAGAACCCAATGGCTTGGCACACGTCGATGGGAAGAGACTAGATGGTATGACCATAATGCCATGGAAATTGGGTAGGCCTTTGGTGTGGGACGCAACTTGCGTTGACACCCTTGCGCTATCCCATCTTCCTAGCACAGTGGACTGCGCAGGGGCGGCTGCTGCAGGTGCTGAAAACCTCAAATCGCAAATACAATAATTTAATTCGTAGTTATGTGTTTGAGGTGTTTGGGGTTGAAATACTAGGGCCATGGGGTTCGAGTGCCCACCTAGTATTTCGGGAAATCGCCAAGCCGTTGGTCGACTCTTCACGTGAGCAGAAGGCGGGCCTATTTTTTGGCCAAAGAATTAGCCTTACCATCCAACGTGGCAATGCTGCCAGCCTTCTGTGCACTTTTCCTGTTGACAGCGATGTGGACAAATTTTTGGACTCCCTGTAACCCTTTTCTACTTGTACATATTTATTACTATTATAGTTTTGTAGTTTGTAAATAATTTAATAATCTTTGAAATAAATTTTCTTTTAATATAACCTAGCTTTTATTCTTAGCCAGCAGAAAATGTTTACTTTTTTTCAAGATAAGAAAGATTAAAGCATTTCCCGCTGAAGTAGCAACATAAAAAGATGATTCTTTCCATCCTTATCTTTTACGATCTTCCAAAAAATCTGCTGGGTGACCTAAAAATGCTAAAACTTTGTACATTTAGGATGAGTGACTTGAGAACTTAATGTGGGTACAGCAAAACCTACACTTCATTGCAAGTATTTGCTATAGTACTTTTGGATGTAATTATACAAGTTTTTTTAAACTTTTTACTTTATCTCAATGTAGTGACTGAGTTTCATCTTTTCGTACAGAAAAGGAATGAGTATCGGTGAGTTTTGGCATTGTGGTGGTGTTTCTATACACTTACGTTTATTTTTAGTACAGTTTCGTTTTTTCCACAAACTCGCAAAATGAGAAGAACAACCAACAAAGGAGAATGCCCATACAAAACTGGGCATTCTCCTTTGAATTTAAAACTCGGTGCTTAAAATATTTTTCTTTTTTACAGTTAGTAACTGCATCATAGCATAGTGTTTTCTGCGTTTTGAATAAAAAATATTCAAATTTAAATAAGAAATTCCCAGAATGCCTTTAGTAACTCGCTATCTTTCTGTATTTCGGTACCAAAAACTTCCATAAAAATAAAATTTTGAAACTAGGACAGAACTGTACTAAAAAAAAGTTATTGAATGAATAGGCAAATAAAATGGAGATTTTTTAAATGTAAAGAAGAGAAAATACTTTTACATAAATCGAAGTCTTTGTTAAACAACAATAGTTAAACCCGTGTCCACAAAAAAGGAGAAATCCCTTTGCATCCTTTTTGACCATGCATTTGTAGATAACGTATTTCACAGTCCCTTTTTACATTATCCATTATGTTAATCTAAGGTCAACGGTTTATCGTGTCTGAAATTCTGAATGGATTAAACGAAAATGTTGTTTTATCACTCCATTTTATGAAAAAGCCTTGAATTTTGACACATGACAAAGGGAGCGATACTTTTGTGTTTCCTTTATAGGCTTATCCGCGGTGAGAGCAGTTTGTATATCGGAAACCTTTCGTTTGATGTTTCAACATTCACGATGAGTCCTTTAAGTTGCATATCTTCGATATTTCGCTTTTTGGTAGATACCGCATCAGTCCATTAGAGAATTGGTTCGTGTTCAATATTTATTTTGTTTGCAAATATTTTAAAGTTGGAATAACATTATGCTTATTACTTTGACTTAACCAAAACAAGCCAAATGGGAAAATGCTAATATCGTATACAATTCTACTTTAAAATCGTAGGCGGGAAGTTACTATAGATGGGGCCTGTCATATTTCCAAACTAGAACCTGTACTGCAATTTTACCCATTTTCTTAGCACTGTGCTTGAACTAAGCGTTAACTTGTCGAATAGCCGGAGTTACAAGCGAAAATGACTGGAGATAACGCAAATGAGATGAACTTTTTAGCGCTGCTTTTATGAAAATGAGAAGTCTTTAAAATTAAGGATGTTCTTACCTACTATGAGAGTAAAGTAGATTTATCACATCAAAACTTTAAAATGTCCTGTTTTTAGGCAAGTCGTCAAGTAGTAGAATTTCCTATTGTGATCTTATATTTACCAACTTTATTTCGCCAATATCCTAGATAATGATCCGCCAACTTAAACTCTAAACGAGTGCCAAGTGCTGTCCCAAAAGAAAACCTAACTTTGCTTTCACTTGGCAACTATTCAGTTTTTTTAAGTATGAACTGACACATACTTAGCGGTAGCCACGGGGCATGAAGCAAGAACTTTTCTAGTGGAAGTAATACTCAAAACGGTTTAGTGCCTCTTTAGATTCGTTAAGATTTTTAAGTTTTCTTTAAGATTTTTAACCTTACGGTTGTGTATTTTAATTTGAAATCATTTAAACACCTTTTGTTCAGAGCAGTTACAGCACTGATAACAACATTTGTCTCACTTGGTTAATATGTGTAGTCTTTTTTACCCGACTGCGCGACGCAAAGGAGGGTAATGTGTTTATCAGTCTATGTATGTATGTATGTTTGTTTCTATGTGGCGTTCTAGAGACCAAATGCGTAGGCCGATTTTGATAATTCTTACGTCAATCGATTCGTCTTAACCTTGCGAGTGTCACTAAAGACATGACAGTAATCAAAATTCACCACAGCGACAACCAGACGCTATATTGTCAAAATGAAAAAAAAAAATTCAATGAACTATGTCAAGTGGGGTATCGTTGAATAGGTATTTTAAAATCATCTTTAGGTTCCTTTTTTCATTTTAAATAATAGTTTAGGATATATAACGATTTAGAGTTGTTTAACAAAACAATCATTCTCGCTAATTTTCTTACTTATTGATTTGTTTTTATTTCAAATATAAACGATATACAAACAAAAAAAAAACAGTGAAAAAGCATGAAGAAAATATTTAATTTGGATTCCTATTGTTTTTTGTTATCATCATTACATTTCTGTCACCAAAACTATTACGATTCACGACTCATAGTTCGGTAGGTAGGGTACATCAGGGCCGGTAGTCTCGACATAGATACCGACACATTCGCAAACTTTCGATCGCTTAATAATAACAGAAAAAATCGGTTGCAATAACGTTGCTTGCGAGAAACGCATCTTGGATGTTGAGACTTGCATTTCTCGCAAGCAACGTTATGTACGTTGTTTTTTTCTGTTATTATTAAGCGATCGAAAGTTTGCGAAAGAGTCGGTATCTATGTCGAGACTGCCGGCCCTGGGCAGTCTCGCCCATTCAAATTTTACCAATCAAATCTTCCCAAGGGGCCCCGACTGTGAGTCGTTCTGTTCTGCATTAGAATTTATGATTTAAACTACTGGGCTTGTTTCTTTCTTTTTAGTTTTTATTAAAGTTAATTTTTTCACGTATTTTTTAAAATTTGTTTTTACACAGTCGGGTTTTTTGTTTTTCTTTAAATTATTTTATTTTTTAATTTGAACTTGTATACTTGATGAATGGAGAGGGAGAAGGAGGCCAAAGAAAAGATGAATGGATTGTGTGAGGAACGATATGAAAGAGAAAGGAGTAAATGGTGCCGTGACGACTGACAGGGGCTAATGGAAGAAGAAAACGTGTTGCGTCGACCCCAAGTAGAATGAGACAAGGGCAGGATGATGATGAATATTTATGTTTTTGTGAAGAAAGCAACGACTTATGGTCGAGCCTATGCTGTCTTCCCATACTTAAGTACTAACGCAGTAAAATTGTCAAACCAAATAATTTTAAAAGGAGAAGAACTGGCAAGAACGAAACGACGAACCCGAACCGTGTACCCTTTTTTTCGGATGGGAAATCATCAAATGCCTCCTCCTGCTCTGGGCGGCGCGGAAGGGAGTGTCAGACTTTTACTGACTAAAAACCATCCATGTTCCTTCTATTGCCCTTTATGTTCCAGGGCCGCAGTATCTCTTTCGAACAGTCCCGCAGCCCTGGCAGGCATCGGCCCTTGCGGGCCCCTCATGTTTGCTGACATCCTAAGTCGTCCTAAGTCGGACGGACGGCAAGCTAGCCCATTACTCACCGTCCACAGGACCGCGACTTTTTTTTTTTTTTTGGTGGGTGGGAAATCATCAAATGACCCCCCCCGCTCTGGGCGGAACGGAAGGGAGTGTCAGACTCTTACTGACTAAAAACCACCCATGTTCCTTCTTTGGCCCTTTATGTTCCAGGGCCGCGGTATCTCTTTCGAACACTCCCGCAGCCCTGGCAGGCACCGGCCCTAGCGGGCCCCTCCCGTCCCGTTTGCTGAGAAACAGGCCCACGCCTACGGTGGCTAAGAGCCACCATGTGCCCCTCGACGCCCGGTGCTTCTCCTGCGGTGGCTGGGACGTAAGGTTCTCTCACTCTCACGTTCCGCCACCTCCTTCGCTAGCATGACTGCTTCGCAGGAGGTGACGGCTTCCCATTCCCTCTCGGTCCGGACCATGGCTTGAACCAGGGCCGGACGCGAGAGGTCGCCGCCGCCAATCGCCGCTACGAGGACATGGCGGTGCTCCGCCCAAGCGAAGCAGACCTCCACGGTGTACTCCACCGTGTTCTCCGGGCGATCTTCACAATGATAGCACCCGGGCGTTTCCTCCCTCCCGATTCGGTGCAGGTACCTCCCGAAACAACCGTGTCCGGTGAGGACCTGCGTCAGGCGGAAGGTGAGGGCGCCGCGGCGCCTCTCTAGCCACTCCTCAAAGAGTGGCGTGCCCTGCATGGGGTTGCGACAGTCGCTCTCTTCATGTCGCCATGAAATCGCGCCTGAGGTCTGTCCGCTGAGCGACAATTTGCCGCGGCAGCGGACTTTCCCCCCGGCGTAGTGCATCCGCGCACCACTCGTGCAGGCGCGCGAGGACTATGGCCTTTAGATCCCATGGTGGCAATCCGGCAAGGAGACTCGCCGCCTCGCCGGAGATCGTGCGGTACCCACGGACCAGCCTTACAGCTACCACCTTTTGGGGCGCATTCAGGTAGTGCGCGGCTCGCAGCCTCAACGAACGCGCGCACACCGGACCACACGATCACCGCGTAGAGCCTCCGGCAGGAGGCGTTTGGACCCCTCAGGTTGGGCAAGAGCCGCTTGAAGGCAGCCCCGGCCCATTCCAGTTTGGGAGCCAAACGTCGGAGAACCGTGTACCCTTTTTTTTTTGTTCCTGTGGTGGAAAATCCACACGGATGTCCTCCGCCCTGGGGCGGGCGGAGGGGTCTGTCGGACTCTAACCGACTAAAAACCACCCCGGTGTTCCCTTCCCACAGAACCGTGTACCCTGTCTCAACGTTTTATAAGTGCCGATATAGGCCATTGTGAAATAAAATATTTTGATTTTGAACTGGACGCTGATGGACACTTGAGTAATATATGGAGGTGTCCGTGTCTGGAGCCGCGTCTGGGATGTTGTCCGTACCTACCTAAGGGTTTGATCGAACCTTAACTCGAAGAGTGTATGTATGTATACGTATGAGTAGGTTACTATATATTGTGTGGTGATTCTCGCGTGCTGGTTGTAGAGGATTATTTGCAATTCGCTACGGTCGAGAAACTCACATCTTGTAAAACCTAAAAACCTAGCATCGTTAAGATTTGATACAGAGATAGACAACTGGAAAACATAGATTCTTATAGCATTTTCGTTTGCCTTCGTTTCACGTAACTCAAACGAAGCAGAACATTTTTTTAGCTCCGGAATATCAAAAGATGCTCAATACATTTGGCTTGTACCTTTTTTTCTTAACCCTAAACTGCTGGAGGTCTCTAAATAAAACCCTTTGTATCTTTTACCCCACTTCGTAATATCTTAAAGATGTATACCACAGATGTTATCTGAGAGCCCATAGCACAAACCGTATCATAAAATTTGTAAATCAGATTTAATGGTAACAATACCACATTGATGTATGTTTTTAAATGTTTTTCTTTGCTAGCATTTTTATATAAAATAACAAAAATCTAATGCCGTGTGTTTTTCACCCAATGATTTTGTTTGTACCTACTGATGAAATTACGTTTGTTACGTAATTTCTCTTTCTTCATAGAAATATGCTATTTTTGTTGTTTATTTTTTTTTTTCACGAATGGTGTCTTCTTCAGTCTAAATATTTTGCTCTAAAGCAAATTAACTTGCAGATGACGAAATATAACAAAAAATATGTCAAAGCAAAATAATTTCGTCTTGTGTATTGATTCTGCAAAATAATTTACCATAAAAATCTCGTAAATAACTATAGCATGAAAGAAAATATTTCAGGAGTGTATCAGTTCCGGATTTTTCTTACAAAATGTATGATTATGGAGTCGCAGAATCAGTGATCTGGAAACCTGTCACTACATCCTAACATTCTTTATGTCAATGTGTTTTGGAGTTTTTGGCCCGAGTTTTTAGGAGGCTGCGAAAATGCGTTGTGATTTTTTATCGGATTTTATACCACTCTCCAGTCTTTGCCCTGGGCATAATTGCCATATTTTGTAAAAGAAATACTGAGCATTCCGGCGTGGTGCAGATTTCATATCTTAAAAAAAACATAAAAGTATTATCTAAAAATAAAATTTAACTTACACAGAAAACCTTTTTTCTTAAAATCATATTAATGTAAAAATAAACAAATAAATTTCAATAACGAAGTCATAATTCTATCAAAACATTACCACGAAAAAGAAATATTTTAGCTCCAAACAGAATTACCGAAGTCTCGTTACTAATACTCGAACTGTCATATGTTTTTATTAGCGACGTAAAAGTTTTTCCGATACTCGCATTTACCGAAGTAAAGTAAATCTAAGCAATGAATTACCAATTTTCTTCATAACGGAGTCGTGACTTTCTCAGTTTTAACCCTTTCAGTGGCTAAGTTCGTTCATTACGCAGCAAGGCTACCAAGTTCTTGCCGAGTGTCGAATATTCCGAAGGAGTAAATGGGAATTTGTTTAGTATATTTTAATCAACGCCACGGTATTAAGCGATGGAGGTGGTAATTACACGACTGCCCAAAAAAAGGAGTGTTATGTTTTCAGGGTTCATGTATGTATGTATGTTTGTGAGTTTCTTTATTCCACCATAACTTCTAAATGGCTTAACCGATTTCAATGTATGTGGTATCATTAGAAGCGTTGAGTTATTCCGGGTAACATAGGCTAGTGAAAATTTAAAAAAATGTAAAGGGGGAGCCATGGTTCCTGAAAAAATCTGCAAATTTTTGGTTTTTTCATGAAAATTTGACTACGTATACTATCATCGTCTAGAACTTGCTTAGTACATAACAAAAATATGTAACAGAAGTATTCAATATGCATTCGTTCAGTAATAAAAAAAAAAAGAAATTAAATCTTTTACATATTAAATTCAAAGACCTGACTGACTGATATATCAACGCACAGCCCAAACCACTGGTCCTAGAGACATGAAATTTGGAGGGTGTATACTTTGTAAGGAGTAGGTATACACTAAGAAAGGGTTTTTCAAAATGCTACCCCTAAGAGGGTGAAATGAGGTTTTGAATTTTCTGTGAAACTTTTTACTCTTGGGGTCGATTGACTTGAAAATGTTTGTGTACGTACTCTTCAGTTAAAATGATGAGAAACGTGTATCACAGTTTTTTCAAAATCATCCCCGAATATAAAATTCAAAGTCCTGACTGACTGATATATCAACGCACAGCCTAAATCGCTGGTCTTAAAGACATGAAATTTGAGGGGTGTATTCTTTGTGAAGAGTAGGTATCCATTAACAAAGGGTTTTTCGAATTTCCACCCCTACGAGGGTGAAATGGGGTGTTAAACTTTCTGTGAAACTTTTATTCTCGGGGTCAATTGACTTGAAAATCTGTGTACATTCCCTTCAGTTAAAATTATGAGAAACGTGTATCACAGTTTTTCCAAAATCATCCCCAATATAAAATTCAAAATCCTGACTGACTGACTGATATATCTACGCACAGCCTAAACCGCTGGCCTTGAAGACATGAAACTTGAAGGGTGTATTCTTTGTGAAGAGTAGGTCCACTAAGAAAGGGTGTTTTCGAAATTCCACCACTAAGAAATGGGGGTAGAATTTTCTGTGAAACTTTATATTCTCTGGGTCCGTTGACTCGAAAATTTGTGTACACACTTCAATTAAAATTATGAGACGCGTGTATCGGAATGTTATTTTCCAAAATCATTCCCCAACATTGTCAAATAGGGCTACCAAACTCACGTAGACAGGCGCATGGCGCGCAGCGTTGCACAGGGCGTACAGGGCGCGGGAGTATTTACCTATTAGTAAGTAGGTAGGATTTTTCTGAGGGAGACGTGTCTGTAAATATGTGTGAAATCCCGATTTTCGCGTTGACTCGTGATACGCAACATTGATATTAATTTTATTATGACGTAAAAGTATCGTCTATAAGTAGATTCCTAATAAATCATTTGATTGTCGTCACCGGTATCCAATCTCAAACCAAGGTATCAATATTTGCTGCCTTCAAGCGGCTCTTGCCCAACCTGAGGGGTTCAAACGCCTCCTGCCGGAGGCTCTACGCGGGGGTCGTGCGGTTCATGGCCCTTTACGGGGCCCCGGTATGGGCGCGTTCCTTGAGGAGGCGAGCCGCCCACTACCTGAACGCGCCCCAAAAGGTGGTAGCCGTAAGGCTGGTCCGTGGGTACCGCACGATCTCCGGCGAGGCGGCGAGCCTCCTTGCCGGATTGCCGCCATGGGATCTATCGGCGATAGTTCTCGCGCGCCTGCACGAGTGGCGCGCGGAGGCACTACGTTGGGGGGAATTCCGCTGCCGTGGCAAATTGTCGCTCAGCGGACAGACCTACGGAGCAATGTCATGGCGAGTTGAAGAGAGCGACAGTCGCAACCCCGTGCAGGGCACGCCACAATAGTGGATAAGTCACCTCTTTGAGGAGTGGCTAGAGAGGCGCCACAGCGCCCCCACCTTCCGCCTGACGCAGGTCCTCACCGGACACGGTTGTTTCGGGAGGTACCTGCACCGAATCGGGTGGAAACGCACGGGTATTATCATTGTGAGGATCGCCCGGAGGACACGGTGGAGCACACCTTGGAGGTCTGCTCCGCTTGGGCGGAGCACCGCCGCCGTGTCCTCGTAGCGGCAATTGGCGGCGGCGACCTCTCGCGTCCGGCCTTGGTTCAAGCCATGGTCCGGGGCGAGTGGGAATCGGAAGCCGTCACTTCTTTCTGCGAAGCAGTCATGCTAGCGAAGGAGGTGGCGGAAGGTGAGAGGGATAGAACCTCACGTCCCAGCCGCCGCGGGAGACGCCCAGGGCGTCAGGGGCCACGTGGTGGCTCTCGGCCACAGTAGGCGCGGAACTGTGGACGGTGAGTAATAGGCTAGCTCGCCGTCTGCCCGTCTTATGACGACAGGCCGTATCGACGGCGCGTTGGTGTTCCACGCGCGGCTCAAAAAGATGTCAGCAAACAGGAGAGCAAGGGCCGATGCCTGCCAAGGCTGCGGGACTGTTCGAAAGAGATACCGCGGCCCTGGAACACAAAGGGCAAAAGAAGGAACATGGATGGGTTTTAGTCAGTAAAAGTCTGACACTCCCTTCCGCTCCGCCCAGAGCGGGCATTTGATAATTTCTCGTCCCAAAAAAAAGATATCAATATTTCACTGTAATATATTGATTACTATGAACTAATATTTGCAAGTAATAAGTAAGTACATGTAAAAAAACGCGAGTGTGTATGCATTATTCAAATAAAATTAAATACTTACACTAACTATTCTTTATTACCTATTCAACTTTAAAAGTAAAAACTACTCAATACATGTATCTTAAATAAAGTATTATAAATGCGAAAGTTTGGATGAATAGATGTTTGTTACTCAATCGCGCCAGAACGGCTGAACAGATTTTGATGAAACTTGGCACAGAGATAGATTATAGTCTGGTATAGCACATAGATTACTTATTATCCCAGAAGTAAGATCCCGTGGGCAATTCCCGAACTCCACGTGGGCGAAGCCGCGGGCATATGCCAGTAAGTTATATTTTGCGTGATATTGATTTCCTAAAAAAATAAGTTTACCTTTTGTGGTACATTGTGCGTTTCAAAAATATTGTTTTATCACTAAAAGGATTAAAATAAAAACAAATAATTAAAAAAATTAAAAAACACGCCTGCCATATCAAAAAGTGAACTAAAAAATTAAAAACAAGTTACATGATTTTAGTATTGAATGGCCAAAAGGTAGGTACTAAATAGATTATATTATTTACTGTGCAATTAAAATGCCATTGTGCCCAAAAAAGGAAAACTGAAAACCAAACTTTTCATCGAAGTCGGGGGACCTGTTAAGAACTATTCCAAGGAACCGTCCCCCGACTGCAATGAAAAGATTGGTTTTCAGTTTTCCTTTTTTGGGCACAATGGCATTTTAATTGCACAGTAAATAATATAATCTATTTAGTACCTACCTTTTGGCCATTCAATACTAAAATCATGTAACTTGTTTTTAATTTTTTAGTTCACTTTTTGATATGGCAGGCGTGTTTTTTAATTTTTTTAATTATTTGTTTTTATTTTGCTTTAGTTATTAATACTTACATGGTATTTGGGACTGATTCACCAAAATTATGCAAAGCATTACTTAATTCGGATATTGTTATCTAAATTAAGTAATGCATTACATAATTTTATAATAAAAAAAAATATGGAAATAGAATTACTCTGAAATAGTAAAATAAAAAGATATGGCAAATTTTCATAAAAGGCTGTAATATGATCAATAATGTAATGAAAAAAACCTGTTTCATCTTCTCATTTTCCATGTAGTTATGTCATGTTAGCAATTAAATTAAAAAATATATATATTGACCAGCTGCAAGTGAAAGTTCCCTTCCTACCTCCAAGTATTATGATGTATGATTTTGCTCATGTTTCGGGGCACTGAGCCTGTTCCTCTCAACTTGGTAATGAGAACAATTTATTCTAATTATTTTCTGCCGCCTCTCTCGGCTCACCGAACGCTTTTACGTATATTATTTTTGATACATTGTATACTACTTTTGTGACCCACGTTTTGGTATGGAATTTTTATCCAGCGGATGAATTTTTGAGATGAGGAAAAGTGTAACAAAATTCTGAAAAAAGTTTTCAAGACTACCCTTGGGTTTTCCCACGGGTACCGTAAAATGCGAATAAGATATAATTTAAGTAAATATTTAAGTCTAAAATATAAGCCGCGATATCCACCTAGAAATGACGTACCGCGAGCGTCCTTCAGATTTGCGTTATTTTGTAGTTATATGAGGGATTTTTTTTTTCTGTGAATCGCATGTCACCATTTACCATTATGCATTTAGAGGTAATCAATCATACACTATTTTAAACTATTTTTATACTTTCACTATTATAATTTTTTTTTTAAATTAAATTTTAAAATAACTAATAAATTAAAAAAAAATAACAACTTAACTAAAATAGGTCTGCCTTGGCCCGACTTTTGACAGATTTTATTACAAATGGTTTGTTTCACATTCTTTCCATGAATAATTAGATAAACACGTGCAACCTAAAAGTGTCAGAGTCGAAAGAATCATTTGGAATGTCGAGAAAAAAATATGTCATTTAGTGAGTGTTAGTAATTATTAAAAAGCAATCATAAGCTTTAACAGTAAGTTTTTTCTTTTTGTGACACGAACGTAAACAAATCGTACATTTCAGAGCTTACTTATTTACGTGAAGCTAAAACCTATTTTATTTATTTATTAGTAAGAAAATAACATTTTCCAAATAAATAAACAATCGTTTGTTTTTCCATAAATAGCTTTCAACATTCATTACATAAAATAAAATTAGCACTTAGTTAAACGACAATTCTAGCTCTAGTTTCACAACTACCCAACTACAAAACCATTAACGTTTAACGTTAGCTTGAAAGCTAACCATCAATTCACATCATTAAACGAGCGTTTAATTTTAACAGCCCGTCAAACTACGCGTAGTATCTGTCTCCACATTACTCTGTGGTCCACAAACGTACGTCACCGCTCGTAGTCACAATATTGCGGTTTGTCCGCCTGATAAAATACGCACAGATCTGTATTATTTGCGGTCATCATAATGTAAGCGACTATGGAATTGTTATTATATAATAATTTGTATGTATGGTCACCCTTAGCTAGATGGACCAACGACCTTAAAATGGTTTTTGGGTCAGACTGGAGGTGAAGGTGGAGGACTGGATGCAATGGCGTAGCTCAAAAAAGGCCTACATTATGTCCAGCTGTGTACTGTGATAGGCAGATTGTTTGAATTATAATTATTGCTATAACATTGAAAACTGAAACCAGTCATAAATTAATAGTCTGGATGTAGAGGGGAATATCTGAAAATATTAGTTATGTAACGAAAAAAAACTGGAATGTTTAAAAAAAATAATTAGAGAAAAATATTTCAGAATATTGCCAGCATTACACAAACTTTTCCTTAAACGTGCTGCGTGTAGTTATTTTTCTAGTAATAGTAGTTGTAAAAAGTAATTCATATCAGAATCTACATATAAATATGGATTCTGTTATGAATCCTCGGTTTTTAATGGATATACAATTATACTTTTTTTGGAACTCGCAATTAAATCAATTTCGACGAAACAATTCAGTATTCAAATAATATTTATATCGCAGGGGCTCACACTACATAAAAGCTACCACTATAATACACGTACTAAAATATCTTGATAGATATGCATTCACATTCGGGATTGGCTTCAGCAACTCAATGCATTGTTTACCAACAGAAGATTATGTCCTGTGGTTTCATATAGAATGGTCGACGGTTCAGTTGAATGCTATTGTCATTTTGCTAGACTATTTTAGTGCTGCTTTCGTTGATAAGTTGGAAGTTTTTAAATTGCTAATTCGTTTTACAAACATTGTCGATCAATTGTTTGGAAAACCCAAAGGTGCTTTTGGCGCGACCATGCTTATGGGTTCGCCGAACAAAATGTGCGCGACAGTAACGTGTTCGTATGATTATCGCTTCGATTAGAACGTGACCTGAAATTTTTAGTATAGATTTTGATAGGATTGAATGATATGTGAAAAATGAGTTAGTTTATTTCATAACGTTGCTTGCTTTATGGTTAGTCTTTAGTTTATTACCAGTATAGATAATTTTAAAGTTTTAATATAATGTTTCATCTTACTTAGCGTAGCTTAGTGTAAATGTAGTGCATTGAAATTTTACCAATTACTGTAAAAAACGATTGCACTGAAAACAATTTTTACAGAAATTACTTTGTTACTGTTTAGTTCGAATTTTCAAAGTATACTAAAAATAGGCTTCAGATTAATGGTAATAAAAACAAAAATAATTAAATGATGGTACAATATTTTAATCTGAATAAAACCATACACGTGTTTACATTTAAATAAAATACGGTATTTCAGTTTCATTCTGAAAGCCGATTCAGTCACTTCCGCATATAAAACAATTTGTTTGGGCTGTACTTTTATCATGATACTAACACTGATTTTAACTATCAGTAAGACTGCATTCACACCAAACGTATAGTCAGCCGACTTTGCATAATCAGCCTAGTATAATGTTCTCACTGCAGGGACACAGGCATCTCTGAGAGAGGGAAAGCAGGGCTATAATCGCGGGCCCAGTGCAGGTTGGTAGATGTCACATATCTTCGAATTTTTGGTTGTAGGACATGCCGGTGTCCTCACGATGTTTTCCTTCACCGTTTTGAGAGCAGTGGTGATGAAATAAATTACACAAAGTAATACGTCTGGCTGGGTTTGAACCCACAGCTTACTGTTCGTAAGTCGGGGCCACCACCACTGGGCCATCACTGCTCTCCCTAGCCAAGTATGGAGAATGTATAAAAATCAACAGATGTTTTTCACAGTCAGCGACCGCTTGGTGTAAACGCGGCTTTAGTTGCATTTAAGCCTCGCTACCTCAAATGTCGCTATCTCAGTTTGCGAATGTTTAAATGATAATCTCTTTGAGGTATTTTTTCAGTAAAAATCAATAATGTAATGAGTGGAAAGACCATCTTCGTCATATTCCTGCTCTTGTCCTATGTTACTTGGGATCGTTGCAACATGTTTTTGTCTCCCAATCTCCCCTGTCAACCGTCACGCTCTCATTTTCTCCGCCGTTTTTTCATATCATTGCATACACAATCCGTCCATCTTATTTTCTTTGGGCTTCCTCTCCGTCTCCATCATCAACATTTATATTTATTACTCTTTTAGTCACATCGATTCATCAAACGTCCATACTAATAAGATATGAGAGGCAATGAGTGAAAAGACCGTAACTTAAAAAATAATTCCCAGTAAAGACATCCTAGATATCATTTCCTGAACAAGTTGGTAAGGCATTTCCATTACATCTGATTTTGTTAATTAAATTAAAGCAATTTCAAGTTTATCACCCACTTTTCATTAAATTATAAGAGCCAATTTCGTTTACCAAAACTCCTAGAATTGTCGAGTAACGACATCCCATTGTTTCTTTCTGACGATAGTTTTGCTCCGAATGTGTCAGCCCATTAACATTCCAGTGGTATTGTAGTCAAATTCCTTGCTTCAAGATTCGCCCCAGATTCGGTTTTCGGGTCGTAGGCTATTGTACGACATAGATTGTGGACTATTGTTTATAAATTAATATCCGGGTTGCGAAGCTAATAACAGTTTGTGGTCGTTATAAATCATTGGTTATCTTATTTGTAACTATCTTGATATAATAGTGGATGATAATAATAATATAGTAGTATTTGGAAGATACAATAATTATATTGATGTAATGTTATACTCACCCTACGCGGTGGGTCTTGCGACACGACTTGCGTCGAAGACGACACGGTCGTACATCCATTGTCGCCACAAGACGCGTCAAACTGACTCGTGGCATGCTTTACAGTTACACAAAGTCTCTAATTTTGTTTTCTCCGCAGTTGCTGTTACAACACGCATGTTGCGAGCGGCGTGCGGTGAGCGGTGTGCTGTGAGCGGCTTGCCGCTTTGTACATTTCTCTTCTCCGTTTTGCACAGCTCCGCACAGCTTCGGCGGATATACCCTAGCTTTTATGCATTTCTTCTTCTCTCCGCTTCGTACACCTCCGCATTGGTAGGGTCCAGGCATAATTCGTAGATAGCTGGCTAGGGACGTGAACATTTTAGAAGAAAAACGAACAACGTTTCGTTTTTCTCTTTATTTGTGTTAAAAATTGCTCAAGTCCAACTTTTAAATATGAACACATTGTATGATCCCTTGCTAGACCATGCATTACTTTTAGATGATGGATGAATGGAATAAAAGAAAGTAAAGTACTGAAACACTACTGTATTGTCCGAAAGGTACTTATAGTAAAATGAGCTTAATGGACTGATGGTGTGGAAATGAAGTGAGTGACGCGGCCCTTGTTGGCTGTAACGAGAACGCCTGGCTGACTTGATAGCTCAACGCGAACTGAACTAATTGTTATGAGTTGAAATGAATGTGGCGTAAACTGCTGAATTGCAGAATGTGCGGTTGCACCGTACATGCTCCCGAGCGGGAAGATGAATATGAGATGAATATGAAAAGATGAGTAACAAGGTGATGCCAATTGGTCCTTATACTAGATGATTGACAAGGTGATTCCAATTGGTCCTTATTCTATGTTTAGAGTCTCTACTTGAACTCCGTTTTACGAGACATAGGCACTGTACACTTGTCTAACTTATGCACTTTTGGAATTTCACTGTAATCTGATACACACGGAATCTCACACTGATTACGCGCACTAACACTATATTGAACTGTGGACGATGATATAGAGGCCCCAGCCTCTGCCCGTGCTGGAGTCACGTGTTGTGTGGTCTGTAGACTCGCCAATGCGGCCCTTGCCACCTCGAGAGATGCGGTTCGCCTGTTACGCAGCCGTCGTACCATGAAGCCTGCTCCTACCACCAACACAACTCCGATCACCACATAAAATGCTGTGTAGTGATGGATATCATGATAAGAAAGTTGATTTGGCAAATTTTCACTTGCTTTAAGAATGCGGAGTTGCTTCTTGATCTCGTCAAGCTCCTTGTCGCTCGAGAGGAGTGTATAGTTTTGTATCAGTGGAGTTGGGATGCCTACGTCTATGATATGATTGATTGGTTCTATCTCAGGCAGCTTGAAAGACGGTTTTATGTCTAAAGTGCTAAAACCTTCATTGCGTGAGTAAACCGTAAAACTTTCGGTTTTAATTAGACAGTCGTGTTCGACTCCCAATATGCCTGCTTTTACTAACTGCCCCGGCGACACATTATCGTCGCATAGAACTCTTATTTGACACTGACTACAGCAGAAAAATGCATAATTGTTTAGTTTGCTAAGAGCTGTCCATTGATTCGAACAAGTCGTAATGCTGATCTTGCATTTGCTGGAATCAGGTTCTACTTCACATAATTTTTCATCATTCTTGAGATGATAAATCGGCTTCTCTATATGACATAGATAATTATCGACATTGTCACGTAGACATATCTGGACATCATTTAAAGACATCGGTAAATACGAGTCCTTCTTCAAATTGATTGCAACATGTTCAGCAATCGGAGTTAAAGTAGCCATGCTTGAGTTACCTACAAGTTGCGGTATTGGAATTATTTTCATGATTGAAAATGTATCTCTAGACACCAGAGGCAATTTCAATTCGAAGATTAAAAATTCTTCAGTCATTCTTGCTTTGACTGTCAATAAATGATAAATGTTTCTAAAGTTAATTTGTAAGTTATTGATCGGTAACGTAAGATCCTTTGAAAGATGACTCGATATTGCATTAAGAGTGTCCTTCAGTTGTTCTGGTGACAACAAATGAAAATTGAGTCTCCCGTGATAAACATCTGTTATAGTATCTAATAAACTTGTTTGGATTGTTTTTAGTTGTCTTAAAACATTGCTCGTAGCGATTGCTCCCGTACTGAAATCGTTCATGACTCGATTTCTCTGTGATTCGTTCAATAAAACATTCTCCATCTTATCTAGCTTGATTGATAGTGAATTAAGCATCTTATGTTGCTTATTAATTGCTTGCCCGTTCCTTTTCAAAACATTGTATTCTGCTTCAATGACCGTTGTTTGTTGTTTCAAGAGTGAGAGCAAATGATTTTCGTTGTCACGTGTTGATTGAATATCTTGTTTATATTGTTCTGCGAATCTCTCATCAAGTACACCGAATAAGCTGTTTGCAAGATACCCTATACCGTTGATAAGGCCTCGCTTGCGGCGGCGCAGGTCTCGTGCGCGGCGCGCGCTGGCATGCTGACTCAGCAACAGGTGGTTATAATACTCTAGTTCTGAGAATTCTTGCTGCAATTGAACTTGAATGACGTCACAATGTGACGTTTCTTTAAACTTGTTGCATAACTGATCCAAGTAGCTAAGGTATTTACTGCATGCTTCTGTACCTTGCCAAAATGAATTCATGTCATAGTATGTGACTATCTTCCATTCGTCTCTGATTAATTGCATGTTTGCAATTTTGTCAAAATAAAGACCTTGATTGTCTTTTAATTGTGTAACATTGTATGAACAGTGAGCTGTGGTCAAAATGCTCATGAAAGACAAAAGTAACATTACCAGCGATGAGAACCTGTAGTTTACTTTTTTGTTTTGATATGGCTTGTTTTCTTGTAAACTATGTACTTCCTGTGCAAATTCTCTCTGCTGTACATATAAAATTATTTTGTGCTTAGCATTTACTAATTCTTGTAATGTAAAATAAGTTTGCATGCGGTTTTTCTTGTATCTCGCTTGCTTGATAAATCTTAATATCCATGCTAAAACTCTTGTTAGTTTGGCGAGTGAACTATATCTTGTTAATAATTCACCCATAATGTTATCGCTTTCTTGCTGCGTTAAGTGATTAATAAGCTGCTTGGCTTTTCTTGCTTCTTCGTCTGTGGTAAACACTGCTTGCCCAGTTTCATGGTCAGGGTCGTAGTTCCGCAACCACGACGGTCCTTCCCACCACAGCGAATGGTTTTTCAATTGATCGATACCCAATCCGCGGCTTGCGCAATCCGCTGGATTTTCTGCTGACAAATCGGAAGATTCGGTGATGTCTTCGATCTCCCAAAATCTTTGTACTTCGTCCACTTGATTTAGGACTACGTTACAGTGAAAAGTCTTGAAATTGCCGCATAAGATCCATCCCAGTCGTGTCTGTTGCGCGACCGGTAACGATAGATCCGCCCTGATAATGCCTTCTAAAATGATATGGGAAAACACATCGGCTCCCAATAAAATGTCGATAGGACGGCTGACATTGTATTCTGGATCGGCTAATTGTATACCGGCCAGGTGTGCCCATGTTGGCTTGGTAAATGTACATCTTGGTAATTGATTAATCAGCGTGTCCATGATTACCACATCTGTTTGAAATGTAAAATCATTAAAATGCGAACAACATGTTATGTTCGTAACGCCCTTGCTACTGCTCTCCTTCTCTCCTATCCCGCAGATGACGGCCCTGCAATACTTTCTTGATAAAGCTAGCTGTTGTGTCGCTCTGGCTGAGATAAGGGAGGCCTGTGAGCCTTGATCTATTAGCGCACGCATTTTGTGGTATGATCCGTCACTTGCTTGAACTTTGATCATTGCAGTTGCTAATAATGTTTCGATCACGTTGTTGCCCTGTTGCGAAACGTGATTTTTTTGTGATTCTTGATTTTGCGTTCTAGTTGCAAGTACTGCTGGAGTGTCATTCTCCGTAATTGTGTTACATGAAGACTTATTGTTAAAAGCTTCATGTAAAAGTGTATTATGTTTACCGCGGCATTCGCGGCAGCGTCTTTCCGACGTACATTCTTTATCCCCATGCGAATAAAGACAGTTTTTGCACAAATGCAATCGTGTTATAGCTTGTCGCTTTGAACTTGGTGTCATATTTAAAAACTTACTGCAATAGTATATTCCGTGTGACTCTTTACACAACGGACATGTTAATTCGATATTATTCACCGAAGTCTTGCTTGCTGAATATTTATTCTTGAAATTTGACGATGATGATTTATTTTGCTTGCTTGTTGATGGTTTAGAATTTTCGTTTTTCTTGCGCGAAGATTCCAATGCGGTGAATCTGCTCTCTAAGAAGCTTAGAAACTCCGTCAATTTTGGTAGTTCTCTGGGTTTCTTCAGAGATTCCAAATAATGATCATGCGTGTCCGCATCTAATTTTAGCAATAGTATACGCACTATGAATGGATCCCAGCTGTCTATATTAACGCCTTGGTTCCTTATTGAGTTTAAACACTCTAATGTAGTATCGTGAATTTTCTTGATCTGAGGGACGTTTGCTTGTTGAACTATTGGAAGATTTAGTACGAGATCTAGGTGAGATGTAAAAATCAACCATGTGTTGTTGTATCTATTGTTCAATATCTCCCAGCAAACAGTGTAGTTGTCTGAACTGATTTGTAAATGCTGTATCAAACGTTCTGCTTCTCCCCGCACCTTGCTTTTAAGAAACTGCATCTTGTGGGCATTTGATAAGGAGACGTTACTGTGGATAGTTTCAACAAACAAGTCTTTAAAAGACACCCAATTTTGATAATTGCCATTGAAGAACGGAATGTCAATTTTTGGTGTCCAATTCTCTTTGTGAACTACTGACCCTAGTTTTCTATTAATTGCATTTTTTAATTTATTGTAAACCGTTTCTTGCTTCGTATAAGATACCTCATATTCTTGATTCGTACCCTCCAATTCGCTGTCTAATTCCCAATGTAAGGAATCTATGATAGACCATCGAGACTGTAGAGTACGTAAGGCATCTTTCAACTCCCACTTTTCAGACATAAAATCCAAATTTATCCCTGCCACAGTGCGCTGCAGCGCCCTGAAGTTGCTTGCTTGTTTCTTCAACAGTTCATCAAGCTTGCTAGATGAACCTCTGGAGCATACCTCGACCGGCGGCGATTGACGTCCCACCGGATCTTCTTGCTCAGACCGTGCAGGACCTTGTTCTTCCTGTGTAGAATCTCCCTGTTGAGCTTCTTTCATCTTAATCAACAGAACTTGATGTTGTTGATTAATAAATGCCTTGGTCGAGATGTATAGCTCTTTTGTTTGTTCGTATGCACGGCCACTAAAATACGGATGAGACTTGCTTTCTTCCGTAAGAAGACGGTCGTGATTGTACTGGTAATCGGACCAATACTGATTTAAGTTTTCTAAACGTCGCTTGAAATAGTCGGCAGTCTTACGATCCGCCGAGTCCTTTTTGATATTTGTAGCCAACTTTAGGATGGCTGTGTAAAGTTCATCCTGATTTGCATGCATGGCCTCCATGACGAGGACTTAATTAAAGTAAGAAACAAATGGAAAGATCTTACTTGAATGTTCTTGATAGCTGCTTACGGATCCTTGGTGATCCCCTGAGACACCTGTTAGCCTCAGATCTTGATGATAAAATGCTCCCTGAGACACCTGATTGTCTCAAAGTCTAAAATCCCTGCACTGAACTCTTGATAGTTTACGGATCCTTGTTGACCCTGAGACACTTGTTAGTCTTTAAGTCTGAAATTCCTGCACTGAACTCTTGATAGTTTACGGATCCTTGTTGACCCTGAGACACTTGTTAGTCCCAAAGTTTTGTTAGTCACTCAACACAGCACACACTTGAGTCACTGGATAGCTGCCCGCTACACTGTCCACGCGCGCGAAATGGACTATGTAGCGTAAGAATGTTTTTGTGCTCGAAGGACCAAAAAGAATGTATGATCCCTTGCTAGACCATGCATTACTTTTAGATGATGGATGAATGGAATAAAAGAAAGTAAAGTACTGAAACACTACTGTATTGTCCGAAAGGTACTTATAGTAAAATGAGCTTAATGGACTGATGGTGTGGAAATGAAGTGAGTGACGCGGCCCTTGTTGGCTGTAACGAGAACGCCTGGCTGACTTGATAGCTCAACGCGAACTGAACTAATTGTTATGAGTTGAAATGAATGTGGCGTAAACTGCTGAATTGCAGAATGTGCGGTTGCACCGTACACACATAATATAACATCCGCCTGTAATCCCCAAAGGGTTAATCAGAGGTGTACCTATAAATACACGCAATTTTCGATAGTTACGTTTTAAGCCTCATGTAATAGGGAGCGAGGCAATTGCCATCAACCGGGCACGAATCCAGACTCCGTGGGTGCTACTGAGAAATTCCTAATGGGAAATCCCAATAGGAAACCTATATCCCAATAGGAGCCCTGGTGCCTGCCAGGGCTGCGGGACTGTTCGAAAGAGATACCGCGGCCCTGGAACATAAAGGGCAAAAGAAGGAACATGGGTGGTTTTTAGTCAGTAAGAGTCTGACACTCCCTTCCGCTCCACCCAGAGCGGGAGGAGTCATTTGATGATTTCTCACCCCCCAAAAAATAAAAAATAAAATCCCAATAACACTTTGTACGACCCGAGAATCGAACTCAGAACTTCTTGATCAGCAACTACGAACACTAAGCCATTGCAAAACACTTACAGCATTCAGGGTACATAAGTGATTCGAACGAGAACAGAATACATAAAATAGACAATTTATTTCTTTTCGCTTTTTCATCCATTTCTCGTGATTTCAATTCGCATGATGATTAATGAATAATCATCTAAACCAAAATACGGTAAGAAACAGAAGCAGCTATTTTGAAGCAAGAAATCTGAAACTAGGCCTGTTTTTAGTAACGATGAGCTCGACAATACTTGACAGAGACAAATTAATTGTCATAAAGCTGCTCAAGTTCACTGTGAGTGAAAAATAGGAATTAATTTTACGTCAAAATAAATTACTTACGAGAATAAATAGTAGTGATTTACTGTGCATCGTGGGATATAATAATGACGTTATTATTGAGTACTAGCTTTTGCCCTCTGCTTCGCTTGCATTAATTTAGAATTTGACAATCAATTCTGTACTTTGCTTGTAATAATATAAATCAATCATGATTCGAAAGAGACGTAGCGCCATCTATTATCATTAGAACATTATTGTTGTTTTTCTCGGGAACAGTACTTTTTTTCGGGATGAAAGGTACCCTATATACGTTTCTGTACACCTGACAACGTATATGAAAAATTTCAGGATGATAGGTTCAGTGGTTTAGGCGTGAAAGGGTAACAAACAAACTTACTTTCACATTTATAATATTAGTTAGGATTTGGAAGTTAGGATTAGGACTAGTTAGGATGTTTTGTATTGTATATTCAGAATTAAATATGATGTACCTATTTTTGTTTTAATTATCGCTTTGTATTCTATTGTAGCATAAAATAACTTTACCATAGTAAACATCATCGGACTAATTCTAAGTTCTATTACTTACTGAAATTATTAATATGTAGTATCTACCAGCATGCTATGAATAGTGTTCGTCAACAAATTAATATCGGAAGCAGACTAAAGCTATATTACTTCGGAACTCCAGTGATGTGTGTTCATCATGTTCAAGCAACATGTTTTGGAAATCAAAAAGAAATTGAAACCTTATTTTAATATAAACTTTGTCATGTTCTTCAGGCTTACATCCGGCTTACTATGAATAAAGCACTTCTTTTATTGTTTGTTTTATTGCAAGAGTGTATTGTACTTTGATTCTGATAGCTTGCCTGAACGACCTATTTAATCGGTCCTCGGGTGCCAACTACGATTCTTCTTCTTTGTCCTTCTATTTTTCAGTGGTGGTGGTGGTGGTTTTACAGATGCCTCGGCAAACATTATGTTCTCGTTAATCACTGGAGAGTTATGCTTAAACAGTTTTATTTATTTCAATTTATTGATAACACACCTTGTAGTAGACATTTTAGGATTGCTATGAAATTCTACGGATATTTTTGCTATGAGTTTTTTAACAGATTTGACGGTACGTATATATCAGTCGATTATCATCATCATTCTACATAGGTAAGTGATATGTTTAGGTAAACTGTAAGATATTTAAGAACATCGATAAGTGATAATTTAGAAAATACAATGTTGACTGACGAAGAGAAAATTGTTCACATCGACACGTTTTTGAAATCTTTTGTGAAACTTGTCAAGAATGTGGATTCAAACGTCAAGATTATCAGGATGAAGGTATAGTTTATTTTAAAAAGTATATTCAGTTACGTAGCTACTGGTGCTTCTTAAGATACAAATATGACGATATTTACGAGTCAATGTAATTAATTTCTCTTGTCACGAATGTAATTAATTTCTGTTATTTATTTCAGATGATCTTTTCTTTAATATTTGACTTTCTGAAACTAGTGATTGTTTTATATTTTACTATTTCTACTAGATTTGTGGTAAGCCAAGTTTTCAAAATGTTATTATGGTTACAATTAAATATCAACTTATCGTGTCACTAACATTGAATGTATTTAGGAGAAATTCTTACTCAGGGGCAAAGGTTTTTTTTTTAATATGTTTCGCAATTTTTACCAGAACAGAAGATCGTACTTAAACTATTTTTTTTTTCAGAGCGTGGTTATGACTTCCTGGTATTCAGAAATACTGATTCACTTACTGATAACATGCGCGCCTTGTATATGTTTCGAATTTTCTGTTAATGATCTAGATGCAATAAAGTCCATTCTTGCTGAGCAGTTGTTGGTTTATGAAAGTAATTTTTGCTCTTATTTGTCATGATCATTATCATTCTCCGGCCTTATTTCCAATTTATTTGATATCGGAGCAGTACATTAAATTTTTTCACACTTTTCCATGAATCGTCCTCTCAGTAGTCAGTTCCCTTTCTAGTCATATCATCTCATTTGCTTTTAATATAGAATATAAAAAAAATGATCATGGTTGTTCTGTTTTGATATTAACTAGTCAGTTTTTTTAGACCTAAATCTTCGGATTCTGTCGCTATAAACAATAGACTATATTGATGCTTGGACCGCTCAAAATAATCTGTGGAATGGTTTTCCAATGAATATGAACCTAGTTTTAAGTGTCCTTAGTTTGTGTGCTGCTTACATTATAGCTATACTACAATTTACATATTAAAAATTTTAAACGATGTTTTTTTTAAATTAAATTGTTTTTTAGAGTAAATTAATATATAAACTGAAGTTTTCAATGTAGTTTGAAAATTTTGTGTAAATTTAAGTTTTTTTAATTTGTTTGAAAACCGGCTAAATAATATAAACAACCTTTAATAAATATACAAACTAAATATTTACAAAAAAAAGGTCTAAATCAAGACTCATCGCTGTCATACGGGAACGTGCCCAAAAGACAGGCAGCATTGCCACGTTGAATGGCAATGCTAATCATGCTGGTCACGCGAAGTGTCGACCAGTCGGCGAGAGACATCCTTAAAAAAGGAACGTGCAATCGGGTCCCATGACCTGAGCGTTACGACCCCAAACAGCTCAAAGCTGTAGCTACCAAAAGGTTATTACAGTATTTGCAGCCGCCGCAGCAGTAGCGCCCGCACAGCCCGCCGTGCTTGCAACGTGAGATGGCGCAAGGTTGTCGACACAAGTTGCGCCCCACGCCTAAGGCCTACTCACCTTCCGAGGTACGTCATGCCGTCTAGTCTCTTCCCTACATCATGTACCGTTGCCGTTTGGTTCTGCCGCTGGTGCGCCGGCGCTGGCAAAGTTTATGTAAATATACTGTAACCTTCTTGAAAATTCTAAGTTGAAATTCAAACACAAACTCCCTACTCACATTCTCATTACGTCATAACAATAGTCAAACCTACTAAAGATTTTTTTTTACTAGTTTTCCGCCCGCGGCTTCGCCCGCGTCGAGTTCGGTTATATGGCTTATCCTAGAGAACTCTTCAAAAGTCCGGGATAAAAACTATCCTATGTTCTTTTTCAAGGTTAAATCTATCTCTGTACCAAATTTCATTGAAATCAGTTCAGTGGTTTAGACGTGAAAGCGTAACAGACAGACAGACGGACAGAGTTACTTTCGCATTTATAATATTAGTAGGGATAGGTATAAATATGTCGTTTTCCGTGCCGAAAGGCGAACCAGGAAACGTAGGAAGTCACGTATTCTTAATCCCACGCATGCTTGCGTGGAATATCAATCTCAGTAGGTACTTTTGAAAAAAGTGTGACTTTGATAAGTAGATCACGTCGTTACCTTCATTTTGTCAAGAGAGAAAAGATACCCATTCTTACTAAATAATTTACTTTTTCAGTTTCAGCGGTCTTTTATACTCAACACAATTTGTAAAAGCTTTTAATGCTCCCCATCATTAATACCCGCCTTATTTATTCATTTTCTTTTCAGTAAAATTTCAATGTCCTAAAACTTGTTCATAATTGAAATTATCATTATTTAGGACAGTAATGTAGGTATTTTATAGTCCAATAAAATGTTGGCCAAACTGACGGTTTAACTGAAGCACCGAAGGTGTTTTTACGAGGTCGTAATTATTATCGTACTAAACAATTAATTGTGACGTCAAAATTTTAATACCGTTCCTAGAACAAAATTAAACTGTACCTTAAAATAAACAAACACAGAATTTAATCTGAGGTGGTAACTACTTAAGTGCCGTTCGAAATAAAGTGGGTGGACTAAAATTAAAAATGACAAACCTACTGTGAAATGAGGCACCTTGAAAGAGGGCTCGTTATCTTCGACGCGGAGGCTTGAAGAAAATAATCAGCGGAAAACAATGGAAAGCGTAAGTGGGATAAATTTCAATCTTTTTTGAATTCAAAGATATTGTACGGGCAGACCTGTGATGTGCCCTGGGGACATTTTTTATTGTGCGCAACAGTGAAATTCGATTTTCTATAACGGTTATTAATTTCTCTATATACATAAAATAATAAATATTATCAAATTGAAAATAATTTAGGGTTGACCCCAATACTTAGTGCTTAGCTATTCAATAAAGTTCCTGCTAAGAGAGAAACACTGATACGTGCGCCCCTAAGATAACTCATTAGTGGTGTTAGAGAGTTCTAATTAAACTTTCTAGCAACGTCCTATTACCCACTGCTCATGCAGTTTCATGATTCTGAATTAACTTTCCGAAGACTCATTTGCAGTATAAATCTATGTATATCTATAAATTTCCTAGCCAGCCAGAACTTAAATTAAAATTTCGACGTTCATTCGAGTTAATAACTTGGAATAACACGTCTCCAACGGCAGCACAGAGACGTGATCAGGATTTTAATCACAAGCCCCTGAGAAAAAAGAACAGTTTATAAAAAAATATTGTTTTCCTACCGTTTGGTCTCTGTCGTTACCATAATCTTTCGTGTGTTATTTTTAGGAATCCATTTCGTTGGATTTATCTTGTGGAATTGATTTATTTCACATTTTAATGCAATTCAATTGCACGTACGGTTGCAAAAATACACGAAATAGACAATATCTTAATTGGTAAAACATAATAGTATATAGCTTTATATTGCTGTGATAGCCTAGTGGTTTGTCCGTCTGACTGCCAAGTCATAGGTCTCTAGTTCGAACCCAAGATACGCACGCGCGAAGGAAAACATCATGAGGAAACCAGCATGCCTGAGAGATAATTCTTGACGGCATGTAAAGCCATATCAGAGGCCCATGGGTGTCATAAAAACTCTGACACCAGGTTAGGCACAAACCACACGAAGATAGAATTGATAAAAGCGGTTTTGTATAATATAGGCGACAACAAATACATTTTTCACTCTAGGGACGCCATTCCACCATTTTACATTAGTCAGTATGCGAACAAACCTACAAACCTTACTGCGATGTTTCATCCACCAGCCTATTCATCCGATGTAGAAAGCGAACTAGCAGAAGCAAATAGAGCAACATTTCTTTTGAAAAATAAGCACCTTTATATCTGTTAAAAGACAAAAAGACTGAAAGAAAACAGTAGAATCCTTTTTCTCATTAATTTTCTAGAACTGCAACAATATTCTTTGTTCTAGGTAACGCTGCAGCTTAGGATTCTGTAAAGCCGCTCCCATACGGTCCTAATTTCCCTGGAGGACACCAGTATTTGTCACAGTCTATTCGTTACTCATGCTTACTTACTTTGTCGCAAAGAAAAAATGTTCGAGAGCACTACTTTTATTTTCTTTGACTGTAAAGTAACTGTCGTAGTTAATACTGGCGTAAATAATAACAAGTGCGTGTCGGATTTGCGAACGAAGGGTTCCGTACCATTATCTATAAAACGGCAAAAAAATCATGTCTATTGTATGGGAGCAATTCAATATTTTTTTTCTGTTGTTTAGTATTTATTGTTGTAGCGGCAACAGAAAAAAATCATCTTCATAAAATTTTAACTGTCTCACTATGACGGTTCATGAGACCGTCCAGTATGGTTCCTGGTGACTGACGGACAGATAGACAGACAGCGGGGCTTTGGTAATAGGGCCTCGTTTTTCCCTTTGGGTACGGAACCGTTCGTAAAAACGTTCATTTCTTTTTCGTTTCACTGTGGCAGCAAATTACGGGAACGAAATCACAAGGCAATGACGTTAAAATTGTGAAAAATATCGTCAAGCTGCTGCCCAAAAGTCAATCGAAGAGACTTCCTCAACTTTACAATCTTTGTGAATTACGCGCACTACCAGATGGCGCAGCAAAAGTATTTTGCATTAATATGGCTTGAGTTTTAAATTCGAATTTCTTGGCAATGGCAGACGAGTATCGGTCGGAAAATTCGATAACCCGCACTTCTGTCGCGGTACTACGAACTTTGATCTCTATCCTATTCTCTTTTTTGTTTGTATCTTGAGACCTCGGATAGTGTTTCGTTTTTCCTACAAACGACAATTTGCATAAACATCTAAACGGACGCCATATTTTATCATGATTCTTCGTGTTTATCTGCGGATATTCAGGAACTACGCCAAGATATATATGTTGATATCATCTAAATCATCATGCGGTAAACAACATAACGTAAAATAATACTATTTGATAACCACAGAAGATACTCTTCCTATTTGGAGATGGCGCATTATATGCAATGAATTTATGTTTTATTATAGCAGTTAAAGTAATAGGCGAAAGGATGAACCGTAAATGGCTGTGATAAGGATGATAAATAAATAATAATATACATTAATTTTACCATTTATAATAGCTTTGTGTGTTTCTCGTAAAGTAAATTAAAAAGTTGACTTTTTCTTATCAAACGATTACTCACTTGGCTTAAGAACAATCGTTTGTTAAAAAAAACCGTTTAATTTACTTTGCAAGAAGCCAGCGCATTCGGGTTAATACTCAATGAAGCATATTACTTATCCAGTCGAAATGGGGGCTCAAGTATATATACAGATGAAGTCGCGGTAAACTACTAGTACACATTTAATTAAGTTTATCGAACCAATACTCACTATAAGTTAAACACAAAAGCGTATTGAAAACAAACAATGCTTTTATGCAGTACAATAAATACATGAACTTTCATTTATTTCCTGCCCACATTCAGTTCTATTAATATTGCCTATATTTGTACTATACGATATTATAGTACACCGAATATGATTTTACGTGGTTTTAATTAGCAAGCACTGTGAGCCAACTTGCAGAACGCGCAAACAGTACTGTTCTATATAACAAAGTGAGTTTTTTGTTTCTGCTGCACTACAGGACTGCATTTTGTTAAACGAAATTTTCAGATGTCTGCAGTATATTTCTGGGCGTAGATGTACTCGTAATTTTCATATGTTTCCTCGTTACGCTGTGTCGTTCAGGCTTAATTCTGAAAATATTTTAGAGTGAACTATTTTATTTTAGAAATTAAACAATTTTGTCTCTATGCCGTTTAAACATTAGGACGTCATTTCAAACGTGTCAGACTCTTTTTCAACTATCGCTGTGTTCCAACTTATTGATGTGTTCATACCAAACGGCACCTTTCATTTATTTAACCTTTTGAACGCCAGAGTATAAAGGCACGCGCGAGCCCTCCACGCCAAGCCATAATTTCATCATATTTTGTCACATATTTGTGTCGACTGTGGCGTTCAAAGGTCATATGGTAAGGTCAATTTCATTGAATAAATGATCAATTAGAAATAATCATAAATTGTTAATTGTTATTCTCATTCTTTATTGTACATACAATTACATGGATATTCTTACGTGCCTCGGAAAGTACGGTAGGCCGTCCCGGCTATCATTTGTTAAATCTTTGACAGTGGTTATAGGTAGTCAGTGGCCCGAAAGTCTGACAACCAGTCTTACCGAGCGATATCCTATTACCCAGTATAAACCGGGCCCTCCATAAGTCAGGTAGGCAGTCGCTCCATGTAAAATGAAACCGATCCCAGTGTAGTTGGAAAAAGGGTAGGCAGATGAAGTTTTTTTTTCATAGCAACTTAGTGGACATATGGGCAACATATGTATTTCCTAGTCTTCAAAGGAAGATAAACTACCGGGCACCCCTATAAACACCTCAGATCTTCGCCCATCCGTCGTCCTAACTTCTTTTCTGAGATGAATTCGCCATAGCTGAGATTTATTGCAGAGGGTGCCAATTTATGTGAGGATCTGTCCCAAATTTTTGCGTAACAAGATGGTGAACTTATGAAATTGCATTATTAACAGATGTTATGTAATTAGAACTTATGTGTGACTGAGATGTGTTTAGGCTAAGTAAGTAAAACTTTGCGGGTATTTTGTTATATCTTGCAGCTGTTTTGAAAACTTAAATTTAAAATTGCTCTTACATTTCACAACATAAACTAAACAGATCAGATGCAGGCCCTACACTAAACTACAGCGAATTTCTCACATTTTAGAATTCGCTTTCCCGGTTCCGAAGTTTGCATGTTTGTTTTAAATGCATGTAGAATAATTAATAAACATGGCTTTCGCTCGCTGGCTGCGGAAGACTGGAAGGTAGGAGCGTCGAGTTGAAAATTTACGATCTTCACACGGATAAAAAAAATGCCGTTTCACATTTTGGAAAGTCGGTCCATTATGGCTTTTGGTGCGTTAGTTTCACTAAAGTCGGTTAGAAGGTAGTTCCGAATTGTATTTTTGGAATAAAAGGGTTGTTGTTAGGTTTTAAATCTCTTTCATTTGATGTTTATTGACGACAACCGGCAACCGGCGTGCGTGTATGACCAGATGTATGAAGTGGACGAGGCTAAAGGAGTATGTAAGGATCGTAACAGATGACGTTCTGTGGTTTCTGCCTACCCCCATGCGAAAAAGTCATGAACTTAAGTATGTGTATTTATTGACAAGCACCAGTGTCAGACATACTCATCATCAGTCATACAACAGTCACCTAATTGTCAGACAGAAATACTAATCCATTAAGGTTGAAATTGTAAATGTTACTTTAACAAAGAATAAACGGTTAGTAGGTCTTTCCTTTTCTATTTCAAACATTTCGTGCCGAGAACAACGCGCTATCTACCATCTAAGTTCTTGCATAAAACCGGGTTGCCACCGAGGCTGTAAAGACAAATTTCAACTTATTTGCATATTACAAATAGACTACATAAAACACCTATAAACTGACTTAAATATTCAAAAGACTGGGTACCCGGGGCTTTATAAAATTTGTTCTTACTTTATAATCTAGAAATGAGGTTTGCGGTGCTCGACATAGTGTATGTGGCAAAACAATTAATTTGCATCGTTGAAACGGCCACCGTGTCAGGCACAGCCCTGTTGTCTCCAACATTCGTAAGTGCTGTACTGTATAATGTATGGCTCAATACAGCTTTGTGTCAATACATTTGGTTAACTGGACACACACTTTGCCCGCTTCTGACTTGAAACTATGACGTCAAAGATGGGAATCTAGATAGTAATTAGAACAATGTTATGTATTCCTCCGGTATCAGAACGATACAATTATTTATATATGAATAATTTTACCAAGAAAATTAACCAGTCATTTTCCTTTCAAAAACCGCTCATCGCTCGCACTTCAATGAAGAAGTTATTAACAGACTTCAAGTTGTTCAGCGACGAACAAAACCTAAGATATTGGATAAAAAGCGTTCTGAACTAGTTAGGGTACAACATTACTCCAAGCTTCTCTTGTAGCTAATTGCACTTTTTTCTTACAGCATATAATGAATTTAATAAGCGCTGAAGCAGAGAGTTAACTTCTTAGTTGGCCGCAGCAAACTGCTGTATGGATTAAACAGCTTTTAAAACTTATTTAACCCAGATTAACTTCAATATTCCAGCAGGATTTGTGGCTGTTGCTGGCCCTTACATTAAAACGTAATTTGGTAGATAGAAACATGGACTTACGTAATGGGAGTTTATTAATTATTATTTGCTACTAGGCAACTAGTCGCTGTACGTTCCTTGTAGAAAACTATGAACGTGAACTACTTTTCCAATTTTATTGTTGAACTTTGTAAAACGTGTACAATGAATAACGTATATGAGTTTGCGAAAGTTTTGTTTTGGTATTATTCTGAAGTGATAATGTTAAAAACAATTGTTCTGAATGTTAAAGTGTTCTTTTTGAAGTGGTTGTAAAATCTCGATATGAATGCTGACCACATGACTTGACGTGAAAGGCTATGATTCGGATGTAGTATTCAAACTGACGGCTGTCGTGGATTATCTACTTCAAACGTATGTGGGTGTTATGAATACAGAGCAATTTTCTTTTGGAACATTAATTGCAACGCTTTTTGGAAGCGTGAGCCTAATTTTTAGCAGAGCGTTTGTGGTTTAATAACAGTAATTTGCTCAAAAATATATTCTTGTACGAGAACACTACATTCATACCAATAACTGATAACTATCATGTTTTAACGGCTATCTGATTAGAGCGAAAAAGGGTCTCAGAGACCGTCTCTAACCAGAATTTCTTGTTTACATTTCTAGTGTACTAGACCAACCAATAATTATGATTCACTCAACCCTGCTGTAATTACAAACAGATTAAGTTCGACACGTTGAATATTGCTTGAGCATCAATCAACTGATACTGGTCAATAAACAGCCGCTGACATATTGGCTTAGGATACTGTGGTAGACGATTGTATTAGTGTAACTGTCAGATTCCAACACTGTTTCTGTTGTCAGATTCCAGTTACTGAGTTATGTTACTCCCGAACACACCGTTCATAAACTCATGAGAAGCGACTTGCTTCAAGCGACATGGGCGTTTGTAACTTATTTCAAGTTATTTCCTTCCCGCCGCAATTTGCACACATCTCAGCAATTTCTCTCATTTGTTATCTCTACAGCGGGGAAAGTCGATTACAGGTCGTTGTAGATGGTATGTTCATAGCTTGGTCCCGATCTAACCAATGAGGTCAAGTTATTTTGAAATATAAAATGACATTGACATATTTTCAACCAATGACTATGCTTCGTCTTAGCCCAATGCTGTCGCTACACAAATGTCACTTGATCATGTAGCACGTTGGCAAGGGTAAGGTCGCATTCACACGAAACGTATAGTCGGATGGACAAATGTCGACTCATCATCTTCCTGCCCTTGTCCCATGTTATTTGGGGTCGGCGCAACACGTTTTTTTCTTCCATTCTCCCCTGTCAATCGTCACGCTATCATTTATTCATTTTTTCTTCATATCATCCCTCACACAATTCATCCATCTTTTCTTTGGTATTCCTCTCCCTCTCCATCCATCATCATTAATATTCATCCCTCTTTCAAGTGACATGTGAGTTGTGTGAGCTTCAAATACAAAATGTATGAAAAAACGAGAGCCGCCGACTTGGTATGTACTGAAGACGACTAAGATTCTTCAAGGTTTTGCTTTGAACTGAATACTAAATAGTATGCTAGTGAAAATATGAAAGCTAATAGAAGTAGTCTTGAGATTTTTTTGCAATCGCAGTGCGCAGCTGTTTAATGAAGACGCTACAACATAAACATGAAAAGGGTTTGTTTGTAAGAAAAGATTTCTTTGTAAGAGATAATTTTAATAACGGCATTCCAATGCAATTGCAATGGCGAGTAGCGTATATATTATGGGATATGGAATAAATAATAGTTATAAAATAATCAAGCCTGGCGATAAATCCTGCTCCGTACGCCAAAAACAGTTTTCAATTAAAAGTCTGAAAAAAAAATTGCTCAGAAAATTTTACTACCCTCAGTATTGGCAAAAGTGAAACTGTATTTTGAAATGAGAAATACGAAAATTATTAATGAATAAATCATTGATTGATTCGTTTTATTAAAAAGAAAATTGAATTGATTTCGAAATTTTAACCAATGAAATGATTTACAGGGTGTGTTAATAATAGTAAAATAATATCTGTTTTTCTGTCCTATCGCAATGGTGGAAAAACAGTGGTGGACATGCGTGTAACCTTGTATAATTCATAGCACCACTGCTCTCAAAACAGTGAAGGAAAATATGATTACATACCAACATCATCTAGAACCATAGAAGAGCTCATGGCTAAATAATAACAGCTGTTCGGCTCGATCTTCAGGTTAAGCTGCGCCTGCCTAGGTTAAACCGCGGATGAGTGACCACCTATTACATATCAAGTTTCCTCCGTGCCTCGGAAAGCACGTTAAGCCGTTGGTCTCACCAGCCAGTCTTTCTAAAGGGTATCGTATTACCCAGTACTAAGGAGGTTGTAGGGTAAGATAGGCAGTCGCTCCATGTAAAATACTGTTTACTGCGGTTAGATTGGAAGCCGACCTCAACATAGTTGGGAAAAGGTTAGGCAGATGATGACGGTCTAGAAGCAAAATTGATAGACAATAATGTGACGTTTAGCAGTCATAGATAGAAGGCATAGGCTGTGTCCCAGCTGAGGGTATTATGCTTAATGTCGTAATGTTTCAGCCAAAGAATATTCTGCGACGTAAAACTTTTCACTTTTTACCTGCGAACAGTGCTCGTTCACCCAACAAAACATTTTTACCGCGTGATTGTGGTTGATCGGATAATATTGTGAACACTTTGTATCTAGTTCACGTTTCCGAATAAATCAAGCTGGGTTGGTGAACCGAATTTGTTTAAAGCATTTAGATAATTTTATACTGAGGGAGTAGATTAGACAGGTCATATCGTTTAACTGTAGATACAAGGTGTAAGGGACAGCCCTCCGCAAACTGACAGGGTGCATTCAGCTGCTTCTTTTGAATCATATTCCACTGGAATTTTTCTCAGGAAAATTATCATTTTTTTACTTTTATTTTCATGAAAAATTACATTTTCTGTACGCAACACTCCATTTATGTAAATAATAAGGCTAAAATCAATAAACCTAGCTACATAGTTCATCAAACTCTTCGTCGCGCTTGCCGTTTGCTACGTTCGTTTTGCCATGATAATAATACATTGCGTATGAGGAAATAAATCAAATCGAAATTGGATTCCCTTAACGTTCCTGAATTAATTTCTTGTACTGGTCATCTTAGTTTATACTGAATTCACCCCATCAGTCTGCGGAGGGCTGTCCCTTACACCCTGTAGTACATAGCATACCATCACTCCCCCTATATCCCCAAGAGGTAAGGCAGAGATACGCTTCACTAAGTACACCCACATTTGCTTATATAAAAACCCATCGAATCAAATCCTAGGACCTCACACTAGGCAGTAGCGCTAGCGACCACTAAGACCAACAGGTAAAGAATAAAAATAATGTTTCCTTGACTGAAAGGTTAAAATTGTTTAATTTATACAGTTATCATTCTACCAATAACTTCGCAAATAGTAAATTTACAAATAAAATCAGAACACGTAACGGTATTTCAGCCCGTGTGAAATGTAGCAAATGTCATAAAATGGCTGCTGTGACCTACATGGGAGATTGACAGGGCAATCAAAATGACATTCGGGGCTCGGAAATTGACAAAATGGCAACAATAAATGAAAAGAAATAATAGGTATCTGATGTTGCGATGTCGTCAGAGTGCCTAAACTGCTTGTTACTTGGTTTCTGTTTGGGACATCCTTTATGACCCGATATACAAATTTTCTTTAATAACTTAACTTTGGAAGCAAATTTTGTTAAGTTCAGCCCACTGCCCCGAGGGGGTCTGAAGAAAATTTCAAAATTTGTTGTGCTCATGGGAGGTTTGATACAAATAGCCCGACTTAGGTCAGGACCGCCACGTTTTAGTCTGTAAAGTTGTTCCATTGATCGGTGTGGGGATAACACTGAATTGATCATTGTTGGAAAACTTCAGCTGCTGTTTAAAGCCACTTAAAATACTATCTTAGTTTTTGCCATTCTCCAATTTGTTACAAATAAGAGCTAGTTATTTCAGCTATCCCCTGCGGTGCCATTACATTTAATACCTTAATACAGTTAAATCCATCTGCATAGCACTAAGCGTATCGGACCAACCACATAACTACCCGAACAGTAACACAAAAAATAAAATAAACGAGTTTAATTTAACAAATACAGAACACAATGAAATATTTTTCACAAAGTTTTCCATGTGAAACTCGTAATGAATACTAGCTCTTTCACTCAATGCCTTGATTAGATCGTTTTAACATAATAAACCCTTATTCCTATAAAAATAAATGGCACTTAAACGTTGGTCTCACGTCCCGATCTTGACCTTTTCAAAAATTCACATTAAAATCTGTTGGGTTGTTAAAGTTAAAAGCTGAAAGGACAGAATAACTTAACTGTAAATCAACAAATTGTGACGTGAACAATACACATTTTCTTTAAATCTTAATAAATGAAATAAAAAAAATATTAAAAAGCAAAAAAAAAGTCTATTTGTGATTCTAATCCCCAGAAACAAAACATTGGAAAACAATCTCTTTTCAAGGGTTAAAACTGATGTGTACACAAGCAAAGTGCAACACAGTAGTTTCTTAACCCAACAATAATATGTCCGTTTTATGTCCTATCAAAGTTTTCACCCTTCCGACAAAACTTTAGATATTTTTTTGCGCGATATTATGAAAATAACTGGTTTCCAGCAACATTTGTTAACAAAACCCTCTGATACCGACGCACATATTTCACTGAAACTATTTAGATCCTCATGCTCCATGAATGTCAAATGAAGTAAAGTTTTGGGCGTGAGATGAAAGAAAGTTCTTTTGAGACGTGATAAAGTAGGAAATTTTCCTCCTGAATATATTTAGAAATTTTCGAGTTTATTCACACATAGTAAATATTTGCGCTAACATGTTTGATGTGGGATATTTACGCTTACATTAATGTTTGAACATGTTATTAATGTCGAGGAAATTGTGACAAACTTCAAATATACCTGGTACGAGTTGGAGATTCCATTTTTATTTTTGTCCTAAATCAGAGGTAAATCTGTCATATTCGTATGAAAATATTTGATACTAGCTGTTAAATAATTATAAAAAAAATGTTACTTCCCTTTTTCAATCGAATTTTATTACCAATTTCAAGAGTTTTAATTTTTTTCACGGAACCCTAATTATTTTTCTAAAATAAAAGTAGCCTATGTCAGACCATAATCGGTTTAGCCGTAACAAACAGACAGGCAGAGAGACAAAAATTGAAAAAAAAAATGGGTTTATGTTTTAAGTACCGTATATACTTTCATATGCATTCAGTAAAAAGCTGTTATTTTGATATTACAAACACACACTTCAATTTTATTTATTTGTATAGAGTATAGATAAAACGTAAGACGCACTAATAACCTCGATAAGAACGTAGATAAGCTAAACTTGTTAATAAAAAAAGTTGAGGGGAGATTTGAAAGCGTGCCCAATTGAGGATGGGAGGCGCAAATGGGCTCTGGCCAGACTGAGGCAGATCTCTCGTGGGTCGATTGTTACTAAAGGAGATTGATGATTAAAGGAGTCACGCGGCTTTTCGATACATACAAATACAATGTTTGAATACATACAAATTAGCTGAATCAATCGGGCGGATTTCGTTCTAAATAAGCTCGTCGCTAAATAATTACGGCCGCTCGGGTCGATCTTAAGGTTAAGCCGCGCTTGCCTAGGTTGGCCCGTGGATGGGTGTTCGCCCATCATATACCGAGTTATCTACCTGCCTCGAAAAGCACGTTAAGCCGTTGGTCCCGGCTGTCATTTGTAGATCTTTGACAGTCGTCTCTCGTAGTGGCCTGAAAGTCTGGTGTTGTTGACAACCAGTATTACTAAGTATCGTATTACCCAGTACTAACTTGGTTGTGGAGGTCAGATAGGCAGTCGCTCCATGTAAAATACGGTATCCAGCTGCATCCGGTTAGACTGGAAGCTGATCCCAACATAGTTGGGAAAAGGCTAGGCAGATGATGATCCCACGTGAGACTTGCATCCGTTTAGCCCAAGCTTAATTCGTAGATATCGACAAAAGTTCAAATACATTTTTTTATAGAAATACTTAATACTTTTTACTCCGGGCGTAATAAAAGTCCTTTAAGCAATAACATCGCAACAATTAAGCATAAATTGTCACCTGCAAATAAATCATGCCCTCGACATTACCATTATTTCCTCTTACAAAAGAAGACAAAGATCTTTAAAATATAATACCGTTGACAATTGATCTCAATATTCACGCCGCGTCGTCATTCCCAATTTATTTGGGTGGAATCGACAAAATTTAATTACTTTGTCGTCCCTTTTAACTTTGATTATTATCTTTTTGTCGGTGGTATTGTAAAATGTCTGAAGCCTAAATGGATGCTCACTATTGGTCCATTTGTAAAAATCGTTTTCGTGATGTGACTAAAAATACAATAAATTTATTCGTGGTACTTAGTTTATATTTCTCACGTTTTTAGTACTTTCTTTACAGTAATTTAATAGTCTAATTTTGTCAAAGACGATAAAATATTACCTTCACGTAGGTATGATGACATTTAATTTGAATATTTGTATCTACGTCTATTTGGTACAATACTTATGGTAATAATTAAAAAAACACGCAATTATTCTCAGAATCGACACTCTTGGAATATTAGCCCTGGTATCTATAGTCAAGTTAAAATAATTATTTAAGTTAAAGTTATTACTTATGCAACCGCTTAAAAGTAATAACCAATAATTTGAACGAAGTAAGAGCCGCCTAAGAAAAGAAAGCTAAGAATTCTAACATTTTTAACAGTTTTAACTTCAAACAATTTATATTATGTTATTACTTATACTCAAGTAATCATTTTGACTTGTTTATAGACACGGGTGTAAAACTTACTAGTCTCTTACTGGATATTATTTAATACAAAAAATATAATTATTATGAAATTATCTTGAAATGACTTATTCATCGCGGTAAAAATAACAGTCAAAATGGAATTAACCAATGAAAGGTTTTTTTATACACTTAACCTAATTATGAAGTACTTGATGTCCCTATATTAAGATAATCTTTCTTCCTTGATACCTTCGCCACAGTTATATCAATTTCTCCCTAACCTCTTACAAAAGATATACTTATAAGAGTTCTTTCCATGCCAATTGGAAGCTGAAACTACCCCTCAAATTATTATCCTTATTCCTTCGACCGCCAAGTAAATACGGAAAATATTCCCATTGTCTTATAATGGAAAGGGCGAGGAAAAAAAGTTGATTTATCACTTATGATTTATGATGATATTATTTATTAGGACCAAATAAAGTAAACATTCATTTCAAAACAACTAGAATCTACTCTAAAACTTCATGCATTTCGTCTAACATAAAGGAAAATTGTCATAATTACCACAACATCCTCCGCCAGAAAGCCTTATTTTCAAAGCAAAATCTGTTCAATTTCCAACAAAATATTGTATTCCAGTAAAACATTACCTCCATCCTCTAAATCTCCATACAAAAACTAGTTATCCGTTACAAGCCCGTATGTTCCACGATGAGAGTTCCACCCATTACTTTTTACTGACCCTTTTAACTTTACTTCACATTTCAAGACTTGAGATCCCGGTACAGAAAGAACTACCGACCTCCATAACTCACGTCAGGCACTGGGATCCAGCTTTTATTACACACCTTATCTGAGGTACTTTTGAAGACTGAATTTCGTTGTAAACGATCCAATATTTCGTATGTTCGTGTTAAAATTTTCACCCGCTTCTGTAAACCGGAGATGGATTAAGTTGTCTGCATAAACAACGATGTAGGACGATGTTGGTGGAACTGAAACTTTGTACGGGATTTTGATACATTCGGCTGGGGTTTTTTAAAAGGATAGCTCGTTCGTCTGTGATTTAGTGTAATAACATTATTAGAATTGAAATTATTCTGTTTTGAGCATGACTTTGTTTTAGTCGAACAAAAATATTGATGTGAATGTAACTACTATCCGGAATAATATGATGCCAAAAGTTATGAGGATAAACAGAAAACTATCACAAACGCTAAACTTGCTTGAATAAAAACATTACCATTACATTTACATATTAGATATTAATATATTCATTTGTATAATTTAATAACATTATAATGAAGAAGCTTGACATTTTAAAGGAATCAGGAAACATACTGAATCCCATAAAAATATTAGTCATTTTACTAAGCTTTTCCATTTAGTACAAATCTCGAGGTTTGTGAATAAAAATAAATGAGAATAAGTGTAGATAGGTAGCCATAAAAAGTTACACATGATCATAAAAATGAGTAACAGTAGCCCATAAACAATTTTATGTAGATTGTTGAGCCCTTTAGGGAGATACCGAGTGTACCAACTAATACCATTCTAAGGAGAAAAAAAATAGATTACATTTGGCAAAGCCGTCTCAAGCGAATAGTAAGACTGTATTGTGTAAGTATTAGCAGTAATTGTCTGTATTTTTTCTAGTGTTCAATTGGTAGAGATATTTTTAACGTTTGTTTTACGAATTTTCGTTTTGTTTTTTTTTTTTTTTATAAAAAAAAACAATGAAAACATGCTTTTGTTATTTTTTAAGATAAACATCGAAAGAGCTCGAAATTCTGACAACCGGTCTGTCAATGTCAACCATACTTTTGTTGAATTGTAGAGGATTAGATCGGCAGTAAAATACTGATATTCAGCTGCGTCCAGTCAGACTGGAAGTCAACCCCATCATAGTCGGGAAAAGTCTAGAATGACGATAAACGTCTAATAAAAACTGTTTCATAAATCATATCGCAGAAATACTATTTTCTACCGCATTATTATATTACCAAAATATGATATCAAGATAGTAATGTAAAACCGGTGCATGCATAGTTAGATTAACGCTTACAATAGCTAATGAATAATCATGAGATGAATGACATCAGTTGATAAATATTCATTATTTAACTAAATCCCTGCAGTAATACACCAGCTTAAATATACCCAGAATCTTGTCAATGAAAACGGAATGAATAATTATTAGGGGTCCGTGATCAGTGACAACATACGGGACCATGTTACAGAAACAGATCGTCTGCTCCGCTGAATTAATCAAACATAAAAAATTGTGTTTTTTTTTTCATTTTTGGCCGGCGTTTCATTGTATTCTTATGCTTGTATTTATTTATGTTGGATGCTCGGAATATAAATATCAAGTCAAGTGAAAATGATGCGATGACAGGGCCATTATACTATTATAATCACCTTCTTCAATGTTAGTGAAAATGTTTAGTCTACGATTGTTTATTTTTAAGGTAGGTAGTAGGTAATTCACTATTCAAGTTATAACTAACGACAGCTTCAGTTTCATCCGTTTTGTAAAGGTGTTATGGAATTATTAATAGCACAAATCCATTGTCTCTGGGTAACTTATTTACAAATTTAGTCATTGAGATGTCTATGGAATAAATATAACGCATACTTATACGGATATCAACGGCATATTACGCGTTAAAGAAAAACATCACGAGAAAAAGTTTACTTTTATAAAACATTGTGCAAGCGTGGTAATTAATGCTTTCTGTGCATGAGAAAGGCCCTTGACCTGCAGTTGGACATTAAAAGGCATGAAATAATATTGTTCACATACATTAAATAAATGATCTATTTACGTAACACTGAAGATCAAGTAGGTAAGTTTAAGATTTAAGTTCTCTCTTCCTTCACCAAAGATTTCTGTGTGAAATTCTAAACAAAATAATATGAAGGTCCCTTGACAACTCCATTCCCCATATTTACGGTGGATATGCCAGAAGGGAGGTCTAAAACATCCCCTATAAAAGCTGTGCAAACTAAATTGAAGCGGAAACTATCCACATTTTGTTTCTTATCACGTACATAGTAGGGCTCCACGATAACGACCTTACGTTTTCGGTTTATTTAACAAAATATATTATTAGAGAAATGGATTATTCTATTTTTGTACTGAGTTTGTGGGACATGTTTCGTTTTTTCTAAATTAAAAGAATGTTTCATCAACAGAAATTAAAACGGCAGTTACTCTAATAAGAATTATCTTGGCGTGCGTATTATTATTCTATCATCAAGAGTGGTGAAGCTGCGTGGTGTAGTAGCATAGAAAAATAATATTTGGTAGCGTAACGTAGACTTTGTTCAGCATCTAGCGCAGTATTAGTGCGGAGCACCTCTGCGTAGCATCATCGCTGTGTCTCACCGTAACGACCTTAAGCAGCTCACTTGCTTGGCATATATATGTCGGGTTGTCAGGATTTATTCCATTAGGCACGTACATCATGTAGGCAGCAGATGGGCCTCGTGCAACGAAAATACACTGGGTGCGATACAGTGCCTCTACTAAACTAACAAACCACTTCAAAATACAACTCAACATAACAACACGGGGCACAATGAATCGGGGTGCAGTTCCAGGACGTCTCAATTCCGCTGCGATCTGACACGGAATCTCCTCTGTCGCCTCGAGCTGAAAACATCAGGGCTCTGTAGAAGCATGCAGAGGTGGGCGCCGGCGTGATGTCACCACTGGCGTACTTGCGATTCATTTTAAGTCCGCACCAATGACCGGATCCGACTTATATATTTTTTTTTAGCCTGTAATGTCCCACTGCTGGGCAAAGGCCTCCCCCAATCCTTCCATGTGCTCTATTTCCGTGCCTCCTCGAACCAGCCCTCAGGGTACGCGTCCAAATCGTGTCACCACCTCTTTCTGGGCCGGCTTCGGCGGCACCTTCCGTCTTCCGGCAACCATCGTGTGGAGACTTGCTCATCTGTCATCGTGCATGCGGCTGGTGTGACCCGCCTAATCCAATTTTATGCATACTGATGTAGCGATTTTTTAATATAACCACATGACTATAGTATTAGTAGTAGTTATTTAGTAGACAAGAAAACATCTTGCGCTTTTAAACTAGCTAATTTCTCATTTTTTGCGGCTTATCAGTCAGCAAATTTCTATCCCACATAAACAGATTAAAACAAAAACACGGTTTTTATCGCTATCGTTGTCCTATTTGGTCAGTCATACAAATTACTCGCGCCAAAGCTTTTCGGCGACACAAATAACAATTAAAACCGTACCATGAACGTTTTATTCTTTACATATTTTGAGATTAGCGTAACAACAATGTAAAGGGCAGTGTGGTATGAGCATTACTTTGGTGGGACCATTTATAACGGGTGCTTTGACCCTTGGATTACGGATAAAATGAACCTCACAATACTTTAGGGCATGTGTGTGGACATCCCTAAATAGGTAACATTTTATGTCATACGTGGAAAATGTGGACGTGTGGTACTCGCCATGTATGAAAATAAATCGTTTCTTATGTGGTACGTATTGACCACTTGAAATAAGTTTCGGATCATACGACTAGTTTATAAAACTTTTTCGATTTTGGAACTAACTCTTTGACGTTACACAACAACTTGCCTTTTACTTTTAGAGCATTAAGAAACATATAAGTATCTACGTAGCCTTAAAAATATTATGTAGGAGCCAAAATAACCTTTTTTTTCCAAAACACAAAAAAGGTCCGCCAAGTTTAACGCACCCACGAAGAAGTAATATTACATTATCGAGTTTTTGTACATCAAAAGGACGTCGTTTGAAAGAGTTCCGTTAAAGCAGGTTGATTAGTTGGCTAGATCCGGCAGGTAAAGAAAAAAGTTTTCAAAGTTAAAAGAAACTGTAGCCGACAGGAAATTTCTAAACGAGCTTTCTAATATCGAAAGAAGATAATGTTCGGACACAGTTTTAAGTTCTTTAATCATTTTTATTAGTATTATATATACTATTAGTGGTCCTTTATGAAGAACTGAACCGAAAAACCTTTAAAAGTATTCGCATAATAAGATGTTTTTATTAAAGCGGACGTACTTTTTATGGATTATCCCTTTTAAGAAATCGGATATTGGCAACAGAAAGTCTAAACAAGGAGATAAAAGGCGAACTTAAATTTTATTAGTATTAGTACTAAGGCGAACTATTTGGTAAAATATTTTTGGTAGTAAACAAACGTAAATGCTTGGTTTCTGGTGTTTCCAAGCAGCATGAAATCCTTCTTCACCTACGATGAAGCTATTATAATATTTTAATCTAATTTCCGGCTAATCTCCGAAACGGCTGGACCGATTTTGACGGGACTTTTACTGGCAGATAAATGTGTTCGGCTAATGTGGTATGGAGTAACAGAGGCTACTTTTATCTTAGAAACAGGATTAGGGTTTCCGTACAAAAAAATCCTTGGAATTGTTAACAAAATCAGATTCAATAGGGAAGTAGGATTTTTGTAATAATTTCACGCGATCAAAGTTCGCCGGCAACAGCTAGTGTATTATGGCTAGTCTAACACGCTAATGTTGGCTTCTTCATCATCTTTTTTGCTTCGTCACACACATTATCTAGAAAGATTCAGAACTAGCATTGATAATATTTAAACTGTAATAACGAACGCGATACCATTATACATACGTTACCTATAAATCACAAGTACCTAAGCTAAAACACTGTTCATGTGGAATCCCTTTTAATGTACGATAACAAATAACATCCCACGCGAATGCTGCGACTCCAGAGTACAATTACGTAGAATCAGACTCATGCGAGCTTTTCAGGAAAATATTGTGCAGATACCAGCAGGTCAACCTACCCGAAACTGTCAGATTTTCCCAACCAACCTTGAACCTAATGCTTTAGAGATAAAGTTGAAAATCTATTAAAGAAATTTGACAGTTTGTATTAGCTTGATGTGCTGGCGTCTGTACTTAACTGGGTTTGAACACAAATAGGTATACGATCTGATCGATGGGAATGTTCTGAAGTATAAATGGTGTGCGTACGTTATATTACGAGTATAAGTTTCTATCTGTCTAAATTAGACCTTATAATAAAGATTTGATTTGTTAACTGTTTCTGTATTGTTTCACGATTTTGTTTAATACACTTACCTAAGTATTAACATTGTAACACAATAACATTTAAATCCCAAATATTTTTTAAAGAATAACCATGGAATTTCTTGCTGGTTATTCTCCTTAGAAATTGACCAACCCCAACCTACATAAATCTTTTGACATTTCATAAGAGTCCATGTATGTTCTTGTTCATGTGGAATAAAAAACCGGCCAAGTGCGAGTCGGACTCGCGCACGAAGGATTCCGTACCATTATCTATAAAAACGGCAAAAAAATCATATCTGTTGTATGGGAGCCCTCCTTAATATTTTTTTTTTTAATTTTTAGTATTTGTTGTTATAGCGGCAATAGAAATACATCATTTGTGAAAATTTCAGCTTTCTAGCTATCACGGTTTATGAGATACAGCCTGGAGACAGACAGACAGACAGACAGCGGAGTCTTAGTAATAGGGTCCCGTTTTCCCCTTTGGGTACGGAACCCTAAAAATGATTTTGTTGCTTGTATATAAGCATTAAATACTCACTATTCTGTTTCTCAAATCAACTAATTTTGCATTTATTTGATTGGTTTTTCTTATCACGAAAATACTGTTAGGGAAATGCTAAATTACTGAGGTACATTAACTAGCTAAATTAACTTCACCTGTAACTTTGTAATAATTATTTATTTAACTTCATTTAAATACTTCAAAGACTTACTTACTCACTATAATAATATAATATAATAAGAATATTCTTTATTGACATAATAGGTTACAGAAACTTATCTAAAGACTCTGACTCCTGAACTAGGTGTACCTGTATGTCAGGAGTCAGCGCCCTCTCCCATTTCATTTGGCTAATATACTAATGTCAACATCAGCATAGACAAACATATGTGCTACTCACTAAAACATACAAAAACATAAATCACAAAAAAATTAGGTGTAGTGAATTTATCACATAAAGAAGTGCACAGCACTCCCAGAATAATAAAACGGCAAGTAAGATACCATCACAGAATTTAAGCTATGCAATAAAAAGGAATTTAAAAAGTTAAAAATGGGCTATGTACATTAAGCCGGTGAGAAATACAGGAATATTTAAAAAAAAAAACAAAATTGATAGGCTGAAAAAGAAGAGAATGGAAGTGGGTGCAATTACCCGGTGTCTAATATCGCAAAGACGTCTCGAGACTCCGAGCTAGTTAAAAGTCTCATACGGTTATATAAATAATACAATTTACCGTTTACTCACTTTTATATTTGCCTATAAAGTATTTACGTATAAATAACGCAAAATATCATCACACAAAGTCCTAAAAGGTTTTATTCATCGTGACTTTGTTAACGCTAATTCAATATCCCAATATTGAGCTATTTATATATGCCTATTTTAAACCGACTTTCAAAAGGAGGAGGATTAAATCTCATATAAATATCAAGTTCTACAAATTCTGTGAGTTAGTTTTTGGTAACCAATTACTACGGTTCATTAAGGTTTGTTTTGTAATTACAGTATTGAAAATTTGATATACTTTCCAGAAACCTTGGAGAGAAAATAAGGACTCATATAACATCACACCTGTATAGCTGATAGGGTTGGGCAGAGGAACAGTATCCCTTCATTACACCAATCATTTGTTTATCCCATGTAATGAGGGTGAACTATATTCCATATTTTGGTTTAAATCCAGACTCTTATATAGATAAATTCCCAGTTGAGAACCCAGTTTGAGAATTTGGTGGAAAGTATGCTTACGCAGGGTGACAGATCTCGGTGACAAGCGTGAGTCAATCGATGTGTGGTCGGCTTTGGGCCTCCTCTCGATAGGTCTCTTGGACGCAAAGAATGTCGCAGTGAGTTTTGCGGTTGAAAGTGCCAAATTCGTTGTCAAATTTTTGCCTGACTCAAAAATTGCCATCGACACACTAAGAAGAAGCCCAGTATTACTTTGTCGGACGTAAGAATTGAACTCATGACTCTATGATCAGTAATTTCACTAGCGATCACTAAACTAACGAAGCAGGCATTTGTATTTCGATAATGTTAATTAGTCGTCTTCATTCTCCTGCCCTTATCCCAATTTATTTGGGGTCGACGCAGCATGTCTTCTTCTTCCACACTTCTCTATTACTAGTAGAACTCGTAATGTTACCAGTCACCTCCTTTCTATTCATAATTATGATCAGCCTAGCCTTTTCTATGGTGTTAAATATGTTGCGGTAGGCTTCTAGTGTAATACGTCGCCCCCATCACACTGAATCCGAGAAAACGATACGTAGTGTTCAACGCGCGCCTCTCCGGGACGAGGCCTGCCGGCACTAGTCCGGGGCAGCAGAAGTCGCATTAGATCCCGCTGCCCCCCAACGCTAGTGTATGAGGGAAAACCGGTGTGATTTTAGTTAGTACGAGTCTGACAGACCTCTTATCTCTATCCAGGGCGGAGGACATCCATTGAGGATTTCCACATCGGGAAAAAAAATCCTATCCGGAAGCAGATAATACCGTTCTACTCAAAATAATGTTATTTAATCTATCATTGAAATTACTAACTACTTACTTAGAGACCCCAACTACTTATTCTCTAAACATAGCGAGTGAAAGCGAACTGAAAAAGGTTTCCGATATCACACGAATGAAAGTGAAGGGCTTTTCAAAGGAAAATTTTATTATGAAGTTGTATGCCTACCTGCTTAGTAACGTTTGAGAGATTCTCCCAAGGGCGGAGTGTCACCTTGTGACAATATTTACGATACTCGGTAACAATTTAGAATTTGATAGTTTAAGTAGGCTTTAGAAATCATTTTTATAGTTTTTTTGCGATGTAAATCTTGTTTTTACATGACTGAATGTATAGTTCCATAGCTGAACTGAGGGTTGAGAATTAATTTAAGCCCAAAAATATTTTTATGATTACATTACTTCAAATAAGTTTTGTATCGCACAATACGGCACGGTTGGCGCAGTGGTCAAGCGATTGACTGCTGTGCTGCATGTCGCTGGGTGTTTTTCTATCTATAATATGTATGTATTTACAAAAAAAAAATGTATATAATGTAGTTTATCAGCCATCTAGCTACCATAATACAAGTATTAGGTTGCTTAGCTTGGAACTAGATGGTGCTGTGTGAAATGTCCAGGGATATTTATTTATTTATTTATATAAGTTTTTAAATTGTCATGGTCACTAACATTATCATTAACACTAGAAACGGGATATTTACCATGTGACTTTACCATGTGTGTGTGTGAGTGAGTGTGTGTGTGTTTGTATCGCACGTATGTTACCTACGACATTTTTCACTGGATTTCTATGATGAGAATGATTTTAAGCATAATTAATTTACTAATTAATTAATTTACTGATACTGTTAGCATGCGTCATCCCACTGCTGGGCAAAGGCCTCTCCCCATGACTTCCAGTTGTAATTATAATGATGTACACATAAAAATATAGTGTGCAATAATATAGCATAAGGATGATAAATCATCGTGCAGATATACCGACATACCATAAATTACGTCGTTAAATCGTCGATACCAGCATTAAATCAACGAAGTGTCGTCAAAATATCGTCGATATGTCGCCTTCCTTACTTCACGCTGTCGACGCAGCATTAGTGTTCACAACCAGCGAGCTTCGTTTCGCCGAAGATATCGGCAAAAGAGGATTTAGAGATCGATGATGTTATTGATGGATCTATAGTTTTATTTATTATTTGCGCAGTTTCGACCGCGTGATGCGCCACAAAATCTTAATTTAAATCCCTTCCGCATGTAAATGTAACAATATAAGGTTATATTACTCAATGGTAACTTGATAATGTTGTTAAAGGATCCCGGTTAATCAGATTAAGTCTGTTCTCGGAATTATGTTTCTACATATACCTTACATGTAAATTAATTATTATTACGCATCTGTTGTTGACGTAGGAATACATGATAAGTACGAATGAAACTTTGGAGTCAACCTCTTAAATAAAGCCGTTTGAAAAAAAAAAAATCTACATCACATCACGGCGGTAATCCCCGAGGTGTTAGACAGAGGTGTAGGTACCTATTAGTACACCCATATTCCGACCGTTATGTTTTTAAGTAGGTACCTATCATGTAATAGGGGCGAACCTATTACCAACCAGGCACAAATCCAGACTCCGTGGCTGATACTGAGAAATTCCTGATGGAAATACCCAATAACATTTGGCCGACCCGGGACTTGAACCTAGGACCTCATGCTCAGCAGTCACGGTTGCGACCACTCGACCAACGAGGCGGTCTACCTAAATTACCTATGTATGAATTTTATAAACATGTTGATGTCCACTTGGCCTCTTAATAAGCCAGCCAGGTTTACGGCCAAGAGATTCTTCATTTAAATAGTTAAAAATAGTATAATATTCAAGTAAATCTATGAGCAATATCTGCTACTTTCATGGCGCTTGCTGCCAGTGTTTTTATTTTTGAACCAATAAATCCAAAGAATTATTACACTATGAAGCAGTCTCTATCCTTGGTACTTAGTTGAATCATTACTTTTTCAATAAGGCGCCAAAGATAGCGATGTTCTATGTTTTATAAAATTAAAACCAAAAAAATATTCAAACCCACTTTTCATTCAGCATTTCTTCATAGGTCGTCACAGCTGAAATGTGGGTCGATTAAAAAAAGGCCTCCTAAAAGTGAGTGTAACGACCTAATTACTGAATAAAAAATTGCTTTGACTTTCATCCAAAAGCTGGCGGCATTGTTTTGTGTTCTAAAGAGCCTAAAACTCAATGTCTTTTTGCAATCTTTGTTGTGGTAAAACCAACGGAAAATCATATTTCGTAAAAATAATGATTTAATCAATAACACATAACGTCACGCCTGTAATCCTCGAAGGGTAAGGCAGAGGTGTACCTAATAGTACACCCACATTTTGCGAGTTATGTGTAAGTCCCATGCAATAGGTGGAGAGCCTGTATATACACAACTAGGCACAATAGCAGATTGAGTGGCTGCTATTGAAAAATTCGTGATGGAAAACCCAATAACGCTTTGTACGATCCGGGAATCGAACCCAGGACCTCAAACTCAGCAGTCGCGCTTGCGACCACTAGACCAAAGGCATGATTTAATTATGTGCGTCGTGAAAGTCTCATTTTAACTTTGATATAATAATAAATCTGTTGGTACCAATGTTTTAAATTACAACGTGCGGGCTTCCTATCTCCCCGAGTATCGTAAAACAGCGTAGATTGAAGCAAGGGTTCCCCTTTGATGTTTCAGAAGACAATGCTGTCATAATAAGGGCTTATTTTCAGCTATAAAAATAATCTTTTTGTTAGTGACATTTTTGAAAGGCTTTTTATTTATAAAACTCTGTATTTTCCTTTGTGATGTACGTAAACCTTGCTGAATCTATTAGGTTTTATTTATATTTTATCAAATATCTATGCCATATATAAAGTAATCACAATGAAATCGTCTAGATTACTTAAACCGCATCAATATTAACGTCATTAAACCCAAATAAGGTCCAGAATCCAGGTTTTTGCTACTATTGCAGCTGTATCCGGGGCTGAATTAGGGTGAGCATCACAGCCTTTCAAATTACCATATGATGGCGATTGAAAAGGGACAATAGCGCATCGTACTATTCATCGCTAATAGAAACATCAAAGGTCGCCATCTTTATTACACTCTGTAGTCACCTATATCATTGATTTTCTACATCGCCGATCCTCTTTCCCATTTTCTGCTGGAAAGTGAAGATAATAGCGTCGCTACAGCTCTGTGTATAATACAAATCTCAGTATATTGCATTTCTTCAGGTTGAGGTGCGTCTTTTCAAAGGGTTCATTCAGAGTGAGTGTTTTTGCTGATAAAATGTCGACCCGAAGGCCCGGGTTGGACAATTTTTGTGGAAGAACAGTACATACCTATTGATTGAAATGAAAACACCGATATTGTGTAAAAGGCGCAGAGGCAGCGACCTAAGCAATGAATTAGGTTTGTATGGTTCAATTTGGTTGAAAGCTACGCAAACTTATGGGAAGGTTTCCAGTGTTTTGTTTCCGCGAGAACAGCTTGGTGGGTTTATATACATAGAGTAAATTGGTAACCAAGTATAGTTCCATTTGAAATAAACCGAAAAGTGCGCCGAAGGTCTAATGCTAAAAGAATACCAAATAGGAACCAAGTTCGTTAACCTAATTGTTACTAACTTCTTCATTGTGAACCAAGTTTTATTTTAGACTAGCTTTTGCCTGCAGCTTCACTCGCGTTAATTTAAATTTTAACGATCAATTCGGGTTGTACTCTGCTTGTAATAATATAATTCAATCATGATTCGAAATACACGTGCCGCCATCTATAAGATATAGAAAGATCGTTATTGTAGTTTTTCTCGGGAACAGTACTTTTTTCCGGGTGAAAGCTATCCTATGTCTGTTTCTGTACCCCTGACAACGTATATGCAAAATTTCAGGATGATCGGTTCAGTGGTTTAGGCGTGAAAGGTAACGAACAAACTTACTTTCGCATTTATATTATAAATGCGAAAGTAAGTTTGATATAATATATATCTATATATATTATAGTTAGGAAGTTATGATAGTCATAGTTACAATAGGAGCCTGAAATAAAATTTATTATACTATAATTTATATACAGCGTGTAACGGAAGGGGGGTATCAACCCTGAAGGAAGTGAATGTGCTCATGAAACTCAACAACTTTCCTCAAAGAACATAGGTCGAAAGATGAAAAAAAATTTGGCCCTCCCATAGTAAATCAATCAGCTGGTAGTCAATTTTGTAAGGGAGGGCCAAATTTTTTTTTCATCTTTCGACCTATGTTCTTTGGGGAAAGTTGTTGAGTTTCATGAGCACATTCACCTCCTTCAGGGTTGATACCCCCCTTCCGTTACATGCTGTATACACCTATGGCCTCTTAGCTATATTGAGATACCTATTGACATTTTAGTTACAGCGTAGGATGAAACTCCAATAAAAATGCTTTAAAGACTTTAGTATAATGTTAAGTTTATTTTATAGTTTACAGTCATTTAACATAGTCTTTCTTTGTTTACAGATGAGAAATTTGTGTATTATTAACAAAAATGTGCAACAACATATAAAATATCTTACAGATTATGTTACTATTTTGGCTTCGCCTCACGTTAAATCTAAGTTTATATTACAAACAAGAAAGGTTTCTATTCCTTAGTATAAGAGTAGCATTAACTGTACATTTTGTATTAAAATACACGTTAAATATAATATTTATATGCTACACATATTACATGGAACTGAATCAGGGTTGAATTAAATCATTTACCATCATGGAATTTCATTTATGTACAATCTAACCTTACTTTAAGTAATAATTTTGTCTTAAAACTAAATACACTTTGTGTAAACATTTCGAATTTCGATAAAATCAGAAAACAAATCATAAATCTGAACATTCATATATTCCGATGATAAAAATTATATGTACACAATTTTAAAAAATTACATGTTTGCAGATAGCACTTTACGTAATATCACTCATTGCATAGTAAAAAAAGTACTAAAACCATTTTACGAGCATTTTATGCATTGTCGTGAATTACGTGATGTCTCTTGTAAATCAACGGAATTTTTACAAAACTGCGTCTTTACATCTTGAGAAAATGATTATTTTGATCCTAAATGGATCCACGGCCTATTCGAGTTTATATTACAACAGATTTAGAAGACATTTTATTTTCTAGGCTAGTTTTATATGCATCGTGTTTAACTTAAGTCTAAGTCATGGTCGAATGTGTCGTACACTAAAGTTGTATGGCGAAATAAAAGTATTTTTATAGAAGATTTCACAATTGTAACTTTATCGAGAGTACCTAACTGTTAATTAACATGAAGGTAGTTTGGATCCCCCAAGTCATCTCGCCGATCGTTTCATGCGATCTGATGCTTTAGTCCGATGCTTTAGAAGCTGAAATCCACAAGCAAAATCCGACAAGATTGTTACATTTGCAAGTTAAATTGCCCTCCGCTGAAAAATCTATAAAAATATTTTCATTCAAAATGAAATAATCTGCTCCAATATCAGCAAACATCACATTTAACGCCTTAAATCATTCTGACGTTCATTTGTTTTAGCTTAAACGAAAACGTAAGGTTTCGCTCGAGTGAAATGTTTTATCATCATAATTTAGAAGTTTTCACATCATCAAGGGTAAAACAATAGAAGAATAGCGAAGGAAACTAAAGCTAAGACTTGTGGTTCCCAGAAAAGAATTCCTTTGTTCCCCGTGTTATGCTGTACTGCAGCTTGATTCTCGCCTGATAAAGAGAACGAAATTATTAAAGTTTTCAGTTTCTACAAAGTTTTCAATATGTCTCTGTTATTCTATTATATTGTACGAAACTACGAGTATCAAGAACATAGTTTTACTGAGACTATAAGTTATTAATTTAAATCTCTTTTGCCGATCTTTGTTTGGTATTCACCCTAAGCGACAAAAGAGTGACTTAGAAGTGAATTTTGGTATTGAAACAATGCTTATCTGACTTTCAAGTGAACTGAACTTGAAAGTCTTCACAATAGTTAAGTACCTAACCATAATTAAAATTTCATATTTTCCAAACCAAAAATTTTATTTGAAAACGTGAAGGTGACTTTTAGATTGCTGATTATGTAGTATTCTTTGAAGATTATAAGAACAATTTGAATAATAAGTACAAAATCGCAAGTGCTTTTCATGCCAAAATATATTCTATGTCTTCATGCTTTCATATAGTTATAACACACGAAATGTTAGAGTAGAGCAAAAATCATACAAACCAAAATGTAATCACTTACCAATCAAAACGTGGACATTGATGGTTACTTGAGAATGGTTTTGCAAGTGACAGGAATACATCCCACTGTCATTTTGCGATGCTGATGCTACACTGATAGTAGCGCTGCAAAGGAAACAGAACATTAGTATTCTGTTGATTGTTTTAGTATCAGTTACAAGATGTTTAAGCTATAATTTTGATGGCAACCGAAACAGCAAAACCACCCAATCCCATATAGACCACCATCATGGCCTTGTTGGTCTAATGTTCGCAGACGCGACTGCTGAGCATGAGGTCAGCGATTCACGGAGCGGGCAAAGCGTTATTGGCTTGCAGAAGCAGCCACGGAGTCTGGATTTGCGCCCAGTTGATGGCAATAGGCTCGCCTTCTATTACATGGTACTTGAACATAATTGGCGACGGTGTACTATTAGATACACCTCCGCGTAGCCCTTAGGAGACCTACCCTTTTCGGGATTACAGTCGTGATGTTATGTTATGTTATGCATGAGCAGTATTCCTATGAGAGGTGTCTATAGTTGTTGACATTGCCGTTTTCCTAGAATTATATAGACAACTTTGCTATCCTTTTCGGAATTTTACCTCTAGGACCTGACTATGACTTCTCAAAGCAGAAGTAATTCCAGTGTGGGAAAGAGACAGAGCTATACTGGTCGCCTAGCGCCATCTCTTTCCTACACTGGAATTATTCCTGCTTGAAGAAGTTATGGTAGACCAGGTGGCGAAACAAGCCATTAGTATTAATTAAAGTTTTTATTTTCGTTTTAAAAAGGGCTCTTACCTCATATTCCGCCAAGAAACATTTTCTGTAAACTCCTTCCCTTGTTTCTTCCAAACAATTCCATAAATATTATTTTCTACTGGAGGTGTCGTTGGTTTGAGAGTCGTCAGTTCAGTCGTGGTCTTCTCTGGTGCTTTCTTAGTAGTACTTATACTAACAGTCGAAGTGATCGTCGTCGTCTCTACACTCCAACTTTTATTCATCATTATATCTATTCTATTGAATATTGTACTCATTTTTGTTGTTAATTCTGTTGTAGTGGTTGTGGGTAAGGAAGTAGTTGAAGGTAAAGGCGTCGTCACAGGCGCTTTTGTGGATATAGATGACACGTACTGTTCTGATATGACACAGGATAATTTTATCGCGCTACCCGCTTTGTAAAATCTGTCTTTCACATCATGTGTGTCGTCACCGTTTATGGATATTATGGGAGCTGAAAATAAAATATTCTTTAATTTGGGTGAAAACACGATCTCATTTTTGTGTAAGACACTGAAATTTCGGTTTATGGCCTAAATAAATTAAATTATTTAATATTTTCTCCCTTTCATAATTTTCTAGATTCATCACGGTCCCGGAAAATTTGAATTATTTCCCTCACGGAGACGCAAAACATAATTATGTTTCAGTTATTTTCCCGGGAAAAGCACAAACAGGACTTCAAGGGTCTAATAAAAACTTTACTACTTTTTTAAGATCTTACCTTTCCGCTGCCGTTGACAAAACATACGCAAAAAAGAAATAGGCACAGAGCTTGATGCAGATGCTTATAAATCGAAGTAAATACTTTAATTTGTCTAAATCACATAAATACTAAGAAACGAGGTCATTAAGTGCTGTTACATGCAAATGGAGGTTAAGGATATTTTCGGGGATAAAATAAGTTACCTTAAACGGTAATATCAAAAGCGATTAAGACGAAATGAAATGGCGTGCCAAAATACAGAGCGAAAAAAAAAGAAGATGTGAGAAACGAAATAGAGAAGGTTTTCAATCCCACAAATAATACAGACAATAGCACGGCTTAATTACACGTTTCAATAAAAGATGGAATAGAAATTCTGATCGAAGAATTTATTTTGTTTTGGATACTTACGTAAAACGGTGAGATTTGTGAATATCGTTCTTGGGGGATGTGTGGATATTTGGCACATGTAGTGTCCAGCGTCGGTTAACTTCACTGGGTTCATACTAAGTCTCCAGTTGTTTGGGTATTGGAATTTTACTCCTATCCTATTGTCGCCGGCGTATAAAGCTGGACCGACGGTGAGAAGTTGCGCTGACTCCGTGGTGTTTCTCAACCACATCACCTGCATAGAAGGAAAACATAATGAATACGTCTGTGCATACATACACGCCTCTGTTCTGTGTGGACAGGCAGATACTATAGAGCGCCACCTACTACGACCCTTTCGCCTCATTCACGTTTATACATCTGGGCAAACACGCCGATTTCTTTCATTTTGTATCAAAATGAACAGGATCACAAATACATTATTGATAGAAAATCGTGTGGAAACCGACCTATCCTAGAACCATTCGAAGATTTGTGTCATTTGCCAACCCGTACTGGGCCTACGTAGTGGATTACAGCCCAATACACCTCAAATAGAGAAGCCATGTATGCTAGCAGAAAGGACGTTATAAGCTGATTTTGCTTCGTAGTTTAACATAAATGAATATTAAGAACAGTGTGTCGATATAGCTCACATAATAAGTAAGCTGAAGTGGCAATGTTGGCCCTAGTAGTCGTAGAACTGATGACCATTAGGGTAGACGGCTTGAGTGGATACGGCAAGCGTAAGGTGGGACGCCCTCAGTCTCCGTGGAGCGACGATCTTCGTAGGGTGGCTGGTGGAAACTGAATGAGAGTGGCCGAAAATCGAGTTAAGTGGCGTGCGCTGATGATGATGATGAATAAACAATACAATGCTTATGTTTTTGAATGCAGGAAATAACATTATTTTCATATTACTTTGCTCCCTAGTGTCCAAAACCACCTTTCTTTACAAATACTATAATTGCTCAAATTTCTTCATTTTTACGCAATTTAACATTTATATCATGGTTTGATTTCTCCGCCACATTCATTTCAGATACTCAGCCTTTGACTTACCTACATTTCTTTTAAAGAAGCTAATTTGGAAACCAAAATAATCTTAACGACTAAAATTACAAATTCTTTTTCGGTTCGTAACGAAATAAAAGGTAGAAAGATTTTAAATAAAAGAGCTCATAACATTTTTGGGCAATGAGGAAATTCACACAAAAGAAATTCTAAGAAGTTTTTATAAATTAATGATGGACCAATGGACATTTATTTATTACTGCGTACTTCAGGGTACTTTTACTATACTAATGCTTAAAGGGTATCGAGTCCTCTTAGTAGGTACTCTGTATACAGACTCTTTCTAGGTATGATATCTTTGCTCAAAACTAATTGATACGCTTTCAAATTTGACGCGTAGATATAAAACACATTTTCTGGAAAAAAAATTCGCAACGTTATTTACTTTCGGGTTCTGTATATTTTATGTAAAGTTCTATCGGGTATTTATTTTACAAGAAAATATACCGAGGTATCAGTTTCATACCACGAAGATGAACCTCTCATTTCAATAAAATAAAATGAACCAGACCTACTATAAAAAGGTATTGTACTAGGAAAAGCTATTGTAATAGGAAACAGTAGTAAAAAGTAACAAAAAGGCACGTTTGTTATACAGAATTTATAGGAACTTGTCAGAACGACTGTAAATAACAACTACCAACTCAAAATTACGTATATTTAAAAAATAATTGTTCAGCTGCTTCTAAGGTAATTATGTACCTAACATAAGCTAGAAACTCGATTCACTTTTGAACTTTTTTTAAACGTGTATTAACTGACAAGATATAATAAACTCAAAGCATTTATTTTAATTAGGCCAATACAGGCACTTTTGAAAGTCAAAAAAAAGGTAAGCTACAGTCACAAGGCATAATAACTTGAGAAAGTACTGTAGTTGCACATTCCAAAGCGTAGATCTCTATGGAGAAGAATGGGCAAGAAACTCCATGGACACTCTTTTAAATCAAAATCTTGGTTACATCATTCATGTTGAGATTATGCATATATGTGAGAACGATGTAGAAAGACGTGCAGATCAAGAGCGTCCAGAGTAAAAGATTAAACCTGTGGAGAAAGAAAACATCTTGGAAAATCCGGCTCGTCCCAGCGCCAAAACTTGTAAGCCATGTGGCGTCCACAAAACAACTCACGGGCTCACGGGACGGATACTAAAGGGCGATTATCTATTACTTATAGGCCGAATCTTCTCCAGATCACCCGTGCTGAGTTAGGTTTGCTAAATATTAATGATAGTTAAAATAGAAAGTTACCGTTTTATCCTTGAGCATGACGACTCTACAGTTAAGCAAGGCCTCCGCCCCGACATGCGCCGTCACTTGAGTATACTTCTCCTCCTCAAAGTACGGGCCCCAATGGTGCTCATGATGATGATCATGAGCATAGCTTTGAAACGGCACATATGGACGAGGCTCTTCTACCTTGTCTGTTGGATAAAGTTAATTAACTTTCAATAATTAACATCTGCCTAAAAGGAAAGCTAAGGAACTTGATTGATAAGTAGATTGAGCATCAGCTTTAATTTTCTCTAAATTCTAATCATAACCGTTATTTTTTTATCTCTGAAATGATCGTACAGCAAGTTAATGTATTGCAATCCGCTGACCATTCAAGTTCCCAACTATACATACAAAGATAAAACAAATGAATGCTTCTGTAAAAATATTTAACTTTAAGCAAAAGTTGCTAATGTGTGGAAAATGTGCCTGAATGAGCGAAAACGGTGCAATGATGTGTTTTTAAATATTTTATTAATGATGAAATTAAGTCAAATAACTAAACAAACAGGTACACAAGTGACGTTAATAAATATTAATTTATCAAAACTACGTCATTTTAGTTTTTATTTAGTTTATCAGTAAAAGCCCGTGCACAATGTAGATAGGTACCATTTTGTTGGCCCTAAAAATTATCATGCTAAACGAAACGACCTTTTTCAACGAGTTGATAGTAACGTGTTATCTGTCTCAACTTTTGCGAATAAATTGTTTTATTGTAGTACTGGAGGTAAATTAAAGCTAAAGGAATGTAAATAAGACCATGGTTCGCGGTAGATTTTAATTATGATTCAAAGTTTGATTGGAAAATCTATGTCCTAGGAATTCATTATCCTGGTTCCCGATAACGGGCATGTCCTATGCAGGATAAAATTCCTACTGTTAGACTGTGTCATCCCACTACTGGGCAAAGGCTTCTTCCCATGACTTACAAATCTTTCGATCTGGGGCTAATGTGAACCACAGAGGCCCTACCACCAGCGCATGATGTTAACGTAACGTATTTACGTCGATTTTTGTATCGAAAATACAACATTTGTTAAATTGTTTGCAACAAGCACAATCAGTATCATCCATATGTCGGATTGTCAGGATTTATTCCGGGCAGACGATGGGTTTCGTGCAATGAAAATATACTGGGTGCGATTCACTGTTCCTATTAAACTAACAAATTACTTGAAATTACAATTTAACACAATAACACAGGGCACAATGAATCGGGGTACAGTTCCAGGACGTCTCAACTTCACTGCGATCTGACACTGACTGTCCTCGTCGGCTCCGAGCTGTAAACATCAGGGCTCTGTAAAAATACGCAGTGGTGAGGGTGGACTTGTAACCAGGTCGTGATGTCACCACTGGCGCACTTGCGATTCATTTTAGGTTACCGTTGTGATTCATTTTAGGTTATTGTATCAATGACCGGATCCGACACATAGATATTAATAAATTCTTAAAATTATGACAATATTATTATGTGAAACGAGAATTTTAATTTTAAAATTGAAGTGTTTACGTTACGTTTACACCATACGCACGTGCTTGGGTACCTTTCTTTTTTTTTAGGTTGTTGTTTTTTTGTAAACTTATAGAAACGCAAAAAAAATTAACGCGACCAGCTGAACATTTGAACTGCATTCAAGAGCTGTGAGTGTCATCATCCTCATGGGCTATCGATACTGACCGCTCTTAACAGCGGTTGAGAGTGCTGGTCCCATCCAGTTTTAATGGCAAAACTCTCCCTAATATACAGCTCTTTAGCAGCTATAATTAAAAACAACATTATTTTCCAATTTAAATTAAACGAAACAAAATAAGGTGAGCACAAAAAGTAATTTACGTAATCTTTCTTAAATAAGGAAGTAGCGCTATTTGAATTTCCATTCCGATAAGATCGTTGTCAGCGTCGTAAAAGAGGAAATGTTTAAAATCTGATACTTTTACGGTTTAAACGTCTTGAATAAAGTAAGCAGATTCATATTTCTTTATGGAAACGAGACCACGAGCGTCCAAGACTAAGGATCCGTTCACACGTCCCACAACCACGCCACACCACATCTCAACGATAACTGTATGGACGGGCATTAACTAAAGAAAAACGTCGTTTATTCACACGGACCACATTTTGCCATCATGGAGGGCATCATCCACAACGTAATTATTTCGCAAAAACACGTTTTTGAAGACATCTCAACTGGTGCCTGAAGTAGTTGCGCAGTGAAGGGGGTGTGAGGTATCGCAAGAGCTCAGTCACCCGAGGATCAAAGCGTAGTACTTTAGACACTGGTTTCTAAAAACGGTGAGCTTGTAGTTACAACTTCAAGATGCTACCGTAAGACTTTTCACACATAATTGCAGCTTGCCCAATTTTTGTCGCTGTGCTGTGAATTGGCTATGGTTCATGTGTATGGGCCCTTACTGCGGACGCGAAAATCGATACTTACTCTGTAACAAATGATCGTTCCTGTCAGTCGCTCCTTCACGCTTGATATTTTCGCGTAGTTGCTTGGTGATGTTTTTGAATATCTCTCTGGATAAGGCGAGACTGTCCTTCTCATCGCTTCGGCGTCTCCGAACGACATTAGTTCGATAATCTTCAGGAAAGCGCAACGGTTCTGCACAGATCAATGTCTTGCTTTTAGAAAAGCATTTCTTTTTTTATTATTTTCTAGTTTATTGTATCTATTTCTTCTGTTGGATTGGGTTAAGCAGTTGTTACTTTTCCAAAAACTAATTTTGTTTTTAAGTAATTGCGACTTCGAAAATATTGCGGTAAAATAATAATAATTTTATGCATCTATACACGTGTGTATTAAACGCTTACTTGAAAAGAGCTTACCTACGTACAACAACAATAAATGAATTTTCTATTCATATTTTTTTGCTTACAGATTTTTCGTTGGATAGATGTTCAAAATATTAAATGTGGGGTTTGAATTTCTAGTCACGACTTTCTGATTTGTTTAACTTCCTTTATAAGCAAGGAAAATTTCGTGCAGACGATGAATATCCAAAATGGTTTTGAATAAAAACGGTACACTCAGAAGAGTTTTCATCCGTCTCTTAAGTTGAATCGTGGACATTTTATTTAATATTTTTCAGAGAAAATGTTTTAGGTTCACGTTTTAATAATACCTTCCGTATCTGGGCCGGAATAATGCTAGACTTGACATTTACAAAAGCAAGTAAAAGTTTAAAATTTTCAAATATTAGTTGTTTTCACTGTTCTTTCGTCGTTATACTCGGAAGGTACTTCAAAATGTCAAAATATTCTAAAATAGAAGTATGTAAGAGGTTTGTTGTTTCCTACTTCTTTCACTACCAACATAATTGTTGATTCCATATGTACAAACTTATTTCACGTACACCACGGAGAATGTCGTAGTAAATAAATCCTTTTTTTTTAATTAGTAATTTCAAATTCTAAAATTATAACTGCTACTAAGCGCCATTCAAGTGTAAATGGTGCTAAGCTAAAAACTAATCCAATGTAAAACATCAAAAAATTAATACCTTAATTATTATTTATACATAAAAATAAATTTCTTACAGCAATTTAATACCTACTTCAACACTTTAAACTTTACTGAACTAAGTTTTGAATACCTGTGTGTTTAATTACGAAGTTTTGAAAAGTTTATCAGAAACTTCAGGTTTCCAAGAAGTGTACAACATGTTTATGAAAAGATTGATTGCATTATCGAAGTTTATTTATACGGAGAAATATTTTCTTAAAATTATATATTTATTATGCAAAGTTATTTATTTTGTTTTAAATATAATGGGTTTTAAAGATAGTGTATCTAAATATAACTTTTACAGACAGGCTTTAGATTATTATTATATATTTATATTATTATATTCATATTTTCAAATATTCCCAGCAATAACACATTTTTGGTTTAAAAAGAATTAACCTTTAAAATATTGCATGAGGGTACTCAGTCTCTTAATTAACCACATAACTGCGAAGTGAACTCATAAAATTCTCGTCAAATGTTTCAAATATTTAAAAAGTCGATACTGAAACCAGATATTGGTTATGCTGACCGTCATATAAATAAAGTATGGATGCACTCGTGGTTCGAGGTCGGTTACGTAATTGCCATTCGCAAAACTCATTCAGTTCTGCGATTGGCTTTTGTTTCAATTTGTAATCATAATTTGATATTAGATAACATTGAAAGAGGGTTACTCTGTATTTTTATTGTTAGTGTTAAATAGCTGCATTTGTGCAATTGCATGCTAGCATGTGTTCTAGAATTTTAATGCTTGTTTGGCTGTTTATTTCATCTAATTGTTGCTTTTATGATGCTAGGTGCGAAGATTTTTCTGAACCTATATTATTAAAGCTGTAGTCTATTTCATGATTATGCTATTTTAAAGGCTTGTTTACACGACATGCTATGCATTAGAACTGATTAGGCTAGTATAAGTGTGTTTCTTTATTTATGTACAGTTTTAGGTTACAATTTAAGATATTTTTTTATTATTTTTTTATAGTGATAAGCATAGTGCTAACTAGACAGACAGGTAATGTATGCTTATTATAATGGACTTACCAGATGCAGTCTGAAGGCAGCATAACGCTAGAAACACGAAGTAGAGGCCGTCCCACTGCATATTAGAGACATCACAGGCGTGGACGCATTACGCTCGCCGTTTACCTGCAAAAACGATTTTTTTGTTAGTAAAATACAGCGTGTAACATAAATGTATCAAACTGAATAACATTTCCCTTGTGAACAACCCCATGATCGCGAAAACATTTGGGTCGAGTATTAAAATGTTATATGTTTTTAAACTGTCATGGTCACTAACATTATAATTTAACACTAGATATGGGATATTTACCAATATACCATGTCCACTGTTTGTTTTGAGTTCCCGATATTTCGGCGCTGTTGCAGGCACCATGATCACAGATAAACTGAAGTAAAAAGTAAGTAAGAAAAGTGTGTGTGTGTGTAGTGTCTGTATTTGTGTAGTGTGTGTGTGGTGTAGTGTGTGTGTTTGTGTAGTGTGTGTGTGTGGTGTAGAGTGTGTGGTGTAGTAAGTGAGGTGAGGTTATACCGATTTGTCTGCTCATAAACACCCACCCGCAATAACTTCAGATTATCCGTGATCATGGTGCTTGCAACAGCGCCGAAATATCACTCAAACTCAAAACAAACAGTGGACATGGTAAATATCCCGTTTCTAGTGTTAATTATAATATTAAAATATTGTATGGGAAAGAAGGTAAAATGTCTAGAGATACCTTGTCATGAATGATAGGGGAAAATGAAAGAAGAAAACGTGTTGCGCCAACCACAAATAACATGGGACAAGGGTTGTCTTGAATGATTCATTCATTTTTACAGTTATAAAATTATTTTAATAAATATGCAGTAATATATTATTATTGCTGGATCGTATGTAATTACATTTTTAGGGTTCCGTACCTCAAAAGAAAAAAAACGAAACCCTTATAGAATCACTTGCTGTCTGTCTGTCTGTCCGTCTGTCACAGCCAATTTACTCCGTAACTACTGAACCGATTAAGTTGAAATTTGGTGAACGTATGTAAGTCGGTGACCCTAAAACGGAAGTGTAACATAAATTAATGAATTTTAAACATGGGGGCTACTTTTGTGGGGTAAATTAGAAAATGAAAAATAAAAAATTGCAAACTACGAGTATATCGTGTTGTTTATAAAATGAAAGGGCTCATTGTGAGAATCCCAACTACATTTTTTTTTTATAATTTTAAGATAAATAGTTTGAAGTTATTTAAGAAACTAGGCGAAAATTGAACATTACCCCCTTAACTCCGAAACTACAGGGCCGAAAATTTTGAAAAAAATACAAAAAATAGTTCTTTACCTATAGATTACAGGAAAACCTATAAGAACTCTTAGATTTGAAACAACGTACGGAATTTAGATAATTAACGTACGGAACCCTCTCCACGCGAGTCGAACACGCACTTGTCCGCTTTTTTTAATAGACTACAAAGGCAATTTAGATTTAAATGAATCGAAAACGTTTTCTTTAAAACAGCAACATGCGTAACACGAACTGAATATAGAACTTCCTTAGGTTTTAGTTCTCCTATTCCAACTTTCCTATTTAATCTAAATGGACTTTTTGAAGACACATACAGAATCTTAATACCTAACTTATCCAAATGTGCTAAGGTTATTGAGTTCGCTACAATTTAATGGATAGATTTCGCGCTATTGCTTATTGAGGCTGTAGAAGTGGGTTTGAAATGGCTTTGAGACGGTTCCCATTGTATCAGGGATCGTAGTGTCAAACTGATTTCGAAGAACATTCCACAGAAATATTATAATTATACTACTTCTTTTATTCCTCATTTTCTTGTCACACACATTTTTAAATATTTTTAAAAACAAAACTAAACAAAAAATTTAAGATATAAAAAATAGACGGGCCATCGGCATCAGGAACAAGGTCCAGGCTGCCGGTGGTCAGGGCTCCAGAGAGAGAAACCGCCTCACTATGCGTGCCGTGTCCAGAAGTACTTCTTTCTGAATCAAGCCCTCGATCCAGCCGCGCAATAAGAACCTCCTAAGGTGTTGGTCGAGGCTTTTTGCTATTAGTCCATTAACTGTAACGACTATCGGTACAATGACTTCACAGTCCACGTCCCACATGTGACAACGTCGTGTGCTAAACCAAGCTACTTGATTTTTTTATCATTTGCAGCTTTCACGAGATTCTCGTTATGAGGGATAGTCAATAATCATTGCACGATGCTCTCGGCGCTCTATCACCACAATATCAGGTTTATTTGCTAAAATAGTCCTGTCCGTGATGATAGATTGATCCTAATACAATATGGCATGACCGTTCTCGAGAACTGGTTTGGGCACATACTTGTAGTATGGTACTTCAGAACCCTATGGTATGGTGTATTGTAAGGCAAGTTGCTGGTGGATAATCCTAGCTACTAGATTGTGTCTGTGCAAGTACTCACCGTTATCAAGACGAGAACAACCGGAAACAATATGTTGGATTGATTCACCGGGACAGTGGTATACCCGACAGATGCCAACCGTACCGTCCTTGACAATGATATGTACTACTTTATTATTTTTGTTCTGCGTTGGAACCCTTTGAAACCCTTGAGCCATCTCATGTTGCAAGCACGGCGGGCCGTTCTGGCGCTGCTACTAAGAGCCTCAAACGGCGCAAATACTGTAAATTCATTGAAAATTATAGTTTTGAGCCGTTTGGGGTCGAAACGCTTGGGCCATGGGGCCCAAGTGCGCATCTCCTTTTTAAATAAATTTTTCGCCGACTGGTTGACACTTCGCGTGACCAGAGGGCAGGTCACGCGAAGTATCAACCAAGTTTCTTTGGCCAAAAAATTAGCATCACCATTCAACGTGGCATTGCTGCCAGTCTTTTGGTCACGTTTCCTGATGACAATGATGTGGAGGAGTACTTAGACGCCTAAGCTGTTAGTTTAAACTAAGTGAGTTGGTTTATTTTATATAAATAAAAAAAATGAGTTTATTTCATATAAATTAATCTTTTTTTTTTTGTAAATTTTTATTTTTTATTTAAGGACCATACCGAAAAAAAACATTATGGAATGAATTTTGTAAGTCATCATCATCATCCATAGCCTAAATTTACCCACTGCTGGGTATAGGCCTCTCTAATTCTGGAAGTGCTACGAGCCAAATCTCAAAATCAAAAACAGTACATAGAGATGCCTCAGCAGCCGCTGCATTGTCAAAATATTTCCAAAAAACCAAACGTGACTCCAGTGTTCTTTGAATAAATGACGTACACTCGAACTTTCGTCACTTAACATTTTGTAGAACTGTCTTTAGACGCTGCCGGCTCCACAACTCCGTACTCTGTGATTTTATAATCACAGAGTAGGAGGTCCATAACTAACCACATCTCACAAAATAGTTAACAAACTTAGATTGCCTCAGATATGTTACTTAATAATTTAAATGAACGTAATTGGTTCGTGCGTGTTTGTGAATAAGAAATGCTTCCGTTGGCTACGGCTAAAGTTTCAGGGTTGCGGTTGGCGTTGGTTGTAGTCGGCTTATAAAATTGTAGCAGGGCAATTTTCATTTTATATCACGAGGTGTATGAGATATTAAGTAGGCACTCTGTTAGCCAGAGGAGAGGAAGCCACAACTAGCGGTTTGCGTTTAGATAGTTTAGGTATTGCGAGGTCTGGAGCGCTTGCGTTGATATACGGGGTAATGGAGTTTGGTGGCTAGTTGTGTCCTGAACGAGAACGTGTCCCGAATAACCTATTACAAGTCTTGTTTTGATCGAGAACTAAGCGATGTAGCGATGTAGAAGATGAAATATTTATAGAACAGTATAAAACAGACCTATGCAAAAAGCATAGAATATACTGAAACAAATAATAATTGGAAAAGCACTGATTATCTACCGATTTTTCATAATCCGAACTATCTTTTATTTGGTGGCAGTAAAACGATTGCGTAAAGTGTTACTGTTAAAACTTCTTTAGTAGGTAACTGCTTAGTTAAAGCTACGAACACACTGACAAGGGGCTTGCTTAGCACCTAGAGGCTCGCTACTTCGATACACGAAAGCTAAGCGGGCAGTGCGGTCGGTTGTGAAGATTTTTGAACGTTTATTTCACTTCGAAGCTGTCTGTGCGTTCGTAATCTTAGGGTTTGTTAAATGACGTAAACTAAATATTTCTCAAGGGTATTTTTAGTATCTACTAATAGGTTACAGTGGGCGAGCAAAGTATTCGATAGACGTAACTTATTTTCTTACAAAAGTTTTTCAAATGTCACCTATTGTCATTTTAGAAGTTAGTTTCTGAGAATAAAGTAGGTATTCGTTTTAATAAAAACAGGTACAAAAAGTTTTGAAAGTCTGGAATGAAATAAGAGAAATAATAAAAGGGCAGACACTATAATAACCCCTATTTCACTCGCTTAGGGGATGTCTACATCATAAATAGATATCTGTATGCTCGATCCGCCCAGTGTAGTGGTTGGACTAAGCTGCACTTGAGCTGTGCATTGAGCCAATCTGGACAAATGATCTGGATAAAAGTCGTATATGGTATAACGGTTATAAGTATATAACGGTTGTAAAGACTAGCAATAAAAGCCAAATTACAAACACAAATAAACCACTTGACCTGATAAATAACAAAGAATAAAGTTATAACGTATGCATGACACAACTCACACAACACAGATATAAGGAGGTAAACTCATTTACAATTCTCAGAGAATTCAGCAAAGCAATCAGTCAGCGAAGTCGGGACGAAATTTCGAAGTCAAACTGAAGATAGCCCCCTAACATCAAGACTTTCATCGAGTTATAGAAGTACTTCGAAAGAACGAGGCAATTTTTTATAGCTTATATCGGATTCTGTTTCTTGAACTTGATGTCAGTTTAAAAAAGTAAGTTATTATTAGATCTCATTCGACTTTCTGAATAGATACCGGTAGAACTCGAATCAGTCGTATTTATTTGTTCGAGTATCAGTTTTTCTGTTTTGTTAGATAAGTCTGAAATGTTTGTGTTCTTGATGGAAGTGGAGCGTTACTGTTTGTGTTTCACAATTCTTTTAATTTCTTCAACATTTGATTTTTTATAAATTAACAAAGTACTACGAATCGAGCTGTTTAGGGTTCCGTACCAGAAGGGTAACCAACGGGACCTTATTACTAAGCCTCCGCTGTCCGTCTGTCTGTCAGTGGGCTATATCTCATGGTCCGTAATAAGTATACAGTTGAAATTTTCACAGAATGTGTATCTCTGTTGCCGCTATAACAAAAAAAAAAAAAAAATAAAGTACTACGAAGGTATGGAGCTTCATGCGTGAGTCTGACACGCACTTGGCTGGTTTTTTAGGGTTCCGTACCCAAAGGGTAAAACGGGACCCTATTACTAAGACTTCGCTGTCTGTCTGTCTGTCTGTCTCCAGGCTGTATCTCATAAACCATGATAGCTAGAAAGCTGAAATTTTCACAAATGATGTATTACTATTGCCGCTATAACAACAAATACTAAAAACTAAAAAAAAAAAATAGTAAGGGGGGCTCCCATACAACAGATATGATTTTTTTGCCGTTTTTATAGATAATGGTACGGAACCCTTCGTGCTCGAGTCCGACTCGCACTTGGCCGGTTTTCTTTAGTTATTTCTATTTGATTGGATATGAGGCATCTACATAGACAAGATGCCATGGAAAAGATGTATTATTATATAACTAGAAATAATAATTACGAGGTTTGGAAAGTTCTCGGCTCGACCATGAAATTATAATGCTATTTTTCTACATACGCTCACCTTGTGTCACATCAATAAGTCAAAGAAGTCGAGACAAAATTTCAAAGTCTGAAATGTTTGTGCTCTTGATGAAAGTGGAGCGATACTGTCTGTGTTTTTCAATTCGTAGTCATTTAAATTTTATAAAATTAATTAATTATTTTGAATTGAGCTTTTGACGGTTTTCTTTAATCAATCTCGTTGGATAACATCACGAAAAAAAGTTATGATTTATATTGGTCTTTGCTATTTATAATTTTTTGACTAAAAATTATGATTACCTAAATATAGTAGTTCTTACATGGAGCCGGATTACGTGCACAAATCCATTTGTGCACGTAATCCGGTGCTGGTGCCGGTTCCGGTCGTAAAAACGAGTTCCAACTCGTCTTTTGTTAATCAGAAAAACTTTAACACCCAGATAAAATCTCGTAAATAATTCTTATACTATGTTAAAACCAATAAAAGTATATTTCACTCACACTCTGAAACTAGGTACTAAAATATTACTGGAAAAACTTTTTGGCGCTATAGAAGTACTATTTGCAGGAATTTCTAAGGAATAATGTAAGGAACGTGACATGCGAGTACCTAGTTCATAAGATATGTACATTTTCATTTTTCTCCAACAAAACGTGAGACGTAGACGAAGCGCAGAGATTTTCGGAAATTATAAGATTTACTACAGAAAAAATAAGTCTGTTTGTTTCACACAGGACTTTGCTAGATTTTCTCTTTATTCTGAGCTTAAATGCAAATAAAGAAGTTTCGTTGACAAAGGTGTGAACAAATAAGAAAAGGGGATAGAAAAAACTGTAGATCAAACAGCGAGTACCGTTGAATCTTTGATCGTAAAACACTTCCAAAAATGGTTTTAGGGAGTGTCGTTAACATCCCTTTCAAGTAGGCTTATAGAACTTACTGTGTCAGCAAAAGGTATATTAGAGAGTGCTTTCAGGTGCCTTTCGAAGTAAATATTTACTCCTTTCAACAGTTATGCAATAAAAGCTGTATGTATCAGAAACGTTTAACCGCCATTATGGTGTATAACAACAATCTTATTCTTAATTTAAATCGTCGGTAAAAATATCCCGTTTTCAGTATTCATTTTGAGAAACAAATACAATTAAATTAATAGTTTTTTTTAAAACTATTTAACGTGTTTTTATGTGTTGGTAAATGAATACCGAAACATAAACGCCCCCCGTGAATGCAATATGGCAGGAAAAATATAAAGCACGAAGGTGTTCAATTTTATAATAATCTACCGGCAGATGTCAAGAACACATCTTCTTTCAACTTATATACTTACCTAAAGCTAAACTCAAGCAGTATGTCACTAACAACACAAAACTATTAAGTTATCGATATAAGCTAGTCGTTCACACAATAATATGTCAACATCGTACTTATCTACATTAAGAAAACAAAACTGCTAACTACTGGACTACACTTTACCTTAGCTTTGTATTTAGTCGATAAGTGAACAATGTATGTTCTTTAAGAATAAATAAAGAATCTTTAAACCCAAACTAACTAGTTAGTTAATACTGGGTTAGGGTCGGCTTTCAGTCTAACTGGATGCAGCTGACTAACAGCAATAGTAATTACTAGTTTCCGGTTAATACGATACCCCTTGATAAGACTGGTTGTCAGAGTTTCGCGTTATAACTACGCGTACCGATTGACGAAGATCTATAAATATTTTTTTTTGTGGTACAGAGGAGACCGATATTATGATGGATGTTTACCCATCCACGGACGAACAGTCGACCAGTGCGGCTGTTATTATTTAGCCAGAAGCTCCTCATTTTAAAAATAATTACGTAGGTAAGTAAATGAAAATTTAAAAACTGGTACCCTACGCAGGTAATCTGTTACATTAACGAGAGGAAAGGCCCGTATGGCCACTAAAACGGCGACTAATCCCAGCAACTACACATTATGATGCGGTAAAGTATGATACATTAACCTTTCCGGTCCTTGAAGCCGAGAAGGTAACTTTAATACCATTACTTATTCAGGAAAATCGTAATAGAGTACCAAGAATCGCTGACGGAAAGACTGAGGAGAACCTGTAGGGTAAAAGGTTTTATGTTATTTCATATCAGTCGCTGATGCGAGTAATGCGTTATGAAAATATAGTAAAACTTGTATGATAACATTAAAATATTGATGAGTATTATTTTTATAAGACCTTCTCTTTTATGCATTCTGAATGAATCAATTGCGAATGAATATTATTTCAGCTTATGCGTAGCAGTACATTTGTAATGAATTCTTTGAAAATAGATCTTTCTCGAAAGAGGTTATTCAAATACCTACTTAGGTAAAATAATGTGGTTTCGATGTAAAATAATGGTCGTAAGAATTATACGCAATACGCATCATCCACAGCCTGGTTTAACCCACAAATGGGGTATACCACAGAGCTGTGCCTGTTTGTGTTATTTTCGCGCTCCTGAGCCAGTTCATCCACGTACAATGGTAAAAAATCTGCCAGCCCAGCTCGCCGCCAGACAACCTCATCATCTGCCTAGGCTTCCAGTCTAACTGGATGCAGCTGAATACCAATATTTTACATGGAGCAACTGCCTATCTGACCTCCGCAACCCAGTTAGTACTGGGTAATACGACACCCTTTAAGACTGGTTGTGAGACTTTCAGGCCACTTACTACCTGTAACGACTGATATCCAACCAAGTTCTTAATTTCAATCGCTTTACGATTTCTTAATTTGTTTAATTTTCATAATGGTACTAACGATTTTGACCCCACAGTATTATTTGCGTAGTCAGTTGCAAATTGACGCGAATGTCAGAAGACGTACGGGAACAAGGGTATGATGGGGGTAAGGGGCACAATGTGGCCTCTCTCTGAATATGTAATTTGATTTTATTTGACGGTGACGGTCAATATAGAATATCCACGGAGTTGGCAACAGCAGAAACATATTGTTTGTGCTCGTTATTTGAAAACTTAGCGCAATCTCTTCATTAAAGAAAATTTTAGTCTAATTTGGTTTCCAACTTTTTAAAAACAAAAAAAACACATAACATAACATCACGCCTCAAATCCCCGAAGAGTTAGGCAGAGGTTTACCTAATAGTACACCCACAATTCGCCAGTTATGTTTTTTACGTCCCATGTAATAGTGGGTAAGCCTATTGCCATCAATTGGGCATATATCTAGACTCCATGGCTGCTACAGAGAAATTCTTAATGGAAAAATCCAATAACACCTTGGCCGACGCGGGAATCGAACCCAGGATCTCATGCTCAGCAGTCGCGCTTGCGATCACTAGACCACTAGACAAACGAAACTTACTTATTGAATATCCTATCTTATTAAGTGAATTAAAATAAACCTCAAATGAAATACGACATCTTAAAATACATAGTTTCGTGTCGCGTTCAGTTTCGAGTGAACAGTTCAATTTCGTCAAGCTGAATGGTTAATCACGAAGAGCGGTGAAAACTGCGTTCAAATCCATGCAGCAGTTTTTGCGTGATGGGCGTACAAACGTACAGACAGACAGACAGACAAACATTTTAAAAACTGTTGTTTTGGCTTCTGTTGCTCTACTAAAGACCGCTCATAAAAACATATATTTTTTTCAATATCTTCAATGTACAGACATCGGCCTGTTACAATTTTATTATACCGACTCGTTTCGGTACAAAGGGCGTAAAGACTATTTTGGCCAAATTTACTTTTTGATGCAGTCTTATTCAATTTTTCACACTATTTCTATCTGTATATTTAAAATTGCGCTACGGTGAAAAACATGGTTTTTACACCCAACACTTTCTTAACGCTAAACATCACTTTTTCAAAAAACCAAGTCGTAAAACACATTTCTTTTACATTACGACAACAAACTTGCTGCATCGACAAATAAACATATTTTCTTGAATTCAATACGGTAAAAGACAGCACCAAAAGAAATTGTGAGTTACGCCCTACAATATTAATATGTTCTGTAAACTCTTGATCTACGTAAAAATGATGTACCTCACAAAGGTTGCGGCTAGTAACGTTTACGTCTCTGTCGTAATATTCTATATCGATGGTTTCCGTTACGAAGGGTGTAACTCCAAATCCCATAGTTTTGGCTGTGAGCAAAATAGCAAAAAAAAAACTTTCTTAAATAACTCTTTTGTTTTTACACTTACAAAATTGAGTTCTAGGATGAAAGTTCTTTAATTTTGGCTGTCTTTTGCCTCATTTAATTACAATTACGTGCGAAAGTTACTAACGAAGTTGGCATGGAGTTATCCCTGAAAACGTAAAAAAAATGTATTTACAACCCATATTTAAATGGCTTGGCAACAAACGTCTGCAGTAAAAACCAGTTATGCACTTAAAAGGGTAATTTAACTAATTTATATAGTTATATAGACCATGTTTTTCTGCAAAATATGTAGATACACCCTGTAATTATTACTAATGCAATGACTCTATAAGCAATTACTCACATACTCATTACTACTACTTATTACTCTCTTATTAGAGAATAAAGTTAGAGAATGACGTTTATTTCGGAACAAAAACACAAGACAAAGTACAAGTAAAACGATGGTAGCTGCAAAAGTATAAACTGCAGCGCAGTTTATTTACTGCAGCATAATTTCAGTAGGATGACCTAAAATCTGATCGTAAAAATTGTTGGTATGACGAGTAAAACTCTACCTAAACCTGAATTTGAACTTAAGAACCAAGGTTAAAATTCCTAAACAAAATTGAGTGGATATTTTAACAATAAACGATATTTCGTAGTATTACATTTCAATCAAAAATGTCTAAGCAATATAAGAAAAATATTGTGAACAGAACACCTACATGTTTACTACCTATTTTATGCGAATATAAATAGAAATGTAATAAGCACTTTCAAATAATGTTTAATATTGTTATCCAAGGACTGTTACGTAAATGTCAACCAGTATCACATTTATAAATAGTTCTTTGATATGATTGAAGTACATTACAAACACCTTTTAAGGGTGAAAGTTCAGGTAGCTAATAAATGCGGAGATCCTTTAAAAATAAATTGTTTTATCAGTTGTAGTTATTTTCGTATCCGACTCGATTTTCGTAAAAAGGTAATTATTTTCGTCTAGGTAAACAAATTTCGTTTTTAAAACTAAAACACAAATTTAGTTGTGTTTAGATAAAGAGTAAAGGATTGTATGTAGTGATGATAAAACCAAAAGACAGAATTTAGGAAACTCAAATCGAGTCGAGTCAAAATCTCGACCACCAGTATTTTATAAAGCGTGTAAAGACCCTAAATAAAGTCCAAAAGCACGTGTTCTTCACCGTTTTGTTGTTTATCCTGGACCATTCCTGGGAACCTTCTACTTACGGCAATTATGAAGGTTTTTTCAGTTATAATACTCTATGCCCCATGTACCTTCAATACATCCATCATCAAACCATGATTTTTCACACCAAAAGTCCTTTCCCACAAATAATTTTCCGCATTGTTACTTAGTTTGATGTACAGAATGCTTGGTCGACGACTTTGTGAAGGGTTCTTTTACATCCTGTATAACATGAAATCGAGCCGTGACGCTGCGGTCGGTTTTAGCGCTGAGCGACTTTGCTGCTGCGGCTTGCGTTCTCTTTCAGCACAATGTTATTAAAATTACTAGCGTTTGCCCACGGCTTCGCTTGCGTTAATTTAGAATTTGACAATAAATTCGGGTTGGACTCTGCTTGTGATAATATAACTCGATCATGATTCGAAAGACACGTGGCGCCATCTACTACCTTAAGAACGTTATTATTGTTTTCCTCGGGAACAGTACTTTTTCGGGATAAAAGGTACCCTATGTCAGTTTCTGTACACCTGACAACGTTTAGGCAAAATTTCATGATGATCGGCCGTTCAGTGGTTTAGGCGTAAAAAGGTAACAAACAAACAAACTTACTTTCACATTTACAATATTAGTGACAGGCAGTGACTTAATATTAGTGGGTGTTCTTAATCTAGGTTTACTTAGCATTAAAATTTTCACAGTACATTATTATTCATTTCACCATCCGCCATCTTTCAACAACCTGGAACACCAATGTAGTGGAACTATTATTTACTCCTTATATGTCAAAAGTTTATATAATGTAGATTCGTTTGTTTTGTATTAAAAAAAAACATTAAAAACTTAATATAAAATCACCATCTTCCTACCCATTGGGTCCACGGCGCAACATGTTTTTTTCTTCCATTCTCCCTTGTCAACTGCCACGCTATCATTTACTCCTTCTTGTTTCGTATCATTCCTTACACAATCCATCCATCGTTTCCTTGGTATTCCTTGATAATTATTTCTTTTGAGAGTAGGAGGAATAAAGTTGTCAGTTTTGTGTTTCGTAAATGTTATTTGCGTACCGTAAATGTTATTTGCGTACGAAATTTAATTTAATTTAATAGATTAGTGAATTGTTGTAAAGAAAAACATTACCTACTTAGTTTGAATGTCAAAGTTTTAGTCTAATCAAAACACAGATTATGTAAAACTGCATGGCAGAGTGAGTCTGTCATCTCACCTCACGAAAAAGCTTTGCCGACGGTGGCGCTGCGCATCCGGTCGTTAAGTTTCCTAAAAAATGGTTGAGCTAAGCGACGCGGATGTGCAGGTCATGTCCGTGAACGGATGCTGTCGGTTGGAGCTGGTCGGCTCACATTGCCATGCAGTTATTACCCCTGTCTTAACAATAATGTAGTGTAACCTTAGTTTAGTAACCCTAACTTGTAAGTAGTATATAATATAGTAAATATAAAAAAAAAACTTTTGCATGAGCATGCATATTAGTATAAAAAAAAAAATGGACTCACGTAGATTCTAAGTTATTCTAATAAGTTTAGTAAGTATAATGTAAGTGTCCAATGTAGGAGCACGAATGTAATATTAAGTAGTAAACCATGCAAACAAAAGAAAACAATTTCAAACAAGGGCGCGGACCACCATGTCTGCGGTAGATAAATCTTAAATAAAAAAAAACTGTCAAAGTTTACGTAATACTATATTTAAGTTCCAAAATGTTCTCAAGTAAGTGAAATCCTTGTAATTTCTTATTGAGAAATAAATTCCTTTAACCATATTCCTCTCCCTCTCCATCCATCAACATTCATATTTATCACTATTTTACTTGTAGTTACATACCATTCGTCCCTCCTCATCACATGCCCATACCAAGATAGTCGATTCAACTTTTCCGTAACTGGAGCAATTTTCAAACTTCCTCCAATATAATCATTCCTTTATCCATTCTTGTCACACCACAGTTCCACTTCAACATTCTCATCTTAATAACGAAAATATAGTACCTAAATAAATAGGTTAATAGGTACTTTAAATATTCAGGTTTCTAAAAATAATTACAAGATCATTATTCCTTCAACGTCTTCGAAACGAGAGTTGTGGAACCTTGATGTCTGAAGGAGATTGATGAATGGATCAAATAATCTTTCTAATAACAAATGACAGGACAAAGTTGTGAAATCTGTGAAAGTTTTTGAATGAATTTATTGCTGAACCGATGTAAAGTTTTTGTAGCGTGAAGTAAAGGGCACAAAGGCCATGGTTTTTAATTTGAGATTAATAAGTTAATGTTTTATAAATAAGATTGATTTTAAGATGAAGCTAATTACGGAGGCTACAGGCGGAGTATAAAAAAAATAATTTGACTTATAATGAATTTAATTAAAGAGAAATTACATTGATTAACTACTTATAGCTAAGATTATGACAACGTTCGAGGTTGGAACCGAAGTGACCGTTTTCGATGCCTTGGAAATGGTGGCGTGGTGGTTGTCACGTTGCGCGGGGTCAGCATCTCGTGGCCCGTCCTCGTGTCCGTGGCCGATGCAATGTGTTGTTAGGTGTAAATGAGGTTAACGCATCGTCAGCGATTCCCTTAGGGTACCGTGGTATAACAAGCTCATGCTGAAATTTGATTAATATTTATGTGGTCATGCAACAATGACTATCTTATTCAAGTTCTGTCTAAAATAGAAACAATTTCCTCGATTACGTAATTCGCTTTCTATCACAATCTGAAAGTTTTTTAAAGGAAATTCCTAATCTTTTGATTGCTTTATAAGTTTGAAATATTTGCCTGTTCTTTTGTCAATGTTTGGAACGCAATGAAAGTTATTTAATAGTAGAACCCGGACCATTAAAAGTGTGTTATGCAATCATGTAATGGGATAGAATGACTAACGGGTCACTTCGTATAAGGCTATGAAAATGCCGTTATACTTGACCAAGACGAAAATAGTGTCAAGTTTATACACTAAAACACTTAAAAGTGTCAAATTCTTAATCCATAACCTACTGGTGCCAGTTTACCCTATTTACCCCCACCATTTTCTGGCAGAATCGTGTAATTCGAATGACGTGTAGTGTACATCTTACTAAGTGACACCTTGGCACAAGTTTCTGGTTAACAAGCCAGAAACTGTTTACCCTAGCTCTGGTTTAACTAAACCTCATTATTACTCTTTGGCTTATATCAGAACACACTAATCCATACTAGTAGTAAATATGTATTGGTACTATCCATACTAATATTATACCTAAATACTGTACTACTTAACTTCACACCTTAATGGTTGAATGGATTTAAATGATAATTTGGCTCATAATGTAGACCATAGTCTGGATTAGGTTAAAGGGTATTTTTTTCTAGTACATTCCCGCAGAAATATTTCCGATCTCTATACGGGCGAAGCCGTGGGATAAGTGCAAGTTGGAGAAAATGCAGCTACAATTACTATAATCTGAACCTAATTCAAAATTCATCACACATAAATGAATAAAATGTAGCAAATAATATAAATGTACATCTAAATAATTGGAGCCTTAAAACGATTTAGGTTTCATTCTCAATTTAGAAAAAGCTAGTATAAAATGTTTTTTTTTTAAATTGTACCTTTTAGTATTTGAAACAAAACTTTTATGTTATTCCACTCATCTCTTTAAAAGTGACTAATTATGTAAAGCCGGTTATTTTAATTAGCATGACAAAATGTTAATTTTTCTTTTGTCTCGTTTAAAAATATCTTCTGCGCCGCTTTTTGACGAATTGCAGAAATAAAATATGTATGTATTCAAATCGGATCTCCGTTTTTTTCGCCATTTCATTTAATAGATTGACATTTAAATGCGAAGTATGGCCAAACAGATATAAGTGATTCAAATACGAAAAGTTTCTTTTAACAGGAAATTAAAATAAGTGGAATCAGAAATACTGACAATTTTATTAATTCACCTGTCCCTACAAAAAAAAATGATTCTTTTACGTTTCAAATGTACATTTTTGTGATAATTTATTAGGAAACCTTCTCATCGAACAGGCTTGGTCCTGCGTAATTTAAAACCTGAAATCTCGAATAAAAGAAGTTGGGTGACCACAATAAGAAAGTATTTCGGGAATACTAAGTCTTTGTCCCGGTTCCCTATTGTTGTCTTCGAAAAACCGAGATATACCTACACAGATATTATTCAATCGAGATACTTGCAAATTCCTGTGGGTATTCAATGTATTTTCAAACAAATCTGTCTGTATTCAATAAAATCTATGGCTGAATAAAGGATGAAGAGTTTGGGACGTAATACTTGAGTTTCAATGGATGAAACGTAGTGGTAGGCAATGTCTGTCTAATGGTAGGTATTATAAGGAAAACTTGTGTTTTATGAGATTAGTAATAGATATTGAATAACTGTTTATTTCTAATTTAATTTCTGTAAATTTTGATACAAATCTAATATTTGAAATTTGGTAGAGATTTATTGTTTCAGTTCTACCTTACGTCGATTTCGAATAAAGTAGAAAGTTATACTACGTATTTGTGTAAAAAGTTGTAAAATTAATACTTATCAGCAGTAGGTATCAATTTTACAACTTTCTTCTAAGAAATTAGTTTCTTCGATTCATAAGTATTCATTCAGAAATAAACTAGACACACAAAAAGCGGTTAACTTTTGTGGAACTACGAGAAATTGCTCAGCGATACTTCGTAACATTTATTATTATATTTATGTATCTTTCCTGAGAAAGTTATGTAAATTGGAGAAACCTTGAATGATCAATTGAACCAAGATGAAAGAGTTATAACGTCTCCAGAAAATCACTTTTAGAGAGAAGAAAATATCTTTTATCGATCACTGTCTTTGTCAAATAAATGATATGTTGTCAACGAATAGCTTAACTATCTATTATCTAGTTTTTCTTATACTTATTCATGAACTTTTCGTTTATACTACCTGTATTGCAATTTATAATATCGGTGTTTAAAAGCGGTTGCCAAGTTTATTTGCCAAGCGCTTAAGTTAAAACCAGTAGTGGGATTGGAAACTGCTACGACTTAGAAATGACTAATGGACTATACCTTATTACCAAAATGCACACAAATCATTTTGGTTGTAAAACAGTATGAAAGTACCTGCGTATGTCTAGAAAATATTCAAAGTATAGTAAGTACATTCACTACTAAACGAAGCACTAAAAAATCCAATCGTTACACAAAAATATGAATCAAAAATTGATTCATCATATGAGGAAAAAACAGCTAAGCTTAGTATTTTTCTAAAGAGAGATTTATTACATAAACATGACGTCAATTTATTTTCCTCGTACTATTTTTTCCGATTACTACTTTTGGGTACTAACTAATATGAACATAGAACTCTAGGTACATAAACCAAATCGTGTTTGGAAATCAAATAAAACAATTTGTTACTCTTTTATTGATTTCACCCTTATGGAACCAAGCATTTTAACTTAAAGCTTTAATATGATTTATGTATATTTAGAATACAGGCGTGGCTATTATAACCTATAATCACGCCTGTAATCGCCGAAGGGTTAGGCAGAGGTATACCTAAAAGTAGATACACCCACATTTTGCCAGTTATGTTTAAGTCCGATGTAATGGGCGCAAGCCTGTTACCATCAACCGAGCACAAATCCGGACACAATGGCTGCTACTGTGAAATTTCTAATGGAAAAACGCAATAACGCTTTGCTCAACCCGGGATCGAATCCAGGACCACATGCCCAGTAGGCGCGCTTGCGACCACTCGACCAATGAGGCAATTAAACATATCAAGTGTTCTACATATTATATCGCTATCAAAAAGTCAGTATTCTACATACTCTTTAATTTTTCTCAGCTTAGTAGACACGGTAGTACTACCATGTCCTCAGATTAAGAATGATATATCATTTTTTATGGCCCTCACATAATGTCTTCCTGCTCTTAGGAGCCTCGTGCTTAGTTAACAAAAAGTGTGGTTTGCAGAAAAAAATTACCACCTACTTTCCTTTTATCCTAAAAGCTGACTGAAGTTTTTTTATAGAATCATACTACAAATTCTGAAACGATAATACTGTTTTTCCCATTCCTTATTTTTATTTCGAATTTCGTTATCCATTCTTGTTTCCAATAACACTATACGCAGATTTTTTATCGATTCAATGAATATCGCCGTAACTTTTATGGCTTTTCCATTTCATCGAAAAGTGTTTTTCTCGATAATCAACTCATTTAATTATTTAACGTAAAAGTAAGTCAAGTTCTTACTCTTTTCTTTTTCTTTCTTTCTTCGTATCTTTCCAAAAATTATTGAGCACATAAGATTCAGTTCATAATTCGTCCGTGCGTCGAATTTTGGTTTATTATATCACGAAAACCGTTTCACCAAATGCTTCTTGAACTATTACAGGTTTTGTTGATTTTTTTTCTACCTTTTAACGGCTGTCGACCGATGAGTTGGATAACGTAGGTTGAAATTGAAACTAAATACATCTAAGTTGGTCTCAGTTAGGCTCAGCTCCTTGATCTTGTCGAAAGATATAATAATTGGTTTTTAAACTGTCATGGTCACTAATATTATCATTAACACTAGAAACGGGATATTTACCATGTCCACTGTTTGTTTTGAGTTCCCCATATTTCAGCACTGTTGCAAGCACCATGATCACGGATAAACTAAAGTTATTGCGGGTGGGTGTTTATGAGCAGACAAATCGGTTTACCCTCTTTCTTGTTCGTTTTTTTGCACTCAGTCCCTCAAAACAAACAGTGGACATGGTAAATATCCCGTTTTTAGTGTTAATGATATAATAATTGTTACAACTAGTTTCCCATTTTTTCATTAAAATTAAACAACAGGGCATCATAAAAAAATACTAAGACATGTCCAATGCATGTTAATGAACGACACAATGCTTGGCCATGGGACGGGATGCAAGTATTGACTCCTCTTCGTAGTCGCTCGTCTCGTTTATGCAAAGGACAAAGCACAAACTGCCCGCTGTCCACAGTTTGCTGCTTGTGTGCATCGCGCCTTAGACTTTTATCTCCTAGTCTGCGTGACATAAGCACTCCCTCAAACGTTATATTAAGAATAATTTATCATTTTTATAGGCCTTTCTTCGAAGGCGTCGTCGACATTTGATCTAAAGAATTCTGTATCAGCTTGTAATGTGGGACGTTAACAGTGTGTAAGCAAGAATTATGTGCTTCAAGTTTTACGACAGCGGAGTAATGAAGTTACTTTTTATAGCCAATGGTAGAGGTGCTTGGGTTACATAATTTGTACATTCCTATATATCTACTAAGCTGATTGTTATATACATATATACATAACATCACACCTGTAATCCCCGGAGTGTTAGGCAGAGGTGTACCTAATAGAAAACCCACATTTTGCGTCTTATATTAATTTAAGGCCCGTGTAATAAGGAGCAAGCCTATTGACAGCAACCGAGCACAAGTGGCTGCTACTGAGAAATTCCTGATAGAAAAATCAAATTGAAACACTTTGCCCGATATGGAAATTGAATCCACGACCTCATGCTCTCGCGCTTGCGACCATTTTACCAATGAGGTTGTCAAACATACCTAAGTCGAAAAAAGTATTACTGCATTATGAGAATAATTTTAATCTTTAGTGGTCAGAATTTCTACCTTTCAGTTGATTAAGAAGTCGTCCCACACATATCTCTCTTAACTACCAACATAGTCATTATATTAATCTTCTAAAGAAATGAGTCGGGAAAAAACACAAAAACTTGTGCTACGGTTTTCATAGCAAATACGATACGGACTTTTCTTTTTATTCGTTATTTATCAGGAAAAAACAAATTAGGATTAAAAACCGGTGCTTTAATCCTAATTTGTTTTTCCTAATAAATTTTCACTGGGGTACGAATGTACTGGCTTGGAACTAATGACTCCCGAGAGGGAAATGTGGGGTATTTTAGATTTGGACATACCTACGGACATTGTTTCTTGTCTGTGACAAACATACTTTTTTGTACGAGAATTTATTTAGATTCTAATCTCAACTTTAAACTAAAAATGTAAATGATTTACTTCAGTCATTCGGATCCCTTGTTGTTTAAAATATTAATTTTTATTCATAGAAACTGAGAAAAAATACCAGAACAGTTTTTTTGTTACCGTGAATATTCAAACTATTCAACTACAAAATTATACTGTGGCTCTATTCTTTGCAGTTTTTGCAAAGCTATTTAGAAACTCTACCGTACAGTGGTAAATACACTATCAAAGATATGCGCCTTATGTTAAAAATAAGGTAAGTAGGCAAACGCCTGGATAGGTTTGTGTGTCTAAAAACCTACCAAAAGTAAGTAATCGAAACAATGCCAGTGTGAGATGTACTCGTAGTTATAATAATGAAATAGACGAACCAATTTAAAATTCAATGGTCTTTTAAATTAGATCCGCTGTAACTATAACAGAATCCATAAAGTTTCCTAGCCTGAATACTTAGATTATTGTATACGTAGTTTCATAAAACATTGGTTGCTGTATATAAGAATTTTTGTTTATAATAAGCACAGCAATTTTCGTAATTCCCGCTATGCATGAATCGTATCAGTTTATTTGTTTGCTGAAAATAATGACTATCCTCTAAAATAGGTATGTAATTTTTGGAACACTGCCACTGGTAGTGGTCTACATATTTAATGTTTATTACTACAGTGTCATATCTGATATACTCGTAGTTTCCTGGTAATACAAATGAAAATAATCACTGTTTCGTTGTCGACACATCATTTTATCATGTTCTTAAAAATTGCCACAGATAATATCTATCCATACATACCTACTTCCCACATGTATGGGTCAACATGATTTGGTTGGTTCTACTACGTTCACTGACGGCTGACCACTTTTCAACCTTATTTCTCAGGGGATAAGGGTGGAAAGTGCTCAGTACGCGCGGTAGTACATCTGTGCGGCATTATCGGACTGCACGAGCAGAATGTAAAACAATAATTCCGAATAAGTTTAGTCATTCGAGTCGGCATTAGCTAACTTAGCGTATAATGTTCCCACTGCTGGGACGCAGCCCTCTTTGTGAAGGGAATTTGCAAAAATCCACTACGCGGGCCCAATACAGGTTGGCAGATGTCACATCTTTTCGAATTTTTGGTTCTAGGCCGGTGTCCTCACGTTTTTTTCCTTCACCGTTTTAAGAGCAGTGGTGATGAAATAAATTACACAAAGTAATGAGCTTGTATGGGTCGAACCCGCGACCGTAAGTCGTAAGGTGGGTTCGATACCACTGGGCCAACACTGCTCTTGATTCGGGGCGGTTTTAATGTTAAAAACATACTGACAAATCAAATGTACCTACCCGAACAAATATAAAGCACTCCTTAGTTCCTTACTCAGTGAGTATCGTTTTACAATCTCCATATCAAATAATGTGACGTATGTAAAACAACTGGCTTTTGTTCAGTATTTGAGCAAAAAGGTTCTCAATAAACGTCAGCCCATCAAATACGTATTTGTAACGTAATTTCATAACATCCCAGCTTGAATAAAATTTCATTTTCGATTTACGTCACGGAAACTGAAGTGGGTCAGAAACTAGTTCACAAAAAGCACATCTACTTTAAGCAACGTAATAAGCAAGACTCGGATATCTGCCACCAGACTTGGCAAAAAATGTATAGAAAATACTGGGTCGGGCTTATTTGTTACATTTATTTGGTTGGTGTGTTTGAAAATTAAAAATATGCTGCATATAATAGGATTAAAACACATTAAACCTCGAGAGAGCGAGTTCAAGATGAGTTAAATATGTTTGTGCTGTAAAATGCACTTCATTTTCCACTTTTTCTCTTCATTTTGTTGACTGAGAAATTACTTTGGGAGGTCTTCGAATCAACTGTATATGTATTACTAACTCTCTCTTTTTATTCCATAGATAGTATTTTAGCTCTCCGTTTATTCAACCGTATCTCACTAAATTGTTCATAACCATATTTTGAAGTTGCTTTGTCTTGGGGTATTCCACAACCGGTGTTCGTACAATTTACACCACAGTTATAACAGGTATTTAGCTTCGAACTAATACAGTATCTGGAGTTCCCAACAAGTTCTATTAACCTAAAAACAGACAACTCTCTTATCTACCCGCTATTCTAAGTAAAATATGACTAACTAGGAAACTTTAATATTATCATGAATTTTCCAACTCTCGTTTCTGTAAATCTGCCATCAAATCGTGTTAGTTCGGTCTCAACAGTCAAATGCTACTCAATTTTGAGTCACCGTGTAGGTCGCATGCTGTCTCAGTCGTTACAAAGTGAAAAATTGGGGATAGAAAGACTTTTAATAATGTCTTAATGATAAGAGTGAATAGTGATGTCTGAATATTTGGGGAACAGTGTGAGAAATAACAGCAACCAATCAAATCAGTTTCCCATTTAATGGATTTTTTGTCATTTAAATGCGTCATTTATTTTTAAATTGAAATACAGAACTTAACTTTGATTATTAAGTTGTAAGGTAAGTAGAATCTGGACTCTAGTTGCTAATAACAACACTGTACACAACAACCGTTTAAGTAAGTAAGGAGTAAGCAAGGTAAGGTGGTAATTATGACAATTGCCCACAAACGTTTCCACCAACTACTACCCTATATTTCCCAGTGAACGTTCACCAACCGAAATGATACCTATATTGTGAAATAAAACTGCTACAGACATGGGACTGGTATTTTACAGAGCTCGAGGTTTTCTGAACAAGCGCTGCAAAGTGCTAGAAAGCTGCACAATCTGTTGTAAAAAGTTAAATAAATCACGGAATGGTCTGGCAAAGTTCTCTTCTCAGGTACATACTTCACGGAAAATGTCAGCGGTCTCAGTTTTTCAGTCGTAACACCGACTGCGAATCGAAAATGTGTTATGAGTTCTACGTTAGCAACTGGTTTTAACATCCATCGACAGTTTCGATGTCAATCATAACCCCTTTGTCGCAATGCTTGTTATTATATTCGATACCATTCATCAATACTGTTTGATACACAAAGTGACGTTTGATTGCTAGGTTGAAACTTCAGCCGCGTTTAGAACCCCGCCTTACAAATACGTCTAGACTCAGATTGATTAAAATTTCAACTGTACTATCCATAGAAGTGTGTGTTAATTACTGTAAGTTCGACTAAGTAGCCCTAATTGTATCAGCCAGGCGCTATGACTTCGTTCGACTTTGTCACGTAAAGTTTTACCGTTGAGGTTTTCCTTAAGGAAATTGTCAACGGTAGCCTGGGGCAAAATTGGCAATTTATCGAAATAAATAGCTATAACCTCACGCTATGTAGCGTTCTCGCTATCTCAAATCAACGAATTGTTGGTATAAGACAACATTCCTCTATCGGAGACATTTTATTCAACTGATAGTACGCCAAGACGTGCCCTTAATACTAGCGCTTATCTCAAAGATGCCTATTCACCTTTTCTTGAAAATAATTCTAGCGTTCTAGCCTCAACGAATTCCCCTAGTGAGCGGTCCTTTAATGAATGATAAGGCAAACTGTTTTGTTCGTAGAAATGGAATATTGGCTATGTGGAGATGGAATTCAGCCTTGCGGGTGAACACCCTGTGGTATAGTGGGGTTAGGTAACAAGTACTATTAAACACAATCTCTGCGCTACTTTGTTCTTCGCTAAATACTGTTACTTTACAAAGTTCTCTTTAAGGGTTAAAACCTTATTCGGGAAACCCAGATTTGTGGTGAAACTACGTGGGACTAGACATGTTAATAAATAATCCACTACTAGTGAATACTGTGGATAATCATAAATCAAATAAATAAATAAATAATCATTAAAAGATAGTCCATTGATAACTATTGTATCGGTCCACGATAAACACAAACTGATTTTATTTTTAAGTTATTTTGTTTACAATACAGCGGCATCGGTCTAAATCAACCATTAACCAAATAAAAAGTTACATAAAAATTCATAGTATGATAAACCTTAATATCAGTGTAATTTTTCATCTTATATTAATGTAAAACTGCAACTTCAGTAACTAATTTTCAGCTCCAATATCACACCATAAATAACCTTATAAATCGAAACACTACTAAGAATACAACGATCAAAATCTAGAACGAAGTTATTAGAGACCTCGTAAATCTGACATATTTAATACTTAAGTGGCCCTTGGAATCATTTTAAGCCTGATATACTGGCAGCTCGATTAATACCAAGAGAATACTAGATTAACCTAAGTAATGGGTTTGAAAAGTAACTGCATATCACACCTGCAATCCCCGACGGATTAGGCAGAGGTGCACCTAATAGTACACCCTCATTTTCACCAGTTATGTTGAAGTCCCATGTAATAGGGGGCGAGCCTATTGCCAACTGGGCACAAATACAGACTTAGTCGCTGCTACTAAGAAATTCCTGATGGAAAAACTCAATAAAATTTTGCCCGACCTGGGAAGCAAACTTAGGTACTCATGCACAGCAGTCGCGCTTGCGACACTAGACCAACGAGACAGGCCCAATATAGTTAGGTATCAAGAACCAAGTAGATATTGGAGCCACCGCATAAGTTATAAGTTTGTAGTATGAAAGTAGGTATTCAATAAAAGGGAGCTTACAAAACTAGGTCGAGAATATAGGATTTCGGAACTATTTTGTGGGAGTTCGGTAAAAGTCAAGTTTTAATGCTAGTGTTTTATTTTGTGGTAAAGTACGTGATACATAAGTTCGAAAGAAGGAAAGTTGGAGGCCAGAGGGTTTGAATTACAAGTACCTGTTTGATATAAATATACAATGTAGGTACTTAACAATACTAATGGTATTAATTAGATAACACAAGACTTATATTCGAAGATCTTTGCTGGCATTCAGTAACATACATTTATGCGTGACACAAGTACGAGCATATATATGAAAAACTGTTAGCTGAATAGAGCAAACCAATTTATTAATGTTAGAAATGAAAATAAAAACGTCCTCAGTTATACGACGGTGACGTATGTGGGACAACGTTTTAAACCACAAAAACAAAAAAAGTGTATAAAAGAACAAAAAAGGTTTACCATCTATTTTAGACAGACGACTGTGTAAAATACAGAAACCTCAAAAAAATATTCTTCTTTGTAGCACTTGTTTTGTAAATGTCGCTTTATAAAATAAACATACATTTCAGGTGACAAAAAAGGCTGGAAGGGCGTTAACAATTTTTGTAACAAAGTTTAAATCCACAGAAGACTTGTTTCACGCCATACTGAAAGCGGATCTTGACAGTAAAGCCTCGCTAACAACACTGTGTAAAAGAATTTTCGTATTTTTATGAAGGACTTTGCGTAGAAGTTTACCTACGGTGCGTATTTGGTTAGAATATTATTTGGTTTATTTTGTTAGGAAAGAGTTTAGTAGCATCCAAAGAAGAAGTTATAGTAAAATTTTGTGTTTGCATTTTATTCAGTGCTGCTCGGCGCATTTTTGTTTTTATTTTTATTTTCGAATAACCGCCAATAGTCTACCTACTTGGACGAACGTGAATGACTTCAACAACCCCTATTTTAAAAACTATTTTGAAACATTTAATCAAAATATATCAAAACTTATACTGTCACTTATCATCCGTGATTGCTCATGATTTTAAGCTCCCGATATTTCGACGCTGCTAGCAAAAAAACATGGACAATCACGGAAGATATCCCGTAAGTGACAGTATAAGTTTAGTTTTAAACCGTGAAAGCTTTAAACAGTGATACGTATAAACTACAAAAACATAAAAAAATAACATAAATTTCTAGCATGAGTCCAGTAAACTCACAAGCTTTGTACAAAAAATAGTTAAATGGGACGCACAACAGTGGTCCGCGAATCAAAAAGCAAAACTAGATTTTGTATGGGTCCCTTGAATAAGTGCAAGGGACCCAGGTATTGAATTAAGGGTTAAAAACCCAAGCAATCGTCCTAACATCCAGCTAAGCAATACGATATCTAAGACTACTAAACTACCCTTAATCCTCGTATTGAAGAGAAAACTCTGACAATGAGTTTCGTAATAAGTTTCTACCCAAGGATTATAAGGGTAAAGGAAGCATCAGCGATTTGATTCCGGCTTAATAACTAAATACACTGCTTTCTTTTTTTTCAGCGAATCAATGTGAAGAGATTTCAACCATGTTCGAAAAACAAACAGAAATGTTTTTTTATGTTTTTCCAATCTTGTAATTAACGCTCTGCCTGTTACACATTTTGAAGAACACAGATTTTTTCAAACAAAATTGTTAAAAAAGAGAGAAGTCATGGCTCATGCTTGTTACTGTTCTAATATAGAGCAAAGACCTCTTCAACTAACTATAATAAAATGAATTTAATGTCCTGATGAAACAATGTCAGAATGATTAATGATAGTTAATTCCCACTTGTGTAAGTAATGACAGCATTATTGTTTGAATACATTACATTCTAGGTGGCCCCGGTTGTGACAATGTCCTTTCAAGGTCATTATGTCAGGAATATGGAAGGATGTTACTCACTTACTTGTTCGAGTCGGCATGATTTCGCACAGTCAGGTGGCAAAAACGAATTTATGAAGATATAGCATAATGCAATAAAGATGCAATCTCTGGCGAGAGCGGTTTAAACCCCCTGATAACGTCAATGATCTAATAGAAAAACTTACACCTGGGCACGTCGTGGACGGCTCAGACCTCAAGTGCGTATGCGGTGTCTCCCCACAAACAATGGCCCACCTTCCATCTTGCACCGCATGCCCTATCACCTGCGCTCTTGATGATTTAATTACTGCATCAGAGAGCGGGGTTCGCGTGGCTGAATTTTGGGCTAAACATATTTGTTTTTTTTTCTTTTTTACCATCGATACGCTAAGAAGAAGATAGCATAATCACCCTGTAACGTTCCCACGCCTGGGAAATAGGCCACGTCTCTATGAGAGGGAGTGGGCTGTATTACAGTATGGGTTGATAGATGATGATAAGTATAGGTCCGGGGAAAGGCTCGGCTTTGCTAGAATCGTGCCGAGCCGAACCCGACATGATTCAACAATTTGATGTCGAACGGGCTCTGCCGATCGTCCTGAGCCGAATGACAGCCGAATATAGTCATTGCTTCAGAAGTGGCTTTCTTACTCAACAAATATTGCCGAAACGAATGTATATAGCACCTCTTAGGTATGCGTGTATTAAGATGGTTTTCAAATGACCATATCATAATATTCGTATGTAAATAAGGTGATAATTGTATTGTACAAAGATGCTTATTGCGTAAACAAAACACCATATCGTGAACCCTTTTTTCTGTAAATATGTGATGTGCCATAAAGACATCATGTTTTTTTATGATGAGAAGTAAAAGCTACACTATAAAAGGTTTTATTTGACGAAAATTCTAAAAAAAAAACAGGATTCCTAGCTAGTTAGATCAAATAATACGAAAACTGTGTGAATACGTTTGAGGCGTAACCTTCCAAAGTATAAATGGAATGCATTTCTGTCTATAGGTACTGCAGAAGTTCTGTTAGCATGATTAAGTTCATGGCATATTTAAGGGATAATACTATTTCTTTTTTACAATAGAAAAGAATAGAGAGTCAACTAGGACAGCTGCATGTAAAAACTATATTTAAGAAAGAATGTTCTTCATTCCAGTAGCTAAATCCCGGATATTACAGTACTCAATAAACTGCATCTTTGAACAATCTGTTTAAATTTTGAAATCGCATTCCTGCTCCGATTTTTTAAAAGCTACTGGATTCGCTGTAGAAGCTCTTTGCGCTCAGAGCTTTTTTAATGAAAGGGAAAAATGATTTTCTCAGCAAGCGAAAGCTATTTCACTTTGATATCCTCACTTCATATGACTATGGTAGTTATGAGGTATAACCTACCACCTGGAATCTTTTTTTCTCACTGTTAGTTTAAAATAAAATTCAAATTCAAATTAAACGTTAAAAATAAAATTCCACGAACGTAAAACCATATATTTTGAGCAAACATAATATTGTACCTACTTATTAGCAACGTCTTTATTTTTTATTGGTGTCCGATTGGTTCTTATTAAAGAATTTGTGAGAAATGAGCGATACCGAAATACATTCACAAAATTGAAAAGCTTTTCAACGTAGATGATTGGTTCTTCCGAGAGAGTTTATTTCCTTCAGAAAAGTGTTGGGAAAGAAAGAGATTATACCTATTCATCGTAAGGCTTTTAGTTCCAATTTTAAAATTGAAATTGAGCCGTCTTATAACTGGGTTTTATATAATTACTGTTTTAATTACGCTGTACACATCAAAATCGAAGTTTAGTAATTGAATTAATATAAGAGATATATACCGTAAGTAATAAAGTTAAAAGTATAAGCGAAGAATTTACGTTGTATAACTACTGTGTTTTTTTTTATTTCAAAATAATTAGTAGTAATTAATGTAATTAAATTGACAGATAGAGTCATCTCCTAAAAAAATAACAACAAAACAGTACTTACATTTTTCATTTAAAAACATAAGTCCGATCCGGTACCAGGCGACCATATCATTCGAAGAGCACTACCACGTTTATTCACTGCACTCCACACGACAATGTTCGGTCGAACGAGGCGAATTATTATAGGGGTATGTATCTACCGCGAAACGATGTTACCTCGGCAAGAGGCTGCGTGGTACTGAATAAGGAGCGGACGGGAGCGCACTGACGTATACGTCACTTTGGGCAGCGGATGCCATACACTGCGTACAACTTGAACTTGTAATAATTGGTAACAGTAGAAGACTTCTCGTGAAATCCTTTGGGTTTGTATAATGAGTGTTGAAACGTCTTAAGTTGTGGAACTCAGCCTTTATGTTTATGGAACTTACGATTATTTTAAGCATGCGATTATTAGGTTTTTGTTGTTTAACTTGAAAAGTCTGTTAATGGAAATTAGACCTCATTCGTGGTAAACATAACTTTGTTGCTTTAAAGTTTTAAATTCAGTGATAGTTTAGATACGTTTTTGTTTTACTGTGAGCACCTTGATATAGACAACCGTAACTCTATAATCTTCTAAGGTAAACTGGGAATGTGCGATAGTAGGTAAACCTTGGCTTAATCCTTCCGAGTTCACAAGCGTTGTGTTACGTTATTATACATTGCGGTTATATAATGTTGTTTATCACATCCATCTTGTATGTACCAAACGGTGTACGCAGACCAAGATTGAATACACGCGACGTGGAAGCGACGGCTGGGACGTCATTTGAATACGGAACTTTCATAGACAAGCTTAATTTTTTGCAGAAATTAAAATGTTCCATTTTGTTTTAATAGCTGGCCGTCGAGAATTTTTTTGGAAGATGTTTTTAAAACAAGAAACCTTTTAATTTTGTAGAAGATGTTATCTTTATTTTTTACCATTACGGGAAAAGAAATGGTAACTTGTTTATTTTCAGCCACTTACTTTTTTAAAGCTCATTTCCTGTTGTTTTTTTTTTTTTTGTTTGTACAAAGTACGATATAAAGTTACTACAGCGTTGTGTTTAGTAGAGAAATTTACAATCCCCTGTAGGCTAATTTATTTGTCGTTCATTTGAGACGTCAGCTATTTAGTTAGACTTGACCTTGCTACCCTTTTAGCAACAGCCAAAATGCTCTAGCTAGCTAATTCGCGGATCATTTTAACCCGAAGTAAGAAAGATTAGTACGCCGAAATTTGAAATATTTCTACAAAATACTCTTTACATAATGTTTAACTAAGAACAGGAGTTAAAGTGAAGACTCTAATCTATATTTTCTTCGTGCTGAAAGTAAGATAAGCATTTTAATCATCATTTGCCTAGCATAGCATAGTATTTTACATGTACCAATTGTTTGTATGACCTCCATGGACCATAATATCTAACCTAGTAACTGGGTAAACTAACTTTTTAATATTCTACGATTTCATAGATTTCAAGACTTTTTAGTGTATCATACTCTATGCGGATCAAATGCGTTTAGTACCAAGCCATACCAGGCCCCTCAAAGAGTTTGGTAATGGTTCATAAAACTATACGTACCTATGAGCCAGGTAATAAACTGCTCTAAATCTTGTAGGTAATGTTAAGAGCTCGCCACCACTAACCTAAAAATGAGTGTACTTAGCATAATGTAAGGGCCGCGTAAACTGCGGTACATTTTCTCAGGTCACGCACCGTTCTCTTCACTCGCTCATCACATCTACCTCTTATGTAATTAACTAAAGATAATTTTCCTCAAAAAAGAAAAAAGGTTTTTGTAAAAAAAGACATTCCTATGTATGTTCCCGCTTATCTTTGTAACAAGGTAAGCCGGGTTTCAAGTGAGAAAAGTACCTACGTCTAGGTATTTTTGCGGGAATAGTCACAGTTCTGTTTCAGGAATTTTGTTTTACTAAGATTTTGCGGTAGTAAGCCGTGCTGAATTGCGAGCTAGTAACATTATTTCAGCTAGATTTACGTTTATCTTTCTTTATTTGTCTCTTAATCCATTTAGATTTTGTTTTCGGATCAGTATTTTTATCTTATAAAGTGAACAGGTAAAATAGTAGTACTACATCCTTATTTTGAGTCGATGCTTCGTCGTCAGCAAATTTATATGTTCAGTTACAATCTTCGGGACTGTTTTAAAGTTATTTCCAGGAGCGGTCGTAAAATCCGAGAATCAAACTACGTACTCCCGAGATTTCCAATCAAAACTTTCATCTAGGTAGGTACCAATCTTTCTGTTTTCATAAAATGGATCAATCACAAATAAATTTAAATATTGTCTTGTGTCAAATTATGTTTGAACTTAAAAATGGAGGACATTTTTAAGTTGAAACATGAATTATTTGCATTCTTTTTATCACAAATCCCTTTGATACAATTATTAAAACGCCCTGAAGCATAAAAATTCATGATTCAAGTGAATGAAGGGGAACCGGAAATTACACATTTTAATTTCTTTCTCCCCTTTCTTTCCTGTCTCCTTATTCATACTATTTTATTCAGTTTTCAGCACAAACTAATAGTACCACGAAATTTACGCGTATTCATTATTTGCGTGTCTGTTTGTGTGACCGCGTTGTTTTTCTAAACGCAACGGATTTGCGACGTATTTTTATGCGGGTTTCACTATCATTTATTTCAGGTTGGTTTTGTGTACTATGCCTTAATATAAAACTTATTTAAAATAAAGGCCTTGTTAGTCTAGTAGTTGTAAGCGCGACTGCTGAGCTTTCTTGGTTTCGATTCCCAGGTCGGGTACAGTTATAGAGTTTTTACATCAGGAATTTAGCAACCCGGAGTAGGGATTTTTGTCTAGTCGATGGCAATAGGCTCGCCCTCTACACCATAGGACCTAAACATAACGGGCCAAATGTGAGTGTGACATCTGCCTAAACCTTTCGGGATTACAGGTATGATGATAGTTATTTATATTTGGTACAAAGTAAGGACTTGTCGCTAGTATACCTATAAAGTGATAGTAACACACACATACGCAATGTTACTGGCTCGCTGCACACATCTAAATGAACAATAATGATCACAAAAGCAATTTAGCTGGCAGTACTGTATGACTGTTCCGGCGGCGACTAAAATGACTGACGCTCTATGCAAGCTAAAGTTGAAACGTCAGTATACAGACCTATGTTTATGTATGTTAGATATTAGGTACCGTATGTCAATGATATTATTATTGTTTAAAATATTGTTTTAGTATTGTTTTCGTTCATATTTTGAAATTGGTAAATATTCTTCATTACAACTGAGACAAGGTGTGAGAAGTGGCTGGAAAATCTTTCCAGCCACACGCCGGTAATCCCCGAAGGGTTAGGCAGAGGTGTATCCAATAGTATACCCACATTCCGCCAGTTATGTTTAAGTCCCATGTAATAGGGGGCGAGCCTATTGCCATCAACCGGGCACAAATCCAAACTCCGTGGCTGCTACTGAAATGAAATTCCTGTTTCGTCTGCAGCTGGTAAAAAGTGTGAATGAAGTTTGAAGACGATTTTCTGAACATTTAAATAAACACTTTTCTATTTTAGTATGTTTTTTCATTTTAATGAAAAATAAATTTACAATTACCGTCTTCTATAATATCGTTCAGTGGGTGTATGTCTTTAAAATGGTATAGTAATGACCTAGTTCCTTAAATGTTACCTTAGGCACGTGTCTCTTTAATTAGGCATTAATTGGTACTACTATGTGAACTCTTACTTGAAATTTTCCATGGCCTCCACAAGAAAATTTGACAATTTCCTTTACAAATAGATCGCGGTGACTTACAAAATACACTACTAACAGAATATCTCATCATTTAAATGCAATGCACAATGTAGGTAGAATCGCTTTATTCTTCCGACAATGTTTCAAGAGTAAATAGTTGTACGGAACAGTTTACACTTGGATTCTTCATTATTAAATGTGTATTAGTTATAACGACACTGACTGTTTATACGTACGTACTAACAATGACTACATTGTTAGTACGTACGTATAAACAGTCAGTGAAGTGTAGAAAGTAAAGTTTATTTATCAAAAAATAACAGTAGTGAGTACATAAACTGTTACATACATAAATAAATAACTTTAAAAATTTAGTTCGGTGAGCCATAAATTAAGCACAGCTTGTATCTTGTGGCAAAAAGTGATTTGCAAAACATAAATTTACCTAAGAACAGTCTGAATCACCCTTATGCCCTACGTAATTTGTTTGGGTGACCCCAAACAAATGGCGTTTTAATTTGTGTAAATCACTAATTGTTTTCGCAATTAATTAAAACATAATTTCTTTTAATTAAAATATGAAATCGGCACATTGTATAGGCTGACTCTCAAACGGATAACATTCTTTCATCTATTTGATGAAAAATCAGTACCTAGAAGCAGTTACCAAATTTAAAGTTACCGCATCAGAAGCTTCAACTTTTCAGCACTCTATGAATTTAATGTTGGAATACAACAAAATATATCCGTCCCACTTGAATAGTTTGAGAGTCTTTCTCTTACATACTTTTTATACACTGTGCTTAACTAATATAGTTAAGACGCTAGTGTTCTGCCTGCACCAACCGAGAGTGCACACACACCTCTCCTGCCAAATAAATATAATAAATTAATAAGTGGAAATTATAACTGTGTCTTTCATTGGTTCTCAAAACCCAACAGGTTATGGGCCCAGTGATTTAGACTAAATAACATTCTAAGTAACTTTTAGTGATTCTTTGGGTGATTTAATAAAATGGATAAACTTAAAATGAAAAGAAATATTAAACCGTTTGACGGGGACAAATACAGTGTGTGGAAACTTAGAATACGTAATTTATTAAATGAACTTGAAGTGCTAAATATAATTGATGAAGAAACTCCTAAAGAACCGGATAGTGAGTGGCATAAAAGACAGAGAATCGCTAAGAATACCATAATAGAGTATCTATCGGATTCATTGCTGGGACTTACAAGTGAAGAAAATACAGCGAAGGAAATTTTCATGAAGCTGGATTCCATCTACGAAAGGAAAAGCATAGCGACTCAACTAGCTTTGAGGAAAAGGTTGTTGAATTTTAAGTTACAAGGAGAAAACCCCTTGACAAAACACTTCCAGGAATTCGATGACTTGTTAATCGAATTAATCGCTGCAGGTGCAAAATTAGAAGAAGTAGATAAGGTAACACACCTATTTATGACTCTACCTAACAGCTATGATGGTGTCGTCACAGCAATTGAAACTTTAGCAGAGGACAACCTGACCTTAACCTTTGTCAAAACTAGACTTCTTGATCACGAAATTAAATTGATCAATGAAAGACGCGATACAAGCATGAAAGTTCTGCAAGTGGAAACTACAGCAAAAATTAAAACTCAATACCGAAATAAATATAGAAATTCAAACATGCGACGGAACTCGAATCGAGAACAGTTTCATAAAACTTCATTCAAGCCGAAAAATGATAGACTGAAACATATAAAATGTCATTGTTGCGGAAGGAATGGTCATCTACAAAAGAACTGTTATTATAACAAACAAGCGAAGCAACGTTACGAAAACAACAGAACAGTACAAACTGTAAACATTACGGATACTGAAAATCCTAATATCTCGGGATTTGCTTTTATGGTCGGAGGCTATGGAAATGAGCATGAAGATCAAAACGAGATTACATTTGTTCTAGACTCGGGTGCCTCAGATCATTTAATTAATAGAAAAGATCTGGCACGAAACTTCATGGAACTAAAAAATCCAATAAACATCTCAGTTGCTAAGAATGGAACGTACATAAGAGCAACAAAAAAGGGCAATATTGCAGTAACCAGCCACTTAGGCATAAAAGGAATGCTACAGGATGTTCTTTTCTGTTCCGAAATTCCTAACAACTTGCTCTCAGTAAAGAAAATGCAACAAGCTGGCATGACCATCGTTTTTAGCAATAACGGTGATGTGCAAATATACAACGAGGGTAAGATGGTAACAAAGGGTAAGTCTTTGAACAATTTAATTGGTATTAATTTCATACTTGAAAAATGTGCTTTAAATGCTAGAAGTTCATTAAATATGGTCGTAAACAATAATAATTATGAATTATGGCATCAAAGGCTTGGTCATATTGGCAAATCTAAGTTTGTGCAAATAAAAGGCAAACAATTTTATTCTGATAATGAACAAATAAATGTTTATGTTACACCAAATAATAAATTATGTGAAGCTTGTATAAATGGAAAACAAGCATGTTTGCCATTTAATAAATCAAAGTCGAAAATTATAAAACGACCTCTATTTAATGTGCATACTGATGTATGTGGTCCAATCACTCCTTCAACACTTGACGACAAAAACTATTTTGTAATTTTTGTCGACGAATACACACACTACTGTGCGACATATTTAGTAACTCATAAATCAGACGTTTTTGCTACGTTTCGAGATTATGTTGCAAAGTGTGAAGTTCATTTTGATTCGAGAATTGTCAATTTGTATTGTGATAATGGTGGTGAATATTTATCAAATGAAATGAAAAAGTTCTGTGTGCAAAAAGGTATTAGTTACCACTTAACAGTGCCGCATACCCCTGCTTTGAATGGTATTGCTGAAAGAATGATAAGGACTATAACAGAGCGAAGTCGAGCCATGGTATCTGGCGCTAAATTAGACAAAACGTTCTGGGGCGAGGCTGTGTTGACAGCTACATATTTAATAAATATCAGCCCTACAAAAGCACTGAAAACAGCTAACACACCATTTGAATTGTGGCATAATAAAAAACCACAACTTAAATATTTAAAGGTTTTCGGTTCAACTGTTTATTTTGTAAATAAAACTAGAAAAACCAAATTCGATGAAAAATCCTTAAAAGGGATATTAATTGGTTATGAACCGAATGGTTATAAGGTGTGGAATGTGGTAGACGAAAAGTTTGTAAAAGTCAGAGATGTGATAGTTGATGAGATTAATTTCTTGTTAAACAGACCTTCGAAGTCTGACAGAGTTTTGCCTAAAAATTGTATTAACTCTGATAAGTTTGAGAAACACAACTTAGAGAAAATGTGTAAACAAACAGACAAGATACCAATATCATTAGATCCATCATCTCATAAATCTGTAAGTGAAACAGATATGCATCAAAAGAGTTCTTTGTGTAAACAAACAGACAAAATACCAGTATCATTAGGTCCACCACCTAATAAATCTGTAAGTGAAACAGATATGCATAAAAACAGTTCTTCATTTCAAAATAAGTTGACTTTGTCTCGAAATGAACTGACTTCATATGGTAACAGAAAAAGTGAGAGGATTAAAAACTTGCCTACCGTATCTTATAACGAAAATGAAGATGATATTTCTGTGAACTATTTGCTATACGCTGAATCTTTAATATGCAAAATACCTACATCATATAAAGAAATCGCAACCAGGGATGATAAAGTATTATGGGAAAATGCTATTAATGATGAAATTAAATCACTTAATGATAATGAAACCTGGACACTTGTACCAAGACCCAAAAATAGAAATATCATCGATTGTAAATGGGTGTTTACAATAAAAAATGATGAGTTTGGAAAACCACTACGATATAAAGCTCGTTTAGTAGCTCGTGGTTTTAGTCAAGAATATTTAGTTGATTATAATGAAACTTTTGCACCAGTTGCAAGAATCTCAAGTTTTAGATTCTTATTAGCTTTTGCAAATCAGTTTAATTTATTAGTCCACCACATGGACGTAAAAACTGCATTTTTAAATGGGATATTAAACGAAGAGATATTTATGAAAACTCCTGAAGGAATCCCGAATGCAAATGATTTAGTATGCAAATTGAACAAATCGTTGTATGGATTAAAACAATCTGCACGTTGTTGGTTCCAAATGTTTGAAAAAGCTTTAATAGAGAAGGGCTTTCGATACTCATCAGCTGATCGTTGTATTTACATTCTAGATGCAGGTGACATTCTCAAAAACATTTATGTTGTACTTTATGTCGATGATCTTGTAATTTCAATGGCTAATATAAATACCATGAATAGTTTTAAGAACTATTTAATGAACAAGTTTAAAATGGTAGACTTAAAAGATATCAGTTGTTTCTTGGGAATCAGAATCGAAAGATATAATAACAAAGTTACATTAGATCAGAAAATGTACATAGAAACAGTTTTAGAAAAGTTCAACATGAGTGATTGTAAAACTGTCAATACGCCCTTAGAAACTAAAGTAGATTATACCGCACTAAATTCCAATGAAACAATAAAGGCCCCTTGTAAAAACCTTATCGGGTGCTTGATGTATATAATGGTATGCACTCGTCCTGACTTGAGTTTTAGTGTGAACATTCTTAGTAGATTTGCTCACAAAAACAACAGTACACTTTGGTTATATTTAAAAAGGGTTTTACGGTACTTGAAAGGGTCAATGGATCTTAAGTTAACTTACGTGCGGAGTGACAATATTATTAATATATTGACTGGCTTTGTTGATTCTGATTGGGGAAGTGATGAAATAGGCCGTAAAAGTACAACAGGTTATTTGTTTAAATTATTTGAACAATGCACAATTTGCTGGAACACAAAGAGGCAACTCACAGTGGCGGCTTCATCCACTGAAGCAGAGTATATGGCTTTATTTGAAGCGGTTAGAGAAGCCCTGTGGTTAAAATCCTTAGTGATCAGTATTCACATAGAATTACCCAATGCAATTCCTATTTATGAGGATAATAATGGGTGTATAAGCATTGCAAGTAATCTTACGAGTCACAAAAGATCAAAACATATAGACATAAAGTATCACTTTTCAAGAGAACAGGTGGAGAAAAATGTTATTAAAATTATTTATGTTTCCACAGGTAATCAGTTAGCTGACATCCTAACGAAGTCATTACCGACGCGCGACGGTGCGTTTTTCAGACATGACAAAGAAACTCGGTTTAATGTAAATATGTAAATAAGATCTACTTGTAATTATAGATAAGAATCACTTGGTCTGATTAGGTTTTCCTGGGTTTTCCCTAATCCTGTGCATCGAATGGTGGACCATATAAAAATTGTGCTCCCAGATAAGGAAGGTGTGTGATATTATTATTGTAAATATTATTAGATCTGTTATTTTGAAAAAGAGGATTTATTTTGAGGGGGCGTGTTGGAATACAACAAAATATATCCGTCCCACTTGAATAGTTTGAGAGTCTTTCTCTTACATACTTTTTATACACTGTGCTTAACTAATATAGTTAAGACGCTAGTGTTCTGCCTGCACCAACCGAGAGTGCACACACACCTCTCCTGCCAAATAAATATAATAAATTAATAAGTGGAAATTATAACTGTGTCTTTCATTGGTTCTCAAAACCCAACATTTAATACCACATAAAACAGAAACAAACCATTTTACTCTCACAAAACCATCACCAGCAATTGAAGAAAGAATCACAGCAGTTTCCCTGAGAATACCAGTTTAACAACAATAAAAAGGCTATAAACGTTTGTCTGTGTTACGCTACAACTGACCATAAGTGGCAATTCACGCAAATAGTTACCGTATACTGTAAAACAAGGGGATACCATACGTCTTGGGGGAAAAAGGCCGCGAATTTATTTGTAGGTAGTGACAGAGGACCGAATAAAAAGGGATGGTGAGTGATGGATAGGGCGAGGGCAGTTGTTTATGTTGGGGCAATTATTTTTAATATAATAAAAATAATGCCATACTGTGGCCAAAAATGGCATGTGATATAAACGCCATTTTTTTTATCAAATAATTATATTGTGATAAAAATGGTTTAAAATACTTTAAACAAGGACAATGACTGAGATTGCACTACACCAATGAAACTCAACTGCCTTCAAAAGCTATCATTGCTACTGATATTGACACTGACCCCTCTTGAATGCCGTTTGGTGTACTGATCGCGTTCATTTCTGTATCATTGCTGAAAATTGCCCTCAGACAATGTTTTCTTCAAAAATGTAGTTTAATTTTTTTTTTGCTTTTAGAAATACAGATGATCAAACTTTTTAAACTGTCATGGTCACTAACACACATAAAAACATACAATTAAAAAAAAAAAATTAAAATTAAAAAGTTTATTGTTTCTCATACAATTGTTTTACAGCACAAAATTGAGGCAGCCCCGGTAAGTTATAAGGATACTTGTGATGGGGTTACCTCGCAGCTTCCTGTGTGTTACAATCTACAATGTTGAGACATAATTAAAAAGGAAAGAAAAAGTTTTGAATTATACAAAATTATTGTAGCATGATTCAGGTATGTGTAGTGTGTATGTGTGTGTGTGTGTATGTGTGTGTGTGTATGTATGTGTGGGTGTACGTGTAAGTGTATGTAGGGGAGGGGAGTGTGCGGGATGTGTGAGTCTGACTAGGGGTGTGTGTTATTAATGATTGATTGATTCATGTGTGTTATGATTGGGTATAGGATCTTCTTTAGCAGATTCTGGTTAATAAAAGTTCAATTTCATCGTAAGTTTGTGATTTTAACCATTCTGATAGAGTATTTTTACATTCATAGCGCAACATGGGGTAGATATTCAATTTGAGGTTCAATTTGTTATAAATGTAACAATACAGATGATCATTGCTTTCCCAAAAGTCTTGACCAATATGGATGATGTTTACACTTAAAATAGTAAAAGTGTAATTAATTTTTCAAATTAGCTAATACATCCCTCGTTCTTTGTCACTAAATCCAATAGGTAACTGATGGGCGGCGAACCTTTGAAACTTAACACCACGTAACACTGTGAGTCTGTAAATTTCGATTGAAATGTTGTTGTAAAACTTTCGTTCACAAGCTTCGTGCCCGACAGCTGGGTTCTTTCGGGGTAGGTACCACGGTTACGTGTTACTACTATATGTAGTACCTATGTTTCTTTTGTCGATTTACTATTAGAATAGAAAATGGAGACATTGTAATTTGTTTTGAAAACAGTAGCGACAGTTTAAATCAATAATGAAAAGACTCCCTTGGGTCTAACGAACGCGCGAAGTAAATGTTACGTAAATGTAAAGGATTTTATAATTGAAAATTCTCGTTTTACGTTACTTTAACGGCTCTACACTACAAGTGATACAAATTACTCTTGTCAAAAAAAAAAACCGAAAAAGTTTTTTCAGTTTAAAAATCGCTCTAATTCACGTAGCGCGTTTATGCTCAAGCCTGGGATCCAAATTTCATTTGTTGAAACAAAAGATAATATACGAAGAATGGACACAACAGTTGGCAAAAAAGCTAATCTACTCAGAATACACTTAAAAGAAAGAAGTGTAGTGAGCGTCCACACCTCCTTTTGCCAACGCTACAATTCTCATTCCTTTCGTGGATTCTTTGCCTAAGCTTCCCATTTTTCATTTTCACTTGCCGGCTTGAAGACAGCTTAACTTTTCTGGGGACACCTCTATTGTTATCGCTTGGCGGTCTGCGTTGGCTACCATTGCTGATCCTGAAAAGGAAACGTGGAATTTTCGTGAATAATGCCCAAATTCGTTGTGAAATATTTCCGGGGTTTTTATTTATTTGTTTAATGGGAACACGTTCATCAAAACCCTACGCTAGAGATTATGTGCATTTGTAACTTACCATGAACCATCGCTGTGTTTTTGAAATTATCTTGTTTAATCAAAACTAGACATATTACGTTAGCAAGTAGTATAAGCATTATCAGCCGACAACGTTCTCATTGCTGCGACACAGGGTTGCAATTAGGTAACTACTTATACACCACGTAGCGTGTGCGTGATGATGACAGGTCCGCTGTTACATCGATATCTAGAGATAACTGGAAGGAGCTGCAATAGTAAACTAGTTACTCATTCAATTGTAATCAAATGCTTTGACCGGGCCACCGTTTATACAGACAAGCAATTAAATCGTTTAATTGGTGATCACTTAATTGATTCATAGTCCTACGCTTTAGCACAGTTAGACAAACTCTGTTGCCCAATTTAGTTATGGACCATTATTGTGTGTCTGTGTTAAATTTATTCTTAATTTCGTTCCCGGATAAAGTAATCTATCAGAGGAATTTAATATACAATAAAGTAACTAAAGATTAAAATATATTTCATTGAATCCTATACTAAAACTATGACTGTATTTTTTTTAAGGAAATATCCTCTTCCTACATAATTTAATCATTTACAACACTTTTATGACTATAAATTCTCACATAGAGAATAATGTATCGAATAAAGGAGATAGGCCAATAACTGTCCGTTCCATAAGTACTTCCTTATTTATGGACGGTTAAGGGTAAAGTTTTCACTGTATAATCCAATCAGCAACAGATTTGCTTTGGTCAATTTGTTTAGAGAATAAATATTATGTTTGTTATGTTAATAGTTTTTGTAACTTGTACAGTGCAATTTTCTTGATCTTAAAAAAGTGCGGGTTATAATTATTATGCTCAGATGTCACTTTGCTACAAGTGGATTTACACATGAGGCGTTCAGCCACAGATTTACTGGATCTATGCGTGTGTAGTGCGTGTTTGGTTATACAGCACGTAATATAATAAATATAACTTACACGTTACGAGCACCCCGATTCGAATGATTAGTACTAAGGTAAGTAGATACACTAAATAGAAAACACGATACAAGTGTATTGTTTCATTCTACGGCTCCGTCAGTCATTGGATAATTGATGGTAGTGGGTGAAGTTGAGATATTAATGGTCTATTAGAGATTTAGAGTTTGATCATCCACACAAAAGTTTTTTATACACAGGAGACGCCAACAACAAAACCCTTACCTATAATCTTCATAGATAACCGTTTTTGAATTTCCGTTATAAATCTTTACAGCTTCGATTGTTAAAGGACTATGCAAATATAAGTTGTCGCCCAAGATTGACAGATTACGAAGAAAAATCTGTGAGCAACTGTACATTTTTCGAAGTTTTATTCTGAACCCGAACTCATATTTCAAGTTGGGACAACAATACTGTTCTCATTTTATTTTGTTTGTGGCCGTTTGCGTCGGGGTTTTAGAAGTAAAAACGGTTTTTTGAAACGAGGGACACCTATTTTATATTTAAGTTTTTTGTTTGGTCCCATTGAGATTAAGAAATGATAGAGGCATGATGATGGCTCTGAAGATTTTTAGATAGAAATACACTAAAGAGTTGTCAATAAGATTTTTTAATTATTATTATATTATTCAAATTCAAATTCTTTAATTCGAGCGGAGGCTCATATAGGGTTAGTAACATAATCCTTAAAAACTAAGTGTTAGTAAACAACACGATACGGTGACACATGTAACTGACAGCAGTGAACCACATAAGGACAGTCCACTCTGCCAGCAATCATTCTCAGAACCCTGTTGGGGCTGGCCATGACGCGAGCCACCATCGATGCTGCTCGCTTTCGCATTGTTGTGTAAAAACAATCTACACGCGCTGCCGCAAACATCCCTGAAATTATTAATCATCAATCAATTATTATACTTTCAAGTTGGGCCACGGGCCTGTTATTCCATATACAACTAGATATAGTACGTTCCCTGGCATTTACCACAACTATAGTCCTTAATATTTACAAAACGTAACTATTTTATAAAACTGAGCTAGTTCGAGATATTTTCGTACAATGAGAGAATTTAAAATCATTATTTCCAACATACATTTTGTTTGGATCGTATTTCTATTAAAACAAGTTTATGCAAAACAGGATGCCGAAGGACAATAGCCTACTATTTTATAATTTTATTTACATGGAAGTAAATTATTAATTATTTAGGTATCTACTCCATTTAGTCAGTTAATTAGTCGGAAAGCATATACTCAAAAGTTCGACTAAGTCTTGCCATGGGGTTTCATAATTATTATTCAGTTACAAGATTCTGGTTTTCAGTTGTGTTCGGTTAGACTGTAAGACAGCCAACTTAGCTGGGAAATAGCTAGGCAGATGATGATTTCATTTAGTTAGTGTATATCTAAAATGCACGTACGTTTACATACAGGGTGGAAGGGACACCGACGCGAAACCGTTGCCACGTATGTACTGAATACGTGGCAACGGTTGTTGGGTCATTCTGAGAGAGAGAGAGATTTAAAAAAAAACTGCTGTTTCCTACAAAAGTGCAATACTTATACGGTCAAAATGTATGGAACAGCTATCACCGATGAAAAATTTCTACGTGTGGGGGTTCAAAATGATGTACTGAATATGTGGTAACTGTTTTCGTGTCAGTGTTCCTTCTACCCTGGATTTTGTTGTTTTGTGAATAACATAAAATACAATTAGCAGTTAGTGTGGCTGCTACAGTGAAATTCCTGATGGAAGAACTTGATACCTCTTTGCCCGATCTGGGAATCGAACCCAGGACCTCATGCTCAGCAGTCAACCAGCCAACAAAAAGGAATTCAAATTTCTACCAACAAGTTTGTAGAAATTTTAATTCCTTGTAAAAACTTCGGTAATATGCATACACATTCTTTAACGATTACAAATAGAAATAATTACTTAAAATGTAGCTCTTTTAAGTTTTATTAAAAATTTAACTATATTTCTTTTTCCTATCCTATGTCATTATTTTCAACAAAAATGTCTAGTTTTATTAATATTTTTCAGTAGAACTGTGTCTCCTTCCTAGTTCGCAAACTAAAATACACTCTACATGACTTATGAAACCGCGAACAATAAAGTTTCCAGGTTAAGACTACGGTAGTATTCAGCTCGGTATCTAACTCAGCGTACAAAATTAGCAGTATCTTGTAAAAGTTAGAGGCACTCATGATTTTAACTAACACTTTGCATGCGTCATCTCGTTACCGAGTCGCTATCTCTTTTGAGACGAAGTTTTCTTGAAAATTTCTTATAATTAATTTGTTCCAGGAAAATTCTTGGTTGGTTGAGCTAATATGACGTAGATTTATGTCAAAGGAACGCAACCTATCTGCACTTACCTTTATGCTGCCTTTTTTTTTGGGATAAGAAATCATCAAATGACTCCTCCCGCTCTGGGCGGAGCGGAAGCGAGTGTCAGACTTTTACTGACTAAAATCCATCCATGCTCCTTCTTTTGCCCTTTGTGTTCCAGGGCCGAGGTATCTCTTTCGAACAGTCCCGCAGCCCTGGCACCTTTATCCTTGGCATCGGAACTTTTTTTTCACGGGTGCCCACTGAAAACCAGCGCTGTGCTGTGGGCCCCCATAGCACATCATCATGTTGAATGGTAACCTGCTTGTCGCAGTCACGTCGTGCAATCTGTCAACATTTTTGTTCCGTCCTGATGGCCTACTATGACGTCTTAATGCAGGAGTAATTCCAGTGTGGGAAAGAGATGGCGCTAGACGACCTGTATAGCTCTGTCTCTTTCCCACACTGGAATTACTCCTGCTTTAAGACGTCATAGTTACCCCCTGTTATATTTATGAGTTTTTTATGCGTTGTGTGTTTATTTTTGTCATTTTGTATGCACATCATATCCCTGCGACAAGTAAATATTTTTTCTTCCTTCTTTACCTATTATTTATGAGGCTTCTGTCTACATCGTTGGTCTAGTGGTCGGAAGAGCTATGGCGGCTCATGAGGGTTTGATTCGAAATCTAGGGCAAGCAAAGTGTTATTGGGTTTTTGCATCAGGCTTTAGGATGACGATATGTTTAAATATTGCAAACACACATTTTGGCAGATAGCTTCTGCAAACACACATTTTGGCAGATAGCTTCTGCCAAAATGTGTGTTTGCAATAAGTTCACCCCTGTCTTACCCTTCCCTTTTATATGTATGTCGGATCCGGTCATTGATACGGACTTAAAATGAATCGCAAGTACACCAGTGGTGACATCACGCGACCTAGTTACAAGTCTGCCCCCACTGTGTGCTTTTACAGAGCCCTGATGTTTTCTAAGTTGTAATCTAAAGCAATTTGATAGTTTAATGGAAATAGTGTATCGCACCCAGTGTATTTTCATTGCACAAAACCCATCGTTCTGCCCACATGATGTACGAACCTAACGGAATAAATCCTGACAATCCGACATTTATCAGGCCACTGTGGCATTATTCCATTTACGATATTTACATAAATACCGTTTTCGTTTGTGCCTCATACTTAAAAAGTATTTGATATGAGTGCCAACGCCTGAAACCGCGTTTCGCTCATATTATGTTGGTTAAAAATTGATAAACTAAAACTATGTTCTTGCCAATTCTCTGTCAATAGTTGACTTTAGCTGAAATAATAATTACTACTACTTTAGTACGTAGATACTATTAGTTTATAATTTTAAGTACAATGCTTTTTAATACACAAAATGTGTCTCTGTGCAAAAAAAAACCTGAAGAAGTACACACAGCGTCAGTAAGTGCTAACCCCTTTTTTTTTTTTTTTGGTGGGTGGGAAATCATCAAATGACGGGGGTCATTTGATGGTGGTCATCCGCCCTGGGCGGAGCGGAAGGGAGTGTCAGACTCTTACTGACTAAAAACCACCCATGTTCCTTCATTGGCCCTTTATGTTCCAGGGCCGCGGTATCTCTTTCGAACAGTCCCGCAGCCCTGGCAGGCACCGGCCCTTGCGGGCCCCTCCCGTTGCTGACAACTCTTTGAGGCGCGCGTGGAACACGAACGCGCCGTCGACACGGCCTGCCCGTCGTCATACGAAGGACGGACGGCGAGCTAGCCCATTACTCACCGTCCACAGGCCCGTGCCTACGGTGGCCGAGAGCCATCACGGCGTGGCCCCCGACGCCCGGTGCTTCTCCTCCCGCGGCGGCTGGGACGTGAGGCTCTCTCCCTCTCACGTTCCGCTGCCTCCTTCGCTAGCATGACTGCTTCGCAGAAGGAGGCGACGGCTTCCCATTCCCTCTCGCCCCGGACCATGGCTTGAACCAGGGCCGGGCTAACCCCTCCAGCTTTAAAATGTTAAAGCTTGAGAGGTAAGCACTTAATGACGCTGTGTGTACCAGAAAATGAAAACGCAAAACATCATGAATGAAAACAACCTTTACTAAAAGAAACCTTTTCAGCAATTCAAAACATTACAAATCCAGCCCTTTACAATAGGAAGGAGGAAAAATAAAAAGAAAACCTCGATTTAATTTAAGAACTTATATTTTATTTGCAACAGCAATAAGGGCGGTGATTGGACATACGGAACACCTGTCGGTAAACGCGACGCCTATGGATATTGACAAGCCTCGCTGCGATGGCATCCTTGCCAACTTCCCCCTAAAATAAGCCAGTATTTTTATTGCAACCATCGGAATCTTTTATTACTTATATCCGAGCGTACAAACAATATTTTTACACGACTGCCCAAAAAAAGGAGTGTTATGTTTTTAGGGTTCATGTATGTATGTACGTTTGTGAGTTTCTTTATTCCACCATAACTTCTAAACGGCTTAACCGATTTCAATGTATGTGGTATCATTATAAGCGTTGAGTTATTCCGGGTAACATAGGCTAGTGAACATTTTCAAAAATATAAAGGGGGAGCCATGGTTCCTGAAAAAAACTGAAATATTTTGGTTTTTTCATGAAAATTTGACTACGAATACTATCATCGTCTAGAGCTTGCTTAGTACATAACAAAAATATGTAACAGTAGTATTCAATATGCATTCGTTCACTAATAAACAAAAACAGAAATTAAATCTTTTACACATACAATTCAAAGTCCTTACTGACTGATATATCAACGCACAGCCCAAACCGCTGGTCCTAGAGTCATGAAATTTGGAAGGTGTATTCTATGTGAGGAGTAGGTATCCACTAAGAAAGGGTGTTTCGAAATTCTACCCCTAAGAGGGTGAAATGGGGTGTTGAATTTTCTATGAAACTTTTTAGTCTCGGGGTCGATTGACTTGAAAATTTTTGTGTACGTACTCTTCAGTTAAAATTATGAGAAACGTGTATCACAGTTTTTTCAAAATCATCCTGCAATATAAAATTCAAAGTCCTGACTGACTGATATATCAATGCATAGCCTAAATCACTGGTCTTAAAGACATGAAATTTGAGGGTGTATTCTTTGTGAAGAGTAGGTCCACTAAGAAAGGGTTTTTTCGAAATTCCACCCCTAAGAAATGGGGGTTAAATTTTCTATGAAACTTTATATTCCTTTATATACTTTATGTCCGTTGACTCGAAAATTGGTGTACAAACTCTTCAATTAAAATTATGAGACGCGTGTATCAGAGTTTTATTTTCCAAAATCGTTCCCCAACATTGTCAAATAGGGCTTACAAACTCACGTAGACAGGCGCATAGCGCGCAGTGTTGCACAGGGCGTGCAGGGCGCGGGAGTATTTACCTATTAGTAAGTAGGTAGGATTTTTCTGAGGTAGACGTGTCTGTAAATATATGTGAAATCCCGATTTTCGAGTTGGCTCGTGATACGCGACATTGATATTAAATATTATGTAAACGTATTATGTCTATAAGTAGATTCTTAATAAATCATTTGATTGTCGTCGCCGGTGCCCAATCTCAAACCAAGGTATCAATATTTGCTGCTTTTAAGCGGCTCTTGCCCAACCTGAGGGGCCCAAACGCCTCCTGCCGGAGGCACTATGCGGGGGTCGTGCGGTCCATGGCCCTTTACGGGGCTCCGGTAGGGGCGCGTTCCTTGAGGTGGCGAGCCGCCCACTACCTGAACCCGCCCCAAAAGGTGGTAGCCGTAAGGCTGGTCCGTGGGTACCGCACGATCTCCGGCAAGGAGGATCGCCTCCTCGCCGGAGATCGTGCGGTGCCGCCATGAGATCTGGAGGCGATAGTCCTCGCGCACCTGCACGAGGGGGGGAATTCCGCTGCCACGGCAAATTGTCGCTCAGCGGACAGACCTCCGGCGCGATCTCATGGCGACATGGAGAGAGCGACTGTCGCAACCCCGTCCAGGGCACGCCACAATAGTGGCGATAAGTCCCCTCTTCGAGGAGTGGTTAGAGAGGTAGACGCCCCGGGCATCAGGGGCCACGTGGTGGCCCTCGGCCACCGTTAGGCGCGGGCCTGTGGACGGTGAGTAATGGGCTCGCTCGCCGTCCGTTCATCTTATGACGACAAGCCGTGTCGACGGCGCGTTGGTGTTCCACGCGCGCCTCAAAAAGATGTCAGCAAACTGGAGGGGCCCGCCAGGGCCGATGCCTGTCAAGGTTGCGAGACTGTTCGAAATGATACCGCGGCTCTGGAACACAAAGGGCAAAAGAAGGAACATGGATGGGTTTTAGTCAGTAAAGTCTGACACTCCCTTCCGCTCCGCCCATAGAGGGAGGGGTCATTTGATGATTTCCCAACCCAAAAAAAAAGGTTTCAATATTAAAATAATATAATTGATTTTAATATTACTATGAACTAATATTTGCAAGTAATAAGTAAGTACATGTAAAATAATGCGGGTGTGTCTGAATTATTCAAATAAAATTAAATACTTACACTAACTATTCTTTATTACCTAATCAACTTTAAAAGTAAAAACTAATTTTACACAATACATTATATCTTAAATAAACTATTATAAATGCGAAAGTTTGGATGGATAGATGTTTGTTACTCAATGGCGCCAGAACGGCTGAACAGATTTTGATGAAACGTGGCACAGAGATAGATTATAGTCTGGTTTAGCACATAGATTACTTATTATCCCAGAAGTAAGATCCCGTGGGCAATTCCCGAACTCCACGCGGGCGAAACCGCGGGCATAAGCCAGTAAAAAATAAAATTTACCTTTCGTGGGACATTGTGCGTTTGCAAAAATATTGTTTTATCACTAAAAGGATTAAAATAAAAACAAATAATTAAAAAAATTAAAAAACACGCCTGCCATATCAAAAAGTGAACTAAAAAGTTAAAAACAAGTTACATGATTTTAGTGTTGAATGGCCAAAAGGTAGGTACTAAATAGATTATATTATTTACTGTGCAATTAAAACGCCATTGTGCCAAAAGTGGAAAACTGAAAACCAATCTTTTCATTGCAGTCGGGGGACGGTTCCTTGGAATAGTTCTTTACAGGTCCCCCGACTTCGATGAAAAGATTGGTTTTCAGTTTTCCACTTTTGGCACAATGGCGTTTTAATTGCACAGTAAATAATATAATCTATTTAGTACCTACCTTTTGGCCATTCAACACTAAAATCATGTAACTTGTTTTTAACTTTTTAGTTCACTTTTTGATATGGCAGGCGTGTTTTTTAATTTTTTTAATTATTTGTTTTTATAGTAGCCTTAATTTTATTTTTTACGTTTATTTGTGGCTGAAATAAAAAGGCTGTTTATGTACTATCGTTTTTAATAGCATTGCTGTTGTGGTTATATAGGTAACCAATGTGAATTTAGAATTTTTCTTTAATATAAAAAGAACTGAAATGAAATTCAATCCACAGAGTTATGAAATTATTTATGGAAGAATTTCAATGGCATAATTTTTTTTTTTTTTTTTTACGTTGCCCCATACTAGGAATTTCTTCTGTATCGTGGGTGCATTTACAAACATTTAAAGTCACATACACAAACAGCCAGACCCAGAACAACCATCTGTAGGTCATACAAATATTTGTTCCGTGCGGGGATCGAAGTCGCGACACGCAACGCAGCAGTCAATATTGCTCAGCCACTGCGCCAACCGTGCCGTCAGTTAATTAAACAGGTTAATTAAACAGGTATTCTTCTTTGGTCATCAATGTCAACATTGTCCATAACAGGGCCGCATCGGTATGCACTATATTCTTGGATAAAGGCCAGTATTTAATATTGGTCTCCATCAAACAAATAAACAGCGTATTTCAAGAATCTGTGTACATTTCCGGTTGTCATAACAACAAACAAAACAAAAAGTATCACTCTTGGCTTCGATCGACGTATACATTAACATAGACAAATCGTCCATTAATGGGGAAAGAAAAGATCGTTATGATACAACCATTAAAGCTAAACGATAATGGTTTCGTTCATAATGCCAAGTTACAATCGATAGCTAGCCAATTGGACAGAATTCAGGGTCCGATGAACTTCGTTGACCTGACTGCAACCGAAATCAAATTATAGCTTTCAGACTTTAAGTAAATATACAAAGCGAGTTATGTGAATGACAATATTGGTTTTGAAATTAGATAGCTTGAATATGATAAAACTAGCCTTTTTTTTCGGATGGGTAATCATCAAATGACTCCTCCCGCTCTGGGCGGAGCGGAAGGGAGTGTCAGGCTTTTACTGACTAAAAACCATTCATGTTTCTTCTTTTGCCCTTTATGTTCCAGGGCCGCGGTATCTCTTTCGAACAGTCCCGCAGTCCTGGCAGGCATCGGCCCTTGCGGGCCCCTGATGTTTGCTGACATCTCTTTGAGGCGCGCGAGGAACACGAACGCGCCGTCGACACGGCCTGTCGTCATAAGACGGACGGACGGCGAGCTAGATGATAATACTAGCCTGATACAGTCTTAAAAAGAGTACTTCGAAGGCTAAAGGGGAGCCCTTTGCCAAGCAGTGAGACATTCAAGATTAAGAGCGGATTGGCGATTTCAGACAAATTTTTTATGAGTCCGGGTTTCCTCACTATGTTTTTTTTTTCACCAATTTGAGTGATGTCCAAGATAAACTTAGATTAAGCAGATTAGATTATCAAAGAGTTGAATAAGTCATTATGATACAGCCCAGATTCCATTCACGATGGCTGAACTGATGGCAGCGTGCGGGTCTTTTAACCATAAAAAGCACCGGGAGCAGACGGCTTCACAGCTGATATCTGTTGCCAGGTCATTGGAAGTACTTCCGAGGTAGCCCTGGCTCTTTTGAATGGCTGCATGCGGTGTTACCTCTTCCCTGATGCTTTGAAGGAGGCGACTGTGATCGTATTCAGAAAGCCTGGAAAGACTGACTATAGCACCCCCAAGGCGTACAGACCGATCGGCCTATACTAAGTAAGAGCTATAAGAAGATGTTGGTGGCCCGCCTCAAGTTCCATCTGATTCCGAGGATGAGTACTCGCCAGTACGGATTCTTGCCCCAGAGGAGCACCGAAGACTCCCTCTATGCATTAATGCAACACATACGCGGCAAGCTAGAAATGAAGAAAATAGTAGATCCTCTAGTATCATTAGACATAGAGGGAGCCTTCGACAGCGGGGGCGAGGTCTTATCCACGCGATGCCATCACGCTACGATATACCATAATTCCATTAAAACTTATTTTATTAACAAAATAAAGTTTTTTATTTATTATGTGTGATGAAACAAAGGCCGGAAACATGCAAGCTGACATGTAGGCTCATTAATCCTGTGAAAGTCATAAAACGAGAGTGGTGGTGAATACAGTTCGTACTAAAAACTGGAGCCACTACTTATCCAGTTGATAAAAGCGTCCGAGTTACAGTCGAAATAAAATTACGACATTTTTGGGTTGAATGGCGCGAAAATTTTACGTTTCGGTTGCCCAAATTGTTCTGTTTAATGAGGTGTACGCGTGTCCAGTTTAAAAACGAATGTGGTGTATTATATAAGTCTACCTTTTAATGGTTATTAATACTCTGCTGACAACTGCCTCGTTGCTCGATTCGTCGGTCGACTGCTGAACATGAGGTCCTATTGGGGTTTCCCATGACGAATTTCTCAGTAGCAGCCTCGGAGTGTGGATTTGTGTCCGGTTGATGGCAATTGGCTCGCCCCCTATTAAATGGGACTTTTCAACATAACTGGCGAAATGTAGGTGTACTAAGCTATTAGTTACACCTCTGCCTAACCCTTTTGAGATTTGAGGCCTAATGTTATGTTATGTAATACTTGCCTGTTCCCTTGATCTGTGACGGCCATATAATTATATTTGATTTATCTTAACCAAAATCAATTCAAATTCTGTCACAATTAATCAAGTGAGCTATCCTTCTACAGCACTTTCATATCGGAAATTGAAATAAGTAGACTGATAGCGCTGGGATATTTTGATGTCATAAGTTTCAAAAATTGTAAAGTTGCTTATTTCTTGCCTGTGGATACAGTCGTACCTATGAAGCTTATTATTGCGTTTTGTGTCACATCTGTCACTTGCATTTTCAGTAATTCGATGATTCTTTTTATTCACATCAAAACTGGCAAAATTAATTTAAAGTTTAAAATAGTTATGGTATCATATCTAGGATAGCCTGCGGAGTGTGCAAACCCACTTTGTGTCATGTTCGTCTAGTGCAACTGGATATAGGGTCAGTAAGTAAAAACAGAGCAAAAAAAAACCAATTGATGAATTAACTATTTCCTTTCTCAGATCACTTAGGTACATATGCCTATTAAATAAATTTGTGTCAAATTAAGTTATTTTGTTTTTCCAAGCTACAAACCCTTCAAAAAAATATTATAATCATTAGACACATATTCAATATCATAAATGCACGTCGTGGATAAATTCGACACAAAATATTAAAAAAAACAGAAATCAGTACTCTAAAACGCATAACACCTAGTTAACCTATTGTAATATTCTTTTAGAACTAGTCGGGCGACGTGTTAGGTAGGTACTGGTTAAATATAAGAATTCTCGTGGACAGAGATGACACAAAATGCCTATGTAGGGTTTTCGTCTCTAATTTTCTTTTCTTCCAATACTGATCGAAAACACAAATACCTAAATTTCTACCTATGCAAGTACCTAGGATGACACAAACTAATGTACTGGGTCGGGCAAATGGTCCTGAAACTATATGCGATACACAAACAACTTGAATGTTTTTGAAACCTCAAAACCTAGCGCTATCGATCTAAAATCCTGATTCTAATATAAACAATGTTAATTGACTAACAATTCCGAGTATCCGAACTCAAAATGTTCCGAAATCCTTCATCGCCTCACCACGATACTGTTTATCTTCGTTAATAATTTCGACAACGACTAACTAATTCCGTATGCTAGAACAGAAGTAACTTAATAAAACTTTGTCTTTTCTTTAATTAACATCGAAAAACTAATCCAATTTGCAATTCTCACTAGGGTAACTTTCGCCATGACAAAGATAATGCTCGCTTAGATTAGGACGGTAGATACTTTTTTCGGTAAACAAGTACTTAGGTTTATTTGTTTAATTGAATAAACATAAGCAATGATACAAGTAGTAATAGCCTAATGAAGTGACCGTCAGACTGTCAGGTCATAGGTCTAGAGTTCGATCCCAAGACACGCACCTCTGAGGATTCATGTCCGTATTGTATAATTATCACTTGCTTCGGTGCAGAAAAACATCGTGAGGATACCATGTAAAGCTACGTCAGAGGCCCATGGGCGGTATAAAATCTCTGACACCAGGTTAGGCACAAACCACACGATAAAGAAAGAACATAAACGATAGAACAATATGGGCGTTATGCATTGTCCTCCACTCGATAGGCAGCAAAAACAAAGTCCAATGATAAAATAGCAGTCAATCTGTTTTATTCAAAGTTTTGATATACAACAACACGTAGAATACAATAGGGCATTGTTTTCCCTAATATTCCCATATATCGTGGCTTGCTTTTAACCCACACACAAAAGGGACGCTAAATGAAAAAGCATTTATTTGGTATTTCCTTCTCTGTTACGTTTTCGTATTCCTGTTTGAGATGTGGTACGTTAATAAATACGTTTTCGTTTAAATTTGCCTTCATCATCATAAATCTGTCCTTACCAAAGACGTAGAGCTGTTGCAATAGAATTTGAATGATGTACTTGAGTAACAAGAAAAGTGAATGTTACATTTTTTATGCCTGCTTTGTTCATTTCAATATTGCACTCTTCAGTAAGAATTCATTACTACATCAGACATGGCAGTTTTGCAACTAGATCATCATCATAATGCCTAGCCTTATCCCAAGTATTTTCAGGGTCGGCTACCTATGTAACCAGATGCAGCTGAATATCAGTATTTTACAAAGAGCGACTGCTGACCTGTCCTCCACAACTCAGTTAGGACTGGGTAATACGATACCCCTTGGTAAGATTGATTGTTTTGTGGAATTTCGGGCCACTGACTACTTAACGACTGTCAAAGATCTACAATGAACAGCCGGGATCAACGCGCAATGGCTTAGCGTGCGTTCCGAGGCACGGAGGAAATGCGGTATGTAATGTATGTAAAAGGTGACCACCCGGTCACCCATCCACGGACAAACCTAGGCAAGCGCGGCTTAACCTGAAGATTGACCCGAGCAGCTGTTATTATTTAGCTACGAGCGCTTCGATTTTTACTACAACTTCACAATAAAATAATAACTACGAAGTAAGTACTATTATATTAAACATGTATGTATTCTTGACGAGACGGAGCCTGTGGTGACGCGCTATAAGTCTTTCTCCTTAGGCTTATCTAGGCTTAGTATCCAGTCTTCTCCACTCGAAGCGATCATTTATATCCTGAATAGAGATTATTGGCTCCTTATACCGACCTTCGTGACATTGAGCCGCCTCTGCTCAGGCGGAATCTAGACTTTCAGCGTTTTTTATTTACTGAGTTTTCGCTCTATTTGACTGGTTTTGCTTTGCGTAAAACATTTGAGAATAATTTATGGGCCGACGTTATTTTTTAGTATTTTGATCTGCGCGAATTTTGTATTCGCGTTTTTTTTTTAAAGTAACTGTATAATTAAATCTATAATTTTTCTGACGGCTTTAAAGATGAGAAACTATTCTATTTTTACTTTTTCTTTGGTTTTAATTAGCCTTACCTAAAGATTGTTTTGTAGCTACTTAAATAGAAAATGCTTGAAAATTCCGAGTATCAAAATCAAAACATTTATTTCAAGTAGGCCAGTTACAGGCACTTTTGAATTGTCGAAACAAAGACAATCATGAAGTGTAGCTACAGTCCCAGTCACACGGCATAAACACTGTGAAAGTACTGTTGTTGCCCATTCCCTAACGTAGATCTTTATGGAGAAGCACCATAGACACTCTTTTAGTTTTTGCATTAATTTTGCTTTGTAATGTGCCTGCAACTATTATAGTCTAAACAATGCAATGCAAATTCTTTTCTGTTTTCAATTTCCAGTATTTTCATTTCAGAGAATTACAAATTACAAATACCACAATAGAAACAAATGTTTGAGCTACATTCGTGAGAACAAAGAAGTCGTGCCTTAATGTAAGATATTCATGTTTCTAGACACATAAGCGAGTTTTACTGTCACCGTGTGTTATGTGACGTAAGTTATTTTAAGTAACTTTGAAGGCACTAGAATACATCAAATATTCATATCATTTCTTAGATATGCTACTGTGATTTTATTTCAGAATAATAAATTCAACGTAATAATTTTCCGTTCATAATTTCATTTCGAATGTTGGAATTTTCCATTGATATTGACTTAATATTTTTCGATACTGTATCAAATAATAATTTGTAGGTACTATAAACTCATTTTACATTGCAAATGAAGTGTTTTCGCTAGCTAAAAATAGTTGATATTCATATTCAATAGAAAAAAGACCGGCCAAGTGCGTGTCGGGCCACGCACAATGTAGGGTTAAATAGCTGCCCATCAAAATATGCGGACACTTCCTACGATCCAGTTTACCGATTAACGATTTTTATTGTAATAAAAAAAAACTAACTTACATTTGAAGTTGAAAAATCGGTGCTCCCATACATTAAGTTTACGAAAATATGTTATCCAAATACATTTTATAAGTTGGTTGACTATTAGTCATAAACTTATACAGTTTACTTAGCTGTGATACTTTATATTTTTTTTCGTCATAATATATGCTACTACCGTGATTTTTTTCACACACCCAAACATAACCGTTTAGCTGGTAGAGGGGCGGACACTTGAGTCTAATAAAAATTAGCACTTTAAAGCCCGTTTAGCTTCTGTCAAACTTCCTCGCGTCTGTAAGTGAAACCCCGTTTTGGCTTTTCTGTCACTGTCTTAAGTTTTGACGTACGGACGGACATGGTGAAACTATAATATAGTTATATATATACACATATAATTCCTTGTTGACTACGGAACCCTAAAAAGTAATTCACCTCACACGTTTTAATAGGTTCAATATGAAGGATGGGTTCAAAAAGTCCTATTGCAATATTTTAATAGGAAAGTAACATACATAATTATTTTGATACAAAATAAAAGCGACAAAACCGAAAATATACAATAAACATTCACAGTTCAGTAGAACTTTGTTCGCCCACAACAAAATATCTCCATTTAATCCTAAATTCGTTCATTCGCTCCAAGTCCCATCAATCTTGTTGATTTGGTGTGAAACATAGACATGGAAACCGAAGTTATCTGTGATATATATGATACTAAACACGACGGTTTATTTACAAAGGGAAAACATACGAACGACCGCAAAAAGGTAGATGAGTCTCTACGTGAACTACTCGGTAGTAGAATGTGGTATTGAAATAAGAACCCCGACTATTATTCGACACGCTATTATTAACATTCGGTTACATTTTGAATTCTAAAAGACAGTACTGAATCAGCAATAAATGTCATTGGCCCCGGATTGGAAGACGTGGAAGTCATGAGTAGATGCCCTCAACACAGGCTAATAGTATCAGTTTTAGTAAATTATCAAGTTATTAATTTATTGAAATATTTGAAAGAGTAGCAGCATTCACTTTAATTTAACTTCATTACCCGACTGCGCGACGCAAAGGAGGGTAATGTGTTTATCAGTCTATGTATGTATGTATGTTTGTTTCTATGTGGCGTTCTAGAGACCAAATGCGTAGGCCGATTTTGATAATTCTGACGTCAATCGATTCGTCTTAACCTTGCGAGTGTCACTAAAGACATGACAGTAATCAAAATTCACCACAGCGACAACCAGACGCTATATTGTCAAAATGAAAAAAAAAAATTCGTTGAACTATGTCAAGTGGGGTATCGTTGAATAGGTATTTTAAAATCATCTTTAGGTTCTTTTTATCATTTTTCATTTTAAATAATAGTTTAGGATATATAACGATTTAAAGTTGTTTAACAAAACAATCATTCTCGCTAATTTTCTTACTTATTGATTTGTTTTTATTTCAAGTATAAACGATATACAAACAAAAAAAAAACAGTGAAAAAGCATGAAGAAAATATTTAATTTGGATTCCTATTGTTTTTTGTTATCATCATTACATTTCTGTCACCAAAACTATTACGATTCACGACTCATAGTTCGGTAGGTAGGGTACATCAGGGCCGGCAGTCTCGACATAGATACCGACATTGTCGCAAACTTTCGATCGCTTATTAAGAACGAAAAAATTCGGTTGCAATAGCGATGCTTGCGAGAAACTCATCTTGGATGTTTAGAGTTGCATTTCTAGCTAGCAACGTTATTGCAACCGAATTTTTTCGTTCTTATTAAGCGATCGAAAGTTTGCGACAATGTCGATATCTATGTCGAGACTGCCGGCCCAGTAGTTAATAAGTTTTTCGCTATAATATCTTAAAAACTGCGACTGCGAGTTAAACTTCAAAACCTGCGGCCTTTAACTGGCGAACGCCTTCAAAGAGAACGACAGAAATGGAAATCTATAGATTGGGTGATAATAGATGAGATTTCTATGGTACCTTACCTAACGCTACGGAATATTAATCTACGCCTTCACGAAATGCAGCATAATCGACTGCACTTTGGTGGTTGTAATATTATTTTATTTGGTGATCTAATGCAATTGCCACCTGTGTCCAAAACAACTGGCGGGGCTTATTGCTATCGACAACCTGCGACGTTAATAGGTGAAGTCAACCTCTGGCATCTATTTGATTTCTGTGAGTTACCACAAAATATGAGACAAGGACATGACACAACATTTGTGGATATATTAAATAATCTTAGAGTCGGTCAACTGACAATGCAACAATTGGAGATATTAGATAGTCGACGGGTAGAGATAGACGATCTCAATGAAATCATTCGAGTTTTCCCAACTACTAGACAGGTCGATGAACATAATCAAAAGATGACAACTGTATTGGCAAAAACTACTAGGTTGTATAAATTACATGCAGTTGATATATCAATAGAATCGAAAACATATGGTCAAAAACCGAAAGATGTTTATGTTTCTGATGATCCTAACAAAACTGGAGGAATCGTTAAATATTTAACAATCGGTTTAGGATCACCAGTTATGTTACGAAGAAATTTGAATGTTATCCATGGTCTTGTTAACGGAGCAATGGGTGTTATAAGAACAATTGAGCGGCCAGCTCTTCGGAGGGACCAATCGGAACCCGGAGAATTGCCACAGGCTGTTTATCTAGAATTTGACGACAAAGCGATTAAAAACAATGTTCCTGGAGTAGGAGTCAGAATCGAACCATCGACGACAGAATTCGATGAACTGCGTGGACAGGGTAAAATAGGTCGAAAAATGTTGCCATTGATATTGTGCTGGGGTGTAACTGTACACAAGCTCCAAGGAACTACTTTGGACCGAGCTGTGGTTGACTTAAGTTCACGAATTTTTGCTAAAGGTCAAGCATATGTAGCTTTGAGCCGAGTTAGGTCTCTAAAGGGACTAATCATCAGTAGTTTAGACCACCGCAAGTTACTAAATAATCCCCACGATATTAACTCCCTCAATGAAATGACTAGATTGCGAAATTTACCATCTTATTAAATAACGAAGTCAATGAATCGTAACTAAAAAGTATAAAATAAAATAAAATAATTTAAAGAAAAACAAAAAACCCGACTGTGTAAAAACTAATTTTAAAAAATACGTGAAAAAATTAACTTAAATAAAAACTAAAAAGAAAGAAACAAGCCCAGTAGTTTAAATCATAAATTCTAATGCAGAACAGAACGACTCACAGTCGGGGCACATTCAAATTTTACCAATCAAATCTTCCCAAGGGGCCCCGACTGTGAGTCGTTCTGTTCTGCATTAGAATTTATGATTTAAACTACTGGGCTTGTTTCTTTCTTTTTAGTTTTTATTTAAGTTAATTTTTTCACGTATTTTTTAAAATTAGTTTTTACACAGTCGGGTTTTTTGTTTTTCTTTAAATTATTTTATTTTTTAGCAGTATACGACACTCGGTGTGGAGTATATAGAAATAAGATTACTAGCGTTCTACGTAGCTTATTGTATATTATAATTTAGTATACGTGAGGGCCAGGAAGTGACGTTTTGAAAGCGACAGCCACTCTCAGCCCGTGATAACAATATCAAAAAGTAAAGTTAGTTCAGTGGAAGTCTTATTACGCATTTTATTTTTTGGGATGGGAAATTATTAAATGACCCCTTCCGCTGTGGGTGGAGCGGAAGGGGGTGTCAAACTTTTATTGACTAAAACCCATCCATGTTCCTTCTTTTGCCCTTTGTGTTCCAGGGCCGCGGTATCTCTTTCGAACAGTCTCGCAGCCCTGGTCGTATCTATAATTCCCAGGTCTGGCAAAGTGCTATTGGGTTTTTCTATCAGGAATTTAAGGAGTCTAGATTTGCGCCCGGTTGATGACAATTGGCTCGTCCCGTTTTACATGGAACTTAAACGTAACTGGCGAAATGTGGGTGTACTATAAGGTACACCTCTGCCTAATCCTTCGGGTATTACTGGCGTGGTGTTATGTTATGATATAATAAGTGTTTGAATTTGTAGACTACTGCACGGTGGGAATCAGAAAGTTTGTCTTCTTTCTTTCTTTCGGTTTTTAGAACGTCGTCTCTGTGATTCCTACATTGTTACCTTTGATCAACAATAGCATGATCGAAAATTGTTACCTATTTATTCATATTCATATTTTTATTTGCATTCCATAATGTCTAAAGATCTTACAATGGGCTTGAAACTAAGCTATATGACGATGCCTGGGTACCAACTGTATTTGGCTTCGTTTTTAGCGATCTATTGTTTCATCATTTGCAGACCAATTCCACAACTATGTCGGGGCTGGCTTCCAATGTAACGGGATGCAGCTGAATACCAGTATTTTAAATGGGATTGACTCCAGAATCCAGTTAGGTACTGCGTAATAGAAACGTAATATTGTAATACTGGTTGTCAATTGTCGAAGATCTATAGACGTCAGCCGGCATAAATTAACATGCAAACAGATCCGAATAAGTATTGGATGGTCATCCATCCATGGACCGACCACAGCAAGCGTAGCTTAACCTTCAAACAACCACGAGCCACCAGCTCCTCATATCGATCGATTGTTTCTCTAACTGAATTCACGGATTTAATTTAAAAGAGTAGGTTAACGACAGTTCTTGCTCTTGCTCTATAAACAGTGAGATTTTAGTATAACAGAAGCAAGTGGGAAATAACTAGTGCTTATGATACGGGTATTGGTTTTGCCGTATTTATTTAAGGCATTTCACTCACCAATGTCTGAGATATACTAAGCTGCACGTTAGCAGTAACAATGCAAAGAGGTTTCCTGATTAACTGACACTACGATTACGTTAGGTGTACGTTGCAGAATGTAGCTTCAGAGTAAAAATTCGGCACGGCTACAGGTGTAGCGATGCTGATCCCGTGCAGTGCTGACAAATGAATTGGTCTTTATTATTACAGAAATAGAGATCACTTCAATTTTGTCAGACTCATCAGTGTCACATAACTTCTTTTAAAGAAACTCGCCGACTAGTTGACAAAGAATTAGCATTGCCATTCAATGTGGCAATGCTGCTAGTCTTTTGGGCACGTTTTCGGATGAGAGCGATGTGGTGCATCCATTCAGGAGCTATTATGCCGCAGACACACAGATACACAGATACACACTTTAAACTTAAAACACCCCACTTTTTGTTCAGGGGTTAATAAAAATTCTAGTAAAAAAAAGAGTTCTGGTCACTGTAGAATAAAAAAATCCGTCCTTGATCTAGGTATTTACTTTAGGAAACCCACTATCATTCATTATTATCGAGCACTCAAACCAAATTGTATGCGATTACGTACAATTGCTGAGAATCATTAAACGTAGATCGATCTTATGCCAATCAAAACGCAATTATATCCACATTGGTACGTCAATATGAACGATAGCTGAATATCAGTAGTTTTCCGTTCATTTGACGATAATGTAGGTCAAGGTTGTGATATGTTTGATTAGTGTGACATTGTTTTCTGGAAGTCTTCTTTAACCTTACTCTGATTATAATTGTAACTGAGTTAATTAAGGAATTAAAGTAATAATATTGAATATTTTATTCACTAAATGGACTTTGAATTGCTGTTGAATAATTAGAACTTTAAAATTACTGAAGTTTTATTAAAGGTTCACCGTTTTTCTCCAAAATTATCCTCAGTGATTTCGATGTGCAAACTTGTGACAAAATAAACTCTCAGAATCACTTAAATAATTACCCAATCCACTGCAAATCTTCAATGAATTCTTAGAAATCAAGCGTAGAAATCAAGCGTAGTTACATAGCAAGGCAAAGTGTCTTGTTTCTTGAAACCACTTTACAGATCGTTATGTGAACATACGGAATTTCAAACATAAAATATCCTTCTTAATCAGCAGGGAGTTTGAAGCTAAATCAGTAAATTGGTGACAACGTAATGATACATCTGTACATTAACTACGCATTCGAGACACTATGAGGGTGATGATACGAAATAAAGACCAGGTGACACGAACATGCGGGCCTGTGGACGGTGAGTAATGGGCTAGCTCGCCGTCCGTCCGTCTTATGACGACAGGCCGTGTCGACGGCGCGTTCGTGTTCCACGCGCGCCTCAAAGAGATGTCAGCAAACAGAAGGGGCCCACCGGTCTGATGCCTGCCAGGGCTGCGGGACTGTTCGAAAGAGATACCGCGGCCCTGGAACACAAAGGGCAAAAGAAGGAACATGGATGGGTTTTAGTCAGTAAAAGTCTGACACTTGCGGGCCCCTCCTGTTTGCTGACATTACTCACCGTCTACAGGGCCGCGCCTACGGTGGCCGAGAGCCACCACGTGGCCCCCGATGCCCATTATTGTTTTCCTCTGGAACAGTACTTTTTTTTTCGGGATGGAAAGCGCCCTATGTCCGTTACTGTACACCTGACAACGTATTGCAAAATTTCAGGATGATCGATTCAGTGGTTTAGGAGTGACAAGGTCCAGGGCTGCGGGACTGTTCGAAAGAGATACCGCGGCCCTGGAACATAAAGGGCCAATGAAGGAACATGGGTGGTTTTTAGTCAGTAAGAGTCTGACACTCCCTTCCGCTCCGCCCAGGGCGGGAGGGGTCATCTGATGATTTCCCACCCACCAAAAAAAAAAAAAAGGAGTGACAAGGTAACAAACAAACTTACTTTCGCATTTATAATAGTAGTTAGGATTAGGATATGCCTCCAATATAGGAAAGTGCGAGATTTCTATACTATAATATCGCAGTAAGTGTGACCGTATCTTTAAGTCAGCCGCGTCTGGATATCATACAATGCAATGGCCCTGCTGTATTATTTTTCATTCGATATCGCACGCGCTAACGACCCCGCTTCGGTTTCAATATTAAAAATAGTTGACAAGTTTTGCTTTAAGCAGTTCTTGTCTACTTTTATGCTAAAGTCGGAAAGAATTACAGTGATATTGGATATTGATAAGATAAGTTTATTCTGATTTGAAGTTTTAACATTACATAAACACGTTCATAATCACCGAAGCGTCAGGTAGAGGTTTAGCTCTCAATGTAGTGCACCGACAATTTTGCCAGTTGTGTTTAAATTCCCTGTCATAGGGGTGGGCCTATTGCTATCAACCGGGTCGAAGTCCTGACACCGGGCTACAAAGTGCATTATTTATTTATAATTTTATTTCAGAACATAATTCCATATACAATTTTTAGTAAAGCTTATAACTATGTTAGCAAAAACTGTTAAAATAAGATTATGATCATTAAGTACATTATTATGTGCTACCATATAAATTTAAATTTTATTATTTTAGCTTATAAATTTCAATAATGAATACATAGTAATGATCAATAATGGATATTTTCATTTTTTAATGTTATAAAATTACTTGTTGGTCTGTATTTGCATGCGATTATGCTGCTATACCTTTAGGGACTGCTTTATATTTAATACTTAGATTTATTATCATTTAAACATAGCTGAATAAAATCATTAAACAAGTTTAAATTGGAGCATTATTACGAGATCAAATCAAAATAATGATGTATTTCGATATTAATTTCCATAAGTTCTGATTGATCAAATCATTATCGAAGCCTTATTATATTACTGTTTAGTTATTTACTAATTAATGCTTAATATTTTAGAGATTTTCATGGACCGTTGTGCACAGTACATATTTATAAATGTATGGCATTCTGAATTAATTTCTGAATTGAGAATTAGATGATTCCTTCAATGTAGTCCGCAACATTCTAAGTTTTGTTACAAGTTTTGGACAAGACATTTTCTTAAAAGAATTACCCTAAGTTTAGTCCTAAGTATTGTAGTGTAATTGTAGTTTGACAAGTGCTTAACTATAAGTTCTTAATCCAGAACATTACACCTCCAGGTGTAATGTCTCACCAAAACAATAACTTTCAAAACGTTTTAAATACTTATCACTAGATTCGATTACACGTGACACGACTAGATTTTATGACGCGATGGACTAGAACTTAGGTTCCATCGTCCATTGTAATAGGCGTATGTTATAGAGATACTTTTTTTTTAATTTTACCTGTTATTTGTGACCCACATACTACAACAACAATGAATGAATATTCTATTCTAAATACCCAAACAATGCCTATCCTTCTGTGCTAAACCTTATTTACGTCTCAGTAGCAGAAATGGGTAGGGCGCGGGCCCTAATAGATGTATTCTACTCAGCGATTAGGTAGGTACTAAAATAAAACACGCAGAAATAACGATGATTACCATTTCATATGAAATTCGCGGTAAGAAATATTTTTTTTTAATTTTTGTTCTACATAATTATGAGTAAATGTTTGTATATAAACAGAATGTTATATTTAGGCAATTCATCCCTGATATTTTAGTTCGTGAGTTCGTGGCTAAAAATAACAGATACTCGGGTCGATCTTTAGGTTAAGCCGCGCTGGCCCAGGTTGGCCTGTGGATGGGAGACCACCCATTACATACTGAGTTTCCTCCGTGCCTCGTAAAGCACGTGAGGCCATTGGTCCCGGCTGTCAATGGTAGATCTTTGACAGTCGTTACAAGTGGTCAGTGGCCTGAAAGTCTGACAACCAGTCTTACAAAGTGGTATCGTTTTACCCTGTACTAACTAGGTGGTGGTGGAGGTCAGTTCGTTCCATGTAAAATACTGGTATTCAGCTGCACCCGGTAAGACTGGAAGCCGACCCCAATATAGTTGGGAAAAGGCGAGGCAATGATGATCCCTGACATTTTATATATTCTGACGTATCAAAACACGCACCGAAATTTTCAATAAAAATCATTCCTGTTTTTATTTTCCACATTCCCGTCAATTCCCTATCACATCCATTACTTTCAGTTTTGCTTACTTGTACCTCGGAGTTTTTATCCGAGCGACATGAAAAACGTCTATCGCTCGAATGAATCTCAGTCGTAAAACAAATCCGTGCCATTTTTCGGAGTACATTACACGCAAACCCACTTCCTTTGGTATAAACATAGTACCTACCTACTATTGTTTAAAAAGCGTTTATCTCTTTGTATTTAAAGGGCTTTATATAGACAGAATTTTACGAAAACCTTCAAGAATCCGACGGATTACGTAGGTACTGAAAAAAATTCCGACTCGTAATTAGAAAGCTAAATTCGACTTTATCGCTCTTACTTTTAGATAAGGCTTCGAACGTTGCCGGAACTAATTTTACCTTCCTGAAACTATAATTACCTGCCAAGTATCCTTTTTCTACTAACGGGTCACGTTCCAGGGTTTTTTATGTCATCCCATCACACCAAACCTACTCGATCCCATTACGCTAATGTCAGGAACAGAATGACTCGTCAAGAATAAACTGTGTCATGTGATTTAAAGTACCGTCGCTTTTAAAAGGTTTTCTACGCTTGTGGTTGCGTAATTGTTTAGTTGTTAGTCGTAACGATGTAGATAAACATGTAATTGTTTTATGATTCCTAATTCTTTGATGGGTTGGATGTATGTATATTAAAAAATAACGTTATATTGTAGTATTTTATTATAGCACTAACTGTTCTTATTGTACACAAATTGCCCCCAAATTGAGTAGTGACAGCAGGCAATGCTCCCATCAAGCTAGCAGTAAACATTGATGGTTTCTAAATACAGTTTATTCATCAATCGAGCTCGTCATAACAATCCACTAAGTTTACGACACTGTATCTAGGGTAACCACTTACCCAAATTGCTGGAAAAATACACCGTATTTACCTTTACGTCTTGTTTCATTTTTTATTATTCGCGTACTTCTGGTTTCGTCTGTAACGGGTACGTGCATGTGTGTGAGTTTGTCTCGATATATCGTACCGTACATTTTTATCTGTGTGTAGTACGGGGGTATGTATGACATTGTCCCTTGAGACGGCGGTTTTCCGTGATTTGATGTTCTCGCTTAGATCCGGTGGGCTCTGCGTCATTAAACAGACACCGACTTTTGTCTCTACTCCGAGTTTTATGACTCAAGTTCTCAATTTGATTAATGAAATTAAAGGATTGCAGTCTAGTTTAGGCGGGTCATGACTATCAGGAGCTTTATTGTCTATTGAATTAAGGCGGTTTTCATACATACTAACAAGTGTTTTGTACATCTACTTTTCTAAGATTTTGTCGTCCAAAAATTCATTTTGTCAATAAAAGAACTTAGAATGCGATTACACGACAATCCTTCAAACTTGACAAGATTGATCAGTAACTCACTTCACCACATTCTCGCTTTATACATTTTCTCCGTAATCCGTTTACTAATAAAAGAGGTCTCAGCAAAATAATTGGCCAATAACAAAATAATGTAATAGGACAGGCGAGAAAATCTGTAACTGGCAATAGTAGTCGGGCCTGCTACCCTGCCAGTAGTTGTTAACTGGAACATTTCTTGTCGCTGGTTTCCTCCGGCTGACAAGTATCAGAGTAGTTTGTTAAACAAGAGGGGATAGAGAGTAGAGAGGTGTTCTGTGTTCATTAGTTGTTCGGACATTGTATGCGGATCGAACTAATGGAGGGACTTGCTCGATTTCGAACGTGTATTTGTTTGTGTCGCTTTTATTGTTTACACGTCTGTCTAGGCGTTTTTGTTTGTACTGTTTTGTGTAAGGTAGCGTCTTTGGGTTGACACTTTAGGTTAAGTTGGTTATGTAAACAAGGTTGTTGTGTTAGTAGGCTAGACTGTTACAATTTCCAATGATTCATCGATATTGACTTGTTTTTATAAAAAGCTCCACCTATTTCTTAACATGCCTTCATCAAAACAGTAACAAACTTTTCTGGATTAGTATCTATTCGTTGTTATTCCAACAGTTTTCTATTCTGTTGTGATTTCTCAAAAACTTAAAGACATGTGAAAGCAAGATCCTAGAACCGAGGACATATCCTTGCTGCCTTTCCGAAAAGTGAATAGATTTATTCTTTGTACTGAATGCATTACCCTATACTGACATCGATGACATTGGATTCCTTTTGACTTACGCATCGGTTCCCCTATGAAATAAATAATCAGATAATAGCATGAAAAACAATCTGTTTTATAGAACATCGTTATTTATCAGGGCCGTTTCGGTCGAATAATACTAAAAGGTCGCCATGATTTATTTCATTCCCATATCTAGACAGTCGATAGCAGATTTCAGTTAGTAAATAATAAGCTCCCTGAGTAGGGATACCCACTTGGAAAATGGTAACCGTTGTAGTAATGATAAAAATAAAATGTAGGTCTCTGGGTAGGCGAAGCGATCCTTAGGTATACTTTCGAATAAGTATCCTCAGTGTTATGAGTGTAGTATGGTGTTCTAGAGATACTGGGGTATTTTTAGCAGCTTATTTTGAACTTCAAAAACTATCTAACATACAATAATAATTAACCTCTGGAGCCCTGACCGCGGCCTAGCCTGGACCCGGTTTTAGATACCGGTGGCATACTATCTTTTATATTTTTTAATAAATGTTTAAATATGTACATTGTATATAAATTAATAAAGGAATTAACTTAGTTTGAATATTCAAAATCAGTTTTTTTTTTGTAGTTTTGTATGTCTCACTGCTGGACAAAGGCCTTCTCCTGCATATCTTTCCAGGTACTTTTATCCTGCGCCAACTCGAACCAGCCTTCGTCATGTTCATGTTAACTGAGTATTATACAATTGACCCGAGCTACGGAGTTCTTGCTCATTCAACATCTGCACAGCTTTTTCGCAACCATGTTAGTGTCGCTTTTCTGTTCAACCGGGTACAACTGAATACCGATACTTTACATGGACCGACTGCTTGTTGATAAAGCTTAATCCCAACAAGAACTCGAAGAACTAACAACACAATACATTGTTGCTCAAATCAAGTAGCCCGAAAGAATAATTATAATGTACGACATAAAAGAGAAATATTGAACAATTTACTTAGTACAGAAACAATACAATCGAGAACAAAATACTTACAATATAAATTTTAAGTGCATTGAAAATGGGACCGAAAATAAATGGCAATCGCTGTTCTGAAACTAAGACCTTTGTAAATATTTTAGTCTAAAACAACATAGCTCCGTGTTGTCTCAACTAAAATAATTCAACCGGCATTAAAACTCTGTTCTCGATTGTACATTGCCATGTTTGGAACTATGTACACAGCAATGCACTTTACGTTCTAACGGTACTTTTATATAAATAGCAGAATGCACGGCTTTTTTGTTCTCAATATAATCGCAAACATTTTATTTTTATTCAATGTAAAACAATAATAAACATGGTAATTTATTAAATTGTAATGCATATGCATGCTGTTTTTTTTTTTCAAGAATCGGATATGAGTTTCAGAAATGATTGAGTAAAGTAGTAGGCATCCCTCAGTGGCGTAGCTATGCCAATGCAACCAATGCGGTCGCATGGGGCCCCTGATTCAAGGGGCCCCGGCGGACCACAAACGATTCTTTTTTTAAAGCTTTTTTTAGGAAGACCCTCATTGAACTTTAAAAAACCGCAAGAAAAAAATGACCTAAATTTCTGTACACCAGATTTAAACTATATTTTTTTTTTTACATAATAGGCAAAGTAGGACACTTCGATTATTTTTGAATTAGGGTCCAAAAAGAGTTACGCCACTGGCATACCGAGAAGAATCCTATCTCATTTACCTAAATACCTGCCCAGTTCAATCACAAGCCTGCAAGTATGTGTGTGAGAATGGCAATAGTTTTGGTTTTGCTGTGAGGTTTAATAATTTTAATAGGTTTTCTCATTTATACATACAAGGAGTATGTATAAATGAAACATAAGAGTAGGCGTTATAATTTCGGAAATGCAACAATTACCATTCCTAAGTACGTTTGAAAAATTCGTCAGTATGCTAAATAATGATGTCATTGAGTTTCAGTAATATTGCAATATAAGGTCTAATAACACACCATATTGTGATCGGCAGGGTAGGTACGTAGGAGCTTAAAATGCATGAGCATCTCTTGTTACATATAATATTCGACCAAATAAAAATTTGAATTTGAATAAGGACTGACATCAGGATTCTTGCAGTCTAAATTAACTCAGCCCAGAACTTAAGTTCAAATTTAGAGTTATCAGTAGAGTTCATAAGTTCCTGTTACCCCTGTGGCCCTTAATCCTTAATTAATAAACATAAAAACCAAACATAATAGCGTGTCCGAATTACTCTGCGGTACACCCTCCTTTAGCGTTACGGTTTGGTTGAAATCCCGCATTGAAACCGCAAGCAAGACGTGTCATATAAGTACCTACGTAGGTATATAGCACAAGGTGCTAAGATGTTATATGTACTGTATATGACAATGTTGGATAATTGCAAATATAGATCGACTAGGTACATACATGATTAGTACAATTGTACAAACATTTGTAAGGTATTAACCTAATTGATGTTATTGAGAGCTTATATCGTTGCAAATAGCAAGCAGTGATTCAAGATGAAGTTTTTTTATGGGTTGTCTATTTAGTTTGTTTGCTACTTCTCTTATAAAATGAAGCGGACGAAGTAAATATTTTTGGGTTTAGTTGAATTATTGTTGAATAAATGAGTAAAACTCGAAATAGGGACGATATGGGGCCATAATGCAGGATTTCTAATTTTGATACCCCTTTTCTCTTGTCCTAAACAAAAGATGAAATAATAAGGAGTATTTACTTAAAATAATTACAAATGGCACACGCACCGACCAGTAACACCTAATAATTTGGTTGTATTTTGTAAATCAGGAAATCGTTTGTAGTGTATCTGTTCATTAGTTCAAATAATAGATCGGGTAGGCTCTACGTAATAGTATAATTTAAGCCGTATGTGGTATTATGGCGGCCACAAATTAGATACTTACAGAAGGATGGCTCCATCCACAGGGCGAAAATAAGCGCATGCACATATAGACCCGGTGATCTTTGTGTTACGCTTACTACAGCAACGGCGAAGAAAACAAATGAAAGTACATTAGGGTGGCTGTACACCTTCGACCGAGACCTCTTTCTATGTCTTTCCCGAGACGTCTCACATAAAACCGACGCGGGACGGAGCAAGCGGGGAACACTGAGGCTAGACGAGCGCTACTATAATATTATACTGTCTCAGCGAGAGTGTAAGGCCACCATTAGAGCATACTACTACGAGTACTACTACAAGACCTGTTTATTATGATACGCGTGCGATATGATATTTAGCGACAGTTATTATGGATAGCGACAGCTACTTATAGTTTACAATTGCGAATTTTTTGTACCAGTCAACAATTGAATCTTCAATTGTTTGGCCAGCTTAAAACGATTCTTCTATAGTAACCGAGACGCTCTTGATACTTGACACAAGTTGCATTCTTTGATGTCGTAATCGTCAAATTATGTCAAAGGAATACCAGTCGCGAGTGTGCATGCACCTTGTTTGCTTACGCGTGTGCTTTTATACGTTGATACGTTGTATGAAACTCACCTTCTGTAGAATACTTATACGAGTATTATGTGGTACGGTATTACGTTAATTAATTAACGACCATATTTTGATGTTACTCTAATAATTATCACGAATTCTGATGGTAAAGTGAAGTTCAGTGCTTTCAATATGTAAATGAATCACGAATTTCATCTCTTGTTTTCTTGTTTTCATGAAATAGCTATTCATTAGTCGGTTAACTGCAGCATAAGAGTGAACAATAAATTTACACATTGGTAATAAGACGGTATTGAATAAATGTTCATTAAACGAGTATGAGCTGAACAATAACAGCGTCAGGGTTGATCTTCAAGGGTGGATGGGTTACCATCTATTACACACCGAGTGTATCCGTGTTTCGAAAGCACGTCAAGTGGTTGGTCCCGGCTGCTATTTTTAGATCTTTGACAGTCGTTACAGGTAGTCGGTGGCCCGATAATCTGACAACGTGTCTTAATCCAGTACTAACTGGGTTCTTATTTTTAGCGTATTGTTGGCAAAGAGTTCAAATGTGTTTAACCCAAAACTCAGCTACGTGAACCCCGCTTATTGATGCAGAAAATAGATCATCTAGGGCGGAGGTGAAATCTGTTTTGGAAATCTTTAAACAGACTTCGAACCCAAGTCGGCCGGAGCAAAGACAATCTCTAAAGATGGGAGTTCATGGACGGCTCAGACCTCAAGTGCGTATGCGGCGTCGCCGTCGCCCCACTGACAACAGCCCACTTTCGATCTATTTACTAACTGGGTTATGGAGGTCATATTGGCAGTCGCTTCATGTAAAATCGCCACCAAAATATAATTGAGAAAAGGCAAGGTATACATAATATCGTTCATTATATGGGACACTAACCCACCATTCAAGTTAGAAGACTGCCACTGAAACATTATTTCAAAAATAATAGCTCCCTACAATTCGATATCAGTTTTAAGTACAAAAACCCCGGCCAATAGCAAAACGGCTAGCATTCCCGGTTATTATTCCGTTCCATGCCGGGAAAGATCCATCTGAAAAGTTAATTGCTCAGCTCGCAATACCTGTCTGCGGCTTTTCAGGGTTACCACTCGAATAATCTGTGCATAACTATTGGTATTTATTTCCTGTTTGTGATTGGGGTATTTATTGCAAATTGACGTTTAAGTTAGTAAATAGGGGGAAAAACAATTCAAAATATTGGTGATTTAATCGATAATACCTTTGCTGATCTTCTCCTTATAATAATTATGTCGATGGCAATCTACGGAGTGAATCTTTTAAGTGGGACACTTAAGGAAATCCGAATCCATAAGAGATACTAGGAAACTTTAGCTCTTTTTTAATGAAAACAATTTTGGCATACTCAATTCTTTGCCCAGCAGTTGGACAGTACAGGATAATAAAAAAAATGGACAAGTGTAAATTTCCTTTATCTTTATCTATTGAATTATGCCAAAAAACTAGAGAATCATAAAATGTAGGATGCAAAAAACAACCGAAACGAGCTAGAATATTTTAGTATCCGGCTAGGATAAGTTAACTTTCTTTTAAAAGCCAGTAGTTTTGATTTTTACAGGAACCTGGGGCCCCCTTGGATCGTAGGGCTCTGGACACTTACGCAAAGAGCTCAATTAACGAAAATGACTCCAAAACTGTTGAGTGTTTTTCATTCTTGGGTAGATCATTAAATACTATTAGAAAAAACAGGGGACCGAAGTTAGTACCTTGGCCTATGCCAGTAGTGATGGAATAGGAAACAAATTGGCATTTGGATCCTTAACACATTGCTTGCGATCGTATTCAGTAGTTTGCGAAGAATTTTAGCAACGTCATAGAGAAACCTGCCAAAGCCAATTTACTTAATAGTACATCAGCATCAACCCGGTTAAAAGCCTTCTGGAAATCCAAATAAGCTATCTGTTTTCTGTCATAATTTTTTTGGCTGAGAGTGTATTTATATTAAGTAAATCAGACGTGGTAGAGCGATTTGAAAGAAATCCGTGCTGCTCCCGTTGCAGTTGGGAATATTTATTCTTTTTAAAAGTACCTCTTCAAACACTTTTCCTAATATGAATAAAATAGCTATGCAATGGTCGATACGAGAAAAAATGAAACGAAATAGGAAAACTATAAGATCACATAAACATGGTTATGGAAAGACTATATTAAACCAATAAAAAACAACATTTTTGTGACTCGCTGACATTTCAAACACCCGTCTTGCTATCTTTAACATAACCAACTGTCTTTATGACAAATAAACGAGTGAATCGAACGTGGTTTTTCCTTATTTTTCGTAGAAATGTAAATATTATTCAGTATTGATATTCCTCAAAGACCTGTTTGATGAACTGTGTCAATGCTTGGATTGTTTGTGTTTATTTTGTACATTGGTAAAGAGTTACAGTACGGGAAATACCAAGAAGAGTGGTCAAATGGAATAGATGAAGTGGCAATCGCTTTCAATACGCTTCAAAATCAAAAATTAAAATCAAAGCATTTTTTTTGTGTGAATTTTTTTTTTGTTAGGCCAGTTACCGGCACTTTTGAACTGTCAAAACAAAGGCAACAATGAAATGTACCAACAGTACCAGTCACAAGTCATAAAAACTGGAAAGTAGGTACTGTAGTTGCCCATTCCCTAACGTAGATCTCTACGGAGAAGAACGGGCAAGAAACTCCATGGACACTCTTTTAAATCAGAATATTTTTACAATACCTTAGTTACATCATTCACGTTCTACAAAGCCTTTTAACAAGCTTGACATAAGCTTTAAGGTAGGTTTTGACGTCCAATACATGTTTTCTCTTCTATTGACGCACAATATTGACTACCACGTATTCAGTACATCATTCTGACATAGGTACATTTATTCTTGCGTTTGTCCGTCGGTGTCCATTCCATTCTGTATTCATATTATGTCACTTTGCCTGGGCCCTCTTTATTACCAACCAAATCTCACAGTCCATTCTCCTCTTAAGTACCTATATACCTAGAGGTATTGCCAAAAGATCTTAAAAGGTCCCAATACATGCTTTTACTATTTGAAATTCATTCATTGTTTTCCTAAATCTATCTTTCGTCAAACTATTAAAAAAAACACTGATGGCAACCCTAACACTCTAAGCTCGGAACAATTCAACGCATGAAAATGTCGATATTGAGAATTTTTTGCTTTCAATACTTCGTTTTGAGAGAGAACTGAATTGTTAAGATTGGTATCAATACAAAGGGAAACCGTCGACAAAACATATAAAACTCATGTGAATTGAGTGGTTTTAGAGTCTTCTTGTATTCATAAAGTTTGTCGATTATTATACTGTTAAATCTGATAAGGTTATAGGAAGTCAACACACAATACTGGAAGTTGTGTTTAATGTTTTCTCAAAACACTCAAGTGGAAGTATGTGCCATTACTGTTCGATTACATTTTACTAAAAAATAAAGATTAACAATAATAATGTTCATAATAATGGTGGTGGTTATAAAGAAAGAAAAGTAGAGGAAGAGTCATACTAATGAAAACTAACTAAACATTTTCAATAAATCATCATCATCATTTTTAGGGTTCCGTACCCAAAGGGTAAAACGGGACCCTATTACTAAGACTCCGCTGTCTGTCTGTCTGTCTGTCTGTCTCCAGGCTGTATCTCATAAACCGTGATAGCTTGAAATTTTCACAAATGATGTATTATTACTATTACCGCTATAACAACAAATACTAAAAATTAAAAAAAAATATATTATGGGGGGCTCCCATACAATAGATATGATTTTTTTGCCGTTTTTATAGATAATGGTACGGAACCCTTCGTGCGCGAGTTCGACTCGCACTTGGCCGGTTTTTATTTCCTTTATTTTTTTTTATTTATTTATCTACACATTTTACATATTTTTTAAGTATTTCTCAAAAAATATCATAAAAACGATTTAAAAATATAAAAAAAACTGTGGTTCGCCGGTGTCGGCAGCTGCAGGGTCCAAGCTATCGGTGGTTAGGGCTCCAGAGACAGGAACCTCCTCACAATGCGAGCCGTATCGAGGAGTGCTGCCTTCTGAATCAAACCTTTGATCCAACCGCCTAAGGTGAGCCTCGAAAGATGATCGTCGAGGCTCTGGCCCTAAGGCCATTTACCGTTACGACCATCGGCACAATGATAACCGAGTTCACATTTCACATGTGGACAACCTCGTGTACCTAGTCGAGTTATTTTATTTGTTCTTCTTTCTCAGCTTTCACGAGATTCTCGTCATGCGAGATGATAACATGGACTAGCCTTACGCGGCACGCTGATCGGTCTATCACCACTATGTGAGGCTTATTGGCGACAATAGTCCTGTCAGTAATGATAGACTGATCCCAGTACACCGTGGCATGGTCTTTCTCGAGAACTGGGGCGGGCATCATCATCATTATTATTTCCTTTATTTATTTTATTAGATAATTATTAGCATTAGCCGAAAGTTCTCCGACCACGAGTCACGTATGTGTCAAAGAAGTATATTTTAAGTTTTATTTGTATTATTTGTATTGTGTTTACTTTCAGGAAATAGTAAATTACCAACACACGAAATTATACGTGTGATAAATTACTGTTAAGAACAGTATAAAAATAAGAATGATTGAGTAGGTAATTAAGAAATACTTAGCAATTTCACAATCCTCATTGTAAGAGAATCAACACAAATGAGGATAATATTTTAATTAATTGGCGCTCATTACTGGTAAGAAAATGTTTTGTACTTCAATACTCGGGATAAAATATTGTACTACTGCAAACTATGGCCATGACCTAGGAACAAAAACTTACAGTATTATCTTTGCTATCATGATCAGAAAACAAAAAAAAATGAATTGGTGAACTCGACTTATATTTAACTGAGCATAATTATTAAGCTAGTTTTGTTTAGAAACTTTTACAAATCATAAGTTATATAAGATATGGGTCACATAATTAACGTGCATTTTGTCTAGTTAAGTATAAGGTTACTATTATTTCAGTTAGTTAGTAGCTCTGGCTATTATAGTGCTGCGTAGTCTATCTCGGAAATGTGATGCTTTACAATATTTCGGCCCATTCAAAACTTGATTTTATTGATATTGATAATCAAGGTTGTATGCATGGCTTCTATTTTCAAAATAAAATGAAATGGCCGACGTTAAGATGGCCAGGTTTCATACAAGAAAATACCACCCTCTTTGGATAAGATGTTATGGTGTTAGTATAAGTCATTAAGTAGCCGACTATTGCTCGAGCCAGAGCTCGATGCTGAGCCAGTAGTTTTTAATCAGACCTTAATTAATGCTCCTACTCAGATCCAGCCTGTCCTTTTGCTGACACCTCCAGCGACACCCTAAGCCGAGGCTCGTACCCCACAAGGGGTACCTTTAGCGCGCTGTCGCTTAGTTTATAAGTATTTTGCCCCTGGCTGGAGGCCTTACACTCAAGGCACCCACAAGATAATCCAGTTAAGCAGAAGCTAGACTCATAGATGCTGCGAGATGATTAAAAAAGAAAAGTTAATAACATTTTCTTTAAAAAAAGCCATTTTTATCATAGCAATGTCAGGGTTAAAAACGTCATTACGAAAAAGAGAAAAAGAGTTCTTAGATTTATGGAGTTTGTCAAAGAAAAAAAATGTATGTGCATTATTGTCATTGTCACTGCTTAGGCGCTCACTCGTGCTACGCTTTGAGCTACGCCGTAGCACAGGTTTAGCCCCGTCCTACGACCATCACGTGGTCTCCTCGCTCGGCGCTTTGACCTGAGAATTAGGGTCAGGACTTAACTGGGAGTAGGCTTGCTAACTATACAACACTGCCTCCCTAGTTCACACGATACCTTTAATTAGTATGGCATCGCATTTCTAAGGTATTTTAACGCGTGAGCCAACTAATGAATGCATCTGTTTGTACATAGATGGTTTATTTACAAACTACCAGCACTAAAACAGTACGAAGTGACATAAACTGCATTGCGGCTTGCGAGTGCATATTTGTGGGGAGAAAACGCCGACACGACCATTAGTGCATGCGTCATTTCCTGCCAGTGTTTGTACTCTCATTGAATTACGGTTTACATACCGTTTAGCGAAATGTAGGTAAGGGTTTGTTTTGTAATGTCGTGTTTGGTGTTCGCTAAGTTTATGGCAGCTGAAAAATGGGAAACTGTAATTCTATTACGTTGGTAAAAGAGGCAACAACATTGTGTTTGAACGAACTAAAAGAATATTTTGGAGAATATCATTTTATTGTTATTATAAGTCTATATTGTCCCACTGCAGGGCAAAGTCCTCCCTTCCCTCTTTCGACATTTCGCGATCTAGAACGATTGTAGGCCAATAGGTGAAAGAGTCCAGCGCATCCCGAGCTGGAATCTTTCACAAAGGATTGCCATCTCCTTCTGGGCCTGCTGCGTTGTCGTTTCCTGCTATTTGATATCCACTGAGTGGTAATTTTTGCCCATTGCTCCTCCGACATGCGGCAGATGTGACCAGCCCAGTTCCATTACAACCTAGCAGCCTTCAGGTTTTGGAGCGATCAGATTGGAGGTAGAAAATTAAAATAAAGATGTGTTGAACAAACCACACATTGGACAGAACAGGTAAAAGATAGGGAGAGAAAGAGTATCGTACTTATTAACCTGTTTAGTCATTTATTTTCACTGCGTTATCCATATTCATGATAGATAAGAGAACTAAGTTAAGGAGAGAATCCAATAAGTTTAAATACAGAAAATTACTCTTCTATCAGATTCTAGTATTTTCAACTTGACGATGTTCAAAAAGTCATGCATCATAAACTGAACGGTAATCAATACTGTATTTGGATGAATAACAAAACAAAAATGATCATTTCCCAAATAGCGTTAATATTTATCCCGATAATGCCTAATAACTATCAAATAGCAACTCAGAAAAGATGTTCAGCGTCGTATAAAATAATTAGCAAAAGGATATAAATCATTTTATCTCCGTGTAGGCCACGACAGCCAATAAGCGTTTTACGCGAATTACCCCAAGATAAATTGCTTGGCCTGACATTAATGCGAAGTTTCTGAAGCTGCATCTACACGGGCAATTTTTCGAAAATATTGCCCGACAACAGTGTTGTTGAAGGTGAGGAAACAATCTAAACAACGCTTCTGTCGTCGCAATTAACATGGCAACTTTCTGTGCCCAAACACTAGAATAAATAATCTCATTCCTGAAAGTTGCTTATTTACTTAAATCGTTACAAGCTGAAGTGATAATCAGTGGAACCCATTTGCAATACAACCGATGATGGCCAGTTACAGGAAAAAGTTACTAGAAAAGGATGACTGTCTTCATGCTTGTTGGAGTGACGATCGTCGTCGCAACTGCATGTGTTCACTTGTGGCGTATGATTTGAGTTGACTACGAATTGTACCAGAGCACTGTATTATACATTCATCATTTTCTTGCCCTCGTCCCATTCTACTTGGGGTCGGCGCAACACGTTTTCTTCTTCCATTCTCCCGTCAGAAGTCACGGCATCATTTACTCGTTTCTCATTCATATCATTCCTCAGACTACTAGTATCCATCCATCTTATTTTGCACCGTTATATCAATTACAATAAGTAATAACTTGATGTACTTACTACTTAAAATCACTTGACATATATTATCTGGATCTCCATGGTTCAGCAATTTAAGTTGCCCGTGTACCCAGCTTTACGAAAATAAATTATCTACGTACCTACCTGTATCAGACCGTCGATGAGACGTCGTTGTCCGCAATAGGTTTTTTAGGCGCTACAAGACAACTTTGTCACTGTCCGACCCACGTGACACTTGGAAACAAGGTAAAATATTGGTTCCACAAACGCAAAATAAATTGCTAAACTGGAAACTCGGATGGTTTGACGGCTTTTACTAGAATTGGAAAAGGGACTTTGTTCTAGAAATTGGAATGATTTAGCTTTAGTTCTGTTAAGTTTTTAATCTTTAAAATGAGTTTAAATGTCTGTAGGTATTAAAGGAGATGGCCAGTTTTGGGCCAAAGTATGTACAGAAACGATATGTATATTAAAAAAGACTAGATTTTTTACTGATTAAAAATAACATGTAACAATAATAACTTTCTACCGGAATGAGCTAAAAATTATAATTTGAAATATGGTTTTAAATTGAATGTAGTTCTAAAACTAGCTCTGTAAACAAGCTGTCATGTCATAACTAGTTCGTTCTAAAACTAGTAGTTCTAAAGAAGTTACTAAAAAATCGATATCTATTTTGTTTTAGCATTGGTCATGAACATAATAATCATTTATAAAAGAAAAAAGGACATTTGATGAAATTATTGTTGTTTTAGTAATAGTTATTTATTTATTTAACAATAACATCGTTCAAAATCGTGTATCGGTTGACTGTTTCAAAACGAAAAAATATCGATGTTTGTCAAAATGTCAATGTCACGTCACTCCTGTCAAGTCCCGTCATTCGTTTTCGTACTCGTTCGGATGTGCTTATTCGATTTCTGCTATTTTTCTGACGACTTTGGATTGATTTTACGAACTTGAACACCGATTGCTTATCGACTGGATAATGGTGAATTGCGTGAGTTGTGGTATCCCTACTGATCGTAGCAACGCTACTGGAAACTCGCTCTGCCTTTACATGATGAAGCAGTTCTTTCCATAATAAGGGCAAGGATTGTCGTCAAACAGTGGCAAGGTACCAAAATACCATCACACCTCCTGCACCATTCCTGTATGATATATTAATTGAGTATGAAAATGAAGATGAATAAAATATTGAAAAAATAGCTTGTTTTTATTTTACCTACCTAATTCCTTTTTTTGTGCTATGCAATAATATGCTAATAGTAACATACAAATTAATATGTTTTCAAACAATTAAATCAATGTGTTTATTTGATTATGGTATTTACAATACATTTTGGCGTTATATAGGTACAATTCTTACCATCTGCCGCATAACCTAACCTAGTGACCCAAAAACTTATTTTCTTCCTAATTCCCATAGAATTTAAAAAAAAATCTTTCTGATATGAATATGTTTGTGTTCTATCTATTAAATAATACATAAATGATTACTGTTCATATTTGGCCCAACGATGTATGGATTTCTGGCGATCTCCTTTGTTCTTTACTAGTACTTAACGTATAATCACGCCTTGTAGTCCCCAAAAAGTTAGGCAGAGGTGGACCTTTTTTTTTGGGATGGGAAATAAACGAATGACCCCCCCTCCCGCTCTGAGCGGAGCGGAAGGGACTGTCAGACTTTTAATGACTAAAAGTCCATGTTGCTTCTTTTGCCCTTTGTGTTCCAGGGCCGCGGTATCTCTTTCGAACAGTCCCGCAGCCCTGGCAGGCATCGGCCCTTGCGGGCCCCTCCTGTTTGCTGACATCTCTTTGAGGCGCGCGTGGAACACGAACGCGCCGTCAACACGGCTTGTCGTCATACGATGGATGGACGGCGAGCTAGTCCATTACTCACCATCCACAGGCCCGCGCCTACGGTGGCCGAGACCTACCACGTGGCCTCCGACGCCCGGGGCGTCTCCTGCGGTGGCTGGGACGTGAGGTTATCTCCCTCTCACGTTCCGCCAACTACTTCGCTAGCATGACTGCTTCGCAGAAGGAGGTGACGGCTTCCCATTCCCTCTCGCCCCGGACCATGGCTTGAACCAGGGCCGGACGCGAGAGGTCGCCGCCGCCAATCGCCGCTACGAGGACACGGCGGTGCTCCGCCCCAGCGGAGCAGAGCAGACCTCCACAGTGGACTCCACCGTGTCCTCCGGGCGATCCTCATAATGATAACACCCGGGCGTTTCCTCCCGGCCGATTCGTTGCAGGCACCTCCCGAAACAACCGTGTCCGGTGAGGACCTGCATCAGGTGAAAGCTGAGGGCACTGTGGCACCTCTCTAGCCACTCCTCAAAGAGGGGAGTTATCGCCACTATTGTGGCGTGCCCTTCACGGGGTTGTGTCAGTCGCTCTCTCCATGTCGCCATGAGATCGCGCCGGAGGTCTGTCCGCTGACCGACAATTTGCCGCGGCAGCGCAGTTTCCCCCCGGCGTAGTGCCTCCGCGCGCCACTCGTGCAGGCGCGCAAGGACTATCGCCTCCAGATCCCATGGCAGCAATCCGGCAAGGAGGCTCGCCGCCTCGCATGGACCAGCCTTACGGCTTCCACCTTTTGGGACGCGTTCAGGTAGTGGGCGGCTCGCCGCCTCAAGGAACGCGCCCACACCGGGGCGTAAAGGGCCATGGACCGCATGACCCCCGCGTAGAGTCTCCGGCAGGAGATGTTTGGACCCCTCAGGTTGGGCAGGAGCCGCTTGAAGGCGGGCCCGTTCCAATTTGGGAGCCAAACGTCGGAAATGATCCACGAAGTTCCACCGGCTGTCGAGGACGAGTTCAAGGTACTTCAACGTCGACTCGACGCCGATGGGAACCCCTCCTACCGTCAGCACGGTGACGCATTCCGAGGCCCATGAAAGCACATGGCCTCGGACTTGTGCAATGCCACCTCGAGACCCAATTGCCGGATCCTCAGCAGAGGTGTACCTAACAAATATACCCACATCTCGCCCGTTATATTTAAGTCCCATATAATAGGTGGCGAGCCTATTGCCATCAAATGGGCACAAATTCAGACTCCTTCTTTGCTACTGAGAAACTCCAAAAAAACCCAATAACACTATGCCCGACCCGAGAATCGAACCCAGTACCTCATGCTCAGCGGTCGTGCTTGTGCCCACTAGACAAACGAGGCAGTCTAGTAGCTCTTATAATATTTTTCTATTTGTATCTTAGGCTAACATTACTCACGTTTCCTCATTTTTTTTTCAAATAAGAAATCTTATAAGGACTGGAATGTTTCTATTGGAAGCGACAGGGTAGGCTTAGCGACATTATTGTCCAGAAGTTTCCTTGTTGTAAAGCGCATTGTACTGAAAAAAAACCCAAATACGAATCTATTATAAGTCTGATGCGTCGTCAAAATAATTTTCAGATTCTTTGAATATGTTTTTTGGAAAAGTCACAAGAGACTATCGAGTTTATTAAGAGGAGTAAAGTAACTATATACATTATAAATTAAAACTACTATAAAAGGTCATTAAAAAGCTCCTCCTCAGCGCTGTCAGCTGGTAATGCGCCCAAGAGAATGGCGGCTTTACCACGTTGTATAGCAACACTTTAGCCTCTGGCCAAGTAAAAGCCAGCCCTTGAGTCACGGGAAGTATAAATTAGGCGTTTTGAATTTTTTGGTAAGAATGTAGGCACTTAATAAAAAGGTAGGCGACAGCTGGTAATATTAACAATAACTACTAGACACGTGTAGTTTAAACATTGACTGTACTAGTCTGCAACTTCGAGTCCCAGAAGGGAGAAATATTTGAATGAAGTTTCACTAGACTGTAGTAAAGAGTAAAGTAGATACATAAAATAATGTTTCTTTTAGTTTGTAAGCATCATATTAAGGACCGAGTTTCGTCTATTGTGCAACTACGAATATTAAAGTTCTTTGACACACCACTAACCAAGTTGTTTGATCACATCACTAGAGACGAAAATTCTATGAAGAGTCTGATGATTCAGGGCCAGGTGGGTGGCAAGAGATCACGCGGGTGATCACCAACTCGCTGGACTGACCTGATTAAGAAAGCTACTGAGTCCACCATGGTCCAGTGTACTCGCAACGACTCCAACCGGCAGAAATGGAAGCACATCGCTGAAAGAGCAATCCTTGGGGAAGTTAACGACCCACCGAACCTCTCTCCGTGTACCTCGTCTGCGCAACCATGACCACTCTGACAAGAGTGTTTCGACTACGAAGAAGATTGTAAGTGTATAGTTAAACCCGTTGGCATAGCTGAGCAGGAACCTTTTTGCACATACCTAAAATCGGCACCATCTTGTTTTTTCAATAGTTTTCACGCATTACCAACAGCGTCTACTGTCAATGTTATTTTGAGGGTCAACAAAAGATCCTTGTCACATTAAAATTCTCATGTTCTTCATTATTGTAGTAGTTCTAGTATTGTCCTCTTCATCTCCCTAGCCTTTTCACAACTATGTTGCGGTCGGCTTCCAGACTAACTGGATGCAGTTAAATACTAGTATTTTATATGGAGCGACTGCCTACCTGACCTCCACAACCCACTTAAAACTGGGTAATACGATGCCCCTTGGTAAGACTGGTTGTCAGACTTTTGGGCCACTGACTACCTGTAACAACAGTGAAAGATCTACAAATGTTGTAATATTGTCCTAAACTTAAAAAAAAAATAAGGATACACAAGACCAAAAGTCATACCGGCTGATGATAATTAAATATTTTAGGTACTATGTGTTGTTCTTAGCAGAAAATGCTTTTCAATTCAATAAGACTGTATTCACAATAATAATTAAATTGTGATCGTACATGGATCGTACGTAGCTCCAGATCTGTCAGTTAATTCATGTATCTACAATAAGGAAGGGATATACTATACTAAAGAACTTCAGAATTGAATATGGGTGTTACTGGAAGTGGTAAAAAGATCTAAGCCAGTGACAATCGATGAACATAATGGAGTCGTTACATACATTGCACAAGTACCAGAAAATCTTGTGAGTAACCATGTTTGCTGCCTCGACGTTTTTGGTGAACTGTTGTGAATTGTCAGGTTTTTATACTCATTTGTCACTAATGTCAATGACTACCTGTACCGTACTCATCTGCCAATTAAAATGATTTTCATTTGGAGATTGGATGAAACCGTAAACTCTAATTATGGCCTCATAAGCAAAAACATGATTGGGTGTGACTCCTTTTAATAATGTAATCAAAACTATTTTTCGATCAATTTAAAATATCGAAGATCGTTGGTAACTCGAAAGCTTTAGCTTTCTCGTAATTATATGAATTTCAGATCAAAAGGAAAAAGCCACGCAATTTTTTTTCGAATTCCTGGCAACGAGTATTTGAAGTAAGAAGAAACGATTATAATAATCGAGGTCCCCTAATCTTAAGGCCCGGTCACACTAAAGTCTTTCAAGACTTCTTATCGCTCGTGAACTCGTTAAGAAAATGTGAGTTTTCCTGGTACCAATGTGAAACTCGTTTAAAAGCGAGAATAGCGTATATCAGGCCGATATCGCTGTTCCCTTTCCTCTATTGGATATAAACAGGAATTATCATCAATACCCTTTGAGACAATGCTGAACGACTCTTTATGGGTGGCTCAAATGCTGCGTTCAGAATCCAATTTCTTAGAAAAGGGCGTTGTGTTACTTTGTTTATATGGACTTGATAATACGGTGTAATATTTCACGCTGTCACTTATTTTTATATTGTTTTATACAATGTTTGCAATTTTATTGAATTTGCAGACAAATCTGAAAATAAAGAACTGTTTTTTTTATATATTCTGTGAAATAAATTTAAAACTGCGGGTCAAGAGTTTGACGAAAGAAAGGTCATGTAGAATTTTCGTAAATATTTGAAAACTGAAATTGAAATTTACCTACACGACGCCTGTAATCCCCGAAGGCGTGTGGTGCAGAAGTGTACCTATAGGTTAGGTACACCCATATTTCGCAAGCTAAGTTTAAGTTCAATGTAATAGGTACGGGCCCACATTTTAATTTAAATGTTAACAGATAACACATCGTGATTCACTGTGTACCTACACACATAGAAGTCTTAAAACGAGCCAAAATACAGTGAATACGAGCTTTCCGTTAGAACCACCTGTCACGTTTGGCCCGAGCAGCGCAAACTGGATATATAGTGAAGCTTTGTTCCACCGCAACCTCTGATAATATTTATTTTAGCTAAAACAACTTCTGGAAATGGTTTTTGCTGTCTAATGAAACTAACACAGTTTATTTCTACATAAAAGCCTTCCAAAAAGTAAGTCGTGATGTAAAGTTTTTCTTGGTCGGTAAGGAAATGAATTACTTTTCATAATTAAACATTAAATTTAACAGTACCTGTGATATTTGTGTTTGGTGTTGAAGCTTAACTAGTTGTGTTGTTGTTGACTAGATGCGGATCAAAGCTTTACCGATTCGAGCGCATTTCAATCATTAAATCGGAGCTCTGTTTTACCGTAAACACGTACACAAGATGGAATGGAACTTTCAAAATCTTGACTACGCCCTAAGATTAACTTTGTTTTTTAAACACACTTCTGTTATAATATTTGAAACAACACAAACACTGACTATGAATAATTATGTAGACTTCATTAACTCAGCAACCATTTCTTGGCCATAATCAAAAGTTAGTTCGGCAAACCCTGTGCGGTTCCGTTGTTTTAATAACAAGCTATTATTTAAACAAGGAGAGGGATAGGAACACCAAAGAAACGATGGATTGATTGTGTGAAGAATGATGAATGAAGGAAAAATGAGTAAATGATAGCGTGACGATTGACAGGGGGGACTGGAAGAAAAAAAAGCGGCCAAGTGACGATGTTTTAATGATAGAAATCGTATTAAAAAAAAACTACTAACTAGATCTCGTTCAAACCAATATTCGGTGGAAATTTGCATGGTAATGTACATCATATTTTTTTTTTGTTTTATTATTCTCTTATTTTAGAAGTTACAGGGGGGGGGGACACATTTGACCACTTTGGAAGTGTCTGTCGCGCAAACTATTCACTTTAGAAAAAAATGATATTAGAAACCTCAATATCATTTTTGAAGACCTATCCATATATACCCCACACGCATGGGTTTGATGCAAAAAAAATTTTGAGTTTCAGTTCTAATATGGGGAACCCCCAAAATTTATTGTTTTTTTTTTTTCTATTTTTGTGTGAAAATCTTAATGCGGTTCACAGAATACATCTACTTACCAAGTTTCAACAGTATAGTTCTTATAGTTTCGGAAAAAAGTGGCTTTGGCATACGGACGGACAGACAGACAGACATGACGAATCCATAAGGGTTCCGTTTTTTTGCCATTTATCTACGGAACCCTAAAATGTGTTGCGCCGACACCAAATAATATAGAACAAGGGCAGGAAGACGATGATTTAGACAACGACGATACAGGAGAAGAATAATTTATACAGGAATAGTGAAGACCTCAAACAGACGGCAAATAAAGTAGAATTCTTAACACATGGAAGCACATTTTTTCCGCTGTCTTATTAAATTTCCTCTGAGGTATCTAATTCTTATACTGGCAATATTGATTAATTTGTCTGTTTGGGAAAGATATGGGTCAACGGAAAATGCAGAGTTGCGTTTGTCAGAACCAATGTATTGAGAGTCGGAGTACGGTGCTCAAAACCGGGAGGCGCATTCGTGCGTTGGAAAATATATTTTGAAAATATCTCACGTCATACTTCTACGAAATCTTTTATTATTAGATTCGGGAAACTAGGTCTCACTGGGATCAGATTTTGTATCTAGTTTTTGAAGAGAAAGGCTTCTTAGTTATGAACCATAAAATGTTGAATGTTAAGTTCAAAATCGAATGAAAAATTTGACAGTTTGTGGTACTCTGATAATCTGGCGACAGTTATGTTATGTCAACCAAATTAGGATGTTTTAAAGAGTTATTCAAGCGTAATAACACCTCATTTCCAAACAAATGAAGAAAATTCCAACCATTACCTTTTCAACTAGACTTTCAAATTCACCTTAAGATTACAGAATCTATATCTCCTCGTGCAAATTGCATAACTGTTGCACGTGTAACTTGTAGTTTCCCCTTATGACCACGGCACGTGTGCTATGTTTGGTTTAACTTGTAAACAGCTGTTGTAGAATTTTAGTTAACTTTTGACCGGAATTATATATATCTGTAATACAACATGCCCTGAGAGCAGCGGTGGCCCATTGGTGGCGGCCCCGACTTACGAACAATAAGTCGTGGGTTCGAACCCAGGCAGGCGCATTACTTTGTGTAATTTATTTCATCACTTCTCTCAAAAACGGTGAAGGAAAACATCGTGAGGAAACCGGCATGTCCTAGAACCAAAAATTCGAAGACATGTGACATCTACCAACCCACACTGGGCCAGCGTGGAACATTATAGCCCTTTCCCTCTCTAGAGGAGGCCTGTGTCTCAGCAGTGGGAACATTATAGGCTGATTATGTTAATACAACTGAAATATTTTGTCAAATATTATCTTACATTCCAATCCTGTCCAAAGTCCTTGAGAGTGTTGTTAATAATCAACTATCGCATTTCCTTTCTTCTAATAGCCTGCTTAGTCCTTACCAGTCTGGATTTCGTCCTGGCCATAGCACTGTTTCTACCCTACTTAAAATTACTGATGATATCCGACTGGCAATGGAAAACCGACTTCTAACGGTGTTGGTTCTATTGGACTTTAGCATTAAAAAAATTAAACGCATTTAATTCAGTTGATTTTGGCATCCTCTCAGGCATCCTTTCCTCTCTAAACATATCTCCTCCTGTGACTGCTTGGTTTGATTCATAACTTCGGGGTCGCTCGCAGTCGGTACACTTGAATGAGGCTTGCTCTCATTGGTGCGATCTCTCTGCGGGTGTTCCTCAGGGTGGTGTTCCTTTCTCCACTTCTTTTCTCCGTTTTTATTAACGCTGTCACCAAGGTATTAACCTCGCATTATCATCTCTATGCAGACGACCTGCAACTTTATCGTCATTTTAAACTCGACGAGCTTCCTGGAGCCATCGATGCCATCAATAATGATCTTCAAAACATCAGTCAGTGGGCTAAAAGTTTTGGACTGTTAGTTAACCCAACAAAATCACAAGCTCTCATTATTGGTGGCAGATACTTCGTAAACTTATTGAATCATCAGTCCCTCCCTCCTATCGTGTACGATGGTGTCGCTATTACTTACTCGAAGAAAGTGAAAGATTTGGGTGTATTCTTGGACTGCAACCTATCTTGGCATGTTCACATTGCTGAAGTAAGCAGGAGGGTGTTTTGTTCGTATCGGTCTCTTAAGCGTCTTCAGAAGTTCCTGCCATTTGAAACTAAAATTATTCTTGCTCAGTCTCTCCTTCTACCTCTTCTAGACTATGCTGATGTCTGTTTTCTTGATGCAACTGAGGAACTTCTTAATAAGCTCGAACGTCTGCAGAATTTGTGTATCCGCTTCATTTTTGGGCTTCGTAAATACGACCATGTATCAGATTTTCGAAAGCGGCTGAAGTGGCTACCTATTCGGCAGCGTCGAGACTGTCACACTCTTTCTTTTCTCTTTTCCATTCTTCACAATTCTAAAGCTCCTTCGTATCTTCGGGAACGCTTTGAGTACCTTGTTCCTCGTGGTAAGCCTTGCCGCTCATCATCATCTCTTCTGCTTCGTTTCCCTCCACACTCCTCAAGTCGGTATGATGGATCATTCACTGTTCGTGCTGTGCGCCTTTGGAATTCACTTCCACACTCCTTGCGGGATAGTTCATCGTTAGAGGCGTTCAAGAAAGGAATAAGGGAACATTTCCTGTCAACATGAATGTATGTATATTTATATATATGGGATTTTATAGGTATGTATATGCGTATGTATTGTATGTATTACGTATATTATATTGTAGGTATGTAGTTTAGTTTATAAAATTAATTAATTTGTTAATGTTATTGCACCATAAGTGTACCCTCTTCTGCAAATCTCGCAGTCAAAATTTGGTTTGCTGTAAGAAGACCCTATTCTGGGTTAAGCTCGCCATTGTACATAAGCTATGTTATTGCAATTTGTATCCAAATTTATTATTTTGTGTGCAATAAAGAATAAGAATAAGAATACATTAGTCACACCTTTTTGTTATGGTAACTATACTGTATATGATGAAACACTGCGTTTTTTAAATAAAATATTATTTAAAAAAAGCAGAGAAAAGTTATGTCAAACATCTTCGTTGAAATTTTTTGTTCGTTTTTTTACTTTTATATTTTATTTATTTATTTCACTTGAGAGCTCGTGGCTTAATAATAACTGCCGCTCGGGTCGATCTTTACGTTAAGCTGCGCTTGCCTAGGTTGATCCGTGGATGGATGACCACCCATTACAAACCCAGTTTCCTCCGTGCCTCGGAAAGCACGTTAATCCGTTGGACCCGGCTGTCATTTGTAGATCTTTGACAGTCATTACAGGTAGTCAGTGACCCGAAAGTCTGAAAACCCGTCTTACCAAAGGGTATCGTATTACCCAGAACGAAATGGGTTATGGAGGTCAGATAGGCAGTCACTCCACGTAAAATACTGATATTCAGCTGCATCCGGTTAGACTGGAAGCCGACCCCAACATAGTTGGGAAAAGGCTAGGCAGATTATGGTGATGTTTTAACTCTATTCCACAATCATTGATAGGGTTTTGTTAGCAACATACCTACTCATTTTGATTAAAACACACATTTAATGTTGAGTCTTTATCCATTTATTATATCTGAATAAATTGACAGGAAAGGTTCATAATTTAGTAGTTAAAGCTCACATGTTTATACTTTCGTATATATTTTCAGATTTATGTTCACACTTTGACTAGCACAAAGAGATTTCACAATAGATCGCGCTTTTAGCTCTGATTGCTAGGAATGCCTAATGGTGTGAAAATTCCTCTCAACAATGCCTAAGTGGGCAGAATAACCATTAGTATTGCTATTCTGTGGTAAAGCTGTAATATTTTACTTTATTATGATAACTGTGTCTAGGGAACACAGGAATATTATAACCCCCTAATTTCTCCCCCCACTTTTAAGTATCCTTTGGACATGAATAATGGTTATTACACTTTAAGATTTAAAGTGTACGTGTTATCTATATTAATAAGCACTATTTTATAGGAGTTTATCTTAATGACTGTTTGTAAGCTTATCAGTGTATTCGAATCACGCGCAGGTAGCTTGTGGGTGAATAAACGCATTATTTAGTCTGGCTCAGATGTTTGTGCTAGGCAATCCAATGGCTAACGAAGTCGACGTTAGTCAATTAGACGATCCTCTTGTATGCTAGATTGGCTGTTGCAACCAGTTAGCCTCGCATATTTCCTCTCTCGAGAATTACTTGGCTTAATGTAGTGCTTCTAGCATCCAGGCAAAGAGATAGTGTCTATCTGCTCTTTAAATTCAGGAACCGAAAACTATTAACAGTGAGTTAGTTAGATACGGAATTGGTTCCTAGTTTCAGTGTAAAGGAAACGATAACTTTTGTTTGCTAAAGATAATATAATAGCGTCAAAGATGTTACTGCTTAACTGATATCTACAATCTGTGTTATAAAACACTGCGTTGTTTGAGTTTCGGTGGAATCATTAATAAAAAGCGGCGGTGAGCGGCGGTGGCCCAGTGGTAGCGGCCCCGACTTACGAACAGTTAGTCGTGGGTTCGAACCCAGGCAGGCGCATTACTTTGTGTAATTAATTTCATCACCACTGCTCTCAAAAACGGTGAAGGAAAACATCGTGAGTAAACCGGCATGTCCTAAAACCAAAAAAAAATTCGAAGACATGTGACATCTACCAAACCGCACTGGGCCTGCGTGGTGGATTATAGCCCATTTCCTCTCTATAGAGGAGGCCGTGTGTCCCAGCAGTAGGAACATTAAAGGCTGATTATGCTTATGCTTATGCATTATTAAAAAAATATAATTTAAGTAATTAAATTAAACGTTAAACTTATCGATCGAATTAAGTACACCACACTGTGCTTCAGAACTCAAATTGCTGACGTAGCTCATAAAGCTGCCAAACTAAAATGGGACTGGGCAGGCGGATAGCCGGCAAAGCTGTGGGCCCGCATATGAGACCTGACCTGAAACAGCTAGACGGGGTCGCGGCAGACCGAGGAGAAGATAACGGGATTCCTTGAATGTCTTTCTCGCAACATCGAGAAAAGTGGAGGAGTGGGACAACTCAGGCTAAAAAAAACGAATAGCTAGCAAAAATTATCGTTTTTGTTCGGTTCTTAATAATTAAAGTTATATTTAATTTTATTAATATTTTTCGAGTATTGCCATCAAATAATAACATTGCTATTTACGACTTCAAGAATAAACTGTTAATGAAATGTAAAGCCAAGGCAATAATCTAGTCTTTGGATACAAAATAAACAGAAACATCTAGTTCCTCCCAACATAAATAAATAAGGAAGCGAAAGCGTCACTGAAAAAAGTGAGCAACAAAATGGCATTGCAAACAAACAATAAAGTCAGAGACAACGTGTTGAGGAAAAACTGACGTAATAAGTTCTAATTAGTATTCTATGCCCGAATACAACCTTTTTTCCATAGCTAAGAAAGTAGGAACTTAGCTTACTAAGCTGTTACTTTCAAGCTCTTGCGGTCGAGTAGATGTAGAAAAGTTTTAAAGAATGGAAGTTATGAAAAGTTACTTAGGGATAGTGGTATGGAGGAGTACTTTGTGGCATGTACATGTATTCTACTTACTATCGTATTTAGAAGTACGCAAAGAACATGATGGTAATTAGGTAACAATTTCGAGATGTAGAGGAGGTGGCCACATGACATCACGACTGCTTATCCCTGAAGGGGTGTACCAATTAGTACACCCACATTTCCCCAGTTATGTTTAAGTCCCATGTCAAATCAGTTGTAAGAAACATGGGAGAGGGTAAATCATTTTTAAGAGGGACCCTAAATTGGAACCAATAATTCACTCCTACATTTACTTTCCTCAAAAATATAAATTAAAAGAAAGCTGTGAACATTTCCAAGGCACTTAACTCCTAACTTATTCTGTAGCAATCCTTGTTAGCCTTATGGTTCTTACAATTTTATGAGTTTTCAAGTGCCATAACTCAACAAGTTAACTTTACAAACTTGAAACTATTGGTAATCGGAAAGCGATTAATATTCTACGGATGAGTCTTCTGTCGTTCGAAACTAATTTTGGTACGGATTTATTGCAGTTTTCAACTGTTTCCCAGACCATTCGGCATGTTGTTCATTTGTAATTTTTCAGTATTACAGTTTTCTGATTTATGCACTTTAAATTTTTTGTATAAAACATTTTGGTCAGATTTCATTGCGTGGTTTGTTTTTGTAACAATCAAAACTGAACGCTTACCTACATTTATGAATTCATTGTAAATTGATGTTTATTTAAAAACGTATCTACAGAATTTTTATCGCAATTTGCTCAGGTACCCTGGAAATATCGTATCATAAAAACAAAATTGTTTTAAAGATTTTTTTAAGTGATATTTTAAATAAAATTGTTTTTTTGACACAATTGAAATAGCCATCACTGTATTTCCGATCTCAATCCGTTTTTTATTAAAATACACTTTTAATTTTTACAGTTACTCTAAAGTGACTTTGACAAATTGATAAATATTACCAGTTGAGAGAAAATATGAATTTACGAATCATCATTACAAAAGCCATTACAAAAAAAAGACGTAATTAAGTGTAATAATACAAAGTTACGTCAGACGTCCCTTTCATTTGGTTGTCAATTTTAATTAAACCGATCACAACGGAAAATAGATGAACGACAAACAGACAAACTTTGCTTAATAGCAACACAATGAGATTCAATTTATTCACAATTTACTGGTCGAAGTGTGCTGTAGTTATTTCATTACTGGTCATTAACTTGCATTCAAATTGCGATAATGTGGTTAAGGTAAGGTCTCATTGTTTCAAAATGTTGGATTAATTCAATCTTGTGACAAAAGCGCGCTTAATGTAGGACAGTGTTCTGTTGTTTGTGGTGGAACTAACTATTAAGGATGTTTTGTGGGGAGATTTGAGTTGTTCAGCACTTTGTTGATAGAGAGAGCTCTTTTCCTCCTCGTTGATCCAGTGGTCGCAAGCGCGACTGCTGAGCATGAGGTTCTGGGTTCGATTCCCAGGTCAGGCAAAGTGTTATTGGGTTGGAATTTTTCAGTAGCAGCCACGGAGTCAGGATTTTTGCCCGTTTGATTTATTACATTATATTACATGGGACTTAAATGTAACTAGCGAAATGTGAATGTACTAATGAGTACACCTCTCTCTAACCCTTCAGGGATTACAGGCGTTATGATAACTATGTTAAATTAGAAAGTTAAAAGGATCTATCGAACTAATACGGAATGAGACCGGCTGCAGACACCGTACACAGCCATTTACTTCAATAAATAGTATGGTAGTGTGGAGGTGTCGACTCTGAACCCGCGTCCGCAATTTGTCAGCACCGGTTTGAGTAAACCTTAACGATGCTTTGTAAAAGTGAAAAGAAAAGAGTTTGAAAGGGTTTTCACTTAGCACTAAATGAAAATTATTCTGATATACCTACTTAATCCTTTCGGATTGATCGAATGCCAAGGTCTAGACTTTTCCATTGATTCTATTAAGACCGAGAAGCTGTCTACGTCCCAGTTAATCCGAGAAAATCCCTAATCCCTCGCCATTTTCCTACTCCTGAGCATTCAGTTGAGATAATGACAGTTTCAGTACTACGACACTCATTAATTCGACTGTTCTAGAAAATTACTTTCACAAAGTATCTAAGTGTCGTCATCATTATTTTCGATTTTAGTTCTAGACTTTTCCAGAATTGATGTAGGTTCCTTATTAGATTAGGAACGGTCCTTTTAGTCCAATTAATGTCACTCACCTTACGTAAGGTGCTAGTTCTGTCCACATCCTTTGTTGAATTTGGAGATCCTTGCTCAAACCTTTACGATTTGATTCGGTACTTAGGAAGTTAATTAATATCCTCAAAGTAGCTAGATTATTTTAGTTTATTTTCGATTAATAGATAAAGTAGGCGTTATTAATGCAAAATAGTCTAATAAAAGCGTTGCATTCAAATTATAATAATTATTAGGTATATTTATTTTTAATACATTTTTACTGCCAAAAAGAGAAAGTTGTAGTGCATTCCTTTATTTACATTCTTTTGTACTTGTTCTTTATTTTCTCTTGTTTATTAAAAGTATTGATTAAAATAGTTTAGTTAGTATTGTATGATCTTCAATAGAAAATTAAAGTGATTGTGTTTTATAATTCGTGGTAAGTCGTCAGATCATGCAATTGGGTAGCATAGCAGATACGGCTGTCTAAATAAGTAAGCCTTATTTACATTAATAAAATTAGAGTACTTCTTTATTTCCTCTCATTAGGGTCGCTTTTTCAACTTCACGTTCTCGTTACTCAATTTCCTAGAAACTCTCTTTATGCTCGTTAGACATGCGAAATCCTACTTTATCCACAACTTTGCAAACTTCCCTAATTTTCACTGACACCTATATGTCAGAAAACATGAATAATCATCATTTTCATTCTCCTGCCCTCATCCCAATGTATTTGGGGTCGGCGCAGCCTGTTTTCTTCTCTATTACTCATACGTCTCTATTACTCGTCATCTCAGCAGTCACCTCCTTTCTAGCCACATCATCCTTCACACAATCCAAGTCGTAAATAAGTTGTCGTATATTTGTAAATATGTATAAAATTAACTAAAAAATTGGTGGTTGAGGCACAAACCATATTTTGCCTGAAATAAATTGCATCGTGAGTTCGATTCCTAGGTCGGGCAAAGTTTTATTGGGTTTTTCCATTAGGAATTCCTTAGTAGCAGCCACGAAGTCTGGATATGTGCTCGGGTGATGGCAACACGGGACTTAAACATAACTGGCGAAATGTGGGTGTACCATTAGGTACACTTCTGCCTAACCCTTTGAAGATTATAGGCGTGAAATTATGTTACTAGTTGTTTAATTGGTGGTTAACACACACAAACCATATTTTGCCTAAAATAAATTGGGATAATGACTAGGAGAGTACTGACGATGATGATGACCTAGCTAGGTACTTTGGTCCCATTGAAATAAAACAAAATTACGACCTTATTACCTGTGAGTTTACCGACTTGAATCCCTTAAACATAAACATAAAAACTCATCAAAACTAGTCAGAAATGGTCAGAAGTTTTTACGTGCTACTAAAAAGTCTGCAAATGAGTAAAACGAAAAGACAGATTGCAGAACTAAAGTACAAGTTTTACCGTATCTACTGAGGAGGTGCCTAATTATTATTGTTTTTGTATGCAGGCAGAACTTTTCTTATCATTACTTGATTCAGATGGTTTTCCAGCCTGTAGCCGAGAGTAACAGACGCCAGCACATCAAGCTACTACAATCTGTCAAAATTATTTAACAGATTTTTAAGTTTATTGCTAAGTAGGCTCAAGGTTGATTATGAAAATTTGACAGTTTCGGGTAGCTTGATGTGCTGAGTCTGTATAGTCAAATGTTAAATTAATGTTTGTCATTTGGTGGTTTTAATCTCCTTAAGATCTGTCTTTGTTTCTCTACATACATTTTCCCCATACTTATCATCATCTGCCTAGCCTTTTCCCAACTCTGTTGGGGTCGGCTTCCAGTCGATCCGGATCAAATCAAATCAAATCAAATCATAATTTATTTGTCAACATAGGTAAAAAAATACAGATCTTATGTTTGATGAACAGAGCGCTATGTTATGCCAGGAGGCGTACAAATATGGTGTGCAAATCTATCTGAGGATTACAATCATTTACTAAATATTTGAAAACTATGCATAATTATGGTATTAAATTAGAAAATAAATTGAACAATTACATATAATGTTATTATAAATTACATAATAAAATGATTTTAATTTTATTGTATTGTATTGTAGAACGGGCTGGTGTCCGCAACTCCACGTCCAATGCGCGTATTTTGCGTATTTTGCGTAAAATAATTTTTGTTGAGGCTTGCGTGTATTTTTAATTTTAATTTTGATTTTAATGAGTGTTTGATTATGATTACAATTTGATTTTGATTTTAATTTTAATTTGATTTGGATTTTAATTTTAATTTGATTTGGATTTTAATTATGATTTTGATTTTGATATTAATTTTAATTTTGATTTTAATTTGGTTTTGATTTAATTTTTTTTTTGATATTAATTTTGATTTTGACTTTTTATTTTGATTTTAATTTGGATTTTAATTTTGATATTAATTTTGATCTTGATTTTGATTTTAATTCTTGTTTATGGTTTTGATTTTGATTTGAATTGTTGTTTTGATTTTGACTTTGATTCATGATTTCAATTTGAATTTTGTTTTCGATTAAAACTAATTTTAATCTTGATTTTAATTGTGATTTTGTTTTTAATTTTAATTTTGAACTGATTTTGATTTTAATTCTGATGATTGTGATTTTAATTTTAATTTAATTTAATTTGATTTTGATTTAAATGGAATTATGTATTTAAAACCCATTGTTATTGAGAGTAGTTCGGTACTCATCTGATGTTAAGTAGGAACCCAACGACAAATATGTAGTGCATGATGTGCTTACCTGTAAGAGGTTGATACACTTGTCTGTGACTATTTTGCATGTAATTTGTAGCTTTCAGTGTATTCAATTGTTGGTGAGCCAAATAAATAAAATAAAAATAAAATAAAATGACAATTAATTAAACATTAACATACAAACAACCAAATTATCAATTAATTAGCAAAATTTTTGCAAAAGGCTTTGCAAAATAAATGATTTCTGATTTCAAAAATTAATAGAATTCAAGATGATGTCATGTAATAAAGAAAAAAATAAAAATTTAACAGTAGTCAATATAAATTATCACAACAGATGTCAGTAAAAAAAAAATGTCAAAAATTCAATCATAATTTCGTCATAAAAATAAAAAAATATTAACAAAATACACAATTCGATGTCAAAACAAAAGTTGCAGTAATAAAAAATAAAAAAATAAGAAATGTCAAATAGCTTAAAAATTCTTTTCAATTAGGAACTCCTTAATATTATAATATGCTTTCGCCACTAAAAAGCTTCGGAGTCTCATTTTAAATAATGAAAGCGGTAGCTCTTTCCACGTCTTCGGCAATTTGTTATAAATGACTGGTGCCATGCAGTAGACACTTTTGCGCATAAGTGCAGTCTTAGCTGGCTCCTGACATAGCAAACTATTATCGCGTCTATTGCGGGGTGCTACATCTGATAGTCGTCTAAATCGACTCGGATTTGTCTTTACAAACACAGCGACTTCAAATAAGTACAGACACGGCAATGTTAATATTTTATAGTTTTTAAAGAATGGTTCACAACTGTCAGTGGGTTTAAGTTTAAACATCGCTCTAACACATCTTTTTTGTGCCTTGAAAGCGGTCTCTATTTCAGTAGAGTTTCCCCAAAATATGATCCCATACCGTAAATGTGATTCTGCTATCCCATAATAGGCAGTCAGAAGAGCATCCGTGTTCAATATAGGGGATAGTGAGAGTAGAGTGTATGCAGCCTTACTCATTTTCTTGCATAAAATATCAACGTGTGTTTTACAATTTAGTTTTTTATCTATTTCGAGACCCAGGAATTTTGTAGTCTCAACTTCGTCTATGCTGTCATTATTATAGTGTATATTTAAGTTAATACTAGAGGTCTGTTGTCTAAAATGGATAACTTTAGTTTTAGTCAAATTTATTTTTAAATTGTTTGCGTCTAGCCAGTTTACGATCTGTTTTAAACTATTATTAATTTCACTCTCATAAGTCTCTATATTTTTACAAGCTATTGTGATCGTGCTCATCTGCTTAGCCTTTTCCCAACTATGTTGGGGTCGGCTTCCAGTCTAATCGGATGCAGCTGAATACCAGTATTTTACATGGAGCGACTGCCTGTCGGACCTCCACAACCCAGTTAGTGCTAGGTAATACGATACCCCTTGGTAAGACTGGTTGTCAGACTTTCGGGCCACTGACTACCTGTAACGACTGTCAAAGGTCTACAAATGAGAGCCGGGACCAACGGCTTAACGAGCTTTCCGAGGCACGGAGGAAACTCGGTATGTAATGGGTGGTCACCCATCCACGGACCAACCTAGGTAAGCACGGCTTAACCTAAAGATCGATCCGAGCGGCTGTTCTTATTTAGCCACGAGCTTCTCTATTGTGATCGTGCTATCGTCCGCAAATAGTGTTATAGGTCGTTCAATACATTTTGGTAGGTCATTTATGTATAAAATAAATGCAAAGGGACCTACAACACTCCCTTGCGGTACCCCAAATAATACTTTACGCTCCGAAGACCGGAATATCTCTTCACATTTATTTACCATATTAATTTTATTGACTTCAGTTATTTGTTTTCTATTTTGTAGGTACGAATTAAGTAAATTAAGGACATTGCCCCTTATCCCGTAGGCTTCGAGTTTATCTAAAAGAGTAGCATGATGTACATAGTCGAACGCCTGGGTCATGTCGCAAAATATGCCACAAACAGGATTCCGTTGATCAACGTTTTTAATGACATTGTGTATAAAATCATATAAAGCCATATTAATAGTCCTGTGTATCCGAAATCCTTTCTGTTCCTCACACAGAATGTCATGTTTATCTATGAATTCGGATGCAGCTGAATACTAGTATTTTATGTGGAGCGACTGCCTATCTGACCTCCACAACCCAGTTAGTTCTGGGTAATACGATACCCTTTGGTAAGACTGGTTATCAGACTTACGAGCCACTGACTACCTGTACCAGTACCAGTGACTGTCAAAGATCTACAAATGATAGCCGGGACCAACGGTTTAACTCGGTATGTAATGGGTGGTCACCCATCCACGGACCAACCTAGGCAAGCGCAGCTTAACGTAAAGATCTGTCTTTGCTTATCTACAAAAATTTCCTCATATATTCTAACCAAAACAAGTATAAGTAATAATTATGAAAAATGGAATGGTCTTTTTCCTCTTCATAGACATATTCCGATATAGTTTTCTTTAAATCTGAATATTTAGAGTGCCAAATTCCTAATAACATCACCAAAAACCTGTTGAATTTATCTTTCAAACTCATCTAGGTAAAATAGTACGCCCGTTTACGTAACTTCAATGTAATTATCAAGGACCGTGGAGTTATTATTAAGTTTCGTTTATTACTACACCTTGATGGATGAGATGAGAATACCTAAGCATCTTATACAAGTAGGGGTGATGTGTGGTACGTCTCATTACGATTTTATAGGCGTTTGTCTGACGATAGTGATTAATTCTAGTTCTTATCTGTACCTAGGACAAAAGCTAGCATTAAATTTACTAAAATTAAACTTTCTATGTTATATTTTCATGAGTAAAAGGACTCATTAACTCAAACATGAAAAGTTAAATAGTTTTCAGATTTTTATGACTTTAAAATTAGTTAAAAAACAAATCATTTATTTCAAAGGCTTCGTTTTTGTTTTCAGTCCACTAGATCTCAATTACATTGAGATTTTCTGAAAAAAACTATTTCTCGGGGTAAAAAAGGCAAACATTTTGTTAAATTGTAAGGTGTTTCTGTTTTTATAACGCCAAAACACAGTTTTTTTTCTTTTTTTTTCTTTGTTTACAAGCCGTTATTTCGACGCTGTTTAGCTGTAAATCGTAAACAAGCAGACAGGCAGACAGTCAAGCCAATTCACGTAAACCGTTCCAATTCCGATGACAACATTATCCACCTGTTCAATAATAAATTGGCAATGCTGTTAATATTTCCATCATCACATTCATCACGCAGTAATTTGGTAATTGATGGAGATTAATATTGTATTGTTTAATTTGTGAAAACACTGTCAATGTCAAATGTTATCCTGTTTAAGCCTTTTCATTTTGGATTAATTGAGGATTAATATGATTACTGATTAATAAAGGTTTTATTTAATAACCAATTTTAATAATACGTAAGCGAGGCAATAATAGTAATACTGGACTGTTCAAAAGGTTCCGTATCCGAAAGATAACCAACTGGACCCTATTACGAAGCCTCCGCTGTCCGCCCGTCCGTCCGTCCGTCGGTCCGTCCGTCCTCTGTCTGTCAGCGGGCTGTATCTCATGATCCGTAATAGGTAGACGGTAGAAATTTTCAAAGAATGTGTATTTCTGTTACCGCTATGAAACAAATAATAAAAATATATTAAAGGGAGCTCCCTTACTACGATAGTACGGAACCCTTTATGCGTGAGTCCAACTCGCGCTTGGCCAGTTTTTTAATGACACTGAAACATAAAGGCTTTTTCTTGAATATGTATTGATCCTATGGCATACCAATTAATACTGTTTCGACGACATATCAAACCTTTTTGCTGACAGATATAATCGAATCTTTTGACATTTTCGTTTTTTTTTATTACCTAGTAGTCAACCAGATGATTGCCCATTTTAAATGCAGAACGCTTTGCTTTTCATTCACGTATTCAATTTTTATTTCTGTTGCAACGGCAATTGTTTTTTTTTTTAGTTGATTGGCGGATGGGCATACGGCCCGACATTTTGAGTTTGGCGACAAGAGATGGTAGAATGACTGCGATAAAAGTGTTTGTTTTTTATATAGTAACAGGTATTGTAAAAATTCAGGATTGTAGATTACTACTGCGAGGTCTGTGCTAATTCTATTTAGATTAGTTGAAATTTGTGCACTAAGCGTTTGAATACACATACTTCAATACAGAAATACGTAGATAGAAAAAAATAAATTTAAAAAACAAAAACACTCACAAATGTAAATTCTTATACAAAACAAAACCATTTGAAGTTTAACAAAAAAATATATTAATTATTTACAATTAAAAAACCCCCAACGTAAAAAAGAAAAGGGAACAAAAATTTAAAAAGCCAAAAATATCCCGCTGCGACATTGTAGCACCATTTTTCGTTAAAATGGTGCTACAATGGCGCAGTAAGGGTTAAAGTGCCATCTGGTGTTACTCGATCGAATTTGATGGCTCAACAATAGGTATCATTTTTGACTTATTAAAATAATGTTTGTTCGCTTTTCTTTTTTGCGTTTTAAAATTTAGTTCTGTTTGTTCGCTTTTCTTTTTTGCGTTTTAAAATTTAGTTCTGTTTGTTCGCTTTTCTTCTTTGCGTTTTTCAATTTTAATTTTAAATTTTGTTCTGTTTATTGTAGTTTGTTTTGTTTGTTCTGTTTTTGTTTTTAATTTTTGTGAGGGTTTTTGTTTGTAATATTTTTTGTAATACGTTTTTTGTAGTAAACACATAATGCCCTTTCATTTGATACCCCACTTGGGTATTTGAAAATATACGATTATTCATCCCTACTTTCACCCCCATATATAAAATGGCTGAGCCGATTTTGATAAAACATGTTTAATTGTAATATACACATCATACCCTTTTATTTCATACCCCACTTGGGCATATTCGAAAATGATCGATTATTCATCACCGCTTTCACCCCCATGTCTAAAATGGCTGCACCGATTTTGAGAAAACATGTTTATGAACCATCGCCAAGCTATCATCGCTAGCTTTAAAAAAAAAACCGCATTCAAATCGGTTCCCTCTTTTAAGAGCTACGGTGCAACAGACGACACACACAGACATACATACTCGTAGCGGTGAAACTTATGACAAAACATGAAACGGAGTCATAAAAGGTCGCCACGTTCACAAACTCCACAGTTGTTACCTTTTTTTTTTTTTTTGGTGGGTGGGAAATCATCAAATGACCCCCCCCCGCTCTGGGCGGAGCGGAAGGGAGTGTCAGACTCTTACTGACTAAAAACCACCCATGTTCCTTCTTTGGCCCTTTATGTTTCAGGGCTGCGGTATCTCTTTCGAACAGTCTCGCAGCCCTGGCAGGCATCGGCCCTTGCGGGCCCCTCCCGGTTGCTGACATCTCTTTGAGGCGCGCGTGGAACACGAACGCGCCGTCGACACGGCCTGTCGTCATACGACGGACGGACGGCGAGCTAGCCCATTACATTACTCACCGTTCACAGGCCCGCGCCTACGGTGGCCGAGAGCCACCACGTGGCCCACCACCACCACCACCACCAGTTCTTACCTTGGCAGCTTTTTACACGTGTTTGTAACAAAAAACCAAAACATTGTCTTTTATCGAGATCCAAACAGTACAACATACCAACAATTTAAAATCCATAATAATCCAAAATTACAATATTCATTTATTCTCGGATTGAAAAGCGTAACCACGGATGTGTGTACAGATAAAACAAATTCTGTCGATGAAACCCGCAATTTCATTAAAACAATATGTAAAAATAAACAGTATTAACGTTTCACAATGAGTGTAAACGCGCACAATTCTCTACGGGCAACTAATAAAAGCAGAACACGTTTTCGTACTAATTTAACTTGGTCTGACGTACGTAGCTCGACAAAGATGTATTATGCGATGAGCCGATGACTAGATGTGGTTGCGTCTTACTAACGAAGCTGTTGGCTTTACACAAATATGTTTACGTTTCGTCTACCTTAAATACTAATATTCAGAATCGTATTAAAATGTTTTCTGTGCAAAGATACTAGAATAGAATATACTTTACTGTACCGCAAAATTGAAACACAACTGTTTTATAATATTGCTCTATGGTTTTAAATCGATATTTTTTTAAATGTTGTCATTACGGTGTGCAGCATTTGGTTTAGCAGCATTCAAGTTTATTATAGGTTCATGCCATAAATTAAAAATAGACTTACTCGAATACCTTACCTTGCCAGTACCTTCGAAGAGTCAGCTTTCTCAATATGAAAAAAAAACAAATATTTCAAGATTTCGTTGTATAAACCCCGCATCTATAAAAGTTACTTACTTTGCCTATAATAATAAAACATATAGGGTTATATTTACAGACTATTCTTCATTACATTTAACCCCTCCGACCGCATATTTACATGACATATAACCTCATAAAACACCTCGTAAATAAATAGTGTTGAGCTCATCAATTGTGTGAAACGTCAAATACATACATACCTTAAAGGCATAAACATCGGCCTTTGGCCTACCATAGTTCAGAACTATGTACAATAAAGCGACCAACAAAGTGTGTACCAATTTGTCTAAAGCACGTCAAACCCAAATGGTTATACTGCAGATTTTCAAGTCCATACATCTTCTATGATCTATTGTTGTTTTCAATTGTTTGTTTGTATGGCTGGCGTGTACATGGTATACCGCGCATTCACATATGGCGTGTAAATAATTGAAATAATGCAAAATCAAAAACTAGAAGGTTAAAAAAAACATGATTATTTTTAGTGTGTCTGTGATTGAAACTTTGTAAAGCTTAGAGCTGTAAATCCTTACTTCCTTACTTAATATTATAAATGCGAAATTAAGTTTGTTTGTTACCTTTTCACGCCTAAACCACTGAACAGATCATCCTGACATTTTGCATATACATTGTCAGGTGTACAGAAACGGACATGGGGTAGGTACCTTTACCTTTAAAAAAAGTACTGTTCCCGAGGAAAACAACAATAACGTTATTATGGTCATAGAAGGCGCCACATGTCTTTCGAATCATGATAGAATTACAAGCAGAATACAATCCAAATTGATTGTCAAATTCTAAATTAACGCGAGCGAAGCCGCGGGCAAAAGCTAGTTCAACATAAAAAAACAATTGCTACTACTTACAAATTATGTTGAAGTGTATTAAAAGATTTTCAGCAATTTCAATTACTCATCGTTGTCTCATACTCGTATAAACCTTTAACAAGTTACAATGCTCCACAAGATAAATGTTTGTCAATTACATGAAGTAGATATTGGAAATGTGATAAAGCGAATATAAACAATCGTTAGACCTAGATCCAGAGCAGACACATAGCGTAGGTGTCTTCTGACACCTTGAAAAATATTGAAGGACTAAAAGGTAACCTCATGAACCTCCTCCTTTTTGGAAGTCGGTTAAAAAAGAAGGTTAGTTTGGCAGGCATACCGATTTAAAGTCAGGAAATAATTTCTCTGACAAAAATCAACAAGACCAAAATTACACACAACTGTCAAAGAATGACAGCTGCAGTTTAACTTTCAGATTATAAAATTTAGACGTAAAAATGGGTTATTGTACATTCGCCACAAAGTAAATTCGTCACGAAATAAAGTATGTGTAAACTCGCCACAGCTCTATTTTCATGTATAAAAATCCGCCATATTGTTTATTTCCGTACAGACAGCAGAAAAATGTAACAATCTATATGATCCTATAAAAAGCTAAACTGACTGACTGACTGTTGATATATCAACACACAGCCCAAACCGCTGGTCCTAGAGATATGAAACTTGGAGGGTGTGTTTTTTGTGAAGATTAAGTATCCAAAAAGATAGGATTTTTGGGAATTCCACCACAAAAAGGGTAAAATAGGGGATGCAATTTTATTTTATTTCAATTTTTTTTTTTTATATTTTTGGAAATTTTGCCATAATAATATATACCTACTCTTTTTAAAAACAATTCTGCATTATATAATAATATACTTACACCATGTCCACCCGAGCTTGTGCCCGGCTGATTATGATCCATTTTTTCAGAGATGCACCAATCTAACTAACTAGCATCGATATTATATATTTAGCAATCAGAAGTGAAGATGTTTTAAAAAAGACAACAAGATACGTAAAATAATAAGCACAACTATTTATTGTAACTTAGGAACAAAACAACAACCACTGGAAACTGACCTAAACCACCACAAAACAAAACCAATTGAACTCATACGTAATTACATTTAAAAATAACGAGAAAGTAAACAAATAGGTAATTAAAAATCCTACTGCCCCTTGAGCGATCTTCCTCTACCAATCTGCCACCCCATCAACGACAATAAGAAGTTGTCACCCCTTTCCATAGAGCTAACATGACGTGCTGCGTGCAACCTCATTTTTTCCTAATACGACGTACAACCATATTTCTTCCTAATAATATATTATGTGCTATAACTCTTTGGTAACTACAATATTAAGCAGATCACATTTGCAACAGAACACCCAAAGAAAACTATAATATTAGTCATTGAGAACACCACATGCGTATCGACAAGGATCGACAAGGTCAAGTGAGCCACTGGATGACTGGACTGATGCATTGACCGGTACGGCTAGAAAGAGAGCGAGCAAGCGCGTGATAGCATGAGCAGGAGCGCAGGAGAAAAGAAAGATTTTAGAAATCATTTTCATTTCAAGCGCTAAAAATCAATAACTTTGTTTTCTACCAGTACTTTATGCAAAAAATATGTACCTATGGAGACTTGTGACGAATTTACACATATTTTTTATGCATGTGGCGAATACACTTTCAATGTATGGAGTTTACAAAATGTGACGAATTTACTTTGTGGCGAATGTACAATAACCCGTAAAAATAAACCATTAATTTCCGTCCCTAGTATTAATAATAATTATTGTGGTTATGACAAAGTCGTAAATTGAAAAGATAAAGAAAATATTATTCTCAATTCTCATTTTTTATGTATTGTAAAAGTAGTAGGTATTTCGATTGGGAATCAAATCAAGATACACAGCGTAGTAGTCAGTCGCTCAGCCACTGCGCCAACCGTGTCGTCAAATGAAAATAATTGAAGTTCAAAATAATTGTTTCTCATTACTTTTAACCACGATCCTCACGCACTGTATTCAACCTCAAGCACTAACTATTACTATGCTTAAAGTGATCACAGCCACGATCTGATCGTCACGTAAATGTAATTTAACGCACCATAGCTTTTGAGCTATGCCATTTATGTAGTAACGATGTTCCGTAGGATTTAATAATTATACATAAGAGCACTTTGCATGATTATACACGCAACTATAAGATATATGCTAATGCCACAACGTAGGCGCGTATATATATGATTAATATGTGTTAATACGATTATTCTCAGTAATTATAGTCACTATGTTTATATAATAACAATTATTTTGGTAATGTTATCTGCGACGCCTTTCATAAATATTTATGATAGTTTATTTGTAGCAGCTGTGTTTCGAATTAATTTTTGATTTTGCGTAGGTTTTGATAAATGAATCAGCTTTGAATATAATTAGAGTAAACAAAGGTAGGCTTTATTAAGTTAATAACAATAAATGAAACTATTTCTTGTTGAAAATGAACAAGGCGATCCGATCAGAATATAAATCGCAAGATCTGTTATAAATTATTGCCGATGTAACCAGTGTGCCAGATAATCAACACAGTGTGTCCTAATTCTATACTTGGGCTATTCTATATCAAATCATATTATTTTTGTAAAAAGAAACTCATCGAAAAACTTTCGATGATAAGAATTAAATCAAACAACTAGCAAATACCGAAAAAATCCAACATCAGCACTGTTCTGCAAAAAAGAGCTTCCTGAAAATTTATAACAAGTGAATGTCCGTAAATCAGAGATATGATAGATTTTTTGCCAGCACCGGCCATCGACGTTTATCCTGGGAAAAGTTGGAATCGTTCCAGAGTTGAGTGTGGTCTGGGAGTCACCGCTGATTTCATGTTTGAATTGTCGCTACAATTTATATAACGGGCTTCGGGCTTTAGGTACATACGGTATAAATGGAGAATTGAGATATTATATTCTGATGGACAAAGCATTGACGGGATATAATACTGGAATAGTATTTTAATGTAATAATTGTCAATACGATATTGGGGGGTAATTCGTCTCTTTTCTTTACCTCACTTATGATCTGTCTTTATTACAAAATCTGACAAAATAATAACTAAAATAATTTTCAGGTTTTGAGTTTTATTTACCTGGAGGAAGTTTTTCGGCGCTCATTCAGTATTACAATTGGAAATATCCATTCATGTGAGTACATTTTTTTTCACAAATTAAATTAAAAAGTTACGGCTCACAATGGACTACCAGTATTTTAACGTTAAATTTTATTTTAAAAGCAGCAGAGAATAGTTTGATGGAGCGTCTGTCGTGTTGGTCGATGTTTGGCGATGTGCACAATACCCCGTACTTCCCCAAGATGGATGGGTTGCCGCTTTCCAAGAATTAAACACTTAATTTATTACTAAAATCAACATACTTCACCGTTTTCAACGGTATTTTATAAAATGCCATGAATATTAACTAGTTCCTTTATTAAGAAATTTATAAAAATGATGGATGGAAATGATTATTAAAACAGTTTTGCATTGAATAGTGTGGAGACGAAACACATAGTTTAATAACTTTTTTTTATTCCGCAACCAACAAAAAGAGAGGAGGAGGTCGGGGCTAAATAATTGCCGCACGGGTCGATTATCAAGGTTAGGCTGCGCTTGTCAAGGTCGGTCTGTGGATAGGTGTACATCACTACAAACCGAGTTTCCTCCGTGCCTCGGAAAGCACAAGCATAACACAATAATAGGGATCCTCATATTAATCATTTCTGGTATAAAGGAAACGAAATGGGTGTTACATAGGTACTCTTTATCATTTTATACTAACTTAACTAGCTATTATTGCACTAGAATAGGAACATAGTCCTCGCCATTTCACAATAATTTTCTATTCTTATAACTAAGGTATTCCTGGATCGTTTAGACTCCTACTTTGGAACTTAGCTCCATTAGGAGACGAATTTGCCAAAATATTTTATTAGTTTTCCTATATGACTTATGCTTTTAGGTTATTCAGTGAATTTAAAATTTTCACTAAACGTAGAGGTAGGCCTTTACTCAGGAGTGGGACAGAGCAGCCTAGGAAAAATAAATAGGTTCTTTACTAGCTTATAATATAAACGAAAAAATAGGTCAAAACTCCAAAAAAAACCCAGACGTCAGTTTTCAATTTGGTTAGAAGAAAGACTCAAGCCATTTTTGCAGCTCACTTCGTGTCTTCTCTTTAATATTTTTATTTCCGCATGTGCTGAAATAAAATCTCAGCTGTTTATTTAAAATTTTCAAATCGGAAGCGTCAAGTGCTGGTTATTTATTATTAAGTTATTCGAGGCGGATGGTTGGCAACTTATCACTGCATGAAGCTTTCAATATAGAACTCCTATTTGGAGCACAGCTTTAAAATATGCTTCGATACGGCTTGATATTTATATCAGCACAGGGAAATGTGAACGAAAACATATTTTTAACGTAATTTTAGATACGCTTTTACTCTCCTGAGAGATAGGCAGAGTTAGTAGAAGGTACATACATGTATAACTTTAGTAAATCAATGACAGCAGTATATATTTTCATATCTGCATTATACAACCAATCTACTCTCTCTTAGCGTGTCGTTGACAATTGAAATTGAGTCAGAACAAAATGTAGCGATGTGATTGGCCTGGTCATCAGCATTTGCTCTTGTGATATGCAAACAAGACACAAGATACGATATCAAGTGTCCCATCGTTTGTGAGGCAACAACACATTTACACTCCAGGGCAGTATCATTTTCGTCGGGGGCCACGTGGTGGCTCTCGGCCATCGTAGGCGCGCGCCTGTGGACGGTGAGTAATGGGCTAGCTCGCCGTCCGTCCGTCTTATGATGACAGGCCGTGTCGACGGCGCGTTCGTGTTCCACGCGCGCCTCAAAGAGATGTCAGCAAACAGGAGGGGCCCGCAAGGGCCGATGCCTGCCAGAGCTGCGGGACTGTTCGAAAGAGATACCGCGGCCCTGGAACATAAAGGGCAAAAGAAGGAACATGGATGGGTTTTAGTCAGTAAAAGTCTGACACTCCCTTCCGCTCCGGCCAGAGCGGTAGGAGTCATTTGATGACTTCCCATCCCAAAAAAAAAAGGACAGTATCATTTATGAATCTCAATCTGAACAGGTTTTCCTTGCTTCGGCCAACCTGTGTCCGGAGTCAATTCAAAGACTTCCAAGTCAATCATGGCAACTCGTTTCCAGGTGGAAGATTTCGAAGAATCGATCTATTAATGCCTAGGTATATTGCTGAAAGATACTCGATCTGACAGTAAACTTTGTAACAAAGATAAAAAAAATAAAAATGTAAATTATTTGTGAATAAAATTGAATTGTAGGAACACTTGGCAAATCAAATTCGAACCAAAATCAGAATCTGACTCACTAGCAGTTAGTCATTAGTTCATTATTAACCACCGAGTATTATTCATGCTACTGTTAAATACATTACAACATAACATAACGGCTGAAATCCCCGAAGATTTAGGTGGAAGTGTACCTAATAGGACAGCTACATTTCGCCAGTTATGTTTAAGTCCCATATAATAGGGGGCAAGCCTATTGGCAGCAACCGAGCAAATTCAGACTTCGTAACTGCTATTGAGAAATATCGAAAAACCCAATAACACTGCCTAATCCGGGAACTGAACCCAGGACCTCATGCTCAACAATCGCGCTTGCGACCACTACACCAACAAGGCAGTCCAAATTCCAAATACATTACTGTTTTACTACAAAAGACAGGAAGATACCGACTACATTCTGAATTATAGCCCGACAATTTATATTGCTCATTGTGCCCTATCTCCGGACCAAATTCACAAAATTACATTTCAAAGCCATAGTTTCTTTAGGATCTCTGAATAGGTGCGAAAAGGTTTATCCTGTCAGTTGACCCAAAAAATACTTCACTTCAAGAGACGTCACCTGATTAATGGTTCACGTTTATAACAAAAGGTTGACCGACTGACCGGCGGAAGGCTGACTTGAGGGGTTCCTAAGCCTATGAAACGGTAGAGAAAATTCTAATTTATCTCGCGTATTATCACTATAATTTATTACTGTCCACGCCTCAAATAATGCTTTTGTGCTCTTTGGTAGCCCAATAATTGAGTAGGACCTTTCTATGTAGCGGTAGTTTTTTTTTACTGACGCTTTCGTCTTTATCGAAGGATTTGGTCCTTTTTTTTCTTGGGAAAATATTCTTGACACTAGACAAAGTCTATTTCGGAATTTTCATGGTAACTATGTATTATCACAAGAAGTTATGTTTATCTGTGGCTTTAGTGTACGAAGTTTTCCAAATTTCATCTAGCGGGATACGAAAACAATTTTCTACGTATGTAAAATGTAGCCTTGAGTCAACATAACGCAATCTTTAACATTATACACGTGTTCTCCGTTAACTAAACAAAGCATGAAGCCAAAAACCCCAGCTAATATAAAATATTATATCGAAACAAACATTGTAAACGAATTTCTTCGTGGAAACTTGTAAACAAACACTCTTTTTCTTATATAGCAGTTTCTGATTCAATCGCCCAAAAAAAGCTTAAGAACAAATTGAAAATCAGTAAACGAAAATAGGTTTTCAAGACACGTCTGGTATATTCACAACCACTGAATTGAATTTGAAGTTAAGGAGTTGGTACCTTATTGCTTTCTTCTAAATTATGGCCGTGGTCAGAGCTGTGGCAACGGCCACGACTTACCCGCTTTGGGTTGTAAGATCCGAACACTTAACTATGTGTAAATTATTTCATCACCACTGCTCTCAAAACGGTGAAGGAAAACATCGTGAGAAACCTGGCATAATCTGGAACCAAACATTCAAAGACTTGCGAATAACACACAGTTAACAACGTTTTATTAAAAAAAGAAATAAGGATAAAAATTTTAATTTTTTTATCCTATAAGTGTCTAAGCCAAACATGTTTTCTGCGCCATTCCTAAATAGCAAAACATGTAGCTACTTTCATTTATTTATAAGACCTATAAAGTGTAGGCTTACTCATGTTTTACAAAATAAATATAATATCTTTATCTTTCCAACTAAAACTGGGCCGTGTGGTTCATAATGGACAGATCCCTTTCACGGAGGATGATTATGATGACAGTGCTCAATCCTGTTCACCCCAATCAAAATGAATACAGGCAAATTACACTATAATAATGGCTCAAGTAGGTTAGTTATTTTTGTATAATAAGACCTTAGTAGGTGTCTGACCTAAATATTTGAGGTAGGTACGTTGATTGGTGTGGATAGGTAAATAGAATTTAACCTTTTGGGGACTGAAAATATACATAAGGGCCCTTCAAGCTCATTTCAAACTTGTTAAACAACTCCTACGTAAAAAGTATCACCTATACCAAATAATTTTCTAAGCAATATTGTGCTAGGCATCGAGTTCCACTTCACACCGACACACCAATAACAAGGCCTGGACACAGAGAACAGAATTGTCTAGAGACGGCAGTACTCATAAAATGCTCGTGCTGTCGAATTCAGTTGCACGCACAAATTCTGCCACGAATTGCCTTTAAAGCTGTCAATTTCTATTCGTCATTTATATCATAGTGCGAGTCGGTTATACGCTTCCAAAATGTTGACAATGTCGCTTTTAATAATAATAGAAGTCCTCCTGACCGTTTTCGGTCCCGGCGACCAATCTCAGCGAAGATGGCATGTAACCAACATCCAAATTCCGGGCTGCTACCCAAGAATTTTGCAGTGGAAATACCCAATAATATTTTTCTCTACCCGGGAATCGAACCCAAGATCCCACGCTAAGTAGTCACTCTTGCGAGCACGAGACCATAGAACCGTCTCCGTACTCTGTGGGCCTAGAGATAGTAATACTCAGTAAACGTAGACAGTTCTCTAGCTGGAAGCTAGAAGGACCAATAAGTTATCCGAGACTTCCAATTAACTCCTACAGCTTGCGTGGGACGTTGCCGATATGGGTACTTTTCGCGTCTAGGTTGCTCTTGAAATATCTAAAAATATAGACAGTTCTAGTTTTTTATCGGGATACAGATAGGACCATGTGTTGATAGGTATTACAAATTCGTAATAAATGATGAATATTTGATTGAACACATCAACAAAGAGCGATAAAGACTGCCAACATAAAAAATGACAGGATAACTTAAAGTAAACGATCTTTGAAAATAAAATGTGAAATAAAGCACCTATCAATCCGTAAAATGTTTTACATCAATTTCATTGTAAACAACTTGATCCAACCAAAGATCCCTTTGTAAAACGTATCAGAGATTTAACATCCAATTTTTACAAAAGCCGCAGGATTATGCAGGAAATAGATTATAAGGGTGCCGACCCACTTTGCCCGAACTGTTGATCAAGTATCAAATGTTGCCCGCTCCGACCCTAACAATAGACTTAGTTCCAAAGCTTTATTGGTCTAGCCGCCAACAAATTCGCTGACCCTCCCATTTATTGGGGATTTTTTTGGACTGAGATGGATAGGCTCAGCTCCGAAAAGTCGCTACGCGTGAAGGAAATTCGCTAAGGAAAAGTCAGTGAGTCCATAAAGAATCAATATCTGTATACGAGTAAGTAAAGTAGATAATATTTATTCGTAAGTGGTTTCTTCAGTATAATCTTGTGGTGTTATTAGCACCATGACACAATAAACTTAAGAATATTCTAAAAGATAAAGATCTTTGTCAATACTCCTAAAGATAGCAACACCAAAAGCGAAGCCCTATCACCACCCATCTTAACAGCATGACCGTTATCACGCACGAAATACTTACGAGCTCCCATAATTACTTGGAAACCCCAAGTTAATGCGTATAAGTTCCCCTAATTACTCCCCCCACGCATCATAATAGGTACTTACACCATTAAATTTGTTTGATCACATAAAGACAACTGTATTATCAGTGATAATAAGACGCTCGCAGTTACTCGGATTATTTCACGGGTGCTTCCGGTGTCTGTAACAATTGAAGCCGTTTCTGCGGGTGTTGGAGGGGTGAAGACGGGGGGCGGTGTTCCCGACTGAGGGGAAAGAGCATTCAAGCCAGTGCCTTGGAATTTGAAGCGGGCTGAACACCACGTCAGCTTCTGTGCCGGTATCCATTCAGAGTACGTTCCACTTCGAATCGGATTTGTTTGAGGTCGTTCGCATGGAGGATTATTACGAGCTAAGTTTGACGGATGAGCCACTATTTATAAAGACACATTATAATTTAGTAACAAGCGCCTACGTAAAGTTGTACTTTAGAATTAAATGTTGAATTGTCAGAATATATATACATAGAGTTGATTAAATTATAGGCTTTGTAATACAGTTGTTTCCTTTGTAAATGAAATGTTCAAACAAAATTAAATCATACATGAAATAAGTTGTAAAAATATTTCAAACATTTTTTTTGTTGAACAAAAACACGCACTGTAATACGATAAAACATGTCCAGCATTCCATTAGTATAAGCTAAAATAATTTCCAACTGAAATTCGTTTCAACGCTCTAACAAAAGTCTAAAGTCAACATCAAAATTGAATTCACAAATGTCATTGAATATTGAATTCAATTTTCATATCCAAGTATTAATGACGTTTGTAACTGGAACACAGCATTCAGCTGAGCGTCTTATTAAACATAAGTACTTATTGTATTGATAATGAAGAAGCTAGCGTCTAACCTGATTGCAGATTGAAAAACGTCACCATAGACTGTTTGTCTTCCTTCAAAACACCGCCGATTTGAAAAGGTTTTAAGGTCGAAGGTCATTCTGAAAACGGTTCAAGTTTTTTATTAGACTTCTAAATTGTAGGACGACTATTTAACTTAAAATATTGCACTCAAGGGACGTATTTGGGGTTTTTAAGGAGGCAAATGAAATGAATGAAAAAATATACTTTTTTACTTTTATTGTGGTACCTTTTTGGTTTGGTGACCTCGGCTACTGAGCGTGGATTCCTTAAGGGTTCGATTCTTAAACAAAGAGTCTACCTACCTGAAGTTTTTTAACAGGCTCCTGAAAACGCAGAAGTTCTCGTAAGTTATGCCCTTTTTTGGCAACTTTGGATTGTATGGTGAACGGTAAACTGCTGTACAATCTCCAGCATGTTACTGCTACTCGCAGTGTAATCTCGTTTTCAAAAGGAATACAAATAGTGAAGAAAAACAAAATAAAGGATTCCTACCGGAAAATTACGCGTAAAAGATTCTTTTTTTTCTGGTAAAATAAAGTTCATAGTGACTGATTGCTCTTCCTCCAAAACAAGAACATGACTTTATTCTACCAAAATTCCAGAGGCAAGTATTTGAAAGGTAATTTATATTGCTTTAGGCCAGCTTCTCCCGCGAGAGTAATAGATTATACTTATGGTGCTAGTCTTATTATAACGTTACGTGAGTATAAAGTATCTGTTGTACGGAAAAATAAATATTGTTTGCGCAAAATGAAATAATAACTCCTCTTAACTACTGTCCCACTTACGGGTACTGTTTCTTCGTTAGCAAGGGCAAAGACGCTCGGACGCTATTCCCCAAGGCCAGATGAGTATTGTACGGGTGTACCTACTGCAATAATTCTAAGTAGGGCCATGCACAGGGTACAAAGTAAAGACCATGTCTTAACAGTAATAATTACTAATTAATAGAACAAAATGATGGTGACGGTTCAAAAACGTGTGAGTCTGGTCCTAAACGAAGTAAATTAGTAAGAAAATTTCAACAGTTTCAATTTCCAAACTTGGCTACTTTTTTTTATTTAATGTGTACAAAGCTATCCAATTTACAAATCTGTACAGATTATCTGAATTGAAGAGCTCTTTAAATTATGAAAACTACAACCTTTTAGAACTGTTATGAGCAGGGTATGGAATAAATTAAATACTACCGATTAAACATTGTTTGGAATAACTTTATTAATTACAAAACACTTAAAACACTACTGATCAGATCATGCACTTAGGTATCGCAATTCTAGTTCACTTCGATTAGCATCATTGTGTAGCCAACATCAGACTGCTTGCTCCTGCAAACACGACGGCTATTTATATGCCGACCGATCCTTCGAGAAGGTTCCGCAACTTTCAGGAACCTTCTTCACAGTTCTAATGGAACATTATCATTAGAGAAAGTTCCACAACTTTCTCCAATATTCTAGACAGCTCCATAGCAGAAAACTGTCCTTCGAGAAAGTTCTACAATTTTATCGAATCTTCTAGACAGTTCTACAGTAGAACATTCTAGACTCTAGACTCGCACGTAATCTAGAATGTTCTCGTAAAGCAACCGACGTAACGGTACTATCAAATTACCACAATTTTAACAACGACATTATAAGTCTGCCAGTGACGATTTCCAACTTATAGCACAACCCTGCAATAATAGTTCCGAGTAATTCCAGACAGATAAATTCAGCAAGTTCAGTACTTCTGTTACTATATTGTCAACTTCAAACATTTAGGAGCATAACAGCACCGAGGTATCCAAGTTTCCATTTGAAGTCATAAGGTAAGTTGTCCAATAGCTACAGAACAGGGAATTTTATGCGTCGTTTTATGTTAACGGTCTGTTTTATAACATAACAGGTCGTAATGTTCAGTGAATGCAGGTATAAAAGTCTCCACACAACACTACAATCAATTTGGAAGTAAGTTTGGGTAGACAACATCGTTACTATCCCAGGAATTTGGAAATTGCAGGTATACATGTGAAGAGAAAGCTTGAGGAGGACTCCCTAGCACTGACCTTACTGGTAATTTCTTTTTTAGAAAAGTCAGGTGCGTATAAAGAGATTTCAAAGACTTATAGAGCGTACATTGGGAATATTTTCATACAAAAAATTTGATCCTAATTCCGATTTTGACAAACGAATGCTACCTGACAAGCGGGTGTATGACACTAGACAGAACGATTTGTTACTGAGTAGTAACAAGTATTGGATTATGATTTCCTTCGTCTTGTCCCGTCTATCGCTCGTAAATATTTGAATGTCTTTAGGTGCGTAGTACTCGCAACCGAAGCGCGTGTTTGACATACTTGGTCATACTTCTGGTATGTAAGAATCGTACTAGGTGGCGTTCTGTAGTTTCTGCTCGCATGGGAAGAAGCGTTAGTTTATGTATGTATGTAAGTAATGACATGTCATTATGACATCTTTACGATTTCACAAATACTTTATGCGAATGACGCGAAAATGAGACATTTCGGAAACGACTGCCTCGTTAGTCTAGTGGTCGAGTGTTACTGCTAACTATTTGTTCAAGAATTCAAATATTTACAATAATGTAAGTTGACTCCTCAAATAAAACTGCTTTCCATTATGAGTCAGGGTACAGCATTCAATAATTAGATCAAAACCCTGATGATGATCATAAATATCTACTTTTAGTAGTTGGCAAGCATTACTGAACTATGAGGTCTTGGTGTTAATCCCACGTCGTCTAAGCGTTATTGAGTTTTTTTCCTATTTGGAATTTTATTTAAGATTGAGAGAGATAGAGTCAAGATTGCTTGGTTGATGGGTTAGGCTCACCCCCAATTACGTTGGACTTAAACATAACTGCCAAAATGAAGGTGCACTATAAGCTGCACGTCTGCCTAACCCGTCGGAGATACAGCCATGGTATTATGTTAAAACATTTTTCTTGCGACAATTTTCATTACAGAAACAAAATGAAACGAAGCACCAAGTGTGGAGCCTTACCTTTACGATTACCCTGGCTTATTTTCGTTATCATTGAGCAAATGTTGGCTCCACATCCCTTGTAATTTCGTTAAGGGCTGCTAGCTCACGTGCACAGATGTACTTAAGTTGGTACTTTGTGACGGCCGTGCCGGTCACCAGATGCGTAAATGGATGTACACCCTTATTATTATTGGCGTGGCGTATTGTTACTGCTTTGTTTGTATAATTGGTTTATTCTAATTGGAGTTTCGGTTGATTGATTAAGAGCGTAGGTCGAAACTGTGATGTCAAGAGTTTGGTTTGTTGGAGTTGGGTAAATATTGGAGATTACTCGTATGTGTGGGGTACATACATTTATTTAGCAGACCGCCGCTTTAAGCGTAAATAAATAAATATAAGGTGCCGTGCAGCCTGCAAACCATAGCCGTTTGAAATAAACATCTGATGTAAACAACCGCAATCCTGAATTAAATAGCTCAAAAATATCCTTTACTTTAGTACCGAAAGGATTTTCCTTCCTCATGTAATATAGGCATCTCTAAATAGGTATGAATTGAATAGGATTAAAGGTAGGTTTACACAAGTCAAGTTTTAACATAGGCAAGAATTGTGGGAGATGTATCGAACTCATGAGTTAACGCAATCAAGAAACATCATCATCACCAATCATCATTCTCCTGTCTTTATCTCAATTTATTCGGGGTCTGCACAGCATGGCTTCTTCTTCAATACTTCTCTATTACTCGTCATCTAAGCAGTCACATCCTTACTAGCCATATCGTCCTTCACACAGTCTATCCATCGTTCCTTTGGTCTCCCTCTACTCCTAAGGCATACATTCATCACCAAAATTTTCCTCACTACATTTTCCTCTGGCTAAGAAACACTGTTCTAAACCTGCTGTTCAAAACTAGAACTAGGATTGTGAATAACAACATTGATTTGATTGTCCCCTATAAATCTTCCTAAATCGAAACATGAAAAAACTTCTTTGTATATACATATATCGTGAAAAAGGCAGTCATTATGCGTTTCTCACTTATTTCACGCCTCGCCGAGAACACGTCGAGAATTGATTGTCGTCTGCCGAGACATATTTTACATCAATGAATAGAGAACTCTAGAATAGGGACAGATTTCTTTTATGCTGGAAACATTTTGTGCGTATCTTTAGATATTTTGTAGAGTTGCTGGGATTTGTAAAATGCTCGGTGATTTTATTTTAATAATCAATTAAACTGATTTCTCAGATAATATAAATTAGTAATTAAATCAAAGTGTTTTCTCGAAGATTTGCCTACATCAGCTATTATGTTTAGGTACAAAAAAATAACCTTGAAGTGTCTGTAATTCCAAAATAACAGCTTTTTACTGAATGCATATTTTGCATTATGAAAGTAGTTTCTTATAACAAAAAAAAAAACGTTTTTTTTCTGTCTGCCTGTTTGTTTCGGGAAAGCTAAGAATCGGCTGGACCGATTTTGACAGGACTTTTACTGGCATATATTTGGTGTTATTAGAAAAAGAATTAGGGTTCCGTTAAAAAAATTAAAACCCTTGGAATTGTTAACAAAATCCGATTCAAGTAGGGAAGTAATATTTTTATAATAATTTCACCCAAACGAAGCTCTCGGGCAACAGCTGGTTATAATAGCAGAACAAAAGACACTCATTGATTATAGCAACACTCAAGTGTTCTTGAGGTTAAAAGGAAATAGGACTCGATGATATAATTATGGTATGTACACGGACAAGATAAATGATCCTTCAATCTGTGCAGGTTGGTAATTAGTATAGCTTCGATTAAGGCCAGGAAGCTCCATGTGCATAGTACATTTCATGGTTTGACGTTTCCTTCTTGAGGCCTGCGAGACAAAGCAAAATAATTATGTGTCATATCAACGTCACTCAAGTTCTTCTGATAAAAGGCAGATGTGTTGCGTGAAGTGCTAAAGGCCGGGCAATTTGGCTACTTACATTCTGCAATATATTTTTAGAATTTTTTTAGAATGAGGTTCATATAATTTTTTATATACCATTATTAAAATGTATTTAGGTACTTAAGGAAATCACATAGAAAGTTACTCACTTTCACATTTATAATATTAACATGGATCTGGATTAGATCATTCAGTCTGCCAGATAGAGACAGGCATATATTTTGTTTACGACCGCTCTGACAGTCTGATTCCATTAGCCAAGTTTTACAGCTCGTTCGAAAGGAGCTAACACGCTATTCCATTTTGGTTCTCACTGGCTCACTCACATCAGCGTTAACGGACAATTACAGATCTCTGGATGTCGTAAAATCACGGCTTTGGTGATCTCAGTTTTAGTGTTAGTTAAAGTTAGAAGAGCAAATCATGAAAATTGTTTCAGCTTAACTAAAAAGGCATAATCAACCTGTAACGTCCTTACTGCTGAGAACAAGTCTTCTATCTGTGATAGGGCCAAAACGATGTCACATGTTTTACACCCGTATCTATTAACAAGTCAAAGGGCTCATTTATTTTCCGAAAAATTAATTTGATGAAATATCCCTGTTCATTAAAATGTTGTTAGCGTACATTTACAACCGATGTGAAACCTCAAACTTTACCGCTATTATTTCATAGAATTTAAAGCTACTTCCACTAAAGAGGGCACCTCTAACCCTTTAATCACTTTGGTTTTCGAGAAATATGCGATTGAAACATGAGCTATCAATCAACGGCCCAATCATGTAATTTCAACGTTACCTGGAAAAGTTTAGTTTGACATTTTCACTCTAAGTAGGTATCAGATTTAACTGATTCCAGTCATTGAAGTAACTTGAATTCTTGATATTCTAAGAATGTTTTCAATTTGTTGCATTAAATTTTATTGATCAAGCTACCTAGAAAAATATTCATAAAAGTTTCCGTGTAACGTTGCGCCAACAAGCCAGTTTATTCTGTTCCTGGTGCCGCACGAATCCTAAATGTGTCCAGCCATTTTTGTTCTTGTAGTTCTAAGCAACGGAATTATGTCCAATAGATAGCCTGGGTCAGAAAAAGTATAATAATAAACGTGACTGATCGCCTTACTGAAGATAATTATAGAGATCATAAAAATCTCCCATTCATACTTATTTAATGCCCTTAGAATGGATCTTTCGGTCAAGATTGCCTTGTACCAAAAGGAACTCAACCTTTTGGAACTTTATTATTTCAGATTACGTAACAATATCGCAATATTAAAAAATCTCTCACAAAGGCGCTAAGCGGACCCTTATTTAATAAAGTAACCTTCTCTTAAGAGGTTATTAAAACTCAATTGTATGACTTGTTTACTTTCTGATCTTTGAGAACCAAAATTAAGAGAGGGGATCTTAATTAGGGTGGTCATCTATTTGTGACTTTTTGTAGGAACTATTTGGCTTTAGCCATGGATTGATACCGCAAAATGGTAAATATTTTTCAAGAAATAGAGTTGAAATTTGAGTTGTTATTCTAGTTGAACATCGCATACGAAAAAGCTAAATTGCCCTCTATATGAAATTAAGTAGGTAAATGTTCTAACCTCTGCATTTAGTTCATAAAATGTTACAAAAACTCCATAATAAATTACTCGGCCATTACTGTTAGCATTCACAATAGGATTTGAGTCACTCTGGGCTAGATGATGAAAAGTTACACTATTGTCTAACTGTGACTAATTTCACCGGTAATGTTTCTTCAGCACATTGTTATGTTTTGTAGCAGCAAGACTAATCCTATTTCCTCTTAAATATTATAAATGCGAAAGTTTGTGAGGATATATTATGGATGTCTACATGTTTGTTACTCTTTCACGCAAAAACTGCTGACTGGAATTGGATGAAAGGAGATGTTTAATTTTTGTATGGGAGTCCGGCCATAACCTGTCATTTTCATAAAAGCTGGGAAACAAAATTAAAAATGTTTGACGTTGGTCGTGAGAGATAAGACAGCCATGACAAGTTGAAGAGATGACGTTTACATAACCTAGTTTTTATATTATTATTTACTTTATTCAACATTTCTCATTTTATACATTTTTAAATATTTAAAAAACTAAAAGTAAACAAAACATTTAAAGACATAAAAATAGATGGCCCATTGGCATCAAGTACAAGGGCCAGGCTGCCGGTGGTCAGGGCTCCAGAGAGGAACCGCCTCACTATGCGTGCCGTGTCCAAGAGTACTGGGCACTCAATCAAGCCCTTGACATAGCCGCGCAATGAGAGCCTTCTAAGGTGTTGGTCGTGGCTCTTTGCTATTAGACCATTAACCATAACTACTATCGGTACAATTATTGCAGAGTCCACGTTCCACGTGTCGACAACCTCGTGTATCTGAGTCGTAAAAGCTGAGAATGATAAAAAAAATCTCTTGACTTTTTTATCATTCTCAGCTTTCGCGACATTCTCGTCATGAGGGACAGTGATATCAAAATCATTGTACGGTGCTCTCGGCGATCTAGCACCACAATATCAGGTTTACCTCTCCTCAACCGGTCGCCTAGACCTGAATCCTCAAGCGGTGTGCTCAGAGGAGTCAAGCCCAAGCAAAACAAAAGCGGACTCAAACTGTCACCCTGAAATATTGTAACCCTGATCGGTTCATTGTTTCCAAGAACCTGCCTACATCCTGAATAGAGTAGGACCGTCCTCTACTGCCCTATAAACGACACCAAGAAGGTGTGAAGAGTTGCATCTATTATGTACAACTCCAGCACCCTCATGAGTCATGAGTATGTGCACTGAGTCATAGGCCTTCTTATAATCTAACCAACACGTCGACAGATCCCTCCGGGATCGACTAACCTGTCGACTTATGACCATGTTGTTAAGGAGCAGCTCCTTAGTACCGCGGGACCCATTCCTACATCCTTTCTGAGAGACCGACATAATAGAATTGCTATCTATATGACGAACAATTTTTGCTCACACTCACAGAATGGATGTAAGAACTTTATAAACCGTCGTCGGTAAACATGTAATTGGTCGATAGTTTTTAGGTTCCGCAGTACTACCCGATTTATGGAGCAGGTGGGTAACTCTTGTTGTAAGAATGGTGGTAGCGACCCAGTCTCTAAAGATGACTGGAATTGTGTGGATAAGCAAGCGTTCGACCTTTGTAGCCCATTTAATACAAAAGTTGTGCATACCGTCCGGCCTAGAGATTTTCAGTTAGGTAACGGACGAACTGCACGGGCCACGTCCAGTGGACTAATAGAAATGGCCTCCATTTCTGGGATTGAGTCACACGCTCGTTCAACAACACGCATCCAATCACCCTCAGTGTGACCGACGGGCACCGACCAAATACTTCGCCAAAAATCACTCATGGCGTCGTTATCCGACAGATGCGCGTCAGTCACTCCTTGAATTATTATTATTATTTCTATACATATTCTCCGGAAAATGGGTCTCATTTGTCCAATTATACTAAATGCATATTTTGGATATGCTAACGTAAAATAACACCAAAAGCCGCGAAAGTCGAAAGAAACTAAGTCGAGACGAACTAGACTGACACTGACTGGCCTTGTCAGAACTTAATGCCATTTTGAATGTTTCGGTCAGAAGTACGAGTACACTCCAGAAAAGTAGTATGTACCTATTACATTTTTAACGATGAAATATAAGAGAATAATAATTAATTACAAGAACACATACTTTTCGACGTGATATTATGTTTTTATGTGACATGATTTCAGGTTTAAATTCACGAAAGAACATTTTTCCTAAGTTCGTGGTATTTTTTCCTCTTTCTCAATAAATGTACCTCTTATGGCTGAAAATGAAACATCTGCTTTGGCACACAGATAGTTTATAACCTAGATTACCACATAGTATATTATCCCGGTAGAACGGTCTCGTGGGACAATTACCAAACTCCACGCCTCGGGCATAAGCTGGTACACACATAAAATAATGAACGCTTCTGAAACAAACCGATTTCAAGGCTGCCATTGTTTTTGTGCGTTTAACTATAGCTTTGATAGGCTTTTGAGACATTGGCCAAAAAAGATTAGATTATCAAACTACATAAATCGACTACCCGTAGAGCCTGGAGCTGCCCCCTTTCAAATCCTAATTATTTGGTATCACAACTATCGGTAAAATAATTTCATAAATATTCCACATAGTAGTAATTATATTGACATCGAGTAACATTTAGTAAATACCGTAATTATGTACGTACCAAAGTACCTAATATGTTATGTAAGTAACACATACGTACCTATGTAAGTAGGTACATACGCCCGTTGTTTAGCCATTGTAGTGTTTGCAGACAAACACGGCCGGGCTTGCTTGTTTAGACCTTCTCTTGGAATCGAAGCTACAGCTATATTCGGATAGGATTTGAAAGGGGGCAGCTCCAGGCTCTACGGGTAGTCGATTATGCGTGTTCGGATATTAGGTACCTGATTGGAATGCTTGACTTTGATGCGGGGATTTCTGGGAGTGTTGGCTTATACAGTCAAACCTGGATAAGCGAGAGTTCAAGGGAGCACAATCTCATTCTCGCTTATAGAGGTTTCTCACTAACCCGAGTTTCTCACTAATGCAGGTACATGGGTAGCGTTTCTCTCTTATAGAGGTACGCAGAAATAACAAGTCACAGCAATTACGAATGTAGTAAATATGATAAAATTATGTGAAAAATTTGTACACCGTATATTATGTACATATATATTTTTAATAGTGTGTATATGTTACGTTCATTAGATTTCGACATTTAAGTACTTTATAAGGGTAGGTATCAAGATGCTTAATTTTATTTTATTTAGAACTTTTTTTCACTTAAAAAAAAAACAAAATAACAGCCTCATTTAGTTCCACGAAATAGAATAGGTACAATATTGACGAGAAAACAATACAAAAACAATGGTAGGAAGTTCCACGAAAGTTAAGAATGAGTCATAAAATAGCAGATGTTAAATATTTGTAATTTGTTACTGTATGTGTGTATCTTTTATGTATGTATGTATTTTTATTGTAGCTATAGTTCCTCCTAAATAATATAAATAAATAAAGCTCGACTGTCGCTTATAGAGGTATAGATAAGTAGCGGTCTCACTTACAGAGGTCCATGAGGGAAAAACGACTCTCTCTTACAGAGGTTTCTGTTTCTCGCTAATAGAGGTTTTGGGAGCTTAAAATGACGGGTCCTGGCTATTACTCTCACTTATAGAGTTTTCTCACTTATCCAGTTCTCACTTACCCAGGTTTGACTGTAAATGGTTTTGTGAGCTGCTGTAGTGATCATTGAATGGTTTGATGTGCCTTTTAACACTGGAAGTACAAGGCATCAATTTTTATTTTAGGTATGGTAAGCACTCGCGGCTTTGTAATATTATTTTGTACTATGTGAGTCGACCTGCTGCTGCGACATCAAGGCAACTATCAATGTAAAATTGTTATCTTCCAACCTAGGTACTAGTTTTTTTTTTTAATTTGTTGTATTCTCATTAAAGAGTAAAGAATCCTTCAACTAAGTAGCTATCTATAATAAGGACGGATTCGAAGTTTAACCAATGAATATAATTGCTGTATTATCATCAAAATGTTACCTGAAATTAATTTTCATTTCCTCAAGAAACCGTTGGTGGTAATTTTGCGGTCTTTAACTTCCATTTTGTTCGGAAAACTCTTACAAAACTTAGACATTTACGAAAACATCAGAAGGGTAAACATGTTTCGCGTAAATGAGTACTGTTCTTTTATTCATGAATACAGATAAAAAACATTGGTTGAGCAAATTTGATCCTACTTCCATAATACATCACGCGGTCGGCAAATACGGACGGTCAATTCCTTTGGACGGGTGTAATGATAGCTAGATAAATAACAGCAATACCTACTTCTATTTAGGTCGTGTTTCTGTTTTCTTTTTCAATGAACGTGTGAGGCAGTTGATATGTAAATAGCACATTGTCTTACAGGCTTTTAAATTATATCGCCTAGGAGTTTACTAATTAAAATTAAAATCTTTTTAATCTCTACTTGGAATCAAAAAGAGGCTCACATTGTCAGATCAATAAGTAAAGCGGTAAAGCGTTTATTTAGGCCCGGACTTCATCAAAGCGGAGACGAGTAGAGATTTGCGAAGCGGAGAGGAGTGCAGATGTGCACAGCTCACCACACTCCGCTCACAGCACACCGCTCACCCACCGCTCACCACACTCCGCTTACAGCACACCGCTCACCCACCGCTCACCACACTCCGCTTACAGCACACCGCTCACCCACCGCTCACCACACTCCGCTCACAGCACACCGCTCACCCACCGCTCACCACACTCCGCTTACAGCACACCGCTCACCCACCGCTCACCACACTCCGCTTACAGCACACCGCTCACCCACCGCTCACCACACTCCGCTTACAGCACACCGCTCACCCACCGCTCACCACACTCCGCTTACAGCACACCGCTCACCCACCGCTCACCACACTCCGCTTACAGCACACCGCTCACCCACCGCTCACCACACTCCGCTCACAGCACACCGCTCACCCACCGCTCACCACACTCCGCTTACAGCACACCGCTCACCCACTGCTCACCACACTCCGCTTACAGCACACCGCTCACCCACCGCTCACCACACTCCGCTTACAGCACACCGCTCACCCACCGCTCACAGCACACCACTCACCGCTCACCACACTCCGCTTACAGCACACCACTCACCCACCGCTCACCGCTCACCACACTCCGCTCACAGCACACCGCTCACCGCTCACCACACTCCGCTTACAGCACACCGCTCACCCACCGTTCACAGCACACCGCTCACCGCACGCCGCTCACCACAAAATACCAACACATCTCCTCTCCTTTCTGCTCAACTGTTTCCACTAAAGATAAGCGGAGTGTAAAAAAATAATTTAAAGAAAAACAAAAAACCCGACTGTGTAAAAAATAATTTTAAAAAATACGTGAAAAATTTAACTTAAATAAAAACTAAAAAGAAAGAAACAAGCCCAGTAGTTTAAATCATAAATTCTAATGCAGAACAGAACGACTCACAGTCGGGGCCCCTTGGGAAGATTTCATTGGTAAAATTTGAATGGGCCCCGACTGTGAGTCGTTCTGTTCTGCATTAGAATTTATGATTTAAACTACTGGGCTTGTTTCTTTCTTTTTAGTTTTTATTTAAGTTAATTTTTTCACGTATTTTTTAAAATTAGTTTTTACACAGTCGGGTTTTTTGTTTTTCTTTAAATTATTTTATTTTATTTTATACTTTTTAGTTACGATTCATTGACTTCGTTATAAGATGGTAAATTTCGCAATCTAGTCATTTCATTGAGGGAGTTAATATCGTGGGGATTATTTAGTAACTTGCGGTGGTCTAAACTACTGATGATTAGTCCCTTTAGAGACCTAAATCGGCTCAAAGCTACATATGCTTGACCTTTAGCAAAAATGCGTGAACTTATGTCAACCACAGCTCGGTCCAAAGTAGTTCCTTGGAGCTTGTGTACAGTTACACCCCAGCACAATATCAGTGGCAACATTTTTCGCTCTAAGTATTTTACCCTGTCCGCGCAGTGCATCGAAATCTGTCGTCGATGGTTCGATTCTGACTCCTACTCCAGGAACATTGTTTTTAATCGCTTTGTCGTCAAATTCTAGATAAACAGCCTGTGGCAATTCTCCGGGTTCCGATTGGTCCCTCCGAAGAGCTGGCCACTCAATTGTTCTTATAACACCCATTGCTCCGTTAACAAGACCATGGATAACATTCAAATTTCTTCGTAATATAAGTCGTGATCCTAAACCGATTGTTAAATATTTAACGATTCCTCCAGTTTTGTTAGGATCATCAGAAACATAAACATCTTTCGGTTTTTGACCATATGTTTTCGATTCTATTGATATATCAACTGCATGTAATTTATACAACCTAGTAGTTTTTGCCAATATAGTTGTCATCTTTTGATTATGTTCATCGACCTGTCTAGTAGTTGAGAAAACTCGAATGATTTCATTGAGATCGTCTATCTCTACCCGTCGACTATCTAATATCTCCAATTGTTGCATTGTCTGTTGACCGACTCTAAGATTATTTAATATATCCACAAATGTTGTGTCATGTCCTTGTCTCATATTTTGTGGTAACTCACAGAAATCAAATAGATGCCAGAGGTTGACTTCACCTATTAACGTCGCAGGTTGTCGATAGCAATAAGCCCCGCCAGTTGTTTTGGACACAGGTGGCAATTGCATTAGATCACCAAATAAAATAATATTACAACCACCAAAGTGCAGTCGATTATGCTTCATTTCGTGAAGGCGTAGATTAATATTCCGTAGCGTTAGGTAAAATACCATAGAAATCTCATCTATTATCACCCAATCTATAGATTTCCATTTCTGTCGTTCTCTTTGAAGGCGTTCGCCAGTTAAAGGCCGCAGGTTTTCAAGTTTAACTCGCAGTCGCAGTTTTTAAGATATTATAGCGAAAAACTTATTAACTACTGGGCTGTCGACATAGATACCGACATTGTTGCAAACTTTCGATCGCTTAATAAGAACGAAAAAATTCGGTTCGAGAAATGCAACTCTAAACATCCAAGATGAGTTTCTCGCAAGCATCGCTATTGCAACCGAATTTTTTCGTTCTTAATAAGCGATCGAAAGTTTGCGACAATGTCGGTATCTATGTCGAGACTGCCGGCCCTGATGTACCCTACCTACCGAACTATGAGTCGTGAATCGTAATAGTTTTGGTGACAGAAATGTAATGATGATAACAAAAAACAATAAGAATCCAAATTAAAAATTTTCTTCATGCTTTTTCACTGTTTTTTTTTTTGTTTGTATATCGTTTATACTTGAAATAAAAACAAATCAATAAGTAAGAAAATTAGCGAGAATGATTGTTTTGTTAAACAACTTTAAATCGTTATATATCCTAAACTATTATTTAAAATGAAAAATGATAAAAGAAACCTAAAGATGATTTTAAAATACCTATTCAACGATACCCCACTTGACTTAGTTCATTGAATTTTTTTTTTTTCATTTTGACAATATAGCGTCTGGTTGTCGCTGTGGTGAATTTTGATTACTGTCATGTCTTTAGTGACACTCGCAAGGTTATGACGAATCGATTGACGTAAGAATTATCAAAATCGGCCTACGCATTTGGTCTCTAGAACGCCACATAGAAACAAACATACATACATACATAGACTGATAAACACATTCCTTCCTCCTTTGCGTCACGCAGTCGGGTAAAAACAAAACTCTATTAGTGGTGCATCACACATCTCTCCACTTCGGTGGACACTTCGGTGGCCCTAAGTGCACACAAAAAAAGCACGCCACACAAAACCTCAACAACTGATACTTACTGCTCCTTGATTTTCCTCCAAACAAGACAACACGTTGACTCATAAACGGTCTAATTCAAATTCACAAAACCCAGATTCAACAGACATACTTGAACACACACTCAAACAAAGTTGCTCAATTTCGCCCAACAAAAGTATACAGCGACAAATGGTAGTCAAGTATCCTTTTATGTTGTGTTACGGGACACCAGTGTAGTGGCACTCGATCAAACCGTTCCTCATTTGTCTGCCCACCATTCGATCCGGCTGGAATGTGTTTCAGTCAGAATTTCTTCAGCGCTTGTTGATTGAGCATTATTGCTTTTGATGTATCACTTCAAGTGGTTTTTGTGAGAGCTCTTTGAGCACTTATAAGCTTGCTCGTTCTTAAAAAACGTACAAAAATCTAAGTTTATGTTATCCATCGTTGTTGATATTAAGTGCAAAATGAATAAGTACAGTTAATTATCATTAATAGCATTAAATGTATTTTTAATCATGAATTGTTGTTGGCTACCGTTTCATAAAGACTGAATTCATTCCAGCACGTTGTATTGCATTGCTATATTTTCACTAGTTCATCTAAATAGAATATTATTTCAAATATGTATCTACATTATTTTAGCTGTTTGTAAAACAAAATTAATGTTTGAAAACGTAAGAACATAAGCCAACTAGTATTAATTACAAGTCTTATCTACAATTAGTACACAGATAATCTGTAATCTTAAGCATTTTGAACAAGTCTCGGGTAATTATCGCAACATTTAGAATATTCGAGAAGCATTAAAGATGATAGAGATTTTAATTAATGAAAGACTAGAACGAGTTAAATGTTCACGAGCATTTCATTGTTTTAATAGCTTGAGTGTAAAGTGTTTGTTATGAGAAAAGACGCAGTGAATGACAACGTTAGATTGCAATTAAAAGTTTTACAACCTTAACTTATTTTCAGATATGAATTTTAAAGCGTTAAAAGTAATTTTAAATTAGGAGCTTGTTTGTCAAAGAATTTAGTTGGTTGTGTTAAAAGTTTTGATGTTTTAAAGATTTGAAGTCTGTCATTGAACAACTAAAACAACAAAATGTAAATAATTAATTACGGAGATGGTTCTTTTCAACAGCCAACCTTTTATAAACAGTGGGTACCTAATTAATATGATCAAAACTAAAGAGCAAGAATTTCGTTGTCTGCAGCACAGTATAAATAGCAGACTAAAGACAAGTACGCTCAAAATTATTTTACAAACTCCACGAAGAAAAATATTAACGCAAAACTTTATAAGTGGTACACTACATATTCTAACAAAGTTACCCATAATACCCCACTGTCGAGAGGGAGATAGTTTTGGGGTAATTCAATTAGCCATTATGTGGCCCTCTGAGGGAATCGAACAAGTTTGTTGTGGCCTCTGTTCATGTGAAGAATAATTAGTTCGTATCACGCAAACAACTTGCTAGGCTGTAGCCTGCTCTTCGAAAAATGTAAGCCGTTTGGAAGATGGAGGAGGATTTCATGGCTTTTACCATTTAAACGAAATCTTCGTGTTAGCTGTGTTGGTAAAGAATAGAAAACTGGAATAAAGCTGGTCAAAAACTATCGACTAAACTTATGAACACGGAATCAGCTTGTGAAGATTAAAGAAGGGAATATTCCGAATCGATACAAAGTGAATGACATCTTTTTTGCTAAGGAATAAAAAAAAACAAAAAACTTTTATTCGGATAAGCATTATCCATAATTAGAAGGTTAGTAAAAGAAACTTGTTAACCATGTTCGTTACAACTAATTATTTTTGAAGCTCTTTTGGACCAGTTCAAGCCGATTTCACGTTCATAGTTTCAGTCTCTCTTAAAAACCGAACTGTAGACAAAAAGATGATAAGAGAGAAGGGTCATGTATGACCCTGAAGTGACTATAAACAAATAGGTTTGAATGATAAATGATGACAAAACGTATGTCATCGACCCGAAGAAAATAGAAAAGTTTTGCGACTAGTGGCTGGAAAGGATCTTTTATTCATAGTTTCGTCAAACAATCCGCACGTTTCAACTGTAAAAGAAAAACTTACGCCAACATCTACAAACTACTGAGATAGGTACTAAAACTGATTAGTACTATTCTTTGTGGCATAAAAAACTAACCAAAACACTGATTGTCTTCTCTTCTCACAGGCTGACGACACTCATGTAGTGTCGTCAGCCTGTACCGTATGCACTGTTGAGATGCAGTCCTCCCCTTTGTGCCATAACACACCACGCGGACCCAGTGCGGGCTATTAGATATCACATGTTGTTAGTTGTTTTCTGTCATTCAAATGTAATCTGAGCAATTTGATCTTGAACGTCAATAATCATCATCATGTGCCTATCAATTTCTCAATTGTGTTGTTTCTGCAATAATGGAAAGCGAAACTAGTTGACCTCCACAAGCTTATTTCTCGAAGGACAGTCGAGAACATTCTGAGGCACGGAATCTTAATAAAACAATTGAGTACCGGTACAAATAATATTTAGCTCTCCAGCTTATTTACATAACTGCTTTAACATCAGGTACTATCCCAAAAATAACCTCTACGCAAAATAATAATCGTTCCAACTTCCCCGAGAGTGAAAACAATAAAATTGTTCCTATTTATAAAACGTGACAGTAATCACTTTAAATTGATTTATTTACTTTCATCAAACTATATTTAGTAACCTACTATTAACGTGTGAGAGTGTGGTACAAATAACTGTGAATTTATCAACCCCGAAAAAATCGTTCCCACTTACGTATCTGTAAAAGAATTTCACGAATTCTGCTTTGCCAAGGGACTGTAATTTGCCAAATTGAGACGAGTCTCCTCACGATTCCGGGAATCACAAGCTGTTTCTGTGATATGAAAGCGTATGAAAATTTGCTACATTACAGGACTAAGGTCCGTTTCGCATTTTCTTAAAAAGAAAAACGTTAGAGTTTTCCGCGTTTCGCTGTTGACCTTTGTGCGTAGAAGATTTTTTTTATGATGTCGTTGACAACATCTTTATTTTTATCATGTCCTTACAATTTGTTTAAATGCGCACAGTTATAATTAAGTTCCCCTATAAAGGCTTGATAAAACCGGCGCGCATAGATTGGGAATTGATTGCAGATACCGTACTCTGACAGATACTTCAGTTTAAAGTTTGGAACTGACACCGACGCACAAACGGTTACCACGTATCAGTACATCATTCTGAGCGGCCAAATTGAAAGGACATGGCCGAATCCTGCCCTCAGAATCAATTTATAATTCGTAATGTACACTAATTATTATTATATTAAAGTTACTTCTAAAATAAATAAAAATTAATCGCAACAATTACATATCTCTAGAACAGGCGACAAAAAATCTCAAAATAATAAGTGTGTTAATAGTTTTTTTGTGGTTTTGTTTCATTGAATGCAATACAAAATACGTTTGGATACACGCATGAGACAAACACTGTATCTATCTGAATTACGCCTGAAGGTCAGACTAAAATGTATGTAAAACAGCTGTAACTGTCAAATTGTATTGCTAGGGTACCTTAAAAAGTTAACGGTTTCACGATTTTCGCAGACACCACTTTTCGACCTGCCGCGCGTCTTGATGAATATTTCAAATTTATATTTTCAAGAGTGTGTATCCAAATATCCTAGAGTTATCTTGACGTTTCTACGCTCAAAACCAAAGAGCTCAAAACTATCTGTGCAGCTGTGCAGTGTGCAGTCTTGCGTTGATCTTATCACGTAATACTGTGTTGTCTTTTCGTTATTGTATGACAGGGAGCCATTTAGCCCCAACCCCTTGGATGCCATTTTAGGCTATTGTTGTAGTTGCCTAGTTGGTAAACGGACAGTTGGATGTTGTTGCCATGTCATGACGTTGTTATGGTATTTAGGCTGGGCCAGGCATCAAGCAAATATAACGGCACCAGCTTTATTCTTTGATAATATTTAGTTGATGTTTGAAGATGGATAGGCTTAAAAGTGGATGAAAACAATGAATGTGTCTTGTCTGAGTAATTGCAATGAAGTTTTTCTTAAAACGTCTGTAAAAGAAGTAGAAGTAGATAATTATATTTTATACTTTTGCAAACGTAGGTATTTAAACTACCTACCTAATTAGATATTCTTAAATAAAAATTCAAATACCATTTTAGTGTTTTATTGCCTATCCAATTGTATATTTTTTGCTAGTCGCTTGGGTCGCTTGGAAGTCATAATATCCAGAAATATCTGTAGACGACTAGTACTCGCTCTTCTTCGATTTGAAATGTCGTGTCGGATAGTGAAGAAACGGCCTTTAAATCCATTGTTAATAGCATTTCTCGTATTGTTTCGTTTCGGAATTTATGATCATTGCTATTCAAAATGTTTAGGCACGTTTTTTGTATCCTATTTATAGTTTCTCTCGCTTCTTCTCTGATCATAAAACTTAAACTATTATGATTACACACCTGTAAGCTTTAATTTGATGTACTGTATGTCAATGTACATGAATATTTTTTGTAAGGGCACAGCTCTATACAAATTCCGGCCATGTCATTTCTCATCGACTATATTTTTTTTTTTAAATCCTCTGTTTCATTTATTTTGACGTGTAGTTATTTGCAATTTTGTAGAAAAAAGCATTTTTTTTTAATTACCGGTGTACCTTACACCCTGTCTTCATCTGCCTAGTCTTTTTGGAACTATGTTGGGATCAGCTTCCAGTCTTACAAATTCAGCTGAATACCAGACCGCTTGACCTCCACAACCCAGTTAGTACTGGGTAATACGATATACCTAACACTTGGGAACACTGGTTGTGAGACTTTCGGGCCACTGACTACCTATAACGGTTTAACGTGCTTTTCGAGGCACGGAGGAAATCCGTCATCATAATGGGTGGTCACCCATCCACGGACCAACCTAGGCAAGCGCGGTTTAATCTGAAGATCGACCCGAGCGGCTGTTATTATTTAGCCACGATTATCTGTAAAAGGTGTGACCGACCGACCCAAGCAAATGCTATGAGAAATGTAACAGCTAAATGAACTTAACTTTTTCTTTTATAACCACATCAAGAAGTTAACTTCCATTTGCTTCATTTCATCAATGTAGGTTCACATTTTATGTTTACATGTTGAATAAAAAAACTAATATTAACTCTGTATTATGGAACTGGAACTATTGCGAGGAATAGTGTTTTATTTAAATTTAACTGTCGGATGCGTCGCTCCTTTTATTGTTTCCTGTCCGTAACTGTCGCCTGGTGTGAAATTTCAAGCTTATGTATTCTCTTATTACGTGTCCCAAATGTTTTATAACAAGAAAGTGCAAGTGATATTAAAATATACAGGGTTATTTGTAAAAAACCAGCAACCTCTTGAGAGGTCATTGTACTCATCATTATGAACAACTTTTACTATGGGACCAAACCTGAAATCGCGAAAAAATTCAGCTGTTCCCTACATTTTGACGAGTTAATCGGTCATAAATGTAGGGAACAGCTGTTTTTTTTTTCGCGATTTCAGGTTTGGTCCCATAATAAAAGTTGTTCATAGTGATGAGTACAATGACCTCTTAAGAGGTTGCTGGTGTTTTACAAATAACCCTGTATACTTAAACGCATGACCTGAATATCACATTGAAAAGTTCAGCTGAGAATAAAGAAGTAGTTATAATAATCAAATCTTTTCTTCTAATATTAAAGTTCTTTTATCAAACCGTAATTTTTATTTTTTTTAATTATTATTGTGATAATTATACAGTAAATAAAGTAGTTTCAGGAAAGCTTCCTCAGGCTGCAGGACTGTTCGAAAGAGATACCGCGGCCCTGGAACATAAAGGGCAAAAGGAGGAACATGGATGGTTTTTAGTCAGTAAAAGTCTGACACTCCCTTCCGCTCCGCCCAGAGCGGGAGGAGTCATTAATTTGATGATTTCCCATCCCAAAAAAAAAGAAGAGAATCCTCAATCTATTCCTTACTTCCTTTAGTAAAATACTAAAACACAGAGCTAAAAGTCCCTCAGGTTAGGTACAACAATGAACAAAAACACGACGCGTCCTGTTACCACGTGCTTTTAATTCCGGGAACAAACGAAGCGTAAAATTGTTAGTTTGCGTCCGTGTCACGTGAAAAAATTCAGCAAGTTCCGTCAACAGACAATGCTTTGAGAGTTACGGTTACATCAGATTGGTGGCCGCCATTCGGTTTCACAATAGGCGTACGATGTCAAGATGCTAATTGGTTGTCAAAGCCAAACAATTGTGTAGCGTACAAAGTTGAAAATTACAGTGGATGGCATTTGAATTTTTACGAACGCTGCGGGAATATTGTCGTCTGAGGAAAATTGAAAGAGGTTTTTGTGAAGGTCCTAGGCAGCTGGCGAACGGTCTTTACTTCCGCGAACGTGTCGTCTCGTTTGTGGTTAGTTTCTATAGGGGTACGAAGAACAGCGTCTAAAGTTCTTCATCCCCTATAGAAAAGGGAGGATCCTTCAACAAGACGGACTTTGTGTCAACAGGGTTACTGCCCGACAGTTGTTGTCGGGTTTTTTTATATATAATTTTAAGTCACGGATAAATATAGCGCGATGCTGAATTTTGATATTAGTGATTCATTTGTGTCATACAAGGCGCTGTAGTACTTTTTGTAGTGCCGCTACAGTTTTCTTGATCTGCTTGTACAGCGGAGGTGTAATAATAATAAATAATAATGTACAACTGCTGCATGTTGAAATATTACGTGTAACTTTATGGAATATCTAGCTAGTCAGGATTTGAAAGTCAAAACAGTTGACAAAAATGTACCTAATTGGAGGGATTTGGTATTAATATCCTCGAGATACATTTCATAATTCCTTGCCAGTTACTCTTTCTCAAAAATATTGTAATAGACCATAAACATTGTCTCAAAATTAATACATCAATTGCTGTAAAAATACATGGCTGTCATTATTCCTACCATTATCCACACAACTCGATTCCTACCGGCTTCCCTTTGAAAAATGGCACAGTCAGTATTTATAGACAAATAATATAATTACATTAAAGACATGTATACAGGCTTACCTCTTAAAAAAATTTACCCTTCGCTACGGTTATCCACCATTATTCCTAACTTTTCGTTTATCGCTAGAGGTCTGCGATCTCACTTGATGCGATGTTAATTGCCTGTCAAAAGCATTGCCCCTAGAGACATTTGTAGGTGCATACTTGACGGCTGATACTAATAAAATCAAAACTTTTCTGTAGAAAAAGATTATTTTCAATTATTGGGATTTCGAAAATGTTTTGTAACATTTTTATAAGAGATTCTCATATCTTAAATTACTTGTTTAAAAATACAAAGCCTACGTTCAATTCTTGAATATAAATTCCCATTAAAATATATTTTAAATTGTTCTTTAATCAGAAGAAACAAACTTTTAAAGACCCCATTATTATTAACTTACAAGTGATACTACATTTTTACGAATCCGATATATTCAAGTCTAAATACAAATGAGGCGGAAATACAAATAAAACTACGACATAAGATGCATAAATCTCTGTAAATACATTTAGAATACCACCTCCATCCATCCTTGCGTCAGGGTTTTTCAGTTCACCCAGACAAGATCGAAAGGATAAGAAAAATTGGATAGCCCAAAAAGTATCAAATTAATAATAAAAAGTATAGCTTTAGACAGATGATCTTGAAAGAAAAATTATTACATGTTAGTTATGTTATTGGTAATATAAATCGAGAAAAATATACAGAATCAGTCGTTACTTTGCGGAAATCCATGACAATAAATGTTGTGCAAAATATTTAGTTCATATTGTTTCTAAAATCCAGGCCTGGATCTTTTTCGCGGAATTAAAAAATAAATATATTGCATAACATTTAATTTAATTTGATTAGAATTATTATTCTGAAGTATATAAGAGAAGCTTATTCCAAAAAATGTGGTTGTTTGCTTTTAATATGATATGATTTTGATTCATCATTGGTACCATAAGTCAAAACATTATGTACACACAAAACTACCAAGAAAATGTTCGTGTCATCTTGTACATTTTAAATATTAATAAGTAAATTTAAGCAATCACAAAAAATGTTTGTGACACATACGACCTTGCTCACAATGAGAGTCACCAGATCACTCAACTCAGATTGGGTGAAGTCCCATTTTTGCGTCTTTCATACTCTAAATCTGTCTAGCTCAGTCCTTTCTGAGATAGCCCTTTTTGTAATCTGGTTATAGAGATAAATCTCATAACTCCAGACTGAAGTAAGGTCTGATATGTTTGTGAAAATTTTGAAAAAGTTTAGAGTTCAGTATACGGTGTAATCACAGCATTTACATAGCAATCTACTTTGGGGAACAGCTCTCCTCTTTGATTGCGATTCTTTTGCAAACTACAATCACTTGTAAGCATTCTGCCGTGAAATGCAGTGCCAATTACGGAGATGCACTTATTTTAACGAGGACGCACTTGCAGAAACATTTTTAGCAAAGGAACGGATGTTGCAGATTTGAAAAGCACTCTAATTTTTGTGTAATTTTAGGGAGTATATTCAACAATCTTCTTGACTTCTTAATGGCTTCTTAGAGGTGTTATGACTAAAGGACAATTTGATAATTATAGATTTTAGCTAAGTTACTTTTATTTATACTAATTTACTAACTGTTGCCCGCGAACATCGTCTCCGTGAAATTATTATAAAAATACTAAGAGAGAATTATTATAAAAATATTAAAGCTTTTAAATTTGACAACCTAGCGGTGTAAAATATACTTTACGACCTATTTTTATACCTACCAAATATACATGAAAATCGGTCGAGCTGTTTTGGAGGAGTGCGACCACAAACACAGTGACACGAGATTTTTATATAATTTTATTATATGGATTTCTTCCATTTGAACCGGATTTTGTTAAAATTTCATTTTTATTTTGCACCGAACCCTGATTCTGATATTGTTAACCTGCGTCATCCTACTTCTGGGCAAAGGAATCTCCTCATGATTTCCAATTGTATCGATCCAGGGCTAATATGGACCACTGTTCGTTGATTTTGTACAACTCGTCTCCCCATCTTCTACTTCTGGCTTTGTCAGGGGTCCAGAAAGTGTTTATTTTGGCCCACAGCTCATTGGGCATGCGGCAGACGTGGCCAGCCCAGTCCCACTTCAGCTTAGCGGCTTTTTGAGCAACGTCAGTAATTTGTGTTTTGGAGCGCAGTGTGGTGTTGCGTACATGGTCGGTTAGTTTGACGCCTAGAATGCTGCGCTGCATTACACGTTGGCAGACGTTGAGTCTGGACTTTTGAATGTTCGTCCAGTCTGGGATCCATAGGTCAAAATGGGAAGAATACACAAGTCCATGATTTTTCGCTTTAGTGTCAAAGAAAGGTTTCCTTTCATGAGCTCCTTCATGAACCAGTTGCTCTTCCAGGCATTTTCGGTTCGTCTTGTGGTTGCCTTATTTTAACTGGACTGGAAAGAGACTAACTGGCCCAAGTAGATGTATGAACTTAAATGCAATTCTTCACCATTCACTCTGATCCTATGCTTAGTGGTGTATTAACATCAGTTTGGTCTTCGACGTGTTCATCGCCAGTTCAACCTCAAGGCTTGCATTACTGAGTTGGTTTATCGGAACCCTAATCCTTTTTTTTAATAAAAACCTAAGCTACTACTTATAACTGCCAGTGAAAGTCGCGTCAAAATCGGTCCAGCCATTTAGGAGAATAGCTGGAACAAATAGACAGACAAAAATTAAAAAAAAATGTTCTTTTTTTGTTATAGGGACTGTATAATTATTATATTTTCATAGGCATTCAGTAAAAGCTATTGTTTTGAAATTACAAAAAGACACTTTTCACATTTTATTTATTTGTATGGACTTACGTACCTACTATGTCAAATTGACAACGATTTAGAATTGACATTGAATCGTACCCAGTCGCAATAAAATGAATTCAAGTGAATGAATGCATGATTACATTTTAGTTTCAAGTGCAGATACTCAAGAATGAACAAATCGCTAAAAGGTGTCTCGTGCTCAAAGGACGTAGGGATGGCTTAGTTACTTGAATATTCAAACCGTCGCACGTCGACGAGCCTTCAAAAAGTCTGGCAATATTAAATTCTACCTCCAGCCTCCTAATATGTTACGAGTCTCAATAAATCGTTTTCAATCACAATATCTGGTGTCCTAATCTTGATTTTTAATACGAAAAAGCAAACAGTCGTAAAAATAAACTACCTTCACTTAGGAAGTTCTCAAATACCGGTAAACGGTAAAATAAAAACTGTCATTACTCCTAAATTGGCTCGGGTAATGAGGGTTCCAATTGAATTTTCTTTTTTTTGAATTTATTTACCAACATTACTTTTGTAAATTATTTTAAAGGTCATTTTCTATAACAAACAAATGTGTCCAAGGCAAATTGCAAAATTAAATTTTGTACCTAATCAGGCAAAGTAAATACGTATTTCGAATACTTTAATAAATTAATTCAATTGAGATGGGACTACACTTAGCTGTCGTCCAGTATGTGATCCTTCCATTAGAGTTTAACTTAATTGATTTCACGTTAATCTACTTAGCATTAAATGAATGGTTAGTTAGCCATCTTTTAATATTTAAAGAGACTGGAGACTGGAGACTGGACATGGCACTTTTAATGTTTTTTACGAATTATACCAACATAAATGACTAAATTACATCAAAAGAAATCAAGTCTGATCGTTGATTTTCTGCATAAGTAAATGATAAAATAAATCAAATGCTTTATTGCTTTAAATTAGGAAAGGGTATAGGCCAAATAATATCATCTTTCAGTATTATTTTTTTATTTGAACCTACTAGCTACTGTTAGTTTTCATCATCCTACTGTTAAGCAGATGCCTTATGGCTTCCAGTTCTTTCGCCAAGACATATGCGGACCACTAGTCGACTGTTTACTCCAGCTCGTCTTGCCATTTTCTTCGAGGTCTGCCGCAATGCCGCATCGTCACAAAGCGGCTTTAGAAAAAAAAAATGTTTTAATAATGTCTCATCAGACTTTCAGTTGACCCCTTCAGTTGGTTGAACATGCACTAATTACCGCCATTCATGTTGAATTATTATCTTTCTTATTAACTCTAGAGCTAAGTTAGATCGCTTAAACTGAATTCTCTATTACAGTGGGGTGTTCGTTCCAGCCTATAAACTTTCAAGCTTGAGTTTCAGCTGTAGCGCTTAAGTTATTGTTTTCAATTAATAGGGAGAATGCTTAGAATATGAAACTTTAAATACTTTCAAGATCTTGGCTATATTAAATCAAGATTGGATTTTAACATCAACAGACTTGCAATAAAGTAAAACTTACACTGATTGTTAGTAGTTCTAGCCACAGAAGCTGGAGTTATATGAGTTCTTGAGGTCTAAAATCCTGTTATTATGTAAACGTCTTATGTTACATTATAATACTAGCTAGTTACGATGCAAGCTCTTTCTGATTGTTTGCTACCTTTTCACGCCTTAAAGGATGTACGAATATGATAAAATTTACACACGGATAGACTTAGGTACGTTGTTGTGGGATAATCCGAATCTTTACGTGGCCTTGGGAGGCAAAGCACAGGAAAGATGGTCAGACGCGGTCAAGAAGGTTATTGGAGACAGCTTATACCGAGCTGTTCACACTGCAGGAGTCCGCATGGCTTGGAGACGTGTCATATGGTCGTGATCCTGAACAGCGAGGGAACGAGGGAGAAGAAGTAGAGACTTTGGAAAAAAAACGCATTAACACAATCCGCTTCTCGACATTAAAAGACACATCGTGAAAATTATCAAATGACACGAAAGCGGCTCTACTTTAAATAATATAGGTTCCAAAGAGATTTTCCTTGTCCTGTTACCTTTTCTAATTGACATTGCCAGTGTCACGGTTTTTCTGGCAATTGCGTATTCGAACGCTTCGCAGTTAAAGGGATGCGGGAACGAGATAAAAAGACAGTAAAAACAAGTTTAAATCGTTTTTGAATCGAATTTTCATCAATACAACGTTAGGCACAAAACGGACACAGCTGTATACAGGCTTACTGATATAGAAGGTCATTTTAAATGTTTTTGGGCTTCCGTTCTCAAAACGCCAACGGATACTTTTAATTTGCGGAAAAATTACGGTTAGATTAAATTCAATTGATATGGGATGGCTATCAATGGTGATTGAGATTCTTTTGTTTTTGTAAAATGACTGTAATTTACTTAGGACGGAGGTTTGTCGCCATAAGAGTTATTCTTTGTACGTAACTTTAGATTGATTTCTCTCTTGCTTGCCTCATTGGTCTAGTGGTTGCAATCGCGTCTGCTGAGCATGAGGTCCTGGGTTCGACTCTGGGTTGTCCAAATTTTCCATCATGAGTTTCTCAGTAGCACCCACGGAGTCTGGATTTGTGCCCGGTTGATGGCAATAGGCTCGTTCCCAATTACATGGACCTTAAACATAACTGGTGAAATGTGGGTGTTCTACTAGGTGCACTTCGCCCTAACTCTTCGGATATGACAGGTGTGATGCTGTGTAATTTACTTAGGACGAACTTTGTCGCCATAAAATTATTATTTTTACAATACATTAGACTTATGGTGTTGCAGGCATGGTGGTGTATTTATTTCGTAATCCATTGCTTTATTAAACTTCTAAATAAGATAAATAGCCAACGTTTGTTATTTTTCACTATACCGCAAATATGTTTCTCAATTAATATTTAATATACAAACAAGATATGCAACACGATTTTGATAAAACTTTTAGTCAAGTTTACTTAGAATTGTAAACACGTATTGATCTATGTATTTTAGGTCCAAACTAATACCAGATTAAGGTATTAAAGCTGGGTTGATCTAAAATATTAATAAAGCCGATATATTATGTATCTGTCGCGAATTAATCCTTAAACGGGACTATCACAGAGTTGGGTATTGGCTAAGTCCCCTTTTAGATAGAACCCTAAATGTCTAGAAGGGTTTTTAGATCCCTTTTAGGTCTTATAATATTTCGTTCCCTTTAATCGTGTTTTGGCAGAGAGGTTTTGCAATACCGCAAAATTTGCATTATTATCTATAGCACCTGAGGGTCCAAACAGAGTGACATTCTATCTGCGATTATGATGATAGATAAGTCTGAGATTTTCAGGACTAGTAAAGACTTCGGCTTCGCCCGCTTGGAGTTCAGGAATTTCCCCTGGGATCGAACTTCTGGGATAAAAAGTAGCCTATGTGCTGTATGTAATTTCATCCAAATCCGTTCAGCCGTTCTCGCGTAATTGAGTAACAAACATCCATCCATCTAAACTCTTCCATTTATAAAAGTAGTAACATTGATATAGCTTACGAAAAGTTTAAGTACGTCAATTCCGTTGAAAGACGCTGCAGAAAATACAAAACACTTTGAAAACGATTGCCTTTTGTTTAGGCCGTCTTTAGAGGTCCAACAAATCTCAAAACGTGACATCCCGACGTTGTGAAGAATAAACCCTTGCAATGATTTTTAAACTTTTGAAGTACCTTTTTGTCTGATGTTAAGCCAAGAGATTTAGCTCGGCCTGTACCAATAACTTACCAGATTTATCGAGCAGAGCTGCACACGTGAAAATTGGTTTACACGTGAAGCCAAACAACTGTGTACGTTTTTCTAAACGACATTTCAACGACATTTCTGAAAGCAAATCGTAATTTTAAGTTTATCAGGCAATAAACTTTTACGAAAATGTGTACCTTAACAGTTCTGGTCGATTAAATTTTCAGTTGCTCGAAATGTTTTGTAAAATCCAGCTTTTATTCGCACAGGTACATTCGTTGGATTCCTAACATAATTTTATTCCCAACATTATTTCAATGGATTCCTAACATTATTTTGTATCAATCATACATTTTATAGGCCTATATCCGTATGAAGTGTCCTTACCACCAGTTAACGATTATTTGTTCGGAAACCACGGCGCCTATTCCGGTTTTTATTTACGGGCGTGCCTATAAAGTGGACATGGGGATATCCGGTCAGTCATTTAGGATCGGCGGTGCTTAGCTTGGAATATGCAAATGGCTGCCATTCTCGCTTTGGTGTGTCATAATCGGGGGTAATCTTTTTATTGATTTGTTTGTATTATTGGATCCTGAGAGCCAGTGTAAAATATGTGGAGTACCTACTTTCGTCCTTTTTATATTCTACTTGACAGACCTTCTTAGACACTACAGCAGGTACTTCAGCAATTTTTTTAGATGTCTATTTCCTACCTATTTAATTTTAACAGGCTAGCGTTTGTACTATACGGGGTGGAATGGAAGGGACACCGACGCGAAAACGGTACCACGTATTCATAATGTATGAACAGCAGATTTTTTGTTTAAGAACAGATGAAAAATTTATGTGTGGAATGATGTATTGAAAACGTGGTACCCGTTTTCGCGTCAGTGTTTCTTCCAAACTGTATTTTGTTCTGAATCATCTAGGGGTCATAAAAAACGAGTAAAAGCTTTTGCGTGCGGCACACGTAAAAAAAGGACATTAAATATTTCACATTTACAACGAAATGTCAGTGAAATAAGCTGTCCAGAGTCCAAAATGATGGATGGCCGTTTTATTTTAGTAGTATTTAGAATAGTTCTTGCTAACAGTCTACAGAACAACGCTTTAGATATACAGATGGTGACGGATCTATTTTTATTCGTTAAAATGAACAACACACGCCATAGAAATAACTGTCACACAGAAACAGTTTTTTAAATTAACATATAGACTAAAAATACAACAGGATATTAAAACAGGACATTTCTTCTACCAGATAGGTACATCTTTGAACGCTTCGTAAACATTTCCAGCGATGTAGAACTGATCGCACAAGGAGTAGGTACTACGTCGTATCTCTGCCTCATTATGACTTAACATACATTAGTTCAGGTACCTACCCACCTACCTTCCTATTCGCATAGCCCAACCATAGCCTCTCTTAGAAGTACCAAAGTGACCTATTTCTCTCGGATGACCCCTATAAATTGCTCGGCCGATAGGCCGCAGATAATATCTAACGTGAACTAATGAGTTTGGCATCTTAAGTCACGTCGCGGCGTCTATTCAAATTATTCATTCGTTGAATAATTAACCCACTTATAACGACCGATCGTTATAAAGATCAAAAAAAATACTGGGGAATACCCTCAATTTAAAAATAATAACGAGCGGATAACTTTTGCTTATTGTATACCAATCGCTGCAGTGATCGTTTGACAGTATTTCGGTGCATAGAAAATTATCTTATGATCATAATTTTGAAGTGCTTTTGTATTTTAGTTCGTATTGGCGTAATTAACTTTCACTATGTCGTCAAAACGGTAAGTCTTTACAAATTAGCTTGTGATTGAAATTTATTTTATGCTCGTTTTTTATAAATTTATAACCTGTCTAACAAAACTGTGAATTAAAATTTGATCTTGTTATATCTTTTATAAAAAACAAATGATATTATATTTGATGATCGTTTTAACGATCGGTCGTAATTTGGGGATGTATTTTTGACTTTCAGACCTATCTAGGTTCTCAGCTAAGAGCTCCTGCTGAGATAGAATACATGTGTTCCGAAAGTGACGAGGACAGTGTACCTTTGCCTTCTTTAGCAAAAAGAAGTCGAACCACCCAAGAACCCCTAATTGTGGAAGGTCGGCAACCTGAGCCATCTACATCTAATTCAGTTCCAGTTATTAGCAGCACGTCAGCCATTCCTTTTGTTGATCCAACCGTACCAAAAAATCAAAGAAATATTCCTGAATATGGCACCTTTAGAAGAAATGCACAGCATAGACGAGGCTATAGTACCATATTATGGAGGACACAGCTGTAAACAATTTATACGTGGAAAACCGATTAGATGGGGATATAAGTTCTGGGTTGGAGCGACTAGATTGGGATAGGTACGTACTATGGTTTGATCCGTACCAAGGCCATGCAGCAATTATTCCACCGGCTTATAGGCAGTTAGGTATGGGAGCTGGTGTGATTTTGCGTTTTGCTGATCATTTACAATTTCGTCACCCAGTACAAGTCTAGCCAACCACAGCATATTTTGGTTTGCAAATGGAATGATAACAGTGTGGTGTCGGTTGCATCCAATTCAGAAAACATCGTAAAGCTAAACGGTTCTCGCAGCAGCAGAAAAAATATGTATACATCGATCAGCCTGCAATTGTAAAAAGCTATAATGAAAATATGGGGGGAGTCGATAGGTCCGACCAACACATTGGTCTTTATCGTACATATATCCGTGGCAAGAAATGGTATTTCTCATTGTTTTGTCACTGCTTGGACATGGCGACTCACAATGCGTGGCAAGTTTACAAAACTAATGGAGGAGAGTACGATCATCTCACATTCCGGAGAACTATCGCCAGAGGTATTTTTTGGAAACGTATAAAAAAAAATGAGAAACGCGGTCCTTGTCCCACTCCTAGAACATACAGGGAAACTTCACGCTATGATAGAGTTGATCATCTAGTAGAGTACAATGACTCTCAGCTTCGATGTTCGCTTTGCAAAAAAAATACAAACTTCACCTGTCAAAAATGTAAAATCCATTTGCACCCTAAAACATGTTTTGTTACTTACCATACTTCTACATAGACTTGTTTGTTAATTAACGTTTTATATTTAGATAATAAAGCCTTTTTCATAATTATAACTGTGTTTCTTTAATTTAAAATAGGATACAATCGATAAAGTGGTAGTTATATGAGCGTTAACCTACCTGCCTATTACTACTGATCGTTAAAACGATCCGCATTTTCCGAGCTTTCCTGAAAACTCAATTTTTTTTTGGTATTTTTCCATGTCTACTATATGCATCAAGGTAACAATACTAAAAAAATACTGTGATTCGAGATAAAAAAAAGTTTCAGTAACAACTGGGTTAATTGAGTTTTTATAAGTTTTACTTCGATTTTTCATCTATCAACTGAACAAAACTTAGATGATTAGTTTTATAAACTTTGCTTAAGTATAAAAAAGGGGTTGATTTATTTCTGTAAAGGTACATCAACAATTGATTTGTGAGACCGTCTTTTCTAAAAATGATTTAAGATGAATTTTATTATGCTTACTCGAGCGAAAAATTATGAAACAAAACATGAAAATTGCTGTTCTCTCGGTTGAATAAGCAAGAAATTGCTTTGACGAGTAAAGAAAGATTTCGGTAATAAGACAACGATATTATTAATGAAAAAGGTTGAAAATTAAGCGGAACTTGAGTTCAGCAATTATGTCAATGGCTATTAGATTTAACGATTTTCATTGGAGAAGAATAAAGTTGAAAATGTAGTTTAATTAACGTACACCAGAATTGAGTTTAAGAGGGTTGGATAATTATGTTAACTAAGGTAGGTACCTAAGTACAAGGTTGGAAAACCGCATAAATAAGAAAGAGTATTAAAGATGGAGGGTGAATTTATCGAATCTGTAAAATTAACTGAGTGTGTTTTTAATAATGAAGCCAGTCTATTAGTCCTGTCTCATAGGCATTGCATTTGATCGTTTAAGCTGAATTATGGGCCATAAAAACCCCTTACATAAGATGCTTTATGCTGTTGACACGCCAAAAAAACCGGCCAAGTGCGAGTCGTACTCATACGCGTACAGGGTTCTGTAGCACCAGACAATATAATAAAAAAATTGAAGGCTCATCCATGTTATGTTGTATGAAATTACATTCAACAGCAAAACTAAATTTATTTTTCATAGTAGGTATGTTAATCAAAAACAAAGTTACTGCTGCAACTAGATGTAAAAGTCCCATATCTCAAAAAATAAACATAAAATCTTATTCAAACCAATTTTCGTTGAAAGTTTTTTTTACGTTCTACAATCTTTCATTTTTTTATAGACAGACAGACATGACGAATCTATGAGGATTCCGCTTTTTGCCATTCAGCTACGGAACCCTTAAAAGGAGTGTAGTATTTTGTGTGTTTACTGAATACAAGGAAGATGGGGTGGTAGGTAGGTACTGTAGGTAGTAACTTATTCCTAAGCGATAATACTTACCTAAATAATGCACGTATCACGATCCGTATACAAACCAAGCGTGTCATTTTTGACCACCTACTATCACGTCACCAGCACTATATAGATACTTACTATACAAACAAGTCAGGTACTATACAAAATAGACTACGTTTTTGTTCTTCCCATTTTTTTTTTTTTTTTTTTTTAGTTGGTGGGTGGGAAATCGTCAAATGACCCCCCCCGCCCTGGGCGGAGCGGAAGGGAGTGTCAGACTCTTACTGACTAAAAACCACCCATGTTCCTTCATTGGCCCTTTATGTTCCAGGGCCTCGGTATCTCTTTCGCAACAGTCCCTCCCGTTGCTGACAACTCTTTGAGGCGCGCGTGGAACACGAACGCACCGTCGACACGGCCTGCCCGTCGTCATACGACGGACGGACGGCGAGCTAGCCCATTACTCACCGTCCACAGGCCCGTGCCTACGGTGGCCGAGAGCCATCACGGCGTGGCCCCCGACGCCCGGTGCTTCTCCTCCCGCGGCGGCTGGGACGTGAGGCTCTCTCCCTCTCACGTTCCGCCGCCTCCTTCGCTAGCATGACTGCTTCGCAGAAGGAGGCGACGGCTTCCCATTCCCTCTCGCCCCGGACCATGGCTTGAACCAGGGCCGGACGCGAGAGGTCGCCGCCGTTCTTCAAATGCCTAGAATTAAGTTCTTGAGTAGTAACGTTGTAACGATGGTTGCTTAAACAAATTAGCTTGCTGCAGTAGCCACGTTAAACATAAAATGCTTAAGGCGGGTACGCATGAAGTAGGTGCTCTTGCGTTATCTATGTATAAGTATTTCTGTGGTTTTTACGTTCGAATTTCATACAGATTCAGCATAATCATCATCTTACTGCCCTTGTCCCATGTTATTTGGGGTCGGCGCAACACGTTTTTTTCTTCCATTCTCCTCTGTCAACCGTCACGCTATCATTTACTTCTTTATCTTTCATATCATTCCTCACACAATCCATCCATCGTTTCTTTGGTCTTCCTCTCCCTCTCCATCCATCATCGTTTATATTCATCACTCCTCATCACATGTCCATACCAAGACAGTCGATTCCCTTTCAACTTTTCTGTAACTGGCTCAACTTTTAAACTTCCTCTAATATTCTCGTTCCTTACTTTATCCATTCTTGTCACACTATACATCCACCTCAACATTCTCATCTACGCTACATGCAATCTTTTTTCATCCATCTTCTTCACAGCCCAGCATTCCGATCCATACAGTACGACAGGTCTAATCACGGACTTGTGTACCGAAAATCGGAAATATACATTGCCGTCTGCCGTTTCTTTTATCGACGAACAATAACTAAAAGAGGAACAAAGAAGTAGTATCATTGGATCCTTCGTCAAACACATCAAACATGCTGTCACGTGCTAATTCAAGTCAGCATAACATCACTTAAAGCATGAAAAAATCACCTGTCTACATATTTTTCATTTCCGAAAAGCAATATCCTGTACCACCGGATGTTTGGCTTAGCATTTCCAATTTCCTTTGGAATAGGCGTTGGAAGTTTCAAATTTTTCGCGGCACACTGCTAAGTCGTATATCCAAAATTGGACGCTACGTTGAATCGGATTGAGCTGTATTCAAAATAAATCTTCTGTGAAAAATCTTTTTTTCCCCAAGTGGTGAGTTTAGATGGAATTCCGAAAAGGGCGTTTTGCCTACATATTGCCTTTATTGTGGTGGATTAAAGCCCATTAACTCTTATAGAGAGGAGGTCGTGTGTCTCAGCAGTGGGAACATTTTATGCTGATTATGCTTATAATATGCTAATGAGATACAAAGAACAAAACTCATCTCAGTGATCACTTGTGTTATTCAAAAGAGAAAGTGCTTAAAATATTTCCGACGTTTACTGACTAATGTAGACTGTTAAAAAAATCCGGCCAAGTGAGAGTTGGGCCCGCGCACTGAGAGATCCGTATAAACTTGTAGGTATTTTGTTATTAAACTCACTTATTTACAGTTTTTAGTTTTACATATACCTACATAAGTTTTGAGTCCATTGTAAATCGCAAAATATGCGTCATATCTTTTGATCGCGTTGACTTGCAAGTTTAATTGTTTCATTGCTCCAAAAAGGCGCAGCACATTTGTTATTAATTTCAGCATGCTACCTCCACACGTTCTTGAAATAAAGCTTCTTGACAGGCGGACAGACGGACAATAAAGTGCTATATCCTATAAGGATTCAGTTTTTCCCGACTAAGGTACAGAACCCTAAAAACTCCAAAACAAACTGTATTTTTTTTGCTAATCTCATTATCTCAAGTAAAATAAAAACATCCTCACCTGCCTCACCTTTACTCAACTATGTTGGGGCCACCCTAATCGGCTGAAGCTGAGTACCAGGCATGAAACGTTAAAATTCACCAACGTCACAATTCATGCGAAAATAATATGATGTACCTAAATTCATTTATCATTTTGACAGCCAAATCCCTATTCAATATCAATTTCAGACGTGCTAAGTTAAAATAATAAAAAATAAACACAGGCTGCAAATCCGAAAGGTTGTAAATAAATACTATAAAAGGAGTACAGTAATACTTTTTATAACTGTCTTACAAACGGTGCAATATATTATAATGGAAAGAAATAACCTGCCGTGGATTCACGTAATGCTCTATAAAATCTAACGATTCTCTGATAATATAGAAACAGTAAGTTTAATATAAGCTGATTGCTTTCCACTGAGAAGTATGAATACTGTTTTATGAAGCTGTAATGGACGATAAAGCTCTTTTTTATAGACACCCATATTGTTTCAGCTTATTGGAGTTATTTATGAACGAAATCCAGATCAATGCAACCTTTTTATGAATTTGATATTTTTTCATAGAGGTAACAAAACCTAACAAAATAATTTATTTAAAGTTTCATGGGTGGCTAAGAAGTAATCTGGATGATCTGAGAATAAGTGGTACTATTTTACTATACAGGAAAATTCTGAGCAAAGTGGTAACACTACCTTTACTTTGATCAAAGTTACGAAGTTATCCGAAGCAGATTATGACAAATTACTTTCCGAATCGGCAGTCAAAGCAAGCGTCTGCAAATAGGCGTAGAAAACATAAACGGAATTAACAGCCTACGCAGTAGGCATATCTATTGAAAGTTTATCCATTAAAATCCCATTTAACTAAGTTAACCCAATTTCATCAAGGGATTAAGAACCATTAAAGCTGTTTAATTATTCGATAATGGATAATTATCAACTAAGCAAAAATAATTATTTGAAAGCTGAATTTCCTGGCGCGTTGCTGACCTAAGTTTAAAAATATGTGAATCTGCTCTTTCATTTTAGGCAGTAAATTTTATTACACTAACTAACTTTTTCCCTAAAAAAAAATTATTTCTCTTTTTGAATCGAATTTTGTTAACAATTTCAAAGGTTTTGATTTTTTTGTACGAAACCCTAATTATTTTTCTAAAATAAAAGTAGCTTGTGTTAGAAATTATAACGTCAGCAGCCAGTAAAAGTCTCGTCAAAATCGGTCCAACCGTTTCGGAGATTAGCCGGCAAAAACAGGCAGATGACGAAAATTGAAAAAAATGTGTTTTTGTTATAAGTACCAGATTATACTTTCATATGCCTTCAGTAAAAGAAAAAACTGTTATTTTGATATTACAAAGAAACACTTCAATTTTATTGATTTGTATAGATTTGAAAATGAAACAAATTGACTAGAACCATACATCAAATAACAGTAATAGTATTAAGTAGTGTTCTAGTATAGAAATATTATTGCTGATTTAGAAGCCCAATTTATTTTAAAAAATCAATTTATCTAATTCTTCTTGACTCGTTGATGCGATAATTACAATATTCGCTCAAATAGGTCCTAACAAACCAATCAACAAAATGCAGCGGTGGTCACCCCAAACATCGACTTTCTTTAAAACACATTAAACGTAATTTCAATAAGTAGACAATTCTTTTGAAGACTCCACATATTTTAGACAGGCCTACCGTAATATTGTTAGTGAACCAGTACGTCAGTATGTATACTAAAACACTACATCGTAAATTGGCACTTAGACTGCATTATCAAGGATTATGCGGGTGAGACATTAGGTAATTGATGAATCTTAGGACATGTTCAGACGAACAGAACGTGTCGTCTCGACATTGGATGCAATGTCCTTACAGGACAGATACATGAACACATCGTTACAATGTACCTTGCTCATAGTAAGGATTATTACATGAACGCGATCTGTCAGTATCAATTTTCAAAAATAATCTTGATACTGACAGCACTTGAACGCGGTTTAGCTGTTCTGATCGTGTTTAGTTTTTTTTTAGGCAAATCCGCTCAAAGAATTTTAATATAAATAGTTGGTGTTATAATAAACGGTCTATTCGGTCTTAAACTATAGGTACACGCCATCTTAGGAAAACAAAACTGCAACATGAACACTAAAAATAAAACGCAGTATATTATAATTCTAGAAATTCATATGCGTAACCGTTTACCCACAGTTGAATTTACACACCTGTGCTCCATCAACTCACATTCTTGCCAAAATCGGTAAACGAATTTTCAACCGATTTCCAAGCATGAGTAAAAGTCCAATATCCCGTGGAAAGTCATACGATGCTCGTCGCATTTGGGCAGGATTTCCTTTGAGTATGCTCGAGTTACCCGCATGTTCGAAGCTCGCTATTTCCATGGCTCGGTCAAAGTGAGTACTGCCATTGTTGTCAATTACATCGGTTAGTTCACACGTCTCGAACAGACATTGCATTTTGATTAAAGGATGTTTTAGGGCTTTGTTAGACGTAAGAGATGCACCGCCAAATGATTAATGCGAAAAATATAACAAGTTTATTGGATCAACTTTGATTAAGTCAATATATTTATTTCTAAAACTTCAATAAACATTACATCAATATGGTCACAATCCCTTAACTAGGACATCCTGTATAACAGGGATCGAGGTTCTTCCGTTTACATACGTCTGAATGTGTAGGCTTAGATAGTGTTTACTTCAACTACTATAGAAATTGACAAGAAGTTAAGGTAATTGACAAAAAGTTAAAGTAAAATAAAAATAAATATGGGTATACAGCATACAGCAGCTTTAGGAACTACTTTATATTTGAATCCTTGTTTTATTAAGTTTTTAATTCCATGCATACTTGGACTTGTGCCATATTTAGCATTGACCATAAACTGATCATAAATAATTGTTTTACCTAAGCTGCACATTATTTTGTTCTTTTTAAATGAAAATGGAAACGTAATTAGCGTATAATTTAACAATCAATAAGCATTTTCATTACCCTTTGTGTTTCATTGATTCGACGAGCAGAGTTGGCCAAATGTTTCCAATTTCAATTTCCTTTTAGCAGCCTTTAAAGGAGTAAAAAATGTAAAACATTCAAATTATTCTCATCTCCATACAATTTGTTTTACTTTATTTATAGTGAAATAAAACAAAAAAAAAACGTTTTTACATGAATATGTTTTAATTAAAGTAAAACACTCACAACTAAATGAAAGCAGAACAAACAATCATTTATCTAACTCGGTTCTTTGACTTTGTCTGATAACCAGTCTTATTAAGGGGTATCGTATACCCACTACTAACTAGAGGTTTGGGAAGTCAGATAGCCAATCGCCCCATGTAAAATACAATTGAACTGCATCAGGATAGACTGGAAGCCGACCCTGTTGCCATCAACCAGGCACAATTTCAGACCCCGTGGCTGCTACTGAGAAATTTCTGATGGAAAAACCCAATAACAATGGCTAGTTGTTTTCTTTTCTATAATAACTTTATTACAAATAGTTCAATTAAAAAAAAAAAACAAATCAAATCATCATTTATTTGTCAGAACATGGTTTTGGTTGCCACAAAATAGTGACTAAAAAGTTTTTTTTTCTGTTATACAAATGTAAACTGAATAACACATTGACATTTGAGTTGAACACCAATCCTAAAACATTTATTTGTTTGAAATACGAATAGGTACAACAATATTTTGTATCAGAGGTTTTTCAACAAAAAATAGCCATGTTAAAATCACTTTACAATTTTTTATTTTTATGGCTAAAATTCGGTCGAACTATTGTTCATATAATTTAATTGTTTGACGGAAATACGTGGCTGGCATACTTTTATTGTTTAGGTACATTGTTTATCAAAGCATAAGAAGATTTTAGCAGATATCGTTGCCTTATTCATATATAAACTATGGCTCTTAACTCCATTTCGCAAAAATTGTGGCTTAGCTCATTGGCCTCCAAGGCGACGAAATGTGCTATTTAAATTGAATAAGTGTAAATTTCAGCGTTCCGTGTAAGCAAACCATTGTCCCAGGAACTCCGACTGCCTCCGTTCCTGAGTTCAAATAATTAATTACGAATGTTATTTTAGTGACATGTTCTATGTGAATTGATGTTTGATAGTTCAAAAGGCATTTTTCATAAGATTTTCATTACCTATAATTAACTGATTCCCGATAGTTGCTTATCGAATTCGCCTTACAAAGCAATTGGTTTACTTTACTTTTTTTAATAGCAGTGACATTAGTAGGTCTACAGGTTGCATGAAAGATAGTTTACTTAGGGAAAAGGGAGCCATACCTTGTTTTCAACTTCACTTTGTTTTTTATTTTTATTTTGAAGCTTTAAGAGTCGCCCTCCAAAAATTGTGTAGGTGCTTTTATGAAACAGCCTATATACAGGTTTAAAATGACATCCCATTTTAACATCGATAATCAAGCAAGCAAATTGAAATCCTTTCATGAAAGCCGGCAATAAAAATAATGTATCACGCGTATTTGCGTATGAAAATGAAATCACACAGATTGATATCATGACTGAAATAACACAGAGTACGAAGGCTCATCAAAAACTGTTTGAATAATCTATATCTGTGTCAAAGCTGAATCATCAGGCGTAAAATGTATTAAAATATATGCAGTTCAGACTACACGCTTGTGAATATTTAAACAAATGCAGGAAAAGATCTCATTTCTAAACGTCCGAATTATTACTTAGTTAAATAAAACGAACGGACTCGCAATTATTACTTGGTAAAGTTTCGAAGAGATTTGGAAAGTTTGGTGTAAAATTCAAATCTTTGCTTTGAGAGTATTGCTATTAGTTTAAAGGCTAACGGTCTATTAAAATGGAAATAACTTAATTACTGTATAAAACTTTATAAAGCCGCTCGTTTGTTTTTGCTGTGCTGATTTTCACAATAAAAAAATAATTTAAAGAAAAACAAAAAACCCGACTGTGTAAAACTAATTTTAAAAAATACGTGAAAAAATTAACTTAAATAAAAACTAAAAAGAAAGAAACAAGCCCAGTAGTTTAAATCATAAATTCTAATGCAGAACAGAACGACTCACAGTCGGGGCCCCTTGGGAAGATTTGATTGGTAAAATTTGAATGGGCCCCGACTGTGAGTCGTTCTGTTCTGCATTAGAATTTATGATTTAAACTACTGGGCTTGTTTCTTTCTTTTTAGTTTTTATTTAAGTTAATTTTTTCACGTATTTTTTAAAATTAGTTTTACACAGTCGGGTTTTTTGTTTTTCTTTAAATTATTTTATTTTATTTTATACTTTTTAGTTACGATTCATTGACTTCGTTATAAGATGGTAAATTTCGCAATCTAGTCATTTCATTGAGGGAGTTAATATCGCGGGGATTATTTAGTAACTTGCGGTGGTCTAAACTACTGATGATTAGTCCCTTTAGAGACCTAACTCGGCTCAAAGCTACATATGACCTTTAGCAAAAATGCAGAACAGAACGACTCACAGTCGGGGCCCCTTGGGAAGATTTGATTGGTAAAATTTGAATGGGCCCCGACTGTGAGTCGTTCTGTTCTGCATTAGAATTTATGATTTAAACTACTGGGCTTGTTTCTTTCTTTTTAGTTTTTATTTAAGTTAATTTTTTCACGTATTTTTTAAAATTAGTTTTACACAGTCGGGTTTTTTGTTTTTCTTTAAATTATTTTATTTTATTTTATACTTTTTAGTTACGATTCATTGACTTCGTTATAAGATGGTAAATTTCGCAATCTAGTCATTTCATTGAGGGAGTTAATATCGCGGGGATTATTTAGTAACTTGCGGTGGTCTAAACTACTGATGATTAGTCCCTTTAGAGACCTAGCTCGGCTCAAAGCTACATATGACCTTTAGCAAAAATGCGTGAACTTAAGTCAACCACAGCTCGGTCCAAAGTAGTTCCTTCGAGCTTGTGTACAGTTACACCCCAGCACAATATCAGTGGCAACATTTTTCGCTCTATTTTACCCTGTCCGCGCAGTGCATCGAATTCTGTCGTCGATGGTTCGATTCTGACTCCTACTCCAGGAACATTGTTTTTAATCGCTTTGTCGTCAAATTCTAGATAAACAGCCTGTGGCAATTCTCCGGGTTCCGATTGGTCCCTCCGAAGAGCTGGCCACTCAATTGTTCTTATAACACCCATTGCTCCGTTAACAAGACCATGGATAACATTCAAATTTCTTCGTAACATAACTCGTGATCCTAATCCGATTGATAAATATTTAAAGATTCCTCCAGTTTTGTTAGGATCATCAGAAACGTAAACATCTTTCGGTTTTTGACCATATGTTTTCGATTCTACTGATATATCAACTGCATGTAATTTATACAACCTAGTAGTTTTTGCCAATATAGTTGTCATCTTTTGATTATGTTCATCGACCTGTCTAGTAGTTGGGAAAACTCGAATGATTTCATTGAGATCGTCTATCTCTACCCGTCGACTATCTAATATCTCCAATTGTTGCATTGTCAGGTGACCGACTCTAAGATTATTTAATATATCCACAAATGTTGTGTCATGTCCTTGTCTCATATTTTGTGGTAACTCACAGAAATCAAATAGATGCCAGAGGTTGACTTCACCTATTAACGTCGCAGGTTGTCAATAGCAATAAGCCCCGCCAGTTGTTTTGGACACAGGTGGCAATTGCATTAGATCACCAAATAAAATAATATTACAACCACCAAAGTGCAGTCGATTATGCTTCATTTCGTGAAGGCGTTGATTAATATTCCGTAGCGTTAAGTAAGGTACCACAGAAATCTCATCTATTATCACCCAATCTATAGATTTCCATTTCTGTCGTTCTCTTTGAAGGCGTTCGCCAGTTAAAGGCCGCAGGTTTTCAAGTTTAACTCGCAGTCGCAGTTTTTAAGATATTATAGCGAAAAACTTGCTAGCGAGAAATGCAACTCTAAACATCCAAGATGAGTTTCTCGCAAGCATCGCTATTGCAACCGAATTTTTTCGTTCTTAATAAGCGATCGAAAGTTTGCGACAATGTCGGTATCTATGTCGAGACTGATGTACCCTACCTACCGAACTATGAGTCGTGAATCGTAATAGTTTTGGTGACAGAAATGTAATGATGATAACAAAAAACAATAGGAATCCAAATTAAATATTTTTTTCATGCTTTTTCACTGTTTTTTTTTTGTTTGTATATCGTTTATACTTGAAATAAAAACAAATCAATAAGTAAGAAAATTAGCGAGATTGATTGTTTTGTTAAACAACTTTAAATCGTTATATATCCTAAACTATTATTTAAAATGAAGTATGATAAAAGGAACCTAAAGATGATTTTAAAATACCTATTCAACGATACCCCACTTGACATAGTTCATTGAATTTTTTTTTTTCATTTTGACAATATAGCGTCTGGTTGTCGCTGTGGTGAATTTTGATTACTGTCATGTCTTTAGTGACACTCGCAAGGTTAAGACGAATCGATTGACGTAAGAATTATCAAAATCGGCCTACGCATTTGGTCTCTAGAACGCCACATAGAAACAAACATACATACATACATAGACTGATAATCACATTACCCTCCTTTGCGTCGCGCAGTCGGGTAACAATCGAATTCTAGTCAAACGGCAGGTGAACGTTCCAAGATAGCAAAGAAAATAATACGACGCTAAAAGTACTGATTTCATATTATAACAAAATGAAC